>JACAZH010000009.1:1366629-2733259 GCA_014462675.1 Mycena sanguinolenta
ACTGAATTTCTCTTGTGCATTGTATTCCATCTCTTGATACATGTTAGCCGTTTTGAGAGCATAAGCCTGCCTTCCAGGATCATTTTTGTAATCATCTGCAAGAGCAGTCCAGACAGTCTTCATTTTAGCAAATCCTTGGATTGCATGGCAGAACTCTTGTGCAAGAATTTCTACCTCCTCTTGCCATCATTCCATATCTGCATGTGCACAGTGCCATTGCACCTTGTCTACTGTACAACAAAATGAGATTGAAAACACTAATTCATCAATTATACTTACAATCAGCAACATATTCTGCCTCTTCAGCAGCAGACAAGTTTCCATAATAGGGGAAGTCAAAGTTCGCTTACGAGGGCGATTCAGATGTCAATTCTGGGGTTGATTCTGCCGTTGATTCAGATGCTGATTCTCATCGATTCTCCACCAAGAATCATGAGAGAATCGAGGTTGTTGTCGATTCATCAAGAATCAAGCTGAATCGAGCTGAATCAACGAATCAACTCCGGAGTCGATTCTTCAATTCTTGTCGATTCTCGTGTCAAGAATCAACACCAGAATCAACATCAGAATTGACTGGTGAATCGACTGCTTAAGCGAACTTTGACTTCCTCTAATGGCCCAGCTGCCAGATCCAGGCTTCAGTCTTTGATCCATCCCCTAAAACATTTTTGTATAAAGATCTTCATCATTCAACTCTGGATACCCAAAATTTAGGTCTCCTGGGTCACATCCAAGAGCAATCATTGCAGTACAACACAGGGGGCAAAGTCCATGGCACTTGCCATGATGGCATGTGCACAGCACTTGCAGCATACTTGCATGGCACTTGCACAGCACTACCATGGCACTTACATGGCACATGCAGGGCATGTGTCCGGCATTTCCCTGGACATTGACAGCTTCTGTCCACTCTTCTAATATCAAGGACAATCATTGATAGCGGTCATTTTGGCATGGTCTCAAAATCTGCCGGCTTTGTGTTGGCTTAGTTTCCACTGCCAAATGAATAACATCTCCTTCCCGTGTAACCTGTTGTGTGTGGTTCCAGCATGATACTGATTCTCTGTAATTCCATCCTTTGATAATTAAGCTCAGTTGCAATCAGCTCCAGCTTTCATATGTCACAAGGATGACATTCTGCTCATGTGCATAACCTACATTGAATATCTTATTGTTTTGTCAAGGATAAAACTGTATCCAACAGTGCTATCACATCAACCCTACTAATAATCAACAATTTTCTGGCACTTTTCTTGCTATGCACATCTGTGACTGATTACATCACCCATAACCAAGGGTCCCACTGACATTCTGCAAAACATCGGCAGCATCTGTATGTATCATTCACTCTTACTAACCCAGCAGTCTGCCTGTCACTCCATGTGGCATGCTTGATGCTGTCATGCAGTACCACACCACAAAATAGTAGCTGCACCAGTTCATTCACATATGCCGAGATAGACAGATTTTGCAAATATCCGTTGTTGGTATACCGGTTTTCTGTGGTTTCTCATTGCCTGGCATCTCGGTTGATGTGAATTCAGTGAACCAGGCCACTCTGTTGCAATTCATCACAAGCAAACCACCATTCAAAGTTTGGCTGACCATTCTGTGATGAAATGTGCGAAAGGGGCTGCTATCAATATCCTTTTTTTGGATGTCACATCAGCGGCTGAATGTACCGGCTAGCCGGGCCATGCTAGATGCCGCCGAGTTTGCTTGCTGATCGTGGCAAGATGATGGCACGAGTCAGGGCAAATGATGCACGAGGCTGTGACAGATGCCGTGCAAACACCATGCAAGTGCCGTGCGGATGCCATGCAAGTGCACTGCAAGTGCCTTCCAGATGCTGTGCGGATGCCCCCATGACAAGTGTCTCGCACTTTGTCACCTGTGCGAGCTTGTCTATACTTCTTGAGATGGCTCTGTATCCCTATTTGAACATCTCTGATTTTCTGAACTGCACGTGTATTTTTGGCCTGGCCATGCACAGCATTGTTAGGAGCATTCTTGTGTTGCCTGAGTGCATGACTGTGCAAGATGTGTTCATATGGGCTACAAAGTGCATCATTTGCTTCACCTTTGCATAGTTGAAGCTCTTCAATTGCCAGTCTCTATGTTCAAACACTCTGATCTCTAATCTCACTCATTACATCTCACAGATTGTCACATTCAGCATGGATTCTTTGTGTCCACCTCTTTGTATTGAATCTCTTCTTTCCTGTGTACTTATTTTATCTCAACAGTAATGAGTCATTCATTACCATACTCTGTCACTCAAATGCTCAGAGCTCAAATGTGAGTATTTGAACTTGAAAAGAGTCAAATCAATTTTTTGAGGTAATGCGTTTTTTTTTTCAGTTTCAGCCTACAAGTAGTTTGAACCAACTATTTCAGAGATACAACTGGTTCAAATGAACTGGCCCAGACATACAACTGGTTCGAACCATTTGGTTTGAACCTACCAATGGTTCGAACCATTGGCCACTCAAAACTCTATAGGACAGTTCGAACCAGGCCTATCATTGGCAATGCCATGGTTCAAACTTGAACCGCCCTGTTGCTGAATATGTACAACTCCTGGATGCCAATGTGCCACCCCCCACCAGCTATTCGGAACAATCCAAAATGCTGGCCCTATTTCCAGAAAATCCTTGGTGCCATGGATGGTACTCACATAAATTGCTCACCATCAGCAGACGAGGTGCACTCAGCTCGAAACCGCAAGGGCGGTGTAACTCAGAACTGCCTTGCTGTTGTCTCTTTCAACATGGGGTTCTTGTTCTTCACTGGTGGTTGGGATGGGTGTGCAGCCGATCTCTTTAGTTCATGTGTCCCTTTTCTTAGACATAATAGACCTGCCAACTATGAAGAGCTATACAACCTATGCCACGCATCTGCTCAGAATGTTGTTGAGCGAATTTTTGGTGTCATCAAACACCGCTGGACCATTCTGACTGGTCCACCTCATTACAACATGAAGGTCCAAGCAAAAATCCCATCAGCTCTTGTTGTATTGCACAACTTCATTTTGGAACATGATGAAGGAGATATAGACCGCTGGATTCTCGATGAAGGAGCAGAGGATAATTTGCGTGGTGTCCGTCGAGTACAAGAGAGTGATTTTGGATGCCTGTCTACCACTGGATGTGTTTTGGCAGCAGAGAAGGAACATGCTGAGAAAACACGCGATGAAATCGCAAAGACGATGTGACAGAATTACCAGGAGTATCTGGACACCAGAATGGATGTGGACAACAACTATTATGGTGATATTCAACTGGAAGTGCTAGACTAGCTATTTTAATAGATATGAGCAGGGTTCAGCAACTTGTGTCCAACATCTGCATGAGAAAAAGCATGGCACAGCTATGCTGAGAATGAAGGTAATTTATAAGGTAGGCAAGGTCCTCAGGATGACTGGTCCAGTCTGCAGCAGTCATCTGGGGCAGCCAAAGGACACGACACGACGTGCAGAAAGCGGGAAGAAAAGGTGTGGGAATGGTTACGCAATACGTCTCGTAACAGCATCAAATTCAGATTCAGATTTCATGCCTGGACTGGCTCTTACAGTGGGGATGCATAGTGTAGCCAATCACAAGTAGTTGCAAGCCATAAGCCAAGCCACACAAGCCAAGCCAAGCCAAGCCAAGTCAAACTCCGCCAAGCGGCGCAAGCCACTCGGCTAAGTCTGGTGCATCTGGGGCCCGAGCTAAACCGCACCGAGGGGGGCAAGAACGCTGGGAGAAAAAGAAGAGGGCGAGAGCCAAGGATGCTGAGCAAAAGATATCTTGGATTTGGCTGAGCCATGGGGAAGAGTGGAAGCCTGATGACAATGTTGTGATGAACAAAGGTAAGAGCAATGTTCGGGATCTTTTTTCAGAGCTAATGGATGAGTGGGCAAAGACCCGTGTATACTGAATGTGCTGGAGAGAGGAGGTTGCCAGAATGTGTTGGTGTCACACAAAGGTTCATTGACCTATTTTCGGGATACACCAAGTCCTGGAGATACATTTAGTTGATGGGCAGACATCATCACCTGCCAGTAGACACATAGAGTTGAACCCAACACATTCAGTTCCGGAGTCACATGCAATGGCTTTGATCTTGTTTTTGTTGATTTCTTTTTCTGTTCGAGGTGTCAGAGGCACAGCATAGGGTGTCGCTCGCCAATGCCGTTGAGTTGACTTGGAAGTTGTTCATATGATACATATATTCTGTTGAAGATGCCGGCTGCTGCAAAATTCAATAGGGGTGGTCAGAATGAATGATTCTTGTTCGATTCTGACATCAATTCCGAAATGATTCTGATCTGATTCTCAAACAAGAATCGATCAAGAATCGAAAATCCACTCTGACCACCCTGATTCTTGATTCGATTCTTCGTCAATTCTCTCTCCCTTTCAACAACCATTTATATACCTTCACAGACTTATTTTGCTGCCCGCTGAGCCCTGGTTTTTTTGCAGGAGGATTTGGGCTTGGAAGCAGCAAATGTGGTGGATGGTTTACAGGTGATTACAATGTGGAATTCGAAGGTGTGTGGGCTAAAGGACAGTGTGTTATGGAGAGCTAAATTGTTCATGCTTTTATATTTTTGAATATATAAATCAGGTCAGTGAAGTGCCACCATCAACAAGCGAGCGATACTGGAGATTATTTTGAGGCACCAGAATCGCAGTTCCTCCTCGATTCTGTTTCGATTCTCGTACCATCGATTCTGGATCAATTCTTGTTTGAGAATCAGATCAGAATCTTTTCAGGATCGAGGTCAGAATCGAACGAGAATCATTCACTCTGACCACACCTAATGGCCTGTTATCTCAGATTGAACATTATTTTGCTTACAAAAATGCGAGCTAGACTATGCTGTACAACTAACTTCATGTCAGATATTGAAAACACAGGAGTTGACTCGGAGAGCTAATGCGGTTTCTACACAAAACCTGGCATAGCTCGCAAGGGGCAACATATCTTTTTTTTGGCGCTGATGCACGCACTCATATTTACAACGTGTGTAAAATGAGAGAAAATTCGTGGCGGTAAGACCACATCACTGCAACAGCGCACTCATGGTGGACACTTACCCGTCATGTGGTTATCTGACATTTGGCACAAAGGACGGTGTGGCTCTGGAGCCGGACTGAGCAAACATGCAGAAGTGACTATGGTGACCAGTGATGATACTGTCACAGAAGTCTCAAAATGAGTGTATCTTGTCAAGGTCTCAGCAATTTCTGTGTGGAATAAATTGTATTCAGCAAGGGTATGCTCTTACTCTTTGTATTTGCACCCAGTTCAGATGGAATTACCTAGAAGTGAGCAGACACTGCAGTAGTTGTATGGTACCATGCATTCGTAAATTGGAATGAGCTTACCTGACATAACTTGTATGTTCAATTCATACCAGAGGTATGTACCAATGACATGAGATATGACTTGATATTTGTTCCACAGAAAATCGAGGTAGAACGCAAAATGAGCCCTCGAACATGTGATTTGAAACTCCGACAATATACTCTCTGGGCTCGTTCAACAGTACAAGTGCATTGAGTCTGGTTGAAATCATTATTTCATGTTGTATTGACAATAACTACAGCAGCAAAAATGGCAATAAATGACGGATTGGAAGTAAACCTTCAAAACACAACTTATCTGAGGCCATTCAGTTGAGAACTGCATAATATCTGCTTGTGTTCAGCTGTCCGTGAAATGCCTTGACCATGTCACTTGGTAATTGATTTCTTCATGTACAAGGGACCTGCCCAGAGCTCAAAGACACCCACTGGAGGCAAGGGCCGTGGGACTAGGTTCGTGGCATTTGATGGGCAGTGCTTCGACACTTGCCATGGCACTTACCACGGCACTTGTCAAGCACTTGCAGCCCACGTTTTCTCTTTGTTCTAAATAAGGCATTCGCACATGTTCAGGAGTTCGGCGCCGTTACCTGACGTCATTGATGTGGCTGTGACTTCTGATCTTTCACAACCTTCGCTGTCGACTTACAGGCGCAGGTCCAGCTACGACACGAGATATCGTTGAAAAGAGAAAAAGCACAGGAAACTGAGAAATACGTCAGGTAAAAGGTACGAGTAATTGGCATATTGCTGAAAGTATAGCTGCGAACTCGGGCGCCAGTCTCTAGAACGGACCGTGCTGAGGCAATGTGTTAAAAACAAAAACGAAGTCGTCCGGGTACTTGGGTGATTCAAATTTTTGCGACGGAGATGTGAGGAATGAAATTGAACCGCATGTAGAATGGACTGGAAGCTACAATGTGTACACTGCTTGATCTCTGCTGTATAACTGCCGGGCTGCAGCTGCGACTCCGATGCATTCTGAAATTGAGGCATTGACAACTCCCTGAAATTTGATTCCAATTGCTGTGGGTAGGGCTTGATGAGGTTCTGTAGTGGGCACGACTGAATGAACCCGGAACCCACGTGGCCTTGGATCTGTACTTCGATGCGGGTCAGTGTACGATGACTGCAACTGCTATTGCTATTCAGGATTAAATGACGGTTGAAGGACGAGATCCAGATAAAATCAGTATCTAGTTTAATTCAAGTCTTCTGGATTTTTATTGATTAAATTTGGTGGTATTCAGAAACACCCGAGACAGATATCAATCTCCATGCGGCGCCACTGTGTGTTTTGTCAGGCTTGGCGCAATGACATTTTCGGAAATCAGAATCATCGTAAGTGGGTTCAAGTCTGTTCAAGTTTGCCCAGACTTATATATATATGTAATAGAATACTGTTGGAAATCTAGATCTTGGGATGTTCCCATATTTTCTTTTTTTGATACAAGTAGAAATTGGGTGACTTCCCGTAAGGTAAATCTATTCTTCAGGAATATTCCGTGTAATGTTGTGTGATGCGAGGCGCTGGCAGATCATCGGCATTCTTTCGGCCATTCTCATATGTTCAGCCAATCTCAGTGCTTTCCACCTTCAAGTAGGCATCCACAGAAGGACCTGCAAATTCTGCACCACCTCTTTTGCTGTCGTGGTTGAAGTAATGCCCTGGAGATGTCGCTCATGCGCCGGTGCCTTGGCATCACGAGATATACTCTGAGGGGAATAAATTCATCTTACAAGAAGTCACCCATTGTTCACGGACAGGTAGAGCATAGTCTCTGCTACACAACCGATATATTGATGACGACCAAGTAAGTATAGGTAGAGCAGCTGGTTTTGTAATTGAATTTTTGATTGGATCATCGAGTCAGGTTCTCATTTCACTTGTTTAAAGGAAAATATCAGTAGATAATCAAATCTATTGTCAGTCGAGCAACACCTCAATATTAACATTCATGAACGCGACCCGACACGAATCCCAAAGGTTGATGCCGAAGGATGCCGAGGCTCGGCGGTTTCAAAGTTGTATTCCTTCCGAAGGCGGAATTTATTGTTTGCCGCCAAATTTAGCTCCTCTTTCTTTATTTCATGTTCAGAATATGCTACATATAGACCGACTTGGTTACACAAGGTCTCCCAGGTCCTCACGCATGCACCGAATGAGCACAGGCGGGAACCGAACAAGGCGGCGATCATGTGGCGGTCGCTAAATTTGGACAGGTGCGTCGATCAGAGTTCTACACATCGACTCAACACTGCAAAAAATTCAAGTACACTACCGCAACCGCTGCGCGCAATGCCGGCCTTAACCACCTGAATGGGAACAGCCAGGTTGCCACGTTGGGGTCGATGGCATCAGATAACGGCGCCGAACATCCGGATGCCTTATTTAGAACAAAGAGAAAACGTGGGCTGCAAGTGCTTGACAAGTGCCGTGGCAAGTGCCATGGCAAGTGTCGAAGCACTGCCCATCAAATGCCATGAACCTAGTCCCACGGCCCTTGCCTCCAGTGACCGGTACCGAAGCCACACCGATTTTGCCAGAGGACAGGTAAGATGACAGTCTGTTGCTGGGACAGGTTTGACACATTAAATTCATGCTGTACTTCCTTTTTAGACATGCTTCTTTGACATTCATTTGGACAGCCTGTCACTTTGTGAGTTCTGGAATGTAGGTCTTGCACTGAGAGTGTCTTGTGGGGGGACACTGAGTTGTTGGCAGGCACACCCTTTACTCAAGCTGCACATGGACTGAGACATTGCTTTTGAAGCATACCAGGAGTTATGAGGTGATAGGTTGGCCAGATGAGTGGCTTTTGCCTTGAAATGGGCCTTACATACATTTTGTACATAATGGCAGCCCCAATGGCCCAAGAGAATGGTCACATTGGGTGGGAACTAGTTTGACAGGCATGTAATGTTTTTGGACAGTCAGAATGGACACTTTTTGCACTTGTCTCTTACCACCACCTCCCTGCTTTTTGGAACTTTCTTACTGGGATTCTAGGCTCTCTGGTACTAGCTTGTGCTCTCTAGGTCTTTTACTGGTCATCTAGGACACTATCTCTTGGTCTTTTTACAGCTTTTTACAGAGTGTGCGGTGGACTCTGCTTTCTAGCTTTTACAGATCTTGGTCTTCGGTCCTCTTTGTGATCGTTTGGCTGTGGCTTTGCTCTCTCCCTCTAGCTCTAACAGATTTAGACTTTGGGTCTATCTGTTCATTGGAATTAGGCTTTGTGCTGTTCCACTGTTCCTTGACTTTGTGTCTGGAGCATATATTTCTCTCTTACTCTATATTCCTACCTCTTGTACTACTTACCAGTCCCCCACATTTCCCTTTTAATTCCCTTTATTACAAACCTGCTACTGGGTACACATCCCTTCCACAGTGGGCTAAGGACCAGCAAAAATGCAAGTCTTATATTCCCTGCTACGATGCATCTGGGGCCACTACGACTGCTGGAAAGTGTTCTGCTACAATTTAGATAATTTCTTGAAGTTTCCCTCTTTTCTCCCCTTTCTCTCTCTCCCTTTGGCGATTTTTTTTCATTTCCTCAACCGACATAGGCCATGGGCCCAAAGAGCAAGTGTCGCTTTTGTGATGAAAGCAGACACATTCAACTGAATGTGTCTGTTTCTTTGGGATGTGTTGTATCCTGGAATAAATGTATCTCCTGGGTTTGGTATATACTTACTTATTTTGCAAAGCTAGAAATTTTTCTGCCACATAATTTTTTCTCCCCCAGCTGAGCTGTCAAAGTCTGCTCCAGAAGCGTCTGCATGGATTTACAAGGCTGCCGTTGCCATCGCACCCCAAACGTGTCGGCATTGGAGCGCACAGCGCCAACCCACATGTGTGCTCTTTTTATAGTACAATTGTTTGGCTTGCCCAAACCATTATCAACTCGTACATACTCTTGGGGTGAATACATGTAGTCATGGTTGCACTACCATATTTTTATGGCCTTTGTCCTGAAACCTGAAAGACTGCCACCAATTGTTGAAGCTTCTTGACAACTGGGGCACTGCACAATGAGTCCCCATTGTCTGGCCTGCCCTTTGACCAAGAACTTCCCATGAGGCCAATCATTTGGCACACAGGCTCATGAAACGCGTTTCAGCGCGCCACTTGTCGTGTCATGTCACGTGTCACGTGAATGTGACAGTCCGTGGACAACCTGCAGGTTGTACACGGTGGCATGACCAACTCCCATCCATGAAACCGCACTCCAATTGTTCATGACCTCGTGTCTCTGATTGTCCTTAATTCACATTGTCCTCACTTTAATCATCTGAATTCCCTAACAGCGTTCTCGGACTTCTATTCTTCAAAATTTTAAAATCCTGTGGATTTTCGGGTTTTCCACTGTTGACCAAACACCAGCCCATTACTGCAGCAGTAGATCCGGGAGCGACCCGGGCACAGTGTGAGGTGAAGGAGGATGAGGCGAGGGTTGAGGAGACGTCCCTCGGCACTAGTGATGTTCAGGCCTCGGCCCAGGCGGCCCGCAGGCCGAGCCGAGCCGGGGAATCGTAAACCACAGACAAATCAAACTCCGCTGTTTGAACCATCCTCATTTCTGACCCTTTTATACTCCCTTTCTTTATTTCACCCTTCGATATTGTGACCTAGTGATCACCACGGGTCGACCGTGGGTACGTAGACCTCGATCCGTACCCGTACCCGTCGCTGAGCCCGACCCGTGCGCGGGTGCAGGTTACCCACCATTTTACCTGCGGGCGCATGGGTACCCGCCACCCACCCGACCCGTGCTGCCAGTTCACGGGTAATAGACATGATATTCGCAATTTGAATGCCTATGACTCTGAAACAGATGCTGCCAAGCCGAGGGAAGAAGTTCTGCAGTCCCCCTAGGATCATATTGATCGGAGAGAATTGATTCCTGTGAGCTTAGTCACGTCAAAATTGTTATCACTGTTGAAATGGCCCTGGAATAGTAATGGTGTTGAAAGAGTAAATCTTCTACATTCCAAAACCAAATCTGGGCCTTGAGAACACGCTGCTATTGGTTGAAAAATCAAGACACGGGTCACTGACCAAGGGTGTTCACAAGTCAACTCGTACCCATACTCGAGCACAGGGATCACTAATATTGTCTCCATACAGGACTGGTGTTTTTTTTTTGGAACCTCGATAGGGAGCGGCGGAATGTCTAAACTTTGCAAGTCATTTTTTTCCATGTTCTTTGTCTGGTCATCAAAACTAAGGTTGGTTTTTACTCTGAATCCTACTGCTGATGTCGGGTTTGCACTCGAGATAAATTCCTGACTCTTTGATGATACTATTCGCATCGCTCTTCACCATGGAGGTCGACCAATTCAAGCTGGACCTCAACACCTAGGTCAAATCGCTTCAATCGAGTATTTTTTGCTTCTACAACCATCACCCTCTTTATAAAATTACGTGTGTCCGTCCGTCCGAAGCCTTTTCAAACTCCGCTATCAGCACGCCAATTCCACTTCCGACATTTCGCCGCCATTTAGCGTCAACTTTAGCGCCCACTATTACCTCTAGGATCTGGCCCAAGTTGCAACTTCTTTGGACGAAGTGGTGGGCCGCTTCGCGGCCCACCGTGCTCTTGTACCTTCTAAAGACACTTAGCATACATGTACAATATAGCAAAATACTTTTTCTTTTTTTTTCGGTTATAAGCCCGGGCTCAAGGCTTCAGGCCCCGCATCCAGGGCTTGGGCTCGGGCCTAGAGAATCTGAAGCTCAAGCCGAGCCCGAGCCCGAGCCCGAGCCCGAGCCCTCTGAACATCCCTACTCGGCACAATCTCCATCTTTGACGACGGGTTTTTTTTTCCCTCGGGGATGCAGTACCAGATGAGAACGCGCTGGCAAAAGAAAGGGGTGGGTGATATTGGATTCGGACCAGGGGGATGCACCGACGAGAATGAGAAAGATGGTGGGGATTTTGTGTGCAAAGGGAGAATGATGCGATGACGAGAAGGCATCGCGTCGCACATGACACATTCTCCCTCGCCTCCTGCTGCGCCTTCGAGGGCGAGGGGAAGCGGGAGGACGATGATGGGATGCGAGTCCCCGTGGGCGATCAAGAGCTTAGATAGAGGGTAATGAAAAAGCCATGAGGCCGTCCCAGGTACGTGACTACCCTCCACACTCATCAGGAAAAACCCATATTGATAATCTTTGGCCAATTACCGCCAACTATCAGTAATCAAGTAATTTCCAATATTCTCCAATATTCGATGGTATCACCCTCTTTATAAAATTATGCATGTCCGTCTGTCCGAAGCCTTTTTAAACTCCGCTATCAGCCACTCTTGACATTCCGCCAAAACGTGACTTCCCAAATGAGGGAATTTGATAGCGGCAGCACGACAGTGTCTCGCAGCGGCAGCTCCTGCGCCATTGTTTGTTTGTACGTGAGCACAGCCTGCCAGCTCACCGCTTCCACTCATTGCATCTTTAGCTGGCATCATGTCCTCAAAGACAAGTTCCTATGCGGCAAACGGAATTGACAGCTCGATCACCTTCTCAATACCCTCCTGCATGCTGTTCTGCCATACTACTCCCTCAAGCAGCGGCGTCAAGATCTCGGCTTCGAGGGACCTGATGTGGAACTCCGCAAACGAGAGGATATCAAGAAACGAAGTGCGTCCTACACTGCAGACAAGATCGTGGCTCTCGGGAATGGCCGTTATGTGGTCCAGTCACAATCAACTCCCTCGGTAGTCTATCAAGTCGATATCGAGACTTATACGTGCGACTGCCTTGACTACGCCTTGATCTCTTTCTGTAAACACCTTTGCGCTGTCCAATGGCTTTTCCCAGAAGAAATCCCTGCTGCACCATCGACCCCACTGGTCCCCAGCCTTCCCTTACCTCCTCCTGAACTGTCTCTTCCTGTTGCCCTCAGTGGTCCTCCCAAATTGAGAACAGGTACCACAGACAGCAACAGGGCGGTTTGAGTTTAAACCACCACATTGCCAATGTGAGAGGTGGTTTAAACCATCCCACAGACTTAATTGCAAAGGTGGTTTGAACCAGGTTCAAACCAGGTTTAATGCCTGTTTTTCAACTGTTGTTTTAGTTGGTTTAAACCGGTTTGAACTGCTGATGGTTTAAACCAGTTGGAACCGCTGATGGTTTAAACCGGTTGGAACCGCTGATGGTTTAAACCGGTTGGAACTGTGGATGGTTAAAACTGGTTGGAACCGCTGATGGTTTAAACCGGTTGGAATTGTGGATGGTTAAAACCAGTTGGAACCACTGATGGTTTAAACCAGTTTGAACTGCTGATGGTTTAAACCAATTTGAACTGCTGATGGTTTAAACCAATTTAAACCGCTGATGGTTCAAACTGGTTGGAACTGCTGATGATTTAAACTGGTTGGAACTGCTGATGGTTTAAACTGGTTGGAACTGCTGATGGTTTAAACCAGTTTGAACCAAAAAAGTGCTTCTGACCCCTCTTTGAATATTTCTCCCTAGCTCTATATACAAGACTTGACTTCTATAGCCACTTGAATTCTTATCTGGACCTGAAATGCACCAAAGCATGTATTAAGCACATATTATTATTTTAAGTGTCAGTATACACAAGATGGCTACAGGAGTAAGGTAGGTGCCTTACGCATCCATCGAGTCACGTGTGTCACAGCGTGACGTCGCCTTCCCGCCCATACTGGTCAGGACCATTGGGATGTGGGCTCAAACTAAGACCGGAGAAAGACTTGTTTTAGATGTATAGATAAGCCCCCAGTTTCAGATTCTTTGTAAATGGCCTCATAAAAAAGTTTTGAACATATTTTTTTCACAATGCTTAGAATCACAAGAGAAGTCATCCAGAGCCTAAATGCATTTTGAGATGAAAAAGTCCGCATCTCCCAAAACGGAAATATATGGTCACGTGTTCACGTGCACTATCCCTTTATTCTCCTTCTTTTGCCTTGCCACCAGTGTTGGAACACACCCTGCCAATGTCCAAACTTAAATCAAACACAAGAGCAAAAAACCTGGGAGCTTTTGCAGTCAAGGTTTATCTCAGCACAATAATTCAATCTTGATGCTCACATTCACACCTGTCCAGGTGAAATGTGAATGCATTGGTTTGTCTTGAACTCTGAGGGCAGATCCTCAAGCACTTGACCTGAAGCACAGTGTAAGTGCAAAACATTTCCACTTACTTGGCAAAAGTACAAGGGCTTGTGTGCATTTGCTTAGAGCAAGGCTGAAATGGGTTGGTTAGGGGGAAGATTGAGATGTATTGGTAGGTATTCATGTATATATACATCTTGGAGAGTATAAAATAACTGGTGTTGAATACGTGGTTATGGGTGTTGATTGAGGGATAAAGGATGAGGAGAATCGAGAGATGACAAAGAAGAAAGATAGGGTTAATGAAATAATATATCAACTCACAATCATTGAGTCAACTTGAGAAGATGGATTTTGGATTAATCAAGGTGAGTTGAATAATTTTGGTTCAAACCATCAAACCAGAAGCTCACCTCTGGTTAGCAACACTTTTTTGGTTTAAACTGGGAGGTGTTGGATACACTTTTTTTGGTTCCAACTGGTTTAAACCATCAGCAGTTCCAACCAGTTTCAACCATCAGCAGTTCTAACCAGTTTAAACCATCAGCGGTTCCAACCAGTTTAAACCATCAGCGGTTCCAACCAGTTTAAACCATCAGCAGTTCCAACCAGTTTAAACCATCAGCGGTTCCAACCAGTTTAAACCATCAGCAGTTCCAATTGGTTTAAACCTGGTTTGAACCAGGTTTAAACCATTCTTGCATTTAAGTCTGTGAGATGGTTTAAACCACATCTCACATTGGCAATATGGTGGTTTGAACTGAAACCACCCTACAGTACGTATCAGTAGTTTGACAGATTGGTTGTCGTGTTGTACAACACATGAAAATGCCAAAAAACGCGAAAAAACACGGTAAAACACGACAACACACATCAAAATTTTGACAACACAGTTCGATTTGGCAGGGATCGACATTCCAGTTTGGCAGGGCCCGTGTTGTGGACAACATGACAACGTGAGAAAACGCCCACAACGCAACATCGAAAATGTCAAGTTACTGATGTGTCATATTCCCTAACCATCCATCTGTTGCACAATACACCGATTTCGTTGTTGTATACCTAGACAAGGAGATAGCTGCGGGGAGAACGAGCGGGCCATTCACGCAGGCCAAAGTCGAGACAATCTTGAAAGGTCCTTTCCAGTGCTCCCCGATGATCATCTCGGTACAGCCGCAGGGACCGGGCGAGCCAGGCAAGCTTTGCCTCCACCGTCACTTGTCTAAAGGCAACAAGACATACCCACCGACGAACTCCTACATTGATAAAGATAAAATTCCCTGCAAAATTCGCTTCAGCAGCAGAAGTGGCCGAGACCGTGAGTCGTACTCCCATCATACTCCCAATCTCCCGCGGGTTCCGGGGCAGTCGTACAACGCGTCTCTACTCTCATTTCCTCCTACCTGACGGACTTGTACCATATATTTAAGTTCATACCATACTCCCTGGCTTACCTTCTTGTCATACACATACTCAATTAAAGAAACATCCCACTAGATTCAAGCATTGTGATTCAGAACCAGAACCATCACTTTCGACAGACACTTCGCTGATACTGCTGCCTCGCAATGAAGTACCTACTGCTGCCAGCGTTACAACACCAACGCCAACCTTTCCCCGTTTCTTGAAGCCTTTCACACGTCCTCCAGATTCACTCGCAGTACCCCCACGCCGTTCAAATGCGCTGCTTAAGCAAGTCCGGAATGCCTCTGCGCCTCCCACCACCGTACTGCCTGTCAAGAATGTTACTAGACCGTGAAAACCTCGAGCAGGATGCGAAATTGCCAACAACGACCTCAGACAACACGTACTTGCGCAGGACTGTCTTCACACCTGGACCTCCCCATTCGGCATTGAAAATGACAACCTCAGGAAAAATCAAAATTGCTCCATAGCCCAGCATAGATCCGATAGACATGAAAGTCCGTCATAGTAGAGGGCTCTCTATAGAGAAAGGCGGGAGGGGCAGGGTTTTGACCCATAGACACCCGTAGACAAACTGACGTTTATCATAGTCACATAGACACTAGAGTCCAGATAGTTCCAATAGTTACTATGCTTCGCTTCCTCTTTCTTTTTGTATGCTCAGAACAAGTAAAAATAGCATAAAAATGTAATATATTGCGAGAATAAGAACAGATAACTACACAAGAAGTTGAAATGACCAATTATGAGACAGTGACTTGATTTACACAACCCACGCAGACTGTCCATTGACGTGGGCGAACGGGCGGCAGACGATGTGGGAGCTGGAGGTAGAATAACAAAGCTGAGAGAAAACGACACCATGCGAGATACAGCAACCATAGCAGCTTGAATTCTGGGGCATGATGGAGAAAAGCCTTGAGTTACGAAAGCAATGCTACCCGTTAGGATGCAGCCAGCAGTTTGAGTGCCGTAGACGAAGACGAACAGCCATGTTTCTCAGCTTAAAGGACCAGTTTGAATTTGAATAATCTTCGACTTCAAGATTGCATTGTTGCAATGAATGGAAGAACTTGAGGCTAGACTCTTGACAACCAGTTTTGACGACAGACGACAACAATGGGGCTTGATGAGCTTGAGGATGTGAGCAGTGCAGTTGGGACCTCGGAGCTTCGGCCAGAGTAGGAGCTTGGTGGGTGCGGATGTGTCTTTGAGGTGGGCATGGTGGAGGGAAGAAAGAGAGATGTGACGACGTGGCAAGATCGTGGCAAGATCAACGTTTACGTTTGTCATTGGCAGGCTGTATTTTTCCGTGACATTGCCGAGCAACATGTCACCCCGAAGCTTGCTTTTTGGACTTGTTTTTCGGATCCAGTTTCGGTTGTGAGGCGAAGTTAGACCTCTTAGCAAATGGCAAATGCCCAGTTGCTAGTGCCGTGCTGTACTAAGACTCAAGTTCACTTTGCAGCCTTCGCCAAACCCAAGACTCGCAGAGGAATACAGAAACTTTTCATACACTAGATACATGACTTGCCCTGAATTGCATATTTGCATGCTGGTATAACATAGTTTACGAGGAAAAGAGGAGAATATGATAAGTGCATGAAAGAAGTCTCTAGACTCCCGAAGTTTGTTATAGCAGATTATAGCCTCACTCTCAAATCCATAGCTCCAACAAGTTCACCATAGACGTGGATAATCGCTTCAACGTTTGATAGGCCATCAAAGACCAATCTAGCCGCCGCCTGCGCTTCATAGAATTCTGGTTTTTCCTGATGAAGATTTTCTGCTCGCAGGTCTAGTGAATAAGACATATGCAACTATTTACTCTGCCTTCGCCCCAAACACACAGTCCAACTATGCCGCTGGCCTCCTCCGCTTCCACCAATTTTGCGACATTCACAAAATCTTGAAACGTGCTCGCATGCCTGCCACACGCTTCCTACTCACCGCTTTCATCGCCCAACATGTCGGGACTGTCAGTGGTGGGACTGTAAAATCGTGGATATCGGGCATAAAAGCTTGCCATGACATCAATGGCGCCATGGGAAGGAGAGGCATCAGGAAAAACCAAAATTCCATGAAGTGCAAGCAGCAATTATATGGGTCCTTGATGGTCTATCTTGGTCTATCAAAATTTCGGCAGGCTATGGACGTCTAGGATGGACTTTTTTGGTCTATTGATTCCGGAGGGACACCATAAGAGACTTCGATGGTCTATGTACTTCCATCATCCAGCTTTCATTTCTGGGGTTGGACTTCCTTGGCTTTCCTTCTCTACTGGCGGAAGATCGAGCACATGATTCCGATGAATATTGGCAAGGCATACGATAAGAACAAGGTCGACGAGCTGGCAAAGGCCTTCGAGGCCTTCTGTGTGGCGAACGGCATCACCTTAGTCACCGAAGATGACCTCTAGTCTTTGTACCTACCCGTACCCTACACGAATCATACCTCGAATCTTACCCAATGCCGCAAACTGATTCTCAATTCAATGTCCTAAATTTCCTATCATTGCTGTTTTCCCCCTTCATTCTAATTCTTCCCTAACCCTTTCCTCCTTTCATACTCATTGCTCTAGCTCTGGGGGTGTGGGGGTGGTTTTGCGCCGCAGGCGCAACCTAACCTGTGGTGAGCTATAGCTCTGGGGTCATCAGGAAAAACCAGGATTGATAATTGGCTGTAATTGCTGCCAACTGTCACCAATTGGCTGATTGGCGACAATTAGTCAATAAAGCTTGTGCCTATATTTCGGTACCAAATGGCGCCAATTTACTTCGCATTTTAGCGCATTGTGACCAATTATAACAAGATATGGAGACTTGCAGGAGCTTGTATGGGTACATCGCACAGGTTTTAGCTTTATAGACAAAAGAAAACATTATGTATTAGAGGGTCTACACAATACATTGTATCATATATACTGAGATCTATGTAGCCATCATAGTACCAAGCTCTTAAAACCATCTGCATGCATAGTGCCGTTGCCACCGCAACCACGGAGAGCGAGAAGACAAGGTTTGGAAATCACTGCCCAGGCGTGTCCCGTGGCATCAGTGCAGAGGTACTGGGCAGAGCTGAGGCGCAGATGTGCCGAAGTGAACTTGCCGCTAGTATTGTATGTGGCATGCCGCACATGGTGTAAAGGACAACAAGAAAAGCTGCAGTATTGCAATGTTGCCACTTCCTACTGACAGCCACATTGCAATGTCCCCACTGGTTTACTGGCCTGCAACATTGCAATGTGGCATTTCTCTGCAGAATAAAACTGCAGACACTGGGATTCGAACACAAAAACCATTGCATGATGGCATCAACAGGGAGGGATAACAATGATACCAGTAGACTAACCAGAACATACTTGGCACTACTGCTGATCTGACTATACACCATGTGATGGAGTCTTGGATTTAGCTTTGTGGAGGGAGGTTAGGGGTTTGGGTTGGTTAGGGATTAGTGGTTAGGGTTAGGGGTTAAGGGTTTGGGTCAGGGAACATTATTTTCTCTTTGGTTAAGGTTTTGGGTTGGTTAGGGGTTTGGGTTGGTTAAGGTTTAGGGTGGTTAGGAGGTTAAAGGTTTGGGTTCAAACACAGGAAAATAAACAATAAGCTATACAAACAATTTTCGAAGGCCCAGGGCAGCTTGTCTGCCCTGGGTCTGGGTATTAGCAGCCCTGGGTAGGGTAAGGCTAGCCTTACCCTAGCCAGGAAGCAAATGTGTCTATGTATAGCTTGTTTAGCTCAATGGCTATTAGTGCTTGTCATATTGGCTATGAACCCATGAGGTCCTGGGTTCAATCCTGGCTTTTGGCATTTTTTAAATTTATTTAATTGCACTGTCACTGGGCACATTGCAATGTTGCACCCATTTCACTGGCCAGTAAACCATTGGGCACATTGCAATGCTGCTGTCAGTAACCACAGGGCACATTGCAATAATGGTACAGTCTCTACATCCAACTCGGACAAAGAGATACGCACCTGGAAATACCACCCACCCACACTCCCTTTCCCATACTCGCACGCAAATCCATCCTGTGAATTTGATCTGATAGTAGCTCTTTAATCGAAAAATTCATGCCTGTAAGATGATCAAGTCAATACACGGCAGAGCAAGAGATGAAGTGCAAGGGGGACATACATTGCTATGGAATTCACTGAGAGACTCGGGTGCGCAAAATGAGGTTGTGGTTATAATAGGGTAGAAGAGAGCAACATACCAAATCCAGCAGTGCAGTCACTGGGCACAGCGATGACGGGGCGAAGCTGACATGTAGACATTACTATTTTCCACACTCTCAGCAGTCGCATCAATATGAGAAGCATGGACACGCACCTTGATATTCCACTACCCAATGCGTCCGGTATTTCAAACCTTCAACAACCACAGGCAGGTAACACTGGGGAAATGTTAATAAGGTATTAACGAAGACAAGAATCCTACCTAGAACCTAGAGGCACATGAATGTGACGCTTGGGGCTGAGGCAAGCTAGGCACTGCCAGATATGGTTGGAAAAAGATTGGCTTGAGAACTCCAAGAGTGGAATAGGTATTGGAAGTAGATCCATGTAGGAGGAGAGCCATAACAAGGTGAATGGGATTGCGAGGAGAGAAGGGGATGGTGGGACGTGAAGATGCCAGCATGGCAAGGTCAATGTTTGGTTATGTATAGTTGATGGGCTGTGCTTCGTAGTCCATCCGAAGTCATCCGATGATTACCGGTACGTCCGAGGATCCAAATTACCGACCGGCAAATGACTTGGGAGAAAATTTTGGTTGTGTCATTTATTACCTCCACCTGTACCAGCCGCATGCTTCATCCCTTTGTGTCCCAGAGTCTTCTTTCCGGGAGTTGTGTAGTAGGCAAGTATCTAGACAGAATGGCACCACTCCCTCCAGAAAAGTCTAAGACCTGCTCCTCCTCTTTCCCGCCTCCCTCACCATGCAGTCTGAGTCGACAAGCACAATCCACAAAAGCAGTCTTTCACTATCTTTGTATGTACATCGATCTGCCTTCATCATCAATGGCATTTCCTGATATTTTGGTCAAAATATCGAGGCTTACGGCTAATTGCCATGAAATTTTGATAAATATCCTAAATTAGTTTGTTTTTGAGAATTGGCGGTAATTGGACAAGAAATGCCATATCTAGTTTTTCCTGATGGTGGTTGAGTTGGCCTGCGCCTGCGGCGCTCCCCGTTCCAGCCTTCTCGGCACTCTTCTGCGCGCTCAGAGCCACGGTTCGCCCGCTCGGAGCTGTCCCTTTCGACGCAATGCCCGCCGAGGTCGTTTGCGCAGCGTGTCGTCTTCCCGAGCTCCTCAAGTCACCCGAGCACGACAAGTGGACAAACCTCCGGCTCTCCCCACACCCACGACTTCGCAACCCAAACTTGGAGTTGCGAATCCGTGTTTCTTGATCCTGCTTACTCACGGTTTCGCAGGAGAGCACTTTGCTTACCCTATGCTACACATATTGTTCAATATTTTGGACATCAAATTGATTAACTTGAGTTGACTTAAGTGACTTCAAGTGACTTGACTTCTCTAAGTTGAGTCAATGGTGGCCTTAAGTTGCGACTCGACTTAGCGAGTCACAGCAACACTAGACTCTGAAAGAACAATTTTCAGAGTGGCGGGCTTTTGACAATTGGTGTGGACCAATGGTGAAAATAGCATGCCCATGAAAGTTGTACTTTCAAAGTCTTTGAAGGCAACTTTGAAAGAAGATTTTTCTGATGCACTTTCAGATCCAATGAAATCAGTCCTTTTGGTAAAGCTGGAATTGGATCTAATATTATCACTTTCAGCTCAACTTTTGGGGCATTAGTAAATTTTTCCATTTCCGGTGTGAATGCCATCAACTGGGCTTTAAAACATGAGAAATAATGTGCAAAAACCAGCTGCAAGTGAACAAGCCCAGAATTCTTTTGTTTTGTACAGTCTCTTTGGAGCCAAAAAAAGGTCACCTAGTTCAGGGTCCTCGGTGACCTGTGACCAAAATTAAATAGGTTCAATGATACAATATTGCATGCTTGAATGTGGTCTTGGGCTCTCAGCAGTGTTGGCACGTCACTGACCTGAAGTGACTAGTCAATTTGAATAGTCACTGGCTAGTCAGTGACTAGTCAACAGGTCAGGCGACTGACCTGACCTGTCAAACCTCGGTTAACTTCGGCTAACGCTAACCGAGCGACTAGTCCCACGGCTGCAACAGCGTGTGATCCACATACTTGTAGCTTCATTTCCGTGTTCTCTTCGGGTTTTTCAATTAATTAGAGGCACTTCTTCATTAATACTATGTTTATGGACCAGTAAGCAACATCTGCATGTAATTTTGGACCGAACTGGCTTGTAACCACGAGGCACGCTCATTTATATATGCTATCACTCCGTTCTGAAGCACGGCCCTCGTAACCCCACCTCTCACCTTGCAAGCCTGTCTAACTCACCTCGTCCCACTTACCGGCCATGGCTCCTGGATGGCATCGTGTATACTTCGAGGAACATCCACTCAAATCAACTGATCCTTCAAATGCCCGAACAGCTGGAGGGAAACTCCGCGTGATCTGTAAAGCATGCTTAGCGAGGCGGCTTGATCATGATCAGAACGAGGATAGGATTCGGGGAGTTCAGCCTGTTCGAGCTAGGGAGTTATTGATAATGTCATGTGCGTCTCTTTTGTGGTGATTAATTAAATTGGGATTTCAATTTATTAGACTTCAATGAGCCATCATCGCAGCCAACGAAACTTTGGCGGCAGGACCGAGTTGATGGCCTGTTGACCCACTTGCAAAGTTGTGATCTACAGCCAGAAACTGTCAAGGCTGCCGCTAGTCAAGAACATGCTACCCGCAAAAAGGAGAAGGACAAGGACAAAACACCGAAGTCATATCGGGTTGCTCCTCCTTCAGGTGTTGGCCCCATGCAGCCTTTATTATTTATCCCAGATGCAACTGCACCAGGTCCATCTAGCTTTCCACCCCCTGGATTGACCACTGAGCAGCATTTGTCTTGGATGTTTTGGTTGGAACATGGGCTTGATAGCGGTGAACTATATGGATCTCTTGGACCTTCAGACTCTGTTTCGCAGGTCGGAGGCTCCACTCTCTCACGCCAGCCATCCTTTCATTCATCTGGCTCTGATATATCAGCGTCATCTTCGACTGGTTCAAAACGCCGTCGAGTATCTAGTCAACTTGGTGTCCCCTCTTCCTTCGCCTGGTCTGAAGGGCAACAGGTTACATTTGAGCGAGGACTTGCTCGAATTACAGCTTCTGCAGGGTTTTCTCTGTCCTGGATTGAGAACCCAGAGGTAGTTGGGTTTTTCCAGATGTTTCTCCCTCAGGCAAACCTACCGAGCCGCAAAGCTTTAGCACGCCGAATTATTCCACAAACTCTGGAGATCATGCAGAAGGAAATACGCCAGTTTCAGCCAGGTGCTGTAGGAACAGTCCAGGCAGATGGGTGGACTGGACTCAATTCGCACCACCTAATTGCCTTCATGTTCGCAGTTGAGGGCAAAGTCTATACTGTTCGGGTTCATGATGCTTCCCTTGAGCGAAAAACTGCGGAGAACCTCCTGAAATTGATGCTTGAGGTTATAGAAACTCTGAAGCAGAAATGGGGAGTAGTACCCATTGACTTCGTCACAGATGCCTCTGGAGAATCTAGGAAGGCTCGGCGCCTACTTCAGCAGCTGATGCCGATGCTCATAACCCCAGATTGCTATGCTCATCAAGTTAATCTCATTGTTGGTGATTACTTCAAGGTATCTCATTTTTGTCTTACATCTGTGTATTTAAATTAACTGTTTTTTAGGTGGACAAGGGTTTTCTCAAGTATAGCAAGCAAGCCACTGAACTCATTACCTGGCTGCGTAGCAAGACTTTTGTTCTTGCTCTTATCCGCCAGATCCAGAGTGAAAATGGATCTCATCCACTTGCAATCATACGGGCTGTGCTTACTCGCTGGACAGCACATTACTTGGCATATTGCAGACTGCTGGAGGTCAAGATGGCTCTCAAGAGTTTGGTCTTGAAAGATTCTATGCACCCCACCAATGATAAACTACTTACAACCGGTGATAAGAAGGCCAAAGCCAAGGCGAAAGCTATGATAAAGACAATTGAGAATCCGCAATTTTGGTCTGCAATCGAAAGATAAGACTGTTTATAGTCTCCTTATTATTGGACCTTATCTCTTGTTAGAATGAAAAAACATTTGGAACCATTGGCCATTGCAGCTAACATCATGCAAGCTGCATTTTTCCGTCTAGATGAGGTTCTTCTCACATTCGGGAACTTGTATCGTGCCTTTGACTGCCTCACTGAATCTGCCGATCGTCATGTTCGAAAGGCTGTACTTTCCAGCATCGAGTTGCGCTGGAGTAAATGCGATCAAGATGTTTTCATTGCTGCATGGATATTCAACATGTACCTTTCGCTTGCTTGGTTGAAACAGCTCCCTTTCTTCACAATTCAGGGAATATTCACATTGCTGTCGCGTCTCCACCAGCGTTTTTTCAACTCGGGACCTGAAGTCAATGTCAGCCTCATGGAAGATATCCAAAATTATTTCAACCAGAGAGGCCGTTTCCATATGCTTGGAGCAATTAAAGATACTGTGCGAGTACAGGCATTGCAAAAGGCAAGTGCCCCAATATTGTTATCTATTTATCTGATTTTAGAGTTTAGAAACAGAGCCCTGACCCACTGGCAGTTTATAATATGTTTGCCTTTCCAGGCCAGGCTACAGATGATCCTCCTTTCATTCGGCTCGCAAAGCACATTCTATCAGTAACAGCCAATTCTGCCTCATGCGAGCGCCTTTTCAGTGTGTTTGGAAACACACTGACAAAACTTCGCAGTCGGCTTAGTACAACAACCCTGTCAAACCTGGCTGAGCTGAAAATGCTTGTCCGGGATGAACATATTCGATTTGGAGAGTCCCAAAAACGGTTGAAGCGCAAGTTTGGGGAGACAACAGATGAAGCACCAGTTATTCAAATTGCTCAGCCAGCTACAACACAGATTCCATCTGTTCAATCAGAGGATATGGAAGCCGAAGAAGAAGGGATAGATGCATCTACTGGACAGGAGGACGGCGCGTTTGCTTCCATGGCAACGGAGATGGAACAGATGTTGCAACAAGACGAAGATCTTGCTGACCTTCCCACACTTCCTGAAGGAAACATTTCTGTGAAGATTGTGGATTTATTTGATTTCACAAAAGATTGGGGCCATTCACACATCGAGGCAGCTCGGCAAAGTTTGGCCGAGGAGGGCGAACTGTTGGAACTCGTTGACCGCGGCGGAGTGGCAGAAGATGGCGAAGATAGATTAGACCCCATCACAGAGGCTGTATTGCGTGGTTTTTAGTAGTGGGATCCATTTTATACATCCATTTCATGTTTTCTATGTACCAATATATATATATTTCGTGTTACAAGAGGCGTTACGGCTCCGCGAATCGTTTGACCGGAGTACTTTCCTAATTTGGATTGACAGGTCAACAGGTCAGGTCACTCGGGTCACCCGAGTGACCTGACCTGTCTGACCTTGTGACTAGTCAGTGACCTGGCCAACACTGGCTCTCAGGGCATTTGTGAGTGGAGTATCGCGCAGAGGAGTAGGGTGCGGGGTTAACCCTCTGCTCCCTTGTCAGCATGCAGATGCAGATGGGCTGCTTTTTGCAAACTATGGGCCAACGTCGACTGTATCATTTTTGGTATCCCCAGCTGTATCTCTTCCTGTTCTCCCCAGCTTGTGCACCATTTCAGCGGATTCTTGCGACGCATTCACCACTCAATTTGTGCACACCCTTCCGCATTCCAGGCTCGTTATTGTTGTATGGAGTGCCTTTGAATATGTAGTATGCTTTTCCTTCAAGTGATTCATGCATCCAACGCTGTGCTGCGTTGAGCCGGCTCCTCGTTCCAGCAATTGTCGGCTACCCAGGCCTGTCATTTAGGACAAACATCTGTGTCCACTCTCGCGGTCCCAAATACTTGGATACCACTAGTCTGCTAAAAGAAATTTCCAATCCTCGTGTCAATGAGTCACAAGAGCGCGGCGGTCCAAGACGTTGACAGAAGGTGAAGTTGGGCTGTAACCCGTCGTAATTCAATCCAGAAATACTAATCCTGGGCACGCGCTAAAACATAGCGCTAAAGGTCGGAAGTAGAACCAGACCGTTAATCTCGGAAATGCTTCGGACTGGCGGACAGCGTCCCTATGATATCTGTTATTCGCATTACTCCGTTCTATGCAAACTAACCAGATGTCAGGAGTTGCGCGACGCGCGACAACTCGGAGCTCGCGCTTATTCCCGAAGCCATGGCGCGTTCAACTTTAATCTCCGCTCCCCTATTTACTTAATGTATGCGTGTTGCACATAATAACGGTAATGGCTGACGGGCCGAATTCAATATCATTTTCGCGTCGCAGTATTATTGTCGCGAAACACACGCGCACGCGGAAGAGGGGCGCTTCTAGTAACGGTCCGTCCATCCCTCGTCTACTGGATAGTCCTTAGATCCTGAAAACGAACTTTGATTGCTAATAAGAACAATCAATCTGTCTTCCCGGCCATGGCCGTTGACAGGATTTCCTGAGAGCTCCGGGCCGGGACCCGAGACACGGGGTGTGTACCCGGCCGCCGGGTACACACTCCGCGTCTCGGCGTTGACAAAATTGGCAATGGTACTGCAGGTGTTATGCCACATGACCGGTGGCCCATGGAGAAACAACGGCGAATCTAATTGATGTTCTTCCGCCGGCAACCTACATGTTCTACCCTGCTGATTACCTGTCAACTTTCTTTAAATATTCGTGCTTCTCTCTTCTGGGCCTCATTGCGCCATCGTGTTCGAATTAAACGTCGAGTACAGTTGGTAGACATGCACGAACTCTATAGGCGTGTCGATCGACACAATGCTCTTCATGTTGTATCTTCTTGGTCTTGTATTGAATCATGCGCCGCTCGTGGCTCGGTATTGTTGTTCCTCGGCATCATGTGTCACCGTAAGAACACTCAATCAGTCTTCCCGGACTTAGCCCTTGTCAGGATTTCTTGTGAGCCCCGACGGGGTACACACCGTGCCTCGGCCCTGACGAGATTGGCAGTGGTGCTGCAGGTGTTATGCCACATAACCGGCGGCCCATGGAGAAACGACAGTGACAGGCTTCCAATTCGACGTCGTTCTAAACTCCCTGACATACCTGTCGACTGCCTTTAAATTTTCGTACGTCTCTCTTCCGGATCCATCCCGAGGGCCGATAGCGACTTTGTCCGCGCCATCATCTTCGAATTAAGAGTCGAGTACAGTTGGTAGACATGCGCGAATTCTATCGGCGTGTCGATCCACACGATGTTCTTTGTATTGTTCCTCCTTGGTCTTTGTATTGAATCATCCGCCGCTCGTGGCTCGTTATTGTTGTTCCTCGGCATCATATGCCACCCTGGGCTCAAATGCTCCGGCCGTACCGCGCGACGTACAGATATTCGCGGACGATATCGATTGGGGCATGAAGATTTTTGTTGAAGAGTACTTATCTCTGTGGTGTCCGGGTACTTGGCTTATATCTTCTTTGAATTGAAAAGATTCCTGTCTCACGTTCATTGATGGTACGTCTATTAAAATTGCTGATCCAAAGGCGGCGTCGGCTTCTTATATCCCGTTACTTCCCCAAGGAGGCAGTTCTTGTTGCCTCACGAACTCCACGAGGCGAATACTTATTGTGTATGATAGATTGTTTCGGGCGCGACTCTTCATCTCCCCCCCTTCCTTTCGACTCCTCTGTATAAACAGATTCTTGGGCCAAACCATTGAGATGGACACCTGCACCGATGTGAGCAAATGTCGCACTTCGGGCGATATCGCGTGGAGTTGCTTCATCACTATGGGCTTATGCATCTCGGTGTCCCTGCACTTGAATGTGCCGCCTTCCGGAGGCGGCTTCCTTGCACATGCTTGGCGCAAGCTCAAGATGGGACTCGTCACACTTATCGCACCGGAATTGATGTTGGGTTGTGCGGTTCGACAGTGCATTGCAGCCAGGTGGTTTTCTAAAAGTGAGATATTGTGGCTGACATTGGAAGCTTTGCTGATGTCCATAGCTTATAATGTTTCACTGACCCATGGATTCATGTTCATCATGGGTGGATTTGTGACACCAGATGGCCACCCTGTTGCAACAAAGAATCAGCTCCAGCACTATATAGTGGGAATCAGAGAGATCGAGGAGAAGGACATCAGAGACAAGATCAAGTATGACCGGTTGACTAAATTATGGGCCCTAGTGCAGGTCATATGGCTCATTGGAAACTATATATCGCACGAATCCAAGCTGGGCTCTCGATATCTGCGCTTGAGACTGCTTCTCTGGCATGTGTTTTTATACAAAGCTTTACTGGGTACTGGTGGCTGCACAAACCTCGTGATATCTTTGAGGCAATCAAAGTCGAGCCTACCAGTGCAGTGATTGCTCTGACTCGGGCACACTTGGAAGCCAACCAATTGTATAATGTGTCAAGCAGGATCCACAACAGGGGGGACTACTCTGAGGAAACCCCCGTTGTTTCCAAGAGTAAATCATCATTGGACCACCCTCTGATATTCGGAGACCATCTCAATGCAATTGTATTTGGCCACTACCCACATTTCACCCCCTACAGCATCCACCTCAGTGCCCAACTTTTGGTCAGGGCCTTTTGGAAAGGACTCTCCCGGTCTTCCAACTGCTCTATTTGTGCAGCTCACCTCTGCTACTTTGTTTGGAGGAATGCACTGCTCAGCATGGAACACTGTATTCCCTACAGTTATTGAGATGTGGCAATGGAGGGCCAGCGCTGTCTTGGCCACTGTGTTTCCGCTGCTCTGCTTTTTGCTTCTATGGATAAACAATAGCTTCAAACATGGAAGTTGCATTAGAAGATTCTTCACCTACCTGAACTATGGGCTTGTGGTTCTCTATGTCTTTGCTCGTCTCTCTCTCCTCATCCTCTCACTCGCCATGTTACGCACCCAAGTACAAGATATGTTTGTGGATGTGGAATGGGGTGCACTGTTTCCCCATATGAAAGTCTAGAAGTCTGAAGCTTATCTCTATCTTGCTTATGTGGTATATGCCAAGGGCATATACACATAGCACAGGAGATGAATCACCACTCCAAACCCTGCATGTCTGCCACTTCCACATACCATCAGAGCATTTTGCCAATATCTTCACGAGCTTGCGGGGCATATGATTTTTGTATTTCCATTCAATTTCAGTTCAATCACCTAGACCCTTTTCCAAGATTGCAGGAGCAGTGCTCTGCAGCTTATGTGTCTCACATTACCAAATGTGGTTTCAGATGGTCAAATCACATTGAACTCCTGCTTGTCGGGAATCACACAAGCAACAGCAAGTTTGTATTGCATGCAAAGACTACTTTTAAATTTTCACTTCTGTCCATCTGGGATTGTTCCAGTAATGGTGCCTGGTGAAACTCCCTCAAACTGCTGAGCTGTAAAAACATATTTGCCTTTCTCTGATCAGGATTTCTGTATTCTCCTCGAAACATGTGGATATTCGTTATGATCATCTCCTCTTCATCCTATGTCTCACTTCCTTGAAATGGTTTCATAAATCCTACTTCCATTTCTGTTGTTTAGGTTTGAAACTTTGAATAAACAGCTTTTCCAAAAATTATTGCCCCTTTCTTTCCCATGTCTCTGCAGGTATACCCTGCTGATTTACCAGATAAATTGGATGCTTACATCCTTACTTTGTTGTCATCATACTCACACCTTCATTGCTTGTTGCTGAAGCATACAATGGTCTTGTTGACTCTAGTGTAATGTCTTCTCAGTGTTTTGTGTCTGGCCTGTTGGAATCTGTGTTGGTTGCTTGCTGTCACTCTTTGCATTTATTTTGTCCAGTGTTTTATTCTCATGAATTTCTCCCTTCATACCTTACTTACATTGCAGTTGGTTTAATTCTCCCCACTCACATATATTTTTTGCTGTTTGTGCACTTGATATAGGTAGTTACTTCCGTGAATAAACAACCTGCCACATTTGTGGGGGTCTCTGCAATAAGCCCAAGTTAAAGTGCTTGGTTTACTTTATTATTTCAACATGGCTGACACCCTTACACCCATTCTTATGGGCCCATGCTGCAGAGGGGGAGGTGGGATCAGAGAGAGGGAGGGATAAGCCTGCAAGCACAGACATATCTATAAGCTTGTACAAGATAAGCCGTCGCTTCGCTCCTGCTGTTAGCTATGTCGATCTTGCCGATTGGTTCGAATTGGGTTGCAGAGGGCGCGAGCTGAACCGTGCCACAGTTGATGAAGGCCGCGAATCAGCGATTAAATACATTCATATTCATACTACACAATGATGAAGACCGAGCAGAAAGGCAGGCTTCGGTGTACTAGTCTCTCGGAACTGGACTGCGGCTCGAGGAAAACCTAGAAAGAAAAAAAACCAGCACTTACCAAGTCCTGGTCGGTGCAGCGCACAGTCGAATCCTTGTTCGCATCCGTTTGGATCCATCGATGACAGCCAGGCAAACTGTTAGAGTCCTTCGGAATGAAATTTAGAATGGTGATACGTGTGGAACAACTTACCAAATATCTTAAATTTTGTTGCTGGTTTCGCAGGTACCTGGCGGATATTATCAGAAATACCCAAAAAGTCTATCAATGCGAATTAATGTGGAAGTGATGGTCGAGGTAAAACCGGATGGTAACGTCGAGTATCACTTCCCAAGGGCGGATCAGGGGTGCCTTCGACATCGTTACCAGAATAAAGCCGAGTTCTGTGTAGCATTTCGGTCAGTAAAAGGCAATGAGCATGATAAATGGAAACTACGAGCAATGAGGAGTGAAAATCATCAGCGTACCTCAAACTCCGCTCCCGCTGTTACGAATCCAACAGGCTTGCAGATTTGAACCACAGATAGAGCATATTTGGTGAGCGGCACTATAGGAGAACAATATTTAAGTCATTCCGTATATTACAGCAGCCGTCATTACGGTATTACCGACCTTGGATGCACAGTGCAAATCCGGGTAAAACTGGAGATGACCATGGGACGATGCCGAATTGAAAAGAAAAATCACCTGCATAGTGGATTTTCACGGTGAGGAATTTCTGGTTAGGTAAGGGAAGCAAGGCAAAGTACTCACCGATGAGGTATGCTGTATACCAGACAGAATAACCGAGCTTTAGTTGGAATAGCGGATGCAAGGTCATATTGCGGAACCGACTCCCAAGATTCTCCTGATTGCGCGCGACTATACTGGCAATCTTGCAGTAGACTAAGTTTTGAGGTCTTGATCCACTGAAGAGACGGTAGCTTGGAATAGTCTTGATGGGAAAAGGAGGACAGCCAGCGACGTCAAGAGTTGATCTTGAATTCTTGGCTTGATAAACGGGGTCTTGAAGGCTTTTACACTTGAAGGTGCAGTGTACAGAAGAACGATTGAGGAGCAAAATCTCCTGATCCTTGAATCGTCTTGACGCAAACCAAGCCAGTTGAGGGACTCATAGACATACAGAGATCTTTCGGGTTGAAGGACAGCAGCATAGAACAACTGAGGAACAGCTTGCAGCAGGCGGAATGATGGGGGTAGAGGCGAAAAGGCGATTCGAGGCTGTTCGTCCTTTTGAGCAGATGTTGAGCGCAAGATTCCCAGTCATGGGGCGCATTCAAAAATGCATAGTCCAGCGGCAAGGTGCGCCGAAAGTTAACTGCATGATCAAAGAAGCATCCAAGCACCGAGAGAGTGGAACGGGGCGGAGATCGTGCGCAGATGGGACAAAATAAGAAGTGCCAAACATGTACATACGAGGTCGGGACATCTGCTTAGGATACGAAGACTTGTGCTGAAAAAGGCTTATTAACTATGGTTGTTGATACCTATCTGCCACCATGCTGATGAATGATTTGAGCAATGTTACGTTTGATCCTTGGACTGCCCAGCTTTGCTTTAATGTATATCTCGATTCGACAGGATGAACATGTAAATAATTCATTTGAATCTTTATACCAAAGATAAATAGTGAGAGACGAGGAGATATAAGAGAAGAGAACAGACATGTGCGGAGCTGATAAATAATCACGGACAGAACTCGAGACTGAAGTATTCAGTGGACACATGCAACAGAGACGAGGCAGCGAGATGGGGAAGATGCAATGCTTGAAGTTTGTTTATTATGTGTATGCATAGTGGTGGAAGAGTAGGTTGGCGGAAAATACGAAGGAGTAAAATACCAGACTTACAACTGTGAGTTTGCACAATTGGCAAAGTTGGCCCCTTGAGCGTCGACGCCGACGCGATTGGAGCGCTAGGGCCGTACGGACTCCGAGGGTGGATGTAGATGGTCCCATAACAGGTCCCAGAAAAGAAGGTCGGCACTGTGAGTGTTGACACCGCCAAAATCAGGACGAGAAGAAACCGTTAGCCTCGCAAAGCATGAGCCTTGCCAACAGATAGAGTGGTCCTGGACTGGTACAAGAAGGTTTATTTGAGGAGGAAAGACGAAAGATTGGAGGAGGAGCATTCCTTTGGCAGGACAAATATCACTGCACCTGTCCGCAGGCCCGAGTGCCCACGTGCACACGGAGGGTGCGTGTACACATCACATGGACCTCACGAGGCCTGGCATGCGCATGGGGGACATCTGCGTCGATGTTTTCGAGAACAGCCTGCACCTCGAGCAATTTTGAAGAACTTTGTTTCTGAGTAACTTGTTTCGCACCGGGATAGGTTCTGTGAGGAAAATGGCCCGAAGGTTGCTTGGAATTAAAAGAATTCACAAGGCCAAACCTGTAGAATGATGAGTAGAATAGGCCAGAGGTGACAGCGAGAGAGTTGGTCGTGTCGTGTCCAGCCGAGTCACGCATTTGGATGCACATGGAAGTTTCTTGAAAACCCATTGGCCAGTGATAGACTGCTAAATCCGATAGTGACAGGTCTTGAAATCAATGATCACCAACGGAACGACGGCATTGACACTCCAATAAAGAAATCCAAGAGGTTTCTGTGCTGGAACCGCGTTTTTCGAGCTGGATTCGGACAGCTACATAAGATGCAGATATGTATCTAGATCTCCCCTCTCTTTCTAGACTTTTTCCCTTTTTTACAACTTGAAAAAACACGTTTTTTCTTGCTATTTACATGAGCCTTGAAAGACATATATCTTTCATTGCTGGTTCCAACCTTTCATCCATGTGACACTTGCAAGGCCTCACACCAAAAATGGAAATGTTTCTGGTAAGCTAGAAACCCTCTTAGAAAGTCATAGTTTCTGTGTACGTTTCTATTCTAGGAGAAACTACAAGTAAAAATAAGTCAGACATCAAAACTGAAATATGTAGTTTCATGAGCATTTTCATTGCCAAAGAACAAAAGAGTTTCTTTATGTGATGAAAGCGACCCAGGAACTCTGGGTTTCTTTGTCCCTTTCAACTCCACACAAAGAAAGAGTTTCATGAAAAATCACCTGAAACTGGTCATTTCTGTGGATGTTTCATGAAACTCTCTCTTTCTGTGGGGCTGAAAGGCATGGACAAACCTGGAGTTTCTGGGTTGCTTTCACACAAAGAAACACTCTCTTTCACTGGCCCTGAAAGTGATTCTGAAACTATGTATTTCATTTTAGATGGAATTTGAGCCACAGGAGTAGGTAGATATTATTATAAATTCTGTGCCAACAAACTGATCACCCCCCTAGAAACCTAACCATCAAAAATGATTTAATCTGTTCAAGATTGGAATGAATAAAACTGATTTTTTATATCTGTCCAGATAACTGTCACAATTTTGGTGTAAATTGTACATCTTATCTAAGGGGAGAACATATGACAAGATAATGCTTGTGAATACCAGGCAAATGAGATAATATTAGTGAAGAACATGCTCATCAGACCATTGGGAACCTACTAGAAAGAAATGATATCATAACATGCTGAAAAAGCAAGGATGACAAGGAAGCATGTGTTGGACAGGTGTTCTCAATTATTTACAATCAAACATGCATTATGTACAAGGACTTCTTGTGATCCTCATGTAGTTAGTATTATTAGGTAATACTTCACACAGTTCATCCTACAGTATAAAGTAGAGTACATTTCATCTGTAGTAGTTAGCCTTTTATTCCATCATTTCACAATGCTAATACCTCACCACCCAATCTTGAGTATCATTGTGATCTCAATGAGTGGTACAAGACATGCCGGAGCTTTGCTCTGACATGAGTGCATGCTGTTCATATTCCAAGAAGATCTCAGCAACAATGAATTTGGTTCGGTGAACAACGATACTACACAGCGGTGAACATAAGCTTGCGCAAGCTGTGAATTTACTCCATAGTTACACGCCGCCAGGTCCAGTGCAAATCCCCACCCTCTAAATTCAGTGAGTGAATGGGGAGTCAATCCAGCATCAAGCACATCCATAAGATTGAAAAATGTACATGGAACTAAACGAGTGAAGACAGTGGACTGAAGGGACTTCAAACTGAGTTCATTAAACATTAAAAAGTGCACCAGTTGAAAAGTGACAGTTACGAGTTCTTGATCAATAGTCTGGTGAAAAGGAAGAAACAATGACTTGCCTCTTTGTAATCTGCGAGTCAGAAATGAAGCAGACTAGTTGAAATTGAGTTCTACACATTAATATGCACAATTTGTTAGGAGTGGCATGAGCCGCTGAGTCGTGACTAGTTCAATGTGCGAGCATGCCGCAGAAACATTGATGTTGGAGACAAAAAATATTAGTAGATCACTGCGTCGGGTAATATGGGATTGAGCTCGCCTAGAGAACTGGAGGCGAGGCTCTGAAATGGATAGAATGGGTGATAATTACGGACACCTGTTTTGGTGGCAGAAATTGGTACATGGATCAGTAGTCGAATTGAGGAATAGGGGTAGATACATACATTGTTGTCGAATGGTGAACCTATTTTTCAAAACGTTAGGCTATGTGAAAATAAAGCGCAATAAGCAAGGGCATCATATGAGGCATGATTGAAGGTGTTGTGGTCGTGGATGATTTGCAATTTGTTGACTCGGAGCGAACTCAAAGTGCTTGGAAGCTTCATATCAGAATCTTGGGGGTCTTGTGTCCACTCATCTTGGTCGACCAACATTGTCTTGTCACCGGTGTGTATTCAGAGATCCCGAGGCATTGCAGGGGGTTCTTGCATAATCCTTCCAAGTATTGTGTTGTCTTACCTGGCTTCAGGCCAAATATTCATTGTGATTTGAGCCTTGATTGATCACCAAAGGGTAATCCCCAGTTGATGTCAGCCAGATTTTGAACGCAGGACTTGCCCCTTGAAGTGGCTTGAATGCACAATAAACATGCGTGAAGTTTCGCTTTTGAGGGGGAAAGACCGTTGCAAATAAATGGAGGGCACCTGATGGGGGACAAAGAGCAGGAAATCGGATGGACCACTGCTTTTGAGTGGGCCTTGAGCACGTGAAGCCGGCGGCATAATTGACAGCATAGCCAACTTGAGAAGTTGCCCAGTAAAATATACGCCTCGAGGCAACCAAGACAGTGGAGCAACGAGCTTAAATTGACCGCCTGTGAGCGTTCCGTCAAAAACAACGTGAATGGGGGACAAAAAGAAGACCATCAAGTTTCAACATGCGCATATGAGATCAGGCCATCTGCTCAAGATATGAGGAAAGAAACGGCTGCTGAATGCTCGACATCATGGGCATAATTGACTTGAAAGAGGAACCATGTCATAATGAAATCCTTGAGGCCAAGAGGTGATCCCAAAGTTGAGTGCTAGATGGGTGCTCCATCGAAAATAAATGACAGCATCTCGGGAATTGGCGCAACATGAGAGATTTGGAAAAATGTAAACATTGTCCAAATAAAATCAGGACATCTGCTTAAGATATGACTAATTGTCTCTGACAACAACCCAGATATTCACAGCTTTATACCTGAAAATCTGCATTTCATGTGCCTCTGGATCACATATAGAAAATTGGCTTCATTCATTTGGATTAGGGATGTCACAAGCATCACTGTTGGGAGATATCTACACATCACAATTTCTGGATTTTATATACAGCAAATAAGTTTGATAACTGGGTTAGAGCTCAGTATAGGCACCTTAAAACCCATTGGTGTTCAAAATTTAAATGTGTTTTGAGGTGAGCCCTGTAATACTGGATATTAGCAATAGAAATAGAAGCAAAATAACACTCGCCATCTCCTCTGTGATGGTATTCAAAGCTGTGCTTGTATGAGCCAATCCTGTTCTGCTTGCCTGAGATGTATTTAGATTAAAATCCTGGTTGGCTACTGAAGCTTTTCACGGGGAGAAAAATGTGGTTTTTTTTTCTGCTAGATAAGTGGAAGTAGTAAGCCAGTGCACATTTTTGTGAACAGGATTAAATCCAAGTGAGATGATGTGGAAGCATGACGTGCCTTCCACATTGCCTTCCCATCCCGAGCCACCTACACATCCAACTTGCAAGATTTCGGCCACAGGTTTGCAATACAGACTTTAGCTATTCCAGGCCTCAGCTAACTTATCCACAACTCAAATATCATTCACTCATTCGCAGTAGAATACTTTATTATCATGTGGTCTACATTAGGGGAAGTCAAAGTTGAGAATCATGGACAATTCTGACACGATTCAGGAGGTGATTCTGAGGATAATTCTCAATCAAGAATGCACATCAAAATCACCATTCCCAAGAATTACCAAGAATCTGTGTTTCACCTCTGGAGGCAAAACATGGCAGAACCATAATTCTGAATAGCTTTCTGAATCCATGTTTAACCCTGATCTTCAATCACTTTGCCTCGTCTATGTTAGTCGCAGAAACCACAGCATCACAGCCAGAAATCAGGTAAGCTCCCCATCTTATCATCTGGAGCTCTGGTTCTCACTCACCGTTCATACATAGCTGGAACCCTGTTGCACCAAGTCAGAAGCTGATCACACTTATCATGGAGAATGTAGACATGAAGAGGTCTTTGTTCCCTTCACCTGGCCCCTTTGTTTCCTTTTGCAACTAATGGGTCATGGGTTCAAATGAACTTTTATTTCCCACTTGGACAGCAACAGGGTGGTTCAAGTTCGAACCATCTCATTGCCAATGATAGGCCTGGTTCGAACCATCAGGTTCGAACCACTTGTACCTCAGGTAGTCTCTATGCCAGTTGGTTTGAACCATTTGTATGTCTATGTCAGTTGGTTTGAACCAGTTCGAACCTGATGGTTTGAACCGGTTCGAACCTGATGGTTCAAACCAGTTGTATGTCTGTGTCAGTTGGTTCACACCAGTTTGAACCATCAGGTTCAAACTGCTTGTATGGATCTACTGACTTCAAATCAATACACTATTAAATTGAAGTCAATAAGATCAATGGATCTAATGACTTGAAGTCAATGGAGTCAATAGAGCTACTGACTTGACATCAATAGACTGGTGAATTAGAGTCAATAAAGTCAATGAATTTACTGATTTCAAGTCAGTGATCTACTGACCTGAAAGTGGATAGATCACTTAATTGGAGTCAATGAGGTCATTTGCTAAATAGATTGAACTGCCTTGTGGTTTTATAGATCATGTTGACACTTGTGGTTAGTCAGATAGATCCTTTAATATAATACTAAGCAAGTAGTCAGTGAGGCAAGGTGAGCTACACTGATAATGGCCTTTATAATACACTTTAACAACTGCAAAGACTCGTGTTTGCTCAAGTATTTTGCATTTTGTGATGCAAAGAAGTATCAGATAAGAAAAATTCTTATACAGTTAGATTTGTATTGAAGAGGGCTACAACTTTAATTTTAGTCTATTTTTGGAATACTTGCCTTTTTTGGTAATAAAAGCTTGCATTTAGGCAAGTACTTGGTATTTTGTAGCTGAATAAAGCTTTGGATAACAAAACCATTTGTACAGTCACACTGACCAAAATATGGGTAATCAATTGACCTCAAGTTAGCCAGTCATTGACTTCAATCTATTTAGCAAATGACCTCATTGACTCCAATTAAGTGATCTATCCACTTTCAGGTCAGTAGATCACTGACTTGAAATCAGTAAATTCATTGACTTTCTTGACTCTAATTCACCAGTCTATTGATGTCAAGTCAGTAGCTCTATTGACTCCATTGACTTCAAGTCATTAGATCCATTGATCTTATTGACTTCAATTTAATAGTGTATTGATTTGAAGTCAGTAGATCCATACAAGCAGTTTGAACCTGATGGTTCAAACTGGTGTGAACCAACTGACACAGACATACAACTGGTTTGAACCATCAGGTTCAAACCGGTTCAAACCAACTGACACAGACATACAACTGGTTTGAACCATCAGGTTCAAACCGGTTCAAACCATCAGGTTCGAACTGGTTCAAACCAACTGACATAGACATACAAATGGTTCAAACTAACTGGCATAGAGACTACCTGAGGTACAAGTGGTTCGAACCTGATGGTTCAAACCGTGGTTTGAACCAGGCCTATCATTGGCAATGAGACGGTTCGAACCTGAACCACCCTACAGTACACTTGGAATTGATGAGCTTCATTTAAATCATTCCAATATGCTATTGCACAGCTGTCACCAGGTGTGCAACAGAAGTACTATCAGTGACTAGGTACCTGGCCACCCCTAGGTAGCTGGCCACCTCTAGATATCTCGTGAAGGAGTTTAACTAAGGGCAATTTTGACCTTACCAGATCAAGTACGACTATTGGGGAACTCCCTTACTAAATTTCAACCCAAAATGAGTCTTCAGCCGAAAGTTATGTGAGGTTTTGATCAGGATGCACATGGTGTAAGCCATCATTTCTTAACTCTGTGATGCTGTCCACACTCGCCATCCCTCGTTTTCAGCCAATTCTGTACCGTTTCCTGAGATCAAGGGCTCGTTATGCTCCTCAGATGTGTGACTTTCTCATGTTACACAATTCTAGCTCAAAAGCTAGAACTACAGCCCACACAACTACCAGGAAACCCAGGCTCAGATTATCATCCACTGCAGTGAAACACCTTGATATCCAGTGCACTATTCAGGCCACCTATGCTATCACTTTAAGCATTTATAACCATTTCATTCATTTTTCTTCCACAACATTGTCTATTACCTGGAAATGCACTATTTATGTGTGTGGAAATCTGAAATTCTTTGGCTGGGTTCCTGGGCTTTAGGGATGTAGAAATTTGGTTTATCATACACTTATACATCCTATCACTATATACTCTGGATATGCACTCGGCTTTCAGACACATGCCATAATAGGCAATGTATTGGCCTGACATCTGTGTTCGTATACCCTCCTTGTGGATACTATGTACACCAAGACTATCTACAATCCCACATATTAACATTTTTTCCATGTTTGGATACAATTTGGACCTGGCAGTGGCAGCAACGGCCTATGTGGCAAGGTGGCCAGCTACCATGTTTGTTGCTGTTTCAAACATAAGATGGAAAAAGAGTTCACGGTAGCTCTCCATGAGCTTCTAAAATCTTGAAAATATTTCAGACCATTCTTAGGAAGCATGCCTTTGACACAAGGCCCTAGCCGCCATGAGGGCCATAGATAGAATGTGCAGAATCACGATACTCGCTAAGGTGGCCAGGTACAGTGGCGGCGAAAAGTAATGAGCGGGGTCATTTGGGCTCAATTCCCTATAAAATTGGCTCAAATAAAATTCCATGGCGAATCTGTCATGATTTCAAGCTCGTCTGCAACATTCAACCCCTTCCTTACCTGTACTGTTGATCAAGAATTAAATAAATTGTGATGTCTGAAAAAATCGATTTTTCAAGATCAACTTTTATTAAGAAATGGTGCATGCAGCATGAAAGTACTTGCAAATAGGACCCCAATGATATGTTGGTTCACCCAAATTTGATAGGTGGTTGTCCCACAAAGTGCTTTGTAAAGTAGTTGTTTCAGGATTTTTTGCCAACTTATTGGCAAAAATGCGAAAAAATGGTTGACTTGTAACAAGGATTCCGAGCCCAAGCCTCAATGAATTTGGGTGAACCAACATATCATTAGGGTCCTATTTTCAAGTACTTTCACGCTGTAGTCACCATTTCTCCATAAAATTTGATCTGGAAAAGTCGATTTTTTCAAACACCACAATTTATTTAATTCTCAGTCAACAGTACAGGTAAGGAAGAGATTCAACATTTCAAACGAGCTTCAAATCATAATGGATTTGCCATGGAATTTTATTTGAGCCAATTTGATAGAGAATTGAGCCCAAACAACCCTGCTCATTACTTTTTGCCACCACTGTACCCAGTCACTGATAGTACTTGGTATGGGCTGTCAACTTGGAATTGACTGATAATATCAATGATGAAACTGGATATAGTAGGGTTTCACTTTCACTTTTCTTAGCTCATTTTTGTCTTCTTTTTGTTTTCTTCTTGTGTCTTCCATTTCCTTACTTGAATTTTTGATTATCAAGTTAAAAAAACAATCAACAAACAGATAGAGATGAGCTCAGAATTTCTTTCAATTCAGTAAATAAAGAACGGAAAATTCATATTTTTATTGTGCACAACCAAATGGCAGACATAGTTATGCACCTGAAAATACCATGGTACCCATACAAATCAGATGGTGTGCTAAACCAAGGCTGAAAGGCTGAAAGGGACCAGTGATAATACAATGAGGTCAGCATGGATAGTAATTGTGTAGTGCAGATAGCATGGAACAATAGCAATGAAGGTTGGACAGCAAAGATAGAACCAATCCTGGAAGAGAGAGGTTAGACAGCGCAGAAAAAAATGTAGTAAGGTAGGAGCAGCAGCCTTACATTTATTGCAGAACAATACTTTATAATGTGCCTATATGTGTTTTATGCTGACTTCTGGCCTCATAATGAGGACAACACCGAGAAATGCATCGAAACACGTCTTGCTAAATACTTCACAGACACGTGCAATGAGTGGCCTGGATGTTGCGCACTATGATCATGTATGTGATTCAATAATGCCTGCCTTCCCATTCAATTTCTGTTCAATCACCTGGATCCTTTCACAAGATTGCAAGAGCAGTGGTCTGCAACTCACATCCCCTGCATTGTCAGGCATGCTTTGCAGAGGCCCAATCCCATTGAATCACTGCTTGTGGGGAATACCACAAGCTACTTCAAGTTTGCATTTCATGCAAATGGGGGTTTGAATTTTTTATTTTTGTCTGTGATTTTTCCAGCATCAATAAAAATGCCTCAGACTTGCTGTACAGAGGTATGTACAGAGGTATTTGCCATGGATATCTGCCTTTCTCTGATCATAATTCATGTATACTTCCGAGCACTCACATAGACTGATGATGCTCATTTTCCGTTTGTCCTACACCTTGTAACAGATGCAATCTGTTCCTCACATTTTAGCTCTTGCTTTTTTTGGCAGGTGCAGAGTTTCTTTCAAATTTCCAATGAAAGCCCTGTGCTTGCATATGATCTGCACACTCAGCCTCCTAATTCCTGGGCATCAAAGTACTTCATCAGCTAATAGTTCTATACTCATGGATTGATAACATGGTCTGATTGGTATGATTGTTGTGATATGATACCACACCTACATCAACTACGTGACTGAAGTACACTGAAGAGTCTACTAGGATAGATCACCAACTGTGCTGCGGTTAAATTCACTGAGACTAACCAATGGAATCATGTGCACAGCCAATAACTAAATATGAATTTAGATGCCTCTTAGCAGACAATGCCAAAACCCATGTTATGGGATACCCTGAACATGATAGGATCAGCCTGATTTTGGGTGCAAAATGCTTTGAAAGTATGCAATTTCTTCTATTCAGTGCCACAGGTGCTGCTTTCCAATTTGATGCCACTTTGTTTTACACCCCTCACTACCAATCTGTTCTACAATGTTCATGACAGAACTTGAGATACGGGACAGACTTCAGTGATCAAAATCACTCAAGTCTGTAAAACAAGTCTAAGAAATAATATCATTATCAGTGCTATCGAGTAGACAAACCACCTTCAGCCATGCACCGGAGAGCCTAGATCCACGCTCAAGGGCACTAACCCGATGTACCTTGATGTCTGAGCCCAACTTGAGTCAGATCGCGAGGTAATCACAGGAAGAAATAACTCAACAGGTTCGGGGTAGCAAGGCATCAGATTCAGTTTTAGGTGGGCTGAAATCAGAGCTGAAACTGATAGAATCTGTTTCCATTTCTGTTCAACGTCATTGAAATCTGAATGTTTGAAAATCAGCTTTGATTTTGGCCAAACTTTTATACAGCCCAAAATTTTTGGTTTCATGTTGCATTTCAGGGGGTCTGAATTTTGGCACTTCTTGGTGTGAATTGGATTTGGAAAGCACAGAAATCAAAAGTTTTCAGGGCTCCCGAATGGTTGCTAGATGCAAATGTTTTTGGAATATTTTCGGGACCACTCACTCATCGGATTTACCTGGGTGTTGGGTCTCAGGTGGCTGGTGCATCAACATCACCCTGAATTGGGCTGGGAACACTCAAATGCTCAGTACCCTGTTGACGGCCGTTCAAGCCCACGGGCCGATATCACGTTCAGCTGCTAATTTCCACGTGGCATTTTGCGCTGTGATTGGACAAAGTGTTCATTGCTCGCAAATCAAGTCCACATTGCCATCTATGGAAGTCCGGCAAAATAACAGGACCGTGAAATTTTGACATTTTCTTGCCTTTTAGGCGGCAAAATCACAACATCACTGTCACAAGTGCCCAAAGTGTTCAGTTCATGGGCGGCCGCCACACGTCACCTGAACGCTTGGTCAAAATGACACGATTTCTTATCACCGTTCACGCGTATATGGCGAGATACGAGAATGATACAAGGGAGATAGAAGAGAACCGCAGGTGGCGCATCTGATTTTGTTACAACGCAAATGCATGATACATTTATCATGGTCACGATGGCGGCCGCCACATTTCCGGTGCCACCGGCAAAGTGAATGGTTTCCGCTTGCGCGGCAAAAATCCTCGCAATAGTTGAGGCGACAAGTGCCGAGCTTGGGCAAAGCATCAGCATTGAGAAAAGGTAAAAACAATTTTACTATATATTTGGCCAAACCAACTGGAATATAGATGGCTGAGGATGATTCAATTATATCATACATACAGGCGCTAAACGAGTTCTTCTGAGGCGCGCGTGTGGGAATGAAGAGTTGCATGCCACATCGTGTCCATTATTTTGTTTCACGGCGACATGGTTGTGATCTATTTGGGATGTGTTTTTCCTCGAACACACCCGCAGTAAGATTCTTCTCGCTCTACGGAATTGGAAGGGCAATTGCTTCACCGAGGTACTTTGCGAACATATTTGTGACCCAACTTTAGATCTGACATGATCGATGCACTGAGAAGCTGTGCTTTTTCACCTTGAGAGGCTCGGAGAACATATACAGTCTGTACTTATAGCATATTGCACCCGATTGGCAATGTCGCCGACATATACGGAGAGATCTCGTACATACTTGATTACTTCTAAACGTCCACAACACTTAACCTCGGCCTCGAGCCGTATATGCCTGCTGCGACACCCTCCCAGCCTACGAGCGACCGCCGTGCTGAGCCTGAGACCATTGGACCTCATTCAGAGTTGCAGCCACAACAAACTGATCCTGTTACCACAAGCACCACTTGTAACGTTGAGAACCCTACAGAGGGCCATGAAGTGTTCAATGAAGGGAGCAATCCAAGTGCAGAGTGTGAAACGGTGTGTTTATAATCCAGATCCGGTGTTAGCGTTCATGGTTGCTGCAGACGCAGTTCTCAAGCGGGAACAAAGCCGACCTCGGTCTTGCGGCACCAGATGAGATCCAGAGGGAAACCGAGCAACATAATAACCAACTCGTTGAGACCTCTGACAAGCCCGTGTGTCCTGAGATTTTTCAGTTTTCCTTCTGTATTTTCACCGGAGATTCAAACTCAGGACACTGGCAATGTTGTCGAAGTATTTACTTCAAACACCAAGGATAAAAACAGCAGCAACTTGAAGGAGACACCCCCAAACCAAGGACCCCCTACCACGGCAGGTGCGGGAAACACATCCCGGACGTCGCCCACATCTCCCGGAAATGCCTCGCCGAGAGGCTTGCGCATACGGTGGAGAAGAATACGGGATTCTGTTGTCAACTTTCCAGGTCGGGTAAAGGATGGCTGGAGGGAGCTTGTCCGAAAAATCAATTTTCTACCCTAGTGTGAAGAAATGATTTACACATAGGTTGCGTGTAGAGCCGAAAGTATACTTGTCCGACATATTATACCCGTCGTGGTGAACAATCAAACGCCACCGTGACAGGAGTGTTTGCAGGACGTGGCTGCCCATGTCAGTGGGAAACTCGGCGGCCGTGGGTGGTTCTGTGGGACAAGGAGAAGCTCGGCCGGGAAAACGAACGCTGTGAACGACGAATGAGATGCAGACACGGTTCCGGAAGGCACACCTGTCGTTGGACAGGCAAAGAAAAAGCAGGCCGCGGCAATTTGCGCCAGCGAGATCTCAGTCAAACAGTGAGTGTGGTGGAGAGTAACGTTCGCTGGCAGAGTGACCATATAATATTGATTTGATATCAATTCCAAGGAGGCTGCAGTTGTGATGAGAACGAGGAGTAGACGAGAAGTCAAGTAGGAAGCGCCGAAACAACAAAAAGCAAAGAATGAAGCCCAAAGATAAACCAGAGCAGGCGTAGGTCGACGAGAGCACATCAGGCCCTGTTCGGGATTCAGGGGTATGCACCGGCAAATGCCGAGGCGCTTGAGTGGGCAATTTGGAAGATTCCTGACCATTTTGTACTCGTCCTTGTCGCTCCACCCGCGCTCCAAATTCAATCCCATCCATCCATCCTCCTTCTGTTGGCCCATCTGCGCGGTTGCATCTTCTCCAACTTCGAGGGACCAGAGCACGTCGTCAAGCAGCCAGCTTTGCAGGCGAAGGCGTAGCGGAGAGGAAGGGGTGGAGATAAAAACTGGCTGCAAGAAGCGGAGAGACGGGGCGTGAAGGACACCTTAGTACGGCAGAGTGATATATCAGCTGCCTGTAACAAGCGGAGAGCCGCGATATATCAAAACCGCTAGCTTAGAGACCATTCTGATATATCAAGGCACAGTCATTTCCACCCACATTATAATATTTTCATGGATAGTCCATGCTATGCTCCATAGCCATCATGAGTGTTCTAAATTTGGCCGACATCCATCAAATCCTGTCAACGTCGCGATCAACCGCAATCAAAAGTCGTCGACGCCGTCGGCGATAACGACCACGAAATGTGTTCCAAAAAAATAGGAAAAAATTTGACTACATAGCACACATACATACGAAATACAGGGTGAATCAACAAGTAAAATAGACCTCATATGGCTGCAGAAATCGACTATTTAACCAAAATACCCGCCCTACTATTTACACGCCTGGCCTGTTTTTCAAGCAATGACTGATGCGGCTCTGGGAGAAATACCATGGGGTGCCAGTATCTGACACTACATGGCATCAGGAGCCCTGCTGTAGGCGCGGAGCGAGTGCAATGCGCGCTGGCGGGTATGCTCTAGCCAGCTGGGACAGGTCAGAATCGAACAGATAGCGGTGGAAGCAGGGAGAATAGAATGCGAGGCAGATGAGTACATCACAACACGCATCTTTGGCGGGGTCGTGGCATTGCTGCACAGGCATACGGGCTGCAGCGATCGCAGGCACCACTGGCGTCGATGTTGTTGGTGATAGCAGCGGCTTGGGATGCACACATCCCGCAGATGTTGCGCTCTGGGGTACCCACGCATCGTCCGCTGCCACAGAGCCGGTGCTGTGTGTAATCCACCCGGTGCTGCCAAGCCGAAATCACCCAACCCTTGGTATGGGTCGGAGCAGCCGGCCGCGACGCTCCTGTGAGTGGCAAAGTACCCACACGACCCACAGCTGCTCCACTCTATCCGGTGCTCACAGCCTCCATCCAATCCAACCCAGGAAAGGCCAAAGAAGAATACTGCGCACCTCTGTCGAGCAGCACGACACTCCTTCCACTACAGAATCTGTGAGGCGGCACACATCCGCGCACCACACTGGCCCTCGACTACAGCTCGAAGTGACATGGCGTGGGCCCAGGGACCAGGATGTCGTAAGGGTGATATGCCAGGTGTACGCCCAGAGTGGTACAGAGGACGACTGAGATGCGGCATGGCGACTGTGCTCGTGTGCTGGAAATTCCGTGCCAGACCCTGAAGTAAGGCTCAATAGGCGCTTCGAAACCCTCCAGATTGGTCGGGTAGGCACCATGGGCCACGAAAACGCCCTATTCTCTGTCCTGGTGCTGAATTGGGCCGGACATCATGAGTACGTCGAAAACGGCCATAGTTCGAGGTTTGGAGTCCCGGAATGAGGCAGAACAACGCAGGGAACATATTTCACAAGATATCCAATGAATATGATCATAATTCCGGCAGGTTGGATGAGATACGGCGAGTTTGCGGGCCGCAGATGTGGATCAGCAAAACTGGCCGTAGCAGTGTGTTTACTGCGTAAAATGTGCCAGAAAAGCGAGGGTGCTAAGAAAAGAACACCTAAAACAAGTCTTCAAGCAAGCGGGACGGTGAAATCACATAGGCGACGAGTTCTGAAAACCGTGGTCGTGGTTTGGGAGTGAGAATAATCACGCTGGTCACGTCGGGTCACGGTGCCGAGAGACTCGGACAGATGTCCGAACAGGTTGCTAACACAAAGTTCATGCTCGCTTCAAGCAATATTGCATTGTCAGACAATTTCAAGTGGGTAGATATCTTCCTAGCACTAAACCAAAGTCTTCGGTGTATTTTGTTGAGCTTTTCGATCAAGTTATGGACCCAAGGCATCAAAACCGCATTGAACAGGACCTATGGTTTAAAACAGTCTAAACATCGGCCTTTCGTCCCTTTGGATTCCAATAATAATGTCCCTTGAGCTCTTATACTCGCACTATCTTTCAAAAATATAAGCTGCCCCCAAAAATCAAGCCAAGATAGAGTTTTCAAACAGTCGCCAAAAGAGTCACTAAAATAAACTTGGACCTCGCTGCAAACGTTCACACACTTATGTACAACTTGAATTAGGTGAATTCCTTTTTAGCACCGAACCCATTTTGCAACATACTTTGGTCGGGGGAATTAATCAAATGCCGAGGTGAAAACACCGAAATTGTCTTCCCGGGCGCTCAATGGGCGCTTAGGACCCAGAACCACCTCATTCTTTCCAGTACAAGTGTTATATCTAAGGTCTGAGGCTATCTGTGAGCTCTAACAGTTCACCCAAGATGATCAGACTTGAAACTGAAGTCAAAACAAAATTCTTAGAATCCCAACATAGATTCGACTGCAGGGTAGCCTATAGTTGCTAAAGATTTTAGCCCGCGAAATCGGCGTTTTTGTTCGACTTTTTCTATAAGCCGAATCCAATCAAACTAATGACATTAGGTAAAAGGTATAGTTTCCTATACATGATATATGACTTGAGAACTGCGTTACATACCCTGTGCTTTGCTCTCGACACGTTTTTCTGTGTTACGGCCACTAAGCGCCCACCAAGCGCCCACTAAGCGCTCGTCGGACTTGCGTCCGAGGGCCTCGGCAAGGCATCCCGACAATGTTTTCGTTATGAATTCACTCGTTTTTGTGGGTAGGGTGCTCTTCTGAAACAACTCAAGAGGTAGAAATGGCCAAGATGATGATGCTATCACTATGATTTATGCTGTACAAATGATTCGTTTATTAAGTAACACTACGCAGGACGAAATGCTAACTAGAGTGATTCGAAACAAACCATACGAGGGCGCCAGATTGACTCACCATAAAGCAAGTGAGAGGGGATGGGTGGAGAACAGAGAGGGGGCACAGAAGTATCGGAGAATGAGGGTGCACACAAGAATCGCAAACAAGCAAGAAGATCTCACACAACCGACCGGCGCACACGGAGCGAGTGCGGAATGCAAAAATAACACTGAGCATGCGAAAGACGGCGCCTCTCTCGAGCCTACAGTAGATGCAGGTCAGACCGAGAGCGTAGTGAGGGGGTATGGCAGAATAGCCAAATATACAGGATAGACCCATGCGGAGACCACAGCGGGTGCAGGAAGGGTGAGCAGCGAAAGTTAATGGGTGCAATGATGGTGGACACGCGGAAGAAAACAGCGGTGTGCTAGGGAGCAGTAGGGGCGGGCCGGCTGGACAGCAAGTGCGGGTACAGCGGCATTGCGGAATATGGTGGCAGAAAACAGGCAGCGTGCACGGCGGGTCCGCAGCGAGGTTGAGGGTACGTGAAGTGAGGCCAGCCGCGAAGGGAAGGATGGAAAACGATGGCAGTGCCCGAACGAGTGCAGCCCGGCTTGACAAGAGCGGAACGGTGGAACGGGCCGAACAGGTGGGTGTAGATGACGAGCGAAAGTGCGTAGGTTTTGAGTACAGGCGTGAAAGTCACGCTGCGTGCGCGGGTGCAGCAAGCAAGCGCAATGCACGAGAGGCGGGCCAGCGGCGGTGGATGCCCTAGGGACACGGCAAAGCCACACAGAGCGCACTCAGGTTACCGTACACGAGTCCCTTACAGAGGCAGTGTACGGAAACCGAATATCCAATGTACTTGCGACACCCGGGCTCGCATCCTGCACACCAAGCAGCAAGGGGAGCCCAGAGCTAGCGGCGACGAGGATATGAAAACTATCCAGCCCACAGCATAATGTGATGTTGGTGCAGCTTCAGAGCCCAAGAAGGTCCCGGGTTGACGAAAAGTGAGGGAAAGGCCAGGGACAGCGAGAGCAATTGCGAGCCCTGTACATGATTTGAAAGGAAATTGAGCAAAGACAGCCCAGATTATACGGAAGAGAGTCTAGAGGCCCAATTTCAGCGGTCCTGGCGGCCAGCAGCAGCCTTTATGAATAATACTGTCTACAAGTGGGTGTTGATGTGGCAGCTATCTCGCAGTTCTGAGCAAGGGGGAATCAACGGCCGAAAATCGGACATCAGGTAAGGGAGGGGGGGTCCCAGGAAGGGCTTAAAAAACTTTTTGACCTACATTTTAAATAGAGTTCAGATGAGTGTAAAACCACTGGTAAATGATAAGATTTGTCCCGAATGGCATCGAAAGGCTTTCTGAAAGCATAGATGTCAAGATTGATGCAATCTACCATATTGGGAATTGGATCACGAGTACATCACGTGCAATGCACGTCATCGCTTAATCGGTGCATGCCTCTTGACTCGTATCCAGCTCTCTGGCATTCTTCATAGTGGGTTGTATCTAAACACATTTTTTTTTCTCTCATCCTTTCCAGGTACTTATTCAAGACTCATTGGATGTAAATCTCTTAGAAGAAGACAAATGAAGTCTTTGGCCATTGACAGTACAATGGATTGGGACAGCTGTGGACAGATGATACATGTCAGGCTCGCATATGCCTATAATCTCGCACAGCACTAGTAATGAATACAAGTGGTAAAGTTGCCGCGCAACACTGCAAACAACTGAGATCAATATTTGATTGCCGAGTACGCGTGGGAATTACCTTCCCGATTTGGGTAGGGGGAAGGGGGGAGGGGGTCCAGCTCAGGGCTTAAAAAACTTTCCGACTGTATATACGATTTTCGAGCGTTGATTCCCCCTTGGTTCTGAGGGCAGTTGAGAGTGCAGATTGAGGTCGAGGGGTTGTTATAGACTGCTATTGCCAGGTGTGTGAACATATCGAGCCAGCAGAGGGCCAGGAGCGAACAGGAGCGGGTGCGAGAGAGGAGGAAGGAGGGATGATGGGAGGCAATGTGAATGGAACAAGAGTAAACAAAACGACCCATTTGGTCTAGCGCCCGCATGCCATCAATTCAGGCGGTCAGGCAGGCGAACGGTGGGCGCACAAATCAGGCAGAGCACGGTGGGCAAGCAAACTGAAGGTGAGCTGATACTGTACTTTTTCATTCAATTTGACAGTCACGCGTCACGCACCCCTGTGTCGATCACGAATTTGGGTCGAAGTCACGCGTCACGCAGGCCTTTGTCGAACCTCCCGGCGGTCACGCAGGGTCAAAAGTTGCGCAAAAACTGCCAAACAGGTGCAAAAAAAGCGAAAATTTTCGGTTTGAATATCGAAAAATTGGTCCCGTGTCACACCCCCTGTCGATTTGAATGAAAAAGTACAGTATATCACCCCTGACCGGTAGATTAGAGGTTTTGATATATCACCTCCGTCTGCTGATCAGTCGTGATATATCAAATCACCATATGATGCGTCTGCGCGGCGGTGCGCTGTGCTCGGCACCATACTGCTCCAGACTGCACCACGGCGTGGCTTGCAATCATGGTGGCATTTTTAAGGGCAACCACGACAAGGAGCAGCACCCTCGGGTGCTGCATTTGCCAGCATTACACATCTGGCAGCTCCTGTAAGGGCAACTCCCCCAGTGTGCTGTATGCTGAGAGCTACACAGTCAAGACTGGCAGAGGGATCCAAAGTATATTAGCTATAGAATACAGGTATAGTATAGAGAGAAGGCATACCTGGCAGAGGGATCCAAAGACAACAAGTCTAAGGAGCTCTGCCAGCATGGTGCCACTAATATATCTTGGAGAAATGGGTATTTTACATAAGAGGAAATGAGTAATCTCGGAGAAATATGTCCTGGATTCACAGGAAGTGTCAAATGCCAGAAAGAAGTGTCAAATGTCAAAAGGAAGTGTCAGATGTTGTAAAAGAGTGTCAAATGTCATGGAAGTCCTCGGGAATAATGGGATAATGGAGCAAATGAGTAGAGGTTCCCCTTACAGCTCCCACGAGTCACGACGGCGGGCATGGTAGGGGCAGGGAAGGAGGAAGACGTGCTGGTTCTTCGTCCCGCCTTAATACCTTGTAGATTTCAATCTCCCCTGCATCCTTTGCGGGTGCTCTGCATGCGCCGCACCGCATTCTGCAATATTTCCATATCCTCGTAGGCAGTGATTTATTGCAAACTTTCTGAAGTTTTGCAGCATGTTAAACCTGTTGAGAGGTTTATTTGTTTTGGTATTATTGCCCCTCTGTATCTCTACAATATGATACAAATATAATTGAAGCAATCCTGATGAGGAACCTGAGGCTGCAATATATTTCCTCATTTGGTTGTCGAGGTCGGTGGCAAACAGGGGGAGGCTGATGCCAAACATAACCATCCCTCTGCTCATTGCGAGCTAATGTTGCCGCGACTCAGACTTGAGTCTCCCAAGTCGACTTCACGAAGTCGACTTGAGCTGAGTCGAGTCAAGTCGCAGCTGTGACTTGAGTTGACTTCAGAGTCGAATCAAGTCGACTCGGAGTCGACTCGAGTGACTTGAAGTCGAATCTAGAGCCAATTTTTTAAAACACGCTCGGGGTGGCAAAAAACAATTCTAAACAAATTTCTTAAATTTGATGCAGTGTGACTGAGCGTGACATTAGTATCACATATGTCACGTTTCCGTGACATTTAAGTGACGTTGCCGCACGAGCCGCAAACTGGGTCTCAACTTCGGTGTAATGGCAGGTTCACTGGGTAGAAATGAGATAATTCCTCCTGTTCCACATTTCACCATGACATTTTGTCTCGAGCACCCCACATATGGTCTTTAACTTGATGAGTCATTGAAAAATTGCTAGAAAGTGAAATCAGCCAAAAATCAGAGATGTTCCACTCGCATGAGGTGCACAAAGTGGTATTGTACTGAACTGACTTTGCCATTCGAATGCGAGCTTTCTCATTCCGAACTTTCCGTTTAATAACCCTGAAATGATATCGATGTTAGACATAGCTTGCTGAGGGAAATGTCCCCTACTCTGGTTGGTGTTCTGTCAACCACGCCACGGCAGAACCGGTTGTGCGGGCGGCATGGCGAGCGGCAATAGGAAAATGCTTTTGGAACGCTCTGTAGCGATTTTTATGAAAAAGAAATTGAGCATGGGTCAACGAAAGATATGAGCACAGACGTACTCGTTTTGGGCTGTGGTCAAACACACACGTTTGGAATTTGTGGGAGGGACTGACATGGTTAAGGGGAAAAGATGGGGCTGGTCATATTATGAAACTGAAGACATTGCTTGACAACACTTTTCATGGGGAGTTTCTTGTGCCACAGCATACCTATGAGTCGGCGGGCCAAATTCTACCAGTTCAGCTTTCACACTCCGAATCAGAAGATACATCGGCACCTTTCCCGATGCATCCGCAGCTACACGGAGAGATGGTTATAGCTGTGGAACGACCGAGATGTCCCAGACAGAGTGGGGAGTTCGTAAAAACAGCCGAAACGTGGGGAGTTTGTCCTGCATCCCTCAATCTAGTAAGAATTGCGCTCGGCCCACATAAGCCTCAGTGTAGTTCCTGTGTAGGTCTGATGAATGAAGTGCTGAGAATTTAGTCCGAAAGGTCTTGAAATCTAAATGCCGCTGGGTTCGTTAATACACATTGTTTCGGCTTTGTCCGTGAGGTGGACAGTTCGTAAAACTAAACTGCAAAGGGGGAAGTTCGCAAGCATCTATCAGCCGGCCCTATTCCGGGCCGTTCGGACCGTCACCCATTGAGCGCTAATTTTTCACTGATTCAGCAGCGCACAGCCCAAAATTCCACGACTCGGAGGCGAGGGAGGCTGGAGCACAAACTAAATTCAACAAGTATATGGTTTACATGGGTTGTGTTTGTACCGATTGTGTACCGATTGAAAATCTACCTAGCAGTCCCGCCATGCGCAAAAGAAGGCGGCGGACACCGTGAGGCCTCCGACGTTTCGCCACGACCCCCAGCCCGCGCGAATTTCTGGAAAGCCACTTCCTTCCCTCGTACCCCTTCAAACAATGCATTCGGGACTCCTGCCGTGTTCAGTTGCGCCTCCAGCCTGAAGAAATTCGGTTCGGTGAGTAAGAGATTTCAGTCTTAGCCGAACACACGCACACTGTTCGATATACTCCCGGGGTGATGCCGCGGTAGACAACGTACCATTCGTCGTCATCGCGGAGGTTCGGTGCAGAGGTCCAGAAAGGATTGACGACTTCGTCCAGCTCGCTGGGGGCGGGCATGTTTGGGATCAGATCGATCGTATGACCCGAGGCGCGCACCCAACCGCGCGCCCTCGCGTAGTCGAACGCCTCTTGAGGTTCTGCGACGCTGGGATAGCCGCGGTAGACAGCGTTGGGAACACAGGAAACCATGTCCTTTGCCTGAGCCCTGTGTAGTCATGGTGAGTGTGCCAATTAATTTGAACAAAGTAACATGTGGCGCACCAGGCAAGGTACACGCCAGGAACTTGCCCGTAAAATACAGTGTATGCTTTTGCCTTCGGTTTCTTCTTCTTGCTCCCGGCTTGCACTACACGAACGTGCCCGTCGGGGACACCTTGCGAGGCCGCTCCAGCGGTAGCCCTATGTGATTCAGTATAACTGGTCTAGACAGACAAAAAACCTACCAATCAGTTGTATATCCACTCCCATCACGTGACTCGAAATAGTAGATCCTGGGTCGCGGTGGGAGAGCAGGCGGCAGAGCGACAGGAACGGTCTCTGCCGTGGCTGACAAAGTAGACGTGGCAGGGAACAGGGACGGATCGGCATGACTCGCGACGGGAGATGGCGAAACACCAGCGCGACGTGCAGACGAGGGCGAAGCTTGGATCCAGGGCGCAGCTGCATCGCGAACGGCATGATGGGGAGACGAAGCTGGAGACAAAGGTGGTGGAACAGCGGTACGACGTGCGGGCGAGGGCGCAGCTGAATCGCGAAAGGTGCGACGGGGAAGCGAGGGCAAAGCTGGAATCACAGGTGGAGCCGAATCGCTCCCAAGACTGAGGTTGGCAAGGAGTTCCTCGAAAGTCAGCCCGTCTGGCATGTCGAGGTAAGTGGCAAGCAGTCAAAAGTGCGGTGAGAGAAATCCCCTCAGATAAGGCCACATGATGGAAACGGACACATGTGCATTGTGGTTGGCGAGGCTGGAACCTGGAATCGCGTGCTGATGTCCGCCGGAGAAAAATCAGCTGTTATCCGTGGCATTTAGTGTTTTGGGAACGGACGAAGCAGGAGATGAAATTAATATGCAAATCAACTACTACACTACAGTTTGGCCTGCGAGCAGAAAAAAAAAACAGCCCTTTAAGTGGGTAGATTCACAGGGAAAAAACAATATGGCTAATGCGGGCGATTGATCCTTCCAGGATTAGCGGTGGAAGACGGTTAGGTGCGGTGGTCAGAACTGGTTTCCATGCGCGCTCAGCCCCTTCACCGTCGGTGTATCCGACCGGCTCATTGTGATGAGGATACTGAGTGGTACGCATGTGCGCCCAGTCGTGAAAGTGAAGTTGCAGTTTGGGGAAACAATGGTTCCAAATACTGTATCATTAGTGGGAAAGGGCAATAGACGAATATTCCACAGCTCCCACTGGTATTTGTGGCGCTGAAACGAGGACATGGTGGTTGGCGATTGAGATCCAAATAAAATCAATTTGGAACTCGGGCCGTTGGTCCGGAAATGACGTGGTCTTCTTTGAGAAGTCTATTACTCCCGGCGCTTTCCCGCTTCAAGCTGGCGAACACTTCAGATTGGGCGCAGTACAGAGAGCTATGTTATCACAGACTACGCAAACTACACGAAGATTTCGTCCAGATACGACAACAAGCTCATCGGCGTCATAATGCGGTCGTGATGCCCATGCAAATCCGCGAACTCTTTGTCCTTGTCCGTCATCTGGTCCTCGAAGTCGCGGTCCGACATGAAGCCATGGTCAAGCCATCTCCCAAGGGCGGCACTGAAATATTGCTGGAAAAGGTAGCGGGTCTCACCCCTTTTTCAGAGCGGAAAACCCGCAGCGCACCACCGACGCTGGAACAAGCAGGGTCGTGCCGGGCGGGCAATACATGGCCTTTTCCTCGCCGTCTTCACGATGACAGTACAGGAACCAGGAACTCTCGACGGGATCGTAGTTGCCGAAGACAGTGATGGCGCGCAAGGAGCCGAATTCGTCGCCCACCTGGCGCTCCAAAAGACTCATGCCATTGCCAAAGTTGAATTGAGCGGTGGTGAAGACCGAGCGCTTGAAGGCAGGCATGACACCGTCGTGCTCACGCAACAGCTGGATTCGCGTGGCCTGATGGGCATAGAGGTGCGGGGCGTAACGTTGCAAGAGGTCTGGAAATAGGTAAGTTCGCCAAGGGCAGATGTGAAAACGGGGACCCACAATTTTGATAGTCCGAGATATACTGGAAATCCCGACTCTCGATGAGCGTATTGAGTTGCTCCGCGTTGACAGGCTTGTTTTGGACATGGTGCAGGGTCTGGGTGAACAATCAGCTGACATATGCACAGAGAGCGTGTGGGCTTTACCGGTCCACCGTTCCCATCAACAATGCTGAAGTCCATGCCAACGCGGAGGTACGATTCGCCTTTGTAATATTTTGCCAAGTCCCCGAACTCACCGTTCCGAAGGACACGACCGAGGGCTTGGGTCGCGTTCTCCCTCGCGGTGAGCCAAGGGAATGACTGATCGCGAGGACCGGCCGCGTGCACGCCGACTATGAGCTTGTGGAGGTCGACAATGGGCCTAATTTCGCTGGGAAATAATGGAGTGAGTACAGTTTTAAAAAAACGAAAATAGTGCGGATTCACTCGGGCATAGGGACAACCAGTTGCATTCCCGAATCGATAGCCTGGTTCAACTCTAACCCCAAAGGCGAACGATCACCGATACGACCCGCACGCTGGCGGCTCGAGCGACGTGCCGCAGCAGGCCACTGCTTGCGGGCGCGTTTCCTTTTGGGATGAGCCGCCGCCGCCGCCGTGGCTGCTGCGTCCGACGCATGCTTGGCCTGCTGCTGGGCACGATAGTGGGTGCGGTCCCGTGCGGAGTAAGTGATGAGCCGACGAGGCGGCGCATGCTGGAGGTCGGTCAACATCGAGGAAGATGAAGGGAGGAGCGCAGGTTCGCTGGACGCAGGCGAGGGAGCACGCTCAGGCTCGGAGGATGCAGACGCAGCGGGCGCTGCATTTTCGCCAGAGGTTGAGGGAGGGGTGCCCGGTTCGGTCGCAATCTCGGTGCTGAATTCCCACTTGCTAACCTCAGGAGACTCGCGGTCAGCTTCCGCTACCTCATCTTGCGGTTCCATGGGGAAGTACGCAAAGAGCTGAGCGCAAGACTCCTCGGAAGAGATCTGGGAAAAGTAAGCAGATATTCATCCCTGCTGAACTGCGAATGCCTGACCTCTCCACGGTAGACGTGGTCGAGCTTTTCGAGCCTAAGGAGACGGGGCAGCTGGTTCATCATCGAAATGCCGAAGTCGGTAGGGATAAGACCCTGGATAGGCTTATTATATGGCTGATCTTTGAATTTTTGAGGCTGGGACGAGCGACCGCGACGAAGTGTCGGCGCCAAAGGCTGACTAGCGCGGTATCGGTGGAGGAACATTCTGTGCAGTGAGGTAGAGTGCTGGGGGGCTGGATGGACACAACCGGTTGGCTAGACCCGCTCATAAAATACTCCTGCTGATTTTGATTCAAAGTGTCCGACATGCATGTGCGAAATGGTTCCATGGATCTGATGCGCCGATATCGTTCCCATGGATGTATTACGGGGATAAACGCCATCGCTTAAATACCGGTCTCACTGGCTTTGACCAAATTCAAGGATGGAATCTAACCCGTGTACGTTGCCCTCTCTTTTGTTCGTCATTTGTCTCTAAAAAAACTTTAGGCCGTGAACTAATCTTGTACAAGCCCAGTACTGCACTCGCTCTCTACAAACCCATCCATCAACACGGGATTGAGAGGTCTGCGACGATCGCAATCAGCCGCATGGGTAGCAGGTGCGCCTAGAGATAATCAGGTCTTCGGTCTTGGGAGTTGACAATCACACAGCTCGCTTCACCAGGGGGAGCGTTTTTCGGATGGAATTCTTTTCAATCTGTGCCAACTCCCTCCTCCCTCGACGGCCTTGATTCAGTCGTACGACTACTGCTGCCGCCGGCGTGCTGGGCAGTGCCTATTGGTGGCGAATGTCGATGGCGAGGTTCCTGCTGTTTCCAACGATTGGGATGCACCCCAATGCGGATCAGCGCATATGGCTCCACGGGATTGTGATCCGGCAACTGGGTGAGAAGTTCGCAATTTCATTGAGCATATGTTATTGACTGATTTTGTGCCTAGCCGGCCTAACCTTTAGGCATGGTGAATTAGCGCACCGAACATATGAATAAATGCTTGCTTTTCTATGCTTCCCCTGGGTTTATGGGCTGTTCAAAGATTCAAATCAGAAAAAAGCCGTGCGTCTAAGTAAGTAAGTTCAACGGGGATAGACCAACTATCACTTTGTGGGTGCATTGTGGGTGCGGTGACGTACAGCCGGAAACGCCCGACTCACACATCCGGGGTTAACTCGCTAACACGTGTTACCTTCTCTCACACACTTTGTCCGTTCGAATGGGCGACCTTCATGCCAGAGATTGATTGAGAAAGTGCAAGTATGGATAACTGACGAATACGGACTAAATTCTTATGTTTCATCCAAAGTTGCAGGAAACTTCGCTGTATTAGGCAAAATGAGAATCACTTTGGTCCGATAATCTGGGACGCGACGCGTCGACCTCCGTACGCATATCATCTTTGTCTCAACATGAATCGCTCTCTGAACCTTGGCAGCCGCGGAAAGGCTATGTTCGCTGGCGCTCGCACACAGATTAGTTCAGGGACCGATTTATGGGAGGACACGACGTTAAGCGCGGACGTCGGGGTCTATTTTTCTGCGACTGGGGACCGGCAGGAGGAGCTACTCAACATCGCACACAAGAAACGTCGCCTGATGCCTAAACAGTTGGCGGACACGCTTGCAGAATGGACCCCGGTCGATCTTGATGCCCATGAGTGGGATACCGACGAGCTTGCGGATGCTGTGGATGGCACTATGGCGGACATAGACACGGATTCGGGCTCTGTGCCAGTCTTGGGCAAGCGAAAGGTTTATGAGAGCACGGTCGGTGCCTTCAATATCTTCTGAGATGTGTTCTGAATACCAACTCAGCGAGATCAAATGGGACTGTGGCGGCCGAAGGCCGATTTTTTCCTGGACGAATTGGTGCACCACGACGGCCTGGGAGACAATCTCGGAGCGAGGCTGGGCTGTGCTCTGTGCGAGCGTCGCTATGACCCTGGCGACGGCAGTCCCGACGCGGTGCGGCTTTTCAAATGTCGTGCTTGCGGTGAGTTTTTGCAGTGCAAGGGCTGCTGCATTTCAGGCCACGCGAGAACTCCGCTGCATGTTCTGCGGGTGAGTAGATGTGATATGATTGTGGTTTGTACTTCTTTAATTAACTAGATATTCACATAGGAATGGAATGGTGATTTTTTGGGTAGACACTACACTTCGTGAGCTTGGCTACATATATCAGTTGGGTCATGGCGGCATGCCTTGTCGGTTCCCAGATCCCCGCTTGCTCTCTATGACCGTGATCGACCTGTCCGCTGTGCACCGAGTGCCGTTTCGTTATTGCAAGTGCAAGAAGTCGGACACCGCGACAAACGTGCAGCAGCTGCTACGGAACAGCTGGTATCCGGCGACCATTACGGACCCAGCGACATGCGCGACATTCACAACACTCGAGACGTTCCGACTATTGAATGTTGTCGGGAATATGAACGCCAATGACTTCATCACGGCCCTTGAACGTCAGACGAATGCGACTGTCTCTGCGGGAGTGGATTGGATTCCGGTGCGTAAATGTCGCCTTTCCGCTAACCTGTCGTGGGTGACACGGGTTTTAGCATCGCTACAAGGAGTTTATGCGAATGTCGCGTCAATGGGCATTTCTAATGCGTGCCAAAAGAGCTGGGCGCGCGCACAACGCGAGGGGCCTTGCAGGGACCGCTCAGCGCGAGCTGGGGGTCATCTGCTGGGCGTGTCCACATGACCAGAGAAATCTACCAGCTGATTGGCGAGATGTAGATAAGAAGTTTCGGTGAGTTCATCATGCGCGTGATAATTGACATGAACATGCTGACCGGCGGTCCCACCTAGCTTTCTTTACATGTTGCTGGTCGCTTTGGACGCCAATTTCAAGCTGAAGAATCAAATGCGCAAAAACGAGCATCCTGATCCACCCCTAGGGCCTGGCTTGGGGTATTTCGTCGAGCCCTCCAAATACAAAATGCATCTCCAGAAATACGTGCCTGAGAAGGATGTCAGTATGTTGCGTTGTCGGGTTGGCCTTCGACTGATGTGGTTGTTGTAGATCAGTACCTGCATAGCATTTGCCGCCCTTCTGCAGAAGTGTTGGAATTCGGGTTGGTAACTCGCTGTCACCGCCGCCGCCGCCGGTAACTGCTCCCGTTCCCTCTTGTGCATTTATTTTGTCCAACGTCGTATTTCTCCTGAATTTCTCTTTGATTACTTACTTATATTGCAGTTGGTTTAATTTCTTCTTACTTAGATATATTTCTTCTTGTTCACTTGGTATAAGTAGTTACCTGACTGAATGAACAACCCATGCGTTTGCAACGGGTTCACTGCTAAACTGGAATTGATCTCTTTGATTCCAACACAAACGCATAAGCATAACCCTACCCTCTGGCATTGTTCTCGCCCACTCGCTGTCATTCCTTGGAACTCACGATCATTGGTCCTTGGTCTTATTTCGATCCCCCCCTTTCTCGCTTCTTGAGCAGAAGCAGAGCCCACCCACCTCTTGAGCGGAGGTAGATTCCCTTCCCAAGTCCCCAGAGACCGTGACGGGGCAACCGATAACTGCCGACAACCGACGACTTGAACTGGTTAGACGCGCACCCGAGATCCGCCGACGACCGACGATTTGAACTGGTCAGAAGCACCGAGAACCGCTAACGGCCGACGACGTAACTGGCCCGACGCACCGATTTACGATTCCCACGATTCACGACGATACATTGTTTTTTAATTCACTTTCATTCGACGACTTTCTGCTATGTCCGACGACACCTCTACTCGCTTTATTCGTCTTGGCAACGCCAACTATCCAGAATGGGCTATGCGCATGGAGGCTATTCTGATACGGAAGGGTTTATGGGATGGAATTGTGGAGATTTTGGTCGGCAAAAAGAAGGCCGACGGGAAGGAGAAGACGGCTGAGGAAATGAAAGAGGAGAGGGACAGCTTGATTGCCGGAAGAGATGCCGCGAAGATGGCCGAGGCGCGCGCGGAATTGATTTTGCGTGTCGAGGATGGACAGCTCGCTCACATGACCGCGCGTGATCCGATGGAAGTTTGGCAGAATCTGCAGCGGTTGCATCGCGCTGCTGGATTCGCAACCAGTCTGGCACTTCGTCGCAGATTCCTGACTGCGAAGAAGTTGGACGACGAGCCGATGGAAGCTTGGATTGGACGCGTTCAAACGCTGGTCTTGCGGATGGAACATGCCGGGATTGATGTGACGGCACAGGACCAAATTTTGGCAATGACGATGGGTCTTCCCCCTTCCTACACCGCCGTCATTATTAACTTCGATGCTACCCCACCCGAGCAGCTCACAGTCAACCACGTTATCACTCGGCTGCTCAATGAGGAAACTCGACAATCCTCTGATCCCACCTCTCGCTCTTCTCCCGACAACATTGTTGATGAAGCTATGGCTGCCGTCGCTACCCGCCGTGATCCTGCCGACGTCGCTTGTTTCTTTTGCGACAAGAAGGGCCACTTCAAGTCGAACTGTCCCGAGAAGACAGCCTGGGAAGCCGCTAAGCGCCGGAAGAAGTCCGACACTGCCGCGATGGTTGAAGGCGCGGATTCGGATTCTGATGGATGCTGGTGAACTTGCGGGGGGTGCGCAATAGTTTGCAGGGGTGTCAGCTCGCTACTCAACTCGCGGGGGTGTGTTGGAATTCGGGTTGGTAACTCGCTGTCACCGCCGCCGCCGCCGGTAACTGCTCCCGTTCCCTCTTGTGCATTTATTTTGTCCAACGTCGTATTTCTCCTGAATTTCTCTTTGATTACTTACTTATATTGCAGTTGGTTTAATTTCTTCTTACTTAGATATATTTCTTCTTGTTCACTTGGTATAAGTAGTTACCTGACTGAATGAACAACCCATGCGTTTGCAACGGGTTCACTGCTAAACTGGAATTGATCTCTTTGATTCCAACAAGAAGGACACCCGCGGCACCGCTGGCCTCCGAACGTCGGGTGTAGGCGGTTGTGTCTGCGCTCGTCATGAATGTGTTCTGCCCCATGGAATCGGGGACTTGCAGAAGGGAGAATGGTAAGAGTTTCTCCTACCTTTGCCAACTTTGGTTTGACGCAGTCTAGATTCGCCAATATGGACTTCATTTTGTTGGGGGCATTGGCAGGCTTCGCTCTGATGTGGCTGACGATTTCATATGACATTTCATGTCAATGGAAGATTCGGCTGCCGGAGCGGAACAGCAATATGCCCGAGGATATGCGCCTGCCATTGGACAAGATCAAATGGCAGTGCGCACTCCCGTTTGGCACGCCTCATCACACGAGGAGGAGTGCTCGGGCGCGAACAGCCTCAGCTTCAAACCCGGGGTGGGCAAGAGTGACGGCGAGGGCGTCGAGCGGACGTGGAGTGTCCTCAACCCCGCGTCATACCATACAAAGGAGATGGGACAGGGGAATCGCATGGATACTCTGGAGGATAAAATCGATTCGCACAATTTTTCGAAAAATCTCGGCCTAGGTGAGAGAATTTAGTTGAATTACGGCGATATCGAGCTAAACAAGGTACAGCTGAGGCACTACGACGGAAGTTGGCAGTTGCGCGGGAGGAACGCGAGGTCCAAGTCAAGGCCTTCAAGCAAGGCTCCGCGACTGTCAAGAGCGACGTGATGAAGTCTTGGGAGGCGGATATTGACGCCTGGCTGAAGGATCCAGCGAAGCCCAATCCATACATTCTGGAGAGGAAAGGTAGGTGCGCCTTTGGAATGATCATGAACGGCACCCTAACGATAATTAATTGGATGGACCTACGGAAGCCGAGGTGCGGCGGCAGCTCAAGCATGATGAGGAGAAGGAGGTGAAGGCCGGGACGGCGCCTCTGATTGGCACCAGCGCCACGGCATTCTTGACAGCCGGACTGCAGATCGAGGACAACCAGTGCATTGTTTTTCCTGATTTGCTTGACAACTGACCTGATTCGGTGAAGGCGACGCATTATTGCTGCGGTTGCGGGTTCTGCTCTCGTCGCCGCAGACCGAGACCAGAAGATCCAAGAACTCCGGCTCACGACCCTGAAAAAACTCGCCACGTTCCGCCGGCTACAAGCGATCTACATTCCGGGAGCGGCTGCAGCGATCCTCGCCGATGAAGCTCAACGGGATCCTGATGCGCCTGCACCACGGGTGGAACACGTCAAACTTTACATGCCGAGCGACTTACCTGCTGCGACTCGGGTGTCCGGATGTTTGAGGAACTTGCCGGAGATGGAGGCGAAGATGCGAGTGGCGCAGTGCGACAACGCGCTGCTCATCATGCGCGGTCGCTTGCATGCCAAACGCCATCTTATCACGTTCCGGAACGAGAATGTAACGGGTCAGGTGAAGAGTACGAAGGTGTGTGGCAGCGCTGTTATTTTGGATCGGCTGATGCAGCCGACAGGCACGTACGCTCATCGGGCAAGTGGGTGAACGAGTGAACACAAGTGCGGAGAAATACCGCAAAGGGCCGTGCGGCACTCATCGCGCTGAAGGGCGAATCTTACATGCCCCCACTTCCTCCCTCTTCGTGACGATGACATTCGGCTTGACGGCGAAGACGGAGACTCAGATGGGGCAGCGAGGAAGAAATTAGCGATGATCAGTGCGGGGCGTGGGGCGCGCACTCCCCGAAATGCACCAGGTCAGTCCAAGCGCACTCTGTCGTGGATCTGGACGATCAAGGCGGGTTCGGGTGACACAGCGAAAGATTTGCATGATTGTGAGGCAGTTTTTACTTTCATTAAGAAGATATTAACTCGAAATTCCAGCTCTACATGTTGAGTGGGCGCGTGCGAAGGCCAGGAAGACACGGTGGGTGGAGGAAGTGATGATTTTGGAGGAGGAGATGCGGCGGACGTTACGTTATTTGGAATGGCAAGCAAAATGGTGGGAAGAGTGGGTAGAGGGCCGGCCGGAGGGAAGCGCGCAGGTGCAGAGTGGGGTGCCTTGAAGCAGGCTGCGCTACATCGGCGGCTGGCGCGTCACTTCAAAGCGCAATGGGAGAGCAAGGTAAGAATTGACATTGATGCCGTCATGGAAGCGGCGGATTTGGCGCAGTTTTGGACGGAGGAGGAGTCTGTGGCGGTACCAGCAACCTAGCTCCTTTTGTACGTTGGTCAACTGGAAGTCTTAGCGGATCTGGTGATCTGTGTGACAGAGTACCGAATTGTGTGACTGAGTACCGAATTGTGACACAAAGATTTTGATTGGGGAATAAATTGCCCGATGGGATCACTAGCATCAACTGTACACGGAGGACCTACTCCTTATAGAATGATTGACGGCCGGGAAGGAACAGAACAGCCACCGAAAAGCCTGCAATGCCTGGCCTCAGCCATGGATGGCTAGCTCTGTGGTATTAGATAGTAGGTTTAGTTGGCTAGAGCCAACGCTAGAGGCTAAAAGCTATAACTACGGGTGCATGAAAACAACCCAAAATTGTACATTACCTAATATAGAATATTTTCGTGAATCGCTTTCTATCACTAATTGCACATGAATTAGGCCGACGAATCTACCCAAGTTTCATCGGAATCGGTGCAGAACTGATTGAGCTACTAACAATTCTTTGAAAACACTGCAAAACAAGATATTTTTGGTCGCGCCTTCGGTTCCGACATCGGCTGTAATAACGATCATGATCATGTCCCTGTAGCTAACATAAAGGAGTCTATAATAAAATACATGTACCCCCTCCCCTCTGTGTTGGAATCAAGTGTTTAGGGCTTTTAAGGAAGCTGATCCTCAGGGGCCTCCCTATATGTTATCTCCTGGGTAATCTGTCAACAAGTAATGGGTTCCAACCATGGGATTTGTAGATCCTGTGCTGCACATGACAACAATGTATCAATACGTGTTGTTGGGTTGATCATGAAAAAAGACCATGGAAAAAGGAAGCGCCAGTCCAATTCATGACAGCACATATGAGCGCCCTAGGAGTTTATTTCCTAAATACATCTTGACTTCCTGAACTCATTTCCTCGAACTTTAGTTCCCATCTTCCTCAAGCTTGTTGACACTGTGTCTGCCCAGCATTGAGGTCACAATGCACCAGTGAATGGAACCTCACAGGCATTTGCAGCCACTGGCTCTCGCAATGCTGGGGCATTGGATGAAGCTTCATCTCAGTTTGATTTCAACATTATATAGCATCACGGCCCTCTTCGGCGATGCTGATGCTGAGACTGAACCAGAGAAGGATCTCAGCACAGCGCTCATGGATTTATGGCTCACTCTTTCTGCTGGACACCATCTCTGAAATTCATTGAATTGGCTCCAAGATGAACATCCCCCTGCTGAAGTATTGTATACCATGTCCAACTACTCACTGGTTCGAGGTCAAGATACCCCTGGCTCAACTAACACACAGTCCATTTCCTTCACTTGAGACCTGTTCCATCCAAATCACGGATCCCCACATGCTCTTGATTAAATCCAATCTTTACCTCAACTTGATTCAGCATGCTTCCAACCTCAAAGCCCTATAGCTCATGATGCATTTGTCCCATGCTGTACCATTGTCTCCACATTCTTCTGTGCATTTTCACAGGTGAGCAGAAGTTGTGTGTGCAAGAAGATGAGTTTGTTGTTGGTGCTTTCAGTCGGTAGGTTTCTGATGAAAATGCAGGATGTTCCATTGTGGAGAGTGGTCACAGACTTCGAAGCTGCCAATGGGGCATAAAATTCACCTGTATTTCTCTTCATCATACATCCTTGAATCATGATGCGCAGCTTGTGGAACTCTTGCAGAGATGCATGTCTATGAGTGGACTCAACTGAACTGTTGGTAGTGCTGTTTCAGCTGGTGTGCTGATATTTGGGCTGAGCTGTGCATGTCCTTCTTAACTAGCTTGGACAAGTTTCTTTGTCCCCTGGTGTTAGAATGACTGGTCAGTAGCCAACAGTGTTTGTTGAGCAACTCCGAAGTTGTGCTTCATGTAGGTAGTATGAACTGTTCACCTAATTCACCTCTGATGTGGGTTGCAAACATGGAGACTGAGGTCTTAGTGCAAGGCACCAGTGTGGCCAACATTGCTAGCAAATTCAGGGCAGTTTCCGGTGCAGAAGGTTCGCCCCCTCAGACTATCATAGCATCATTTGTTGTTTACATTTGTTGTTTACATCAGTGGGTTTGGTTGTTCAATTCAAGGCTGGGCTGTACTGGTTGCATTGGCCTTTTCTGTCTGTTTTGTGGTTTCTGACTTTCGAGTGGTGTTTCCAAATCAATTAATTACTTGCAAAACACTGCAGAGAGAACAATCCACATGTCCATCACGTTCACTCACTGTATGTTGTGTTCAGTGAAGGCATTGAACAAGCTGCTGATGAACAGAAATCCAATGAGGCAAGCAAATTCACAATGATGCTACTTGCAAGTTGGTGGTGGTGATATTGGATGGAAAAGTCTGGCCAGTACCAGAGTGCAAGCCTGGAAACCAGAACATATTCAAATAGTCTTGTCATACTGCCAGCGGCTCTTGTATTTTTAACAGGAAATGAAATGTTACTAATCTCCGAGTTGTGTTCACATATTCTGCTTTAGAATGTGCTGAAGACACAGTCCAAACCTCACTCAGAATTTTGGGTATGCTCAGAATTAGCGTCACCAAACTGTGTCAATTTTACTCATGATAGGTCAAGCTGCATGTCCACAACTAAGCTGCTTTATCAGCCTTATCTGCTTCATTAACAGAGGCAGAGACATGTCAAAAATTGATGGATGCAAGGAATTCAGCCTCAATCAGTGTCAATAGTCAAGATGGCAACTTACCAGGGTGTACTATATAAATGAAAATTAAGCAGAGTCTCAGAGTCAAAAGGCACTCGAGCACAAATCAGGCTACAACAATTCCAATAAATATATAAATTCCAATCCAACATGCAAATGAAGAGATATAAAACACAAGGTAGTAGCAGAGGAATTGGTGTGTCAGACTAGAGCCGCTTTGGCAGGTTGTTCTTGGGAGGATGGAAACTCTGTTGGCTGTTGCACAGGTGCCTGCAACCTGGCAAGTATTATGAGCTTCTCCTCATAAGGCTTTTCAACACCAGCCAGTCTAGAGTCAATTTCAGCTACAGCTTTGGCCTGTGATGCCTTCTCAAATGATGGTCGAGCTGTCTTCCAGTGGAGGATTGCTTGAGTGGTATTCCCATGTTGATGTGCAAGGTCACCAAGCCGTAACATGCACTCTGCACGACTTTGATGCACATCCATATATGTAAATCCTCCTAAAGCTACTGTGTAGAGTGTGCATGCAGTGTCTTCATCGCTGTTGACATCAAATACATCTCCAAGAAATAGGAGAGCTTTGCAAAACCCCAGTTTCTCTTTGACCTTGTATGCAAATGCTAAGTATATCACAGGCCACCTACATTGATCTTGACAGGTTGGCCATGCCTTGATATTTGCAAGTTGTTCCAGGCAAACAGACTTTTGCTCAGCGAGGTTAAAATGAAACCATTGCTTAAATACCCTTTGTGCCAAGTCAAATGTGTGCTCTCTGAAGTTGAGGCATGCTTCAGCTATTTTGCATTGCCTAAGATTTAAGCCCTGCATGCTCTCAGAAATTTCTGTTGCTATGCCTATTTGTTTTGATATATTTGCTGCACTACACCCATCCTGGATGCCGATATATGCAAGATTTAGAAAGGCATTGCCATAGCAGCCCGATCTTGGTCTAGAGAGGTTATTTCAGTTATATCACTGTAGATGCATCGGGCTTGAATATATTCAGATTTCAGAAGATGGATCTCAGCTTGGCAAAATGAAATATGGTTATCAGCAAGCCCTCCAGACATGCCACAAATCTCAAGATTCTCTCGGGCTCCATGGAGTTGTTCCAGAGCCCTGTTGTAGTTTCCCAGATATATGGAGCAATGAGCCTGAACTTGGAGTGCACGTGCACTGGTAAATAGATCCATTGACAAGTCTGAAAGCTGCTGTGACTGCCTAGCATGTTTGTAGCTGGTGGAATAGTCTCCATCATATATCTTCAGCTCTGCAATACGAAGCAAAACAAGATACTGTTGCTCAATGTCCCCAGACACCTCTGCTAATTCTTGGGCTTTTTCAGCAAATTGCAGAGCCTTGGATAGAGAGTATTTCAGCTCATAAAACCCTGAAGTTGCATGGTAGAATCTGACTGTAAAGACGGTGAGACCACTGCAGTGCATTGAATAAGAATACCTACACTCAAGAAGAGGATTATCGAGGTGTGTTAAGCACAATATACCTTGAGCTAACATCTGCTCTAGCAGTGATGGGGGATAATATGGACTGAACTTTAGAACATCAATAATGAAATGAATTTTTAGTCTGTAATCTGAGGTCTTAGATAAAATGTGCTGTATATGATGCATTAGGGACAATATGCCTCGGCCAGTGACTCTGTAGAAGGAGTTCAGTGATATGATACAGTATATGGTAGCTGGAAGATTTGAACTACCAGTAACCAAACCACATTGCAAGACTTCCTGCAGGTTTGCAAGATTTGCAGTGATTTGGCTCATGACAGGTCTGAGCTGTCCATTGGTATATTTCTGGTATAGTTCCAGCAGTTCATAAAAGTGCTCTTGGAGGGAGTGCGTGAGAAATGGGGATGGGGGGTAAGAACTGCTGGACATGCTCTCGGACAGGCATCAGTGCCAAAAGCCGTTTGTTGGTGTTCTGATAAGCCAAGGAAGTTCCCAATAAGGCAGCCTTGCAGCTTAGGATATTTGAGATAGGAAGTTTGCTTTGGAGCATCTCTGCATCTGAGAGACCATTGGGCAGTATTGACAGGAGACTTAACAACTCCTTGCTTGCAGACGAGATCCGTGGACTTGAAAGAGAGAGATTGATAGATGCATTCAAATTTGAATTTCGGTCATATCCTACAGAGAGCATAGATGTTTTCTCTGTTTCCCATCGAGCCAAGACATTTTCCAAGCCTTCATAGTCAACCAAGTGGGCAAGGAGATCCACAGCCAGAGGCATATTGTCTGTGAAGCTGAGGAGCTGGCTGAAGCTTTCAATTGGATAGGAGTTATCTGTGATATCCATGAAGGTTTGTTGTGCAGCTTTGTCAGAGAGAGGTCGCAGAGGGGACAAGAATGGATGAGTCCATTGAATTCTGGCAGGCCTCTCTGCACCTCTCATAGTGATCTGTGACAGGTTAGAGAGGAAATGAAAGTCAGAAAGCCACATACAATTAATCCCAGGTGTTGGACTTCAGTCAAGAGTGCAAGAAGTTCCTCAACTTGACTCCGAGACTGCATAGGTTCCCATACTGTTTCCAGGTTGTCCAATATCAGCAGGCAAGATGATTTCCTTGTGAAGTATTGGATAACTGCTCTTGTGAGATCCTCACCAGGATCTAATCCAATATGTAATCCAATCAGGGCTGCTAGTTCGACACTAGTTGTAGCAGGTTCTGCACTGACAAAAAATCTTTCATGAAATCTGGTGAGAGTACTGTAGTATTTCGTTCAATTCGTATAGTCACGCGTCACACGGCCAAAAACCTACGAAAATTTTCGTAAGTCACTGGGTCACAAAGGTGATTTTGGCCTTAGCCGAGCTAACCGAGCTTAGCCGAGCCCTTGCCGACGGATCAAAATACCTAATTAGGCAATTATACGAAAGGTTCAATTCGTACGATGGTGTCACACCCCAAACCACCTTACGAATTGAACGAAATACTACAGTATCTGGGTGATGGAGAGCTGCTCTAGCCAGGCTTGTTTTGCCCATTCCACCTCCTCCAAGAATTGCTATTCTGGAGCTCTGCTGAGTCAGTAGCATTTTCATAATATCTCCCAACTCTGTTTCACAACCATGGAAAATCCTGGGTTGTGAGGGCAGCAATGAGAATGAATTTGAACTTTAAGAAAATGAGCAAACAAAAATGATAATAAATCTGGTCTTGCACCTATTTTTCAATTCATTGGCACCCAAATGCACCTGTACATGATTGGATGGGTATACAGACAATTAATCATTCACTTACTGATGAGCCATCCACGGTTGTGTTGGTTTCAGACATTGTTGAAATTAATTCAAGCAATTCTGTATGCACAATTTCTGCTTCTCTTTGGATCTCTCTGATGTCCTTGAACACTGCTCCACCAATGCTAATCTAAAACAATGTGTTCAACTCGTTGACACAAAGCAAAGCCATATGTCTGACTTCAAACACTTTCTTTGCTTCATCCAATTCTCTATGACAGTCTTTGACCAGGTTATTCATGTTGATGGTACGGAGGAGATGCTTGATTTTGTTGCTATCCTGCTGTGATTCAATATATGTATATATCTTGTGCAGAGTCCTGTGGAAGGCCTTTTCAAAGGAGCTCATCATCATGAAATTAGTACTCAGCCCTTACTTCATAAATTTCCCGACATGATCTGTCATTGCAGGCGAAAGTGACCCTAGAGTTTCGAACTTGACATGAAGATCGATGATTCCATACAGCACCAAGTGAATGTTCTCCACTAGTTGAACACATTCTTTTTTTGTTTTGTTTCACAGTCTGGAATATTTGGTGAGTTCCAACTGCTTACCAAGTGAGATATCATTCCTGATAATTGGGGTAGTTGTATACAATACTGTTTCTGTACCTTATGAATCACAAGGAAGGGGAAGCTGCATTTTGCGATGTCGCTCGACCCCAAAGGGGCATCCCCTCCCGCAGCTTGCCCGCCTGCTCGCCGATTCAGAAGGGGTACATGAGGTTCAAGAACAAAAATACATCCTTTAGCAAACATCCTCAAAGCGGGATGCATGCTGAGCGGCCGTGGTTGGAGCCAGAGATACAAGGGTGTATACTGAGAAAAAAAAGACAAAAGGATTTTGCATAGCTGCTCGTCCCTCCACCCCTCGCCCTCGGCACCGCCTCAACGCGCATCACATCCTCCTCAGGTTCCTCCGGCGCGTTTTCATCTCCCCCTACATCGGCGAGGACCGCAAATGTGTCGTCAAAAGCCGAGAACGGGCCATACGACGTCATCCTCTTCCCGTCAGCACATCCCGCGTCCGGCCACGCGCACCCGAGGCGCGTTGGGGCGAGGAGGCAACACCCCGCTCCCAATATAATACAACGACCGTCCTCCGCGGCCTCTTGCTGCCGCTGCTGCTGGCGGTGGTGGTGGCGGTGGCGGCGGCGGCGGCGGTCGTCATGGTGCTTGTCGTGCTCCAGCCAGGGCTGTACAAGCGTCCTCAGCACGACAGGAAGAAGAATTGAAAGGAGGAAAAGAACGCACCTCTCCCACTCTATCACGCCTCACCCGCACCGTTCGCTGCTCGCGCACCACGCCCGTCCCGAATTCAGTCATCTCCGCTCGCTCGTGCCCTACCGCCTCCAAATCCATACGGTCGACATACTCCACCGACTCGGTCTTCGTCCTCGCTGGCAGTAGTGCTGCAGATTCTCCTCCGGGCATGACGACTCGTCACGACGGCGGCGGCATGCCTCGCGCGACGTTGCAGACGCGCCGCGACGATGAAGACCTGCCCGCGTACAAGGTGTCCTCCGAGAACCCATACACACTCCCCGCTGTCCATTTCGACTCTCGACACTTCGAAAACGTACACATCCGCGCCCCTGCGTGCACACGGTCGACATCCTCCTCCCCCCCGAGCTGAGTGTTCCCGTCTCCGGTTGCTGGGCTGCGCATTCCTCTCTGGTACCTACTGGCGCTGGTACGCTGAGTCATAACGAGAACGGAGGGAATCGGGTGATGATGCATCCCGCCCATAAATCTTTCCCATCCCAAGTGGCGTGCACGCCCCTCGATAATCGATCTCGCCCCGTCGATCCTCCACCCACCGGCACCCACCGCTCCCGCTCCCGCTCTCGGCTCTAGTTCGCACCCGCACCCGCGGTGACGACACCGACGTCCAGCCACTCGCCGGCCCTGCACGACACGCACCGTCATACCGAGGGCGAAGGTGAGTGGCAAGGATGCAACGGCGGAGATCGACCAACGCGGCGAGAAGGGAAAGAAACTCCGCCGGTCAAGAGCGGGATCGGTATTCGGCAGACGAAGAGGAAGGCGGATCGGGCCCACGGCATTGGCGAGGGAGCGAAGACTAGAAGTGAACGCGAGGTCGACACCGGGATCCGCACTCGCATTTGGCTTGTCCTTCGCGGTCCGTACCGATATTCATGTCATACCCCATTGACTCGAGGCTGAAGGGGACGAGGGCTTCTCCGCTGCTGCATTGCGCGCCTGACAGGCGACGGACGCCGTATGTGATGCAGTCGCGAGCTTGAGTTGGAATTGGAACGTTTTGCGGCACTTGCGGGTGCAGTATCCCTCGTGCAGAAGCCGCTCCCTCGTCGCCGTGGAGGTGGGGTGGAGAAAGCTCGACACCTCGACAACAACGGGCCCACGTCCCCCGCTCGCACACCCGCACGCGAACCCAGCTCGCACCCTCTGCTCGCAAGGCTGTCGTCCCCGGTCCGCGAAGCGACGCGACGTACAGGCGAGGAGGAGCGCCCTGATGGCTATGTAACCGCGGAGGGAGGGCGGGGCGCATCGTGCAGAGGTGACATGGAGCACGGTGACAAGCGCAAGAAAAGGTAGGGAAGCGGGAGAAAACGGCATGGGCAAGAACTCGCGGGCCTGTCTTGAGGAAACGAAGGACGCAGGTGGTGGGGCGCGCGGCGTCGTCGAGGGATGGAAGTGAAGACGAGGTCGACACGGGAATCCGCAGCCGTCCTTCGGGGTCCGCATGGATATTGCTTTTGTGCTGCACTTACAGCGGTGCCCGGGTGCATGGATGAAGCCTTGCGCTCTAGCTCGAGCACTACACGAGAAGCACAGAAACGAGAGGTTTCCCCCGCTGCTTCCTCTTCGGCGAGACGGCGTGGGACGGATGATTGTGGTCCGTCTCGTCCCCCCTGGTCTCGTTTATACTCGGTCAGGCGGCGCGCAAAGGGGATCGTCGTGCAGCATGGGTTGACCAGAGGGAGCGCGGAGATCGCCCGGAGGCAAGGCACGGATATGCGGGACGTGTGGGCGAGGGCGGCGAGGAGTCCGTTCGCGGAGCAACGCGAGATGCCGCTGTGGGTCGGATACGCGAGGAGACACGAAGGAGGAGGAAGGGTGAGTGGTATACATAGACACAGCTTCCTCGTGCCTCGTCTCGCCTGTAATAGGAAGAACGTCTCGTCGCCGCGGAAAACCAAGTAAGTGTCGAGTCGAAATTGCCTCCATGAGAGATCGATGTAGACGTAGACGTGTGTGCATGTATGCCTGTCTGTATTCGTCTCATTGGCATGCCCGTTCGGAGGGGACACGATGACGCGTAGGAAACTCGATGAGCGAAGGCGCGGCCTTGCGCCCGCCGTTCCAAGGCGCAAGCTCGCGGGAATGTGGTTAATTGCAGGGTGGGTGTTGGACGAAGTTGGCATCGGCATTGAAGTACGTCCGTAAGAAGGCACGGGGAGGTATGGCTTTGTCGAGGATGGAGGGGTGGCTTCAAGTTCGCCGTCGTGCTGGATGTCTCGATCGCCGTCTCGCATGCGGAGCACTTGACGGTGACAGAGACGTGACGTCGAGAGGCGAGTAGTCGTTCACAAAGATGACAGCACGGCCCTGTCCGTCCCGCCCCACCTCAAGCTTCAGTTTGCGAGCTGCTCCGTCGCTTAGATTGAATTCATATTGATATCTCGAGTCGACAATAAGGCAATAGAAGACTCACGGATCCCCCAATATCAGACCCATAGAAGGGCGGCACTATCTGCACGGCAAGCACCGACTCGCCGGACTTGTTACAGCGCAAAGATGGCGGGGCACGAAGAGTAATGCCATCAATTGAATGTGAAGCGAGCCGCGCGCAGCGAACCACAGCCTGTTCCCGAGTCGCGAGATACAGGGCCTGCGCATCGAGATGAAAGGGAGGCGAGAGTCAAACCTCATCTAGGATCAAGCGCAGCGATCCCGGGACAGGCCTTTGGGCGCAGAGGATTGGATCGACAACGTGAGGTCGTTGCATTCGTGCGTTGTGGCGCGAAATGCTTGCTGTGTGCAGCTGAGGCATCTCGCGAAGCCATTGAGTTCGCACCCTAAGTAGAATTCGGAGAACAGCCGACCTCAAAAAGGAGGGTGAATCGAGAGCAAGCGCGTTTGTGCTTACGGCACTGTCACTTGTCACCATGGCGGTGCCGGCCCGTGTGCTCCCGTCCGCTAACATCTTGCTTGTCTTCAACAACATCCACCTTGCGAATTTCGCCATGTCGTTATGGTAAGGGCTCATCATTTGACTCCCGGCATGAAACCTTAGGCCGCACCTCGGGCGCATGGCAGGACGACCTAGTCTGTAGTTTACCGCGCCACCGGTGATCGCTAGGTCCCGTTATTACAAATCATCACACTGTGTGACTTTGGTCACACAGCCTTTCCTTTACATCGCCATTGCGCTGCTCCTGCTCTAGCCCTCCTTGGCTCACAAGCACCCAAACTGGCACTTCAATATCGCCCATAGAGGCCTTTCGATGTTCCTGATATCAAAATTACCCGCAAGAAATGCCTCATTGCTTCGTGTCTCCGCCATCGAGATTCCTCGAGGATGCGCGTTGATCTCGATGGCGAAGATGTATGTCTTCAGCTCAGGATGTTGATTGGTTCTTTTTTCCGCGTCGATTCGGGTTCAGAGACAAGGCCCGGCACTTGAAGTTGTAGGCCGCGCTTTCAATCATTTCACGGCAATACTCGAAGTCTTACTCGCTTCATTTACCGTCGCTCTTCTTCCGATGCTGGCAAACAGCTGGGATGACTTGGAACACTGGACGAAAGTGTTACCTCTCTGCGTTTAGTTAGAATCACGGGCGCCCGGTGAGTCTTTCGCCGCATTTTCGTTAGCTTCACTGCGCTGAGAGTGCGCGCTCATCGGGGAAGGTCGAGGGCATCGACGGCATTACTGTCGACTTATCTCGGCCTGCACAATCGCGCAGTGTGTGTCCAGATTGAATGTCCATCGTCGTTGACTCCGAATCGCAGGTGCTGGATGGGCAATGATGGTGTGACGGTAAGTGCGCAAAATCCTGTTTCGTTTAGCTGGCCGCCTGTTCTAGCGCGCGCGCGCACTTCCTCGACGTCCGCGACACATGTCGTCCTACATCTTCCTTCTCCTGCCCTAAAAGCCCGGGTGCAGAGTAGCACATCGAGCGCATACCGTCCGTGCTGGCGGAATCACGAGATAAGAATATTCAATCTGTGTCCCTCACCCTAGTTTTCGTATCATTGTTGAACCGTTCACTCTTGTATTGTATGGGACGTCGGAATCAAGCTATCTTGCTGTTGCACACTGTTTGCAAGCTCTCGGAGTCGACACCGGTCATGCGAAAATGAAAAATGTGATTGTCTGAGAGTTAAGGAGAAACACATCTGTGGCCAAAGTGATGTAGATTCAAACCTCAAGAATTTGAGCGAGCATTTACATTTGAGAGACAAAAATACCCAACTCAATCGGTGAAATTCGTGATATCCCGCAGCGGCGAGTTTTCAATCATTTTAACGGGTCAGAAAACAGCCTCTGTGGGTAATTTAACGCGTCCCACAAGCCAAATATAGGCCACAGATGTCGCAGAGAGGCAGAAAGACGCGTCGTCGCCGCTTGTGACAAGTGTGACTCAGTGTGATGATTTGTAATAACTGGACCTAGCGATCGCTCGATCGAGGTAATCAACAGACTACAAACAAAGCGAGGTACGAGCTTCAAGTGTTTGTAGCGTCTGTCTACGAGAGACTAAGGACGACCGACGTTTCGCAAGCTGCGAGCTCTCTGTGCAACACCTCGCCGGATGTCTGGGATCGATTCTCGAACTGGAAGTACTGATATCCACCACTCACACACCATAATCAACGCTGGGAACGAACATTCGGTCTCCCGAAAAATCGCAATCCCCCCAGCTCGTTGTTCTGAATTGATGGCCATCTCCGAATTCCGTTACGTTCTGGCGGCGCTCAAGACTGCTTGGCTTCATTTCGTTTCGAGATTCTACAAGCGACTAGAGTGTAATATCGATGCCATGGGGTGCAAATGTTCTTGCTGGCCGCCCTGCGTTGCCTCGTTCCATTTCGGAACCAGATCTAGATTCTAGAAGCGATTTAGAATGAAATGACAGAGTCCTCCACCGCAGACGATGCTTGCTTCTCTTGTTTTTGCATCTCTGGTGCTTGCAATATCCGTTCCCTTGAATTTACTTTCTAACTTGACTCCGAATGTCAACCAGACTCGGATTGCGGGCTTTCTGTCTTTCAGCTCTCACCTGCATCGCTGGAACGACTCTCTCACCGGCATCGCTTGAACGATCCGCCTATACCGTACGCATGCGCGCTCGGTCCCTCGTGAAACTCAACCGGGCCGCTCCGAGTTATCGGTTGTTTCGCCCCACCTCTGCACATTTCTCGGTTGTTTGTTCGCACCCAGCTCTGGAATCATTGAACATTATCTCAGACTCAGCATGTGCATTGTGCCCTCGTTAAACTCGAGCCTCCCGGACGGTGACATCGACTACATTCGATTCAATCTTGGGCTGTCTGCGACTTGCAAATGTGAATGTTGTTTTATTCACTTGCCTGGAAATATTTTCATTCCTTTGCTTACTATTCCAACTCGCTCACTCACGTTGCCGGTACAGAAATACCTACTGCGCTGAAGGAAACCTAGCGCGGAAAGTGCGCGCCCCCACAACATTCCACCTTTTGCGGTATAATTTGTGGGTTTCTTGTCCCACTCATGGCTGGGTCGTGTCGTGACCTCTCTTTGATCTTTTTCCTTTGACACAGCTGAATCTGGACTCTATTTTCTTTATATGACCCGCCTGCTCGGATGGTGCTTGCCAGAAAACATTATTAGAATGAGGCAAACCTTGAGTCTGCGTGGCGTAAAGGTGTCTCGAGATGCTGTGCAGACACAGCAACCTTTGTTCAACCAGTGCTGTGCACTAGCTACCATTGTGGAGGCAACTCTGCATTGTACTTACTTCCCATTGTTCTTAGGAGTATAAATACAGGTCGATTTTGCTGTAGCTGGATATACATCAAATTCTACTTGTTTACCTCCACTTGCTGCATTAGTCCTTCAACAAACATACCAGCGGCAACGGCGCTGCTCCTCACCCAGCTGTCAATTGGTGTTGATTGTTGAACTCTACGCTAGGTCGACTTATTTCTGTTCTTACTTTCGGGTAGACATCCGGGCTAGTCTAAGAAAGCAGACCTAGGGTAGAACGGTCCGTACCCACACTATATTCATGAACTTGCCGGCACGTTGTTTGCGGAAGTTGCTTGTTCGAATCAGGGCTAAATACATACCATCTTTTCTTATGGTTGAGCTATATCTGCATCTGTGATCGGCACCTCACTCTTGCTCTCCAATAGAGCTGTATGTGCATACGAAGTTTCAGTGAGATCATAGACTGCTATTGGACTGTTACCCAGGTGCCCGAGATCTACAGCCTTGCTGAGAGAGATCAGCTTGTCAAGGATGGTTGGATGGTGGTGTAGCATAGTGTATTATAGAGGCTGGTACACTGCACACTACAACTTGGTATGTCCTAAAATGGGGCCACACCAAGATAATTTATTATCCTGAGCTTTATCCATACCAGTGGATATTGAGTGGAGCCTCACAGTCAAAAGAGTTTGACAGGCATAATTTCATAGAGACATTTGAAATACAAATCCACTACCACAACTCTAATAAATATATAAATCAACATCCTAATAAAGAAACGCGATATACGAGGGAGTAACAGAATAATCCGAGTGTCACACCAGAGTTGCTTTTGCAGGTTGTTCTCGGGAAGGAAACTCTGTTGGCTGTTGTGTAGGTGCCCCCAATTTGGCAAGCATTGCTAGGTTCTCATGAAACTTTTCAATACTGACCATTCTAGAATCAATTTCAGCTATAGCTTTGGCCTGTGATGACTTCTCGAATAAGGGTCGAGCTGTGCTCCAGTGGACAATTGCAGTGGTAGTATTTCCATGTTTGTGTGCACGATCACCAAGCCGTAACATACACTCTGCACAACTCTGGTGAACATCCATGTATGTGAAACCCTCTAAAGCTACAGTGTAGAGTGTGCATGAAGTATCTTCATCCCTATTGATGATAAATACATCTCCAAGAAACAGGAGAGCCTTGTGAAGGGCCAGTTTCTCTTTGACTTTGTATGCAAAAGCTAAGTATATCACAGGCCATTCAGATTGCCTAGGAGTGGCTGGCCATGCCTTGATGTTTGCAAGCTGTTCCAGGCATCCAAGCTTTTGCTCAGAAAGGCTGAAATGAAACCATTCCTCAAATACCCTCTGTGCCAGGTCAAATGTGTGCTCTCTCAGATTCAGGCATGCCTCAGCTATTTTGCATTGTGCAAGATCTGGGTGATGTAGGCTCTTAAAAATTTGTGTTGCTATGCCTATTTGTTTTGATATATTTACTGCACTACAGCCATCCTGGATGCCAATATATGCAAGATTTACAAAGGCATTGCCATATGCAGCCCGATTCTTTTCTGGAGAGGTCATTTCAGCTATATTACTGTAGATGTATTGGGCTTGAACATATTCTGATTTCAGAAGATGCACCTCAGCTTGGCAAAATGAAATGTAATTATCAGCAAGCCCTCCAGACATGCCACAAAGCTCAAGATTCTCCCTACCTCCATGGAGGTGTTCCAGAGCCTTGTGGTAGTTTCCCAGATATATGGAGCATTGAGCCTGAAGTCACAGTGCAAATGCACTACGATACAGATCCATTGACAAGTCTGAAAGCTGCTGTGCTTGCCTAGCATGCTCATAGCTGGTGGAGTAGTCTCCATCATACATCTTCAGCTCAGCAATACGAAGCAAAACAGTGTACTGTTGCTTGATGTCCCCAGATACCTCTGCTAATTCTTGGGCTCTCCAAGCAAATTGTAGAGCATTGGATAAAGAGGATTTGCACTGGAAAAGGGTTGAAGCTGCATCATAGAATCTGGCTGCATCAATGATGAGACCACTACCATTCATTGAATGGAAATACCCACATTCAAGATGAGGATCATTGAGGTGTTTCAAGCATGATATACCTTGAACTATCATTTGTTCTAGCAATGATGTAGGATAGTATAAGTAAGAATTCTGAACAGTAATAATGAAATTGATCTTGAGTCTGTAATCTGAGCTCTCAGATACAATTTGTTGAATATGATGTATCAAGAAAAATAAGCCCCGGCCAGTGATTCGGTAGAAGGAGTTCAGTGATATGCTGCAGTATATGGTAGCTGGAAGAGTGGAAGTGCCAGGAACCAAACCTCGCTGCAAAACTTCCTGGAGATTCCCAAGATTTGCAGTGATTTGGCTGATGACAGGTTTGAGCTGTCCATTGGTATATTTCCGAAATAATTGCAAAAGTTCATAAAAGTACTCTCGGAGGGAGTGTATAAGCAATGGGGATGGAGGGAAGAACTGCTGTATATGCTCTCTCACAGGCATCAGTACCAAAAGTCGTTTGTTGGTGTCCTGATATGCCAAGGAGGTTGCCAATAAGATAGCCTTGCAGCTCAGAATATTTGAAATTGGAAGTTTGCTTTTGAGTAGCTCAGCATCTGACAGCCCATTGGGCAGTATTGAAAGGAGACTCAATAACTCTTTGCTTGCATCTGAGATCCGTGGACTGGAAAGAGAGAGGCTGATAGATGAATCCCAAATTTGACCTTCGGTCATATGAAATGGGCAAGGAGATCTACAGCCAGAGGCATATTGTCTGTAAAGCTGAGGACCTGGCTGAAGCTTTCAATTGAATGAGCATTATCTGTGATATCCATAAAGGTTTGTTGTGCAGCATTATCTGAGAGAGGTTGCAGTGGCAATAAAAATGGATGGGTCCATTGAACTCTGGCAGGCCTCTCTGCCCCTCGCATGGTGATCTGTGACTTGTTAGAAAGGAATAAAAGTCAGGAAGACACATACAATCAATCCCAGGTGTTGGACCTCTGTTAAGAGTGAAAGAAATTCCTCAACTTGACCCCGCGACTGAATAGGCTCCCATACTGTTTCCAGGTTGTCCAATATTAGGAGACAAGATGATTTCCTTGCAAAGTATTGGATAACTGCCCTTGTAAGATCCTCACCAGGATTCAAGCCCACATGTAATGCGATCAGAGCTGCTAGTTCAACACTAGTTGTAGCAGGTTCTGCACTGACAAAGAATCTTTCTTTGAACCTAGTGAGAGTCTCTGGGTGATGGAGAGCTGCTCTAGCTAGGCTTGTCTTGCCCATTCCACCTCCTCCAAGAATTGCTATCCTAGAGCTTTGTTGATTCAGCAGTATGCTTATGATATTGTTCAACTCTGTTTCACGACCATGGAAGATCTTGGGTTTCGAGGGCAGCAATGAAAATGAATTTGAACTTCAAGGAAATGAGTCAAGAAAATTGATGAGAGCTGGTCTCGAACCTATTTCTCAACTCATTAGCACCTAAATACACCTGTATATGTTTGGTTGGGTATGCAGGCAGTACATGGGTCACATACCGATGATCCATCTGTGGTTGTGTTGGTTCCAGACATTGTTGAAATTAATTCCAGCAATTCTGTATGCTTGATTTGTGCTTTTTTTTGCATCTCTCTGATGTCCTTGAACACTGCTCCACCAGTGTCAACCTGCAACAATGTGTTTAAGTTTTTTGACACAAAACAAAGCTGCATGTCCTACTTCAAAGACTTTCTTTGCATCATCCAATTCTCTATGACAATCTTTGACCAGGTTGTTCATGTTGGTTGTATGGAACAGATGCTTGATTTTGTTTCTATTCTGCTGTGATTCAATATATGTATATATCTTGTGAAGAGTCCTATAGCAGGTCATGTCAAAAACACTATCATTGATCAAATCAGTACTCAGCCCTTACTTCATGAATTTCCCGACATGATCTGTCATGGCAGGTGATAGCGATTCTGTAGCTTCGGACTTGATGTGAAGGCTGACAATTGCATACAGCACCTGGTAGATGTTCTCCATCAGCTGAACACACTCTCTTTTGTTTTGCTTCACAGTCTGGCATATTTGGTGAGTTTTTGAAATTCTCATTGCAAGCCCCAGTACCTGAAGTAGATTGATCAAGGATCCAGTGGTCTTTGTGATTGCTTGAATAAATGGAGGAGCAAATGCTTGATTGAGCTCATTAAGGACTGCCACTATGGGAGTCATATATTCAGCAAGGTTCTCAAGTCGAACTTCAGTGAGAGTACACTGGCGAGGCATGATAAAAGATGGGATCAAAGACGGTCTAGAAGTGAGTCATACTTATAAGGCTGTCATGGTGGTGTCGATATTTCTGCTTGAGCACCCGGCCATCCTTCTTATGCATCCGGCCATTCCATCATTCCCGATGATTGGGATAGTTGTATACAATTCTACTCTGTGTATGTTATGAATCACGAGGAAAGGGGACAGCCTGCATTTTTCTCATCCAATTCTCATCTCATTTGACTCAAATACACATCCCCCCTCGCCAATTCAGGAAGTGTACGTGCGATCCAACGACGAAAACACGTCCTCGAGCGAACCTCGTCAGAGCGAACGGGACGCATGCTCACCGGAAGTCGGACCTAGAGAGACGCGAGGCTGTACACATCAAAAAACAACCAAGTACTTGGCATATCCCCGCACGCAAGCATTCGGATGCAATGGGTAACATGGACCATGCAGCACGAAGCATATATACGCCGATCAAGATGAATAACATAATGTACCCGGGATCCCATACCTTACATGAGCGACACAAGAGACGGAATGGATAGAGTGCGAAGAGACAGACATCATTGTTGCGTGTTCGGACAACATCTTCCGTCTCCGTCTCCGTCGTCCTCTCGCCTCCCTTACCGCGCGCAATATTCCCGCCGTCCCTCCCCGCCCCCGCACCCCGCACCCCGCATCGAATACCGCCACTCTGTACCTCGTCCTTCCGCCCATACGCCTTCTCGTCTCCTATCTCCTCGAGAACGAAAACCCGTCATCAAGGAGGGAGATCTCCATCATCCTCATCTCACCTTCCGCCATGCGCGCCTTGACTCGCGCGCGCAAGAGCCGAGCCGCGAATGCAATACCGCCTCCGAGTCCTGTTGCCGCCCTGTATAGATGTCTTCAGCTCAGCACGGCAGGAGGAAGAAGTAAAAGAAGGACAAACGCATGATCACCGGCTCGAGCACCTCAATCGGCACCAGCACGGACTGCTCCTGAATTAACCAATCCAGCAGCACGGGTACTAGCCACGTCCGGCGGAACGTGCTGCTACAATCGCGTTTTCCATCTCCCCACCTCGACGCTCGCGCATACCGCCATCCCACGGGACTGTGTACCGGCGAATATGCATCCCATCCTCCTTCTGCTCATACGCTTCCTAGACGACGCGGGAGGAGCGCGAGGAGATGTAGAGGAAGGACGCGTCGAGCGACGTGTTCGTCATCTTCACCCAGCCTCTCTCTACCACGCTGAGTCGTGCTTGGCCACGGGGGGCGCCTGCGGGGCGATGGCGCTGCTTTGAGGGGGGGTATTGTTTCGACACCTTGAGGACAAATTGCAGCGGAGGCAGCAGGAGATGCAGATGAGCCCTGAAGGCCGTGATTGTTCCGGAGTAGACACCGCAGGATCGCAAGAAAACAGACTACAGTCGGATATCCTCTCATCTCATCTCCCGCCGCGAGCGAGATCTCCCACCATCCGCTCCGGTCGCTGTACCTCCACTCCCATCCATCCATCCTCCTCCCGTGCGTCCTCCTCTTCCCCTGCATACAAAAACACCCGTCGAGTCGACGAGGGAGAACAAACTCCCCATCTTCTCGTCTTCCCATCCCTGTCCCGTCGCCCTACCCCTCGCCCTCGCCGCCGGCTCAATGCGCATCATATCCTCCGCATGCTCCTCCGGCACGTTCTCGTCTCCCCTCTGCATCGGAGAGAACCGAAAACGCGTCGTCCAAGACCGAAAGCGGGCCATGCGGCATCGGCATCCCACCTTCCTTCGCCACGCACACCCCGATTCGCATTTGGCTCGACCGCCGCGGTGCGTCAGGGGGGAGCTCCGAATGCAATACCATCTCCTTCTGCCTGCGCGTGTTTCCATTTTCTCCCTTGTCGCCAAAGATCCAAAACCAGTCATCGAGGAGGAAAAACACATTGTGCGGCATATTCCCCGTCGGCGTCATGCCGGCCTCCCTACCAGCGCACCCCCGCGTCCCGCACCACACGGACCCGAGGCGCGTCGAGGCGAGGAGGCAACACCCCGCTCCCAATACAATACGACCACCCTCCTCCGCATCCTCCTGCTGCGGCTGCTGCTGGCGACGGCGGCGGTCGTCATGGTGCTCGTCATGCTCCAGTTAGGACTGTACATACGCCTTCAGCACGACGGGAAGACGAATCGGAAGGTAAAGAACGTACTTCACCCAATCCATCGCGCCCCACCGGCATGGTCCGTCGCTCGCGGGTCACACCCGTCCCGAATTCAGCCATCTCCGCTCGCTCGCGCCCCACCGCCTCCATCTCAACGCGGTGGAGAGCATCTCCACCGGCTCGGTCTTCGTCGTCTTCTGCTGGCGGTGGCGCTGGGGATTTTCCTCCGGAAGCGACAAGTCACGGCGGCGGCGCAAAGCCCCGCGCGACAATGAAGACGTGCCGCGGTGACGAGGACTTTCCCCGCGTACTAGGTGTCGAGCCCGTATACACACCCCGCTGCAGCCTGTAGTCCGCTCTCCATCTCAACTCTCGACACCTCGACACCTGGAAAACGTGTATATCCGCGCCCGTACCGAAGATTCGCAAGGTGATGCCGTGTCCCGCCTAAGGTCGCCAGCGGGCTGGAGAAATCTCCACACTCCGATCCTCTGCGCGCCGCCGTCCTGCGCCCCCACTCCAGCTCCCGCCCTCAGCTCCAGCTCGGACCCACGTCGTCGACACCGCGACGCCCACCACCGTCCAGAATTCGGTCATACACACTCACAGCCTCCACGGCCAGCTCGCAAAGAACTTCTCCCTGACCGGGTCTTCCTCGTCACCCGGGGCTGCAGATGTTCTATCGGCGTCCCGAGAAGAGAAATGCGGGGCAGAAGTGGCGATGACGTGTCATCGTCCGCACCCCACCAGTGCCCGCTAGAGCTTGCGAAAGCTCGAGAAAAGTCGACATCTCCATATGACAACAATCTTCCATGTCCCCGCGCGCACCCGCACGCTCGCACCCTCCGCTCGCGCAAGCGATGCCCCAGCGAACGCGGAGGAAGGGAAGGGTGCGCCGTGCGGGGTGGAGTGGATGCGGTCAGAAGCGAAAGCAACGTCCGCCACGAGTAGCAGTTGAGGCCGGTCTTCGGGCGACGCAGAGGAAGAACGCAGGCGGGGCGTGCAGTGTCGTGGAGGGAACGGAGAAGTGCAAGTGGTGGCGAGATAGCCGCCATGACATCGTCTGTATACGTATTCGTCTCGTACTGCATTGACTCGAAGCTCAAGGGGACGAAACCTTCTGCACTGCGGCATTGCGTGCGTGACGGGTGATATAAACGGCGCGCCCCATTTGTAGTTGTAGACCGGCGGGAGTATGGCGGTTAGTGTTGCCGCGGCTCGGCTATGGCTAGCTCGGCTCGGCTTTTGATGGCTTCGGAGCCATCACCGCCTAAAGCCGAGCCGAGTCATTTATAATCGGCTGGCTTGGGCGACTCGCGGCTGGCTCGCAGCTGAGCTGCGGCTCAGCCTGCATGGAAGATTCAGTAGGCTATGGACGACCTCCTCGACCTTCTAGATATCCCTCTCCTCGCTGTACAGCTCCCACATTCCACGCAATCGGCGTCGTTGTCGTCAATGACTGCTAAATCACCACGTCATGATGTGATCGCTAGTTTTCGACGTTTCTTTGCCTCCTTCTTCATCGCCCACACTCTGCAGCGCGTCTAACGCCGTACGCAAGCTCTCCCGACCCGTCACTGCATCTTGTCACTGCATCTTGCATGTTTACCATCCTCTTCAAATCTTCTTTTGGCCTTTTTCTGGCGGGGGACGACTTGTCACATCTACAAGACCGAACGCAATCACGACCCAGCGAGACCTGATCTGGGAGTCTTTCATGACTTCTGCACCAACTCTACGATGTTGCTGGCATCTGTCATTCCCCTGGATGGTTCAGTAGAGCGCTAAAACTTCGTGTGTAACTGCTTTTCTTTCTTTTCCTGTCGCTTACTATCCCGCATCTCCACTGTCGACTTCACTGGGTGACAAAGCTGGTTTCTGGATCCTCAAACCCTTTACTCCGTACACGCCACTCCGTAGCTTCGACAAACCGACTTCGGTGAGCACCTTTGCCCTGTGCACCTCATGAAGAGGTTTTCGAAGCGTTTACCTCACCACCGGGTCTGTGCTACGTGCGCATATCAACGAATACTTGGCGACTGTTCTACTGTGAACTTGGGATGGGAATTTCGGAAGAGCATGCAATTCAAGGTCACTACACCCATGTATACAATACGTGCAATTCAAATCAGTCTGTGCCATATATTCCTGACGTGATGCATTGAAAATAAACTAAAGTATTGAGGAAACTACTCAGAGTCGTATTCAGTTTCAAGTAGCGCCTGAATGAAAGAATTGTAGCCTGTTGGGTCCTCTGGCACCAGACCCTGGTCCTCCGCCTCCGTCTCCATCAATGCAATCTCGTCCTCCAACGATGTCCCCGCCGTGAAATTGAGGCTGCGGCCCTTCTTGACAGAGAACTTCAGCATCTGGAGAGCCTCCATTAGATCAGGTGCAATACGACTGCGCCTGACGGTATCGGTCTCGCCACTTGAAGAGAACACACGCTCGCATGGGACAGCCGATCCCTGGATCGGCAGGTAATCGATGGCGAGGGCGAATATGGTGGGGTGCCGTAGCTGATTATCCTGCGCAAGGCAAATGAATCGGGCGACAAGAAATAAGACAAATTTAGGTACCTGCCAATAGCGCACAGATCCAAAGTTGGACAGTGGTTCCATGAGATAGCCGTCGACCTCGTCTCGCAAGCTCTGGCGCCGCGTGGGGCGTCCTGGTGTATTCATACCGAGAATTTCATTAGCCCAGCTTGAGGGGGCCAATGGCTCAGCCGGGGTATCTGTGGGGTCGGTTCGGTAGCCTTCGAGCTGCATGCGTGTACATAAGACATGCAGTTTTTGGCAAAAATAAAAAGATCATGGACACACCTCGCGTAGGAACAGGTCTTTGACCGTCCGAACTTGCTCGGGCCGATTCTTTTCGAACCAGCTAAGCTTCACAGCGGGATTGATGACTGGAGTCCGGTGAGTGATGACCGCATGGAAGAATGATTGAGCTCACGCATGGACAGAATATAGGCTGGCACATCCTCGACCCGCTGCCGATAAGCCTTGAGCTTGTCGATTCCTTGTTGTACTATGTGTGCTGTCTCCGGATATTGATATTTCTGTTCCTCCCATCGCGATATCATTGCCTCGAATGAAGGAAGCGCATCCCCGAGAGTTGGTGTCCCCTCTGCCGAGAGCAATTGTTGAAATGCGTGGGGTACCTATCCTTGCTCAGAAAAATGTAACAATATGAAATAAGGAAGTATAAATACCGCCAATATGCGTTTGAACACCGCTAAGGCCTCCCACTCCTTGTCGTTGAGCTTGTATTTGTGGAGGTCTTGGAACTGGTTGTCAGAAAGGAATTTATCGATAGCCTATCCAAACGATGAACAACTGCATGAAGCATGGACAGATGAATCACCTCGCGAAGAAGAATAGCCCGTTCTATCATGATAAGTGTTGATGACCATCGGGTGTCAACGTCCCGCAAAAGCTGGAGGTCTTTCTTCTGGAGTGCTTTAAGGACTTCGGAGAAATATTGGCGTCGCAGAGAAGATGCACGAATCTGGTGGAGTGATTAGAGCTGCGTTGACATGGTTAGGATTACTTACTACACGAACTGTTGTCCGGACAGTAGCGATCGGATCGCGTGCAATTGCATCTAAGACAGTTTGCGGTGCAGTCGGATTAGGGACAAAGTCCTCAGCCTCCGGTGCTGCGAAATCCATATTGGTAATCGCGCTCAAAACAGCTTTGACAGCTAAATTTACGATGTGCGGGAAACACCTGGAACATGGATCACTTTGCAAGGTCAAATAATGGGAAAAAATTATGACTCACCGTATACGTCGGTGTAATTTTCGAAATGGTATTTTGCGCTTTTGAAGCTCAATCTCCAGCCATGTCATGAAGGTGTCATTGTTCGACGCATTGTCAAGAGTGACCCAACCGAGCTGAAATGATTTGAACGACACGGCAAGCTGCTGAATGATAAACGTACCTTTGAAGTGATACCAATACGATCAATGATGTACAAGAACGCCGTGGCAAGATGCTCGCCATCGTGGTTCCCAGGTACACGTAGGAATCCAATCAAATCCGTCCGGAGCTTGAGTACGTATTGTGGGCCAGACGGGGTGTCGACGAGTGTAGCCTCAAGCCAATGCCCAGTGACGGCCATGAATGGGTGCTTTTTCTGGTCAGTCCACAAGTCCATTGTGGTCGAAATCTTGCCAATCGCCGCCTGTACAACGGTAATTAGGCTAGACACACACAGAAAGAAAGAAACCTACCGCCATCTCGCTTTCCAGCTTGTCAAGGTGCTCATCCCAGATCTCCATCACCCGCTGGCGTATTTTCGTTCGATGTGGGATGTCGGAATCCTTGAGCTCGGACCGCAACATGAGAAAGATGTTACGGAGTTGTTGGTTTTCGACAACGTTGAGGGACTGAAACACTATTGAGATTTACAAAAGAAAAGAAGAAGAATCTGCTTACTTGATCATCGCTGACGATCCATTCCACGATAGCGTCAACAAATGCCTCTTGCGAAAACTGTGTGCGCTGCCTCCCTGGTTCTTGAGTCGATGTACTGCTAGTCTTCTGATTCTTCCGGATACGATACTGCTCGACATGTGGTGCGGCTTCTTTTGCGGTGATTGGGATCTTCATCCGATCACAGCCCTCGACCCATGCTGCAAGATGGTGCTCGTAGAGATGTTTCCGCAAAACACCAGTGCTGGTGTTGGTCGAAAACTTTGTGGTTCCAACGTGCGGGTTCGCTGAGTTCTGTTGCCTAGAAATAGTTGATAATCAATGAAAAAAGAAGAGGAAGTTGGCATGTCACGTACTTGCAAAATAGGCACTCTCTTTTCTGTGTCGACTGCCGCTCCTTTGGCTCGAAAAAGGCCCAAACATCTTTAGCTGAAGCAGAGCGACTTGCCCCTTTTCGGCGTGGCTGTGGCAGGGGGGAAACATGCGGACCAGCACGTGGAGATTGTCGGTGCCGGCGCAAAGAGTTGAATTGACGAGTTGGCGAAGGATTGGGAGAGGGAGTCGACGGGGTCGGTGACGGTTCCGGAAAATATTCATCATGACCATCATGGTCATGGAAGTGGACATGAGGGTCGGGGTTGGGAGTACCTGGATGTCCATCATCGTCGAAGACATCTCGTGGCCGTGCTAAATTCTAATTCAGCGGACAGTAAGATCAAGATAGAGATACAAACACTTACCCTCTTCTTGAGGGTTGTTTCCACCGACAGGGTTGACCAGTGACTCTCCGAGCGCCCCAGTGGCATCCTCTGGCGGTGGCGGTTGTGGTTGGCCTCGCCGCCTCCTTGGCGGCACTGGAGAAGGAGGTGGCGGTGGGGTTTTGTCTGGACGAGGAGGAGCTCGACGTGCACGCTGAGGACGGGGCACAGATTGTGCTGGGGCCGGAGTTCGAGAAGGATCTGGTATATAATGGTCGAAAAAAGATGGAATAATTGATAAAGTGCGGAAAAAACATACCGTTTGCAGCACTTTCAGTACCTCTTCTTCGGCGGGGAGGCATTGGGATGAAAACTCTCCGTGTGCAACACCGTCATATATACACATAGTCGAAACTTTAATCCTGAGTCGACGAGAGCGGGACCAATTCCAACACTCCTCAAAAGTGTCTGTAGGCAAGGCAATATGGATGACCCTGGTATACCCCCATGGCTTTTATCCAAAGCAGAAGTCAATCCTCTCAATACAGCGCGAGGATGACGATGAGAGAGGCGAACAAAGACGCCGGCTGACTGATTAACTCACGGTTGCTTAGCCACAGCCTTGGGTGTTCATAACAAGAGATTTGCATTAGATTGTACAGAAACAAGTTCAGCGTTGAGAGCATATCGAAGAGGGAACAACAAGAGACAACGCAGCGCATACAGACTGCATGAGAAAAGTGGTCAAGCTGCGGCTGAGCCGGGCTCAAGCCGGCTTGAGCCGTAGCCGAGTCGCTTCAAGCCGCCTTGGCAACGGCTGGCTTGGCTTGGCTAAATTTAGGCTTGGCTCGATCGGCTAGCCAAGCCAAGCCGAGTCGCGGCAACACTAATGGCGGTCCAAGTGCACATTTAATAAATCGCGAAACATTTTGATGTTCCGCGATATAAATAGCTGTTTTGACCATATCCCCGCGAAAAAGACAGCAGCGCATCACCGTGTTTGTGTTGTGGGGAAATCACTGATTTCCCCGAAATACAAAGTCAAAAAGTTGCGAAACATTTAGTCGGTGTTTCCGCGAAACTTTTGGCAACCCCCGAAACTTTTTCCAACTTCCTACAGAATGCTCGCAGGATTGTTTTTATATTCTGAATAGTCACTGTCCAGTCTATTCCCAAGTACAGAATACGAGGTGAAACCATGGGAATACTCTCGGCCATCTCGGCGATGCTTGCTTCATGAGCATTGGATCATTTGTTGCTCAATTACTATGAAATTTAGAGTCCACTCATGCTTTAAGCAGAGGATTCCAAGCAGAATTCAATCAAATGGCAGGAATTCACAAGGGTGACACCAAGTGCCAGATGATAGCTCATCATTCTTTATTTCTTCAGCACAAACCCATCCTCTGGAGGATATCTAGTGGGTAATTCATCTGCTTCAGCTCCAAAACAAGGTTACTCAAAATCCATCGCAATTTTTTGATAATAGATATGCAACAAGTGGATCAGAAGCAGCCCGGTTGGTTAAAGGCGTTGATCCAGGGCTTCTGTGTGCTCGAACTTTTCTTGTCTGACTTGAGAGACTCGTAAGGGTGCAGATCGAGTGTCCAAGACAACAACTGGGTGGAAGCCATGAAAGGAGCCCAGGATTTTTTGTGATTGTAACTTCAGCAAGATCCAGGTTTATCCCAGGAATAAAGTACTTATCCATGCCCAAAGTAACCCGAGCGCTGTGGCATGGACTGGGAAAATATGCCAGAGATGGAATTCTTTCAACAATCAACAGCATTCCCTCAGATGTAATAATTATCCAGCTGATCATATTTCTTTGAGGTTAGATGGTGAAATGGCTCTACCGTGCACCCAGGGGCAAGGCTTAGTCTATGCTCGCCACGTTCCACTGCACAGCTCGGAGTTGGATGCTCGAAATTCCGGTCAGACACAGTATAACTGAGGGGCACAAACTTGTGAAAGCTCAAGGCAAATGGCAGAGCAAGGTTGAAGGAGAAAAAATCGAACAGAATCCAAAATATTAAGTAAAAAACCTCACTCAAAGCACAAATGATCCAATGTTCATGAGCAAGCATCGCCGAGATGGGCGAGAGTATTCCCGTGGTTTCACCTCATACTCTGTACTTGGCAATAGACTTGACAGTGACTCTAACCATTATTCAGAATATACAAACAATCCTACAAGCATTCTGTAGAAAGTTGGACAAAAGTTTCGGGGGTTGCCAAAAGTTTCGCGGAAACACCGACTAAATGTTTCGCGACTTTTTTGCTATGTTTCGGGGAAATCATTGATTTTCCCGCAACCCAAACACAGTGATAGGCGACTGTCTTTTTCGCGGGGATATGGTCAAAATGGCTATATATATCGCGGAACATCAAAATGTTTCGCGATTTATTAAATGTGCACTTGGACCGCCATACGGGAGAAGGGTCGTCGTGCTCCCTACACCGACTACAAACGCCGGGAGGAAGGGAAGGATATGCGGGACGGCGTACACAGCGGAGCGCGAGAGAGGGAACGGAGAGCGGGTATAGATAGTTTCCCTGCGCCTCGACTCGTTTGTAGTCGGGTAGCGGCCGGATAGTCGATTGCGCGAAGAAAAAACAGTCATTATCGGGGGAAGAAGGAGCCGCTGATGTCGAGTAAAGATAAGAATCGCGTCAAGTGGGGGTTGAGGTCGACGTAGATGCGTGTGCGTGTGGTTCCGTCCATATTCCCGCGCTGGCTTGTCTGCGCTCGACTCGCTGTCTTGTTTGCTCGAAGGGTAACGCGACGAGGCTCAGGAAGATCGATGAATGAAGGTGTCGACGGGGGCGCAGAGATTGGGGTGCAGGCTCGCGGGAATGCGGTCATCTTCGGAGGAGGAGTGCTGGACCTAGTCGACATTAAAGTGCGCCCGTCCGTAGGCCTGAGAATGCGTGGCATTACCGATGAGGAGGGGAGGGGCGGCTTCGCCATCGTGCTGGCTGTCGTGATCATCACCTCGGATCCGGAGGACTGGCGGCGGCAGCGACGCAGAGAGGTGACATAGAGAGGCACAAGTCGTTCGCGACGATGTCTATGATACCGAGGGCACGATCTTGTCCGTTAAACTCCACTGGAATGGAATGCATGTTGATATCTTGACTGAACGATGGGGCGATAGGAGACTCACCGACTCCCGAAAACCAGCCTCAAAGGAAGGGCGGCATTATCTGCATGGAAAGCATCGACTCGGACGACCTGCTGTAGCGCAAAGACGGCGCAATGCAAGGACAACGGTCGAGTATGGCCGCCAAGGAACGAGCCGCTGGCCCAACGAATCAAAGCCTGTTCCTGGAGCCGCGAGATACGGGGCGTGTGCATCGGGATGAAAGGGATGCAAGAGTCAGACTTCATCCAAGCGCAGCAATCCCGGGGAGCCCTGTAGATGGGCAGAGAATCTGATCGAGAACGTCGTGTCATTACATTGGTGCGTTGCTGGACAAAATGCAGAATTGTACGCCTCAAAAAGGCGGAGAGTGTTCTTACGGCATAGTCACAGTCACAGTCACGGTGCCGGCCCGCTTCGCTTCCATCAACAGCCGCCAACATCTTGCTTGTCTTCAACCACCACCTTGCGAGTCTGGGGTGATAGGACTGTGCCGTGTCGTTACAGCGGACGCTTTGCTATCTAGGGCTCCCGGGCTGGAATATTTGTTGCAATGGTCTGCGCTTAGCGAGCACGACGGACCTTCATAAATCTGCAAGCTCTCTTCAAGTTCACAACTCTTAGCTGGATGTTTGGGATAAATTATCGAGCTGGAAGTGCTCATAGCTATTTCCCACACCAGTTTCAACGCCGTGAACGTTCCAGTCTCCTGAGGAACCGCAATCACCCCAGCTTGCTGTTCTGAATTCATGGCCATCTCCGAATTTCGTTCTGTTCTGGCGGCGCTCAAGACTGCTTGGCTTCATTTTAGTTGGAAATTCTACAAGCGATTGGAATGGGATATCGAAATAATCGAGTGTAAACGATTCTGCTGGCCGCCGGACTCAACACTGCATTACTTTTCTTTCAGTTCATACAAGACACGTCGTCGCTTCGCTCCGGCTGAGTGGGATAATAAATACAATTTTGAAGTCCGGTCAGAAGCGCGCAGAAGTTCAAAGTCTGTCAGGCCCCGCTTCGGCGTATTCGCGATGCAGCATCAAAATTGAAAAGTATAATTGAACAATTGGAGTACACGCTACAACCGTCATGTAAAACTGAAAGCAAAATGAAAACTTGTGTGGAGGATGATCGCAGAAAGTCGAAAATTCGCTGTGGCGATGTTCGATTCATTGCGCTGATCGAACGGCAAATACTTCCTGGGAAAATCTTCGCAGGCTTGATGGACGTCGCGACACAGAGTTGTCCTGCTGGAGGATTAATCTGAGACCATGGGAACTTGAAGGAATGCCTCACCACATTCCTATACTCGTCCTTCTCGGTGTTGAATTTTCCACTGAGATACGCGAATATTGAGATCAACGGTGCAAGATGTGACCAGAAAACTGAAAAACAAAACATATTTTCGGTGTCGTGGGCGGCGAAGACAGCAAAAGAATGATCTAGACGATCTGTCACCGCATTGCAGATCAGTGGTTCCTGAAATGAATCTAAATTGCACCTCGAGCGTTGAAAATGTTCCTGGGAATTCATGTGCATATCTGCCATGGTTTGGATATCAAGTTAAATTAGCATAGGAGGGCAGACAACGAACCGTAGCAACACTACTGCAACGCGAAAGAGTTGAACTCGGGGTGCTGTGGCTCATATAGTGGCTGGCTCGGCCAGAGTGGTGGATTCATACTGAAATAATTCTGCACAACTCGTCAAGCAGGAACAAAGAAGAAAGCGGCTCACAGCAGATGAAAGAGTGTGGAACAAAGAGCTTGGATCTGAAAAGCCCTGGTCAGATCACGAAGTATGGTGTAGATGCATGAAGATAATGCAGACAAAATATTCCATGCCATTCTACACCAGTGCGAGGCCTCCCGGTGATTGCGCTCAGTATCTTCTTGAAGTGCTAGAACTTGAGGTAAGTTGATAAGCGACTGCCGGTGAGAATCCGTTTCCCGAACCAATGAAAATTTGTTAGCTTGTTACCAGTCTTCGAGCACTGCTTGAAAATCGCGCGAGAAGTATAGGACGATGTGATCTTGATCCTATCCAAGGCTCCGAGTCGCAGTGCGTGCTGCAGCGGGCACGATGTTGCTAGCGGTGGCTACACCTCGTGTGGCTTGAACGGAGCATCTGGGAATGCGACTTGGACGGTGTAGTTCACAATCTTGGATACACATGCGATCTTGATGATCCTTCGGCCCATAGGCTTGAGTCTTGTGACCTTGAAACTGGAACACCGCATCGAAATCTTGAATAGACGAAAGAATCAAGCATTTTCAAGGCTTGAGAAGTGCCAGCGTGCCAGATAGAGGACGACGAGGGCCGATCGAAGAACCGACGAAGAACAGCTAGCAGATGGGGTGGTGGGGGAAGAAAGAAAGGGACGCCAGACGGAATCAGACAGCGCTCTTTTGAGCGGCCCTTGAGTGGTGCAGATCGGGTCATGTGGTCGGCTCAGAAGGGGAACTATGTCATAAAGGGAATCCCTCGAGGCCACGATTTGATGCTGAAGGTTAACGGCGAGCGCCAAGTGGGCGCTCCGTCGAAAACAAATAGCTGCATCTCGGGAATCGCCACGACGTGGGAGAAAAAGGAAGAATGTAAACAGTGTCCAAATAAAATCAGGACATCTGCTTAATATACGAGTAATAATAATCTCGCAGCCATTGGAATGATATATTAAAATCATCGCAAAATCATTGAGTGCAGAAGATGCTTTCTGCTCTTGGCGTTGTTACATCTCTATCCGTGCCCGTCCTTTTCCTCTCTAACTGACTCGGAATATTAAAACAGACTCCGATCCGGGGCTTTCTGTCTGCCATCTCTTACCAACACTGCCCAGACGATCGGATCCACCTCACCGTATGTATGCACGCACAGTCCTCGAGAAAATCCACAGTACCGCTTCCCGTGAGTGACATACACCTAGCTCAACTAACACGCAGTCTATTTCCTTCGCTCGAGACTTGTTCCATCCAAATCATGGATCCCCACATGCTCTTGATTAAATCCAATCTCTACCTCAACTTGATTCAGCATGCCTCCAACCTCAAAGCCCTATGGCTCATGGCGCATTTATCCCACGCTGCACCATCGTCTCGACATTCTTCCATGCATTTTCACAGGCGAGCGGAAGTTGCGTGCGCAAGAAGACGAGTTCGTTGTTGGTGCTTGCAGTCGGTAGGTTTCTGATGAAAATGTGGGATGGAGAGTGGTCGCAGACTTTGGAGCTGCCAATGGGGCATACAATGCGACTGTATTTCTCTTCATCATACATCCTTGAATTGTGAGGCGCAGCTCGTGGAACTCATGCAGAGATGCACGTCTATGGGTGGACTTGACCGAACTGTCGGCAGCACTTTTTCAGCCGGTGTGTTGATATTTGGGCTGAGTTGTGCGTATCTTTCTTAACTAGCTTGGACAAGTTTTTTCGTCCCCTGGTGTTAGAATGACCGGTCGGTAGCCAACAGTATTCGTCGAGCAACCCCGAAGTTGTGCTTCATGTAGGTAGTATTAACTGTTCACCTAATTCACCTCCAATATGGGTCGCAAACATGGAGATCGAGGTCTTAGTGCAAGGCACCGGTGTGGCCAATATCGCCAGCAAATTCAGGACAGTTTCCGGCATGGAAGGTTCGCCTCCTCAGACTATCATAGCGTCGTTTGTGGCTTAAATCAGTGGGATTGGTCGTTTAATTCAAGGCTGGGCCGTACTGGTTGCATTTCTGGCATTTTTCTGTCTGTTTTGTGGTTGCTGACTTTCGAGTGGTGTTTCCCGATAAATTAATTACTTGCAAAACACTACAGAGAGAACAATCCACATGTCCGTCACGTCCACTCACCGTATGTTGTGTTCAGTGAAGGCATTGAAAAAGCTGCTGGCAAACAGAAATCCAATGAGGCAAGCAAATTCACAGCAATGCTACTCGCAAGTCGGAGGCGATATTGGATGGAAAAGTCTGGTCCGTGCCACAGGGCGAGCCTAGAAACCAGAACATATTCAAACAGTCTTGTCATCCTGCCAGCGGCTCTCGTATGTTTAATGTTCACATATTCTGCTTTAGAATGTGCTGAAGACACACCTCAAACCTAACTCAGAATTTCGGGTATGCTCAAGATTGGTGTCACAAAACTGTCTCAATTTTACTCATGATATGTCAAGCTGCATGACCACAGCTACTGAGCTGCTTTATCGGCCTTATCTGCTTTATTAACAGAGGCAGAGACATGTCAAAAATTGATGGATGTGAGGAATTCAGCCTCAATCAGTGTCAATAGTCAAGATGGTAACTTGCCAGGGCGTACTATATAAACGGAGATTCAGCAGAGTCTCGGAGTCAAAAGGTTTTGAACAACGGGAATTTCATAAAGACACTCAAGCACAAATCAGGCTACAATAATTATATGAACTCCAATCCAACATGCAAATGAAGAGATATAAAACACAAGGTAGTAACAGAGGAATTGGTGTGTCAGACTAGAGCTGCTTTGGCAGGCTGTTCTAGGGAGGATGGCAACTCTGTTGGCTGTTGTGCAGGTGCCTGCAACCTGCCCAATATCATGAGCTTCTCCTGGTAAGGCTTTTCAACACCAGCCAGTCTAGAGTCAATTTCAGCTACAGCTTTGGCCTGCAATGACTTCTCAAATAATGGTCGGGCTGTCTTCCAGTGGAGGATTGCTTGAGGGGTATTTCCATGTTTGTGTGCAATATCTCCAAGCCGTAACATGCACTCTGCACGACTTCGATGCACATCCATGTATGTGAAACCCTCTAAAGCTACTGTGTAGAGTGTGCATGCAGTGTTTTCGTCCTCATCAACAATAAATACATCTCCAAGAAACAGGAGAGCCTTGTGAAGTCCGAGTTTCTCTTTGACTTTGTATGCAAAACCCAAGTATATCACAGGCCACCTAGATTGCACTGGACTGGCTGGCCATGCGTTGATGTTTGCAAGCTGTTCCAGACACTCAGACTTGCTCTCAGCAGTGCTAAAATGATAGCATTCCTCAAATTCCCTCTGTGCCAAGTCAAATGTGTGCTCTCTGAGATTGAGGCATGCTTCAGCTACTTTGCATTCCACAAGATCTGGGTGATGCAAGCTCTTGAAAAGTGCTGTTGCTATGTCTAGTGTTTTGGATATATTTTCCACACTATGCCCAATTTGGACACCAATATATGCGAGATTTAGAAGGGCACTACAATATGCAGCACTATTTTGGTCTGGGGAAGTTGTTTCAACTATATCACTGTAGATGCTTTGGGCTTGAACATATTCTGATCTTAGAAGATGGATCTCAGCTTGGCAAAGTGAAACATCCCTATCAGCAAACCCTCCAGACATGCCACAAATCTCAAAAATCTCTCTGGCTGCATGGAGTTGTTGCAGACTTTTGTGGTAGCTTCCCAGATATCTTGAGCAATGAGCCTGATAATGGAGTGCATGTGCACTATTATACAAATCCATTGACAGATCTGAAAGCTGCTGGGCCTCTCTGGCATGTTTGTAGCCAGTGGAATAATCTCCATCATTGATATTCAGCTGAGAAATTGAAAGCAAAACAAGGTACTGTCGCTCAATGTCCCCTGATATCTTGGCTAATTCTTGGGCTCTCTGAGCAAATTGCAGAGCACTGGATGAGGGGGATTTCCACTGGAAAAACATTGAAGCTGCATCATAGAATCTGGCTGCAGAGATGATGAGACCACTGCAGTTCATTAAATGAGAATGCTTACACTCAAGAAGAGGATCATTGAGATGTTCAGAGCATGATATACCTTGAACTATCATCTGTTCTAGCAATGAAGTGGGGTAATATAGACAAGATTTCAGAGCTTCAATAATGAAATGCATCCTCAGTCTGTAATCTGAGGACTCAGATAAAATATGCTGAATAGGATACATTAAGGATGATGTGCCCCGGCCAGTAGCTCGGCAGAAGATATTCAATGATATGCTACAGTATATAGTAGCTGGAAGGTTTGAACTGCTGGTAACTAAATCTCGTTGCAAAACTTCTTGCAAATTCCCGAGATTGGCAGTGATTTGGCCAATGACAGGTTTGAGCTGTCCGCCCTTATATTTCTGGTATAGTTTCAGAAGTTCATAAAAATACTCTCGGAGTGAGTGTATCAGAAATGGGGATGGAGGTAAAAACCGCTGGATATGCTCTCGCACAGGCATCAGTACCAAAAGCCGTTTGTTACTGTTCTGATATGCCAAGGAGGTTGCCAATAAGATAGCCTTGCAACTTAGAATATTTGAAATGGGAAGTTTGCTTCTGAGTAGCTCAGCATCTGACAGACCATTGGGCAGTATTGAGAGGAGACTCAATAACTCCTTGCTTGCATCTGAGATCCGTGGACTTGAAAGTGACAAACTGATAGAGGCATCTATATTTGACTTGCGGTCATATCCTACGGAGAGCATAGATGTTTTCTCTGTTTCCCACCGAGCTGAGACATTTTCCAAGCCTTCATAGTCAACCAAGTGGGCAAGGAGATCCACAGCCAGTGGCATATTATCTGTGAAGCTGAGGAGCTGGCTGAAGCTTTCAATTGAATATGAATCATCTGTAATATCCATAAAAGTTTGTTGTGCAGCATCGTTGGAGAGAGGTTGCAATGGTGATAAGAATGGATGAGTCCATTGTACTCTGGCAGGCCTCTCTGCCCCTCGCATGGTGATCTATGACTTATTAGAAAGGAATGAAAGCCTGGAAAGACACGTACAATTAATCCCAGGTGTTGGACCTCTGTTAGGAGTGAAAGAAAGTCCTCAACCTGACTGCGAGACTGAATCGGTTCCCATACTGTTTCAAGGTTGTCTAAGACCAATAAACAAGGTGGTTGCTTAGAGAAATACTGGACAACAGGTTTTGTGAGATCTTTGCCAGGATTTAGTCCAATGTGTAGCCCAATTAGAGCCGCTAGTTCAGCACTACTTGTTGCAGGTTCTGCACTGACAAAGAATCTTTCTTTAAATCTGTCCAGAGTCTCTGGATGATGGAGAGCTGCTCTAGCCAGGCTGGTCTTGCCCATTCCACCTCCTCCGAGAATTGCTATCCTGGAGCTCTGCTGATTCAGCAGCAGTCTCATAAGATTAGCTAACTCTGTTTCACGACCATGAAAGATCTTGGGCTTCGAGGGCAGCAATGAAAATGAATTTGAACTTTCTGGGAATGAGCAAACAAAATCAATGATAAAACTAGTCTGGCACCTATTTCTCAATTCATGGGCACCTAAATGCACCTGTACACAAAATGGGCTGGGTATACAGACAGTGAATTGGTCACATACTGATGATACATCTGTGGTGGTGCCAATTTCAGACATTGTTGAAATTAATTCCATCAATTCTGTATGCTTGATTTCTGCTTCTTTTTGTATCTCACTGATGTCTCTGAACACTGATCCACTAGTGTCAACCTGTGACAACTTGTTCAATCTTTGACACAAAAGAAAGTTATATCTCCTACCTCAAAGATGTTCTTTGCTTCATCCAATTCTCTATGACAATCTTTGAGCAGGTTATTCATGTTGATGGTACGGAAGAGATGCTTGAGTTTGTTGCTATCCTGCTGTGATTCAATATATGTATATATCTTGTGGAAAGTCCTGTGGAGGGCCTTTTCGAAGGAGCTTATCATCATGAAGTACTCAGCCCCTGTCTCGGTGGCCCAGACGTTATGGTGTGACCGCTCTGGATCCCTCATTTATCTTATCTGCACCATCACGGAGTGTTCCGCGTGATTGACATAAATGATAAGAGTTTGAGGGTTGGCGATCACACCATAACGTCTGGGGCATTTGGTATCGTAACACCTACCATCTGGTCACACACCGAGTGTCACGCTCTGCCTCAGTCTTATGTTCTGCACACCTCCTTGGTCTGAAAATGCTCTGAAATTGAATGTAGCACCTGTATTTATACAAGAGAACATTGTGGTAATTTTAGTTGGCGTGTTCGGAGCCAAATGGGACTGAAAACCTCGAGACTAGCTGTTATTTCAAGCTGTGTCCACCCAACCAAAAAACATCAGGAAAAATCAGAGAAAAGTTGGAGGGTGCGTGCAGAGACCTGTAAATATCAGCTGTAGCCAGCCTCGAGCGCCAGAAGTGAGCAAGAGGGGAGACGGAAGGAAGTGTGACTTGATGGTAGGTGTTACTATACGAAATGCCCCAGACGTTCGGGTGTGATCTGTGCCCTTCGTTTTCTTATCATTTATTCAAACTCCGCTCAGATAAGATAACGGATCACACCCGAACGTCTGGGTTACCGAGACAGCTCAGCCCTTACTTCACAAATTTCCCAACATGATCTGTCATTGCAGGCGAAAGTGATCCTGGAGCTTCGGACTTGAGATGAAGGTTAATGATTGCATACAGCACCAAGTGAATGTTCTCCACTAGCTGAACACATTCTTTTTTGTTTTGTTTCACAGTCTGGAATATTTAGTGAGTTCCAACTCCTTAGGATTCTTATCAGAAGACCCAGCACCTGAAGCAACTTGATCAAGGATTCGGTGGTCTTTGAGATTGCTTGAACAAATGGAGGAGCAAATGCTTGATTGAGCTCATTGAGGACTGCCACTGTTGGAGTCAAATAGTGAGCAAGGTTCTCAAGTCGAACTTCGGTTAGAGTAGCCTGCCGAGGCATGATAAAAGATGGGATCAAGGACAATGTGTGGAAGTAAGCCGTACTTATAAGTCTCAAGGCTGTATTGATCTTTTTTGCAAGAGCATTTTGCCTTTGACCTAACTGGTATATCAAATCAATGGGTCCCAGCCGGTCATTTTGATATCCAGGTGAGATATCATTCCTGATAATTGGGCTAGTTGTATACAATACTGCTTCTGTACAGTACATTATGAATCATGAGGGGGGAGTTGCATTTTGCGATGTCGCTGCACCCCACAAGGGCATCTCCTCCCACGGCTTGCCCGCCTGTTCAGAAAGGGCACGTGAGATTCAGGAACAAAAATACATCCTTGAGCAAATGTCCTCAAAGCAGGTTACGTGCTGAGTGGCCGTGGTTGGAGGCAGAGATACGAGGGTGTATACTTAGAAAAAAAGACAAAAGGATTTTGCATATCTGCGCACGCAAGCGATCGGATGCGATGAGTAACATACCCGGAACCAGACAGCTATCCTCGTCGTGCCAAATCACCGTTCTCCTTCACTGCCATCACTGGCGCCATCAGCTACCATCAGCGCCAAGCGAGCCAGAATTGCACCAGAATTGATATGTCTTGAATTTTCGTATACTGCCCCGAAACATTCAGAATTCATACTTGGAAGCTTTTGATGTTTTCGTAGAGCCCACATTGACATTTGGAATACAGTGAAGGCCAGGCTCTTACAAAATCCGATCGAATCTCGCAAGTCGTTCAAACTCCGAGGCACGTGTTGTTGATGTTGCGTGATTTGATGGATGCCACGTCGCCACTTCTTCTCTGTCTTTGTAAGGTTGTCCGTGTCTGCCCGAAGCTTTTTAATGTCCGCCTTGGGAGTATCAGCTCCGTCCGTTTGGAACATCAGTGTTGACGTCGCCTGGTGCCGACACCAACATCAATCAATCCATGGCATTGGTTGCGGCATGCTCGGTCTCTTTTGTCCTTCTTGGCCTCACGAGTATAAACCGTACCATTCCAATTTGGGGTTATTTGACGCCGGAGTTTTACTTTCTGCTCCGAGCCATAACCCAGCCGAGACCGTCGAATCCGTTGGGATCAATTCTACCCAGAGACTCGGGTAGAATGTCGGGTAGAATGTACAGCTTGTTATGTGATTGACGACGGCTAGAATTGATGCGGAGCTCGGCTCCAAGAACTTTGCAGAAAGTCACCTCGGCGGCGAGCTCAAAAGAAACCATGTTTGAGGCTGAAAGCATCCAAAATAATTGCAGTAAGTTTACTCAGGTGCGAAAATGGAACCAAAAAAACATACACTGAATGCATGGAGGGCGGCATTGGGCTGCCGGCGTCGCAAGAAAGCCCGGACAGTGTGCTTGAGTCACATTCTATTTAGCAAGGGCAAATAGATTGGAATGATTTGACAAATATCATGGATCCCAGCTCGCAAAGAGCAGCCAGAAGCCAAGAGCTAGGTATACGGCAGCACAGAAGTGAGCGAGCAAAGTCGCTGAACCATTGGCAGTGCAATCTAGTGATGCCGTGAAAGCCGGTGGACATGGTTTCGGCAGCCAGACGGGAGCATCATTCTACGCGGATGCGGAATTCCCCAGTAGGTTTGATACGCGGCATCGATTCTACGCGAGTCTACGCAGATAATTTGATCCCAACGCATTCGACCTTCTGACCCAGCCATACCACGGAGCACGCCTTTTCCTGGGAGTGTGTTCAGCTTACGAAGCGCCATTGGTTCGTGGATGAATTTCGAATCAAGTGCCAAGTCATGCGTTCGATTCCGCTACCTGGCAAAGTTCGCAAACGTGATACCGAGCTTTTTGGGAGAGTCGTGTTAGTATTGTAGTATGGATTCGTCCATGATGAACATAGTACATAGACGCAAGCAACGATAACATTTAAATTGTATGTATCGATGCGCATACAAGTGGTATTTTACGATGCATAGATCCGGACGCAACCCGCCCGCACTGTAAAGAGACGCCAGCGTGTGCGCAGTGGCTGTTACACCACCAGCAGCGCTCTGCACGGGAACGGCCACAGTTCATATGCCCGAGCTTTTTTTGGGCCGTAGTTGATAGATGATTGCTCGGGAGCAAACGGGCTCAGGGGAGGACAACCAGTTTCTCCACGGAAGGAAACCTTGACGGAGAAGCCCTAGAGGAGCAGTGGTAGGCCGGAGCACGAATCTTGCCCAGTGTAAGTGGTCTACGTACAGAATCGGCACAATCTCGAGAATTTGGTGCATGTGCTATGTTGGACTCAAAGCTTCGTATCCGGAGGCAACAGAAGCATACCTGCACTGAGCTTAAAATGTCCCATCAGTACGTGCTGCACGCATTCCAGAACGGTGTTGTTGACGTGCGGGATGGAACGGCTGAATCCATGGGACGCCACGTCAATCTGCTCGATATGTTTTTTAACCAGACGGTGTTTCCGTAAGTGAAGTAGTTGTAACCCAGGCGTAACCAGTGGAGCAAGTGAGAAGATTGCGGTAAAGAGCACAGACTTGGCGATGCACAAGCAGTGGCGTGGGAATACACCAAATTAGGGCAAGGCCTGATCTTGCCTTCAAGTTCTGCTGCGAGGACGCCGATGCCGGTGAGACTGTGCAGCTGCAGCGTGGAACCTCCAAGCTCTTCTGTTCGTCTATTCTATCCTCTTCGTGCATCCAGCATCCTCTTCTCGCTTTCTTTGCTCAGTGACAACGAAATTTGAATAACTTGTACTTTGTCCGAAGGTCTTCAAATCTCAATCCGAATCTCTACAGTCCACCCGTGGTACTTCAAATTAATGATTCAAAAATCTCTGGTCTCTGAAGCTATCCATCGCGTCTCTTTTTAACACTCACAGCAATGTCGACAAGGATGCATCGGAGCTGGCGACGAAGCGATTGGGGTTAATCATTGCCAGCTGCTCCACCGTGCATCCAGTTATCAAGTTCTACCGTGCTCTACGAGGCCTGCGACGGAAAACTCGATGCTACTGGTGGAGATTTTACAGATTTTGGCATCGGTGTGCTTATCTTTGTTGCTATGCACGATACTTTGCTGATCTCAAATCCTTACATGCCCTTGCAGCACAATGGCACGGCTCCGTCCAGCACCAAACGCCACATCAAAGACCACGCTTCTTCGCCGCAACGACCGTCCCCACCGTGTCTCCAGTCTGCAAGTCCTGGCTCACCACTCTTCACTACGCTGAAAGAACTCCAGCTTCTGTTCGTGATCGCCCTGTTCACATTATAGATTTCATCCTGTAGCTTCTGGTAGCAGGTGATCCACTGGCAGGACGCACTGTGTGCGAACTAACGTGCTCCCATCCAGCTCATCCTCAAGCAATGTACATATCCAGGAATCCCTTTCCAACTCATCCTTCACCATCTTTTTTATTTAGTCATCGATAGCCCGAGCATGCCACTCCATGTGTCATCGCCGCTCCTCCCCTCGCTTCCCCCGCCTTCTCGTTTGCCCTCTCCCGTGTACTCTCAACCCGCAGTCTTCTACTCCACTTCCTTCCTGCGGCAGGTTTCACTCTACCTTAAATGCTGATGCCGCTGCCGCCGTTGGAATACATCAGCCTTTTCATTGACATCTATTGTAGTATTAAGAATCTAATATATTTAGTGGCCTAGAAAATACAAACTGACCCGATAAATAACAAGTATCTACCGGAAAAGCTCTCAATTTCAATGGAAAAGATTTGGAAAAGATGGAAGCGGTGGAATCGAACGCGTGACTTGGCACTTAATTCAAAATTCATCCACGAACCAATGGCGCTTCGTAGTTCAGCTACTCCATTTTCGAGATATCGTTTACAAATCTCAAACCGGAGGCAGCGTCCACAGACGAGATGCTATCTCAGCTTGATGTAGAATATCATGGCAGCATGCGCCGTGATGCACGGCGGCAACAACATGCAGCTCAAGTCAGTGCCACCCAAGATTTGATACGGAAAACTAATATTGCTGTGGCATAGAATCGCTCGGTCATCCTTGCCAGAGGGAAATCATCACGGATCCGCGCTGCTGACACCGTTGCACGCTCATCCGCACGAAACACCGATCATGCCGCCGATAACGAGGCCTGGTGGATTCGCATTTCTAGGCTCAATTCAAATCTAATTTCTGTTCAACTTGGAATCGGATATGCAAGCCCTGCAGTATCAAGGTAAATCACATCAAAAATTAATTCCCTCTCTCATTTACATGCAGGTTCTCACTGGAGAAGGCCGTCACGACAAATGTTTCGTCTGTGGCCCCAAAGGCACTGGTCACTGCCAGCCACTGTTTCCTCCACATCCCCAGGAATGGGATAATTTTACTTCTGATCCCAAAACGGTGTCTTTATCGCGGAAGCTCAACCAGCTCTTCTGTCTCACCGCCCAAATAGGGTGAAGTGATTCTAGCAACGGAATCAATTCTGGCGCTGGCTATCGAAATATGTTCCCAGCTGACATTCTGGCGAGCTGGCAGAGTTGGCAGAGCTGACGCCAGCTCTGCCAGCTCGAAAACATTTTCCTGATGCAAGTAACATCTTCTCGGCCTTCGCATCGTGTCTGCCTACGACGCGCCCCGGCCTACTCCCGTCGCGCCCTGTGACAATGCGCATAGACCAGCGAGCCCTCCACACGTCTTCAACCCGAAAGCTCAGAGCAGGAGTGGCTTGATTACTCTCCGCGCGCAGTGCGGGCAGCTGCCGCAGGACTCAATCGGCATGACCAGGTGCAGTACGCGGTAGTCTCGCCTTACTCGATGGCGGATGAAAGACAGGTCGGGAGCGGGGGCGCGGGGCCGAGAGCAGGCGCACCGTGGAAACAAGACGAAGACGCTCAGCGTATGTACGCAAGCGATGGCAGGAAATAGATTACATATGTACTGTACCTGCGACTACTCTACTACAATCGTGTCACTGAATTCAAAGTCAAGTTATCCATCCTTCCGGCTATCCCTCTCCCTGCATCCGTGCTTGTACTGTTCCCTTGCGTGCTCGAGAAACGAAAAAGGGTCGGCCAGATGACATCATCGTGCGACGTGCTTCGCGTCACGGTGTCTCTTCACCACGGCACTGCACACGGAGTTGTGCTCGCCACCGCACCGGAGCGCGTGCGGGGCGACGGCGTGTCATCTCGACACGCGACGTGCAATGAAGACAAGCACGCAGATCCTCCAGCATTCTTGAGTCGATGATGCACGAGACGGGAAAGGCGAGGAAGTCGTCCGCGGTATTTTTTCGTCATCGTCATCCCATCCTCCGTCGCGCACAGAGTTCCCAATCTTCTCGTCCTCCCATCCCCGTCCCGTCGCTTAACCCCTCGCCCTCGCCGCCGCCTCAAGGCGCATCACATCCTCATGCTCCTCCGGCGCGTTCTCGTCTCCCCCTAGGCAGTATCCCGCTCCGATTACAATCTCGCCGCCTTCCGTCGCCTCCTCCACGTCCGGCACTACTGGTGAGGCGGGTGGGGATCCCCCTGCCTCAAATTAGGAGTGTACAGGCCTCTTCAGCACGACAGGAAGAATTGGAAGGACGAAAAGAACGTACTTCACCCAATCCATCGCGCCCCACCGACATGGTCCGTTGCTCGCACACCACACCCGTCCCGAATTCAGCCATCTCCGCTCGCTCGCGCCCCACCGCCTCCATCTCAACGCGGTGGAGAGCATCTCCACTGACTCGGTCTTCGTCGTCCTCTGCTGGCGGTGGTGCTGCGGATTCTCCTCCGGAAGCGACAAGTCATGGCGGCGGCGCAAAGCCCCGCGCGACAGTGAAGACGTGCCGTGATGACGAGGACTTTCCCCGTGCACTAGGTGTCGAGCTCGTATACACACCCCGCCCCAGCCTGCAGCCCGCTCTTCATCTCGACTCTCGACAGCTCGACACCTCGAAAACGTACACATCCGTCCCCGTACGTCCACACGGTCGACATCTTCGCTGACTCGGCCTTCGTCGTCTTCCGCCCGTGGTGCTGCGGATCCACCTTCGCCGCCGGCGCGGGCGCCAGTGCTGAATCATGAGGACGCAGCGAAGATTCGCAAGGTGATGCCGTGTCCCGCCTATGGTCGCCAGCGGACTGGAGAAATTTCCACACCTCGATCCTCTGCGCGCCGCCGTCCCACGCCCCCACTCCTGCTCCCGCACTCGGCTCCAGCTCGGACCCACGGCGTCGACACCGCGACGCCCACCACCGTCCAAAATTCGGTCATACACACTCGCAGCCTCCATGGCTAGCTCGGGGAGATCTTCTCCCAAACTGGGGCTCGCCGTCGCCCGTGACTGCAGATGCTCTATCGGTGCAGAAGAGAAAGAGCCCAGTGGGTGGTGATGACGTGTCATCGTCCGCACCCCACCAGCGTCCGCTAGAGCTCGACAAAAGGCCATATCTCGACGGCAGGACAACGGCCCTCCACGTCCCCCGCTCGCGCACCCGCACACGCGAACGCCAGCTCGCACCCCCGCTCGCACAACTGTCGTCCCCCGTCCGCCAAGCGACGAGCCGTGCAGGCGGGCATGAGCGCCAGTATGGCCATGCAAACGTGGAGGGCGAGGGCGGGGCGCATTGTAAAGCTCTGGAGAGGTGTAGTGGAGATCGAGGACCGAAAGCGCGGCGGGAAGCCAAGGGCAAGAGAAATCGGTGCGGCAGGAAGTGAAAAAAAGCTTGGCCAGGGGAAGAAGCCGCGAGTCCGTCTGGAGGAGAGGAAGAAAGTAGGGGCGCGTTGTCGTCGAGGGGGCGGGGAGCGGAAGTGACGGCGAAGCGATGTAGACACGGGGAGTATTCATTTCATGCGGCTGGTCCGTATTGATAGTAATTCCTGCTGTCACGCGTGAAGAGCCTCGCCTGCGGCGCCTTGCTGGATCTCAGCTCTTGCGTGCGGGATCTCTCGCGGTGACAAACAGAGGAGCAAGGGCTACAGCCGCTGCTTCCTCCTCGGCGGCACGGCGCGGGGTGGAGAAGTGCGCTCCGTCTCGTCTCGGGCAGGTGGCTTGACCGGAACGCCGGGAGAATGATGAGCAGCGAATGGAAGGCGAAGAATACCGCTGGTGCGCGCCCCGAGGACAGCGTGCGAGCTTCCGAGAGAGGCCAGGGTGGTAGGTATACATAGAATAACTCGCCTGCGCCGCGTTTGTCTGTGATCGGGTAGCCGTGCGAGGCGTCGTCTAGTAGAAACAGAAATCGCATCGAGTCGACGCAGAAATCGCATCGAGTCGATGCAGAAATCGATGTAGATGTAGATGCAGGAGGTGTGTGCATGTTGCGGTCTGTATTCCTCTCGGTCATGCGGGCTTGCTTGCTAGGAGGGTGACGATGATGAGCCGCGGGAAGATCGACGAGCAGCACCGATGAGGGCGCACCGTTTGAGGCGAAAGCTCGCGGGAATACAATTATGTTCAGAGGATGAGTGCTGAACGGGTTCAGGATTGAAGTGCGTGGGGAGCGCGTCGCGTCAAGGAGGGAAGAGGCGGCGGCGGCGGCGGCGACGTGAAGTAGAGAGGCAACGCCGCACCATTCAGAAAGGCACAACGGCAGGGCGAATCGAGAGGTCGGTCCCACTACGCCTTAGGCTTCGGCTTCATCTCGCTGGGACTGAATTCATATTGATATTTCGACTGAATGATGAATCAGTAGAGGACTCACCGACTCCTAAATGCCCGAAGTGCTGCACGGCGAACATCGACTCAGACGACTTGTTATAGCTCAAAGACTGCGCGGCGTGAGGAACGGCGGATTAATGCCGCCAATACGAAGCCAGCCGTTGCCAGCAAAACACAGCGTGTTCCTGGAGCCGCAAGATACGGGGCGTGCGCATCGAGATGAAAAGGAGGCAAGAGTCGGACTTCATCCAAGCGCAGCGATCCCGGACGAGGCCTTTGGGTGCGCAGAGGATTGGATCGAGAACGTCGCGCCATTGTATTCGCACGTCGTTACCCGAAATGCTTGCAGTGTGTAGCTGAGCCATCCCGCAAAGCCACTGGAATCGAATCCGCTGGCAGAACTGCACGCTTCAAAAAGGCGCATGAATCGAGGGCAAGCGCGTTTGTGCTTACGGCACAGTCACGGTCACAGTGCCGGCCCGGTGTGCTTCCGGCGACGCCTTGCTTATCTTCAACCTCCACCTTGCGAGTCCGGGACGACAGGATTGTGCCGTGTGGTAAGCGGAAGCTCTGCTTTTAGCGCTATCGGCTTGAAAGGTTTTAGGCCGCGCCTCGCGTGCATGGCAAGACGTTCATCGAGCTGCATCTTCGCTGGACCTCTGGGATCGATTCTCGAACTAAAAGTACTCGACGCGCACACTAGAATCAAGGAATCGCAATCGGTCCAACTGAATTCATCGCCATCTCCGATTTCGTTTCGTTGCATTCTGGCGGCACTCAAGACTGCTTGGCTTCATTGCAGCTCAAGATTCTGCAAACGATTGAAGTGGAACGTCTAAATCAGCGAGTGCGAATGCTCTTGCTATTCTCCGGGCTCAACACCGTGCGTTGTTTCATTTCATTTGAGAATCAGATATAGATTCTAGAAGCGATCGGAATGGGATATCAGAGTTGTTCAGTGCAGAAGATGCCTGTTTCTTTTGTTGTGGCATCTCTGGCACTCGTGGTATCCGTGCCCGTGCTCATTCTCTCGAACTTGACTCGGAAAACCAAGACAGACTCAGTTTCTGGCTTTCTAGAATCTAGACGATCTTCCATCTCTGACCGCCAACGCGTGGACGATTCTCTCACCGGCACCGCTTGAACGATCTGCCTCTCTCTATGCGCGCTCGATCCCTCGAGAAAATCAGTGGAGCCCTTTCGCGTGGAGTGACACAATCAATAGTCCGCACTCGGTTGTTTCGCTCCCACCTCCAGAATCATTAACCATTATTTCAGACTCAGCATGTATATCATGCCCGCGTTCGACTCAAGCCTCCCCGGACGACGACGTAGGCCCCGTTCGGGTCAATCTTCGGCCGTCCGCGACTTATGATATTGTTTTATTCGCTTGCCTGGAAATATTTTCACTCTCTTGCCCACTATTTCAACTCGCTTACTTGAGATGCAAGGAAGATCGCAGCAAGAACGAGAACGTGACCTAGCGAGATCCACAATTATACAGCCTTTATAGGCGGCTCAGATGGTTATTTGGGAGTGTACCTTGTTCGACTCGAGGGTAGGTCCCGGCGAGTTGTTCTTTACCTTCGTTCGTTTTTGCTTTCAAATCTTGATTTTAAGTTCCCTCCCCGGATGCATTCTAACTTCCCAGGAGGAGTAATACTAACGGAAACGCGGCCGCTATGCGCCGACTCTACATCCTGTTGTTAATTGGTGTTGGATCGTTGGAATCTAAACAGAGTAAGTACTCTTGTTTCTTATTTATACATTTGCCTGGGATCCCAACTTATTACTCACATTGCAGGCAGGGACAATACGAACAGGAGTGAAACATAGCGCGGAGCTATCCGCCTTTTGAAGATATTTCTTTGTGGGTGTTACCGTGTTCCTTGTGACTCAAGGCGACATCATTTTCCATAGGGTTTAGTATTATTTTTTTGCTTCTTTCTGGCAGATTGGCTGCTAAGCATTGGAACGTTCAGTCTTTTCTCTCTTTTTATTCGCTTATACTTGCTACTTTGAGACCTCAAACTTACTCACTTGACAGCCCGGGAAGATTATTGCGGCGAGGAAGGAGACCCAGTGCGGAGCGGCCTGCGCCCATGCATCATGGCCCATTCTGTACATGAAAGATATCGGCCGGTTGCCTTGTTCGACCCAAGGCCGTGAATGGCCTCAATTTTTTGGTGGGTAACCGTGCTTTGTTTCAATTCACTTGGGCTAGGTCATGCTGCGCCATAGTTTAAATAGAATTTTTGGCTCGATTCGCAGTTCGCGGTTCCGTTCAACTGACTCATTTCGCAGGTTTTTTAAGAAGACACCTAGTGCGGAGTGGTTCGCACCCACCAATCATGATAGCAACCTGTTCACGTTTGCGGGTTTCTTTGTTCGCCTCAAGGCTAGGTGTTGTGGAATCGACTTGGTCTTCGTCTTTTTCTCTTGACTGATTGCTCATTTTCAGCACCCTGCTCCGATGCTTTCCAACGTACCAGGGGAAGGAATAGTTCCGAGAACGCGGTCACTATACATCCTGTTGTCAATGGTATTGGATTCTAACTAGGTAACTACTCTTGTTTCTGTGTTTTTTATCCATCTGTGTACCATTCCAACTTATTTACTCACTCGACGGGCGGGACAGATACTAGGCATACCTAGCACGGAAGAGCTGTCATTCTCATTTTTCTGGAATGATTCGACCTCGGCGAACTTTGGTCTCCCCTAATGGTCGACTTTATGTTGTTTTTTTTTTTCTTCTGTCAAACTCTTTATAAAATACATTGGCCCTCCGGGCAGCGCTGTAGCCTCCCACTCCAAGGATAACCCAACTTCGCATATCTACCTACACGTTCTTGTTCGTTTTGTGTTATGGCTTTGGTTACTACTAGTAGTGCCCTGTCAACAATTCGGAAGACATTTCACTTCGCATCTAATGTGAAGTGAGCTGGAGGTAAGGCTCCAACTGTTTCCTTGTACAAACGTTTTCAAATGGTTATAACCGTTTTTATTTCCTTTTTTTTTTGTCAGCAAGGGCAAATGGTTTTCAAAACATTTTCACACAGTTTAAACGGTTAGGTAGGTAGGCGGCAATGTAAACCTATGTCACGGAGATTATTTCGTTCGGGAAGTGTTCGGACACACAATTTGGTAAGTCCAACCGAACTGAACAGCTGAATGGAATGAAATGTGATAGAAGGCCGTGACAAGACACATCTTATGTTATCACACTGGCTCAAGGCTTCAGCCCAACCTTGCTGTGTCGGCACATTCAGCTCATTTCTTGAAGGTAGGCACCTCTGGGTCAAACTCAAAGCCCACAGAACTCATCCGGAGTCATTCAGAGCTCAAACACCTCGTCAACGCCTCCAATGGTGAGGCTCTTAACACAGCTCATCAGCCTATTATGTGTAGGCTGAGGGGAAACCGTTTCAAATGGTTTCAAGTGGTTTTAAACTGGTTTTTTACTGTTTTTCCTTTTTTTTTTTGTTTATGGGCACAAACGAAAAACAAAAGGTTGGAGCCTTAGCTGGAGGAAGACGTCGAGATGGGATATGGAGGGTAGAAGAAGTCCAATACTCAGTCACATTACAGTGTCATTGAATCATGACTGGGGACATGAGGAGAGGGATTTCGCAGAAATTATACTGTATCTTTCCCTTTAAATCAGTGGTCACGCATCACACCCTCGAAGCCACGCGTCACGCGGGCCGTTGTCGAACTGCGAAGCGGTCACGCAGGACCCAAAATTACCATTAAAATGCCAAAAAGGCGAGATTTTTGAAATTTTTGTTCCCTGATGCTGAAATTTTCGAGATGTCCTGCAAAGAAATTGCAGTACCGAAATGTCGAATTGGTAAATCGGGTCACGTGTCACACCCTGTGTCGATTTGAAGGAAAAGATACAGTAGCGAGAAAGAATGAAGAAAGAAGTGTTACAGCTGTGCAGAAAAAGTCCATGTCAAGGAAGCTCGCAGCAATATGTGCACAGGTTGTTTGGGTATGTCAAAGGAAATTTCGATAGTGTTAAAAGGGAACAAGTAGAGCTTATTAGCAACCAGTTTTTTGTCAAAGTCCTGAGCAAAATGATGAGGCCGATAGGAAAATGATGGGAGATTTGGAAGATGTTTGGTTCAAGGAAAACACCTCTTCTGAGCAGAAAAGCCTGCTTGCAGCTCTGCTTGGAACACAGAGGACAATGGTAATTGTATTGACCTCTTCAAGCTCCCCAGGACCACCTGAGACCTTGCAAGTACTTCACAATTCAAGGATTTTGGCCATCATTTGGTTACTCCACAAAAGATAGTTGGGGCAAAAAGGCTGAATGAAGTGATTGAGGACCCAAACTCGAGACGAACAAGGCACCCCCGGAAATATACTTATTCCGGGGTGAATGACCTCACTGAGTTTGCAGCGAGATGACCTCGACCTGTCCAAATACATTCAAATCTGCTCCAAATTTGGCTCTGCCTGATCAACAATACCCCAAGGGAGAAAGTTTAGCCAGAAAGTCCAGTCCTGAACTTACCATCTCCATGACTTGGCTTTGAATCAAACCACACAAATATCCTCATAGATTGAACAGTTGTAGAATGGCTCTTAGCGCAATCGGAGACACTTTATACTGTGTGGGTGTGGAGCTTGCCGCTCTGAGTCTTATTCTCTGCGAGGGTGATTCTGAAATTATATTTGTCTCGGAAGCATAGTGGAATGCAAAGCTCAACAATTCATGAGGCTTTCGAAGATCTTTGAATGACCTAGCCTGGAGTCGAGCAAGGGTATTCCATGCCGTATGCCTCAGCAATGCTCTTGCTACAGATGAGGGGCACATGCCACCCTCTTCAAGTCCTGTTTATTGAACTGAGATGCAGGTGAACATCATCAAAGCATTGAATGCAATGGAAACTATGAGAGTACCCTAATACACCATAGACTTGAGTAATATTTCTCTTTGGTTATGCTTATAATTGATGTTATCTTCATCTGAAAAGATGTCTCGTAAAGTACACAAATGGCCTGAGGTACCTGAAGACTTTTTCACCCAGATGGATGCTGAAAGCAGAAATTCACTAGGGTGTGTATGAGTCTCGCAGCCTCAGTGGTTGGTGCCTGATTACCCACCTGGGAATTCCAAACACATTCTGCCTCAAAATTACAGCTGTTTGCAAAATTAATGGTGTCAGTCAGCTTTTTCTATGAAGAAAGGGAAGAAAAATATACATCTCTTTCTAGCTCATTTTTGGCTGAGAAAGTAACTGAGAGGATGAAATTTGCTGAACCACTTAGGGATATTCACCGTCCATACCGCATATGGTACGGTGAATTTCGATCGTGGTGCGGCACTTTCCGTATACGTACAGCACGTCCCGGCTAACCCTTGACAGCTGATGGTATGGTATGGCTGAAATATAAACGTAGTGCGGTGAAATATGGCATACAGTACAGGGTAAACTAGTTATTCTGTAACTCTATGTTGTCCGCCTTGTCCAGAATCTCAATCACCTCCTTCCAGGCCAGTCGAATGTGGGCCTTGAGCACCATCAGTGTGCGGATCGTGTTGGCTGACAATGCCGCCTGCTGAAGTGCGATCGTATCACACCCACCAGAAAAAACTCGTTCCACTGCTACAGCAGAACCTGAATGAGAGAAATTAGTCAACCTGCAGATCTCCATATTAATTTACTCACATGGGATGCAATGGATATCGTGTGCCATTTTGTACAAGTTCGGAAAGAGAGCACGATTGCCATACCACCATGAAAGAATATCAGTGTCTTTCATGGGAAGCAGCGTGGACGTCATGTCGAAATAACGCTGGAGTTCATCTTGCTGGCTGACTGATATGGTTTGTTGACTCCACAAACGGTCTGCAAAGGTTCTTTTCGGCGACTCATTCGGACATCTTGCAGGAGCTGACATGATGGTACTTATGGATGCAACAGCTGGTGTTGCTGGGCGCTTGGGAGCATATTGCACCTCGTACTCCATATGCAAAGCTTTCTTTGACCTTCCAAATCAAAGAGCAGCCCAGGATCATCCACAAACTGATGTTTTAGCATCGTGTATCCAATGTGTGGATCAAGAACTGTACAGAAAAAACCATCAGATATGCAAGATGAAAGCCCCTCAATCAGAAAGCATACGGGAGGCCCAAAGATAATATGGAGAGGCCTTAATTTTGTAGTAGTAGGCACTGAGTTTATTGTGTGCAGCTGTGAGTCCATTCAAGAGAATTGGGTCCGTGCCATAAGGGAGTTTGGTCAGGATTTCTTTAACAACAGCCTCGAGGCCACGGAACACCAGATTTGTCTGCGACAGCATGGGCTTGCTTGTGGTTGACATCTCAGTCGTGGCCTGCCGACATTCACTGAGCCATGAACTGATCTGGGACAACACATCCCAGTCGGTATCGGAAAGCTTGGCATCAGTGAGTTCGTATGCATTCTCGATGAACCGATTTATTGCATGTTTGTTGCGGATCACACGGCCTGAAACTGTTAGCTGTGGATGCGAAAATGAGGAAAGCTAACTTACGAAGCATTTGGTGTGTTGAGGTCCACCGTGTTTTCAAATCAAGTATTTGCATCAGCTGTGATTCAGAGAGCGCCGCATCCAGTTGATCACTGGAAATGCGAACGGTGTACTCCCAAGCGCGATGCCGTTGTGGAGATGATCGGACATGCTTCACGATTCGTCGAAGCTATGTCAATTAGCTATAATTAATCGTGAATAGTCATAATAATCCTCACCTTCACAATCACCCAGGATATATCTAGGACCTCCGTCAGCAAAGGCAAATCTGCATCAGGTGAGCTCAATCCATCGCTGTCAGCGTCATGATCCTTGGGGTCAACAGCTTCCTTGTCCGCCGCCTCTGTGTCAATGTGTGTGACGGTTTCCTGATACACAACTTTGCCCCCAGCTTGCACCTTTTTTCGACCCGTCCTTCGAAAGTGCACCAATGACCTCGAGAAGCAAACAGGATATGAGTATATGTGACATGGGAGTAAGCCTAATACCTTAATCTCAGCTAGATGAACTGTATGAGGCATGCAACGCATGCGTGACTTTTTCGCATTGAATTCGATCCGAGCGGCTGAACATTTTGCCTCGAGGGCCTCAACCATCGTGTCGTTGTTGGTTGCATTGTTCGTAACAAATGCCACAATCTACAAAATATATAAATGCAGAAATATTTCCATGGCCGATCCACGTGCTCTCTTTTCGAGCCCGTATTTCACGAGTGTGTTTTCACACGGTATTTGCCATGCTATCGCCAGAATGGCCGCCCTTGATTTCTGCAAAGTCAATAAGACATTCCTCTATTAAACCAACTCAGCGGGAAACAATTTGAATCAAATTATCACAACGTACGGAGCTTGCCATCATTATCAACCCAATGGGCAACAAGACCCAGGAAGGCATAACCATTGCTCGATGTCCACGCATCCAGTGAGATAGAAAAACGTGATTCATTTACCTGAATTTATATGTGAATGATATCAGCAGCTGCAACAATTGAGTTGAAACATACTGCGAAGAGTGCTTTCAATTTTTCCTTAACTACCTCTCCCATTTTGATAACCCTCCCCTGCATTGACATCGCACTTGGAATTTGCAGATCCCAACCAGAATGGTAGTGAACATACTGTAACAATCTGTATGAGTGAAACGGTTTTCAGAGCGTGACTGAAACGGAAAGTTTGAAACCAGAAACGACCTCACCATTACGCGCTACAGCTGAAACGGAAAATTTTGAACCTGTTTTTTCTTGCATTCATAGCTGGTTTGTAGGATTTTGGACGGCGTAACGCAAAAATTCCTTGAAACGGGACGCCCGTTATGCGTTACTTGGCCTAAATTTTGAAACGAAACGGTGTGGGCGTTATGCGGTACATTTCATTCATACAGATTGCTACAGTAGGGAAGCAGCTCTCGAAACTCAGGCTCCTCGACCACAGTGAACAGTTGGTCACAACCTGCAATCCATTTTGCAAGTTACGTATGTCCGTCCGTCCAAAGCCTTTTCAAACTCCGCTGTCAGCGCTGCGCTTGGCACTGCCGACATTTCGCTGTCATTGAGCGCCCACCGTTATCTTTGAGATCTGGACTCAGTTGCAATTTCTTTAGATGAAGTGGTGGGCCGCAAAGTGGCCCACCGTGCTCTTGTAGCTCTTCAAATCGATCTTGATCCCATGACTCCTGGGCAAATAATCAGTTTTGAGCTTAGAAAAGCGCCGAAGTATCAGCCATTGCCGCTTCCCTTTGCTTACGAAGGGAGTCGACTATTACGTTCAATCTTCGCTGCCTTCATCTCATATTTGCGAGCCAGTTCCGGCATCATCGGCAACTTCAATGTCCGAGTTGCTGGGTGTTGCTGTGCCTCTGGCTTTCCACACAAGATACATACGAAAATAATCAGGAAAATTGGCCTTGAGATAGTTACGGAGATCTGGAAATTGTCAAGCAAGAGCCAATGGCAAAAATTCCGTGGCCTTTCTTTATCCCTGAAACTGGTGCCTTCAACCATCTTGAAAGTGACTGTGAAACAGGAATTTTCCAAGAGCCTTTCATAACACAAAGAAACTACCCTTCTTTGTGTCACTGAAAGTAATTCTGAAACTGCTTATTTCAGTTTTAGTTCATATTACATTCAATACTTGCAGTTTTAGCTAGTTTAAGAACTTGAAATGATACTATAAATTTCATGGACAGTTTTTACAGTACCAGAAACATTTCCTTTTTTGGTGTGTTTAGAGAAGGGCAATGGTATTGCTAATAGTTCACAGATAGCATAGTAATGTAAGTGATGTATGGAAGCATCAATATATTGAAAACTGGTTATAACTCATGAGGAACATTGGTGTAGCAGTGTGCAGCAGACATGTGGAAAGAGAAGAGATAAGCAGCGAGTGCGGATACAGGCAGAGCAAATTTTGTGAAAAGTGGGCAGCGTGAGGAGCGAGCAGGGCCAGATGGGGCGAGATCCGAGGAGTAGCATACCAGTGGAAAATTGAAGAGTGAGTATGGAAGGTAAAATTGTCAGGCGGCGAAAGCGGGTGCCTGAAATTGCAGAGCACCCGAGCACGAGGAGCAATCGTGGGCTGCTGGAAGCTATTACAAGAGCTGAACGAATGGAGCAGTGGAAAAAATGGAGCGGAAGGTGGCCCAAAAAAAGCAGGATACGGGCCAGGCGGGGAGCAGGTGAGCATCAAGGATGAGCACAGGGGATGGGAGTGCTCGAAGAAAGTGGTGTGCATGCAGTGCGAGGCAAACGGAGGCAGACGAGCGAATGCAATAGATATAGATGCAGCGGCAAGCATGCGGAAGGCTTATAGGGATTGACCAGTAGGGACACGTGGGTGTAATTGCAGTAGGGAGCACCGTGCACGATTAGGGGGAAAGATTCTCCGTGTAAGCAGCCTAGGGAACGGGGCAGACGTCGTGGGGCCATGCAGAAAGGTGTGGTTGCTATGCGTAAGCCCGATGTTGCTGAGCATATAGTGATCTCGGAGCCGCGGTAATATGCAGTGCAGGTGGGCAGCACGCATAGGGAGCAGCAGGAGAGTGGTGGGCTGGGCGGCGTCAAGTGTACGGGAGTGAGATACTTTGTAGGTGTGTTGGAGGAGCGTCAAAGCCAGAGGAGGACTGCTGCCAAGAAGCAAGAAAGAAGAGCGTGGACAGCGAGGCCGATTGCGAGTGGGTATTGAGTTTGTTGTAATTCTGAACAGGGATGTCACCAAAGAGAAGAATCAATGAATACCCGTGGACAAACAGCGAGATTATATTCATGGGTTGGACGGGCTCTGGCACACAATGGTGACCGTTAAAAACCAATGTTAATCAACATGAACAAGGGTCTCTAGTGGTGGCCCATTCAGGCCAATGGCCTGCATTGGCATGTACACTTTGGGCATATTGCTGTGGCTTGGGCACTAAAAAATCAACGACAGAAAATGAGTATAATCAGGGTAAAAAAATTTACAATAATGCTACTGAGAAGTTGGAGGCAGACACATTATATGTAAACTCTGGTCCATGCCAGAGCACCAGCCTGGAAATTCCAAACATATTTAAACAAACCTCAGGTGCAGTTGATATTCTGTGTGCCGAAAGCACACCTCAAGTTCAACTCAGGAACTAGCATCAAGATGGCAAGTTGCCAGGGTGTACTACATCAGAGAAGATAGAGCAGACTCTGAAAAGGTTTCGGGCAAGAGCAATTTCATACATACACTCAAAATATGAATCAGGCTATCACAACTCCAATAAATATATATACTCCATTCCAACATGCAAATGAAGAAATATAAAACATGAGGCAGTAAAAGGAATTAGTATGTCACACTAGAGCCACATTTGGCAGGTTGCTCTTAGGGAGGAGAAAGCTCTGTTGGCCATTGGGTAGGTGCTGCAACCTCACAAGTATTTTCAAGTTCTCCATGAGATTTTTGAACGCCAGTCAGTCTAGAATCAATTTCAGCTATGTCTTGGGCCTGTGATAACTTCTCAAATACTGCTGTTGAAAATTGCTCCTGCTATGCCTAATTTTCGGGATATATTTGCTGCACTAGATCCAATCTGGATTGTAATATATGCCAGATTTAGGAGGGCAGTACCATGTGCATCATTACTTTGGTCTAGAGAAGTTGTTTTAGCTATATCACTATAGATACTCTGGGCTTGAACATATTCTGATTTTAGAAAATGGATCTCAGCTTGACTAAGTGAAGTGTAACAATCAACTAGCCCTCCAGACATGCCGCAAACCTCAAGAATCTGTCTGGCCCTCTGGAGTTCTTCCAGACTATTGTGATAGTTGCCCAGATATCCAGAACATTGAGCCTGAAGGTGAAGTGCACATGCACTGTTATACAGATCCATTGAGAAGTCTGAAAGGTGCTGTGCCTCGCTGGCATGTTCATAGCTGGTGGCATAGTCTCCAATATGCATTGTGATTTTCGCAATGTGAGACAAAACAATATACTGTTGCTTCATATTCCCAGACACCTTTGCTAATTCTTGGGCTCTCTGAGCAAATTGCAGAGCACTGTGTGGAAAAGATTCCCACTGGCTAGATAGTGACACTGCATCATAAAACCTGGCTGCAGAGATGATGAGACCCTCAAAGCTTATTGATTTAAATACCAGTATTGAGAGGAGACTCAATAACTCCTTGCTTGCAGATGATATCCGTGGACTTGAAAGAGAGAGACTGATTGATGCATTCAAATTTGACTTTCGGTCACATCCTACAGAGAGCATGGATGTTTTCTCTGTTTCCCATCGAGTCAAGACATTTTCCAAGCCTCCATAGTCAACCAAATGAGCAAGGAGATCTACAGCCAGAGGCATAGTTTCCAGGTTATCCAAGACCAGGAGACAAGATGATTTCTTGGTGAAATATTGGATAATAGCTCCTGTGAGATCCTCACAAGGATCTAACACCACATGCAATCCAACCAGAGCTGCTAGTTCAACACTAGTTGTAGCAGGTTCTGCACTGATAAAGAATCTTTCTTTGAATCTGGTGAGAGCGTCTGGATGATGGAGAGCTGCCCTAGCTAGGCTTGTCTTGCCCATTCCACCTCCTCCAAGAATTGGTATCCTAGAACTTTGCTGACAGAGCAGCATCTTCATAATATCTCCTAGCACTGTTTCATAGCCATAGAAGATCTTGGGCTTTGAGAGCAGCAATGAAAAGGAAATTTGAGCTACAGGGAAATGAGGAAAGAAAATAGACAACAAAACTGGTCCCACACCTATTCCTCAGTTCATTTGCACCTAAATGCACCTGTACGAGATTGACTGTGTATACAGACAGTAAATTGTTCGCTTACTGATGAGTCGTCTCTGGTGGTGTCAGTTTCAGACATTGTTGAAATTAATTCAAGCAATTCCACATGCTTGATTTCTGCTTCTTTTGTGCATTTTTCTCATGTTCTTGAACAATGCTCCACCAGTGCCAACCTTAAATAACATATTCAATGCTCTGACACAGAAATAAGCCACATGGCTTGCCACTTACTTCAAAACCTTCCTTTGCTTCATCCAATTCCTCATAGCATTGTTTGACCAGGTTATTCATGTTGATCTTCTGAAACAGTTGCTTGATCTTGTTGCTATCAGTGATGAGCAGCGCCTTCGGCCATTCATTGATTACAATCTCAAGCTCAAAATGCACTCCTTCATTCTCTGATCATCACAAGTTCTCTCATCTGTGGCGAAGGCACAGGTAACTGCTAGTTTGAAAAATAAATCTACTACTATCACCCTCTTTATAAAATTAAGCCTGTCTGTCCATCTGAAGCCTTTAATCTCCGCCAAATTCTCCGCTGATCCTCTGCTCATGCCATCAGTTGCCATTCCGTCACTTATGGACTGGCCATCAAGAAATTAAACATGCCGTACCAGGCTGGTAAGCCTTATAGCGGCTGCTTTCATCACCTTTCCAGTAACCTTTGACAGACACTGCCTCGGCGCCCATCTCGGATGCAATTGATCATAAAATAACTTCTGTCTACTTCTGTCCGTCCGTCTGGAGCTTTTTTAAAACTCAGCTATCAGCGTTCTGATCTCGCGTTGCTCCTTGGCTCAACAACATGTCTAAACTGCTTCGAGTTCAGCTTCCCCAACCGAAGTGGTGGGCCGCGAAGCGGCCCACCATGCTCTTGTAACTCTAATAAATATATAAATCCTGGGATTCCAACATCCTAATAAAGAAGTGTGATATATGAGGGAGTAACAGAAGAATCTGAGTGTCACACTAGAGTCACTTTTGCAGGTTCTCGGGAAGAAGGACACCCTGTTGGCTGTTGTGTAGGAGCCCCCAATTTGGCAAGAATTGCCAGGTTCTCCTCATGAAACTTTTCAATACTGACCATTCTGGAATCAATTTCAGCTATAGCTTTGGTCTGTGATGACTTCTCAAATAAGGGTCGAGCTGTGCTCCAATGGATAATTGCAATGGTGGTATTTCCATGTTTGTGTGCAAGATCACCAAGCCGTAACATGCACTCTGCACGACTTCGGTGAACATCCATGTATGTGAAACCCTCTAAAGCTACAGTGTAGAGTGTGCATGAAGTATCTTCATCTTTATTGATGATCAACACATCTCCAAGAAACAGGAGAGCCTTGTGAAGGGCCAGTTTAGCTTTGACTTTGTATGCAAAAGCTAAGTATATCACAGGCCATACAGGCTGCCTAGGGGTGGCTGGCCATGCTTTGATGTTTGCAAGCTGCTCTAGGCATTCAAGCTTTTGCTCAGAAAGGCTGAAATGAAACCATTCTTCAAATAACCTCTGTGCCACGTCAAATGTGTGCTCTCTCAGATTCAAGCATGCCTCAGCTATTTTGCATTGTGCAAGATCTGGGTGATGCAGGCTTGTAAAAATTTGTGTTGCTATGCCTATTTGTTTTGATATATTTGCTGCACTGCACCCATCCTGGATGCCAATATATGCAAGATTTACAAAGGCATTGCCGTATGCAGCCCGATTTTTTTCTAGAGAGGTTGTTTCAGCTATATTACTGTAGATGCATTGGGCTTGAACATATTCTGATTTCAGAAGATGCACCTCAGCTTGACAAAATGAAATGTAATTATCCTCAAGCCCTCCAGACATGCCACAAAGCTCAAGATTCTTCCTACCTCCATGGAGGTGTTCCAGAGCCTTGTGGTAGTTTCCCAGATATATGGAACATTGAGCCTGAAACCGGAGTGCAAATGCACTGGGATACAGATCCATTGAAAAGTCTGAAAGCTGCTGTGCTTGCCTAGCATGTTTGTAACTGGTGAAGTAGTCTCCATCATACATCTTCAACTCAGCAATACGAAGCAAAATAGTGTATTGATGCTTGATGTCCCCAGATACCTCTGCCAAGTCTTGGGCCCTCTGAGCAAATTGTAGAGCATTGGATAAAGAGGATTTACACTGGAAAAAGGTTGAAGCTGCTTCATAGAATCTGCCTGCACCAATTGATGAGACCACTACCATTCATTGAATGGAAATACCTACATTCAAGATGAGGATCATTGAGGTGTTTCATGCATGATATACCTTGAACTATCATCTGTTCTAGCAATGATGTGGGATAGTATAAGTAAGATTTCTGAACAGTACTAATAAAATTGATCTTGAGTCTGTAATCTGAGCTCTCAGATACAATAGGGTGAATATGATGTATTAGGGGAAATAAGCCCCGGCCAGTGGCTCGGTAGAAGCAGTTCAGGGATATGCTACAGTATATGGTAGCTGGAACAGTGGAACTGCCAGGAACCAAACCTCGTTGCAAAACTTCCTGTAAATTGCCAAGATTTGCAGTGATTTGGCTCATGATGGGTTTGAGCTGTGCATCTTTATATTTCCGGTATAGGTCCAAAAGTTCATAAAAGTGCTCTTGGAGGGAATGTATGAGAATTGGGGATGGAGGTAAGAACTGCTGTATATGCTCTCTCACAGGCATCAGGACCAAAAGCCGTTTGTTACTGTCCTGATATGCCAAGGAGGTTGCCAGTAGGATAGCCTTACAGCTCAGAATACTTGAAATTGGAAGTTTACTTTTGAGTAGCTCAGCATCTGACAGGCCATTGGGTAATATTGAGAGGAGACTCAATAACTCTTTACTTTCATCTGACATCCGTGGACTGGAAAGAGAGAGGCTGATAGATGAATCCAAATTTGACCTTCGGTCATATCCTACAGAGAGCATGGATGTTTTCTCTGTTTCCCATCGGGCCAAGACATTTTCCAAGCCTTCATAGTCAACCAAGTGGGCAAGGAGATCCACAGCCAGAGGCATATAGTCTGTGAAGCTGAGGAGTTGGCTGAAGCTTTCAACCGAATAGGAATTATCTGTGATGTCCATAAAAGTTTGTTGGGCAGCACTGTTGGAGAGAGGCTGCAGAGGCAATAAGAATGGATGAGTCCAGTGAACTCTAGCAGGCCTCTCTGCCCCTCGCATGGTGATCTGCAACATGTCAGAGAGGCACTGAACATTTGGAAATCACATACAATTAATCCCAGCTGTTGGACCTCTGTCAGGAGTGAAAGAAATTCCTCAACTTGACCACGAGACTGAATAGGTTCCCATGGTGTTTCCAGGTTATCCAGGACCAGCAAACAAGATGATTTCCTGGAGAAATACTGGACAACAGGTTTTGTGAGATCTTTGCCAGGATTCAGTCCAATGTGCAGTCCAATCAGAGCTGCCAGTTCAACACTAGTGGTTGCAGGTTCTGCACTAACAAAGAATCTTTCTTTGAATCTGTTGAGAGTCTCTGGATGATGGAGAGCTGCCCTAGCCAGGCTTGTCTTGCCCATTCCACCCCCTCCAAGAATTGCTATCCTGGTGCTCTCCTGATTAAGCAGCATCTTCATAATATCTTCCAACTCAGTTTCACGACCATAGAAGATCTTGGGTTTTGAGGGCAGCAATAAAAATGAATTTGAACTTTGAGGGAATGAGTCAACAAAATAGATGAAAACTGGTCTCACACCTATTTCTCATTTCATTAGCACTCAAATGCACCTGTATATGTGATTGGCTGGGGGTACAGACTGCAAATCGGTCACATACTGATGCGCTCTCTGTAGTTGTGTTGCTTTCAGACATTGTTGAAATTAACTCAAGCAATTCTGCATGCTTGAGTTCTGCTTCTTTTTGCATCTCTTTGATGTTCTTGAACATTGCTCCCCCAGTGTCAATCTGCAACAATCTGTTCAACCTTTTGACATAAAACAAAGCCATAGGTCCTACTCCAAAGACTATCCTTGCCTCATCCAATTCTTTCTGACAGTCTTTGACCAGGTTATTCATGTTGATGGTACGGAATAGATGCTTAATTTTGTTGCTATCCTGCTGGGATTCAATATATGTATATATCTTGTGAAGAGTCCTAGGGAAGGCCATGTCAAAGCAGCTCATCGTGAAAAAATCAGGACCAAGTCCTCACTTCATGAATTTCCCGACATGATCTGTCGTTGCAGGTGATAGCAATCCTGTAACTTCGGACTTTATGTGAAGATTGATAATTGCATACAGGACTTGATAGGTGTTCTCCACTAGCTGAACACATTCTTTCTTGTTGTGCTTCACAGTCTGGCATATTCAGTGAGTTCCAACTTTCTAGGATTCTTATCAGAAGACCCAGTACTTGAAACAGATTGATCAAGGATTCAGTGGTCTTTGAGATTGCTTGAACAAATGGAGGAGCAAATGTTTGATTGAGATCATTGAGTATTGGTACTATGGGAGCGAAATAGAGAGCAAGATTTTCAAGTCGAAGTTCGGCCAGAGCAGACTGGCGAGGCATGATAAAGGATGGGATCAAGGACAAGATCTGGACGCAAATCGCACTTATTTATAAGTCCCTCAAGGCCATGTCACTATTGCTTGAGCATCCCGCCGTCTGGCCTAACTGCTATATCAACTAAATGGGCCCTAGCCGGTCATTTTTTTTATCCAGTGAATATATCACTCCTGATAATCGGAATAGTTGTATACAATTTTACTGTCTCTGTACATTATGACTTATGTGTACGTTATGACTTATGAGGAAAGGGGAGCTGTATTTTGCCACCTCACTCGGCCTAAATATACATCCCTTCTTGCCCAACTCGCCGATGATGCAGAAAGAGGACATGTGATTCAAGGACGAAAACAAGTCCTCGAGCAAATGGCATCAAAGCGGGACACATGGTGAGGAGCCGTGGTCAGAACCAGCGAGACACAAGGCTCTACACCTGAAAAAAGACAAAGGGCGCACGTAAGGGATATAAAAAAGACCAAAGGACTTAGCATATCTGCGCATGCAAGTGATACGATCCGATGAGTAACGTACCTGGGCCACACAACCTAATCCCGCTAAATCCGCGCCGCAGCATAATGCCATCCACCTCCGTCTCCTCCATCTGCTTGGCTTGGCCGTAACGACCTCTCAATTCGACTGGACACATCTATAGAGCGCACATCAGGCAGGACGTCGGGCGCGCAGCGTAGTGGGCAGCGTTTGGGGACCAGGATCGGGATGGACGGCTGACACAGGTGAGCCGGCAGAGGCCAGGGGAGCGAGGACGGTGTGTAGCTTGCATGGCGCAGACGCATACCCAGAGAGCAAAGCACTGAGCATATGTACGCCGATCAAGATTGAATAATATAATGTATCCTGAATCCCACATCTTACACGAGCGACACAAGAGACAGGATAGAGTGTGAGGAGCTAGAACATCTCATCGTCGTGTGCTCGGACAACATGTCTCGTCTCCGTCGTCCTCATCTCGCCTCCCTTCACCGCGCGTAATATTCTCCGCCAATGATAGTCCTCCAGCTAGGGCTGTATGCACATCAGCGGTGCAGGGAGAAGAGAATGAAAGGACGACGTACCTCACTCGGGAAAAGCCCCATGTGCAGCACACCAGCGCTTGGATTCAGAAGGATTCCATTCTGATCTCCCCCTGCGTCGCCGAGAAACGGACCACAAACGTGTCGTCGAAAGCCGAAAACGGGCCGTACGACGTCCTCCTCTTCCCACCAGCGCACCCTGCATCCCGGGCCCGCGCGCCCGAGGCGCATCGAGGTGGGAAGGTGGCACCCCGCCCGAATACAGTGCGACAGCTGTCCTCGACATCTCCCTGCTGTCGCCGCTGGTGGCGGCGCCGACGGTCGCCGTGGTGCTGTCGTTCCTCAGCTAGGGCTGTATACGTGGCCTCAGCACGTCAAGAGGAAGGAGGAGAGGACGGAGACGTACTATATATCGCTATCACACCTGCCCACCACAGTCACAAGCAGCGGGCAACCGCCAGCGCCACAGCGCCCCAGCTGCACCGACCCGGCCTTCGCTGCCCTCTGCCCGTGGTGCTGCGGATCCACCTTCACCGCCGGCGCGGGCGCAGTGCTGACTCGTGAGGACACAGCGAAGATTCGCAAGGTGATGCCGTATCCCGCCTACGGTCGCCAGCGGGCTGGAGAAATCTCCACACCTCGATCCTCTGCGCGCCGCCGTCCTGCGCCCCCACTCCCGCTCCCGCACTCGGCTCCAGCTCGGACCCACGGCGTCGACACCGCGACGCCCACCACCGTCCAAAATTCGTTCATACACACTCGCAGCCTCCATGGCTAGCTCGGGGAGATCTTCTCCCAAACTGGGGCTCGCCATCGCCCGTGACTGCAGATGCTCTATCGGTGCAGAAGAGAAAGAGCCCAGTGGGTGGTGATGACGTGTCATCGTCCGCACCCCACCAGCGTCCGCTAGAGCTCGACAAAAGGCCATATCTCGACGGCAGGACAACGGCCCTCCACGTCCCCCGCTCGCGCATCCGCACCCGCGAACGCCAGCTCGCACCCCCCGCTCGCACAACTGTCGTCCCCCGTCCGCCAAGCGACGAGCCGTGCAGGCGGGCATGAGCGCCCCGATGGCCATACCAATGTGGTGGAGGGCGAGGGCGGGGCGCGTTGCAAGGCGCTGGAGGGGCGGAGGTGACGATCGACGAGCGCGGCCAGTAACACCAGATAAGTTGGCGCGGTGAAGGGCGACAGGAAACCCGGGAAGAAGTCCCGAGTCGGGCTTGCAGAGGCGGATAGCAAGCAAGCAGGCGCACGTCGTCGTCGGGGGAGCTGGGAGTGGAAATGGACGCGGCGTAGACACGGGGAGGAGAGATGTATTCGTTTTGTGCGGCTGGTCCGCATTGATGATCCGTGCTAGCACGCGGGAAGAGCCTTTGAACGGCACTTGCGGACGCAGGATCCGTTGCATTGAGGAACACAGAAACGAGGGACTTCCCCTGCTGTTCCCTCCTCGACAGCACGGCGCGGGGCGGAGAAGTGCACTCTCGACTCGGGCAGGCGGCTTGACCGGAACGCCAGGAGAGTGATGAGTAGTGGAGCGAAGGCAAAGAATACCGCCGGTGCGCGCGCCGAGGACGGCGCGTGAGCTTCCCAGAGAGGCCGGGGTGATGGGTATACATAGAATGGCTCGTCTGCGCCCCGTCCTGTCTGTAATCGGGTAGTCGGGGGCGCAAGGAAGAACAGTCGTTATGTTGCCGCGGAAAATACCCGTGCGAGACGTCGTGAAAGGAAACTGAAATCGCATCGAGTCAATATAGAGATGATGTAGACGTAGATGCGGGGGAAGGTGTACGCGTGTCGCTGTCCGTATTCATCTCGCTTCACTGGGCCTGCTTGCCCGGAGGGTGACGATAACGAGCCGACGAGCAATGCACCGAAGAGCGCGCCGGGAATGGGATTATGTTCGGAGGATGATTGTTGGATGGGTTCGGCATCGAAGTGCGTTGGTAGGGAGTGCTAGTGTCGTAGACGAGAAGGAAAGGGGTGGTGGCAGCGGCGACGTGGCGCCACGACGTAGAGAGGCAGCGCGGCACCATCCCGAAAGTTACAGCGGTAGGGCGAATCAAGATACCGGTCCGGCTCCCCGTAAGCTTCAGTTTGCGTGCTGGCATTGAGTTCATATTGATATCCTGAGTGGACGATGAAACAATAGAAGACTCACCGACTCCAAATACGCGACTCATAAGAAGGACGGGACTTCCCGCATCGGCTCGCCGGACTCGCGATAGCGCAAAGATGGCGCCACGCGAATAGTGTCGCCGCTTGGATGCGAAGCGAGCCGCGCGCACAGCGAAGCACAGCCGGTTCCTGGAGTCGCGAGTCACGCGGCGGGCGCCTCGAGACGCAAGAGAGGCGAGAGTCTGACTTCATCCAAGCACTGTCACGGTGATCCCGCGGGAGGCCTTTGGGTGCGCAGAGGATTGGATCGAGAACGGCGGGTCATTTACTACATTCATGCATTGTTGCGGGAAATGGTTGCTGTGTGTAGCTGAGCCATGCCGGTGAGCCATTGAAATCGCACCCGCAGGCAGAATTCGAAGAACAGTCGAGTCTACACGCCTCAAAGGCGAATGAATGGAGATTCGAGGGTGAGTGCATTGTGCTTACGGCATAGTCACGGTCACGGTTACGCTGTCGGCCCGGTTCGCTTCCGCCATCAGGCTTGTCTTCAACCTCCGCGTTGCAAGTCCGGGTCCCGGGACCACACAACTATGTCGTGTCGTTACGGCGGACGCTTCGCTATACAGGGCCCCCGGCTTGAAAGATACTTGGTCTACACTTCGAGAGCAGGGCAGGACGTTCATCAAGCTCCAACTTGAGGATCTCTTCGCAACGCTTCGCTGGATGTCTGCAATCGATTCTCGAACTGGAAGTACTAATAGCTATCACCCGCACGTCAAAATCCACACCGTGGGTGTACATTCAGTCTCCCGGGAATCTCAATCACCCCAGCTCGTTGTTCCGAATTCACGGCCATCTCCGATTTTCGTTGTGATCTGGCGGCGCTCAAAACTGCTTGGCTTCATTTCAGTTCGAGATTCTACAAGCGATTGAAATGAAATATCTAAACCATCGAGTGCAAACGTTCTTGCTGGTCTCCGGGCACAATGCTGTGTGACTTCATTTCATTCCAGATTCAGATCTAGCTTCTTGACGCGATTAAATGGAACATCAGAGTCAGTCAGTGCGAAAGATGCTTCCTTCTCTGGCGCTTGCGGTATTCGTGCCCGTGCTTACTGACTTGACTCGGAATATCAAGCAGGCTCAGATTCTGGGTTTCTAGAAGATCTTCCATCTCACCGGCAACACTTGGACGATTCTCTCACCAGCACCGCTTGATAGATCCGTCTCGAAGTTACCGTATGTATGCGTGCTCGGTCCCCCGACGAAGTCAGCGGGGCCGCACATCTCTCAGTTGTTCCGCTCCACCTCTGCAGATCCCTCGCTTGTTTTTTCGCACCCACGTCTACATTCATTCACCATTGTCACAGCTTCAGGCATGCACATCAAGCCCTCGTTCGACCCAGGCCTCTCGGGCGGTAACGTAGACCACGTTCGACTCGATGTTAGGCCGTCCGCCGCAACGTGCAATGACTGCGAACGTTGTTTTATTCGCTCGCCCGGAAATATTTATTCCCTCGCTTCCTTGATATGCAGCGAAATATCCCAGGGAGAACAAGAACGATTCCGACATACGGAGATCTGCACCCAGACTTTTGAAAACTTCCTCAGGACATTATTTGCGATGGGTTTCGCTTGTTCGACTCACGCTAGGTCATCGATACAGCGACTTGCTTTTTATCTTTGTTCGTTTTTGCTTTCACTGACTCCTGATTTTCAACCTTCCAACATCCCAGGAAATGGAATGAATACTACTGGAAACGCGGCCGCTATTGACCTCGTTGTCGATTGGTGTCGGATTCTAAGCTAGGTAGTACCTGCTCTTGTTCCGCTTTTTTTGCTTCTCTGCTGTCCCAACTCACCTACTTCACACAGAACTGTATGAAGAAGACCTAGCGCGGAAGCTCCGCACCTGTCGTCCACGGGCAGATATGACTGTCGGTTTGTGAGTGGGTTCTCGTTCGATTCAAGGCTGGGTTATCTGTGCGTGATTTGATCTTTTTTTTGGTTCTCTGTCGGGTTGACTGTCCATTCGAACTTTCGGTCTTTTTTCTCTTTTTTATTCGCCTATACCTGCTACTTTGAGTCTGTAACCTACCCACTTGGCAGCCCGGGAAGATTTATTGGGGCGAGGAAGGTTGGCACATTCTGTAGGTGAAAGACATTGGCGGGTTGCCTTGTTCGACACAAGGCTAGGTCATTCGGTGATTGGTTTGGATTTTTGGGGCGAGCGACCGTGTTTTGTTTCGATTTACTTGGGCCAGGTCATGCTGTGCCACGGTTTAAATGGAATTTTGGGGTCGATGCGCGGTTCGCGGTTCGTTTCAACCGACTCATTTCGCAGGCTTTTGGGAAGACACCTAGTGCGGGGTGGTCCGCACCCACCACTCATGATAGCAACCCATTGGCGTTTGCGGGTTTCTTGGTTCAAGTCAAGGCTAGGTCTTGTGGAATCAACTCGGTCTTCGTCTTTTCCCTTGACTGATTCCCCATTTTCAGCATCCTGCTCGGATGTTTTCCAGAAGGAATAATTCCGAAAACGCTGTCGCTATGCATCCCGTTGTCAATGTCTCTATTCGTCTGTTGTGCGCTCGTTTCATTAATAGTCATTTCCTCCCATCTCCCATCTCGCTGCAGAGTATGGTGCGCCAGCGATTCCTCCGGGTGTTTGCGCTTACTCGGCCACGGCTCAGGCTGGATCTTTAGCTCGTTCACTATCGGTAATGCTGCACATTACGATGGCATCGCAGGGCTTTTATGGTTCATTCGCGCTGCAGGCCACCCTCTGTCGACTTCATTGTATTGCCTCGACGAGGAACATCTCCCTGCCGAAGAATTCTAAACCGTGTTCATCTCTTGGTGCAATATGCTTACTCGAGCTCACGATACCCCGGGAATACTTGAGTTACTCTGCCTCAACGAATGCGCGGAACCGTTTCCTTCGCCAGAGAGTCTGCTTCTGTCCACCCTTGATCTCGAGCTTGGCTATCTATTACATTTCAAATTAGTTTTAAACATCTCCACATGCTCTCGATTGAATTTCATCTCCACCTCAACTTGATGTGCTGTGCACCCAACTTCAAAATGATGGGCTCTCTGCTCCAATACTGCACCATTGCCTCAGCTCGCTTTGACGGCGTAACACCGGTGCAGAGCCTGGATGCGAAAGAAGAGGAGTCTGTTGGGATGCCTGGAGAACTGTTCAACTAGAATGACCAGCCAGACTTGAGCCAGACCAGAACAGCATGCAGTCTCGCAGGTGAGCTTCATGTCTGCAAGCACACCGGAAAAGGAAAAATTTATTAATGCACTGAAAGTCAAAATGAAAATAGGGATTTCATTTCAAGTTTCCAATCCACAAAAAGTACCAATATCAATGTATCTGAAAGTGGAGTTGAAAGACCTGCTTTCAGGTTCCCTTTCAAACAATCTGAAAGTACCTCATTCATTGTCGCGCCATTTTTGCCATTGGTCTGGCATTTCCTGGACCAATGGCAAAAATAATGCAGCACTGAAAGTGTGTCTTTCAGGCAACACGAAAGGGGCTCCAAAATCACCTCTTTCAGTTCATCTTTCAGGTAATTCAAAAGTGATATTTTCTGCAAACCTGAGATTGGATCTGATACTGCTATTCTCAGTTTCACTTTCTGTGCATTAATAAATTTTTCCATTTCTGGTGTGAAGCAAGTGTGAAGGTAGCTTTTGGTTACACCACAATTTATAATGCTGGGAAGGTTCAATTCTATTCAGGTTTGGGGCACTTCACTCCGAACACTGACCCTGAACCCCATGTTTGGTTAAGCGAGCTGGTGAATTTTGAACCCGAACACAGGTTCAGGTTTGGTTCGCGTTCGAACCTGAGGAACTCCGGCCATCTCGGGAGCCGATTTTTTTTTTCTTTCAGGATGTGTTGCAAAAGGTGTTTCTTGTCTGTGACATGCCAAATATCAGCCGCTACCACTCACTTTGCGCACAGGAATCAATATTTACTCTGGTCCCAGCTTCTCGAACACATTCCTCTGCGACCTCGACCATACAAGATGAGAATCTCATCAAGCTATGTCTGCAGACATCAGCAAATCCTGGGTGAGCTATGTACCTCTATGTAGCCGCCTGTAGTTACTGTAGTTGCTGTAGTGCCGTAGCGGACCCTACCCTTCGGGTAGCACTATGTATTTCCCGCGGGCTTACGTAGTTAGGCTCATGCTACGTAGTGCTCCGTAGCAACTCCGTAGTAGGCTGTAGTTGGCCCGTAGTTGAGCTGCATTCTGCTGCGCTTGGATTGTGACGCAGGTTAAAAATTCCCAAAATTCACCACACATAAACATGAATGAGAAAAAAAAAAGAATTTCCTATTATAAATACAGGTGTACTGTGCTACCGACTGCCCACATCAGCCTCCGACTCTTGCACGCATGCCACACTACGAAGGGTTTTCGCTCAGTCCAACAAACTATGGGATAAAGATCTGAACAGACGGTGAGCCGCGGTGAAAACAAAGAAAACATCGATGACATACCAAAAGAATCAGTCTATTCAACGACTAAGGAATGGGAATTAGCTCAACAGCAAAAGAGCGCACCAAGCGCGCCATCGCCACCTCAACGTCGTTGACATCCATGGATGAGCCCTGTTTGGCAGAACACCAGGAAATTCAGACAATCAACACGGCGAGAACGTTCGGACACTTTGAGGAACAGCAAAGGAATCCTTTAGTAAACAAGAACCGACCGAGTGAAAAGGAGGGAGACATACGTTTGCTAGCGCATGTCTGCAAAGTGGCACACGTCCTCGAACACCCAGCGTGTCACACGTGCACATTACCGTACACTGAAGATGCATCAAAGAATCCATGAACGGCTGTCCACTGAAGGAATAGACAACATACTGTGCACTTGGGCCCCCGAGTTAGCACTCAAATGCAAACTAATTACACATAAGTGGCGCGAGCGTGGTGGTCCTTGTCGTGAATGGTGAACTTATCGTGGATGGTGAACTTGTTGTGGATGGTTAACTGGTGATTGACCAGGGATTGAAGTTGGTCCATGGTCGGAAGCAAGCAGAAATGGAGAAAGGACAAGTGAGCAGATAGTGGTCAAGAGGAAGGGAAGATGAACCATGGCCAAATATTTGGCCGACCTTATGCCTGATGCATCACGTGCTCTTCCTCTTTGTCCTATCACGTCAAGTCGCGCTCTGAGTCTGAAGCTCTTCATACTTGTCTCAATTCTTATAATGATGGCCTCAAATCTGACCATGAGGAACTGCTAGCACCATCTCAAACCTTGAAGTTAAAGACCCAGCGCCAAAGCTTTTTGAGAACCGTGATACAATGCAAACCAAGCGGGGAAGGAATTGGGGCATATGCGGGGGCGTTCTCTATACTAGCAGTCGATCAATAAGCATATTTCTGTCAGTTTTCTCCTCTTGTTGTTCTATTGAACTCTCATCCATCCAGGTGATCTCCTCCGTCGTTTCCTGACTTCAGGTTGTCACAAATGCCGAGAACTTTAGGATCTTCGGTCCTCGTCCACGAACCATCTCGTCGCCTGGCCCCCACCAAGCCACATGCCAGCAAGCAATCCGCAACTGCACCTTCGCCGCGGGTCTGGGTCCCGTACCTGCCACTCCACCTTCCGGCGTGCGCTCGCCACCTTTATCCCTGCTGCCTGTGCAGCGGCACGCTGCTTGTACGTCTCATGTGCGAGCAGATGCGCTATGTGTCGCTCCAATCTCTTCCACCAACCCGCTGCTGAGCAAGGAACCCGGAGATGCTAGCACTTACAACGAATAACCTTCTGTGATAATTTTCCTCTCACTTTTTTGTGCCATATCTGTAGTATCACCGTTGGCTTGTAATAGCAAAATTTTTCCCTCAATGATAGTGCTCGGACACGCAAAAAAACTAACTCGGGAAGCCAAGCCATCGAGCAGCAACGCAAGCAACGAGGCGGTGCCATTTAACGCTCGACAACTATGAAAAACTACGAAATCTTGGCCCAACTACGTGGGGCGGCCGCAACTACGGGCCAACTACAGAGTGCCGCTCAACTACGTAGTACTACGGAATGGTACGGTACTACGGGATGCTACGTAAATGTCCCTAACTACGCCAACACTACAGCAACACTACGGCAACTACGGCAAAAATCAGGATTTGCTGATGGAATACTGCTTAGAATTGTCAAAGGGACTGACGAAAACTTGGGAGCATTCAAATCTGACCCTTATAATTCATTTGTGACCTGAAAATCTGTCAAAAACATCACAAGTTTGAAATTTCAGGTTCGGCGTTCAAACACGTCCCTCCCACCCGGAACGCCGAACGAAACTTTGGGGTCGGTTCGAGGATGTCGCTGAACCTGAACCTGAATGCTCGGAATCTAAGAAGTCTCGCATTGAGTAGATCACAAAGTACATTGTTTTGGTATTCATTTTATGAATGTTGTTATATATGATTGAAATTTGTATCGAAAATACACTCAGAGCTGAGTACCACGGGTAAAACCCGCACGGGTTCTCACCACGGGTGGACCAGCGGCAATGCGTGATTATTCGGGTACGGGTTTGTACCCCTACCCGAGGGGTAGGGGTTTGGCGAGTAAGGGTGCGGGCGCACCCGTACCCGTACCTGTGCCCGACCATATATGTCTTTGAACAGGATCTTTTCAATTCCTTAACTTGTGTTGATAATATGTTCAAATTTCCAGATGCATCTTCAAGATAAATATCAGAGAGTCTTCACATTCTTCAGGTTCAAGCTGAGTGCCCTTGATGGACATGAGTGAACAAACCAACAACCCAAGTACTGTACTGGTTCAGGTTCAGTTTGGGTTCGGACCAACTTCAAACACTGCAGAGAGAACAAAATGCACATCTGTTGTGTTCAGTAAAAGGATCATTTGCGTGGCTCTGGAGTAATATACATGCCGCTCACAAGTTCGGGGGAGGCCACTATGGTTGCTGTTAGCCATCAACGGCCAAGGGTGGATGAAACAGTGAAGCAATGATCCAAGACCAACAGTGCCGTATATGGAACACAAACGGCCCCTATTCGTGTCCATTGACTTTCACCCATAGCCAGCGAATATCATTGGCCTGAACTGATTTCCAATGACTTTTTGTTGCTCCAGTACTTTACTGATTTTTTTGTATATACTTCAGTGGAAGATTTGACCTGACAAAAACCAATGGCTACCAGCAAAACACGTTGATATTCAGTGGTTGCGGCTGGACATCAGAAGCTAAATTAGGGAATGTAATCAGAATAAAAAGGCAAAACTACTCATTGCGTTCGAAGCACCTATAGACAGAGGTCCGTCCAGATATTTTCAAGTAAAGGTAAGTGTGTCGAGGCTGACTATGCACATCTAGCCACAATTCTGTCCAAACATGTGTAGCCTAGAAGTTGTTTTTAGCTGTATCACTATAGATGCTTTGAATATATTCTGATTTCATAAGATAGATTGCAACTTGGTGAAGTGCAATGTAATTATCAGCCAGCCCACCAGACATACTGTACTTTTTCATCCAATTCGACAGTCACGTGCCACGCACCCCTGTGTCGATCACGAATTTTGGTCGAAGGCACGTGTCACGCAGGCCTTTGTAGAACCTCCCGGCGGTTATGCAGTGTCTAAAATTGCGCAAAACCGTCAAACAGGTGCAAAAAAGCGAAAATTTTTGGTTCGAATATCAAAAAAATTTCTGGTGTCACACTGAAATTTGGCAGCTACTGAAATGTCGAATTGGTAAAATGGGTCGCGCGTCACACCCCCTGTCGATTTGAACGAAAAAGTACAGTACTGTATCTTTCCCTTCAAATCGGCATGGGGGGTGACACGTGACCCATTCTGGCAATTCGACATTTCGGTAGCCACCAACTTTTTGCGTGACACCTCCAAAATTTCGGGAACCAAAACGAAAAATTTCGCTTTTTTGACATTTTTCGGGTGATTTTGGGGACTGCGTGACAATCTGGAGGTTCGACAGAGGGCCGGGTGATGCGTGACATCGACCAAAGTTCGTGATCGACACAGGGGTGCGTGATGCGTGACTACCGATTTGAAGGGAAAGATACTGTACCACAAATCTCTAGATTTTTCCTGGCCCCATGGAGTTGTTCTAGACTTTTGTTGTAGTTTCCCAAGTATCTGCAGTATTGGCCCTGAAGACGAAGTGCACATGCACTATTATTCAGATCCATTGACAAGTCTGAAAGCTCCTGTGCCTGTCTGGCATGTTTGTAGCTGGTGTGATGGTCTCCATCATTAGCCTTCAGCTGAGCAATACGAAGTAGAACAATATACTGTTCCTTCATTGCTCCAGATACTTTTGCTAATTCCAGGGCCCTCTGAGCAAATTGCAGAGCCCTAGATGAAGAAGACTTCCACTGGAAAAATATTGCAGCTGCATTGTAGAATCTGGCTGCAAAAATTGTGAGACCACTGCAGTCCATTGAATAAGAATACCTACATTCAATAAGAGGATCATTGTGCTTTGAGCATGACATACCTTCAACTAGCATCTGTTCTAGCAATGATGAGGGGTAATATAGGTAGCATCCCAGAGCCTCAATAATGAAATCCATCTTTCATTTGTAATACACGGCCATGCAACATGGCACAAAAGTCGGAGGCTCGAAGCGAACTTAAAGGCGAGTGCGGTGATCAATATCAACGAGGAAGAATCGAATCAAGCTAAACCCACGACAAATTGGTATCGTGCTAGCTACCAGTGTCGTGAATGTTACTGGACCAAAGAAAAATTTAATGTGAACTCTGTTGCGGAGGCTGCAAGTACTATGCCTGCGAATCAGATCAAGTGCGCACGGTACGGGCAGAACCGCGAGTCTTCGTGTAAGTAACAACATACTGCGACCGTGCCCTGAATACCTGTGATTCCCTGACCTGGTTCATTTCATTTCAGAGAAATGAGTTTTCTGTGTAATAACTCATCTCTCGCGAAAGTCGAAACGTGGCGTTCTCGTTGCCGAGGCTTCAACAGCTAGCAATTTGAAGCAGGGAGTTCAAAGCCAAGGAAGCGAGCGTTTATCAAGACGATATCTGGGCGAAGAAGACGAGAGTGAATGTCAGCTTTGGCTGTCTCGGTGGTCGGTATGAGCATGCGCATCGAAAAGAGTAGACATGCGGCGGCGAAGTGGGAGGAGTGCGCAAGGAAAGGGTGCTGCATGATGGCGGGAGTAAAGGACGAGATGCCGAACATGGATCCAGGAGAGAGATTTTCGGAGTGGAAGGCAACAAGAAGTGGTAGCCAGCTGAGTCTTGCAAAATGAGAATTTTTGCGCTGGTCCAGACAGATCGTGTCCTCCGACGTAGTGGACTGTTGCAGCTTGTGGGTTTTGCATGTCAATGGCAGTTTCAAGTAGAAAATATCCAGCACTCTGCGGGGCAGTAGATAACTTGCTTTGCCTTCCGGTTCCCGAGTGGGAATCGGATTGGTCTCGTTTAGACAGCCTTCCGTCTTCCTGACGCAGCAGTTACGGCGGCGGTGTTGGGCGAAGTTTCGAGGTACCTCAAGAAAGCTGGGAATTAAGCTCCCTGGAAAGAGATTGGCGATTGTAGACCGCAAAGGCGAGGCGCCACAGGCAGCAATAAAGAACATCGACGATGGTGGTAGAGATCAAGAGGCGTCCGAGTCGGAGATGATCGGACCTGCGTCTTGCGGCAAATTCCGATACTGTCTTGCTCACAACACTCTGCGCCACTAAGTACTTGATTGTCTTCCTGGTTGCAGAAATGGTACTAACGCTCTTCAGAGGATTCTCATAAAGGCCAAAGACATGACATGAAATTTCTGGGAGGCTCACCGTTGCTATAAAAGCACAGAATCGCGATTGATTGTTAGTTGACACTCTGAAGGTTCATCTTTTTCCTTCTTTCTCATGATCAATCAAGAGTACTAATACGCTCTCAGCTCTTTGGTCAATATGGTGTACACAGCCAACGCATTGAAATTCGACGCACCACGGTGTCCTCGATTTAGCAATCAGCAGTGTGGGTCCGCAGGCGCCATGGGGGGCGTCGAGAGTGGCATCTTGATGGGACCTGGGGAGCTCGCGATATATCGAGATCGAGGACAAGAACGAGCAGGTGCAGAACGAGATTATTCATTCTGGGGCCAGTCCCATTCATCGAGCTCTTAGATTGTCGCAGTCGAAGGGTAGCCAGTCAAGTACTACGGGATGGGCAGAATAAGCACGCTTGCCCGTTCACTCCCGTGTTCCGTCTTTTGACTCTTCGCAATTGTCTAGACATTCACCATTGAAGCGTGCAGCCAAGTTTTGACAGTCCCAGTACCGCAGCAGAACAAGCCACGCTTGCCATAGGCCTTGCGGCCGACGTCCTGGATTCTGTAATCGCCTGCTCGATCCACGCACCGCCAAATACTTCATCCCCGAAACGAACCGATCGTTCACGCCTTCCACGCCCTCGAGCTCCACATCCGCGGTCTCCTGGTCGTCCATGGCTCCATCCTCACCCTCGTCGTCCTCCAATCCTGCCGTGCTCTCTCCTGCTCATGGGAACGTGCGATTCAAGCAGCCAAAACTCCGAGATTCACTAACGCTGTCCTTCGGATTCATCACTGGTGCTGCACGAGTGTCGGGTTAGGGAAGTTCAAGCAGTCGGCGCCGCTGCCACTCGTTTGCACGAGGGGCTCTCCGCGTGCCTCGACTCCATGCTCATACTGTACTATTTCGTTCAAATCGACATAGGGTGTGACGCGTGACCCAGTTGACCTATTCGACATTTCGGCAGCCACCAAAATTTTGCGTGACACCTCGAAAAATTTCGACATCCCACACAAAATTTTTCGTTTTTCCCACCTTTTTGAGCTCTTTTGGCAATTTTGGGACCCGCGTGACCGCTTGGAGGTTCGACAAAGGTCTGCATGAGGCGTGACCCCGACCGAAATTCGTGATCGACATAGGGGTGCGTGATGCATGACTGCCGAATTGAATGAAAAAGTACAGTACACCACATTGAGGATCTCTCGCTGCTATGAGTCCTCCCTCTCTCCACCATATTCGGGGATCCCAAGCAGTTCGTGAGCCCTAAGATATAGACTAAATTCCATGGCTCTAGCCAGAAGGTATGTTGTCTAATACCACGGACCTAGCCGACTGTTGGCTGCAGCCAAGCACTTTAGATAGTGAAATAGGCTCTGAAAAAGAGGCAAAAGGTAGGGTTTGAACCGGTGACCTCACCGTTAGGAATATGATGGCATGTTGCAGGACAAATATCAACTAGACTGAGGCAGCTGTATATTATGCTGTTTGTTTCCCAGCTAGGGTAATGCAAGCCTTACCCTACTTGGGACTTCTAAGACCCAGACCCAGGGCAGGCAAGCTGCCCTGGGTCTTCGAAAACTGTTTTACACTGCTTATTGTGAGTTTTGAAGTGTTTGAACTCAAGCCTTAACCTCCTAACCCCGCTAACCCTCTAACCAAAAAAACCCAAACCTTAACCCCCTAACCCCCTAACCTACAGAAAAAACATGTTCCTGTGCCCTAATCCCTAGCCACCCTAAACCTCAACTACCCTAATCCCTAACCACTGAGTAGCCCCACTACAAGCTAATTCTGTGAGCTGCCACATACCTGGGATGGTCAAATCAGATTAGCCATAGAACATGTCTTATTTAGTCTAATGGAATTGTCTGTAGTATCATAATGTTGATGCTATCAGGCATTGGTTTTTGGGTTCAATGCCCAGTGCTGACTTTCCATCAGGAAAAACCAGATCTGCCATTTGGCGCCAAATGGTGCCAATTGGCGCCAATTGACAGATTGTTGACAATTACTCAATTGAGAAGGTGGGTATATTCTGATGCCAATTCTCGGCAAATATCTGACATTATTGCTAATTGGCGCGGCTTTTGTAGGCTGTATCGGGAATTGTGGTACATTTACTCGAGATTCACACTGGTTTTACACAAAAACAAAACTATATGCAATTATTATCTAGGGTACGACATGTGTAGTATATCAATAGAACGACTATGCAGTAAAGAGATTCAGGTACGGTAAAGATAGGAACAACTTGGAAGTGGTCAGATATTAAAAGGTGATAGTTTAAGAACAGCCAGGACCGGGATATACATCAAGCTTGTTCGAAGAGGAGCATAGCCTCCTGCTCCATCAGAGACGGCTTTGTCGTCTTGATGTGTTGCGAGAACGGAGTCCCAGCACTGAAGCAACATCAGACTAATCTGAATCTAGCAGGCGAAACAGAATTGCTTACGCAGCTTGGGAAAAGATATGCTCCATTGTCCGATGATACTGGTCCGGTTTTGATGTCTTGAGCTTTTCTAGGATGCTCCGATGAACGCCATAAACATCCTTGAACCGCTTCTCGTCAAAATCTGTGGCATGGAACTCCCCAGTAGACCAGTCCTGGAGTGCACTCCATATCTATGTAAAGGCGGCTGAGAATAAAAGCAGTGGAGCAAATGTGTCACTTACAGCTGCACAAGAAATGGCAACCAATGACGGATTGCTTCGTAGTTACCATTTGCGTTCCGCGTGAACATCTCTGAACAACGCTCAGCGACGGCATTCTTGCCCTTGAAGATCGTGGACACAACGTCGGAGATCCCTTTGTGGAGGTAGGGCTTGGCGGGATCAGGTCCGCCATGCTACAGAAGAAAATGGGCTCAGAAATACAAAAAAAAAAAGATAAGTTTATGTACAACTAGAGTTTGAGAACGTGGATCGATGACCTATACAGAATAAATTGTCGCATGAAATGAATTGTAGTGGTACTCACATCTGGCTTTTATTCGTACGCAAATGATTGTGACTTGAGGAGGCGTTCGACACGTGCAGCGCAGTTGTTCTGGACCTTGTAGTCACCACACATGATCGATACGGCAGCGGTCTTGAATGTTCCACGGAAGGTGCTGATGCGAGCGTGTAACTAAGAAAAATCAGGTGATATCACAAGATGAGAAAGTGATCGGAAAAACCCACGAGCGCAGCAAGCATTTCGCCATATTGAGATAAAACAGTGCCATCGGGCGTAGCGAGCTCAACCAGGGCTACAACCGTCCGGATTTGATGATCTTCCGCTGCGCTAGTGAGAGCGTCGAGGGCGAAAGCTGTTTTCTCAGCTGGCTCAGGACACATCTCATCCTGAATCTAGTGTGACTTGTAATAATCTAGTGTGAGCCGAACAACCTTTTGAATGTCTGGATGCTGCAACTTGAGGTTTATAGCACCAGTCGGGGTGAAACGAATGGAGAGGTCGTTCTCGTCAAGGCGTGGGGAAGCATCGACGTCATTGTCGACAGTTTCATCACTCTCGGCAAGGGAGCGAGACATGCTGGGACGGTCGATGTGCCCGCGTGATATCAACACTGAAGTCTTTGATGGCGCCCATGAAGGTACCTAGCATTTTAAAATTTATTCAGCACGCTGCGAGGAACAAGTGAAAGACCCGCCTCGATTGCATGACGCTTATTAGTGCGAGTGTGAGTGGTGGAGCGTGACCGTGAGGGTAGAGGTGTTATCTAGAAGTTTCAGAATGAGAACCAGATCATAGCATCGGGGGAAACAACGCACCGTGCTCAGGTCCAGCCTACGTAACGGCTGCTCATGGGGGTTTTGTGTTGTTGCAGAGGCCGATGTAGATGGCGTCGAGGGTGTAGCTTGAACAATAGGCTTCGATCGAAGAGATGAGCGCAAACTCCATAATCAATCCAAGGGGAAACAGACTCACCGGTGTGGGCTCCGACTCTAGAGTGTGCTTGTGCGCTGCATGAAGCCCGGCTTTGAGGCCGAGATCGGTCTCATCGTCGGAGATGTCGCCGAGATCGGTCTCATCGTCGGAGATGTCCATCGAATTCAAAGCCAATACATTTGAGCCGATAGAGGAGCGGCTTGAAGATCGACAATGCCGACTAGACTCGATATCACTGCCAATGAAGTCGTGAGCATAGACGCTCTCGGATGTGGAGGAAACTGAAGCCCGGCTGGAGGAGCGGTAGTGTTGGTGCTTTTCGGCATCATGATCGGGCTTGGAGTGAGACCAGCGAGGGATCTGTGAAGGAGAAATGGACGCAAGTCAAGAATCTGAAAAAGGAAAGGGAAGCGTGATGTCACAGTGCACGCACCGCCTCTTCAAGCTTGTCCCTCGTCGCCGTTTCGTTGAGACCTTCAAGATCGTCTACCTCGGGCTCGCCGTTGTTGTCCTCCTCATCGCCTTGATCGTCGTCTCCGGAATATCTGTTTTCATCCTCAAAGAGCTGGTCGGGATGAACTTGTTCCTGGACTGGGCTCCTTGGAAGCTTTCTTTCTGGGCACTGGTGCTTCAATCGGAATGGTGGCTTCGACTTCTTCTCCTGAGTCGTCAACAGCATTATTCTTGCGGTCTATCACTGGATTATTCAGGGCACGCACATCCCAAAAGACCTGAAGATGTACTTACACAACCGTTGTTGGTGCTGGGGCGGAGCAGTGTCTGTCTCCTCAGCATCATAGCTTGGGTCTACATCAGAAGACATGAGCCGCTAGGATCAGAGCCAGGTTGAGACTACGCACCGGTGTGACTGGTTTTAGGAACCTTGGAACGCTCTGACTGATGGGCTGTGGATGCTGAACGCTTCCTGGGGTTTGAGATAGGTGTTTTTGATACATAACCACGAGGCGCAGCTCCGTTCCACACTGAAGAGATAAATCAGCTTGGGAATTGTCGGGATCCCGCGGTGTCACAAGCTACGAGACTCACCAGCTTTTTCATTTGCTTTGTCTTTTGCAGCACGCGGTGCTACATCAGACTTTTGACATGAAACTTTTTACCTTTTTCAAGCTTGAAAAAGGTCAAAAAAGGCTGATAAAGGCCTGAAAGGTCGCCAAGGGGACAAGGCCCCAAGGACTTGACCAATTTCCACAAGATCCGCAGATCCTGCTAAAAATAGTTTGATTTCGGGCTGTTTCCGGTGGTTTTGGGAGTGCTAAAGCTTGTTTTGAACAACATGTAGACTGGCACAAGGCCACTGCATGTATATTCCACAAGTATCTAGATAATTGAGAGGGTGGAATATGGAGGTTTTTGCCTTTTTGACCTTGCGAGCTTGGTGCCAAGCCGAAAAGGTCACAAAGGTCACAAGTTATTTGTCAAAAGTCTGATGTACAAGACAATGAGCAATTTGACCAATTGCAAATGCAGGTACGTACGGCGAGAAACTACAGTGGCTGAATTTCTTTCGGTTTTGGTTTTGGTTTTGGTTTAGGCTTCGGACGACCAGTCATTTAGGATCTATGTAAAGAGTGGAATCCTTTTTCGAAGGGAACATTGTGCGGGAATGAATGTGGAAGTTGGTGGGCAGGAATGGAATGAGGGTGACGTGGTGTCTTCCGACTCGGAGTCGCTTGTGGCTCGTACGTTTTTTTTTTTTTTCTTGTCATTCCCCAAATCTCCGGATCTCCAAATGTGTCATCTATTGTGCGCCCCAAATGCCCGCATCCCCAAATGTTTTCAATTTGCCGTCGCTTGACCTTCCAGAGCCGCTCTGTCGTCTTTCGAAATCCAATGTCTGCACAGGCGAATATTCACTGCACTGGCTGCAACAGATGGTTCTGAAATATAACACAGCACCACCGTCAGACGCAGAACATCCGCTGCATTTCAGTTTATCATAAGCTTGTTGCTAAAAAAACTGCTGGAACTCGGAGTGCGCACCACGGGAACCTGTCCATTGTAGAAGAACCTCTCGGCGCCGACGATTCCATGGACCATGATGGCTTCGAGTTCGACTCAGCATCTTTCCCTCCCCCACCTCTCGATTCTGACGACTCCGACTCTGAGGACGAAGATATCCAAATTGACTGGGAACCTCCAGCTTGCGCACCTGGTCCAGGCATAGATTGGCCCATTGCGGATGGCGCCGCTGCCACTGAGGCTCCTTTGATCGATAGTTCAATGCCTCCCGAGGAGCGCTTTGTCCAGCGTCCGCATATTACCAAATTTGGTGGGCAAGCCGGTGTGCCTCTGCCCCAGCGTGAAGCACCGACTTTTGAACAGTACGAGGCACATCTTTCTGCCCTTGACTCAAACGAGTGGTCGCCGTTCAAATCACGGATTGATTGGGCTATCGCCCGCTGGGCAAAGTTGCGGGGATCCACCTCGACTGCATTTTCGGACTTATTAGCTATCGAAGGCGTGAGTTCATGAATATATTTCCCTTCAGCGAGGCTGACGGGTCTCTATTGAAGCTACCCGAGGCTCTAGGTCTGTCGTACCGTACCTCGGGCGAGCTGAACGAGATTATCGACAAAAATCTGCCCACCAGTCGTCCTCCCTTTCAGCGAGAGGAGGTTGTTGTTGCCGGCGAAGCTTTTGATGTCTACTTCCGCGATATCATTGAATGTATTCGGGCTCTGTATTCGGACCCCGAGTTTGCCAATGTCTTGGTCTTTGAGCCAGAAAGACACTGCAGATGCGGACAAGACTGTCCGCCTCTATCATGATCTACACACTGGCAAGTGGTGGTGGGCGACTCAGGTGATCTGCATGCGAATAACATTAGAACTTCGCTCACTCCATTCGCAGAAAACTCTTGAGAAGCGGAGACCTGGTGCTACTATCATCCCTATCATTATCTCCACGGATAAAACACAAACTACAATGTTTCGAAATAAATCCGCTTATCCCGTTTACATGAGCATTGGCAACATCCCGAAAGGAATTCGCCGTAAGCCATCCCGTCAAGCATACATCCTCATTGGATACCTTCCTACGACACGTCTTGAACATATCAAAGTAGCCGCTGCTCGTCGGCGTGCCATCGCAAACCTGTATCATGCGTGTATGCGCAAGATTCTGAGCCCTTTGAAGGCAGCCGGCTTGGATGGGATATATATGGCGAGCGGCAATGGGGCTGTTTGCTGAACTCGCCCCATTCTGGCCGTGTTCTCCGGCGATTACCCTGAGCAATGCCTGGCTGCTGGCTGCAAAGCTGGTGAATGCCCAACTTGCCCAGTGGAAACTGACGAGCTCGGGGATCTGGAGGCGTTGTACGAGCCACGCGATCTTGACGCCGTGCTAGCTGCACTCGCCAAAGCGGAAGGGGACGCGACCGAGTTTACACGGGCATGCAAAGACGCAGGGATCAAGCCCATACACCACCCATTTTGGGAAGCTTTTGCCCTTCGTCAACATCTTCTTATCCATAACACCCGATATTCTTCACCAGCTCTTCCAGGGTGTCGTCAAACACGTCATTTCTTGGGTGAAAGACGCTTATGGTCCCAGCGAACTTGACGCTCGTTGCCGTCGGCTACCCCCAAATCACAATGTTCGTTTATTCCTCAAGGGAATCACCACTCTCTCTCGGGTTTCGGGCACAGAGCATAGCCAGATCTGCCGAATTTTACTCGGCCTAATTGTTGACCTCCGACTTCCCGATGGGCAGTCTCCAGTCCGGCTCGTTCATGCCGTTCGCGCAGCGCTTGACTTCCTTTACCATTCTCAGTATCCCATACATTCCAGCGAAACCATTGATCAGCTTGCCCAACATCTTCAGCACTTCCATGAGAACAAGGCAATTTTTGTTGACCTTGGGATCCGCCAAAATTTCGATATTCAAAAACTTCACAATGTCGGCCACTACCTGCTTTTTTCTTTTCCTTTTCGGTACGTTCGACAACTTTAACACAGAGCATACAGAGCGCCTGCACATTGACTTCACCAAGGACGCTTATCGCGCCACTAATCGGAAGGATGAATATCTCCAGATGACGCTGTGGCTTGAGCGAAAGGAGAAAGTTTTGCGTCACGAGAAGTACATCCGTTGGCAGCTTGCTGGTTGCCCCCTCGTTACGAATGAAAACACCACTTGGCGGCCACCAAGCTTCCTCCAGCATCGCCATCTTCAGATGACGAAACTCCCTTCTGTCTATGGCGTGAAGCTGGAGGCACTTGCAACACACTACAGTGCCGAGTTCTTTACTGACGCCTTTGCGCACTTCGTGGTAGCATTGAAAAACCCGACATTTTCTGCGAGACAAGTGGAACAAGCAGCTGCAGACGTCATGATCCCCTTCCAGTCCGTGTCGGTCTACCATAAAATCAAATTTTGGAACAAAGATCCCTTCGGCCAGGAGAACCGCAGTGATACCCTTGATGTAATTCACGCCAAGCCTGGTTATACCAATAAACGTGGCCGTCTTATTGGTGGTCGGTTCGATACTGCTATTGCGAACGATGGCACAGGGGGGCATGTTGGTATCAAAGGTACGTTTTGCCTTGCCTCCGAAATCAACATGAAATCCAATGCTGTGTAGGCTACCGTGTTGTTCAAGTTCGAGTCGTCTTCTCGCTTACGGCCACCAGCCTTGAATATCTCTTTCCAGGACCACACAAACCGCCCCTGCATCTTGCCTATGTTGAACATTTCACCAAATTTCCCTGCTCACCAGATCGGAATCATGGCATGTACAAGATCTCCCGCCCTGCGGAGCGTGTTGCGAGTATCATTCCGGTGGCCAATTTACGCCGCAGTGTCCACTTATTCCCACAATTCGGTTCTGTTGCACCCCGTGAATGGACAAGTCAAAATGTCATGGATTGCTGCTCTCACTTCTATGTCAGCCCATGGTCAGATTGACATGCGTACATCACAATCAAATAGTTTATTGTATTGCATGTCATTCGGTTCCAAAATATACAGGAATATCACCAATTGGCAGAAAATGTTGATCAATATATTGGATTGGACAATTATCACCAATTGGCAGCAATTGGGATAGAAATGGCAGATCTAGGTTTTCCTGATGTCTGTTATTTAATAAGAGATCTACTTTAGTCTAAAAGGCATGTAGCTAACCAACTATGGCTGGGTGTTGTGGATTTAGACATTGATGACTCTGGCTAGGTCCATGCTATTAGCCTAAGTCCTAGGGCTATTGGTGATTTCGTGTGAGCGTGGGCTGACACTGTGCTTGTGCCAGACTCCCGCAGTTGTTGCCTCTCTTTTCAGCATGCTGCGAGCCCACCCACTCCTCTCGAGCCTGCTACCAACCCACCCAACACAGACATAGTGATTTGTTGGATTCAGCCAACTCCCCCGGAGCGAAGCGACACCATATCTTCTTTCATGTCCTGATTACCGCGCCCTTCTAAGCCCTTTTTTACCTCAGAATTTCTCAAAAGACTTCGATTCATTCTCATTATGTACCCAATGTGCCTAGTCCTTGGCGCCAGCTAATTTAACACTTGAAATCCGCAGCTGACTCGACCGCGAGGCTCTTCATTTGTCCGTTAAGCACTTCATGACAGACACCAGCTGCTCCACACTCTGTGCTCCGATAAGTTTTGAATTTGGAGCTAGCATGTTGTGAGGACTGCGTCTGGGGCTTGGGTTCCCTTTTACAGATCAAACGGAAGTGTTTGGTACGTTGAAGCATGGGTTGATCGGTTTGATATACTGTACTATTACGACCAAGTGTTCAGGTGACGGGTGACGGTCACCTGTGGCCTGAACACTTTTAGCCTATGTGACAGTGATGGCCACACTAGAATTTTTGAAGTTCTAAAAGGGTGTAAAAACAATTTTTGAGCTACTGTACTTTTTCATTCAATTTGACATTCACGTGTCACACACCCCTGTGTTGATCACGAATTTTGGTCAAAGTCACGCATCACGCAGGCCTTTGTCGAACCCAGCAGTCATGCAGGGCCAAAAATTGTGCAAAACTGTCAAACAGGTGCAAAAAAGCGAAATTTTTCGGTTCAAATGTTGAAAAATTTGTCAGCTACTGAAATGTCAAATTGGTAAAATGGGCCACCCCCTGTTGATTTGAACAAAAAAGTACAGTACTGAAAATTCGACAAAAAAAAAAAAGACCAAAATTGCACAAAAAAATCAGTGTTCCTCCCAAACTGCACCCTGATACCAGCAAGTTGCAATTTTCTCGTGCTGGCCATGCCCAAGCACAGGAGGCACGGCATCTACAGGCCCATTGTCTTTGCATCTGGAATAGGAACATGTGGCAGACGAAGCCTTAAGTTGTTGTCATTGATGGCGGGAAGATTCTTGCTAAAGAACTGAGCAGGCTGGATATCAGTTATGGCCGAGCTTTGGACTCATTGGAAGGGGGGAGAAAGTCGAGCATTTTGACAATGGAGAGGTGTGGTGGGGGTAGAAGGTTGTATTCGAGCTCCTGGGGAATCAAGAAGTGCTTGGACACAATTTTTTGAGTTTTGGTGGGGCCATGGCTATGTCGAAAATGTCGAAGGTATTGGAGAGTTTGTGGTGGAGTCACCCAGCGCCACCAGGTGGCTCATCAGGCATGCGGTGCCGGGTGGCTACGTCACTTGGTGGCTGATTGGGTTGCATGGATAAATTTGATTCTGGACTTTGGTACAGGTGCTACTGTACTATTTCATTCAATTCAAATGGGGGTGTGACCTGCGACCACTTGATTCGAACTTTAGATTTCGAAGATGCGCCTCGGACGGCATGACATCTAAAATTTTTTCCGAAAATGTTCATAAACCCAGCTGAAAATGGTGCCTGTCCCTCCTGGAGATTATGAGCCATACTCTTCCATGCAAAGCAGAAATTTTTGAATGCTGCTGTGGAGTGAGGAAAATCAAGGTTGAGCCAAGAAACGGTGGTGTTGAGGTTGAATTTGGGTTAAACCGGGGAGACAGGGGGTTTTAATCATGGTTGGCCTAAAAAGAAATCAAATCAAGCAGTTTACGATGCAAGACAGCAAAAATCGTATTTTTCGGCCATTTTTCGTCGATTTGTGACCTTTTGGGCACATTCGAAAATCGTCTTGGTGACTCGTGACATGTCCGAAAATTTTCGAAAATTCCGGAGCCTGTGATGTGTGACATTCGAATTGAATGAAATGGTACAGTATGCCTATACAAACATGTTCTCGTACACGTGCAAGCATCGGCAGACTGCTGGACACTACTTTCCCAAGCTCTTCTCCAAACTCCGAGAGCAACTGCAGTTCAGACAGTTGACACAGAACTCCAGGATGGCCTTTTGCATAGCCAGAGGGAGCAATAGGATTCACCAAGGTGTTACATGAATACATGTCATAACAGCAGGTTCTCAAACAGCCACCAGATCATATAGCCACCCAGCACCACATGCTTGATGAGCTACCTCGTGGCGCCGGGTGGCTCCACCACAAACTCTCTATTTTCCATATTCCTTGAAAGAGAGAAAGACAATGAAACTGAATTTTTCTGCAGTAAGTACGTGTGTATAGTATTGCTGCCATTCAATTCTGAACCGAATCCTATCCTATCCGGATCCGAACCGAACTCGAATGCGAGATCGGCGAGCTTCTTGGTAGCATGGGCTGATTAGCGGAGTGAACAGTTGGTGAACCGGTGACGGTGACGCTGGCACTCTGAACACTTGGCCCAGTGAACAATTAAGGTTACGGGTGATGCCCCGTGAACACTTGGTCGTAATAGTACAGTACCGGTTGATTCGTGCCAAGACTGATAGAATTCTTTTCAGTTCTACGGCGGTTCTCGCAAGTCTTGGACAGCTCGAATGTTTGTCAAGCTATGGGTTGATTGAGTTTCGGTCACGGTATCTTCCGGCTTTCCTCTACCAGCCTCCCCGAATGGGACTTATTGCGTCTCCTCAGTATGTACCGGCCCTTGTTTCTTTCCCGCTCCCTCGAGAACCCCGAATTCAATGGGACAACAACGTACCTATGCGCGCAGCGACCTAATATACAGCTATCTGTCACGACGAGCACGACATTCCAGAATGCCCAAGCTTTGGCAAGGCCCGCCGGAATGATTGTGGCGCGTTTTGATCAAACATGGGACATAGATAAGAATCTTCGCACTTTTCGTGATGACCCACGCAGCATCAGAAGCCAATTCCGCCTCACAAGTGCCGTAAGTTTCTGTAACAATCAGAATGAGTTGCTTGGACTCAGAAGATTCCATGAATTCTCATTGCAGTCTTATTGCAGTAACTGTAGTCCAGCCCCGCGTGAAGTACATTCGAGACACTTGGAATTGTTCGCGGACACACCACCACGCTCAGCAGCTTCTCATGGACAGACATAGTTTCAGCCCTATGCGGAAGCATATCTTGCTATGAAAAATTCGCAATTTTCTCGGCAAGATTCTTCCAACCCTTTCTTAGTCTCACTAAAAAACTCCTCAAAGAATTGTATGCCGTCTGACCCAGCTGTGTGCCAACCGGGACCAGCCGTTAGTCAAAGCATTTATGGATGATTTGTGCAGGCCTACGGATTTCTTCGTATCCTTCGAAGGTACACCGTCACTGATTAGAGGGCTAGGATTTTGAGGAGGGGCTTCTTTATCGTTCGCTGGGTCGTGATGTCGAGCCTAGGGCTGTTGTTCAACATGAAACGCACAGAGCTGCATACTTCTGGGAGGCATACAGCCTGAGGGTTATTGGGCATGGACTCGCCGTGGGTACCAGGCGGCTCTGATTTCGGCCCCGTTTTCACAGTAGTAGCCGCAACGGAGAGTTTTACGCAGCTTAATGAGTGCGCCTGCAGCCGATCATCAATACTAACACCAGATGTGGACCATAAACACACCTCTCCATTTAGACCATTCTCTTGACCAGATACTTCATGCTCCTCCACAGAGGTCCCAACGCTAAGGACAGTCTTTGTGCTGACACCGTTCGGCCGCTCCGAATTTGCACTAGTGACGGGGGCTATCTCAGGACTCGGAGGATGCTGCTCAATGCCAGTCTGGGGGGGCTCCGCCGCAGACATGTGGTTGGAGTCGGGTGCTGATATTCTGAGGGTAATCGGTACGTTTGAGGTTAGCCCTTATATGTCGCGTCATCTTCGCAGAGTCCCTAAGGCGGGGAGGGTCAGCTTCTCGGTTAGGGCATCAGACCGTCCATGTTACGGTCATGGGCGTGGAAAGTACGGCCGTATCCTTAATGAAAAACGTCAGAAACAGGACGGGTGATATGAACTAGTAACCGCCCGCTACGGGCGTATTCAACTTTTTTGTGCCATCCCGAAGGTTATGAGTCTGTTATTCAGTGTTCAACCTCATCCTTTTGGCCAGATTCATCCAACAATAGACCCGAAAATTGTCCTCTCCATCGCCACACGTAATATAGCGAGATGGTACAGGGCCGTAACCGCTCTTACGGCCCGTCGACCCGTAAAATTACGGGACAGGTTGATGCCCGATTCTCGGTCAATTCATCATGTCAAATCCAAAATTGGGTCCCTAATCTCTTCGTAGACAACCTCCGCAGAGTTACTGCCATTCCAAGGACTCAGACTGTATCAACAAGGGACGTAGATTGCTTTCACCCATCACGCAGTATAATGGGATGATGGGCGTAACATGACACTCCATTCACACAGCCGTAACAAGTTATTCGGTGTTCGTACTTCCGATACAGCTTGGGTACAGTAGTTCTGATCTCAACCCTAGGGAATGTCTCAGTACATTCGATCTAATTTAGCGCTTGTCCCATCTTCTGTGGCGCTTTTTGGCGCCAAAGCGGAGAGGGTTCCAGTGTGGCGGCCGCCATTTGCGGCGTCGATGGTAAATTCGTCATGCACCCTTGTTCTGGGCGGGGACAAAAACAGAGGCCTGCCACGTGCAGGTTTCTATTTTCTACCCACCTAGTACTTACCGCCCACGTACCCGTGCGCATCTGTGTCATAAATGGTGACAAGATGTAAGTGTCCGTCTCTCACACGTCGGCATACTGCCTATGCTGTTTAACGACGATGTGACGACTTGGAGACTTAGAGGAGTAATAAACTCTTCACTAACAAAGCCATCGGTGGCCGATGAACAATCATTGGTAGCCATCGGCGAATGGTAATAGGTGATGTTCCTCGTGGTTCAGTAATATCACGCGGATACATCAATAACCACAGGACCTCCGGTGAACTGAACTGAACTCCGGTGCAATTGACTGCGAGTTGTAGATTTTCGCTACGAAATATGGAAACTATGCCCCACAAATTCTTCCGCATCGACGAGAGAAATGTCAAGAAATCCTTCCGCTAACCCTAAGCAATCAATCTCCCCATCACTTGAGACGGTCCACCGTCTGATAGCTGTCGCAAGGCAATGCTGCAATGAGTTATTCAAGTGGAACTGGTCCATTCATCAAATCTACCATACAGATTGTTCGGAATTGATTGTGGCTTGGATATTAATGCCAGTCGACACAACTGTTTGGTGTACCTGTTTGAGTACCCAAAATCAAACTCATTTTTGCTTTTGAAAAGGAAAAAGATGTGCTCAGGGTTTTGCAAAGGGTTGAGACGGCACAAAGTCGCACTCAACGCCAATATTAAACAGCAGGAACCAGTGGCAACCAGTGGCCGAAAATCCAGTGGAATCCATTGGGAATCGGTGAGTCTCTGCACTAACGCACTGGTTTCCGACGGAAACAATTAAATAGATAATGCAGTCACTCTCTGGGACTGCCGAACGATGCCCATCGGCCGTTTAATAGCTCCGCGTGGTGGAGCCCACAAGCGCCACATGGATCAGCTTGATGACTTAGAACAAGATATGCCGTAGCTTTGCTCCGGCCATGGGAGGGTGCAAAAAGACACAACCCACAGGTCCGAATTGAGTCGAAACGCATTACATGCTATGGATTTACACATTCCACATTGACAACGTCCTTCTCCCAAGTTCCTGGTCACAGAGAACGTTGGCAGATGTTGTTTTCTGGAGTGAGCGGTTGGAGCATGAAATCAAATCAAGTTATCTGGAAAATAACTCCCCCGTGGAAGAGGCGACTGCGCGGTGTTCAGTATCGGTCCTGACATCAGTGAAACTGTTTGGTTTCGGAGTGGGGTCGTACTGGAATGAGGGCTGAAGGGAACAGTTGACGTTATCTGCAGGCTTTTAGCAAGCAGGGTGGACTAAAACGAAAGTGGGATTGGACGAAGCAGCAATTGAGAGATAGAGGATAAAAACACTACTTGTATATTTAGAGGCCTACACAAAGCATACCATGAATACTCGCCTATAGAATCCGGATCTCAAGGTGACTCCGATTCAAATTGGATTGTGTCAATTGAGAGCACGAAATCCATGGTAGCTCTCGCAAGTTATTTGGGTCAGTATATCTCGGCAGTCGCGATTTGATTCATCTACGATGAATGGCCGTTGAACGCTCGAGATCGTAGGCATAGTCGACTCATAACGGGAACCATGTCATAATGAAAAGTCCTCGAGGCCAAGATTTGATGCTAAAAGTTAATATTGAGCACCAGATGATCGCTGTACCTCGGGAATTGGCACGACGTGGGAGAAAGAGAAGAATGTCAATAGTGTCCAAATAAAATCAGGACATCTGCTCAAGATACATGAATTTAGCTAATAAATTCAAGTGTCACGAGTAAGGGCTAGGTACTTATATACGGTGAGAAATTCTTAACTTAGGTCATGATTGTGACCCAATTTGGACTGCATACAGTCGTTAAGTATGATCTCATAGCTTGATTGTATGAAGTTTGTTATGACAGCCATCTGCGGAACTCAGGTGCAGATCAAAATTTTAGTTTGAAGTTTTCCTCCGGTTATTAGGTAAAGAACTGCATTCTGTTGGCAATGATCTGCCTCTTTTAGAAGTTCTGAATGGTACAGGAGTTCGGTCCTCAATGTGATGGGCCACAAACCTACAAACTTCACTCATCCACAGCAGGTTTGGTGTTTTATTCAAACATTTGTGATCTGCCAGGAACCCCCAGATATACTCCGCTGTGTTTGACGCTGTGACTCCACCTCTTTTGCTTTCCAACCACCACCGTCCCCCCGTACCATAGGGTGGCTTGGGCTTAAGCCACATCGTTGCCAACGTTGATGTTGTTTTAAGCCAGCTCGAAGCCGGCTTGAAGCCAACTTTAAGCCAGCTCGAAGCCAACTTTAAGCCGGCTTTAAGCCAGCTCGAAGCCAACTTTAAGCTGGCTTTAAGCCAGCTTGAAGCCAACTTTAAGCCAGCTCGAAGCCGGCTTGAAGCCAGTTTTAAGCCAGCCCAAAGCCAGCTTAAAGCCAGTTTTAAGCCAGCTTGAAGCTAGCTTTACAAGCCATTATATGGCAGGGGTATTGATTCAACTTTCGCTGAGTCTTAGGGTGTTTTCATTCCACCTTTATATGCAATTGGCATCGACCGGGACACAGCTAACATTGAATCCAAAGCTGGTAGTAATAGCTTCCCCCTTCAACTTCACAAGGAGGACAATTTCACTAGGCCCCTGGCTCAGGCCTGAGACTTGGACACTGCCATGGTTGACCGGCACAAGCGACCACTATATAACAATACCAAAAATACTTGAACTGCATATCCAACTTGAACAAACTGTTTGCTGAGGCAGGGCAGGGAGACTGAAGCTGCACACCTTGGTAATGACAGGAGCAAAGGGGCTGGCACCGGTGGTATCAATGGTAAGGCAGAGGCCTTGAAAATCCATGAATAGGAAACTGCCAGTTGTCGGGATGGTGCAGGGAACAGACATTGTGCGTTTGATTTGTTCGTTTAACTTTTGCTGGAGGTTAGAACTCGTTCACTTCACCTTTATATGTGTATAGAGGGTTGGAAAAATGTTTCACCCTCAGTGGAGCACGATGTGATCCGCCCTGGAGAAGTGTTCAGTACTAATGTGCTACATCCAAATTGGAGCAGTGTAAGACAGTCAGTTTTCACTTGTTCAGAAATGAATGCATTAGACCAGATTGATATGACAACTACACCGAGCAGTTCACTTCCGGAACCTAGACATTATATGGCAATGTGAATATAAGTCGGGAAGAAGTCAGGAAGTATGTTCCACATGTAGTTGAACACATAGTGGTTCTCTTCTGGGGGCCAAGTTTGAATTCGGTGCTTGAGCCCTACATCTGAGAGTGGATAGGATGCTGAAATAATCCTGCTCAAGGAGCTTACAATGTAAAGCGACCAATATTCATCACAAGAGCAGCTATGTTCAAAATTGAATGTCAGCTCCGATGAGCAATTCACTTGACGTAAATAAAATTCAGAATCAAGATTGACTCAGGGATGAAGTGCCAAACCTGTCATGCCAATGCATTCTATATGTATTCTATGGCTGCAGAGTCACTGTCAATCATACTCAAGAATCATTTTGCATTTGCAAACTCCTCGCAAGTCAGAAGGTGCATTCTTCCATTAGATCTGTGGCAAAAAAAAACTCCCCAATGCCAGGGCCGACATGGCCATATGAGGTCATCAGTCTGACAGTGTGCTGTTGCCTTGAGAAAGCCAACTCATTAGCCTAACCACACCCATTTGGCAAATCAGACTAATGAACTGTTTCTATGTGCCTACTTCTTTCTTTGCACCCTACCAGGCTCTTGCAGAATTTTCATCATCTTCGCTACCTCAGCATCTGATGATCACAGAGGCGTAGGTGCCGAGCTCATAGACTCTGGGAGACAGACACTATAACTGGATGGTAGTGCCACATATGTTGTACTAAGAGCACAGTGAGTTCCACTGTGCATGGAACGTCCTTCCTAACCTCTATGCACCTCTATATATAAATACGCACTCAAAATAGGATTGAAATAGGAAGCGCCAAACGTGTACACATGAAATCAGGAGATCTGATCAAGATACAAAAAACGTACTCTGCACATATAAAGGTGGACTGAAAAACACCCTAAGACTCAGCAAAAGTTGAATCAATACCCCTGCTGTAGAATGGCTTGTAAAGCTGGCTTCAAGCTGGCTTAAAACTGGCTTCAAGCTGGCTTTGAGCTAGCTTAAAACTGGATTAAAATTGGCTTAAAGCTGGCTTTGAGCTGGCTTTGAGCTGGCTTAAAACTAGCTTACAACTGGCTTAAAGCTGGCTTCAAGCTGGCTTCAGGCTGGCTTCGAGCTGGCTTAAGCTGGCTTAAAGCTGGCTTAAAGCTGGCTTCAAGTTGGCTTCAGGCTGGCTTAAGCTGGCTTCCAAGCTGGCTTCAGGCTGGCTTCAAGCTGGCTTAAGCTGGCTTAAAGCTGGCTTAAAGCTGGCTTCAAGTTGGCTTCAGGCTGGCTTAAGCTGGCTTCGGGCTGGCTTCAGAAGCTGGCTTAAAGCTGGCTTCAGGCTGGCTTCAAGCTGGCTTAAGGCAACGTTGACGTTGGCAACGATGTGGCTTAAGCTTAAGCCGCACCGTTGCTGATTCAGAAGCATCTGCGATCCTGACTTCAAAATGAACCAGGTACTGTAGTGGTGCTATTGCAATTGCTTATTTATTTTGACAATTAGTTCAGGTATACTCTAAATACTTGTACGTAGGCAATGGCTCACCAGACTGTGATATCCCAAACAGGTTTGGGCAATGCAACAGGGCCCTCCATTACAGTGACTGTTGCCAAGTTAGGCAACCATGTTAATTCAAAGCACACGAAGCACCAACCAAAGCACTGATGGACTCATGATCGACAGTGGACTAGTACCATTGTTCTGAACTTCCATACATAATTAAAAATGGCCACAAATCTTATTTCTTCCACACCTTGTGATGCCCTCGGAGATGGGCTCAACGCATTTCAGTGTCAACTGCTTCACATTACACCGAATCAGAGGAAATGAGCACTATAAATGCTGAGGAGGATATTTGGGCATTCAATGATCAAGGCTAGAAATGGAACGATATCAGCGTGCTGCAGGGTGATGTGATAGCTGATGGGACTGACAACAAGGCCGAGGAGGCTTAGACGAGATTCCAAATAGTCAAAAAGAATTAAATTCAAATTTTTACGGTTTTCTTCTGGATTTTTTAGATGTAACGGTACTTCTCTAAGCAATGGACCCGACCGTTACCGTGACCAGGTGAGATTTGGGCAACGCAACGGACCCCTCTGTTACCTTGACCATTGCTTAAATACAATTATTTACAGTATGTCTTCCCAGGTATGTTACTACTCACAGCTTCATTACATCTCTAATGCTTTGCCTGGTGATTACTTCTGACCATTCAGGTTCCTTTGCCTCCTCAGGTATGTAAATGGCACTTTCAATGAAGTTTGAACTGTCCTCTAATGATTTGAACAGCGACTACTTTTCTGGTCCGGTCGGCTTCATGAATGTAAGTTTCACTCCTGTACTCATGCACCTTCCTTACGTTTACATGCATTGCAGAATCTTGCGATTCCGATACTTTGTTGTGTAGTTTGTTGATCAACATATTCGGTTTCATTATTTTTTTGGTGCCTGATCCAAGTAATATATCGAGAATTAAGTAATGGTGCAGTGTTGAATATAACTGTGGGGCTTTGTGGTGCCTTGAGGGCCCTTGGGACGTCGTCTGTGTTTCACGTGCCTTGGGAAAGTCTGAGGTCACAACATGACTTGGAACCTCTTCCCCATTTCTTACCCATGTGCTCCAAGCCACATAATACCATATGACCTTGTAACAGCTTAGGATGTGTCCGAAGATGTTTCAGGCTAATCTTGATTTTTCCAATATAAACTCAGCTTGGATACATTCAAATGAGGCATCAAGTGATAATTCACTCACCAAAATGCCCATATGTAGTCGAAATGTAGCCCTTATTGAGCGACCCGCGTCCTACCGAAGCCCTACTTAGGTCGGGACTGGATGGGGCGCTTGAGTTCGCTTGGAGTGCACAGCATCGGCCCATACCCCGGTTCTGAGGCCTATGTCCTGTGACATACCAATTCAGCGAAAGGGTACAGTCTCTCATATGAGCAGAATTAAAAAAATGTGCGAACTTCCGAGGTTGACACTTTTTTGGAATCGGATGTCTCCCTCTCGCACTACTAAGCTCTAAAATTGTGCCTGTCTCTCCGGATCCTTTTATCAGCACCCTAGCCCCGCGGCCAACACGGGAGTGTCTTAGCGCCAAATGAACAGCACTCTAGCGCCGCGAGCTCGTGTCGATTCCCGAAGCCAGTAAGCCGTCGTGAAAGGCCCGGATTGATGCAGGGGTATCCCAAATCCCAGGAGGCGCAAGGTGCATGTCCGACGCCGCTCTCTGAGCAACCTAAATTTTCCTCAAGGACAACACCACCCGAGAGCGTGCTGTTTTGGGCTTAACCCCATCCGGTCGCCTCATTAATATATCCGTCTTGACTTGCCCCGACTCGGACGGGTAAATTGACTCCATTTGTAGTATCATTGTCGCGAAACACACATGCGCGGAAGGGGGTGAATCGTTTCCGCACTTCGCATAGCTTACTGGTACTCGGTTTGTGAAATTGAACTTACAATCACTAAAATGACCATTGAACCAACTGCACATGTCTTTTCAGCCTTGACCCTTGATGGGATCTCTTCTGGGTAAGACGTCGTGCCTCGGCCCGGTACACACACCGTTCCCCAGCGCGAAATTGGCAATGGTTCCGCAGATGTGTGGCCATATTGCTCGGCGACCGTGGTGTGCCCATGGGGAAATGACGATCGCAGGTTTTCATAAAATCCAACTTGACATCGTTCTTCTGCCGGCGACCTCTATGTTATACTTGTTGGCTTAGATTGTGGTGCTGGCCCCCAGGTCGATAAGGATTTTGTCGCATCATCGTCCTTGAATTCAGAGTCGAGTACTGTTGCTAGGTATGCACGAATTCTATCGACCTTTGCCTCGGTCGATCGACGTCTTGTTCCCTTTTCAGTCACTTTCATTGATCCTGAGGGCCGACGATGGGAGGTTCGACCGTGCCGGCCATCAACTTCCCGCAGATTTGCTTCCCCGAAGGCCAGTTCACAGACCTTGCCGATAGCATGCGGCAGGCGCATACTTAATGTGTACAGTAAGGCCCAGCACAGATGTTTTATCTCCCAGTTATCACGCAGATTCAACGTCTTCGACTCGGTGTGAACAACTTGCTTAGCCAAACCGTTGACATGGGCACATGCACCGATGTGGACAGATGCCGCACTTCTGGCGATATAGCATGGGGTTGCCTCGTCACTATAGGCTTATGCATCTCGGTGTCTCTGAACTTGAATGTGCCGCCTCCCGGAGGCGGTTTCCTTACACATGCTTGACCCAAGCTCAAGATGGGGCTCATCACACTCATCGCACCGGAATTGATGTTGGGCTGTGCAGTTCGACAGTGCATTGCGGCCAGGTGGTTTTCTAAAAGTGAGATATAGCAGCTGCCATTGAAAGTTTTACTAATGTCCATAGCTTACAATGTTTCACTCACCCATGGATTCATGTTCGTCATGGGTGGCTTCGTGACACCAGATGGCCATCCTATTGCAACAAAGGATCAACTCCAGCAGTATATGGAGGGAATCAGAGAAATCGAGGAGAAGGACATCGAGGACAAGATTAAACATGACTCGTTGACCAAATTGTGGGCACTGGTACAAGTTATATGGCTCGTTGGAAACTGCATTGCACGAATCCAGGCTAGACTTCCGATATCTGGTCTTGAGACTGCAACTCTGGCATGTGTTATTATCCAGGGCTTTACTTGGTACTCCTGGAGGCATAAACCCCGGGATGTCTTTGAAGCAATCAAAACCAAGCACATCAGTACATTGGTTCCACGCAATGAGTACGTTCACATAGATGGTGTACTATTTTGAGCATTGACGCCACTATCATTAGTGCCGATGATGAATTCAACACACAAACTCCGATGAGCTCTGTTGGGGAAATCTTGAGCGTGTCCAAGAGGAAATCATCATTGGACCTCCCTCTGATGATTGGAGACAGTCTTAATGCCATTGTATTCGGGCAATACCCACATTTCCGGACTGCAGCATCCACTTCGGTGCCCAATTTTTGGCCTGGGGCTATTGGAAATGACTGCCTTTGTCATCCAACTGCTCTATTTGCGCAGCTCATTTGTGCAATGTTATCTGGGGCAATATACTCCTCGGCATGGAACGCCGTATTCCCCACAATCCTCGAGCGGTGGCAATGGAGGGCCAGTGCTGTGTTGGTCACAGTATTTCCATTGCTCTGCCTTTTGCTCCTGTGGATAAGCAATAGTTTCAATCATGGAAGCCACACCAGGAAATTCTTCACCCACCCGAACTACGGCCTCGTGGTTCTCTATGTCCTTGCTCGCCTCTCTCTTCTGATTCTCTCATTTACGATGCTGTGCATGCAAGCACAAGATATGCTTGTGGATGTGAAATGGAGTGCATTGTTTCCTCATATGAAAGTCTGGAACTCTCAAGCCCACACGAGCCACGTGAGGGTATATCATGCAAAGGGCATGTGCGCATAGCACACATGATTAATCACAACCATCAAACTCGCACATTGATCATTGCGCTGCATGCTTGTGTGCCAAGCTTGAAGCTTGTAAATGAATGCTGCCGAGATCACTAATTGGTTCTCATGGTTTCGCTTCCTACTTCCGTGATGTCCCGCTTTCAGTGCACTCCCGCTCCACTCATATTATTCATTTTCTGTTCTGCTTGAGACCTCATTCTCTTGGTATATATTGTGTAGCTCATCTCTGTATTCTATACAGTATACAATTCTGTTTTCTGCAGAATATTTAGCTCACCATTCATTCCATTAGTAGCCTAAGTCATTGCGCAGTGGTTGAGCTGCCCCCACTTACGTTCTTCTATGTATACATCCACCGTGTTTGATACTTATGAGTGTCGTTCGCACAATGCCGAATGATGAGACCAGGGAGCAGCACACCTGGCATGCCTTGCCCGAACGAATTACACCCATGCATGTTCACTTGACCTTAAAATTTGAATTCCTTCTTGAGTGACATCTGCAAAGTCAAGGCGGTGCTGGCTTACAACTTGCTCGATCCTTTTATCATTTGCTTTTTGTGCTTTGACATCGAATACTGATGCTGTGGAATCTATCACACCGGGAGGTGCCAACTTCATAAAAGGTGGTGGACAGGTCTCAAAGTATTACTCGTATATTAAGCAGATGTCTTGATTTTATTTGGATGCTGCACAATGCCCACTCAAAAGGAATGCCAATCTATTCACGGCATCATTCTTTCTTTCTTTTCCCCATTTTTGTCCCATATCCAACGATCCTCCTGTGCCTTCAAAATGGTGCCCTTCCACAAGCCTTAAGATGTCAACAAGAGCCTCAAGCCCAAGTCACGCTCGAAGATCATCGCTGAACCACAATATTTCAAGTTCGCATTGCATTCACGGCCGGGAAAGTGCTTCAAATCGTTCACATGGCTCTCAAAATTATGTTTCAAATGGCAACACTCCCATCAACAAAGACGCAAGCACTCGCGAAGTTGCCGAAGGTATTCCCCCGCAACTCATCAAACAATCAAGACTCACCATCAACCTCCTGCGGCTACCACAACATCTTGTTCTGTAATCACTCGTCAATCCTCCAAGTCCGTGACATTCAAGCGCACTGAGGGGCTTTCAAGTTCAGTGGGAAATTTTGCATCAAAACTTCTCATCCTGTGCAACCTTCAATCTGGTAGCTTTCTGCGTGGCTTCAGAATTAACCCCTTGCTTTCAGTATGCTCAAGTCGGCAGTCCAGCATCTCCCTCCAGCCTACATGGCCATGCTCACTATCCTGCTTCCTTCTCACAAGGACGAGTATCTATACATTGTCAATTTGGTTCATGTTGTATCTGTTATTTTCATGGTAGAGTAACTGACTACTCTGTATTTTATCCAGCACAGCATCTGCAACCACAGAAAACTTGCCGCTGAATCATGCTGATGGTTACAGTACAAAACTTTTCCCTCAGATCCACAGTTTTTCCCTCTTTGTTTCCCTATTTGAAAACCATGTCATTCATTTTCCCAGTTGAATCAGACATGTCGACAACTGGGAAGTTCCTTGCTGATAAATACCAAGCTTTTCAGGAACCCTCAGATATCGGGCATTGTTTGCTAAGTACAGTGAGACCACTGGTCGAAAGCAGTCCCAAACTTCAAGATATATTCCTAGTAGCAATCCGACCTTTCAGCCATTGGCAGGACTGTATGTGAATGTTGTGATTTCGCCTTGATCTCCTCTGTCGGGCAAGATGTTTGAATACTTAATTATCTGTCTGATCCATTGCATGTAGCAAAGACTTGGTGGATGGATGGATGTTATTGCTAGGGACCAATTTATTTGTAGACTACTCGTTTCCTTCCAATTTGCAGTATTCAAGTGGCTCGTTTCCATGAACCCATGAACGATCAATATCAAGTTTCACCATGCTGCCACTAGCTGGAGCGAAGCGAGGGTATATCTTGTACACAATAGACAAAAAATCAACCTCTGGCCAATTTGGCAGTAGTACAAAGGAAGTAGTGACTAAGTAACACATTATATCTAAAAATCAAATTAAATATGATTGTGATCATGTCCCTGTCTTGTAGTATGAAATAAAATGGGGAAGTATCCAGTGGTGGCAAAAAGAAATGGCTGGGGTTGTTTGGGCTCAGTTCCCAGTCAAATCAGCTCAAGCAAAATTCTAAGGGGAATCTGGGATGGTTTCACGGTCTTTTGCACACTTGAACCTCTTACTTGCCTGCATTGTTGGCCGTAAATAAAATAAATTGTGGTGTTTTGAAAAATCGCAGCAACAGGGTGGTTTGAGTTTAAACCACCACATTGCCAATGTGAGAGGTGGTTTAAACCAGTTTAAACCACCCCACAGACTTGAATGCAAGCATGGTTTAAACTGCTGGTTTAAACCTGGTTTAAACCAGGTTTAATGCCTGTTTGTCAACAGTGGTTTTAGTCGGTTTAAACCGGTTTAAACCGGTTTGAACCAGAAAAAGTGGATCCAACATGTCCCAGTTTAAACCAAAAAAGTGCTTCTGACCCCTCTTCAAATGTCTCCCTAGCTCTATATACAAGACTTGACTTCTATAGCCACTTGAATTCTCATCTGGACCTCAAATGCACCAAAGCATGTATTAAGCACATAATTTTAGGTGTCAGTATACACAAGATGTCTACAGGAGAGTACATGATAGATAATGGAATACAGTAATCATGCAGTGAGATGTAAGGATAAAATAAACAGAAATGACCTGCAGGCTAGAAGTCTTGCTCAAGGACAAGATGAATAGAAGACACATTCAGCAGTGGTGTGCATGATAACTCACAAAAATATGTACAATGCTACTTTAAAATGGGTAAGAATGTATATGAGCTGTGCATTGCATCCCTGAGAACACTGTGGGATTGACATCTTGCATTTGCATTTGCCCACTGCCATGAGAAGCGGCCAAATGAGATAGAAACAATGGGTGAGTTTTCAGGGCAGCAAGACAATACAGAGTACTCGCTGGCAGAATTTCAAATTCATATTGAAGAGGACCTTGTGCTTGGCAGTGAAGGGCAGTATGACCAGTGTCAGCATAGGGTGATGCTGATACTCTCTCATCATATGTCAAAATGTCATGCACTGTGGTGAATCCATGGTGGTTGGTGCTGCTGCTGCATGGTATGGACAGAGGGTAAAATGTGAATGCATTGGTTTGTCCTGAACTCCAAGGGCAGATCCTCAAGCACTTGACCTGAAGCACAGTGTAAGTGTGAAACATTTACACTTACTTGGCAAAGGTACAAGGGCTTGTGTGCATTTGCTTAGAGCAAGGCTGGAACGGGTTGGTTAGGGGAAAGATTGAGATGTATTGGTAGGTATTCATGTATGTATACATCTTGGAGAGTATGAAATAACTGGTGCCGAATACATGGTTATGGGTGTAGATTGAGGGATAAAGGATGAGAAGAATCGAGAGGTGACAGAGAAGAAAGATAAGGTTAATGAAATAATATATCAACTCACAATCATTGAGTCAACTTGAGAAGATAGATTTTGGATTAATCAAGGTGAGTTGAATAATTTTAGTTTGAACTTGATATAGTTTAAACCATCACCAGTTCAAACCATCAAACCAGAAGCTGGTTTACAGCTATTTGCAGAACATAGGGCGCTAATCAAAAATTTTGTCTCAACATAAAAAATGTATTCCCCAGTATTTTGGTCATATCTCTCTTAATTCTTGCTCGTTTGGCATGGAATATATACCATTCAAATGGGGCATGCGAGGCGCACAGGCCTATATACAAGTATCACAGATCTGAAAATTTTAGAAATTGAAGGTCTCTTGGGCTGAACTCAAAGGTGGATTCAATTATGACAGGTTTCACCCATCTAAGACAATCCAAATGATATGTCAAGTGCTCAGGACCACCGTGAAATGTTTTTGAAGGCTTCGGAACATAAATAATGTGTTTCATGTACTGATCCAGATTTTATTTGGTCAGAAACCTTGAAATTTCAAAGTGTTAGAATAGCACGAACTTATATATGGGAAGGATCGCCTCTAATGCCCCATTATAACGGTATATATATCAAGAGAAACGGACAAGAATTGACTGAGATATGGGTGAAATACAAGGCTTTGATGTTGAAACAAACATTTGATCATTCCGCAAGCAGCTGTAAACCACCTCTAGTCAGAAGCACTTTTTTGGTTTAAACTGGGAGGTGTTGAATGCACATTTTTGGTTCAAACTGGTTTGAACTGGTTTAAACCATCACCAGTTCAAACCAGTTTAAACCATCACCAGTTCAAACCGGTTTAAACCATCAGCAGTTTAAATCATCAATGGTTCAAACCGGTTTAAACCATCAGCAGTTTAAATCATCAATGGTTCAAACCGGTTTAAACCATCAGCAGTTTAAACCATCAACGGTTCAAACCGGTTTAAACCATCAGTAGTTTAAACCATCAACGGTTCAAACCGGTTTAAACCATCAGTGGTTCAAACTGGTTTAAACCAGTTTAAACCAACTAAAACCACTGTTGACAAACAGGCATTAAACCTGGTTTAAACCAGCAGTTAAACCATTCTTGCATTCAAGTTTGTGGGATGGTTTAAACCACCTCTCACATTGGCAATGTGGTGGTTTAAACTGAAACCACCCTACAGTACAAAATCATTCTCTGGGATGAAGTCCTACCAAGAAATGGTAATTACTGTCTGAAAGTACTTACAAAGAGGATCCCAGTCATATGTTGATTCACCTGAATTGCATGTGTGGTGGTCCCACAAATTGTCCTGCAAGTTGGCCATTTTCAGCTTTTTTGACCAATTTACTGCCAAAAACACAAAAAATGGCCAACTTGTAGTCAGGATTTCAGAACCAAATCTCTGTAGATTTAGGCGAACTAATGTATTAATGCGGTCCTATTATCAAGCACTTTCATGGGGTAGGCACCATTTTTCAAGTTGAGTTGATTGTGAAAAGTCAATCTTTGGAAATACCATAATTTATTTTATTACACCACAATGGTATGGACAAGAGATGGCTGAAATGGTGCACAATGTCTAGAAATCAATGGCAGTTGACTGTAGAATTTCATTTGAGCAAAATCGATGAGCATTCGAGTGAGAACAACCCCGGCTATTTCTTTTTGCCACCACTGTATAACATTCTAGAAACCCAATTGTAGATGGCTCTTAGTCCCTGTATATCATATGGTGAATGAACATGATAAAATACATATGTGTGGCATAGAGCATAGAGAATCATATGAAAAACAGATAAGCATAAATCAGTAGTCAGGAACATGGAGCAGCAATGTAACATTTAGGGAAGGACACGGGTTCAGGTCAACCTGCCAGATTTATCAGTCGGGTTGAGCAGGTATGGGTCACAGGCCTGGACTTTTCCAGACCCAAAACCCATGGGTTGCCTGCAGGTACCAGAAATTCAATGCAAATGCACTGTAAAGACCCCATTGTGGTCTGTTCATAGGTGGAGATCATGAAATTATGTCTTGAATCACTTCTTACATCGCTATCTTAACTTGAAATGCTGGTTTGGATAAGTTTCAAGAGGTGCTGAGGCTCGGATCATATCCGGCATCGCGGTGCCGGGACCTGTGATAGACCCACAAACCCGTACAAACTGGTCGACCTGCACCCAAACCCATACCCATGACCATCCCTAGCAATGTTCCCATTACACAAATGAGTATGAGCATTGTAGGGACCCTTGCAAACATGGCAGGGTGTTTATTCAAAGAAGTAACTACCGATAACACATGGACAAACAGCAAAAAATATATCTAAGTTGGGAGAATTAATCCAACTGCAATGTAAGTAAGGTATGAAGAGAGAGCATCAGGAGAACATGAAATAAATGTAAAGAGGAACAGGAACAATCACCAGCAACAGCAGTGCCAACAGAAACAACCACAAATTCTAGCAGGTCAGACACAAACACTGAGAAGAAATTCCATTCAACAAGACCACCGTATGGGTCAGTGACAAATAATAAGGTTGTGAGTATGATGACAACAAAGCAAGTAAGGAATGTGTATTTAAGCACCCAATTGGTTTGGTAAACCAGTCAGGTTTACATACAGAGAGACATAGGAAAGTAATGGGTGACAATTTTTAGGGAGGCTGCTATTCAAAGTTTCAAACCTGAATAACACAAATGGAAGTAGCTCATGAAGCCATTTCAAGGAAGAGATAAAATTTGAGATTCAGGATGGGAAGGAGATGATCCTAATCTGTATCCACAAGTATACAGAAATTTTAACAAGAGGAAGGCAAATATGTTTTTACAGCTGAACAGTTTGAGGGAGTTTTCCCAATCAACATTGCTGCACCAATGCCAAACAGACAGAAGTGGAAAGATCAAAAATACTACTTGCATGCAACACAAATTTGTTGTTGCTTGTGTGATTTGACCAGCTGAACCAACATGGGGGACAGGCACTGCTCCTGCAATTTTGCGAAAAGGTCCCAGCAACTGAGAAGAAATTGAATAGAAAGATTATAAGCACCACAAACTTGTGAAGATACTGGAAAAACAGTGTGTGAAAGTAGTGAATATGCAAGTTTTGAAGTGCTGATTGGTCCCCTGTGCTATGTGTATTTGGCTTGGCATGATCCACATGAGACAAGTAGAGATGAGCTTCAGACTCCTAGACTTGCAAGTGAGGAAACAGTGCACCCCATTCTACATCCACAAACATATCTTGTACTGGGAGGCGTAACATAGTGAGCGAGAGAATGAGGAGGGACAGACGAGCAAAGACATAGAGGACCACAATCCCATAGTTGAGGTTGGTGAAGAATTTTCTAGTCCAACTTTCATGTTTGAAGCTATTGCTTATCCATAAAAGCAAAAAGCAGAGCAACGGGAACACAGTGATGAAGACAGCGCTAGCCCTCCATTGCCACATCTCAATAACTGTGGGGAACCCAGTGTTCCATGCTGAGCAATGCATTCCTCCAAACAAAGTAGCAAAAGTGAGCTGTACAAATAGAGCAGTTGGAAGCCCAGGACAGTCCCTTCCAAATGGCCCTGACCAGAAGCTGGGCACTGAGGTGGATGCTGTAGGGGTGAAATCTGGGTAGTGCCCAAATACAATTGCATTGAGATGGTCTCCGAACATCAGAGGGTGGTCCAATGATGGTTCACTCTTAGAAACAACCAAGGTTTCCTCAGAGTAGTTCCCCCTGTCATGGATTTTGCTTGAGACATCATGCAATGGTTTGGCTTCCAACTGTGCCCGAGTCAGAGTAACCACTGCACTGGTAGGCTCAACTTTGATTGCCTCAAAGATATCGCGAGGTTTGTGCAGCCACCAGTACCAAGTAAAGCTGTGTATAAAAACACATGCTAGAGTAGCAGTCTCAAGCCCAGATATCGGCAGCCCAGCTTTGATTCGTGCGATATAGTTTCCAACGAGCCATGTGACCTGCACTAGTGCCCATAATTTAGTCAACGAGTCATATTTGATCTTGTCTCTGATATTCTTCTCTTCGATCTCTCCGATTCCCGCTATATAGTGCTGGAGCTGATCCTTCGTTGCAACAGGATGGCCATCTGGTGTCACAAAGCCACCCATGACGAACATGAATCCATGGGTGAGCGAAACATTGTAAGCTATGGACATTAGTAAAGCTTTCAATGGCAGCTGCGAAATCTCACTTTTAGAAAACCACCTGGCCGCAATGCACTGTCGAACTGCACAGCCTAACATCAATTCCGGTGCGATGAGTGTGATGAGTCCCATCTTGAGCTTGCGCCAAGCCCGGGCAAGGAAGCTGCTTCCGGGAGGCGGCACATTCAAATTCAGCGACACCGAGATGCATAAGCCCATAGTGACGAGGCAACCCCACGCTATATCGCCCGAAGTGCGACATTTGCCCACATCGGTGCATGCGCCCATGTCAACGGTTTGACCCAGGAAGCTGTTCATACAGAGTAGTCGACGATGTTGAATCCGCGGGAGAGCTGGGGGATAAAAGGTCGGGCCCTAAACAATCTATCATACACAATAAGTATTCGCCTCGTGGTGTTCGTGAGGCAACAAAGAACTGCCTCGGGGAGCAACGGGATACAAGGAGCCGACGCTGCCTTCTTTGGATCAGCAGACGTAACTCCAATGAACGTGAGACAGAACACGGTCGCCGATTACTGTACTCGAGTTGACTGACCTACTATTTTCCTCCATCTTTGCAGATCAAAGACCATATGACCCAAGTACCTTGATCTGATACCACAGAATAAGTACTGTTCAACAAAAATCAATCCACATCGTCCGCGAATACTTGTACGTTGAACAGTACTTCCGGAGCATTCGATCTCAGGGTCGCACATGATGCTGAGGAACAATAACACCGAGCCACGAGCGGCGGATGATTTAATACAAGACCGAAAAACAACACGAAGACATCGTGCCGATCGACACGCCCATAGAATTCGCGCATGCGTACCAACTGTCCCCGATTCTTAATTCGAAGACCATGGCGCGTTATCAGAATGAGGCCCAGAGAAGCACGAAAATTTAAAGAAACTCGGGAAGTAATTGGAAGTGTAGAACATGGAGGTTGCCGGCAAAAGAACGACATCAAATCGAATTCGCCGTCATTTCTCCATGGGCCGCCGGTCATGCCCTATGACACCTGCGGTATCATTGCCAATTTCGTCAGCGCCGAGGCACGGTGCGTACCCGGCCGGAGCTCGCCATTACATTAAAGGCCAATGCCGGGATGACTGATGGATACTTCGTAATAGTAATCAAAGCTCGATTTCAAGAGCTGAGTACTATCCAGTAGGCGAAGGATGGACGGACCGCTAGAACTGCGGGTACGATGTACCCTTCCGCATGCGCGTGTGTTTCGCGACAATAATACTGCGACACGAAAATGATACTGAATTCGGCCCGTCAGTCAATACCGTTACGATGTACAAGACGCAGACATTAATCAGGAGCGCGGAGATCAAGGTTGAACGTGGCATGACAAAGGTGGTTGGTCCTCGAGGAACATGCATTCCTTCAAGTTGCTCCTCCGAATTCGGCATACCCCTGGATCACCTCCAGGAATTCCACGACGGCTTGCTGGCTCCGGAAATCAGCGTGAGCTCGCGCCACGCGCCGCGCATCTCCTGACGTGTGGTTGGTTTGCATAGAACAATAATGCGAATAACAGATATGATAGGGACGCTATCCGTCTGTCCGTCCGAGGCATAGCCGAAATTAACGGTCTGGTTCCACTTCCGACATTTAGCGCCACGTTTCAGCGCGCGCCACGGATTAGGATCTCTGGGTTGAGTTACGACAGGTTACGGCTCAATTTTTTTATCTTCAGTCAAGATTGGGCATCAGTTCCGATGATTCCGGAATCCCTAGCTTTGTGCCTTCGTCTGTTCATGCGTCGGACACAGTCTCGCCCATTGTACTATAGTATTTCGACCAAGTGTTCACGATTTTAGCAATTTCACTCGCCGAGAAGGCCTAAAAATTTGCTTTTGAATTATCCCGATTTTTGAACACATCACAAAAAATCTGGCCGTCACCGTCACCTGAATACTTGGTCGAAATACTACGGTACAATGAATTCCAGCCACTCACTATGAGACACATTCCCATATTCCTCTCATATCTTTCAACCGCAGAGCCTCAATATTGTGTGTGTCAACAAGATGCTCTGTTGCCTGCCTGCTCCTGATTCGTCCATGTCACTGATTTGTTTCAAACCCTCTCAAATCTTTCTCGACTCTATGTCATTCACTGCGTTGAGGGGTCCCGTAGTCAAAGGGTGTGACTACGTACGTAGTCGCATCGACATACGTCTACATGCGACTACGTTGTCCTTCCCTTGGCCTACCTGTGACTACGTCTGACTACCTGTGACTACATACGTAGTCACAGGGTAGTCACAGGTTGGCTTCGACTAATTATCGTTATAGTATTACTGTTGAGTTATTGTCGCTTTCAATGTCTCTGTTCGGAGCGAACGGTCCGCATCCGTGATGATCCGGCGTGATGTGACACGTAACCTGTCAATGTCGATAAAACCCAATCATTGCATGTTGGCAAGAGAAAAATGTTTGAGAAGCATTACTGAGGCAAATGGGCAAGGAAAAACCATAAGAGGTTGGACAGGAACTGTGACTATGCGAGTAGGAAGAGGTAGGCAAACGTAGTCGGAGGTAGTCGGATGTAGTCACACCTTGACTACATGACGTAAACCGAGCTCAGTGAACGTAGTCAGACCCTTTGACTACGACCTTTGACTACGGCCGTAGTCAGATGTCAGGCACAGGTAGTCAAAGCTCGGTCAACGTAGTCAGAGTGTGACTACAGGGGCCCTCAACGCAGTGATTCTCCATGTCTCCTTGACGTTGCCTAAATATCAAATACTCTGTGGTTCCAACCAAGTGCCAGCTTGCTTGGATGAGCACTAGTGAGCTGAGATTGAGCTGAGTGCCCCTTGGTGTCTTGTCTGCTCTGTAATTTGGTTCATGCCTTTGTGCCTCGCCATGTCCCCATTTGAAATGTCGATTGCCATCACTATTGGCTAAGTTTGAAAATTTGTGCTTTCCTTCCTGTCACGATGAACGAACAAGACCTGGAACTCAAGTTGCGCTGCTGGTGCACGAGGATGGTGAAGTCGCAGCATATGGGAAAATATTCAACATCAAATCATCATCTTTCCAGGGTGTTAGGGTTGTCGTTCCAAGCAACACCCGGGTTATCATCGAAATTGAAGACCGTCTGTTGTAGCTGGACTTCATCGGCTTCCCCATGAGACAAATTCAGGATCATAGCGCACCAAAGTGGGTGCATATACAGTTGCTCATATGAAATACCATCAGGAGAGGACCTAAGACCCTGTTCGGGATCCCCAGGTAGCTAGATGAAGTCACAGGATTTCTCCTGTACAGGATGTCCAAAAAGGGTATCCTGTACCTCCAACGATCGGACTCCATCTGCGTGTCCTGTCACAGTGTGACAACTCATGTACATTCATTAAGCATAAGTGATAACACTGGGGGCAATGAATTGCACATCCAAGTTAGAATGTGTTTGATGCATCCAGTCTATATTACAGCAAGCTGGCCCACAAAGGTTTTCAAAGGCATGAAAGCAGCTTTTGTGAGTTCTTTGTGCATCTTTGTTCCCCCTGGTGATGAGCCTGCACTGGAGGTGCAGGCACCTAAATCAATATCAAGCAGGACAAGAAAGTCGAAGACTGAAGCCTGGACTCAATCACTCCTAATATAATCTCAACTCCAACTCCAATACAAAGAACGGGGTGATTTCGGGGTAGTAGGGTACGGGAAGGGTGTGCAAAGATAGATTTCTGTGAGTAATGGTGCAAGGCGTCTGAAGACTGAATTGCTAGAGCAGGGACTGGGTTTCAACAGTTCAATAGTGCATTCTGCTGATCGCAGAACCGTCCATGATTGTGGAGAATTGGAAACTTCGACAACTAGCCAATTGAAGTCAGAAGAACTGCACAGACTGTTAACAGACAGGGATTCTACTTGGCTCATCTGGTTCAAAAAGCAGCAGCAGAACCAGACACATTTGATCTTACTCGAGCAGCAGTGTGAGCAAGGCACAGCAGCTCTTACTTGAACAACCAGAGGTCTTTCTCGAGAAGAGCAAGCTTTATTTCACTGGTGGTGGGACCCTGAGTACCTGGAGGGAGATTTCTCTCAACTGCAATAAGCCTCTCAGATGGCAGCTCTCTTAGGCGAGGGGAAAGACCTCAAGGGTTGCATGGCAGCTCTTATATTCACATCAATTGCGTGCTGGTTGCTATGCCACATTGAAGAGATGATCATTGATCATGTCATCTTTTGCCTGCAGACGCTATTGTTCCCCTTTTTTGAAAGCAACACCGCGGCCACTCTTCCAAAAAATATCTTCCCCACTCAAGCCTGCTTAGACAGGGAGGGGTCTTCCACATTCGTCATTTCCTCGTGTGGTACCAGAGTGTTGGACTGGACAGCTCCCCTTCTGGGAGGTGCCACAGCCAAGGATCAGCTTCTGATGTCATGCCACCCAAGCCATCAAGACTTCTTCCTGGAGCTGTCTCTGACAGCATTTAGCCATGCCCTGCTGGGCATGATCCTTGCTAGTTGGTGGCTATTTCCTACAGTGGCAAGAGCATAGCATCTCCCAGCACTTCTGCTAGATAGAGTTGCCCCTGTACAGGGCCTCATCCTGCTGCTAGATGCCAAGTCCCTCCCCTAGTGATCATCACTGGTGCATAGAACCTCAGTTTACCGCTACTGTTCACAGCCCATCGCTGATGTCCTCCCACTGAAATGCTACGATTTTACCAGCCATATTATTAAACCATTTGAACATTTCTAGTGTTGCAATGGCTTTCATCCTTCAATGGTGAGACAGCACAACACATAAAGCATTAATCCTCTGGTATTTTTGCGCTTTTTCAGACCAGAATGCAAACCATCTGGAAGCATAGGAATGCACCTAGGCAGTTACTTATACAAGTACACTAGGATCCTGTTTAGTGATATAAAAGAGAGTTAGCATTGACTCCGATGGCTAGCTGTAGTATTTGGGTCTTTCAAGTGGGATGCTGATAAGCCATGCAAATAAACACACAGGAAATTTTGCAATTTTGTGCTTTCCGTGCATGCACTCTCCTTAATAAGGGTTACCGTGAGCCTCAAATGGGTAACTGAGGGTCATATAGTTAGAATGGTTTCCAAGGATATCTGTGGTAACATTGCTGGTAAAGCGCGAAGCCCGACACTATCAGGGGTATTATTCAAATAACCAGACAGTACCTGGGTTACTATAACTCAGAAGCACTGACACTAGACTCAGACTAAGAGGATTAAACATAATATTGGCACTCCAAGGAAAGACATGAATGGGTTCCAGGAGCACCTCTGCAACAAATGGTGTTTGTGGAAGTTTGACAAGGACATACACATGCCAGAGGTCACGGGGCAATGGGCAAGAAAGGCACATGGAGGGATTGGCTGGACCTGGGCAGGTCTGGGCTCTTCTAAGAAAGCACAACAGTCAAACATGTCAGTGTTCAGCACCAGTGGCATGGCTACAGACAGCTGTCCGATCATGGCAGTTACCAATCAATCATGGTGGGGGGTTCTGCCAGTTCAACCACTTTCCAAGATTGGACAAGTTATCTTGAAGAGACCCCAGTTTACCATGGCAGGTGAGCAGGCTAGTGATGAGGAAGAAATAAGTAAGGGATAGCAGGGATGCAGAGGGCTAGCAGTGTTGAGGGCAGGAAGAGTTGGAAATGTCTCCTCGATACCGCAGCAAGGAGATCCTTTATTGTTTGGACAACACACAACAGCCAATGTTTAGGGGGAACCAATAGCAATACAATACCCATGCAGGGGATTTGAGTCATAGTTTCTCAGGTGCACAGACCTTTTCTCATAATATTTATATAGTCATTGGACTGAGCAGTAGTATATAAGGAGAGTGTACAAGTAGAATTAGGTAGCAGACCTTTGGGTTGGGGCACTTGGGCTGGGGTTAGCACTTGCGTTGTCGACAGGTTGGGCTCACAGAAAGACTTAGGTCAATCCACGAACGAATTGTAATTGTCTTGTGGCAGTTTGGCCAAAACTTGGTTTCCTTGGAAAGATCTTGTCTGTTTGACTTGTGGCAGTTTGGCCAAAACACGTTTATCTTAACAACTATTGTCATTCTTCGGGAACACCCACGTTATAAAAACCCAATTGATTCATTTTGAATCAGAGGAAGGTGTCTTTTTTCAAAAGACAACAGAAGGCCTCTTATCCTTGGCAACTTTCCTTGGATTGTTCAAACGAGTGAAAGTGCTATTTGGTCTAATACTTGACCTTCACCCCTGAACTTGCACAAGTTTCCATGCTAGCAAAGGAGGTGTTAAGTGATAGTGTGTGTGTGGTTGAGTTTGGTCTCAGAGTGCGGATTATATCCTTACTCTTGTGGTTTTCTCTGCTTGGGTATATTGCTCAGTCATCTACTTGCACACAGCATGGTCACCCATTTCAACGTGCTTGCCAAGGCACTTATACATGACCCCAAAGGAGATATACCTGGAAGCCCATCCATTGCCTAGGAGCGATATCAAAGACAAGATGTTCAACCAGAAGTGCAGGAGTTCGAAGAGAGGCTGCTAGCGATTACCAGACATGTTCAGACCAATGCCTAGGCGGCTAGGGACCAATGGTACAAGACACCCTATAGGACTTAGTAGAATTGCCAGTGCCTAGGTGGACAATCATTGACTTTTGGGCAGAACCATTAGGCTGAGGAGATGTCCAAGGCATTGATCCGAAGACTTTGGCATGAGAAAGACATGTGATGGTCAAGCGTGAGCACGACCTGACAAATATAGATAAATATTGGGGAACAATTGGACAGTTCTCATTGGAACCAAGCATCAGTAGTCTTGGCAGTCAGGATCTGCAAGTCCAGAATGTCACCAGACTGCATGAATCAGCAACCAGAACTATTATTAGACAGGATTCAACTCCTGCTGTACAGACACATACTTGTAGGTGTGGACGGCGGTGAGACGGCACAACAAATAAAGCATTGATCCTCTGGTATTTTTGCGCTTTTTCAGACCAGAATGTAAACCATCTGGAAGCGTAGGAATGCACCTAAGCGGTTACTTATACAAGTGCACTAGGACCCTGTTCAGTGATATAAAGGAGAGTTAGCGTTGACTCCAACAGCTAGCTGTAGTATTTGGGTCTTACAAGTGGGACACGCTTGCCTAGGCACTTATACATGACCACTAAGGAGATATACCTAGAAGCCCATCCATGCCTAGGAGCAATATCAAAGACAAGATATTCAACCCAAAGTGCAGTAGTTCAAAGAGCAGGCTGAGAGAGATCACTAAACATGTTCAGACCAATGCCTAGGCAGCTAGGGACCAATGGTACAAGACACCATATGGGACTTAGTAGGACTGCCAGCACCTAGGCAGATGATCATTGACTTTGGACAGAATTGTTAGGCCAAGGAGATGGCCGAGGCATTGATCTGAAGACTTTGGCATAAGAAAGACACATGATGGTCAAGCACGAGCATGACCTAAGAGAACAATCGGACAGTTCTTATTGGAACCGAGCATCGGTAGTCTTGGCGGTCAGGATCTGCAAGTCCAGAATGTCACCAGACTGCATGAATCAGCAACCAGAACTATTATTAGACAGGATTCAACTCCTGCCATACAGACGCATACTTGTAGGTGCAGACGGTGGCATTTGCGATCATGCATATACCATTTATAGACCTAGGTGGTTATTCAATATGACTTATCCTACCTCAGACGCTTGCGAATGGCCTCGGCATATTTATTTTGATTCATTTTACTTTATCTCATCCATCATTGCTCATATGTATAAAAACCCAGTAGAATAACCACGACACCAGATTGATCCCACCTAAGTACTGGTGCAGGTTTCTCAGGCTATACGTGGAGATTTTGGTACACCGAAACTTTGCTTGTATTAGTCTTTACTTGGAATCTGGATATTTGTTTGACTCTGGACTTGGAGTTTGAACTTGAGAAAGAGACCTTCAGTTGTTGACTTAAGATTGAGTCTTCACTTATAAAATTGATTGGGTGTTCTCCCTCTTGAAAGAAATCGTATTTGATCATTGAGTTGCCTCTACCCTGACCTGTGCAAAGGGCCTCGTTGTAGTGTATTGGATCTTGACTGGAATTGCGGTAGCTGGCAGGAGGCCTTAACAGAAGAAGATTTGAACCAGGCATACTACCTCTAGGCGACCGACTGTACCTTGTCAGGTGTTTTGCCTTCACCCCAACTTGCTGCCTAGGAGCCCTGTTGTTGGATCGACGTCTGGACACGTGCAGTGTTCCTAGGACCTGATAACAAAGTAGACAAACGTTCCTAGTGCATTGGAAAGCCTAGGTCGATGGCATAACAAACCGTTTGAGCCTTTGTTGGCTTAGAGTTAGCCTCAGATACTCACAGACTACCAGAGTGAGGATTTTCACAAGTTATCAAAACCTCTGCCCTGGAGCCTTAGATTTAATCATCTAAACCTCCTTGTATCCACCTATTATAAAACAACCTATTTACTTCGTTCATCGAGGTGCCTAGGCGGACTTTCCTTCAGTTGGAAGCACTCATCTGAAGTATAAGATGAACATATGAAGTACTGTGTGTCTTGGATTTTATTTGGTTTCAATTCTGAACCAGCTAGCCGCATACTAGGGCTTGGACCTGAGCTCACAAGGAGAAGCACTTAATCTTTGGGAGTAGTAGTGTTGGTGTAGTTTGGTAGTTGTTGGTGCGGTTTTTGCCTATCGCATTCCATCGCTATCCTTTCACGTTTGTCAAGTGCACTGTTTCAGCACCTCACCCTTGCTATTTGTGGCTGCTGCTATTGCCTTCTCCAGGTTTTGTGTTGTTTTCTTATGGTCCATCACTTCCTGGTGATTGTGAGACATCATTTTCCTCTGTGGAATTATTTTGTAGGCTTTTGACTGTGTCATTGAAGCTAGGTGTGCTCCTGGTAATAGTAGCTGTCTTGGGATTTGGGTATCTACTATGTCTGAGCCCTCTGGTTTGAGGCGACCTTCATTTGCGAGTGCATCCGCTTGTTCATTGCCCTCGATCCCTGAATGTCCTTTGACCCATTCAAGGATTGTGGGTGCTGTGCGTTCTTGGAGGCAGGCTAGTGTCACCTGTAGCAGGAGGCCATTCTTGGTGTCCATAAGGCCTTCATTTTCATGTTTTCTGTGGTGTTTTGTGAGTGCCTCAATTTCAGTTTTGGAGTCGCTGATGATTCTTAAGGGGATGTCCCTTGGGTTGTCTTCCAGCGCTGTTTTATTGCAAGGATTTCGCCCATGTTATTTGACGGTGACAGCTCATTTGGTACTCTCACAGCTCTATTTCTTACATCTTGGGCTCCATAAAATATTCCTGCACCAGCTTGTGCTTTGGCAGTTCCATTTTCTGTAGCTGAGCCATCTGTGTATACAACAATCTTTTCTTCATCAGGTTCTGGGTCCATCTTTGTTCTGGGTGGGGCACTACTACTTGTGAGTCCCTCTCTGAAGATATGGAATGCGCTGGTAATGGTTTCTCCACTTGTTATTGTCGGGTCAAATATGTATTGGTTTTGTTTAGGGAGTGGGAGGGCTGCTCTGTCCTCTGCCTCATAGTCCTCAGGCTGGCCAGCTAGCAGGTTCCATTTGTCGGGTAGTGTATTCAGGAGGGCTCATGCTTTGATGTAACATGCGTGAGGTGAGGTGCATGCTATACAGTCACGTCTTGTCTGATTGCATGCTGTGCATGCACAGTTTCTCCTCAGGCAGTGGTTGGCGTCATTGGCATGCCATGCTAGTGTTTCGGCATCACCCACTGTGACTACTTTGTGGTGGGTTTTGAGGCATACAACTTCCATTCCCTGGTTGAAGACACCCTGGTTTGCTCTTGACTTGATATGATACCAGATCGTCATTTCTCTCATGACTTTTCTTGTGAATGCCAAGCCATCAAGTCCTGTGTCATATTCCATTGCTACCTTCATTAGTTCGTTGAGGTCTTTTGGCAATTGGGTGTATTTACTGTTCCAGGATTGCAGGAATACATTCACACATAGGTTCTTATCCACAATTTTGTCCTGGTTACCAAGGATGTTGATTGCTTGTAGCTCATCTGCTACAAATGCCCATAGTGGGTGGTCTGCATCCATTTTCAGGTATGATTTGAGCCAGGTGATCATGATGGCTTCATTTCTCACAATTACATCAAGGAGATTCTGCCCTCCGGAGTCAATTGGTGTGTAGACTGTTTCCTTGTTAACTGTTGGGACTTTTTTTTTCACCCCATACGAACTCGTGGACTCTTTTCTCTAGTTTGGCCTCTATTTCCTGGGGCATTCCCTGCACTTTGGCCAGGTATTGGGTTATTCAGCCTATGACCATCAGGATGATCAGGCGGCGACCCTCCATTGTAGGGCTGCCCAGTTCCTGTTGTTCGAGGGCTTGGTCAATCTTTTCAATTGTTCTGGTCCATGTGCTGACCTCTTTTAGATCATTCCCTACCTATGCACCCAGTGTGCGAATGGGCTCTTGTTCTTTCGCAATTTTGATATGTTCTGGGACTTTTGTTCCATTTACACACCTTGTTGTGCGCACATTATCACGGTGTGGTTTTTTTCCAATCGGAATTATCTCTGTTTTCCCTATGTTAAATTTCGCACCCGACGCCATGCACCATTCCTCTAGTATTGCGACCAGGTCTGCCCAGTCATCCTTTGGTGAGAGATAGACTAATGTGTCATCTGCAAATAGGGTGCTGATGAGCTCCTCCTCAATTCCTTGGATTTTGAAACCTTCCAGGTTGGATTTCCGGAGTGCTTCCATTAGTGGTTCAATGACCAGGTCGAAAAGTAGGCAGGAGAATGGGTCCCCTTGCCTTACGCCTCTTGTTACTTTGAACAGGTGGTCACTGAAGACTCCATTTATGGCTACTGATGTGTATGTGTCACTATATAGGCTTTTGACTAGATTGATGAACTCCTGGGGAATGCCAAAGCTTGCTAGTGCTTTCCATAGGTAGTCATGTTCTATTTTGTCATATGCCTTCTCTTGGTCCAGGGTGACAATCACTCCATGTAATTCTGTGGCTTCTGATAGGTCAATTATTCGTTTCGTGAGCCAGATTTGATCATAGATATGTCTCCCAGGTACAAATCCTGCTTGGACAGGGTGTATTAGGGTTGGGGCTACTTTGGCTAGTTTTATCATCAGCACCTTGGTGAAGATTTTATAGTCTGTGTTCAGTATGGAGATTGGCCTGTAGTTTGCTATGTCTGCTCTATCATTCCTTTTTATAGAATGGGGCCATCCAGCTCTTAGCTGATCACTCGGTCCACTTTTCTAGAGTGCTGGGCACAGGTTTCTATTCAAGATACAGAGTACAACCATATTCCCTGGATTTCACAGGTAGACAGTTCACTGGCTACACCAAACTCTACAGCAGGCTTATGTACTTTTTAGAGAAGCACAAAGGAGAAAACAGGGATTTCTAGCATCATGCCACAAGACCCTCCAAGCAGGTCAAGGTCCAAGGATGCACACCATCGCCATCTTTACAGGTGAGATGGCTGCCCATAAACGGGGACAGTGCCGTCCTGTCATCAGCTCGGCACAGAGAAATTTATGGGGCAGGTATGGGACGGCAAATATGCTGTCTGTCCCATCAACCTGGCAGGTTTGATGGCTGCAGATGGGTGGAATGTTTTCAGTATGTTGATGCTACTTATTTGTTGCATGTTTGTATGCCACCATGGAGAATATGAGTTCCTCAGCTGCATAGTCGATGTTGAGCATGGAACACTTCCCTGTGTTGACATGTTGTGCACCCTTTCTCATGATTCAACTATTTACATGATATGCATTGATGAACCAACTGACCAGCCAGGTGCGAGCTAAACACCCAAAGAGGTGGCTGCACAAGGAAGGAAGGAAGGGACAAAGGCAAGTTGCTTCAACAGACACTGAATGCCGACAAATGACCGGCGGGAACATAGGTGGCAGGAGGAACAAAGGCAAAGCTAAAACATGGGCATAGGCGAGTCAAAACAAAGCGAAACAATGCGAGGACGTGGACATGGACGATGGTGAATGAATTGACTTGAGCTGCAAAAGCTGGGGGCAAACAGAAAAGTGTATATTTTGCAAATAGGTACAGAATATATAGAGAGCCATACACAGGAGGCATGACCTGTGGCCTCCTGGGGAAAAAAGCCACCGTGGCTTATTGCCGGCTTATTAGCCGTACTTTACCAGTACCTTGGCATATTTTTATGAATGACATCATTTGCAACATGTACGGTAGGCAAGAGCTACGCAGCTCGATTTCGATCGAACAATGTGGTTCGGCCGAACCGCGTAGCTCCCACAAAGGTCCGGAGATACCCGAACGACGCGGTTCAGCTCTCTGTCTTTCACTACCTGCTTGTCGTCGTCGTCCTGAGCCCGCTGCCGCCGCCGCCGAGTCCGCTACTGATTCCCATACTGTAGCTTTCACAAATACCTTCAAATTCAAATTATCCTGGTCTCGAGTCACTTCATAAAGTCTTAGCACCGCATAATGGTCAAGGGAATTCGACTGGGAGTGAGAGCACTTCATTTTTCTTATTGGTCTTGAATTTCTGCTCTCCCTCAGTCAATGAATTCAAGCAGAAGGAAATGCATTCTCAGTGCTATTGAATCTTAATCAAAATGTATTCCTTGAGCACTGTCGAACCATTCTTATCACATTCGTATTCCGATACCATATGTGTCGATGTTCAGTCTAGGTAGGTAGGTATATTCCGGCACGGTCCCATTGAGGAACAGCCGGGGCCCGTACACATAGTAGTCCTAAAATTCCCAATAAGAATTGTTGCCAGTGCGGATAATTAAATGCTCGCGATCGAAGTAAATTCTACATTACCACGTCCCCTCCTGCCTGGAAGCGAAGATATCAGTCCTAAGGAGAGTTTCACAAATTTGATGGCCACTTGTCCACGAGAGGAGACGAGAGGCCTTGCCATCCCAACTCTCGGTGGCCGAGACCGGACAATGATGAACAGCGTCACTAATGGCGAGGATAGCAGAATAGCGTGATAGTTGACCCGCAACTGAGACGGCGGTGGCAGCGAACAGTGAAGGGGACGGCGACAACGAACAAGTACTTATTGAAAGCAAATGAGTGTTCTGAGCCGAACCGCGTTGCTCGGGTATCGCCGGGCCTTTGTGGGAGCTACGCGGTTCAGCCGAACCACGTAGTTCGATTGAAATCGAACCGCGTAGCTCTCGCCTACCGTAAACATGTCTGCAGCACCATATCATGGTCATCTGACAGACTGGAAAGAAAATCATTTGGTGCTCAAAAATTCTTCTATAGGAGTTAGGTTCTCACCAATATCAGGATGTATTTTGTTAGATTTTGGTGAGCAAGGAATACTGGATTTTGCCTGAAGCTCGAAGTGCAAGGAGAGCAATTATGTAACACTTACACACATGTTTTGATCCACGCTTGTGATCAGGCAATGCATCCTGTGACCACCGGCCTGGGCTGCCAAACCTGCTGTGTGTGGAAAATTTGACTAGGTACCGGTAAAGTACGGCCAATAAGCCAGCAATAAGCCACGGCGGCTTTTTTCCCAAAAGGCCACGGATCATGCCGCCTGTGATAACCAGGGAGATGAAAATATAAAATTAAAAGCATAGGGGTATCCAGGAACAGATGGAAATATGAAATAGGACAGGGTGAATCAAAGATGGGATCTGGAAAAATAAATAAGCAGTAAGGAACAAATGCACGGGGAGATCTCTGAGAGATAGGAGAAATAAAATGGCAAAATACTGAAACTATACTGCGGGAGGTAATGCTAAGAGTGTGGGAGACGGCGCGAACATCGGAGGGTGGTATAGTGCATGCTAGACTGAGCAGGAGGAAGAGGGAAAGTCAACGCGACGCGTTTGTTTGGTTCAGAGGTTGTTGACAACATGATCGGGTGCTTGGCGTGCCAGCGTGCACGACAGCATCAACTAGCCAAAATTGCTGAAATTTATGCTCATTGACTCGATTGAGCAAAAGAAGCTTGTCAAGGAAGTTCTTCATGCTTGATTCGACTCATAGAATATCTTCCCATCGATCCGGGCGCGATTCAATGTCAATTTTGAGGGCTGTCCAGCTGACCCGTTATTTTGCGGCCGTAACCCATCTTTTTCATAGTCTGTATTTGCTTGATGGGTTGATACCAGCGGCCGCGGTTCGGAGTTACATCAAAACACGTGACCTCAACCAACGCGAGACGCGTAACACTGAAGGTACGTGCAGCATTTGGACATGGAAAAGTGTTGTGAAGATTTTATTTCTCTTCTCCTTTAGAAATTTTGCATCAACGAGGCAAATTTGGGCAACTACAGCAAAGGACACGAAAGGGCTAGACTGCACGTGATTGGCTGACCCGTTTCGAATGTGGAAGGTCCTTCCCTTTTTTGGCCCAAGGGGCTGTCACGTGTGCAATTGATGATATGATGCTGGTCGGTCGGTCCCCCCGAGGGACCCTTAAAAAAATTTTTTTTGGGACCAATTTCCAGGAGACCTTCTAGGACATCCAAATGCTTAATTGTTCCACTTCCGAAGGTTGAAAAGCTCTCAGGACACAAGCTCGACAATTTCAGCCCAAAATGGAAGGTGCCTCGGCAATTTTGACAGGTGGCTGTGATACTTGCTTCGCCTTGATTGCCTGTTCAACTTTGTTTGAGGTTTTCTCACCAAAATAATTGTCTGAAAGACCATTCCAAGATCCCAGGTACCACTCTCAGCTTTTTCCCACAGAAATGTGGACTTGAAGCTTGAGAATACAGAGTTGGTTCTTCAAATGATAATAATCATTTATCGCCATGTACCATGCAGTTATAATAGATCTATCGGGACTGTATTAATCTTGTATATCTTCTAAATTGTCGGAAATGCCATGGTTGGGTGCAAACAGCGCAAAAAAGCGAAAAATCAGCACGCATCAGATGGAAATTACGATATTTGGCGATTACATAATGCTGTGCAGTCGGTCGGTCCCCTCGGCCAGGTTATTTCAAAATACGGCACGGTATCCTTAAATTTTTTTTTTGTGCCCCCTTGTTTTGGCCTCCGAGAAGTTCGGAATAGCGACCTACGGTATTTGCTGCGTGACCAAAATCAGACCATAAACAGTTTTTCTCCCACTCAGCCTGTCAAAAGAAAAACACGTGTTTATGGTCTGACTAGGGAGACTATCTTCACCATCCCGTCCCGTCTCATGACCCTGAGGCTTGTAAAGACGGCCACAATTTGGACGGGCCGTTGCCATCTCAGCTTCCTAAATTTACAGCTGTCCCCGCAGACGGGACAGTGGGCATCCCTACTGCAGAAGAGGGACAAGGTGTGGGTCAATAAGGTTTGGAAAGGCTGGAGGCAATGACAGAAACCCCACAGCTGCTGATATTCAAAAAAAAAAGTTTATTGTTACAGGAAGTCATCCAGTGTCTTCACTCACAACAATCTAAATAATTAGCAAATGGGTCCATGAACTATAATCTAGTGAAACAAGGTTCTCCAGTCAACATTGGTCAACATCCCAGCCGGCACACCTCGCAAGGTGGTGAAGCAAAGAATCACCAGAATGCTGCGAGCGAATATATAGAGCGCCACGACCCCATAAGTGAGATATGTGAAGAGCGCCTTAGCGTTGCTCCCAGATTGGAAGCTGCTTTTGATTGTCAGAAGAGCGAGGCAGAGAATCGGAGATGCCACCAGCATCCATGCGGTCGCCCTCCACAGCCACATCTCAGCTGACGAGGGGAAGAACATAGAGTTCGTCCACCAGGGCAGCAGATGTACGAAGCCCATCACACTCGCACACACCGTCAACGAGAGTAAATGGAGATTATGTTCAAGGTCGCCCGACCAAAAACTGGGCACGCAAGACTCGGCCATGGGATCAAACTCCGGGTAACTGCCGAACAATACTCCATTCAGCGCCTTCCCTACGGACCTCTTGCAAGAACTGCCAGATCCAGGACCGGCGTCGGATGGAGGACACTTGGCTTCAATTTCGGAGGATAAGTCAATCTGCTGTACTTGAGCGGCGACACCGATTGAAACATCAAGTGGCACTCACCGGACCGTCGACAGGAATTGCCTCAGAGACTCGTTGTGGTTTGTTGAGCCAGAAGAATCCAGTCAGGCACTGGATTAGCGCTAACCCGAGTGTGGTCGTTTCGAGCCCCTGATATCTGAAGGCCCTCCTTGATGCGCGCGAAATACGTTGCAATGAAGGCGAGCAATTTGAAAAACATAATGATTTTCGCGAGCCTGTCGTTTTTGCTCTTGTCGGCGATGTCCACCTCCTGGGTGTTTTTAATGCTTTCGTTGTGCTTGAAGACCAGTGATTTCTTTGCAATGGGATGATTCCCATTTTTTGTGACGAAGCCGCCCATGACAATGAAAAATCCGTGTGTCATTGAGAACTTGTATTTTGGGTCTTTGTGTCCTCAGCACTCATCACGAGTAAGAAGGCAAGTTATCACACCTTTGTGAAACGATCGAGCCGTGCTATACTGGCGGAGTGCGAGGGCAAATATTGCCTCGGGCGCGATTAATGCGATGAACATCATTCGAAAATCTCTCCAAGGGATTTTCCGCCGGCACCAGGCGAGGAAGGATTTCGGAGTGGGTTGTGGCCGCGGCACATTCGGATGTAGTGTGACCCAAATGCACAAAAGCACAATGATGAAGCAAGTCTCTAGTATATCCCATATTGTTCGACACGTGTCGATATCGTTGCAGATTCCGTCGCGGCGAAGTTGCCCGGCGAAAAGAACGAGGGCGGGATGAATCGGTAGGAACGGCATTTTCAAAAGAGTTTAGGTGTTTGGGAGAAGCGCTTGAGATACGCAGAGATTGGAGACTGGGCAGTGTGCTTAAATCTTTTATCTAGCTTACCGCGCAGCTCCCTCATGTTCCAGTCTGGTGAACGGAGGGTTCGCCTGGAGCATTGCGTTTGTGGTTAATGAATGTCGCATGAAACCCAACCATAAGCGTATTAATCTTTAAGCTTTAAATTAAAATAGCTGAGGCGGTCTTCGATAACTGAGGCTCGCGGGAAGCAGAAGGCGTGTCCTAGCCCAACAGCCACATTGATGTTGCAGCCCGTTAATCACGTTGCTGGGGGCGTCCCGAAACCATTTGCCTTGATATCCAGTGGGCTCCCGTGAGGTTTGGTTGACGAAACTGCATGCACAGATCACAAACACGTTTGTCCCTGCGATTTCCCTTGTGCATGACAGCCACCATCAGCGCGTAGGCTTGCGTCGGAAACTGCCGACTCCGTGGGAGAATTCTCAGACTCATTTCTCACTTCTCATCCGCGGCGAATAAATACCGGACTGTTTCGTTGTTGGCCAATACTGGCTCGGAGTTCCTGTATGCTCGCTAGGCTATCCACATGGTAACTGTAGGAAAATTCAGAAAAAGCCTCCACTAACATGCAAAGTGTATAGTACTTACATGCACAGGAATAAAACTTGAAATAGGTGGTGGACATAAGGGAAAAGTACGGAAAAGATACGTGAAGTACACAGGAGACAATGAACGATATTGAAGAACGCGCATTACACGCGTTTGACAAGAATAATCATTGCTGCGGCCGGTTGGCGTGGTTACAGGTATTGATATGTCGCTGCGCGCGGTTGCCCGAGGCTGTAATGGGAGAGCGTCGCCTGCGAGTTGGAACTAATTTTCCTATCATTAACCGCTGACACGGTGGTTCCTGGCCGTTTCCTTCACGCACTGTCGCTCTGGTAACAAGTTGATATGTTTTGTGCCTGCGAGCGTATCGACGGGGCGTGGATATCCTCGAGTCCAACCCTCAGACGAGAAACACGCAGCCGCGACAGCAGCAAGGATATTGCAATGTAGAGATACGCAAACAGACTCCGAGTCTCTTCTCTGCGAGTGTTGCTTCACGCCAACTAGGCTTTGTGCTGCTATGTACATAAGGATGAGTTCGAAATGCAGGCGAAGCCAGGCTGCGGCCATCAGGGAAGCACAAGGAACAGAAAGCAAGCAAGTTTTAATTTCATTTATTTTTCAGCCTTGTTCGTTCAACGCGGACAACAGCTTGACATGATATCGAACTGCGACGTCGACCCAGATTCAGCATGAACCATTGTCTACCCGGTTCGACTGAGAGCGGATGGAGATGTCGATAAGAAATTACCAGATATGGAAGTCTCCGGGTGCAAAGCCTGCTGCGCAATGCGCAGCGAGGTGAACGTTACATCCAAAGGTAACCCCAAGCTAAATATTGCCATCATTAATCGCTGGCACGGTGGAACCTGGCCGTTTCCTTCACGCACTGTCGCTCTGGTGACGAGTTGATATGTTTGTGCCCGCGAGCGTGTCGACGGGGCGTGGATATCGTGGAGTCAGGTGCTCATACAAAAAACACGCGGCCGCGACGGCAGCAGTATGATAATGCACTGCGACATCGGTCCGGATTCAGCTCGAGCCCCCCGTCTACCCTGTTCGGCTGAGAGCGGACGAAGATATCGACGAGAAATTACCGGATATAGAACTCTCCGGATGCACAGCCTCCCTCGCAATGCGCAGCGAAGTGGACGTTGCGTCCAAAGGTAAACCCAAGCTATCCCGCATTCCGAGAATCGAATGAAAGACCCGTTGAGGGGGGCATCTGTATTAATGCGGTGTACGATCGTACATGTATAAGCGATCTCGGTGGATCATGGGCGCCACCGGCAGCTAGAAAACGCTCAGAATATGTACGCTGCTCGAATGCGACGAGTACCGTACCTGCCATCCCTCCCCACTTGAATTATCACCACTTCACCTGCCCTCGTCTGAGTTCCAAATCGAATATCAAGAATGTGCTCCGTCCCACCGCGCATCTCCGAACGTCTTCTCTGTCCTCACATCGCGTCTGCCCACCGTGCGCATCAGCCGCGTCATCCGCCTCGACTCGACACCTCCCCGAGCCGCGCGCGCACACACCGGACAGCGAACTCTCGCAAGAGGTCGGTCTAGGACGGAGCACGAGGAAGACTCGGAGCCTGGGAACACAAGCGCGCTTGAGTCCTCCTCGGGCGCGACAATTGAAGACAGGGGGCAGATGGAGAGCACGGTGAAGCGTTGGATGAATCACAGAAGATCGGCGACACGGGTACGCATAGCTGGAAGACGAAAGAGAAGACACTCAGCCCATGTACCCAAGCGATCGAACAGAATAGAACAAGGTACGAGATACATACCCGAGTCGACCTCATAACCATCGCGCTCTACACCGCACAGTTCCAGCGGCATCCTCCTGCTCATTCCTGGCTTCCTCTGCGTCATCTTCGTCTCCTCCCGTGCCGTCTCCCCACCTCCTGCGCCGTCGAGGAATGAGTCCGCGTCGCGCACGACATCTTCCCCGTCATACGCCCATCATCCCGCGGTCAAGAAGACGTCTAGAGAGCGGGACGGGTACGGAATGACGGCGACTTCAAGAGGCGCGCCGTCTCGATAACGAATTGCGGCGGGCTGCGACGCAAGGCCGTTCAGTCGTTCTCTACAACGGCCAGGGAGCTCAGGATGGGCTCGCGCACGCGGTGGAGACGACGCAGCATCCTGTGATAGAGAACATGACGTCGACGATGTGCAGCAGAAGGGTGGGGTATTGTGTTCGGGCTCCGCCTCGCTACACCGCCATCCTCCCCCGCAGCGGGATGATGCTGCTAATGACGAGCGCGCTGCGCGTTTTCCATTGCGGACGACGCAGGAGACCAGAAGGAGCGGGAGGAGGAAGAGGTTGGTGGGTGGATGGTGTGAGTGGGAGCTGGGTGAAGCGATGAGGACCAAGCCAAGGGGGATTATGCGAGAGGATGAGGATGGCGGAAAAATGTCGCTTGGTGCGTCCTCTCTCTACGTCCTCTCTCGACGACGGGTTTTGAAAGAGGAGGCTGAGATGGGGAGATGAAGCGATGTCGAGCACGGGATGGGATGGTGGGGAATCCCTGGTATGTCATCGCATTCGATCGGGTGGATATGCTGAGCAGCTTCGTCCTCCACGTCTGCGTCTCCGTCATGCAGGGTGCAGTCACCACCATGCCCGATCGGCAGGCGCACCCCGCGCAGAAGCGCGACGAAGACGGCAATCCGAAATCGCACCATCCGCCACCCCGCCATGAGAGCGAGGCTCTCATGGCGGGGCATTGTAGCGAGTTACGTACACGCAGCTTCACGCACAGCACGGGAAAAAGTCATCTATCGTCCCATCTTGCGGGCTATCGATCTCGAATCGGCTCATGCCGACAACCGCTACACAGGAGGACATCTATTTGAAGCGGCGTTCTCCATTTCGAAACCTCGACGACACGCATCTACAAGTCCCCGGGCTGCTGTGCCTGTCGTACGAGGGCAAGGATCGCGCCTCCGCGCTCCAGAGGCCGTCGAGCGTGCGAGCGGAAGCATAAATGCGGCCAGCACAGCTAGGCAAGGGCAGACGCGGGGAAGCTGGATGCGGAGTACGGGCGTACTCGGACGACGGCGGAGTCTCCGAGTCGGGGTCCAGCCTACTCTATGTCGCCGAGACTCGACACTCCGTCCTTACTGCGCACCGTACAGGGTGGGAACACAGCAACTAGGCCTGCGCGCACACACCGAGTCAGCATCGGCACATAGGAAAGAGAGGAAGAGGAAGGACGCACGTCATATCGGGACCTCGAGGAGCCCTCGAGACGCACGGCTTCACGCAGTTTGAGCTCCACGATCCGGCCTCGAGCAGATGGGCGAGGATAGCGATGGAGCGTTCCGCGCCCAGAAAAGAGAACGAGAGTGGGGAGCACCCAAACTAGGACTGGTACTGAGCTGCGTCCCCATGTCCGGTCATAATCGAGGGCGTCGTCGACATCGAAGAAAGCGCCGAGCGAAATCGGGAGAGTACAGTGCAGAGGTGTGGCTCATCATTTGCGGGCTGGATTCGTTCTTCTCATCGCGGTGCTAAGGTCGACGTTGAGGTCCACGGTGTACCTGTGACTGCTGAGGGTGGGTATTGGGCGGCGCATCTCGTCTTCTCTTCTCTATGGGCTCGTTGCGCGAGTGAAGAATAATATTCAGCCGCAGCGTGCGCGGCTGGATCGCCCTCGCCGACTGCACGGTTTTCAGCGCGGAGCGAACTTGAAGGACGCGACTCAAGTCAAGACCAGGATTTTGCGCCTAAGTCACTGTCACTGTCACAGCCCCTGCCGGCCCGGTTGCTTCCGCTTGCATCTTGTCTTCAACCACCACCTCGTGCGTCCGGGACGAAAGGTTTCTGCTGTACCGTTACGCTTGGCGCTTTTAACTTGAACCGCATTGGAAAGACACCTTGCGGGCACTCGGAACGGCGCACAAGCACTCTTCGCGAATTGGTTGCGAAACTTGCGAATCCCGAGTCAATTTCTGAAATCGCATCTCGGAATACTTTGGCATGATTACCAGCCTCGCGGAGGACCTGCATCATATTTATCTCTGCGTGTTTCTCCATTGATATCTCCAACTCCGCGTTCAATTCGTTGTCGTTGTTTTCCCTGGTCGCCCGGCTCGAGACCGCGTTCCTTCATTTCCTATGTTGATTCTAGAAGCAATTGAAATATTAAAATGTCGAGTGCAGTCTGTCAGAGGATACTTGGCTTACGGTTTTGGATCTCTGGTTCTGCGAGGACTGCTTATTCTCTCGGGCTCGGACGGAATATCAAACACATCAACGAGACTCCTGCGCGTCCACTGCGATTCATACCTCTCGGTTGTTTCTTAGGATCATCACACGGATTGTGTATTCTGAATTCCCCAAGCGAAGTAAGTGTGATGAATGTTTTTTATTTGCATGCTAAAACAAGATACTGAAGAAGGGAAAGAGACCTATGCGAAGCGGTCCGCACCCACTCAGCATTTGAACACGCCTTCGTATGACTGTTAGATTCTCAAACTGAATACTGTAAGTACTCTGGTTCCCCTTTTCATTTGCTTGCTTTCTGTTCTAACTTACCTACATATGGCAGCAAAGGAAGATTATTGCGGCGAGGAAGGAGACCTAGTGGGGAGATCCTCAGCTGCCCATCATTCTCTTACTTCTGACGCGATTTGTGGGTGGGTTATCTCATTCGACTGAATTTTTTGCTGGATCTAATCTGCTTAGGATGTATCGCACTCCAGCTCACTCGGTGAAGAAGAGAAGACCCAGCGCGGAGCGGCCCGCACCCACGCGCCGTCCTCATACTTTCCAGGACGCTTCTGAGTGAGATCCTTGTTCGACAAGTTGTTCGGTCAAGGTTCACTTGAGATCCTGATTCACACGTAGATTCCTGGCGCGATTCCGCTGCCGATTCTTGAACAAAAATTGCGCTGAATTAAAGAACTGCCATATCTGAGCACCTTAACTGACTTTACTATGCTGGGACTGTAATGCTACACAAACGTTAATAGCTGCGAGTAACAACCTTGGCTCGTGGTGTTCTGAGACGGCCTTCGACTCAAGAGAACGAACTGAATAGCTCACTACTCGGAGTAATGAGTTATTCATTTATTCCGCATATCCGTGGATGGAGCTGAAGACATGTCAATGGGTGCAATATAACCATATTCACCGCATTCGAGTCGTGCCGGAATTACAAGGTCTTGAGAGCTGGCTGTCTTCTCGGGGTCATCTCGTAGGAGATAAATACATTTTGGTGAGTCAAGATCGTCGATCCCATGAACTGCCATGGATCATTGGCGTGCCACGCTAGAAGACCGGCATTAACGGACTTGATGAGGCGGTCCACGATATTACCGTATAGACTACTGTATGGAATTAACGTAATTCAAGTTGATGGACTATAATTCAACTTTGTTGGGGATTCTGCCTGTTCAACACATGTGACGCAAGGAACTAAATTGTACTTTGTCACCATTTACGACAAGGCCGAGTACGGATACAATATGACGAGATACAAGGGAGATAGAAGAGAACCATGTGGCGGACGTCTGTTTTTGTTTAGCACAGGATGGCGTTGTATGGCAAATTTATCATCGTCACATTGGCGGACACCACATTTTCTGGCGGGACGGGAGATGGTTTCTGCTTGCGCGTCAAAAACCCGCCCGCAGGTGACAGCCGTGTGTAGCCTGCCACAAGCGCCGAATTTGGCCAAATGCGCCGACATCCTTGCTGGCATTGAGGTAGATAGGTAGAATTACCCAACACGGTCCGGATAACGAACATGGATTATCGTATCAAGCTGCATTACCCCATTGCCCCTGGACATCTGTGCCTTCTCCAGAACAAGGTCGCAGGAAAACAGAAAGTTCGCTTCAACATACTTAGCCAAAGGGACCGTATGTGAATGGGGGGCGGCATGTCACGTCGCGTCCATCATTCTGTTCCACTGGAACATGGTGGTGACGAATTGAAAGCCCTTCAAATTTGCCGCTTATTTGAGGCGTCTCCGGACAGAGGCACAGTGATATCCTTGTCGCTCACGGACTTTGAAGGGCACTAGCTCTGTGGAGCTACTTTGCGCACATATTGTAATTTGAGAATAGATATGACTTGATGAACGCACTGGGACGCTGTGCCTTCCTGCCTTGAGCGACTCGGAGGGAGAACATGAACGTTCTTCATTCAGCACATTGCACCCGGTTTGCGATGTCCCCGGCATATAAAGACGGATCTCGAGCATGCTTGTTTACTTCTAAAAGTCTACTACGCTTAAGCTCGGCCTCGATATGTCTAGTGTCAACCAGCATTCTGAGACAGCAACTCCGGCTCATTCAGCCCCGCAAACAAAAAAAAACGACATAGACGGCGCCCATAGCGCTGAGATTCCTCCGGAGAGGCACGAAGCATCTGATCAGAAGGGTAATCATGCAGGGAGTGAAACGGTGTGTCTGTTGTTCACATCCGGTGTTAGCATTGATGATTAGCTTCAGACACACTTAAGCGGCAACAGAACCGACGTCGGCGGTGCGGCTCCAGCGGGGATCAGAGCGGAAACAGAGTCACATGATACCCAACGCGCTCAGCCTACGCCCAACAACCCAGTGTGTCTCCTAGAATCCTGCAGCTCTTTGGCCTTCGTGCTGACGTTCAATCGGAGGCTCAAGCCCACGAGACTGACGACGCCACAGAACCCCCTACTCCAAAACCCAGCGGTAACAAGGACAAGACACCCCGGGTGCGCAAATCGCCGGCAAATGCGTTGACTAACAGCTGGGCTCGGGTGCGCGAGCAGATGTCTCAGAAATCGAGAGCTGTGGGAAGATTTTTCCGCAAGGCCAAGGAGGGCTGGACGGGACTTGCCAAAAAAATTGCCGATTTTGGAGCCTAGTATGAAGATGCGATTTACGTGGGCAGGGCCGCCCATACCCTTAACAATGAAAAATACGCATGATGGCAACAGAAACGATCTACGACGCGGATCAGAGGGATGGAACGATCCGTTCGCAAATATACTCATCTCGCCTCCGCTGTTAGTGCCGCCCAACTAAACTTGGACAAAAATAGAAGAACAGAAAATAAATTTGCGTAACTTCTTCCTGTATCCGGCGCTCAACCCCCACACTGAGCGAATGCTTCCCCCGCTTCGAGAAAATCGACATGTCACCAGCTTTGAGGATTTCAGAAAAACGGCCATGCAAGGCTGTGCTTCGAGGGCAGTTTCGCTCCCTACCGCACGCCTCGAATGACGGTCAAGGCACGAGAAACCGAACGTATGTGTTTCCGGGCCACAGCACACATCCTGACGGGAAACAGGGGCCGGTAGTGACAACTACCGAGGCGTGGCAATGGATCGGGCGGCGGCGGCGCACTGTGGTAGGGAGTGGCGACGGCGGCGCGGAGTGCGCTTGAAATTGGACAACGGGTATGTGTTGTCGTGAGAGTGGAGGCGTTGTGTGGCGACTCGGAGGCAAACGGAACGTCAAGTGCGCACAGGCCGTTGCACGAATCGTGAAGTGAGAGGCTCCCTCAAACCCGACACCGCGACACAGTTTGTGAATCCGACACGCAGCAGAAAAAGCGACACATGGTCAGCATTTCACACAAGTCCGACACATTCTCTGAATACGTTCTTTCCTTCTAAATTGTCTTTCGTACTTACTGAGCTTGCGATCCTCGTGGTGATGGGATCATACTCTACTCGCGTAGTTTCTCCATATATTCATTACTTGCTGCTTGGCTAGTTATCACTGGACCAAAAGATTTCGGGTGTGTCACAAATAATATATCATTGGATGATATAGGTGAAGTAAAATAGGTTAAATTAACGTATTGAAATACTTGGTAAGTACTACATGGGCGGAAGTCCGATGGTGGTCATAATTCACTTCAAGTTCCGGCTTGATGTGCACTGCCATGCGCCGCGGCGCACCACCATTCTCATTCATATATTCTTCTTGAGAGAAAACCCGCCCCAGTGTCCAATCCGAACGACTGCGCTCACCTCGCAGCCCGCCCAATCATCAAGGACGCCGCGTGGGATGCTGCAGCGTCAATTTCCGCTGCGCGCTGTGTACGCCGGATGCGACCGCTACGTCTCGCCTTCGATCGTTGTTGGATGTCGGGGTGGAGGTGGTAGTACGGGCGGGCATCGTTCTTGCTTGCATGCGAGAGCTATGTGGATGAGTGTAATACCTGAATAGCATCTTGTTTGAGAGAAATTAATTCAGATCGTCGCGGACCCGGTAAGTGTAGCTGGAGACGTACTGGTTCCAACAGTCTCACAACCAGTGAGATTTAATTTGTCCTCTGTTTGTCGTGCTCCTCGAGGGCGCCCGTGCGGCCTCAGAGGCATTGACGCGGGTTGCGGGGCCGTTGATAAGTGCCGGCGAAGGGTTGGGAACATACTCGCGGTGGGGTGTTGGCGTCGCGGGTGGATGATGGTGGTGTGAGAGCAAGAGGTTTGTCACGGTGTGACAAAATCGTTGAACCAAGTCGGACCATTCCGAAACCGGCCGTGTCGGGATTCCTGAAAGCCTAACACAGATGTGTCGGGTTTTCTGGAAAATCACCTTTCTGTGTCGGATTCTATGCTGTGTGTCGGACTTTGTGACGTGTGTCGGATTTAGAAAGTGTGTCGCTGTGTCGGCGTTGGTATATCCTCTGAAGTGACGACGGTCTCTACATCTGCGCGCGCCGGACCCGCATCTCCCCGCGGCGCGAACATCAAACGTGCGTCCGGCCGCTGTGTGCCCCAGTCTACTCGCGAATCGAGCTCGTGCAGCTTCGTGGATGCTTTAGGCGCGAGCGAAGCGCGGCACGCGCAAGGAGGGCCGGGTGTGATGCGGTGGTAAGGTGTGTTCGACATTAGCGCGCCAGGGGCTCTACAGTTAGTGCTGGGAAAGTTCGGTTCGGTTCAGGTTCGGGGCACTTTACTCCGAACGCTGAACTCGAACCCCGCGTTCGGTTCAACCAAGCTCTGAACCTTGAACCTGAACTCGCGTTCAGGTTCGGTTCGCGTTCGAACTTCCAAAGGAATCGGCCATCTCGGGAGTCGAAATTCCCTTCAAAATTCGTTCGAATTTCTTGCGCGACGTCTTTGTGAACTATAATATCGTGAACAATCACCTCCAGAGCTCAATCTGGTCTAAAGAAACCGTCCTCGGGCTCATCTCATGTTCGCCGAGACAGTCACAGCCACTTCCAACCCGCAAGATCAAGGTCTCTTCAAGGTGAATCATTGCTATATCAACTCAAATTAAAAGGAGAGGTAACGGTGGACTCATAAACTGCAAATTTTAGCTACAAGATTGGTCCAAACTCAAAAAATCGTCAAAAGCACACCTAATTTTTGGCTCTTCGGTTCGGCGTTCGAACGCGTACCTTGTGGCTTGAACGCCAAACCGAACTTTGCGTTCAGGTTCAGTACTTGACTGAACCTGAACCTGAACGCAGCGTCCGGTTCGGGTTCGGTTCAGGTTCGGACCGATTTCCGAACCGGACCCTCCCAGCACTATCTACAGTGAGTGGATGACGGGCATGACGGCGTGCACGGACTGCTGCCCGGGAGGAACGAGTACTCTTTGCTTCAGCAACCGAAAGAAATGGGAAGCAAGTTTACTTGCCATTATGTCCGGGTTGCGTGCACGACCAGCATCTCTGGTAGCGGACTTTCAATCGCGCGTCGAATCAGGGTTCATTCTGCATCACGGCGTCAGTTTCTGTATTGAATATCGGACGTATCATCCCATCTGCAAGTTACTCAATTGCGGAATCGAACGAGTGCCATGAAAGGGTAGCAAGTATTTTGGGGCCTAGTAGGGGCAACACAGCCGCTGATTGGCTTCCGACCAGCTGCGTCGATTTGAGGATGCCATGAGGCGTAGGCGGAAGGCGCTGAAAAGGCTCCCTGCCACAAACCACCGTGCAGTGAAATTAGTCCCGGAATAAAATCAATTACTTTCATGCATTTGATAACGTCGTATCACAATCATACCTATGAGCGTGTATGGGCATCTCACAAATGAAATAGAACGCTCCGCACCTAAATCAGCGTGTATCAACCAACTCCCCCACCCTAACCACCTCCTCCGCTCTGCTCGTTCTGGCTTCATGCTCCAGCTGTCTCCGTATCAGGATCATCCTCCGTCCCCTCTCCCTCCTCCTCGGTAATCCGAATCCGACAAACTCGCAAGCGACGCGCGGTACAGGTTCCCTCCGTAGGCGTGCAGCCCGCCAGCGAGGGTGCTCGCGTCGGGCGAGCCAACAGCGCCGTTTGTTTTGGCTCTACCGTCGGTGACAGTGGAGTCGGCGATGATGGGCCGAGGCGGGAACCACGCGTTGAGGCATGGTGCCTTTTTGGAGCAGCGGATGTCCAGGTGGATGGTGTCGCGACAGACCATATCGAGATCGGGGTCGTTGCCGGCGTAGCCTGTGCCCAGTGAGCAAGCAGATTGATCAAGCAGTGCGATGCAAAAGAAGGGAAGCATCCACCAAACGGCTGCTCGATCTCCTCCCCAGCGGCAAGGAATCTCAAGTAAACGAATGCACCGACGCCAACCTGACGATTTCAGCAACCAATATTAACATCGTGGAAACGGAGGGATAAATGGAATGGGAAAAGTGAACGGCAAACGCACCGCAGGAACCGTCTGCCAACCGAAATCATTCACAAGCTGCAGCGGGAGGAAAAAGAGGTACAGACAAACGACGCGAAGATCCGAGTCGGCGTTAGACTGTATAAGCAGGGTAGTTAAGAAAAAGGGAACGCACCTTCACCTGCTTCCAAAACCCCCTCACCCACGCCGCCACATTCGCAGCCACCCCCGCAAAGGGAATTATGTCGGGGCTGACTTGGTTGAGCACCGTGTGCTGCGCCGGCGCGGGGTTCGACGCGGGAAGAAGGGGCTGGTGGATTGAGTCTTGAGACGCGTGGGTCGCGGAGTGAGAGGGCGTTTGGTGGCGTGCGTGGCGGTGGCAGTGGGTTTGAGAGTTTTGCTGGTTGTGCTGGTGGATACGCCGGAGGAGGAGGTAGTTGCAATTGAGGCGGACGCAGTGGCGGTGGAGGGAGGCGCAGATGGGGTAGAGACGGCCGCTGTTGGCGCAGGGACTGTTGAGGCGACCGTCCGGCGCGGGTTTTGTGTGTCCGTGAACTGTGCGAGGATCAAATTAGAACCACATAATGAACGTTTAAAAACAATAATGAAACATCGAGAAAACGAGAAACAAACACCCACATCATGCAGCGGCCGCACCAACTCATATAAATCCTGGTAATCAATTCTCACTCACCCCGAATGTCTTGCTTCAGCGAGACGGTAACGCCTCGATCAAATCCAGCGCCATGGATTTCTCCGCCATGACCTCCGCCATTTCTTGTGTAGAGCGATTTGGGTTGTGGTGCGGGCGGCGGCTATGGTTACGCGTTGAGATCGATTGGTTACGCAGATTGAGATGCGACAAAAGGACAAGACCCATCCGCTTATTGTGCGGTAAGAGATGAAGAAACCAATTATTATTCCTGCAAGTAAATCAGAGAGCAGTTGATTGGGCGCTGAATAGGAAGGAGAGCAGGAATAACGCACCCATGGCTGTGAGCATGACATTCGGAATTTGGACCATGCGCACGGTCAAGAAATATATGTAGACGATGGCCGATGCGAAGAGGGTGTGCAGGAGGACTGCAGGCCAAATTTTCCACACCTGTGTTAAATATACTGTCAGGAAATCAGTACGAAAACGAAATTGAGCAATAATAATGAAAGTGAACCAGTAAAAACTTCAGGAAAAGCACAAGAGCTAAAAAGAAAATTCAAGAAATATGCGACAATCTTGAATCAAGGGACAGACACATACCACACTTCCTCGACCTAGAGTCTACTTCAGGAATGCGTACGATGAAACTTTAGGCGTAAATGGCGGAGGCTCCGGGCGCGTCGTCGGGAGAGTTAGCGAATGGTTGCCCGTAAAAGAGCGGTTGCTGGGTAGTGCCCATCGTGTGCGTATGCCACCATGTTCTAGTGGCGTTAAGGCTCCAACTGTTTTTGTTTTAAACAGTTTAAAACAGTTATAACTGTTTTTATTTTTGTTTTGTTTAGCGAGGCTTACAAACAGTAAACAAACTGTTTAAAACAGTTTAAACAGTTTCGCCGCAAGTGGCAGAGGAGTTGTGGGCCTGCGGCGGTAAGTTTGTTCGGCTTCCGGTAACCTTATAGCTCCGAATTCTGCGCGTTTGTTCGGGAGCCAACTCGGAGGTGGATCGGTTCGCGACCTTGGTATTCAGGAGTTCAGACAGCTCATATCTACCCTACGTATATATTCTGCACTCACATACAATGCTCTTCCTTCTGTTTCACCTCCATGGCCCCATGAGACGTCCCAGATCTCAGTCTCGCTATAAACACGCCTTGTGTGCGAAACGCGCCCAGTCGCCTCACTGATGCTTCCAATAGTGAGGCCCCGAGCGCCGCGCATGCGCATCGGTCTGTCATTAAGAAGACTCAGGCTCGACATATGTACTGATAGTCCATGGACACAATTTTTATCACAGTATTCATTTATTTTTCCCAGCCGATGTAATCATGATGCTGTAGTGGGAGATTCGGGCAGCCAGAGCATGGTGAAGGGAGGAAGCGAAGAGGCATCGAGTTGTCTGTCAAGGACGTTTAGCTTAGTGATTGCTGAGGACAGTCAGAATTCACCTCTCTCTGTCGAGCGCTTGTTCTCGAGCTCCCGACACTTGTGCTGGGAAGTTCGCGGGTCATTCAAGGCGGAGACGGTAAAGGAGGCAATGCTTACAAAATGTGGCTGAAAGCAGGGTTTCTCCAATCGACATTGTCTTGTGGCAGGGGATAGTTACCAAGAGGTGTGCACCGGCAAATGCCGAGACACCGGCTGGGTGGGTGGGTGGGTCCCGAGTGACCTTATTCCACTTTTCCGACCTCAGTCCAAAATATGTTGAAAATGCATTTTGGACAATAAAAAAAAATCCAGAAAAAATATATACATTTACATTGCTCTTCCTGGCTCTTGGATGGCCCATTGAGCGTATGTTTCCAGTCTCGCGGTGCATCAATGGTGTCAAATCAGCTTGAAACCCATTTATTAGTGTTGGAGTCTTTTCTTTCTGGCTGGTGAATTGACCAAGAGAGTACAGCATGCTCTGTTGTAGCATCATCTAGGTGTGGTTCAACCAAGGTCAAACGGCAAAAGCGGCAAGAATGATGGAAATTACCCGATTTGGAAGATGGCAGTGCTGTGGCAGTGCTCGGCTAATGGGTGGGTGGGTCGCAGAGGGTCTTAATCTACTTTTCTGACCCAGTGTCCCAAATTTTAAGGGTGTACACCTCTTGATAGTTACAGCAGTTCATGTAAAGTTTTCAGCCTGAAAAAATATTGTTTTAAACAGTTTAAAACAGTTTAAAACTAGGGCTGTGCGCCGTCACCGTGACGGGCACGGCCGTCATTTCGACGGCCGTCAACTCTCTCAAACCGTCCCGTCACCGTCCCGTCACAAGAGTTCAAGAAGCCTCTACGGAACGGGACGGACGACGGGACGGCCGTCACGGACGACGGAACGGGAAGCAGAAATTTCTTAATGGCTAAATTCCGATGCGAACACGATGTATGATACTATCTAGCCATCTACTCCTTTCCCATAACCTCCTTGATCGCGTTGCGAGCGAGGCGAAGACGCTGCTTCACCATCATCAGAGTCCTGATGGTTTTGGGCTATAAACTTGCCCTGTGGAGAGAGATGGTGTCGCATCCGCCAGAGAAAATGCGTTCAACAGCAACAGCAGACCCTAAAGACATGTTTTAATCATCGAGCTTTTTGCAAACGAAAAATTGAACTTACCGGGGATAGTCAGAATGTCCCGAGCCAGACGGAATAGGTTTGGGAACTGTGCCTTCCGTGCGAACTACCACTGAACCGGATCACAGCCGCTAAAGTCCTCACGGGGGAGCAGATAATAATCACAAAGTTCATCAAAAGCAGCACGACGTTCAACTTTTGCGAGTTCCACGACAAAATTCTGAGACTGTAGGTCAGTTATTGACTGAGGCAGTGAGACTGAAAGGTTAACCAGTTGTTTTGGCAGGGAGGGCCTTGGTATCCGACTCATATTGATAAAAGTCGATATCTGAGGCATCCTTGGAGATTTCCGCTGGCATCGGATGCACACTGGTTGGACATCCTGGACAGGAGACGATGGAAAAAGGCCGGGTCTGTTCAGTGCTTTTATTCCTTCATGTAGCATTGCAGGGTCGCTCTACACTGTGACTAAATGGATTAATACCGTTCCCGAGTGCAGGCGGAAGCAATTTCTTTTGTGCAAAAATATAATATCCGCACTCCCTGCAGGTTTTCTGTGCACGCACTGTTGCGCCGCTGTGTGCGCCGCTGTGTGGCAATGACATATACTCGCGTTGAGAGCCCAGTTTTGTGGCATCCAACGCATCAGTCCACTGCTGGCACGTCAAGAGATGTTGGGCATGAAGAGAAAAAAATACATCGGCCCCATGATCACCGGTGAATTTTTCCAGGAATTCGGATAAATAGAGTTGAACTAGTAAGTATGCTGAGACGATATGAAGTTGAGAGCATAATTTGACTCAGCCATCGCGTCCGTCACGGCCGTCATTTCGACGGCCGTCACCCTCCCAAACCGTCCCGTTACCGTCCCGTCGGCAAAGCCTTCAAGGCCTCGACGGAACGGGTCGGCTGTCCGGTGCCGGAATCCGTCAGAACCGGCGCGACGGTAACGGCGCACAGCCCTATTTAAAACTGTCTAAAAACTGTTTCTGTTTAGTTTGTCTGGATCGGTAAACAAAAACAAAACAGTTGGAGCCTTAAGTGGCGTGGATCCGTGTTGCCTGCAGCTTCAAGGACGCGTTCAATAGCTTGCGTTGATTGAACTATGGCAGATCGCATTCAGGCGAGGTGGTGGTTGAAGGCAAGCCAGATTAGTCTGTAGTTTACCGCGCCACCGATGATCGCTAGGTCCCGTTATTACAAATCATCACGCTGTGTGACTTTGGTCACACAGCCTTTCCTTTTTACATCGCCATTGCTCTCCTCCTGCTCTAGCCCTCCTTGGCTCACAAGCACCCAAACCGGCACTTCAATATCGCTCATAGAGGCCTTTCGATGTTCCTAATATCAAAATTACCCGCAAGAAATCCCTCGTTGCTTCGTATCTCCGCCGTCGAGATTCCTCGAGGATGCGTGTTGATCTCGATGGCGAAGATGTCTGTCTTCAGCTCAGGATGCTGATTGGTTCTTTTTTCCGCGTTGATTCAGGTTCAGAGACAAGGCCCGGCTCTTGAAGTTGTAGGCCGCGCTTTCAATCTCATTTCACGGCAATACTCGAAGTCTTACTTCATTTACCGTCGCTCTTCTTCCGATGCTGGCAAACAGCTGGGACGACTTGGAATACTAGACGAAAGTGTTGCCTCTCTGCATTTAGTTAGGCGCCTGGTGAGTCTTTCGCCGCATTTTCGTTAGCTTCACCGCGCTGAGAGTGTGTGCTCATCGGGGAAGGTCGACGGCATCGACGGCGTTATGTCGACTTATCTCGGCCAGCACAATCGCGCAGTGTGTGTCCAGACTGAACGTCCGTCGTCATTGACTCCGAATTGCAGGTGCTGGATGGGCAATGATAAAATGCGCAAAATCCTGTTTCGTTTCGCCAGCCGCCCGTTCTAGCACGCACGCACACTTCCTCGACGTCCGCGACACATGTTGTCCTATATCTCGCTTCTCCTGCCCTAAAAGCCCGGGTGCAGAGTAGCACATCGAGCGCACACCGTCCGTGCTGGTGGAATCAAGAGGTAAGAATATTCAATCTGCGTCCCCTCACCCTAGTTTTCGGTATCATTGTTGAACCGTTCACTCTTGTATTGTATGGGACATCAGAATCAAGCTATCTTGCTGTCGCACACTGTTTGCAAGCTCTCGGAGTCGACACCGGTCATGCGAAAAATGAAAAATGTGATTGGCTGAGAGTTAAGGAGAAACACATCTGTGGCTAAAGTGATGTAGATTCAAACCTCAAGATTTTGAGCGAGCAGTTACATTTGAGACAAAAATACACAACTCAATCGGTGAAATCCGCGATTTTTTAATCATTTTAACGGGTCGGAAAACGGCCTCTGTGGGTTATACAGGTAATTTAACGCGTCCCGCAAGCCAAATCCAGGCCACAGATGTTGCAGAGAGGCAGAAAGACGCGTCGTCGCCGCTTGTGACAAGTGTGACTCAGTGTGATGATTTGTAATAACTAGACCTAGCGGGCGCCGGTGTCATGTCCTGGCACCTATTTGAAAAAAAGTTTTTTCAAATAGAAATACAGGAAAGGAGAAAATGACTAGTGGAACCTACCCAGTGAATATGGTCGGAGGTTTTGCTTTGGCTAACGTGTTAGATTTTTAGTAGTGGAGCTGTTGTCGTGACATCCTGCGTTCGATTCCCGGCTTGGCTATCTTTTTTTATTTCAATTGTAGTTTGCTGATTTCCCTCGCCGTTCAAATTGGGGTCAAGTCTTGTGTTTCCAATGCAATCTTATTACACAATCAATACATCTACACTCCTCTTCGGCTGGGTTTCTTTCGCCCCTTCATTTGTATTGCCCAGTCTCGACCTTTGCAGTCACAACCGGGCTTTCCATCACTTTGGAAAACTGCACACAGTCTTCGGGTAGTTTCTTAGCTGGTTCAGCTATTCGACACGACGAATTGCGTTGGAACAGAAGGGGGCAGCGTGGGACCCGTCAACGTCGAAGCGCCCGATGTTGAAACACCAACATCGATGAATGTCATCTGTGGCAGTTGCGGGAGCAAAGATGGGGTGGTCGACGCGGCAGGAACACCAGTAGAAAGAAAAATATGTATTAATCAGGATCCTCTATTTTCGTACAGGAACCTCAAGTCAACAACTGCTAGTTGTCTGGTGAGAATTAAAGATTACAACACAGGATCGAATGGGACATACAGAACATCGTGAGCCGAGTGGAAGGTTGTAGTCGGAGAGGGTGCGCACGTCTTCGAGCAGCTCTCTGACAATGATCAACGATGCTGATCCAGTCGATGATAAGATCTGCATGCCACCACAGAGACAGCCGACAAGCTTCCAGATGTTGTAGTCGGAGAGGATGCACTTGTCTTCGAACTGCCTATCAGCAAAGATGAGGCATGACCGAGGAATGCCGTTGTCCTGGATCTTCACCTTGACGTTGTTGATGGTACTCGACTTGACCTTGAGGGTGATAGTCTTGACGAAGATCTGCATACCGCCACGGAGACGGAGGACAAGGTGGAGGGTCGACTCCTTCTGGATGTTGTAGTTAGTGATCCGTTTGGCTTGGCTTCAAGCCAACAAGCCATGAAGCCAAGCCCTTGGCTTGATAAGCCAAGCCAAGCCAAACAGCTGGCTTGGCACTGGCTTTGGCTTTGGCTTGAGATGTCTGAAGCCAAAGCCAAGGGCTTGAGCCTGGCTTCAGAGTACTGTTGGTTCCCACTAGTTTATGGCTTCAAGCCAATGTTGAATGATCACAAATGACTGTTCAACATTGAAAATCATGTTCAGTTGTCTTTGCTGACTCTTCGGGTTAGCTGCTGTCCGTGATTCACTACCCATCACATCATCGGAGCGATCAATGTCGGAGTTTGAAAATGATGTTCCAAAAGAGTATTTCCGCTCTTAGCACTCCCATCTGCAGATTTTCCAGAACCAAACAGTATTTTATGCACTAAATAGATGAAATATGTTTTTTCAAAGATCTCTCTGAGGCCGTCAATATAATACCCAAATGTACACTACATGGACAAAATGATTGACCGATGGGTTTGATACCATATCTCGGTAACCAAGGCATGTTTCAACGCGAAATAAGATGTCAGGCAGCTGAGATAGTCGGGGGCAGCATTTACCGCATATTGATGAGATCAGCGTGTTTTGATCCACAATCAAACGGTTCGAATAAAGAAATCAGTGTTTTTCAGCTGAATCAGAGATTTTTTTAATGGGAAGCCAAGTCGTCCATATTGAGGCTTGAGGTGTCCCCTTGCATTCCACAAGTCGAACCATGTAAAAATATACAGGGGTTACCTCACTATAGAGCTCGCAAAATGGCCAAAAACAGCCAAAATCGGCCAAAAACCGTGAAAACAGCCCGAAATAGCAGTTTTGCAGGCTCTATAGCAAGCTATCCCCTGTATATTTTTGATCGGTTCAACTTGTGAAGTCAAAGAGGGCAGCCTGAACTTCAATATGAGCTACTCAACTTCCGCCCAAAAAAATCCCTGATCAGGTTGAAAAACACCAATTTCTTTCTGTGTTTGGTCGATTTTGATGCTGGATCAAACAAATATGATTTCATCAATATGCGAAAAATGTTTCTGCCGACTGTCTGGATGAGGTGACAACTTATTTTGCATCAAAATGTCCATTGGTCGTGGAGAACTTGCGGAAAACGCACCGGTCAATCATTTTGTCCACTTAGTGTATATGGCAAGCCAGGGCTCGAGCCAAAGCCAAGCCAAGCCAAGCCCTGTCCGCTGGCTTGGCTTGAGGAAAGTGAAACCAAAGCCAGGTCAAGCCAAGCCAAAGCCCTGGTATGTAAGCCAAGCCAAGCCAACGGATCACTAGTTGTAGTCGGAGAGGGTATGTCCGTCCTCGAGCTGTTTCCCGGCAAAGATGAGTCACTGTTGGTCAAGAGGGATGTCGGTGTCGTCCTTGTCCTGGATTAGGTCCTGGATGTTGATGGTACCGGACGACTCAAGCTCGAGGGTGATGGTCTTTCCGGTGATGGTCTTCACGAAGATCTGCATGCCACCACGGTGCAGCGTCGACTCTTCCTGAACATTATAGTCAGAGAGGGTGGAACATCGTCCTCAAGCTGCTTGCTGGCAAAGATCAGGTGCTGCTGAACAGGGAGAACATTAAAAGAATATATCCTACCCGACCATATGTGGCATGGACCATTTTGACCTGCTAATTTCCAGCACGTCAGTGTTAAGATCCTGCAAGTAGCAAGACGGTCAGGGAATAAATAAAGAACGGACCTGCGCGTATACGATCAGTAGCGACACAAATAACGAAGGTAAGGGACCCACCATAAGGACAGTGACATCAGAAAACGGCGCGCATACGTCGAGCGGCTGCGTGAGCACACCAAGGCAGCAGTGCAAGGCCGAGAAATTAGCGGTCTGGTCAATCCCACGAGCTATTGACACAAGCCAAAAAGTTGTCGATGTTGAAAGCCGAGAGGGCAATGTCTGACTGCCAGCACTCCACGTCGGTTGCGGCCATTGTCTGACAATATAAATTCGTCGTTTGCAAGCGCAAGCAGATGTTTTTTCACCGAGCTTCAAGCATCCGTACGTATTCTCAGAACACGAGGCGCAGACCACCGGCGAAGTCTGGAGTGGTGCTGTCACTTACACATTCTGGACAACAGCCCGCAATACACGCACCCATCCGTATTCCTGCCCATTCAGACAGCAAGAACCCACAACTCCTGTGCTGCCGCTGCTCGAAGACCTTCCGTTTTACACCTTCTCTTCCCGCGAGTCGGGCGTCCAACCAAGGGGAAAGGTCGAGGGCGAAGCGAACCAAGAGGTGGGCAGATGTGCCACCACTGACGCTGGGGAGACGAAGCGAGCGTCGAGTCTGGGAGGCGAGAACAGGTCTTGCAGACTTGACGAAAGAGGAGGAGCAGCGTGGGACATTTTTTCCCCGTAAAGACAAGAAGTCATGTCTATATTTGGGCATGAAAGGCGCCAGGGCACTGCACTAGCGTCACCTAGCGATCGCTCGATCGAGATAATCAACAGACTACAAACAAAGCGAGGTACGAGCTTCAAGTGTTTGTAGCGTCTGTCTACGAGAGACTAAAGCCAGATTGGCGGAAGCAAAAGGCCGGGCCGGCAGTCGCCGTGACTTTGACGTCGTCACGTAAGCACAAACGCACTCTCTTTCGGCGACGCCCTGGCGTATTTTTCCGATTTCAATTCGATCTCCCTGGTTTTGCAGGATGCCGGCCACGTACAGAACAATGCACAAATGTGATTCAAATTGGGATGGACTGGGAGGCGATGTTTTCGACTCCCGGGAACAGCACATCCGCAGACCTTCCCGGGAGCGCAGCGCTTAGATCAGGTCTGACTCTCACCTCCCTTCCATCTCGATGCGGACTCCCCCGTTCCTCCCGCCGCGCCGTCTTTGGGCTGTTACAAGTCCTTCGAGTCGATGCCTACCGTGCAAATGACCCCGCCCTTGTGAGTCTGGTCTTTGGGAGTCGGTGAGTCTTCTACTGCTTCATTGTCCACTCCGGATATGAATTGAATCCCAGCGACGGAGAAACTCGTCTGTTAGAGGACTACCAACAGACTACCAACATCTCCATTCGTTCACCTGCGCGGCTTTGTGTCTCTTCTCCGCGTCGCCGCCGCCGTCACGTCGCCGCCGCCGTCAGTTGTCCGGGTGCGAGGTGGCGATCAAGATAGTCAGTACGACGGCGAAGCACCTCCCCTCCTCGTCGATTACGCTATGCACTGCCTACGGACGCACTTCATTGCCGAAGGATGTCTGTATTCCGGCGAGCCTTCGCCTTTCGCTCGCTAATCTTCCTGCGGACCATCGTCACCCCCGAGCGGGCAAACCAGCGAGACGAGCAGCGAGGCGAGTACGGATGGGCACACGCCTTCTCCCGCATCTACGTCAATTTGAATTTCCACTCGAGACGATTTTCTATTTCTATTCCTACTCGACAATCACCAGTCTGTCTTTCCGCGATGGTGACGACTGTTTTTCTATGCACCCCGACTATCCGATTACGGACAAAACGGGGCGCAGGCGAGCTATTCTACGTATACCCCCCCACCCTGGCCTCTCTCGGAAGCTCGCGCACCGTCCTCGCCGCGTGCACCAGCGGTATCCTTCGCCTTCCCTTCACTGTCCATCACTCTCTTGGCGCTCCGGTCAAGCCGCCCGCCCATGACGAAACGAGACGAGAAGAGACGGAGCTTATTTCTCTATCCTGCGCCGTGTCGCAGAGGAAGGAACAGCGGGGTCGAGCCCCCGCGTTTTTGCGTTCCTCTGCGCTAGATATCTGCCGTTTACATTAGAAATGCGAGAGGGCATCGCAGGCGAGGCTCTTTGCTCAGGGCAGGACAGATTATCAATACGGACCAGCCGCACGAAGCCCCCCGCGTCTACACCGCCTGCACTTCCACGCCTCGGTACCTTGATGACGCGCTGTCCGCTACACCGACGACGCCGCGCGCCGCACCCGCCTGTTCCCCTCCATCCCCCCAAGATTGACTGCGACTTCTTTCCTTGGCCGGCTTTTCTTCCGCTTCCTGACTTTTTCTTCCGCTTCTCGCTGGGCCCATCAATTCCTCCTCGAGCGCTGCACGCCGGGCCCCTCTCTCCCACCTCCACGTTTGCCCAGTCATCGAGGCGCTCATGCTTGCTTACACGCCACGTCGCTTCGCGGACGGGAGACGGCGGCTTGCTCGAGCGGAGGGTGCGAGCTGGCGTCCGCGTGCGGGTGCGCGAGCGGGGGACGGGGAGACCCGTTGTTGCAGTGTCAAGCTGTCGCTGTCGAGGCACGTGCCTCAAGTGCTTGTGGCCGGATCGCGGGGTGCGCTGGTGGGAAGAGCATGGCATCGCGTGGTCAACGCGTTTTCGGCCCTCGCCAATGTATGAGGAGACGAGAACGCGCCGGAGGAGCATGAGGAGGATGTGATGCGCCTCGAGGCGGCGACGAGGGCGAGGGGTGAAGCGACGGGACGGGAATGGGGGAATGACGAGATAGGGAGTTCTGTGCGCGGCGGAAGATACGATGATGATGACGGAGAAGATACAGCGTACGGCTTCCTCGCCTTCCCCGTCTCGTGCATCGTCGACCCAGAGTGATGGAAGACTTGGGGCCTTGTTTGAGCCGCAGCTCATATGGAGATGACACACCTCCTCGACAGTCGCCGTCACCCCGCATGCCCCACTGCGGCGGTGAGCACGACTAGGCGTGCGGTGCGCGTGGTGCAGAGCGTATCGCGTACGACGATGTCATTTGGCCGACTCTTTCGTTTTTCGAGGATGCAAGAGAACACTACGAGCCCGGGCGCAAGGAAAGGGGTAGCCGGAAGGATGGATAAGTGACTTTGAATTCAACGACATGATTGTGTGTAGTCACAGGTACATAATTTACCTCCTGCTATCGCTTGTGTACATACGCCGAGCGTCTTCGTCTTGTTTGCCAGGCGCGCCTGCTCCAGGCCCCTGCTCATCGTCCCCCCCGCTCTCGAGCTGTCTTTCATCCGCCATCGAGCAATGTGACTTATGTGCGAGTACCGCGTGCTGCGCCTGCTCATGCTGATTGAGTCCTGCGGCAGCTGCCTGCACTGCGCGCCGAGAGTAATCAAGCCACTCTTGCTTCGTGCTTCCAGCCTGAAGATGCGTGAAGGGCTCGCTGCTCAATGCGCATTTTCACGGGGTGCGGCGAGAGTAGGCTGGGGTGCGCCGTGGGCAGACATGAATCACATGGTGCGAAGACTGAGAAGATATTACGCGTGGGGACCGGGGCGATGCCAGAGTGCAAGACACGTTCTCCCCCTTGATCTTCTACTACGTCACTCAGAAAGAGTAGAAGGCAGAGGGACCGAGGAGGGGGAGGACGGTGTGCGGTGGGGATTCAGCGCGATGAGGATAGCTGGCTGGTTCCGGGTTTGTTATCCATCGCATCCGATCGCTTGCGTGCGCAGATATGTTAAATCCTTTTGTCTTTTTTTCTTTTAAGTATACACCCTTGCGTCTCCGGCCAATTCCTATCTCCGTAGGCTCCACCGCTGGAAACACTGGAGTTAGCATAAAATTCAGTGGCGGAATGCCACATACCCTTTCTGCATCGGCGAGGACGGGAACGGGGCTGAGGGATATGCTCGACCGAGATGGTAAAATGCAACCTCCCCTTCCCTGCTTGGCTGTTTCGAGGCTTTCGGGACTCCCTTGTAAGATCCACGCTACTTATCACCACATAACATATCGCACATATTTTGGCTCCTGCTACTCTACAGATCCAGTGGCTGCTGTAAACAGCTCCATGAACTGAGATGCAAGTTGGGTGCCAGTTATATAAGCAACGCCTCCTCCAACTTTACAAGGGGCGCTATCAATGTCATAGTGCCCCTGGTACGGCAAGCACATCAACAAAGGGTGAAATTGTGTAATTTTCTCATTTCACTGTCATCCCAGCCGAGTATCTGACAGAAAGATGACCACGACCCATGTCTTCAGGTAGCACATAAGCAAGTGTTAAAATGATTTGGCTTCTGAGAATAATGCCATGCAGTTGAGCAGGAAATGTTGGCACATCCAAATTTTCAAGATAAGTACCTTGTCTCGTCAACTTTGAGGTCACTTCTGTTTCAAAAGCAATTGGTGCATGTAAAGATTCTTGGGCATTTATCTGATGGAAGGAAGGAATATTTATGCTATGCAGTGTGTGTCAGCTAACTATTCTGACAGGCAGATTCAAAAATTCCCAAATCGGGCCACTAGATGAGGGCGCTACATTTTTAGCGTCAAGCCAAACTTCAAGATCTGCTCCAAGATTCATTCATTTACTGGGGGCACAATTAACCCTGCAACTCCCCTCAGGGGCATGCGTTTCAGGTTGAAGCACCCGGGGTGCCAAATGGAATCACCTCTACTACAATATCTTCCTAACATTGAATTATATGTGTAGTTTGTCCGTACCAGGTAAACATCAATGCTACGAGAGTTCCGACCTATGAATTGAGATTTTGTCTGTGGTGGGTGTCCGAATTGTCATGTCTGAGCCCAGGTTTCTTGAAATTATGAAACCTTCTCAGTGGCTTGTGGCAGATTTTAAAAAGTTGTAACTGCTTGGGCCTGTGATCCCTAACGTACAGGTGTAATGAAACTGGAAACACTATGCCAAGTGTTGGGAATGATGTATTTGCCGATATTGAAAAGGGAGTGGCCGGGTATAGCAGCTGAATCAAACAGCCAGATATCAACACGGCTTTGAGAGACTTATAAGTACGAATTACTTCTATGCAGGCCTGTCTTTGATCCCATCTTTTATCATGCCTCGCCAGTCTACTCTGACCCAAGTTCGACTTGAGAACCTTGCTCCCTGTTTGACTTCCATAGTAGCAGTCTTCAATGATCTCAATGAAGCATTTGCTCCTCCATTTGTTCAAGCAATCTCAAAGACCATGACATCCTTGATTGACATACTTCAGGTATTGGGTCTTCTGATAAGAATCCTAGGAAGTTGGAACTGACCAAATATGCCAGAATGTGAAGCAAAACAAAAAAGAATGTGTTCAGCTGGTGGAGAACATCTACCAAGTGCTGTATGCAATCATCAATCTTCATATAAAGTCCGAAGTTCCAGGGTCACTTTCACCTGGAACAACAGGTCATGTTGGGAACTTCATGAAGTAAGGGCTCAGTATTCACTTCATATTAAAAAAAAACCTTCTACAGGACTCTGCACAAAATATACACATACATTGAATCACAGCAAGATAGCAACAAAGTCAAACATCTGTTCCATATAATCAACATGAGTAACTTGGTCAAAGACTGTCATAGAGAATTAGATGAAGCAAAGAAAGTCTTTAAGGTAGAACATGTGGCTTTGTTCTGTGTCAAAGAATTGAACACATTATTCCAGGTTGACACTGATGGAGCAGTGTTCAAGGACATCAGAGAGATGCAAAGAGAAGCAGAAAGCAAGCATACAGAATTGCTTGAAATAATTTCAACAATATCTGAAACCAACACAACCACAGATAAATCATCAGTGTGTAACCAATTCATTTGTCTGCATAACTGGTCAATCATGTCCAGATGTATTTGGGGGCCAATGAATTGAGAAATAGGTGCAAGACTAGTTTTCTCATTGATTTTGTTCACTTATTTCCCTGAAGTTCAAATTCATTTTCAATGCTGCCCTCAAAACCCAAGATCTTCTATGGTCGTGAAACAGAGTTGGGAGATATCATGAAGATGCTGTTGAATCAGCAAAGCTCCAGGATAGCAATTCTTGGAGGGGGTGGAATGGGCAAGACTAGTCTTGCTAGAGCAGCCCTCCATCATCCAGATACTCTTACCAGATTTGAAGAAAGATTCTTTGTCAGTGCAGAACCTGCAACAACTGGTGTTGAACTAGCAGCACTGATTGGATTACATGTTGGCTTGGATCCTGGCAAGGATCTCACCTGGGTGGTTATCCAGTATTTCAGAAGGCAATCATCTTGCCTTCTGGTCTTGGACAACCTGGAAACAGTATGGGAACCTATTGAGTCTCGGAGTCAAGTGGAGGAATTTTTGTCACACTTGACAGAGATCCAACAGCTGGGATTAATTGTATGTGTTGTCTGGACTTTCATTTTCTCTCTAATATGTCACAGATCACAATGCGAGGGGCAGAGAGGCCAAGGAGAGTTCAATGGACCCACCCATTTTTATTGCCACTGCAACCACTCTCAGACAATGCTGCACAGCAAACCTTTATGGACATCACAGATAATGCTCATTCAATTGAAAGCTTCAGCCAGCTCCTCAGCTTTACAAACAATATGCCTCTGGCTGTGGATCTCCTTGCCCACTTGGTTGACTATGAAGGCTTGGAAAATGTCTTGGCCCGATGGGAAACAGAGAAAACATCCATGCTCTCTGTAGGATATGACCGAAGGTCAAATTTGGATGCATCTATTAGCCTCTCTCTTTCAAGTCCACGGACCTCACCTGCAAGCAAGGAGTTATTGGGTCTCCTCTCAATACTGCCCAATGGCCTGTCAGATGCTGAGCTAGTCCAAAGCAGACTTCCAATTTCAAACATTCTAAGCTCTAAGGCTGCCTTGTTGGCAACTTCCCTGGCATATCAGGACAGTAACAAACGACTTTTGGCACTGGTGCCTGTGAGAGAGCATATCCAGCAGTTCTTACCTCCATCCCCATTTCTCATACACTCCCTCAGAAAGCATTTCTATAAACTTTTGGAGCTATACGAGCAATATAATGATGGACAACTCAAACCCATCATCAGCCAAATCACTGCAAATCTTGGGAATTTACAGGAAGTTTTGCAGCAAGGTATGGTTCTTGGCAGTTCAAATCTTCCAACTACCATATACTGTATCATATTGCTGAGCTCCTTCTACCAAGTCACTGGCCGAGGCATACCATCCTTGATGCATCATATTCAGCATATTTTATGTGAGACCTCAGATCACAGACTGAAGATGCATTTTATTGTCGATGCTCTGAAATCCAGCATATATTATCCATTATCATTACTAGAACAGATGCTAGTTCAAGGTATATTATGTTTGAAACACCTCAGTGATCCTCTCCTTGAGTGTAGGTATTCTCATTCAATAAACTGCAGTAGTTTGATCATCTGTGTAGCAAGGTTCTACAATGCAGCTTCAAAATTTTGTGCAGAATCTTCTTCATCCCGTGCTCTGCAATTTGCTCAGAGAGCCCAAGAATCAGCAGAGTTGTCTGGGAATATGAAGCAACAGTATCTTGCTTTGCTTCAGATTGCTCAGCTGAAGGGCTTTTATGGAGACTATTCCACCAGCTACATACTTGCCAGGGAGGCACAGCAGCTTTCAGACTTGTCAATGGATCTGTATAATAGTGCATGTGCCCTCCACATTCAGGCTCAATGCTCCAGATGGCTGGGAAACTACCATAAGAGTCTGGAACAACTCCATGGTGCCAGAGTGAATCTCGAGCTTTGTGGTATGTCTGGAGGGATTGTTGACAATTACATTTCAATTGACCAAACTGAAATCCATCTTCTAAAATCAGAATATGTTCAAGCCCAATGCACTTACAGTGATATAGCTGAAACAACTTCTCCAGACCAAAACAGTGATACATATGCTAATGCCTTCACAAATCTTGCATATATTGGCATCCAGATTGGTTTGAGTGCAGCAAGTATATCCAGAAACTTGGACATAGCTACAGCAATTTTCAAGAGCATACAGAACTCAGATCTTGCACCATGCAAAATAGTTGAAGCATGTCTCAATCTCAGAGAGCACACATTTGACTTAGCACAGAGGGAATTTGAGGGGTCTTTGCATTGTAGTCTTGCTGAGCTTAAATCCCTTTGTCTGGAGCACCTTGCAAACATTAAGGCATGGCCAGCCACCTCAGCACAATCCAGATGGCCTGTGATATACTTGAGTTTTGCATATAAAGTCAAAGAGAAACTGGCCCTTCACAAGGCTCTCCTGTTTCTTGGAGATGTATTTATTCTCAATGAGGATGAAAACACTGCATGCATGCTCTACACAGTAGCTTTGGAAGGATTCACATATATGGATGTGCATCGAAGTCGTGCAGAGTGCATGTTACGGCTTGGAGATCTTGCGCACAAACATAAAAATACCACAACAGCAGTTGCTCATTGGACAACAGCACAACCATTATTTGAGAAGTCATCACAGGCCAAAGCAGTAGCTGAAATAGACTCTAGGCTGGCTAGTGCTGAAAAACCTCATGAGAACCTCACAATACTTTCCAAGTTGCAGGCACCTATACAACAGCCAACAGAGTTTCCTCCTCCACAAGAACCTGCAAAAGGGGCTCTAGTATGACACTCTGATTCTTTTGCTACTGATTTATGTTTTATATTCTTTTGAAATAGCATTTACATATTTATTGGAATTGGTGTGGCCAGACTTGTATTTCCATTGTCTCTATGAAATTAACCTGTTCAAAGCCTTCTTCAACTCTAAGACTCCGCTCAATATCTGCTGATATAGTACACCCCCATTCTGAGGGCTCAATACCTATTGAGGTTCAGTTACTGGACTCAAAATGTAATGCCTTGCGCCAAGAGCTCAAAGCCAAAGATTCAAAATCCACGGAGTTTCGAGGGATGCAGCCTCCTGTGATCTGGGTGGCTATTTGGGAAATCTGTGTTTACTCAATTTATTACCAAAGTGACAGGGTTGCAGAAGTGTGGCCTTTTAGCGCCGACCAGGATTCCAGCTCCTTGAGGGCTAGAGACCTGTGAGATCGTATCATGGAAAAGACACTGAGATGGAGTGCAATGCCAGATTCTTTGCTCATGGCTTTTTTTCGATTCATCGAAGCAAGCAGCAGTACCGTGAGGTCCGGCCCGTGGAAAAGAGAAGCGAGAGCAACAGGGACTGCGAAATATCATTGTTGTCAAGACAGCTGTGGACTCTCTGCTCGAGCCCCAAATTCACAAATAAATGTTTTTTCATTGGGCCTATTTGCAATACACCTCATGATTTTTAACTACCTTGAATCGCACTCAAAATGCTTGTTCATCACCACGCAAGGGCTGCTTTTGTCCACACCAATGTGCTTTGCTCCATTTTGCATCTTATCCCGCACTTTGCCAAAGTCAGCCACACCATTTGCACCATTCTCCTGGTTTGCATACCTGAATAGTGACTCCATTCTATGGTATAGCCCGTTGAATTACTGCTCGGTGATGGATTCCCACCACTTGGGGACCACATTGCAAGAACTAGTATGTGAATCTTTATGTCTGTCATTGCACGTTCATCCTCGATCCATTTCAAACTCTTTATAAAATTACACCATGCTCTTGGCATTCCCTTTTTTGAGAACATGTTTGGTTGTGTTTCGATGTTTCCTGTCTGATCCTCTGGCCTTAATTGGAGGTGCAGACTTTGTCACTGGTTGCATCCTGTCATCTATGCTCCTGAACATCACCAATTTGACTGACCGTCAAGACCAATCATTTTTCCCTTTCATCCACCGTACATGTACACCACCAACCCAGGCAGAAATCAATATGATATTGGGACTATAAATCAATCTGATATATTGTATGGACCTCACAATGATATGAGATATTAATTGGTCTGATGTCTCTTACTTGATATCTGAGCGACGTCTTAAAGATGTATTTTCCAAGTCTGTTTCAACATCATTTTGAACTCTTATAATGAATTCGGAGCGATTTCTCGTGAATCAGAGGAACAGAAATTCTCTGGCGGCCATTACAGTAATTCACAAACAAAGCAAAGTATGAGTTTCAACTGTTTGTAGTGTCTGTCATGAGAGACTGAGCGGCCATGGGATCATCTGGCCATCTAATGTGGATGGCTTATGTGGCAGCAAGACCAGTTACATAGACTCATTGTCGTGTTACAATAAAATTTGGAGAGATTCGTCAGAATGCACAGCAGCACCACGACAACACAAAAGTGCTGAAAACTCCACAAGTCCCACACATCGCTGATAAGTCCATGCACATCACGTGTTCTGCGTCGTTGTTTATTTTGATGGCATGCCACTTGTCTCTTGCCACCAACTCGCCACCATCCACTTCGCGCAACCGCCTCAAGCAAGCATCAAGCCTCACCATCCTCTCTCTTGATCACCATATTCTCATCCAGGTACCTGCCTCAATCCCCATCTCAAGCCACTCCGACCTGCATGGCCGCTCTTTTCTGTGCCATCAAGTAGACAGTACTTCATGCGCACTCTGTGCACTTCCTCTTGTCCTCAGCATGCTTTAACTTTCAAGTCCCAAGAGTTCAAGCCTTAGATCTCACTCCTCAAGCCCCCCAAACCTCAAGTCAGTTCAGGCTCAAATGCATTCACTGGTTGCGCTTTTGACAGCAAGATTTTTCCTTAAAGTCGATTTCTCAAGACTTGCGACCTACCAAGCATTCTAACTTCACTGATTATGGATCTTCAATGTCGGTGGCAAGTCACTGCCATTTCTCCGAGGTGTTCATTGGACGAGGTTCCAGGTGTGTCATCTGCTCTAGCAGTAATACCACTGTTGACCATTCAAAGCCATTGTCTGAAGGTCTTCAAGCCCATCACCCCACTGTATCGTCCTCAATTTGTGTTGTGCCCACACAGGCCGTGGGGATTGGATCACACGGCGCATGCGGTTCACCACCGGTTGATGAACGTCGCATTCCCGACAGTCACGATGTGGAAGAGGGATCATATTATTTCGGTCTTTCACGGGTGTTTTACAACGAATAATATATACATGCATTTGAATAGAACTGGATTTTCTGGTAAACATTTCCAGAGAAAAAATTGAGCAATTGGTGATTTAAATCTCAGTCAAGCTGATGGTGGGATGAATGGTGAACCAATTCAATTCGATGCTGACCCACCGATATCGTTCTGAAGTCTATATGTCAGCCTGACTTGAAAATGATTGGCTGAATGGATTCTGTTCCGATATAACCGTGACACCTGACTGAAGTCTTTAGCTGAAGTCTTATGAAGTTAAGGACTGATATCATTTCGACATCAATCCTGCACAGTGGTGTATGCCTCAACTACTTTGACCATGGTTGCCTCATCTTATGTACCTACCTATCCACTGACTTAGGGCTCTAGTGTGTTTTAATACACATCCAATATGCTTGCACACATTAGAGTTTTGTTTCTGATGTCAATCGGTCACCAAGGATCAACTTGATCAGACATTTCAATTAATTGGATTTTGACATCCTAATCGAGTTGCAGTTCTTTCAACATATCTTAAGTATGGTAATTGGTGTGATGGTCTTCTTCACTGCTTCAAACCTTCCTTGCATTTTCACTGCATATGCATTCAAAAAGTGTTTCCTGCAGATACCAGACTGTTGATCAGGCTTCATTGACCGACTGTGCCAAACATCGGCTTCAATTTCGGCAAGATCGACAGCCGCATTCCGGCCAGGATGCCGACACTATCCTGTCAAAGCACAATAACACCCAATCAGCACAATGTAGCAGGTACTCCACGTTCTTGAGAAACGATCACTAGCAACAGAGTCTGGATTGAAGTGTTGAATGGATAATTTCTTATTTACTGTCCTACTACTTACATAGTGAAAATGCTATGGCGTTTATAAGGGAGGGAGGCTGCCGACCCCCTTGTCACACTATAGGATTGTGCATTGACTTTGCCTACTATCATTTCACTTCCTTCGGCTGCAATAGAAAACTTACCCTTGGCTGCACTCAACCCACTGCCTCAAAAATTCAGTGATAATGAGCTGATATTGGGGCCACCTCAGAGGACGAGGGTGCTGATACCTATAGGTTGCTATTTCCCTCGGTGAATTCAGCAGTGCTGGTGGATACGAGAAAAATGTCCCGTTCGACATCCGAACCACGTCGGAACACCGAACTGAACTAGTGATCTTGGCTTACAAACCAGGGCTTGGGCTTGGCTTGACCGGGCTTTGGTTTTACTTTCCTGCCAAAACCCAAGCCAGCGGAGGGGGCTTGGCTTGGCTTGGCTTAGGCTCACGCCCTGGCTTGCAATAGACATTTGGATATTGTACTGACAGCTTCAGAGAGACTGACTGTACCATTTCGCTCAATTCGGATGGCACGTGACCTTTTAATTTTTCCGACAAATCTCCAAATTCCGCTAAAATTGAGAAAAAAATTATTGCGAGGGTTTCCAGAAATCGGGTGTGGCACGTGACGTCCGAATTGAACGAAATGGTACAGTATAGGATCCTTGCAAGAACATACTTTTTTCATAAAATATAGAAAATGCTGTTTAGTTCTGGAAACATGCAGATGGGAGTGCTGAGAGCGGGGAATACACTTCGGAACTTATTTTTTGAACTCCGACATTACTCCGATAATGTGATGGGTGGTGAACCATGGACGGCAGCCAACCCGAACTGTCGGCAAAGACAACCAAATATGATTTTCGATGTTGAATGGTCATTTGTAATTGTTCAACATCAAGTTGTAGTCATGAACTAGTGGTACAAAACAATCCCTTTTCATACTCTGAAGCCAGGGCTTAAGCCCTGGGCTTTGGCTTGGGACACCTCAAGCCCAACCCCAAGCCCAACCCCAAGCCCGCCCCAAGCCAGCAGTTTGGCTTGGCTTGGCTTCAGGGCTTCGTGGCTTCAAGCCAAGCCAAGCAGATCACTAAACTGAACGCCTTGAACCTGAATGCGGCATTCAGGTACGCGAGCTTCAGGTTCCACGTTCAGAGTGAACCAAACCAAACCAAACCATCCCAGCACTAGAATTCGAGTTGACTCGGAGATTCCTGCCAGTTGTTGCCCACGAGGCCAGGAGGCTTTGGTGTCCAAATCCTGCTCCTGAGGCAGTACTGTATCCTTTCCTTCAAATCGATATAGGGGGTGACGCGTGACATGTTTTACCTATTCAACATTTCGGCAGCCACCAAATGTTTGCGTGACACCTAAAAATTTCAGCAACCGAAATCAAAAATTCCGAAAATTCTGCCTTTTTTAGCATTTTGGGGGCAATTTTGTGCGCTGCGTGACCATCGGGAGGTTCGACAGAGGCACGAGTGACACGTGACTTCAACCAAAGTTCGTGATCGACATAGGGGTGCGTGACGTGTGACTACCAATTTGAAGGGAAAGATACAGTATGAGAAGTATCTTTGAGGCAGCATGGATCCCCCAGTTAATCTGTGTTATAGTTGAAGGTAGAGCAAGAGCATGAGATTGCGGCTTTCGAGAAAGAGGGGGCAAGTCACATGCACGGTCCACTCCGTGACGTAAGCACAAACCTCTTTTCCCAACAACTCGCGACGAACCCCCTTTGGCCTCCCCCGCTCTGACACACACGTGATGTATTTCCCATCACGTGTGTGGACGACGTGTTTGTAAATACATTGTAACACAACTGTAAAAGTCTTATAAAATGGTGGAAAAAAATGCATTGATATACAAATATTGTCTGAAACACTTGAATTCCCCCAGATGCTCTCTTGTAGCTTGAGAGCATGTTCTGATCAAATTATCTATGAAGTATGAATTTGAACACAATATCAGGCCTCTGGGAGACCCTTTGGGAGCCTATCTTCATGCTCTTGTCTTCTATATTGCATGGCCCAATTACCTGTGGCAGAGCCCAATGTGTGAAGCCATCACAAAAGATCTTAGGGCGGGTATTTCAGTGGTTTAGCTTATCCCGGCTTTAGAAGTGAATTTTTTTAGGGTAAGAACCTTGGAAAAAACCGTATTATTAGTGAATCATATGCAGCATTGACTATTGTACGGGAGATTGGGATTGGAAGTCAAAATAAACCAAATTAAGAAAAAAGACATCACCCAGGTTCGAACCGATTCTTCATTTGTGAGTATAGTACCCAGTGGGGGAAGTGAGCTACTTGACTCAAAACACTATGCATTGCACTACGGTCTCAACACCCGAGACTCAAGATCCATAGAGTTTAGATCTGGGTGGCTAACCGGGGGAATCCGAGTGGTTACACATTTGGGTTGAACAGTGGCCCGAGGCGTCCAAATGGTTGGAAAAACGCTCAGGAAGTATGCTGTTTGGACCCGCTGCAGAAACACCAACCGCCGGGGCGCCGGTTGGAATCAGCGTTGTCGAGACATTGAGCAAGTTCTCCTAGAAATGTTCAAGGAAAGAAGGTGGGAGGAGAAATACGGGTGTATTTCAGATTCATGCCAATTCGAACGTTCGATGTCAGTGTCCATGATGAGCAATTCAATATCTCACATGCAAAGACAAGAACCAAACTCACCGAGATCACCCACGGAATCCTCTTCCTTCGCATCCACGGCCATGAGGACATCAGCGTCGTAATGCGAACGCACACTGTCTCAGTTAGCTTTACATGTACAAGCTCGTTCGGAGCTGGGTCTCGATTCGTCGGCACTGGCGACGGGGTGAAGCGTTGCTTCTGTCTGCTATGCTTGGCGTTACACATATGCAGCCTGGCATACCGCGTCTCAAAAAACATGGGGGCAATAAATCCGGCGTAAGTAGGACGATCCGCGCGATGGATCTATTAATATTATGATGAGAAAGTAGAGTCGGAACGTCAAGATCGGGAGGACCTAGAAATCTCCAAGTGCAGGGATCACAAAAGAAAAGAAAAGACTGCAGAAGTACTGGTTTCAAGTTCATATGATAGCCACGAAATATCCGCGAGATTTAAGCGCTTGAAGTGGAGGTCGGAGGGCAAATTCGCGGGTAGCATCTGCATGCAGGGCGTCCGGAAGGCACGAGCTTCGACAGATTCGGAGGCTGGGGTGTGATAACGAACTCGCAGATTGCTAAGCAGGGAAAAGAGAGAAGGAACAGGAAACGGTTCAACCTTTTGTTCGTGTGGGTGTCTGCGGGAACATCATTTTTGTCAAGAATCAAGATTCAAGATGACTTTCTTACAATGAATTCCGGACTTACATAGTTCGCCGTTCAAGCCAAAAAACAGAGTTTTCGTTGTATCCGGTCACAGTGGCGTGAAAAAATTGCAGGTCAAGCCCGGCAGCAGACTCGATTTATCACGAAGGGACAGAAGTAAAACCAGACGGAGATTTCTTGAAATTTTTTCCATCTCTTCGTGAGTAATACCGAGGGGCCTAAGGGATCGTGGAAGCGACGCCGAGATGGAACGAGTATTGTCAGATTGTTCGGTGATCGTGGATTTTTTGATTCGCTAAAGCAAGCACCGTGAGTCCTATGCGAGGAATGGAGACTGCGGAAGATTATTGTTATCAAGACTTTTCGACATTCCACGCTTGCATATTTAGAAGTTATATACCTGACAGATATTCGAGGTTCAGTGTGGAAGCGCTTCGAAGTCGTCGTTGTATCAGTGCAGCGGCGTCCTAGTTTCAAAAGCCTCAGGATCAATTCAATGTCCCGCGAGAGCGGACTCGATTCATTGACAGCAGATACCTATAACGAGAAAGCTGACTTTTTAGCGCTGAACGAAGTTTCTCCCGAAATTTTGGCCATCTCCTTGAGGAAGACTCGGAGGTTTGGAGGGTTGTGGAAGTGACATCGAGATGGAGCTAGCAATTTCAGATTCTTGGATGATCGCGCTTCGTTGAAGAGACTCGGAGAACGCTCAGAGAAATCTGACGTGTGATATATATCATGTCAAGACGGCGGGCGCAGTCGGCGTCCTTAATATTCAAGTTGGCTCGCCGGATATTCCGGCGGGTCGTTGCGCACGAGGCCAGGAGGCTTTGGTGTCTTGCTCCTAGGGCAGTAAGTATCAGAGGTACCTTTGAAACAGAACTGACGCCCCTGGTTAGCCGGTGTTGTCGTCGAAGGTAGAGCATGAGATTGTTGCTTTCGAGAGCGAGGGAAAAAGGGGGAAAGTCACATGCACTCAGCGGGCCGGTCCGCTCGGTGACGTAAGCACGAACCTCTTTTCCCCAACGTTGCCTGCGACGTCCAGTACTCGACCCAAATGGATACATAGTCGATTGTTTTTCTATGCCGTGGACGTAGATGCGCCTTGTAAGCTATTGCGAGTCTTCCATTGCTTTATTGTGCGCATAATAATAACAATATCCTATCAGCCTCGGTGCACACTCGACTGAGCGCATTCCGCGATGCGAGGAGAACCGGCGCAGTTTGAGTCTCAGCAAGAGCCCGGACCTCTCATTTTACGTTGCGGCTCTTTCTCCGCCTCCCACCTCGCCTCTCACTCTCACTTCGTGCACAGAACACCAACGACGCGATCTCCTCCGACCGAATGCAAACGACTAAATATCTGCGCTCCTGAGTCCGACGAGGCTTAGAATCAATAACCTCTGCGGCAGGAAACGAGGGCGCTTTCCGTGCCTCGTCTGCTGGGAAGTCAACATAGACAGCAAAGCCTCAATCGCCTCTTTCTTCGCGCTCAATCCTGTGCGGCTGCATCGGGCGCATCCGGCGATTCCGAATCATAGCGGTCTCCTCAGCAGCTACGGACACAGCCAGCACGATATGACCCCCCACTGCGACTTCCTCCTCGTCTCTCGACAGAGTTCGCTTCCTTCGTTCCCTGACGCCGCACCCTCTCGGCCCCAGTGCGCGGCGGTGACCGTCGTCGCCCCTTCCGCGCACCGCTTTTACTACCGCAGAAGCCTCGAGATTTAGAGGCAATCTTCTCTGCGTCACGGCGCCCTAGCGGCACGAATACAGACGGCGACTCCGATTCAATTTCTCGGCTCGCCCGGCCATGACACCACTCGACCTACTCCGCCCTGGCCCTATCTCACTCCGCGCCAACCCTTCTCTATCTCCTAGACCCCACCAGACGTGTTTCTTCTGCCCCAGTGGACGCACGCACGTCCGCCTCTAGTACTTTGCAGTCGAGGGTGTGACACGTCATCATCGCGCGCGAGTCTTTCCGTCATCGCTGGAGAACCTGTAGCACTTGAAGGCCTGTGGGCGTGACCTCTGTCGCTGTGCAGCCGACGCTTAGGCGGGACACGTCATTGTCGTTGTCCTGGTGACTCGCCGCACTAGCGCCAACGCTAGTACCGAAGGTGTTACGCAGCGCCAGCGGCAGAAGACACGTCGGCGGCGGCCGTGGAGCTTGTCCCGGAGACGCTGCGGCTGGGAACAAGCCATGATCGAATTGGGACGGGCGCTACGGCAAGTTGGTGCGGTGCGGATTGAGCGAGGTGCGCTTTCGAATCGTTATCGGCCTTTTTGAGTCTTCGTGCTGAGGATGCCTATACAGCACTCACCGGAGGAGGACCACTACAGCAACTACCGGCACGAGTACCAGCAATGGGAGGCGGCGGCGGCTGCGGATGGCATTGCACATTGACGATAGGACGAAGCGACGCGGATGCGTGACTCGGGGGCGCGCATCGCGTGGTGGAGGCAGATGACGTTGACGGAATGACGGTGGTGCGGACAACGGGAAGTCGCCGAGCGGGGATCGGGATCGAGATCGCGGCTGCAGCTGCGGTGCTCTTCCTCACATAGCCGTAGAAGACCTTGATGGCGGCGGGGCTGCGAGTCGGCATGCACGCCAAATTCGGGATGGGAATGATGCGCGAGCCGCTGGGCACGATACCTGAGGTATTTTTATGTTCTATGTACTTCTCCCTTTCTTCGTACCGTGCTGAGCACGCATCTATAGTCCTACCTGGCAGCGGACCGCGACTACCACCAGCAGTCGGGCGATGGTATTGCGTTCGGGTCCCGCCTCGGCGCATCGCTGTGATCCGGGCTGTGCGCGGCTCGGGGGTGCGATGTATCCAGACGCAGTGAGGGATTGCACGACGCGGTTTCGGTCCGGGGGACGTCGGTGAAGATTCAGACCCGCACGGACAGAAGACGGAGGGAGGTATTGGATTTGGAGCGGGGGATGGGGCGACGCGGACGAGTAAGATGGTGGGAATCTGATCTTGGATGCGGCGAGGATCGATGCGATGCGATGACGGAGAAGATGTCGCGCGCCATGACGACGCGTTCTACTCCTCGCGCTCCCTCCTGTGTAGCACGGGCACGAGCCGAAGGACGAGCAGGAGAAGGATAATCGATACCACCCCGCTTGCACCCCGTGTTTCGCCCTCTTCATTCCTAGTCGAGGAAGATCACGAGCACGAGCAGGAGAAGGAGAAGGGACGCGTATCGAACTCGAACTGGGGCTCGGCGGGCGCGGGGAAGCTGGGGCGGAGCGTGATGAGTCCGATCCGGGTATGTTCCTCCCCTTCTTCATGTTCGTGTTCGTGCTTCGTGCTCAAGCCCTGTGTACAGGTACAGACTCGCGTGGTGCGTGGTGCTGGAAGTACTCGCGCCATCCAGGTACCGGCTCGAGGGGGCGTGCGCCCCCATGGCTGAATTTGGAGCGGTGTGTGCTGGTGCGCCTCTGGGTGCTCAAGCTGACGACCATGAGGTGTGTGCTCTTCTTTTCCTTCTTTCTGTCATGCTGACCTCAGGCTGAAGACACGCATACAGAGCTCGCTAGCCACAGCAGTAACGACGGTAGAAGCAGCAGGGGGGTATGACATTCGCAGCTCCGCCCCGCGTCGTGCGACCGCGGGATGTGCATGGTGGGGACAAGGGGAGCGATAATGACGTATCGCTTGCCTCGTGCTTTTCGGACCAAGGGCTTTCGTTTCTCGAGGACACCGGCGAGCCCCAGAAAGAGTGTTGATGGGATACTCGGGTGGTGCGGCTCGGAGAATGTGGTGGGGCCCCTTGGGCGCGGTCGGGGGGACGAGGATGACGGGGAGACGTGTGGTGCCTGGCACATTCTCTTTCCATAAATCCCTACATCCAGGTATCAAGGAGGCGCACGAGTAACAGGAGGGTGCGCGCGGTGAGGGCGGAGATTGATTGGGTGTCTACAGGAGCACGACGAACTGTCCCTCATCTCCCTCCCCGGGGAAGCATGGACACGACAGGGATACGGATGGATGGCATTGAATTCGGGGCGGTGTACTGTCTCCGCGTCAAGCACTGAGGTGGTATGATAAACGACGCGGGGTGCGTGCTGTGGGGGGAAAGCGGGATCACGACGACGTGCCGCGTGCCTCGTGCCTCTCGACGATGGGCCTTCGTCCCTCGAGGACGCCAACGAGCACGAACAGAAGGAAGACTATTGATCTGATGCCCATTCCGGCGGGGCAGGGATGGCGATGGCCTTGCGCGCGGAGGGCGGGATGGGGATGAGGAAGGAAGACGTCGTGCCCGGCGCGTTATCTTTCCTCAACTTTCCCTGCATCCAGGCGTCGAGGTGCGCGAGCAGGAGGAGGCGCAGGAGGGGACGCCACTGGATTTGGAGCGGGGTGGAGCAGCCGACGAGCATGAGAGACGAGCACGATGACGAAATGGTGGTGGGGTGGAGGAAGACGCAGATGAGATGCGGCACGATGGCGTGGCGGGGAAGATGCGGACACGATGACGGGGCGGAGCGCACGACGATTTCTCCTGCGCCAGAGGAGCAAAGGGACGATGACGGGAGGCGCATGTCAGGTGAGGGCGCGACGCGGGCGGGGGGCGAGATGGCGTGGAATTTAGCGCGGTGGGGGATGGCGGGACGATGGTGGCGCCTGCGCTGTCCCTCGGGCGGCGGCGGAGCGTATCTCGCGGAGGCTGCCCGTGCTGCGCCTTCTAGAAGCACGTCGGTACTTCGTCGCGGTCTGGACTGGCTGCGGAAAGTGCGATGACGGAGAGGACGTACGTCGGCACGGTGATGTCTCCTCGATGACGCATCTCCCTGCTATATCCCCCAACGTCGTCGAAAATACTGTCAGCACGAGCAGAAGGAGAATGATGGGATGTGCATTTACGGCGAGGATGTGGCGCAAGTGGGGAGCTGACGAGATAGTGGGGATGTCAGGTATGTACTCATGACATCCGATAGCGTGCGTTATGCTAACCATCTTCCAGCCTCCAGATGCATGTATGGCTGTCCTGCCACTGCCAGCGTGTTGTCGTACCTACTTCTGCGTCTACCTTGGAGGAAGACCCTGCCGTGCTGGCCTCCGTGGCCACCGCCGCTGTCCCGACTATGTTCCCCAGAGCTGGCGCGTAGAGTGCGGATGTATGTGTGCATGACCGAATTCGAGAGCAGTGCGGCTGAAGCCGCGTGTGCAGGGCTCGCGAGGGGCTCAAAGTCCGTTGCCTAGGGACCCAGACACGGGGAGGGGTCAAGAGATCGAGTCAGTCTCTGCACGCCTTGACGACGAGTGAGGCCGTCTCCTCGTTTTCCAGGCGCGACATGCGTGGATTTCGCGCCCCCATCTGTCCTCCATCCTCGATCGTGTTCCGCGGAAGCTATCTACTCGCCCGTGGCGCGTGACGAGTGAGCTGGCATATTTAATGTCGAGGCAGACATGGACGAAAGCAGAGATTTTAGGAGCGTTTGTGGGCACGAGAATTCGACTAGAACAGCCGTATTCGATCTCAGACAGTCCAATGGAATGTGGGACGTATTGCGAGCAGAGGTGGCAATGCTGGATACGTAGTTCTTTTATTTTTCTGGCCTCTGAATTTTTGGATCAGTTTCTTTCGAGTCAAAAAGAAAATCTTGGCGCGCCGCACCGGCGATCGCCGAACCCGATCACGTCATCGCTTGAACGGTCGAGCCCTTTTAATCTTTCCAAGTACCAACCAGCGTACCGCGGATTGGGTGTGCTCGCGGCCGTTATTTTGTTACCGCTCTGCCAACACAGAAACATGCACCTACTTATTCCGCAGTCAAGCTGTATGCAGTGCAGCACGACTTGCACGCACGAATTGGGCACCAATACAACGTGGACCGTGAGCTAAGTACCCGCAGCAGTCTGGGTGGCTGCTTCACTGGCTCTCGGTTCTGCGTATACTGACCTACTGACCGCTTATCTTGATACCCCACTCCTTCGAAATGCCCTTTCTGCAGATCCGCCGGAATTTCGACTCCGTTCCTCGTGACATCTTCCAGGCCCTCGATCAGGGGCGAACAATAGTTGGTTTACTGCAGAGTTGTATCGCCGTTGCCTCTTTGTGCACCTGGGTCGTACTACATCCGAATGTGCCGGAATCACAATCACGATTGGACGCTTCGCCGGAGCCTTCGAAGCCTTTTCTTGAGCGCTGGCGCGACAAAGTCCCGTGGGAGGATCTCAGGATGATGGGCATCGCATTAGTCGTCCCGGAGGTGATATTTGCCCTCGCCCTTCGCCAGTATGGCGCGGCCCGGTATTTTCACAAAGGTGTGGCATCCTGCTCTATGACTCGTAAAATCAGTGCTGAAGCCACAATGACCCAGCGCACAACCTCTCAATGACGCACGCATTTTTCATTGTCATGGGCGGCTTCGTCACAAAAGACGGAAGACATCCGATTGCAACTAAATCATTGGCCCATGACTACGCAGTCGCCATCAAACAAATCGACGAGCAGGACATCGCCGACAAGAGCAAAGACGACATCCTTGGGAAGATCATCACTCTCCTTCAATTACTTGCCTTCATTGGGACGTATTGTGCGCGCGTCAAGGAAGGCCTTCAGATATCAGCGCTCGAAACGAGCACGCTCGGACTAGCACTAATCCAGTGCCTGACTGGGCTCTTCTGGCTCAACAAACCGCAACGCGTCTCTAAGGCGATCCCTCTCGACAGTCCTGTGAGTTCTGCTGAATGTCTTCACCAGAATTGCGGCTTAAACACTTCAGAGTGACCAAGAGTCGGAAAAACAGTCAACGCTACACCCCCGACTCTATCGATTCTTCCACGCACGGGGGTAACATCGAGCCCTCGTCCCTGGACACCATAGGGAAGACTCTGAATGGAGTCTTATTCGGCCGTTACTCGGATTTCAAGCCCCTGCAAGAGTCTCACTTGCCCCGTTTTTGGTCGGGGGACCTCGAAGATAACCTCCATTTATTCTCGCAGCTCGTGTGTGCGAGTGTGCTGGGATCCGTACATCTGCTGGCCTGGTCTACGAATTCTACGTTCTTCCCCTCGTTGACCGAGAAGTGGCTGTGGAGGGGTGAGTGCATTGATCTTGACGGTCTCTCCAATTCTCTGCGTCACTCTTCTACTGATTAAAAACGGATTCGCGGCTGGGAGTATTCCCAGAGTGCTCCTAGCATACTTTACTTATGGTGTCGCCGCACTCTATATAATCGCCCGTGGCATTCTATTGATTCTTTGCCTGACCACCTTGCGCACTGCACCGCCAGGGTTGTTGGTCAGTGTCGACTGGAGATCCTTGTTTCACTAGATTACAAGTAGTAGCTTGCAAGCGTCGAAGTCTGGCCCACGGAGTGGTAGCCCGACCTATTTATCCTGTATTACGATACCTAGACGCACCTGCGATTTAATGATACGAGACGCTGCCGGAAATATACGACCACCATGCGTCCATGGCCTATGATCTCGACGGTGACAACATGTTGCTGAAAATTTGCCTCAGACATATTTTCAAAGCAACATTAGACAGGTTGCGCAACAGGTGTACATGATTGAGGACAAGGAACGGCTGTACTGCACGGGCGCTAAATGTGAGGCGCGTGCGAATGGAGGGCTGCATGTCACATCTTGTCCATCATTCTGCTCAGCTGAGACATGGCAATTCGCCATCCATTTCTGAGTAATCTCCGAAAACAGGCGCAATGATACTCTTCTTGCCCAGGGACTTGTAATGGGACTACCTCTCTGGAGGTAGTTTACAAACCTATTTGTGACCCCAGTTTAGATGACATTTGGATGGCATGATGAACGCACAGAGAAGCCGTGCCTTCCCGGCTTGAGTACCTGGGAGGGCATGAGCGGTCTTTACTTACAACACACTGCACCCGATTAGCAATGTCCCCGACATATAAAGACGGATCTCGGACTTGCTTGATTCCCTCTGAACGTCCCCTACGCTTAAACTCTGTCTCGAGCCGCATATGTCGGCCGCGACCCCCCTCCAGCCTATCAGCGACCAGCGTCCTGAGCCAATATCTGTGACCTTTGCAGCTGATTCAGACCTGAAAACAAAAAAAGTCGACCCTGTTATCACAGACCCGGCCGACAGCGCTAAGATCCCTGCGAAGAGACACGAAGCATCCAGTGAAGATGGCAATCCAGCTGTGGAGGGTGAAACGGTGTGTCTAGGGAGCCCAGCCGCTGGTTTTAGCGTTGATGATTTGCTGCAGAAGCAGCCTTCGCGCAGCGACGAAACCGACGTCGCCGTTGCGGCTCCAGAGGGGATCCGGGCGGGATCGGAGCCGCCTAATACCCAATGTGTTACGCACATACCTCCAAACTCGGTATATCTCTTGGCATTGTGCAGTTCTCTGGCTTTTGTGCTGAGATTCAACTGGAGGGTCAAACCCCCGACACTGTCAACGCTACCGAAAATCCTGCTCTAAGCCCGAGGTGTGAGAGCCCTCATGAGGACGAGAGGCCCCTAGACGATGTGAACTCAACTGAGAACACCCGGGAAGCGCAGGGAAACATATCCGTAGGCCTGCACAAATTGTTCACCAACTCGTGGACTAACGGCTAGCCTCGGATGCGCACACAGATGTGGCAGAGACTGTTGAATACCGTGATCGCATTTTGGCACTGGGCCGAGGAGAGTTGGAGCAGACTTGCACAACGAATCGCCGATTTTCGATGATAGCATGAAAATGTGATTTGGAGCAAAAAGTATACCTGGTCATGTTGTACTCAGCCTGGTTGATATTGCCCTCCGAGCACCATGCCAGATGCTGGAACCACAGCCGTGTGGAGGAACCACGACAGGAAAAACTTGTGTTGGGGAGAAACCCGGTGGTTCTGTGGGACAAGAATAAGATTAGTTGGGAAAATGAAGGCTGGAAAGAAGATTAGAACCAGTTAGTACCCACATCCCCACCCTGTTCGAGAAAATTGATATGCTGCTAGCTGGGAGTGGTTGCAAAAACGGCAATGCACGGCTGTGTTTTGAGCACAGTTGTGCTCTCTCCACCCGCATCGAAGAACAGCGAAAGCATTAGACACCGAAGATGTGTTTCCAGGCTACAAGCCGTATATCTCACTGTATGCCCCCCAAAAACATACACCCACACCTGTGCCATCATGATGACTGAGTCAACGCCATCCTGAATCAGACTGGCAGAGAGTATGTATTTCCAGTCCACGTCAGATGACCTACTTGATGCAGCCGGCACCGCTGACTAGGAGGTAGATGTGAATAAGGACAAGGATCCCTAGCACCATATTCCTATTGTACGGTTTACGGTCACAGATATACGGAAACTGTACCATAACCATATGGCCTTTGAGCAGGAGTGCTAGGGTACCTGATCAGAGAATCAGTTGGTAAGTACTACATGTGCAGAGGTTCAATGGTGTTTGTAATTCACTTCAAGTTCCAGCTTGATGTGTACTACCATGCATCAAAGTGCACTGTCCTTCTCATTCACATTGTTGAGAGCCATCCTGCCCAAGTCTCCAAACCCGAACAACTGAGCCCATCTCGCAGCACGTGCAACCAATAACACTAGGATTCGCACTGCGTGTGATGCAGCATCAGTTTCCACTGCGCACTGTGCTTGCCAAATGCGACTGCTATGCCTCGCCTTCGATCATTGTTGGATGTCAGGTCATACGTGCAGGCATCATTCTTAGTTGCTGGCTCGTGTGTGAGAGCTACATGGATGAGTGTAACGCCTGAATAGCATCTTGTTTTAGAAAAATCAATTCACATTGTTTTGGAGCAAGTTTAGCTGGAGACATACTGGTTCCAACAGTTTTACAACCAGTCAGATTTCATCTGTCCTCTGCTTGTTGTACTTCTTGAGGGTACTCGTATGGCCTCATGGGTGTTGATGTGGTGATCAATGACATGGTGATTGATGTGCTCCGAACCTATGCCAAAACAACCAACTAAACACTCAAAACAACAATCAAAGGCTCCCAGAAATAGCAATAAGCTACTGAGAATATGTCAAAGACCATGAAAGAGCACAAGCAGCTGAGAAAGTACAAGACCAGACAAGTGTCAGTCCCTTGGTCAGGGCCTAGACATAGGTTGAAGGGAAAGGTTAAGGTACTCCTCAGAGAGAAAGCGACCTTCACCGATCAGAACTACTGGAAAGAACAATCCAAGTAGTATCCAAGTGATGGATGGTTTTGAAACCAAACAGCAAGAACAGGTAGGGTTGGGAATTAAGCTGTTCCCAAAGCAAGCATATGTGAGAGGCGTACTCTCGCTGATAGTTGATCCAGAAACGGTCAAAGACCCGTGCAATAGCATGCAATCCATGCAATAACATGTGATTCCCCCTACAATCCGTGCAAATCCTGTACAATCCATGCAACTGTGTTCACTCAATCATGTTCAAGACGTTTCCAATAACCAAATTTCTTATTCCAAGTCCAACCAGAAGGTTTCACAATGTCAAGTCCAACAACTGACTGCGCTCAAAGTGCCAACCCCAGAAATAAAACCCAAGTCGCAAGTGTTACACCTACTAATACAGGGATGTACCATACTGATGAACTCCTCTAAGTATTTATACAGTGTCCACAATCACATGTAAGAAAGAAACAATCATATGAAAGAATGTCCTCCGCTAGAAACAAGACGCCCAAGCCCTCTGCCCTAGCCCTGAGCCATTTATCCATCGGAAAGGTATCTGTGGGAGTAATGCAATTGGCTGTTTCATCGGGAAGAACCGGTTCTCTGGTCAACCCACAACCCAAGAATTTGAAATCTTGTCTGATCAAAACTGATGTCTTGTCCCTCCTGGTATATCTCCCTCTACACTTTCTTTCCTGTCCTTCTGGACCATCGGAAAATACTCCTGAAGTCTGTAGCTTTCCAATGATACCCAACACTTCATCCTTCTCCAAGCAGCTTCCTCCTTCCATAAGGCAATACTATTCTGGTCAATGATCAATCCCATCAAGGAGGACTGTTCCCTTCATGGTAACCTGGATCACCGTCGGAAAGAAGGTTCTGGGCCTTCTTGGCACACCACGTGCTCTAGACACAGTCACACCATAGCCAGAAGCAAGACCCAACAATCCCACACATGGAAGTAAATACTCTGCACTTATCCCTCTGAGAGGAACAAGTACGAAATAGTCCCTCTTTGAGTATTTATGGGCTACATATCCCCTATGTGTTTCAGAGCAAGCACCTGCTGGTTTGCAAAGTAGTTTCCCTACTCATTGCACCCATTACTCTGTGGTCATCGCCCAGCCAAATGCACAGAGACTATACATTGGCAGAAGTAAGAGATAGTACTGAGAAATAAGACTTAAAATGCGCAAAATCTGCAGCATTCAGGTATAGTCTTATTTCCCGCACATCAGTGGGATTGCGAGGTCATTGATCAATGCCAGGGAAGGCTTGGGAACATACTCGCAGTGGGGTGTTGGTGTCATGGGCGGATGATGGTGGTTTGAGAGGAAAAGGTTTGTCACAGTGTGATGTCTCGGCATTTCTGAAAAACCACCTTTCTGTGTAATGTCTGTTGGATATAGAAAGTGTGTCGCTGTCACTATATCCTCGCTTCCTGATGATGCCCTGCCCCTGCCTGCTGCTTGATAGACTGAACCAGCCCGCTTAGAGGTTACCTACACTGTACATCTAACTTCCTGAACCATTCCCAAGCTGTCATTACTCTACACTCTTCATTTGTCGTTCTGGTCTATGCTTCACATATCATTCCTTCCATAGCTCATACATGTATCTTACATCGAATCTAATGGCTGCTCTGAGTCTCTGATCAAGTACCCTAGCGCACCTCTAAATATGGTGGAAGATATTGCACAAAAGTTTGATGGGCCCAAAAAAGTGGCAGAACATTTGGCATCTTTAGTAATGGCAGGTGTTCAAATTTATGTGGCGGAAATCACTGATTTCCCCACAAAACAAATGACATGATTCTGACAGCTGTTTTTGTGGGGATAGTCCAAAAAAGTGGCAGAACACTGAAAATTACCAAATGTTTGTGTGGCGGAATAAAAGTACATTTGGACTGCCATAGCCCAGGAGCCCAGGATAGATGAATTTGAGCATGAGAATGGACATCACAGCCTGTCACAGTCACTGGTGTCATGGCTGTGACCATCCATCAACATGATGTTGATAAATAACTCCCATCCAAGGGGGTGAAAACTAGAACTGGACCCAATAAGACCTCATCGCTGAACCAACCAACCACATGCTGTCCAAATAAGGAAATTACCCCTATCCTTCATGAGGTAGAGAGCGATTTGCAGCCATTTGCTGGGTTACTGTACGTCCCTGTATGTAGGCAACTGTCATGGTAATGGTTGGGTTGGTTGCCTTGAAAAATACTGTTACAAAAAATAAAAATAAAAATAATCTACCATGTCAAAACTCTGGAGTGAGGTAGAGTCAATAGCCTTACCTTACAGTTTTTGCTGAGTCATACATGGGCATCAAATGTAGAGACTTTGAGTCCAAGAGAAAGTATAACCACCAATGAACAACATGAATGTGTTTGTCTGCTAGGAGCCAGCTTTGTGGACAAAAAAATCTGGGGAACAAGTCAGGAAGCAATGCAAGAATTGGATCCAAATTCTGCACTTGAACAAGCCCAGTGGTGATACTGTACTTTTTTGTTCAAATCAACATGGGGTGTGAGACATGACCCACTTTAGCAATTCAACATTTTGGCAACCACCAAACGTCTGCGTGACACCTGGAAAATTCCGTCTTTTCTACACCTGTTCCAGCATTTTTCGCAATTTTAGGACCTGCGTGACCGCTGACAGAGGGCCACGTGAAGCATGACCTTGACCAAAATTCAGGATTGACACAGGGGTGCATGACACGTGACTGCCAAATTGAATGAAAAAGTACAGTAGATTTCAAAAGGGAGAGAATAACAAGGAGGTAGTGACTGATGAGACATATGTAGTGTAGAAGATGCAAGTTCAAAGTTTTGAACCATGATCAGTAAAAGTGCAAGTAGGTATAGGAGTGCCAAGGAGGAGCTGAAATGTAAGAAACATATCACACTCAATACAATGGCATCTTGCATAGAGAGAAAGATGACTTGTTTAAGTAATAACACTAGAGAGAGAGAGAAAGATGACAGTTATATGAGTTTTAACAAGGGAAAGGCAAAGATTTCTTTTGCAGCTGAAAAATGTCGGAGGCATATTCACCCTTGTTCAGAACATCCCAGACACCTCGGGAAAACTATTTGCCTCCAAGACAAACTTGGTGTTGCCTGTGTGATTCCCGGAAGGCAGGACTTCAATGTGATTTGCCTGCTGAAAATAGAGATTGCAAGTTCTGAAGCACTGCTACTGCAATCTTGTGGAAGGGTCCAAGGGATTGAACAGGAATTGAATGGGCAGGCAAAGATCACATATGCCAGAAAGTTGTGGAAATTGACAAGAAAATTGAGATGATGTCCTGAAGGTGGTGAATGTGCAAGGTTCAGAGTTCTGGAAGAATTTCTTGGCATGATCCACGTGAGCAGTTTTAGGGATGGGCACTGAGAGCTCTACACTTGCAGATGGGGAAACAAACTACCCCACGGTACATCCACAAGGAGATCTTGTGTTTGTGTACGCAACATAGTAATTGAGAGAATGAGGAGGGAGAAGCGAGCAATGATGGAGAGAATCACCACCCCATAATTGAGGTAGGTGAAAAATATCCTAATGTTACTTCCGTGGCTGAACCTATTGCTTGTCCACAGAAGCAACAGGCAAAGCAGCGGAAACACAGTGGCTAGCACAGCACTTGCTCTCCATTGCCACATCTCGATAATTGTGGGAAACACTGTGTTCCATGCTAAGCAGTGGATTCCTCCAAACAAAGTAGCGGAAATGAGCTGCACCAGTAAAGCAGCTGGAAGGCCGGGACAGTCCTCTCCAACAGACCCTGACCAAAAGTTTGGCACTGAGGTGGATGCTGTAGGTTTGAAATGTGGGTAGTGGCCAAATACAATTGCATTGAGATCGTTTCCAATCATCAGAGGGAGGTGGAATGGCCTGTTCTTAGGAACAATGTCAATTTCCGCAATGCAGTTCCTTGTGGTGTGAGTGTGCAACTTCTCGCTAGTGGCACTGCTGTGGATCCTGCCTGCCACATTGCATGATAGTTCCGCCTCCTCCAAGTACACCTGAGTCTGGGGAACCATTGAAGTGGTGGGCTCGATCTTGATTGCCTCAAAGACATCTCGAGGTTTGTGTCTCCACCAGGACCAAGTAACGGCCTGGATAAAAATGCATGCCAGAGTAGCAGTCTCGAGCCCTGATATAGGAAGATCTGTCTGATTTCGCGCGACGTAGTTCCCAATGAACCAGATGACTTGCACCAGTGCCCATAATTTCGTCAACGAGTCATGTTTGATCTTGTCCCTGATGTCCCTCTCTTCAATCTCGCTGATTCCAACTATATATGGCTGCAGCTGATCCTTTGTTCCAACAGGATGGCCATTTGGTGTCACGAAGCCACCCATAACAAACATGAATCCATGGGTGAGTGAAACATTGTAAGCTAGGTAACTTCAGCACAATTTCTAAGAGCAGCCACAAAATATTTCTCACTTTTGGAAAACCACCTCGCCGTAATGCACTGTCGAACTGCACAGCCCAACATCAATTCCGGCGCGATGAGCGTGATGAGTACCATCCTGAACTTGCGCCAGGTGTGTGTCAGGAAGCTGCCCCCCGGAAGGAGGCACATTCAGGTTCAGAGACACCCAGGTACATAAGCCAATAGTGGTAAAGCAGTTCCACGCTATATCGACTAATGTGCGGCAATTGTCTGCGCTGATGCATGTGCCCATGTCGACGGTTAGGCCAAGCTGTTTAGTCGGGAGTTGGAGGTGTTTGGTGTGCGTCAGGGTTAGGGGGGATAGAAAGTCGTGCAGGCAACCTATCTATACTCGATATCACCACCTCATGGTATCAACGAGTTCAACTTGAAATGGACGTGTGACAGGAACAATGGCACACGGTCAGTTTAACGTACCGTAATCAAGACGTATCCATGCTCCGCCGTCTTTGTTGTCTTTATTTTAATTTGCAAGGTGCGGTTCGTAAGTTCCAGACGGCAAGATTCACCCTTGACTGAGCCGAGCGAGGTCATTGCTCAGCAAAGTCAGCGTCAGTATCGGACGGATCAACATCAAGATACCTCGGGCTCTTTGGCCGGCTCATGAGCCGGAGAACGTGGGTACGAGAGGGCACATGTATGCTTCTAGGCACGGAAATGGGCAAAACCTCCAAATTGGGAGATGATTGGAACCGAAGTGCAGCCGAGTCCAAATGAAATTCCAGTTCGAAATTCCACTGTCCACCGAGTATTCAGAAACCACCTGGCATGCTTCGGACGAGCGAGTAGTATTCGGCGAACGCGCAAGTGCACTCGAGTCGGAAATATGGATACGGTGGCAAAGAGGTTTTCTCGCGGCCGGGATGGAAGAGAGAAGCACCGATGGAAAGACAAGTATGCATATAAATGGATCTTGCCGGCAGAACGACATCGATGAAAGCTTGTCACGCTTGTTTTCCCCGAGAACACCATAGCCTCATGTCATGTGGCAGAAGATTTGTACCTTCAATTTCCGGGAACCCGAAGCGCGCATGGCGCCCGAAAACTCTACCAGTCAGAAATCGTGTTACGAGACGAATGTGGACCCGGGATCCATTCAGCAAGTTCAAATTTGAAAATTGAGTAAGCTTGATGTACCCTTTGCGCCTGAGCTTTTCCGAGTCAGCCCTGAGGAAATAGGCAGAGTTGAGCCTGTCAGTCAGTAGCGCTGCGTGTCAGGTGAGTGAAAACTAAAAACGCCACACACGCTCTGACAGTTGCTTACGGACCGACCCCCGACACGACTCACGGCCGTGATCCGCGCTGTGCGCGTTGCTGTGGCGGAATACCCCATCGCATGATTCCAAGGCCGGCTCCAGATCGAGTTTGCCGTCGCAGCACTTTCAAAGTTTGGGTTAGCTGGCTAGAACGGCACGAAATAGGACTAACAGGGACGCAGGAGAATGTGAAATGGAAAATGGTCTTGACGTGAAGCATGAAATCATAGAAATATCGCGAGCGACATCCGCGGCAAGAGGCGCCAAGGATGATTTTCGAGTAAGTCCGGATGCTCTGAATTGCTGTGAGGAACGAGCGACTGATTGCCTCAAACAAAATAGGCGGAAAGTTGACCTCGAAAGTTGCATAAACGCTGTGACGCGCAATGAGTCTTGAGAGCGAAAGACCGTACTTTCGAGATGATAACATCAATTACTTTCGTGCAATTCGTAGCTTCGTATCACAGTTATACTTATAAGCGAGTATATGGGGATCTCACGAATGAAATAGAACGCTCCACACCTAAATTTCAACGTGTGTCAACCAACTCTCCAACCCTAACCACCTCCTCCGCTCTCCTCGTCCTCGCTTCATGCTCCAGCTCCGTCTCGGTATCAGGATCGTCCTCCATCCCTTCCTCTTCCTCCGTGATCACCGATGCCGAATCTGACAAGCTCGCAAGCGACGCGCGGTACAGGTTCCCTCCGTAGACGTGCAGCCCGCCGGCAAGGGTGCTCGCATCGGGCGAGCCAACAGCGCCGTTTGTTTTGGCCCTACCGTCGGTGGCAGTGGAGTCGGTGATGATGGGCCGAGGCGGGAACCACGCGTTGAGGCAGGGCGCCTTTTGAGGCAGCGGATATCCTGCCGGATGATGTCGCGGCAGAACATGTCGAGGTCGAGGTCGTTGTCGTCGTAGCCTGTGCCCAGTGAGCAGGTAGATTGATGAAGCAGTGCGATGCGAAAGAAAGGAAGCACCCACCAAACGGCTGCTCGATCTCCTCCCCAGCGGCAAGGAATCCCAAGTAAATGAATGCACCGACGCAAACCTGAATTACGATTCAACAACCAGTATTAACATCGTGGAAACGGAGGGATAAATGGAATGGGAAAAGTGAACGGCAAACGCACCGCAGGAACCGTATGCCAACCGAACTCATTCACAAGTTGCAGCGGGAGCAAGAAGAGGTATAGCCAAACGACGCTAAAATCCGAGTCGGCGTTAGCACTCCATTCAATCGTCTCGCATGTAAAGGCACTCACTGGCTGTGTGCGGCGCGGACACAAGGCGAGATCAGTTTCGTGAATAGCTAGAGAAGGAAAGAGGACCACACCGAATATGGACAGAGTAAACGCTGTATTTAAAAGCCAGCAATTAATTAGAAGCAAACATAGACACGGACGGAGGACGTACAAAGGCAGTGGCGTTGTTAGAATGTGTTCGAGCGCTGCGAAGGAGGGTGTCAATATCGGGAATAGCATAGCAAATAGCACGAGGACGGGAATAGTGAAGAGCATTACGCAATGATATGGAACCCACGAAAGCAAAACAAGTGACAAGAAAAAATGAAAGTGAAAAAAGAATAGAGTGAAGGAAATACGCACTCGTCAAACTCATCTCAAACTGTTGTATCCCTCCCAAAATCGCACCCAGACTTGTACCCGGAACAGTACCTCGTTCTTCAAGCACGCTGACCCATTCCGAGAGGCAGCGCAGAACCTGTGATGTAATTTATTCCGAGTAAAAATATATGACAGAACGGACTTACCTCCTCCGGCAGATTCTCCCCAATCTCAAACTCCTCCAGCTGCGCGACGCCAAGGGGGTGAATCGGCCCGCTCCACGTGCGCATCCGAGGCGTGCGATCCTATGCGTATGGTTTGGATTAGTATGAACTCTTCGAGAAAGTAAGTGGAAGAAAGAACGTACTGTCCCATGATGCGTGCGACAATCTTCGTACAAAAAGAGCCTATGATAGATATAAGGAGGATAGTTGAGAAAGGGGGAACGCACCTTCGCCTGCTTCCAAAAGCCCCGCACCCACGCCGCCACATTTCGCAGCCACCCCCGCAAAGGGAATTATGTCGGGGCTCACTTTGTTGAGCACCATGTGCGGCCGCGCAGGGGCGGGATCTGATGCCGGGAGGAGGGGCTGGTGGATTGGGTCTTGAGACACGTAGTTCGCGGAGGTGGGGCGCTTTGCGGCATGAGTAGCAGTAGCAGTTGGTTTCAATGTGCTATTGGCCGAGGTGGTAGAGACGCCCGAGACGGAAGCGGTTGCAGCTGAAGTGGACGCGGTGGGAGGAGCAGATGGGGTGGAGACGGCCGCTGTTAGCGCAGGGACTGCTGAGGCGACCGTCGGGTGCAGGTTTTGTGGGTCGGTGAACTGGAGTACCTTGATCCACAATCCAAAAAAAATAACATCCAGAAAACAAGACGAATAGTACGCGCATCATGCAGCGGCTGCACCAACTCGTACAAATCCTAGTAATAAATGTTCACGTCGCCCCGAATGTGGTGCTTCAGCGAGATAGCAAATGCCTCGATCAGATCGAGCGCCATGGATTTCTCAGCGATGACCTTCGCCATTTCTTGTGTGGTACGATTCGGGTTGGGATCGGGCGTAATGGCGCGGAAGGACATGGCACCAAATGAGGCGGCTCATTGTGCGCGCGTTGCGGATGAGGACGGTCCAGGCGGTGCGGCCCATCCAGTAGCGGTCGTAGCTGGCAATTACGTTCGAGTGGTTGGTTGGTTAGATGGGTGGAATGAGAACAAGGAAAGGGGAAGGGGACGCACCCGCTCATTGGACGGTAGGAGATTACGAAACCGATTACCACTCCTGCAAGTGAATAGGAAAGCAGTTGATTGGGCGCTGAACGTGAAGGAGAGCAGGAGGAACGCACCCATGACCGTGAGCATGACGTTCGGAATCTGGACCATGCGCTCGGTCAAGAAGTATATATGTGGACGATGGCCGATGCGAAAGGCGTGTGCAGCAGGACAGCTGGCCAGAGTTTTCCTTACCTAAGGTGAATAAATCGTTAATGAATCAGTATCAGAACGAAATTTAACAACAGTGAACCACAAAACAAAAGGGAAGAAGAAAAAGCAAAAAAAAAAAAAAAACGCATGCGATAATCAGGGTACGGCACTACCACACTTCCCCGACCTGAAGTCCCCTTCAAGCACGCCTACGACATAACTTGGGGTATAAACGGCGGAGACTCAGCGCGTCTCGCGGGGAGAAGCTACGCTGCGAACGGTTGCCCGTAACAGAGCGTTTGCTGCGCAGTTTCAGAGTGCTCGCAGTGCGTGTGCCACTATGTTCTAGTAGCGTGGATCCGCGTCACCTTCAGCTTCAAGAACGCGTTCGATAGCTTGCGTTAGTTGAACTATGACAGATCGCATCCAGGCGAGGTGGTGGTTGAAGGCAAGCCAGATGTCGGCGGAGGCGAACCGGGCCGGCAGTCCCCGTGACTTTGACGTGGTCACGTAAGTACAAACGCCTCTCTTTCGACGACGCTTTGGGATTTCAATTCGATCTCTATGGCTTTGCGGGGTGCTCGATTACAACACGAATGCGATTCAAATTAGGATGAACTGGGACGCGACATTTTTCACTCAAGTCTCTCCCGGGATCGCAGTGCTTGGATGAAGTCATCTCGATGCGCACGCCCCGTGTCTCGTGGCCCCAGGAACATCCAGTGATTCGCTGCGCGCGCGGCTCCCTTCACATTCAATTGGCGGCGTTATTCCTCGCGCCCTGCCGACTTTGCGCTTTAACAAGTCCTCGGGGTCGATGCTTACCGTACAGATAGTCTGAGTCAATGTGAGGTCTCGATTCAAGATATCAATATGAATCCAATTCCAGCAAACCGAAGCTCTAAAGCTTGAGGTGGGGCGGGACGGACAGGGTCGTGCTGGCATCTTTGGGAACGTCTGCTCGCTTTTCGACGTCACATCGTCGCCGCCGCCAGTACTCCGGATATGAGCCAGCGATAAGGACAACCAGCACGAGGGCGAAGCACCTCCCCTCGCCGACAAAGCCGCGCATCCTTGGGCCTACGTACGCACGCACTTCAATGCCGATGCTAACCTCGTCTAACATCCACCCCGTGCGTTTAGACGCATTCTTGGTCTTCTATTTTCCTACGCGTCGTCGTGTCTCCTCCGAACGGGTATGCCAGCGAGACGAATACGGACAGGCATACACACACGCACATCTATGTCTCTCCTGGAGGCAATTTCGACTCGACAACTACTAATCTTTCCGCGGCGACGAGGACGCTCTTCCGGTTACAGGCGAGACGAGGCCCGAGAGAGCTGTGTCTATGTATACCCACTGACCCTTCCCCCCTTTCCTCTTGGTGTATCCGCGTTACAGCTGCAGCCTGCGTTGCTCCGTGAACGGAGTCCCCGTTGTCCTCGCCTTTTCCGCCCCACACGTCCCACATATCCTTGCCTTGCCTCTGGGCGATCTCCTCGCTGCTTCCGGTCAACCCGGCATGCTGCACGACGATCTCCTTCTCGCGCCTCCCGACCGACCATACCCGGTATAAACGAGACCAGCCGAGACGAGACGCAACAAGACGGAGCACAATTCCCCGTCCCACGCCCTGTCGCCGAGGAGGAAGCAATGGGGGACACCTCTCGTTTCTGTGCTTCTCCCCATCGTTTAATACTCGAGCTCGAGCGCAAGACTTCATCCACGCACCCGGCCGCTGCTGTAACTGCAGCACGAAACCAATATCAATACGGACCGCGAAGGACGGCCGGGGATTTCCGTTCCAGCCTCGCCTGCACTTCCATCCCTCGGCGACCCTGTGCGCTCCACCCGCGTTCTTCCTCTCCGTCTCCCGACGACCGATCCCGATCTCGACTGATACTCGTGGCAGAGCTTCTTTCGCTTCTCGCCGCGTTGGATCTCCGCCGCTGCATCCGCCGCTCACCCTCGCCCTCGGAAAGCACGACGCTGCGGTTCCTTGGACGTCGTTTCTTGAGACGTGGCATGGTGGGTTGGGCGAGCGGAGGGTGGGAGCTGGCGTTCGTGAGCCGGGACGCGGAGGATTTTTTTTTTGTGCCGAGATATCGACTTTCCGACCATTCTCGAGCTCCAGCGGGCGCTGGTTGGGTGCGGACGGTGACACGTCATCACCACTCGCACCTCTCTCTTCTCGGAACACCAAAGCAGACTCCGCAGCCCAGGGCGACGAGGAATACGCAGTCGGGGAGAAGATCCCTACGAGCTAGCCATAGAGGTCGCGCGGCCGGCCCGCTGCGATCTGCGTCGCTGGTTCTGCAGCTCATGTATTCTGCGGTCTACAGCAGTGTCATCGCGCGCTAAACACATATTCCGCTCCTCCCTCATGCCCGATCCCCAACCGATTATCAGTATAAAGAACACGAGACTGAAGAAGAGAAGACGAGCATACCCCTGCACCCTGCACCTACACTCGGCGAGGTGCGACGCGAGCAGCTATGTGTACATCGGCCTTGTCTCCTTCAGCAGATGCTAAGCTATTGCAAAGCAAACTTCCTATTTCAAATATCCTAAGCTGTAAAACTGTGTTATTGGCAACTTCCTTGGCATATCAGAACAGCAACAAACGGCTTTTGGCACTAGCACCTGTGAGAGAGCATATCTAGCAGTTCTTACCTCCACCACCATTGCTTATACAGTCACTTCGAGAGCACTTTTATGGACTTTTGGAGCTATACCAGGAATATACTAACCAACAGCTCAAACCTGTCATCACACAAACCATTGCAAACCTTGCAAATTTACAGGAAGTTTTGCAACGAGGGTTGGTTACTGGTGCTCCAAACCTTGCAGCTACCATATACTGTAGCATAGCTCTGAGCTGCCTCTGCCAACTGACTGGCAGGGGCATATCATCTTTAATGCATCATGTTCACCATACTCTATCTGAGACTTCAAATTACAGGTTGAAGATGCATTTCATTCATGAGGTTCAAAGATTTTACCTATATTATCCTTCATCATTGTGAGAGCAGATGTTAGTTGAAGGCATATTGTGCTTGAAACACCTCAATGATCCTTGGTATTCCCATTCAATGAAGTGCAATGGCCTCATCTCCTGTACAGCCAAATTCCACTTTGCCTCTTCATTGTTTCATGAGCGGGAATCTTCTCCGTCCAATGCTTTACAATTTGCTCAGAGAGCCCAAGTATTAGCACAGGTATCTGGGGACATTAAGCAAGAGTACTGTACTTTTTCGTTCAAATCGACAGGGGGTGTGACGCGTGACCCATTTTACCAATTCAACATTTTGGTAGCTGCCAAATTTCTGCGTGACACCGGAAATTTTTCGACATTCGAACCGAAAATTTTCACTTTTTTGCACCTATTTGACAGTTTTGCGCAATTTTTGGCCCTGCGTGACCGCCGGGAGGTTCGCCAAAGGCCTGTGTGACGCGTGACTTCGACCAAAATTCGTAATCGACACAGGGGTGCGTGACACGTGACTGTCGAATTGAATGAAAAAGTACAGTATATTGTTTTGCTTTGTATTGCTGAACTCACAATACTTGTTGGAGACTATTCCACTGGCTACACAGTTGCCAGGGAGGCACAGCAGCTTTCAGACTTGTTGATGGATATGTATTACAGTGCCATTGCACTCCACCTTCAGGCTCAATGCTCTACAGTAATGTACCACCTGATGGGATGGTACCATCAGATGGGACGAATGGCTTTTTCTCTCTCACCACATACATTTTCATTTTGGAGTTTTTTGTAGTAGATAACTATATATCTCATGCGTGCTGTAGCAAGGTCCTAGAGCTATCGTCAAAGTGGATGTTCTTATAGTGAGAGATCAATCTCAAAAGTCGGCAAAACTGAAAATGATTTGACCAATGTTTTGCCCATGGCACACTCAATACACCTTTTAACTTCCTGGAACTTCACTCAAGTCAATATAGCATTCATACAATGTGCTATGCAAAATATTGGTGCAGCATGGGCAGCCAAACTGTTGTAATTGACACATTTGCAGAAAATGGCTATTCAGGGTATGTCACATCACGCTTCCTAATCGGGCCCAGTGCCACTCCGCCTTTTTTGTCACGCCGCGTCGGTATCCTGTTACTCTATCTCACCAATGCCTGGTTGTGCAAAGTCTGACTGAGTCAAAGGCCATGCTCTCTCGGGCCTTCGAGAGTACTACTACCAGCAAGCTATCCGGATCTGGATGGAGGGATGTGGAAGACTACGCCGCAGATGTCGTGGCGTGGGAGGCCAAAAAGGCAGCCACCAAGCAGGAAAAACAGCGGATCGGATGGGTGAAGCCAAAGCGGGCAGATTACGCCATCGAAAAGCTGCTGCCCAGGCCGAAAAAGGGGGGCGGATGATGAGCCAGACGACAAAGATGAGGATGAGTGGAAGCGAGTCAGGTGAGGATTAGATTACGGTAACTTGGTTACCATTGTTGCTGATGTGATTGTGACACCGTCCCAAGTGGTGGTAAAGCACTGATAACACATTTCTGCCTTGATCCTGTTCGATATAGACCACTTCCTCCTCATTTGCCCCAAATTGTGACTGATATCAAAGATTTAACACCAAAGATAAAATCAGCTGGCTCAAATTTCCTATGTATGTGCATATCTAATTCTCCGAGCCGTTTCTCAATTTGGTCATCCCATCAGGTGGTACATTACTGTATATATGTGGGACAGTACCACAAGTGTCTGGAACAACTTTGTGGGGCCAGAGAGAATCTTGAGATTTGTGGCATGTCTGGAGGGCTTGCTGATAACTACATTGCACTTAGCCAAGCTGAGGTCCATCTTCTAAAATCAGAATATGTTCAAGCCCAAAGCATCTACAATGAGATAACTGAAACAAACCAAAAGAATAATGCATATGCTGGTGCCTTTCTGAATTTGGCATATATTGGCATCCAGGTTGGGTGTGGGGCAGCAAATATAGCAGCAAAAATAGACATAGGAGCAAGAATTTCCAAGAGCATGCAGTACTCAGATCTTGTGCAATGTAAAATAGTGGAAGCATGCCTCAATCTCAGGGAGCACACATTTGACCTGGCACAGAGGGAATTTGAGGCATGGTTCCATTTGCAGTTTGCTGACTATAAGTCTGTTTGTCTGGAACAACTTGCAAACATCAAGGCATGGCCAGCCAGTCAAGAGCAATTTAGATGGCCTATGATATGCTTGGCTTTTGCACACATTTCCAAAGACACCTTGGCACTTCACAAGGCTCTGCTCTATCTTGGAGATACATTGGGTGTTAACAAGGATGAAAATACTGCATCTACACTCTATACTGTAGCTCTGGAGGGATTTACATACATGGATGTGCATCGAAGCCGTGCAGAGTGCATGTATGGCAAGCATACTGTCCAATAATTCCAAAAACACATTGTAGTGAGATTTTGCACATTTTCGTCACAGTGGGATGTATGGGCGGTATACCGTCCAATAAATAGCAAAAAAACACATTGTATCATTTGGATTAAGAAAAACGCAATGCATATTCACCACCAAAAAAAACGCGATGTGATAGAGGAGGAAAAAACACATTGAGGATCTGTAGAAGAAAAACAACATTGAAAACTTGTAATTCATATTGAGTAAGTAAAGGCTTTCAAGCCGACGATGGCAGCCGAGAGAGGCCGGATGATGCTGAAAAATATATTCACTCCCCCCATGTCTTTGCTTCTTGTTGGCCCCGAGCCAGACCTTCAGCAACCATTATGAGAACTTCAATTTCCATCTGATCAAGGGTAGACTTGTCCGTGGTCTCATTCAGTTGTGTCTGGCTGGGTGAAGTTCAGCTTTGGTCATCACAGATCCATTATTTGTACTCCGAACAGGCATCAATCAGCTCACTGTACAGGTGCCATACTGCTGCTGTAGTGGTAGGATCAGGTCGACTTAGACAGTTCTACATGGAGTAGCTTAGGTCATCCATCCTTCTTGTCTGCTACTTTCATGTCCCTCTTCGCCGCCATCGCCCTTCCCTGCAGGCCCCGGGAAGCTAGCCCAGGGTAACTCCAGAGTTAGGGGGTTTGAGGCAGAAAATTTTGCGATTTTCGACTCCGAAATTAGGGGGTTTGAGACCAAAATTTTGAAAACCAACTCCAAGTTAGGGGGTTTGAGGTCCAAATGCCGATGAAGCGCAAGTCCTTTACGGCCTTCTTGATATGGGGCTATTGAACTGAATTTTCTCTGGAGAAGATTTACGCTGTTTCAATAGCACTACCACCTCCCTTGGCACGGTGGAGTCCGCCAGAAGGAAAATCCGCTGATTTGCAGCAAATTTCGCGAAAATTACCACATTGGGAATGCACACGTGATATTGGCCGACTCCGACTTAGGGGGTTTGAGGCTCGAAAGCTTGAAAAACGTAGGGGGTTTGAGGGCCGTTTGACCGCCTTGGGGCAGAGTTACCTTGGGCTAGCTTCCCGGGGCCTTTCCCTGCTACACTGCGAGCTCTGTTTACTTTTGGTTCACAAAGGCCTCACAGTAGACATATCAACATTCTCTTTTCATAATACCTTGGTGAATACTACTGCTACCTATGGCTATGCAAAAGGCCATTCTTGAGTTCTTTCTGGTTGCAGTTGCTCTCAGAGTTTAGAGAATGTCTCGGGGAAGTGGTTTACAGCACTCTCCCAGTGCTTGTATGTGTACAGGAATGCATTTGGATAAGCATAGTCCATCTATGAAGTCCACAATTAATTTTGTCCACACCACCCAATCAGCCACCCAGCGACGTAGCCACCCAGCACCGCATGCCTGGTGAGCCACCCGGTGGCGCTGGGTGGCTCCACTGCATACTCTCTAATGATGCAGAACTCGGTGATGTAATAATTGGGTCTGAATGACCGCAGTCGGAAAAACAGTTGTACTTCACAATGTGGTTTTAACATTGAAGGATTGTGTGTTTGTGCCATTGTGTGTTTTTCTCTTTTCATCCATTGATCGTGTTTTTTTTTGAGACTCAAGACCATCAAGACGTATTTTTTGCGAAATATACCACTCATCACGACAAAAGCATGCAAAGTCTCACCCCAATGTGTTTTTTTATTTATTGGACAGTATGCTTGCCATAGGGATGTAAATCTTTCAAAAAAACACGTTGTGACGGTTCCTAGTCTCAAAAAAAACACAATGGTCAAATGGCAACCCCAAAAAACGCGATGGCGTTAACAGAGACAGAAAAACGCAAGGTAAGTGAAAAAAAAAAAAAGTGGTGCACAAAACAGCAGATAAAAACGTGTTCTGAAGTTCAACTATGACTAGGACGCAGAAACCATGACCTATGCATACCATATAATGGGCACGGTGTTATCAATCGTCACTACCGAACCCTACCTCCCTACCTCTCCCATCTTGGACGAAGCTCACAACTTTTTCAAGGAATGGAACCTAATCACCAAGGAGGCTCAATTCCTTGTGGATGCACTGCCAAATGTCGAGACAGCAGAAGTGGAACGGCTTTCTCGACAGCTCAATGCTATCAAGGTGATTTTGACTGCGATGGATGATCCCCTCTTGACCGCTTCTGATCTGGAGGATCTCATATCTTACATGGACAGCTTACTTGCTCCTCAGGATGGCTTCCTCTCGAATCCTCCCCTTGCTCCTCATACTCACATTCCTCGTCACCATACCGGCAATAGGGCCCTAGGGGCTGCACGGAGTACAAACTTGATCTTGATCGGGATATCTTGCTACATGGTCTGGCCCACATGACCGGCACAGGGTCGAGGAGGGTGAAGTGCGCAATGCGTGGTTTTTTGACCATGACCTTTCATCGTGTTATTTTCGCACTTGATTTGAATCGTGTTTTTTGTATACATGGCCGCAAAACCTGATTGCATCAAATTTGGTTCAAACATTGTTATCGCGTTTTTTTTTTTTTTGCGCTGTTGACACAACGCGTTTTTTTGATTTATTGGACAGTATACCGCCCATATGCATGTTACGATTGGGAGATCTTGCACACAAACATGGAGATACAATTACAGCAATCCTTCACTGGAAGACTGCTTGGCCACTATTCAAAAAGTCATCACAAGCCAGAGATCTAGCTGAGATTGGTTCTAGACTGGCTAGTGTTGAAAAAGCTTCTGAGGAGCAGCTAACAGCACTTGCAGAATTGCAGGTACCTATGAACAGGCCAAAATAGTCTTCTTCTCTTTAAGGACAACTTCACTGTGGCTCTAGTCTTACACAATGACTCTCCTGTTAATGGCTCATGTTTTATATTTCTTCCTTCTGGTGGAATTCATATATTTATTAGTATTACTGTACCCTGATTTTTGCTTTGAGTGCCTATGAAATTACCCCTGTTCAAAGGTCTTTTCCCTTGATCCCATCTTTCGTCAACCCTCGCCAGGTTTCTCTGACCGAAGTTCAACCTGAGAACCTTGCTGCCTATTTGACTCTCATACACCACGGACCCAGGCTGATCTCGGAAGGACATCAGTCCAAGATATCAGCTAATATCCAGGTTGGATGTCAGGCGACATCATGGCCGACGTCAGAATCAAATATATTTCTCAAATCAATAGAATCTCAGACTGAACGATGACATCAAAGTGGCCTCAGCAGCTGGACATCAGACTAATCTGTATCTTCTCTCATTCTGAACATGTCTTGAAGCAATTACAAGTTTATTGGACTTTTGGCGCTTTTTCATTATGGGTGACTTTTTATACATAAGTATACTACAGCCAGTTGGTAAGATTTCTTTCTAGCAGGCATGTTATAGCACCAGTATTGTTCTTCCTATCTCCTAGCTATTTGTACATCTCTGGGTTAAACAGTGAACACTGCTGAGCCGAGGCGACCAAATGGTTGAAAAATCAAACAGAAGATATGTTGAAGCCATCGATAGTGAGATACATGTGCAATGATTTCTTGAACAAATCCCAGAAACACCCGCTGTCAGGACGCGGGGGCGCCAATTAAAATTAGCGCTACCGAGGCATCGATCAAATTCTCCGAGAAATGTTCAAGGAAAGAAAGGCCTTGGGCAGGGAAAGGAGAAATACGGGCGCATTTCGGAATCATTCCCATGAATATCCGGTATCTGCGCTCGCCATGAGTAATTCAATATCTCACATGCGAAGACAAGGACAAAGCGCACCGAAATTGCCTACGAAATCGTCTTCCTTTGCATCCATAGCCATGGGGACATCAGCGTCGTAATGTGAACACACACTGTCTCATTCAGTTTTACATGTACAAGCTCATTCGGAGCTGGGCCTCGATTTGTCGGCACTAGGGACAGGGTGAAGTGTTGCTTCTGTCTGGCCTGTTTGGCATAGCACATGTGCAGCCTGGCCTGCCTCTTCCCAAAGAGAAAAAAAGTGCAACAAATTTGGCATAAGTAGGCCGGTGCAGGACCACCGCGCAATGGATCTATGATGAGAAAGAGCAATTGGAACGTCAAGATTGGGAGGGCCTGGGAGTTGCCAATCAGAGGAAAAGGAAAAGAAAGGAGCGCGGAGGTTTCGAGTATGTATATATGTACCCACCAAATATCAACGAAATTCAAGTGCTTGAAGATTATTGGAGGTCGAAGGGGAATTTCGCAAGGAGCACCTGCATACTGTGACCGTACGTACGGTGGGTACGTTTTCAGGCCAGAAGGGGCGAACTCCAACAGGGACAGGGAGGCTGGGGCGGGGGTGTGATTTAGTCGATTAGCTTGCTGGGACAATGGAAAGTATGTGAATGAAAAAACAAGTCAACGTTCCTCGAAAATAGAGCAAATTACTGGAGTTTCAAATCCCCACTTCGAGGACAGTCCTGGAAACAGCCCCAAAAAATAGTATAGGGAAATAGCAACGAGAAGACGAGTCCTCGCTGGTTTCGAACAATCGACCAAGGACAAGGATTTTGAAGCCGCGAAGATGCTGCAACTAGTCGGAGATGTGCGTTGCAGCAGGCAAGCGACAAGAAACCGCTTCACTCTCTGGATGTGTGGATATCCGCAATGTTGTGAATGCGATCCAGTGGCAGTGGCGTGATACATGTCAAAAGGAGCAGGATGAAGTCGGTGTCCCTCGAGGGCAGACTCACTTCAAGTTCATTACCAAAAGACAGAAGCGTGACTTTTTAGCGTCAACCTGTGTGGATCGTATCGTTCGTTTTTGTTGATTCGTTGAAACAAGCACAGTGAAAGACAGCTCGAGAGCGGGGGGACGATGAGCAGGGGCCAGGAGCAGGCGCGCCTGGCAAACAAGGCGAAGACGCTCGGCGTATGTACACAAGCGATAGCAGGAGGTAAATTATGTACCTGTGACTACACACAATCGTGTCGTTGAATTCAAAGTCACTTATCCATCCTTCCGGCTACCCCTCTCCTTGCGCCCGGGCTCGTAGTGTTCTCTTGCATCCTCGAAAAACGAAAGAGTCGGCCAAATGACATCGTCGTACGCGATACGCTCTGCACCACGCGCACCGCACGCCTAGTCGTGCTCGCCGCCGCACGTGCGGGGTGACGGCGACCGTCGAGGTGTGTCATCTCCATATGAGCTGCGGTTCAAACAAGGCCCCAAGTCTTCCATCCCTCTGGGTCGACGATGCGCGAGACAGGGAAGGCGAGGAAGCCTTCGCCGCCGCCTCGAGGCGCATCGCATCCTCATGCTCCTCCGGCGCGTTCTCGTCTCCTCATACATTGGCGAGGGCCGAAAACGCGTTGACCACGCGACGTCATGCTCTTCCCACCAGCGCACCCCGTGATCCGGCCACAAGCACTTGAGGCATGTGCCTCGACAGCGACAGCTTGACACTGCGACAACGATCCTCCCCGTCCCCCGTCCGCGAAGCGACGTAGCGTGCAGGCAAGCATGGAGGATATACCAACGCCGACACAGCGACACACTTTCTAAATCCGACACACGTCACAAAGTCCGACACACAGCATAGAATCCGACACAGAAAGGTGATTTTCCAGAAAACCCGACACATCTGTGTTAGGCTTTCAGGAATCCCGACACGGCCGGTTTCGGAATGGTCCGACTTGGTTCAACGATTTTGTCACACCGTGACAAACCTCTTGCTCTCACACCACCATCATCCACCCGCGACGCCAACACCCCACCGCGAGTATGTTCCCAACCCTTCGCCGGCACTTATCAACGGCCCCGCAACCCGCGTCAATGCCTCTGAGGCCGCACGGGCGCCCTCGAGGAGCACGACAAACAGAGGACAAATTAAATCTCACTGGTTGTGAGACTGTTGGAACCAGTACGTCTCCAGCTACACTTACCGGGTCCGTGACGATCTGAATTAATTTCTCTCAAACAAGATGCTATTCAGGTATTACACTCATCCACATAGCTCTCGCATGCAAGCAAGAACGATGCCCGCCCGTACTACCACCTCCACCCCGACATCCAACAACGATCGAAGGCGAGACGTAGTGGTCGCATCCGGCGTACACAGCGCGCAGCGGAAATTGACGCTGCAGCATCCCACGCGGCGTCCTTGATGATTGGGCGGGCTGCGAGGTGAGCGCAGTCGTTCGGATTGGACACTGGGGCGGGTTTTCTCTCAAGAAGAATATATGAATGAGAATGGTGGTGCGCCGCGGCGCATGGCAGTGCACATCAAGCCGGAACTTGAAGTGAATTATGACCACCATCGGACTTCCGCCCATGTAGTACTTACCAAGTATTTCAATACGTTAATTTAACCTATTTTACTTCACCTATATCATCCAATGATATATTATTTGTGACACACCCGAAATCTTTTGGTCCAGTGATAACTAGCCAAGCAGCAAGTAATGAATATATGGAGAAACTACGCGAGTAGAGTATGATCCCATCACCACGAGGATCGCAAGCTCAGTAAGTACGAAAGACAATTTAGAAGGAAAGAACGTATTCAGAGAATGTGTCGGACTTGTGTGAAATGCTGACCATGTGTCGCTTTTTCTGCTGCGTGTCGGATTCACAAACTGTGTCGCGGTGTCGGGTTTGAGGGAGCCTCCAAGCATGAGCGCCCCGATGACTGGGCAAACGTGGAGGTGGCCCAGCGTGCAGCGCTCGAGGAAGAATTGACGGAGGCAGCGAGAAGCGCAAGAAAAAGTCGAGAAGCGGAAGAAAAGCCGGCTAAGGAAAGAGGCCACAGCCGACCTTGGGGAGATGGAGAGGAACAGGCGGGTGCGGCGCGCGGCGTCGTCGGTGTAGCGGACAGCGCGTCATCGAGATACCGAGGCGTGGAAGTGCAGGCGGTGTAGACGCGGGGGCGGGGGGGTTCGTGTGGCTGGTCCGTATTGATAATCCGTCCTGACATGAGCAAAGAGCCTCGCCTACGATACCCGCTGTTCCCTCCTCTGCGACACGGCGCGGGATAGAGAAATAAGCTCCGTCTCTTCTCGTCTCGTCTCGTCATGGGCGAGCGGCTTGACCGGAGCATCAGGAGCGATGGACAGTGAAGGAAAGGCGAAGAATACCGCTGGTGCACGCGGCGAGGACGGTGCGCGAGCTTCCGAGAGAGGCCAGGGTGGTGAGTATACGTAGAATAGCTCGCCTGCGCCCAATTTTGTCCGTAATCGGGTGGTCGGGGAGCATAGAAAAACAGTCGTCACCTTCGTGGAAAAAAAGACTGGTGTTTGTCGAGTGATGATAGACATAGAAAATCGCCTCAAGTGGAAATCCAAATTGACGTAGATGCGGGAGAAGGCGTGTGTGCCCATCCGTACTCGCCTCGCTGCTCGTCTCGCTGGTTTGCCCGCTCGGGGGTGACGACGGTCTGCAGGAAGATTAACGAGCGAAAGGCGAGGGCTCGCCGGAATACAGACATCCTTCGGCAATGAAGTGCGTCCGTAGGCAGTGCATAGCGTAATCGACGAGGAGGGGAGGTGCTTCGCCGTCGTACTGACTGTCTTGATCGCCACCTCGCACCCGGACAACTGACAGCGGCGGCGACGCGGAGAAGAGACACAAAGCCGCGCAGGTGAACGAATGGAGATGTTGGTAGTCTGTTGGTAGTCCTCCAACAGACGAGTTTCTCCGTCGCTGGGATTCAAATCATATCCGGAGTGAACAATGAAGCAGTAGAAGACTCACCGACTCCCAAAGACCAGACTCCAAGGGTGTACCGGGCTGTGATTGCCGGACCGGAGGGTGAGTGGTTGGTTCGGCCGTCAGGCCGAATTTTTTTTTCTGGGAACCCCCCAATTCCAGGGCTGGAAATGGCTCCTGAGGCATCTTTTGGGTGCCAGAATCGTCTCTAGCAAGTTCTACCTCACCGCAAGCTCTGCAAAGTAAAAGCTTGAGCGAACATACCAAATTGGGCCAGTATCACGTGTTGGTAGGCAACAAACGGAAAGTTCTATTGAAGCCATAGCAATCCAGATTTTGAACAAATTGGATGTAAAAAAAGTGCTACTGAACAAGTTTAATATGCCTCAGAACATATAACCCAGCAAATCGCTCTCCGACTCATGAAGGATAGGGGGAATTTCCTTTTTCGGACGTCACGTGGTTGGTTGGTTCAGCCGTAAGGTCTTATTCTCAAAAGGCGGGTCCGGTTCCACTTTTCACAAAACTTTACACCCTTGCCAGACTCACAAGGGCGGGGTCATTTGCACGGCAGGCATCAACTCGAAGGACTTGTTACAGCCCAAAGACGGCGCGGCGCGAGGAACGGAGGAGTCCGCATCGAGATGGAAGGGAGGTGAGAGTCAGACCTGATCCAAGCGCTGCGCTCCCGGGAAGGTCTGCGGATGTGCTGTAAGGCTCCAACCTTTTAGTTTTCGTGTATGGATCTGAGTACAAAAAACTGGAATGGTTAGTAAACGTTTAAAAACCGTTTAAAACCATTTAAAAACGGTATTTTCTGCCCCGGTCTCTGAACAGATCAGTAGGACGTAAAAGGAAGCAAAAAAGAAAACACAAGTTGCCTACGATGAGACGCACCGAAGTCAGTGCTATGATGGCACATTAAAGCCCCATAATTGGAGCTATCGACCGGGTTTTCGGCACGGAACAACACGGAGCAGGCGTTGAGGTTGCTACGATACTAGTACTGACAGTTTTGGGCTGTGGGCGCAACTCGAAGGGAAAGTGTAAAATCTGCAAATAAGCTCTAATGTAAGATTACTCACCATCATTAAGACTCGCATTGGGCACTCCAGTCGGTGGCGCAATGAGCCTTTGCCGCCGCTCAACCAGTACAACCGTTTAAACCTTGTAAAAAGGTTTACAAACCGTTTTTTCTCATTGGTAAAAAAAACGAAAAAGAAAACGGTTAAAACCTTGTACAAACGTTTATACACGAAAAAAGTTGGAGCCTTGATGTGCTGTTCCCGGGAGTCGAAAACATCGCCTCCCAGTCCATCCCAATTTGAATCGCATTCGTGCATTTTCCTGTGCGTGCCCGGCATCCTGCAAAGCCATGAAAATCCAATTGAAATTGGAAAAACACGCCAGGGCGTCGTCGAAAGAGAGTGCGTTTGTGCTTACGTGACGACGTCAAAGCCACGGCAACTGCCGGCCCAGCCCTTCGCTTCCGCCAACATCTGGCTTGCTTTCAACCACCACCTCGCCTGAATGCGATCTGCCATAGTTCAACCATCGCAACCTATTGAACGCGTCCTTGGAGCTGAAGGCGCCACGGATCCACACTACTAGGACATGGTAACACACGTTCACGATGAGCACTCCGATGCTACTAGTACCCAGCAAACGCTCTTTTACCAGCAACCATTCGCTTCTCCGGTCGACTCGCTCTGGGCCTCCGCCGTTTATGCCTAAAATTGCACCATACGCGTTCTTTAAGTGGACTGTGGGTCGAGGAAGCGTGGTATGTGCCGTCCCCTGATTGTCGGATACATTTTGCTTTTTCATCGTTCCCTTTCGTTTTTTTTCGCCCAGTTTCATGATCTTTGTTCATTTTCATTGTGGTACCGATCTGCTGATTATGCTTCACGACAGGTATGGAAGATCTGGCCTACAGTCCTCCTGCACACCCTCTTCGCATCGGTCATCGTCTACATATATTGCTTAACCGTGCGCATAGTCCAGATTCCGAACGTCATGCTCACAGCCATGGGTGCGTTCTTCTCGCTCTCCTTCGTATTCAGCGCCCAATTAACTGCCGTCCGATTTACTTGCAGGAATAATAATTGGTTTCTTCATCTCTTACCGCACAATAAGCGGATGGGTCTTGTCCTTTGTCGCATTTCAATCTGCGTAACCAATCGATCTCAACGCGTAGCTATAGCCGCCGCCCGCACCACAACCCAAATCGCTCTACACAAGAAATAACGAAGGTCATGGCGGAGAAATCGATGGCGCTGGATTTGATCGAGGCGTTACCGTCTCGCTGAAGCAAGACATTCGGGGTGAGTGAGAAGTGATTACCAGGATTTATATGAGTTGGTGCGGCCGCTGCATGATGTGGGTGTTTGTTTCTCGTTTTCTCGATGTTTCATTATTGTTTTTAAACGTTCATTATGTGGTTCTAATTTGATCCTCGCACAGTTCACGGACACACAAAACCCGCGCCGGACGGTCGCCTCAACAGTCCCGTCTCTACCCCATCTGTGCCTCCCTCCACCGCCACTGCGTCCGCCTCAATTGCAACTACCTCCTCCTCCGGCGTATCCACCAGCACAACCAGAATACCCTCAAACCCGCCGCTGCCGCCACGCACGCCACCAAACGCCCTTCCGCTCCGCGAGCCACGTGTCTCAAGACTCAATCCACCAGCCCCTTCTCCCGGCATCGAACCCCGCCCCGGCGCAGTACACGGTGCTCAACCAAGTGAGCCCCGACATAATCCCCTTTGCAGGGTGACTGCGAATGTGGCGGCCTGGGTGCGGGGCTTTTGGAATCGGGCGAAGGTGCGTTCCCCCTTAACTATCCTCCTTATATCTATCATGGGCCCTTTTTGTAGGAAGATCATCGCACGCATCATGGGACAGTACGTTCTTCTTTCCGGTTATTTTCTCGGAGAGTTTACACTAATCGAAATCGTACGCGTAGGATCGCACGTCTCGGATGCGCACGTGGAGCGGGCCGATTCACCCCGTTGGCGTCGCGCAGCTGGAGTTTGAGATTGGGGAGAACTTGCCGGAGGGAGGAGGTGAGCTCTGTCCTCGCATACGTTTTCACTCGGAATAAATTTCACCGCAGGTTCTGCGCTGCCTCTCGGAATGGGTCAGCGTGCATGTTGCAGGGACTTTTTTCTTGTCACTTGTTTTGCTTTCGTGAGTTCCATGTCATTGCGTTATGCTCTTCACTATCCCTGTCCCCGCGCTATTTGCTATGCTATTCCCGATATTGACACCCTTCCTCGCAGCGCTTGAACATATTCTAACAACGCCACTGCCTTTGTACGTCCTCCGTTCCTGTCTATGTTTGCTTCTAATTAATTGCTGGTTTTCAAATACAGCGTTTACTCTGTTCATATTCGGTGTGGTCCTCTTTCCTCCTCTAGCTATTCATGAAACTCATCTTGCCTTTCGTCTGCGCCGCATAAAGCCAGTGAGTACCTTTACATGCGAGAGGAATGAATGGAGCGCTAACGCCTACTCTGGTTTTAGCGTCGTTTGGCTGTACCTCTTCTTGCTCCCGCTGCAGCTTGTGAATGATTTCGGTTGGCATACGGTTCCTGCGGTGCGATTGCTGTTCACTTTCCCCACTCCACTTATCCCTCCGTTTCCACGATGTCAATATTGCTCGCTGGATCGTAATTCAGGCTTGCGTCGGCGCATTTGTTTACTTGGGATTCCTTGCCGCTGGGGCGGCCGTTTGGTGGGTGCTTCCCTTCTTTCGCACCGCACTGCTCCATCAGTCTGCTCACTCACTGGGCACAGGCTACGATGACAACGACCTCGATCTCGACATGTTCTGTCACGACATCATCCGGAAGGACATCCGCTGCCTCAAAAAGGCGCCATGTGTCGATGCGTGGTTCCCGCCTCGGCCCATCATCACCGACTCCACTGCCACCGGTGGTAAAGCCAAAACAAACGACGCTGTTGGCTCGCCTGACGCGAGCACCCTGGCCGGCGGGCTGCATGCGTACGGCGCGAACCTGTACCGCGCGTCGCTTGCGAGTTTGTCGGATTCGGCATCAGTGATTACCGAGGAGGAGGGAGAGGGGATGGAAGATGATCCCGATACGGAGACGGAGCTGGAGCATGAGGCGAGGACGAGGAGAGCAGAGGAGGTGGTTAGGGTTGGAGAGTTGGTTGATACGCGCTAAATTTAGGTGCAGAGCGTTCTATTTCATTCGTGAGATCCCCATATACACGCTTATACGTATAACTGTGATACGAAGCTATGAAATGCACGAAAGTAATTCATGTTATTATCTCGAATGTACGGTCTTTTGCCCTCAGCACCCATTGTGCGCACAGCGTTGATGCAACTTTCGAGGTCGACTTTCTGCCTATTTTATTTAGCGCAATCAGTCACTTCTTCACAGCAACTCGAAGCATCCGGACCTACCCTGAAATCATCCTTGGCACCTCTTGCCGCGGATATCACTCGTGATGTTTCTATAGTTTCATACTTCATGTCGACACCATAATCCATTCTCCTGCGTCCCTGTTGGTCCTATTTCGCGCCGTTCTAGCCAGCTAACCCAAATTTTGGAAGTGCAGCGACGGCAACTCGAGCTGGAGCCGTCTTGTAATCATGCGATTGGGGTATTCCGCGACGGCAATGCGCACGGCGTGGATGAGTCGTCGTGTCGGGAGTCGGTCCGTAAGCAACTCTCCACTCCGCAGAATACCGCCCGAAGAGCATGTTGTGGCGCTTTTAGTTTTCGTCCACCTGATTCATATATGCAGCGCTACACACGCAGAGGTACGGACTGACAAGCTCAACTTTGCCTATTTGCAGTATATCCTCCTCTGTGCCGACTCGGAAAAGCTGCGCAAGAGGGTGCATCAAGCTTACTCAAATTTCGAATTTGGACTTGCTGAATGTAAAAGTTCATGGTTCTACATTTGTCCTGTTGATGAGGCGTGCAATGGAACACGCATAAAAACACCAAGTTTTTGTTCATTTTTCATGACTTATCAGTATGGTGAAGTGAAGATTAGTTTGGGGGCATGTGTCCACCCCAGCACAGCATGCTGCACCATTGACGGCCGAAAGCCAGTACACCTACCATTGAACCGCTGAACGACTTAGTGATCTGGCTGGTAAAGCCAGAGAGCTCTGCCAGGAGGACGTCTTAGTACTGGGCTAGGAGTTGCAGTGGCAAGCCGAGGCTACATGCACCAGAGGTGAACCATAGGGGAGAGAAATAGCATCTGGTGGGGACACCTTCTAGCGGGGACAGAAACTGCACCAATGAGCATTCTGAGAGACAGAGATATAAGGCTGGACTCCACCTCGCATGAGTTGAGTTTTATCTTTAACTTGCAGCAGCACAATGTCCCAGTGCTTGCTATGAAAGCCAGGTCACATTATTCAGTTGTTGCATCATGCATGGCAGGTGGCCGATGTCGCAGTAGCGAGTTCTCATCTGGTAGACAGAATGTTGGGTCAGTTGTCCGGATAATGGGGAGTAGGACTGGACAGGAAAGTCGATAGAAAGGTCCCAAGAAGTTATATAGGTGTAGAATAAAAATATGGTGAGAAAAGAGAAAAGTGCCGTGCGGGCGTGAAGTGCATGTCTAGCTCAATAGGACTCGGAAATAAGGAGGATGCAGGGCTTGGATGAAAAGGCTTCACTGGCGATGAGCTCTTGTTGGAGCTCTTGTGTCACTGGTTGCATCGGACATGGTGGTTCGCATGTAAGAAGGTGGTGATTGACAGGATGTATGTACAAACAAAAAAACGGTCCGAGAACTGATGTACTGTACCCTATGTAACAAAACCTGAGACAAGCAAAATGCAACAAGTGGTCCATCCCACCCCTCCACACTGACTGGCGGTTGCTGGTACAGTGGTCAAGTCACAACCAGTGGCCGCACTCAGTTCATCTTCCATGACCTCCAGATAGAGGAGAATACTTCAGAAATCTTTGAAAGAGACATAGCTACTCCAACCATGAGTCAGAACGACTTGCGGCAAGACACACCAACACTACAAATCTTTGGCATAAGGGACTTCCTGCCGCAGCAGGATCTCCTGCTGGAACAGCTCCATCAGCACTAGCGGGGACAGCAAAAGTCCTTTCTGCTATTGGAGGGACCCAGACAACAAGCACGCCATAAGGTGTCAATGACAGAAACCATGCAGAATATCTCCAGCAGGCAGATAACTCTGCAATGCATGGATTTTCATTAGACACTCACCACTAGAGGGATGAAGCACTAATGATCCTAGATGTTCCTTTTTACTCCTTTTGACTCGAACATTTGTATAAAAGCTAGCAGTAATTTCTGCAGTAGTCAGTAAACTATCTGCCCAGAATCAGGGGAATATAGTGGTACTCTTTTGAATTGAAAAGCATGCATCCACAGCACTCTAAGAAATAGACCAAGTGATTCGATATCTTTGAAAGGGGCCTCCCGCTGCGACATAAGAGCCACCACGTTTGCCCTTGAGTGTGCCTCTCACGTAAGAGCCGCCGCTCGAGACTGTCTGTTCATAGTCAAGAGTACTCCTTGCAGGGAGAGTTGAGTTGCTGCCAGTGAAATAGCTGCGAAAAGACTTCCAGCCATTCGAGTAAGAGGCATTGCACCTTGCCTACACCCCCCATTCGAACAAGATCTGCTGAGTCTCGGATATGCTGCTGCCAGTCATTGCGGACGAGCTGCATAGAATCTCTATTGATTGACAGTCTGCCCAGTTTCTTCTGACTTCCTTGGCTAGCTGTCGGAGTACTGGTTCTCAACAATCACAGACGGTGTCTTGGATGGGATAAGAGTGTCCTATTGAACCCAAGATCCTCCTGCGGTTGGCAGTCCCTGCTACCCAAGACAGAGCATCCTCTTGTTGCTGTTACAAGACAGAAATCTACTATCTTGCACACACTTCTAGAATGGTGATATGTACCCTACCTCCTCGAACACACACACACCACAAGTATTGGAGTTGGAGTTGTGATTTATAGTACCAGAAGTGTTTGATTGTACAGGAAGTCAAATGGCTCGGAGACCACCCCGATGTACCATGAGGCAACAGCAGCAAGTAGTGCAAAGGCTCCACAAGTGGAGAGAGGAAGTTCAGAAATATAGGTCCATCATCACCTCGCCGTTTGATAACTAACTTGCAGCGAGATGGTGCTGAAGCTGGGGCCAGAGAAACAATGGCTGCAATCTCATTTGTAATACTGTCAGCATGCTCTATTTGTAGAGCTATGTCATCATCGTCATCATACACATTCAGCTTTTCAAGTTCTGCTATGAAGGGATCAACACACTCCAGGCCCACTAGCGTGCTGTGGATCCACAAGTTTGGGATGTCGAACTCTACTGCCTTCATGAACATAGCCCAAGGATCGTGGATGAACCACCGCATCGCATGCTGTCCCTCGTGAGCAGGGAGCATTCGATGGTAGGTACGTCCCCCAGCAAGAGTTACGGCAGCAACACCGTCGGAAAATTTCATAAAGTCACTGTCATATACCCCAATAGCGGTGAGGGAGAAGATGTTGTTCAATTTTCGATAAATCACAGCAGTTTTCCGATTGTCAATGAAGTAATCCCATTCTTGTGGATCAGGAGGAAGATGTGGTTGGTAATGAGTGCCCTTTGGGCCACAAACGAAGCATTGATCATGTATTTGTTCACCTGCCAACACCTGTTTTTTAGATGAAAGAATCTTACGTGTGCATGATTGGAAAGCAAATAAAATGCGTACCATAATGCTGCAAATGCAACAGACTCTGTTCCATTTCAGACTCAGAGGTTTGGAGTTCTGAGATGTGTTCAGAAGTGCAACATGTTCCCACCATGGCTGCTCCATTGCCTGGATTGCAGCAGTCATATGCTGAATCTGACAGGAATTACGGTCCTGCTGTCAAATTTCGATTCGCTGCATATCACTAAGAGTGCTTCGGCTCAAAGCACATGCTCGTGAATTGTTTTCCCGGGCTTCCATTCGCTGAGAAGCATTCATCGTAACCCGAGTGCTTTGGTGCGCTGCCGTGTCAGCTCGTTGAATTACCACTCGCTCGGAGTCATCCATCATCGCTCGAGTCCTTGCGCATGCACTGGTGTTTATCTGTCGAATTCCTGCAGTGTGATCTGCTCCCAAGAAAGAACATGAGCGTCTGCGAGTGGTGGTATTCTGTTGCGCCACAGTTCCCGTTGAGTCATCCAAATTTGTTTGCCGACGCCGTTGAGCTTCACGATGCAAGCAGCGATGATGCTCCTCCTCAGTTTCATCATCCATCGACTTGTTTACCACTCAATGCAAGCACTTGGCACTCAGGAGCAAAACTTGAAGGTGCAAGGAAGAGGTGAAAGTAGGATGAAAAACTATTAATTACACAAAGGCAGAGACCTGATATGAACAGCATCTGGAAGAAACCCCATTAGGGGCAGTCAGACTAGGTGCTTCAGATGCGCTTCGGCCATGCGTTTCAGATGCACTTCAGGGATTTATTTTGGATCAGAAGCGTGGGAGAAGCGTTGGTCTGCTCTGACCGCCCCTTTTCGAAATGTGTTTCACATGTGTTTCAAATGTGCTTCAAGTACAATAAGCTGCTCGCCGTCAAAATTCATGTGAAGCGCATTTTGAAGCGTGTTGAAGCGCCTCCAGAGGCGTTTCGACGTTTCAAAGACGCTTCAGGATTTAGGTGTTTTTCCCACGATAAAGAAATTCTTGAAGCGCCTCGGAAACACATGGCAGAAACGCATCTGAAGCTTCTAGTCTGACTGCCCCTATTTTTGAAAGTGGAATTCAAATCACCTGGATGTAGATAGGTGCTTGAGAGCCGAGAAGCGGCAAGCCAAGAATGACAGTGTCTTGACAATTTTGCACAGCCCGGATTCTAGAAGCTACAGCGCCTAGGGCGGTGGATGACATGTGAGGTTATGTAGCAGATGACATCAGATCTTGGCATTAGAGCGCAGAGGTGAAAGAATGGAAAGATGATGATATGCGAATGGAGTTTCAAATACCTGAAAGCGGAGATTGAAAAGGCTTCGGACAGACAGATGGACAGACAGAAGTTATTTTATAAATAGGGTGATAAGGAGGGGGTGCTTGCAGGCTTTCAACACTGAAGTTGGTGACCCAGCTAGAGCACTACACAGGACTTTTCTCTCACTGACTGTCTCCTAATCAGCGCGGATATCCATCATTCCACCCTTGAGCTGCTACTCATGCTTGTTCCTGTGCTCTTACATCCTCAATCCGATTCAAACCATCAATGGTTCAAGCTTAGTTTAAACCAGTTCAAACTCAAACCTGGTTTGAACCCACTGGGAGAATCACCATACTATTGAAGACAAAAAGTTATTTTGGTTTCACTCCAAATAGCATGGTGTGGTTTGAACCAGAACCACCCTATAGTACTGTCTGTCATGTCCACTTGCCATATGTTGTGTTCATTGAAGGCATTGAAAAAGCTCCTGGTGAGAAAGCATCTGCCAAAGGAGAGACATTGGATGTGAAAGTCTGGTTTATGCTGGAGTGCCAGCCTGAAAATTCAGAACAAATTTGCCATCCTGGCTCTTGTATGTTTAACAAGGAATGATGTGTGACCGATCTCATGTTCACCAAATATTTGGTGTCATTGTACAGTGGTGGCAAAAAAAGAATGAGCGGGGTCATTCTCGCTCAATTGCTGATCAAATCTGCTCAAATAAAATTGTACAGTCAACTAGCATTACTCATATCTTAAGGAGATGTCCTGATTTCGTGTGTACATGTTTACATTCTTCTTTTGTCCCACATTTCGCTAATTCCCGAGCATGCAGCTGTTTATTTTCGACGGAGCGCCCATCTAGCACCCAGATTTGGCCCTCGGCATCAAATCTTAGCTTCTAGCGCTCTTCTCCATGACATCATTTCCGTTTCCAGCCCACCACATGTCACCGGTCTGCAGCGCTCAATGGCCGTTCAAAAGGGAAAGCTGTCTAAATCTGTCCGGTGTTCGCTCCTTTCTTCCCCCATCATCCCCTCTGCTAGCTGTTCTCCCTGCGATTCTTCGGGATGTCTGTCTAGCATCAATGCTCGCACCTTCCAGCGGATATTACTCCATCTATTCAAGGTTTCAAGAGCATTTATGTTTCAATGTCGCAATGATCAACATTGCAACCCTTTGGCTAGATACGCTTCAAGACATTGTTTCGAGCTTCAATGCTTCAATCCTCAAGCCCGAGAGCCCTGGAGTGATCAAGAATTGCTGGATATTCAAGATCACAATCAACATGTTGTCGCCGTCTCAAGCTGTGGCTCGCTCAATTCAAATTGGCAACATTGTGCTCTATCGCCAGAAGATTTACTGCAATAGGATCAAGATGTATCTTTATCGCACAAACTGTCGCAAGCCTCTATGCACGGTGTCCTTTCTCTGATTTCAATTTATCAACATCAACGCTTAAAGATGTAGGGTGCCATCAGTTGTCATGCGGAGTGTTCATCGTGCAGTGTGCCGTTGAAAATGTTGTGTCTCCTTTTCGTGCAGCTGGACAGTACTTCATGAGCTGACAAGGGCTTTTTAGGTCCAAGGCTCTTTCCAGCCCTACGATCATGGTAAGCTGTTTTCACCATATGTCACACTTGATACATTGAGCAGGAACATTTCAGTGTGTTTTCACGGCTGTAGTGGAGCGTGGCCTCCAGTTTGACCTATTCAGTGTCCACTTTGTCAATTTAGCTCGGTTTATCCCACTATTTTGATCCAGTGAGACCTGACGTATGTTTACAGATCCACGTAGATTTGTTCGATGTTCGAGGTACGAGTGGAATTGGCCATTTCCTCCCAATGACATCGCGCTGATCACTGTTTCCGAGTCGTTGTATTTGATCCTGTAGGTGTTTTGTTTTTCTGCTCACCTTGCACTCGTACTGTTGACCTCCCACTTTCGGTTTAGCATGGTGGGGACTTGAACATTGAGTAGAATTAATGGTGGAAACTGGTGAAGCTACTTCCAAGTTATTCGGACCATAATACTGATCGCTGCTCCAACTCATGAATGCAAGGGCAACCAAACTATTCCTGGTATGAAGGGTATGTATAGTAATAACTGTAGCGAATCAAATATTGACATTGCAATTTCATTCAGCCTTTCTCTTTTGCGCTTTGGATCTCAGAAGGGTTAGGAACAGTAACATGTATTGTATTCCAATTGTACTAATTTAACAATGAAATATGTATGGTGTGCTGCCTTGCCCTTCTGACCAGACCAGTTGGAGAAGGGATTTCAATTGGGTGTATTCAACCAACTCAGTCGGAGAGGAGCGATGGCATATCTTGTAGATTCTGAGACATAATGCACCATTTAACCTATTTTCATCTCCACACAGTAATCACTATCTATTTATTCTGTCTCTTAGTTACTTACAACTGCACATGCTCAATATCAATTCTGTAGCTTAGTTACTTACAGCTGCACATGCTCAGTACCAGTTGCTACCTTCACAGCCTTCCCTCTCTAGTATTTAAACTGCCTTGTTCTATATACATACTTCAGACATTGACACTATTCAACTGCAACTGCAAGTTATATGATTTAACTTGTAACCACAACAGTTGTGTATACCACTGTTGCAGAATAAAATAAACTGTGATATTCTGAAAAATCAACTTTTTGCAATCAACTTGTATCAAAAAATGGCCCAGATGGCATGAAAGCACTTGAAAAATAGGACCCCAGCCACATAGTGATTCACCCAAATCCATTGAGGTTTGGGGTCAGAATCCTTGCTACAAGTTGGCCATTTTCTGCACTTTTAGCAGTAAATTGGCAAACAGCAACAGTGTGGCTTAAGCCACATCATCTCCAATGTTGGAGGTGGATCAAGCCAGCTTAAGAAGCCATGGCTTAAGCCAGCTTGAGCCATGGTTTGAGCTGGTTTGAGCCATCAAGCTTAAGCTGGTTTGAGCTGGCTTAAGCCATCATGCTTAAGCCAGCTTAAGCCATCACACTTCAACCAAAAAAAGTGCATCCCTTTCTCACCTCAATTTGCACACCCTTCAAGCCCCCAAAAGGAGAGACACTTCAAGTCCTGTATGAGAAGCTTCAGGTGCAGACACCGAAAAATGTATCATTATTATTTTACTTTGAATTGCTACTGTACAGGAGATAAAGGGATAAAAAACATTACGAAGGAGGAATACAGATATGAAGCTGGATGACCCATATCCTCTACCAGCCTGATCTCAATCACCTCTATATCCGAACTTGGAGATCTCATTATTGCCTTGGCAAGAACACATGTATTGGGGGAAGACAGTACATGTGTAGTATGGCCAGTGCCCATGCAGGGCTTGGCTGTGTCCAGTGTTGAGTCGGAGTGTGGGAGATAGCGGAATAGAGCAACAAGTGAAACACCCTTTCAAGGCAGTCCCAAGGCACATTTAACCCTCAGCTCACCTTGCACTTCCTGTTTCATATTTCTCAACCCAGCTCAAACCTTGAGTTCACATCGCAATGATTATAAAAGATGAATATATTCAGTACTCTACAGCACCAATGCAGAGCAAATGGAGATCAACTCCAGGTACCACTTTGTACAGGTGCATTGTTGAGTACAAAGGTGCCATGGAGTGCAGCACACACAATGACAGATGTGAAGAGTACAACAAGAGGGCACAGTGTGCCAAGGACATGGACAGCCTTCAGCTGTGTGAGTGTGAACATGGACATGCACAAGCCTGGTCCACCCTCTCAATGGATGGTGGTGGCAATGATGCAGCCAAGTAAGGCATTGTCGCTGGAGGCAACACAAAGTTGGTGAGTTGGATGGGCACAGCATCAGATGGAGCAAGGATGCAGTTGGTTTGTCCCATGCGATTTTGGCAGCAGGCAGGTCAAAGCATGTGCTGGTGATGCCAGTGAATGTTGCAAGAATTGCTGAGGGTACAGCCTAGTACCTGCTCTTTGGCTTCAGCATTGTCTAGGTGGTACAGAAGTAAAGCTCGAGTGTGGCAGAATGCAAGCAGAATAAATGTGTGATACAGGTGCGCTTTCGCATCAGCAGCCAAACCTCAATGAGCCCTGACAAAATTCATCCCCTGGAGGTGTTTTGTGCATGGACAAGCAAAGCTGGGCTGAGAATATGTGTTTGGATGAGTGGCTGTTGCAGGTGTCAAGCCAAGTTAGAGAAAACACCCTGAAGAAAGAAAGCAAAGCCTTTCAGACACCTTGTGTTGATCATGAACATGTTCACACCCTGATCAAGGCCAAATGTGCCCCAAAAGACCCCTTTTAGTGAGATGGCAAGCTGCATGAATCAAATGAAATAAATGATCACCGAATCAATCAGAGCCCGGATATTGTGCACAAAAAGCGTTAGGAGACATACTTGAGTGGTCTCTCAAATTTAACTGTTTCAAATCAACTTTTTTTTCTTTGGGTTCACACATGACTCAAGCTGGCTCAAGCCATGTTGGTTTAAGCTGGCCTAAAGCTGGCTCAAGCCATATTGGCTTAAGCTGGCTTAAAGCTGGCTCAAAGCTGGCTTAAGCTGTTATGGCTTAAGCCGGAAGTAAGTCTGCCTATAGAGCTGGCTTAAGCCACGTCAACGTTGGCAACATTGTGGCTTAAGCTCAAGCCACCCTACGGTACTGGCAAAAAATGCTGAAAATGATCACTTTCCAGGGCACTTTGCAAGACCACTACCCCTTCAATTCAGGTCAAATAACATATGGTTGGGGTCCTTTTTTGGAAGTAATTTCATGCTGTATTGACCATTTCTGGATAAGGCTTGATCCTAGAAATTTGATTTTTCCAAATATGGCATTTCATTTTATTCTTGACCAACGGCACAGGTAAGAATGAGGTTAAACTGAGCAAAAGAGCTTAAAATCATTGTAGATTGACCATGGAATCTTGTTTGAGCAAAATTAGTTAGCAATCGAGTGAGAACAACCCCACTCATTCTTTTTTGCCACCACTGTAGGCCGAAAGGATACCTCAAATTTAATTTAAGGATTGGTTCGAGTTTGGACTTGGTGCTTCCTCGGGACTAATAACTGCACCAAACTGTCTTGATGTTATCTTATAATTTGCCAAGCTTAATCTCTGCATTGACCAAGCTAGTAGGACTTGCTTCTTGAGGCCTTATCTGCTTTATTCATAACAATTTCACTCAGAGGCCAGAGGCAGAGACATAAAACACAATTTCATGGATGTGAACCTTAATGGCATCAAGACAGCAACTTGCCGGGTGTACTGTATAAGTGGAAATTGAGCAGAGCCTCAGGATCAAAGGTTTTGGATTAGGGTGATTTCATGAAGACACTCAAACACAAGTCAGGCTACAATAATTATATATAAATTTCATTTCAACATGCCAATGAAGAGATATAAAGCAGGAAGTAGTAACAGAGGAATCAGTATATCACACTAGAGCCACTTTCGCAGGTTGTTCTTGAGAGGATGACAACTCTATTGGCTGTTGTGTAGGTGCCTGCAACCTGGCAAGTATTGTGAGCTTCTCCTTGTAAGGTTTTTCAGCCCCAGCCAGTCTAGAGTCAATTTCAGCTACAGCTTTGGCCGGCGATGACTGAGCAAATAATAGTTGGGCCGCCTTCCAGTGGAGGATTGCTTGAGTGGTATCCCCATGTTTGTGTGCAAGGTCTCCAAGTCGTAACATGCACTCCGCACGACTTTGGTGCACATCCATGTATGTAAATCCCTCCAGAGCTGCAGTGTAGAGTGCCCATGCAGTGTCTTCATCCCCATTGGCAATGAATACATCTCCAACAAACAGAAGAGCTTTGTGAAGTGTCAGTTTCTCTTTGATTTTGTATGCAAAACCCAAGTATATCACAGGCCATCTGGATTGCCCTTGATTGGCTGGCCATGCCATGATGTTTGCAAGCTGTTCCAGACAGATAGATTTGGACTCAGCAAACCTAAAATGAAACCATTTCTCAAATCCCCTCTGTGCCACCTCAAATGTGTGCTCTCTGAGATTGAGGCATGCCTCAACTATTTTGCATTGTTCATGATCTGGTTGATGTCTGCTCCTGAAAGTTTTTGTTGCTATGTCCAAGTTTTTGTATATACTTGCTGCACTACCCCCAACCTAGATGCCAATATAGGCCAGATTTAGTGAGGCAGCACCATATGTATCGCCTTTTTTGTCTGGAGACGTTGTGCTAACTATATTATTGTAGATGTTTTGGGCTTGAATATATTCTGATTTTCGAAGATGGATCTCAGCTTGGTTAATTGAGATGTGACTATCCATACTTCCCCCAGACATGCCACAAATCTCCAGGTTTTCTCTGGCCCCATGGAGGTGTTCCAGACTTTTGCAGTAATTTCCCAGATGTAAAGAGGATTGAGCCTGGGCATTGAGTGCCATAGCACTGTTATAAAGATCCATTGAAAAGTCTGAAAGTTGTTATGCCTTTATGGCATGTTTGTAGCTAGTGGAATAGTGTCCACAATGGACCTTTATCTCAGCAATCTGGAGCAAAGCAAGCAACTTTTGCTCAATATCCCCAGATACTATTGCTGATTCTTGAGCTCTCTGAGCAAACTGAAGAGCACTTGTTAAAGAGGATTTCCATTGGCAAAATACTGAAGCTGCAAAGTAGAACCTTGCTGTAGTGATGATGAGACTGCGGCAGTTCATTTAATGAGAATACATACACTCAAGGAGGGGATCATTGAGGTGTTTCAAGCATGCTATACCTTGGACTCGCATCTCTTCCAGAAAAGAGGTGGGATAATGCAAGAAGGATTTTTGAACAGCAATAATGAAATGCATCTTCAGTCTGTAATCTGTCTCAAATATAGTATGCTGAATATGATGCATTAAAGATGATATGCCTCGGCCAGTGACTCGGTAGAAGGAGTTCAGCAATATGATACAGTATATGGTAGCTGGAAGATTTGAACTACCAGGAAGCAAACCTCGTTGCAAAACTTCCTGTAAATTGCCAAGATTTGCAGTGATTTGGTTGACAACAGGTCTGCCCTGACCATCCCTATGTTTCTTGTATAGTTCCAAAAGTTCATAAAAGTGCTCTCGGAGTGAGTGAATGAGAAATGGGGATGGAGGTAGGAACTGCTGGATATGCTCTCTCACTGGGAGGAATGCCAAAAGCCGTTGATTATTGTTCTGATACGCCAACGAAGTTGCCAATAAGGCAGCCTTGCAGCTTAAAATATCTGGAATTGGAAGTTTGCTTTGGAGTAGCTCAGCATCTGATAGGCCATTGGGCAGTATTGAGAGGAGACTCAATGAATTCTTGCTTGCTGGTGAGAGCCGTGGACTTGAAAGAGAGAGACTGATAGATGCATCCAAATTTGACTTTTGGTCATATCCTACAGAGAGCATGGATGTTTTTTCTGTTTTCCATTTGGCCAAGACATTTTCCAAGCCTTCATGGTCAACCAAGTGGGCAATGAGATCTACAGCCAGAGGCATATTGTCTGTGAAGCTAAGAAGTTGACTGCAGCCTTCAATTAAATGAGTACTATCTGTAATCTCCATAAAGGTTTGTTTTGCAGCATTGTCAGAGAGAGGTTGCAGGGGGGGATAAGAATGGATGAGTTCATTGAACTCTGGCAGGCCTCTCTGCCCCTCGCATGGTGATCTGTGGCATGTTAAGAGGGAAATGAAAGTCAGGAATACACATACAATCAATCCCAGGTGTTCAACCTCTGTCAAGAGTTCTTCAACTTGACTTCGAGACTGAATGGATTCCCATACTGTTTCCAAATTGTCCAATATCAAGAGGCAAGATGACGTCCTGGTGAAATACTGGACAACTGCCTTTGTGAGATCCTCACCAGGATCCAACCCAACATGTAATCCAATCAGAGCTGCTAGCTCAACACTGGTTGTTGCAGGCTCTGCACCGACAAAGAATCTGTCTGTGAATCTGGCAAGAGTATCTGGATGATGCAAGGCTGCTCTAGCTAGGCTTGTTTTGCCCATTCCACCTCCTCCGAGAATTGCTATCCTAGAGCTTTGCTGACTCAGTAGCATCCTCATGATATCTCCCAACTCCGTTTCACGACCATAGAAGATCTTTGGTTTTGAGGGTAGCAATGAAAATGAATTCGAACTTTGAGGAAATGAGCAAAAAAATGGAAGATAACTACTTTCACACCTATTTCTTAAACCATTGGCACCCAAATGTACCTGTACACAATTTGCTGGATATGCAGACAGCAAATTTGTCACATACTGATGAGCTGTCTGTGGTTGTGCTAGTTTCAGACATGGTTGAAATTAATTCAAGCAATTCTGTATGCTTGATTTCTGCTTCTTTTCGCATCTCTCTGATGTCCTTGAACACTGCTCCACCAATGTCAACCTGTGACAATGTGTTCAATGTTCTGTCACAAAACAAAGCCACATGTCATACTTCAAAAACTTTCTTTGCTTCATCCAGTCCTTGGTGACAATCCTTGACCAGGTTGTTCATGTTGATGGTACAGAATAGATGCTTGATTTTGTTGCTATCCTGCTGTGATTGAATGTATGTATATATCTTGCGAAGAGTCCTGTGGAAGACTCTTTTAAAGGAATTCATCATTATGAAATCAGTTCCTTACTTCATGAATTTCCCCACATGATCTGTCGTGGCAGGTGATAGTGACCCTGCAGGTTTGGACCTGATATAAAGATTGATCATTGCATACAGCACTTGGTGGATGCTCTCCACTAGCTGAACACATTCTCTCTTGCTTTGCTTCACATTCTGGCATATCTGGTGAATTCCAACATCCTAGGATTCTTCTCAGATGACCCAGTACCTGAAGTAAATTGATCAAGGATTGGATGGTCTTTGAGATTGTTTGAACAAAGGGAGGAGCAAATGCCTCATTGAGATCATGGAGGAGTGCCACTAAAGGAGTGAAATAGTGGTCGAGATCCTCAAGTCGAATCTCGGTCAGAGTGGACTAGCGAGGCATGATAAAAGGTAGGATCAAGGAGAATGTAGTTATAAGGTTCTCAAGGCTGTGTCGGTATTTTCTGCATGAGCATCCGGCTATTTGGCCTTACTGTTATCTCGACCTTACTGCTATATCAGATACAGGGTCTGGCCAGTTATGTTCTGTTCAGGCAATGTATCATTCCTGATAACCGGGATAGTTGTATACAATTTTACCGTCTTTGTACATTATGGATCACCCGAAAATGGAGGCGCGCGCATTTTGCCGTGTCGCTCAACCGCCAACCACTTGCTTGTCAATGCAGGAAGGGTATCTCTGATTCAACAACGAAAATACATCCTCTAGCAAATGACCCTAGAGCGAGATGCATGCTGGGTGGCCGTGGTCGGAGCTGGAGATGCAAGGGTGTATACTTTAAAAAACAAAGACAAAAGGATTTAGCATATCTGCGCAAGCAAGCGATCAGATGCGATGAATAACAAACCCGGCTACTGTAGTATTTCGTTCAATTGATAAGGGGGTTTGTGGTGTGACAGGGCCTTACAAGCTGGCCCTTTCATAAGGTCCCGAGCATAGGCGTGACATACGAAATTTTCGTAAATGCGGCCCCGCAGGGCCGCTCCGGAGCCTTTTTGAGCCTTGATCCCACCGAAACCCTTCGTAAGACCCTCCGGAAACATGTGACTTACGAAAAAATTCGTAAGTTGAGGGATCCTGTGACGTGTGACTTCTCTTTTGAACTAAGTACTACAGTATCCTCATCGCGCTGAATCCCCACCGCACATAGGGATCCCCACCGTACCGTATATGGTTACGGCCATAATGTTTACGGTGGTTTATGGGTGCCACATCGGCCGTAACCGTAACTGTAATTTTTTTCAGAGCCCCCACCGTTAGAATACAGTGCAAAATATGGGTCATTATGGCCGTATACAGCCGTCAAGTTTCTCGCGCTCAGTTCTCGCCTCCGAACTCGGCCTGTTGTGACACTAAACTCTTGATTGTGCACGTCGGGAGCCTCGGTACATGGCAATTGAGTAATATGAGTGCCAGAACGTGATCATGTGAGTGCATACACCATGTCCTCTCCCCGAATTCAGTATTCCTGGATTAGCAGTATTTTATTTCATTTTTGTTCCATTTTTCTACCCAACAGACAAGATGAGGTGGCGCTTTGATGTACGAGTGATGGGAGTGTCGGGAGGTGCTAACCCGGATTTGGCGACGTCCCCACTCATATTTGATGGCGGTGACCAATGGGAAAGCACCCGGGCCGAGGCTGGTACACTCCACAGGCACTTCCTTCATCAAATCAAGATTGAATGACATTCTCAATAATCACGGCTGTAAAGCACCATATATGGCCATAGGTTTTACGGGTTCGTACGATACACGGTACGGGTGGAACCGTAACCATAAATAGGTCTTCCATGAGCCACACCATATACTTACGGCGTACCGTATAACCGTACCGTATTACGGTTGTTTACGAATATGGTGGGGATCTCTAACCGCACACTGTCCTCCCCCCTCGGTCCCTCCACCTTGTACTCTTTCTGAGTGATGTAGAAGATCAAGGGGGAGAATGTGTCTTGCACTCTGGCATCGCCCCGGTCCCCATGCGTAACATCATCTCAGTCTTTGCACCATGTGATTCATGTCTGCCCATGGCGCACCCCAGACTACTCCCGCCGCACCCCCCTGACAATGCGCATTGAGCAGCGAGCCCATCACACATCTTCAGACTGGAAGCACGAAGCAAGAGTGGCTTGATTACTCTCGGCGCACAGTGTGGGCAGCTGCTGCAGGACTCAATTGGCATGAGCAGACGCAGCACGGGGTACTCTCACATTGCTCGATGGCAGATGAATGACAGTTCGAGAGCGGGGGGACACTGAGCAGGGGCCAAGAGCAGGTGCGCCTGGCAAACAAGACAAAGACGCTTAGCATATGTACACGAGTGATAGCAGGAGGTAGAATATGTACCTGTGACTAGCTACACACAATTGTGTCGTTGAATTCAAAACCAACTTATTCATCCTTCTGGTTACCCCTCTTCTTGCACCCGGGCTCGTACTGTTCTCTTGCATCCTCGAGAAACGAAAGAGTCGGCCAAATGACATTGTCATACGTGACATGCTCGGCGGCAGGGTGTCTTTGCACCACGCGCACCGCATGCCTAGTCATGCTCACCACCGCAGTGGGGCGTGTGCGGTGATGGCGACCATCGAGGTGTATCATCTCCACATGTGCTGCGGTGCAGACAAGGCTCCAAGTCTTCCATCCTTCTGGGTCAACAATAGTTGTGGAGCATAGAAAAACAGCCGTCACCATTGCAGAAAGAAAGACTGGTGTTTGTTGACTGGGAATGAAAATAGAAAATTGCCTCGAGTGAAAATCCAAATTGATGTAGATGTGGGGGAAGGCATGTGTGCACATCAGCGGAAAGACCGGTGATTGTCGAGTAGGAATAGAAATAGAAAATTGTCTCGAGTGGAAATTCAAATTGACATAGATGTGGGAAAAGGCGTATGTGCCCATCTGTACTCGCCTCCCTGTCTGTCTTGCTAGTTTGCCTACTTGGGGGTGATGATGACAGTCTGCGGGGAGATTGACGAGCACAGGCATGGTTTGAGGCGAGAGCTTGCCAGAATACAGTTATCCTTTGGCAATGAAGTGGTTCTGTAGGCAGTGCGTAGCATGATTGATGAAGGAGGGAGGTGCTTCACCGTCATACTGCAGCAACAGGCTGGTTTTGGTTTAAACCGTTACATTGCCAATGTGAAAGGCGGTTTAAACTGTGATGGTTTGAACCATTGCATTGTCAGTGTGAAAGGTGGCTTAAACTGTGATGGTTCGGACTGGTTCAAACTGGCTTAAGGCATGATGGTTCAAACCTGTGTGCACATTGGGATCATAGATTTTGTTTTGTTGATATTAGATTAGATTGACCTCTTTTTGTATTTTTTTACTCCCAAAGACTTGTGTTTGCTCAAGTATCTTGCATTTTACAACATAACAAAGTGTCCAATAATGAAAACTTTTATACTATCAGATTCATCTTGAAAAAACTACAACTTTGGGTTTTGGTCTATTTTTAGACAATTGCCTTTTTCAGCAAGCATGACTCATGTTTACACAACTGCTTTGTTCCCTGTGGTACAATGATCAAAATATCATGAGTTTTCACACTGAAAATGGAAATGTTTCTGGTAGGATAGAAATCCTCCCCAAAACTGGTGGTTTCTGTTCATGTTCTTATTTGAGCAGAAACTACAGATAACAATAAGTTGGAAACCGCAACTGAAATACATAGTTTCAGAATCACTTTCAGGGTCAGTGAAAGAGGATGTTTCTTTGTGTGATGAAAGCAACCCAGAAACTTCAGGTTTGTCCATGCCTTTCAGCCTCACAGAAAGGGAGAGTTTTATAAAAAATCCACAGAAATGACCAGTTTCATGTGATTTTTTGTGAAACTCTTTCTTTGTGTGGAGTTGAAAGGGACAAAGAAACCCAGAGTTCCTGGGTTGCTTTCATCACATAAAGAAACTCTTTTGTTCTGTCGCAATAAAAAATACTCATGAAACTACGTATTTCAGTTTTGATTTCTGACCTATTTCTACTTGTAGTCTCCTAGAATAGAAACATATACAGAGACTATGAGTTTCTAAGAGGGTTTCTAGCTTACCAGAAACATTTCCATTTTTGGTGTGTTTGTTTTTAATCAATTTTTCAGACTCTTTTGAGCACTCAAGACTTGCATTTGTTTGAATTTACAACATAATAAAGCATCTGATAACAAAAATTCTTATCCAGTTAGATTCATCTTGGAAAGGGCTACAACTTTGGTTTGAGGTCTATTTTTAGCTAATTACCTTTTTTGGAAGTCAATCTGAATTCACAATCAGTCAATGTATAAAACCATATATAACTGATTATTGTAGTGACTCCAGTCAATATGAACCCAATAAATTGACTTCAAGTTAATGAACCCAATACAATACTGACCTGGGTTAACAGCGCCAATGCTAACCCAAATGAACTTACTTAAAGTCAATTAAGTCAACATTGCATTGACTTGAAGTCAGTATTGTACTGACTTGAAGTCAATAAAGTGAACCTTGCACTGGCTTGAATTCAATCCAGTCAATGAAGTCAACATTGCACTGACTTGAATTCAATCAAGTCAATATTGTACTGACTTCAAGTCAGTAAAGTCAGTTGTGACCTGTGACTGAATCTATGGGCAAAATGGTATAGTAAATAGGCTCAACCTTTCTCAATTGAAGTGTTATTGCAGAAGACTTGACACTGTGAGGGATTTTGCATCAAACAAGGTCAGTGAAACAACTTTGGTTCAAAATCAATGTGCACACAGGTTCGAACCATCACGGCTTAAGCTGGTCTAAACCGGTTCAAACCATCACGGTTTAAGCTGATTTAAACCACCTTTCACACTGACAATGCAATGCTTCAAACCATCATGGTTTAAACTGGTTTAAACCGCCTTTCACATTGGCAATGTAACAGTTTAAACCAAAACCAGCCTACGGTACCGTACTGACTGTCTTGACCAGCACCTCGCATCTGGACTGACAGCGGCGGCAACGCGGAGAAGACACACAGAGAAGCCACGCAGTTGGATGAACGGAGATGTTGGTAGTCTGTTGGTAGTCCTCCAACAGACGAGCTTTCCTGTCACTGGGATTCAATTCATACCAGTCATTTGCACAGCAGGTATTGACTCAGAGGACTTGTTATAGCCTAAAGAAGGCACAGCACGAGGAAGGGGAGACTCTGCATCAATATGGAAGGGAGGTGAGAGTCAGACCTGATCCAAGCACTGTGCTCCCGGGAGAGATCTGCAGATGCCAAGCTGAGGATGGGAGTCAAAAATGTCGCCTCTCAGTCCATCCCAATTTCAATCACATTCATACATTGTTCTTAGTGTTGTTCAGGTTGGGTCGGGCTTGGAAGCCCGGGCTTGGGTCGGGTTGGTAAGGGCTTGCCCTTGGAAATGTCCTAGGCCCGACCCTGGAGGTAGGGTTGGGCCCGGGCCGGGTGGGGCTTGGGCTCAGGCCCGGGCTTGAATATTAACTTAGGCCAGAATATTGCTAGTGTATCCTTCCTGCTCAGGTATACAAATATCATCGTTGTCCTCTCCTTCATCCGGCTCATCAGCCAAGCAGCTATCCCATATCCCCAATCCACCCATCTCCATGCTATCGCAACGTCTTGGTGTCATCGGGAGTCTCAGTAAGTATAGGTTCATTCGATGAAGACGGCATCTCGGGAAAGAGGAGTTCGTTGCACAATGAGCACTTCATGAACTGAAGTGCTTCCACAATGTCACATTCCAATGGGGATCGGCACCGCCCGATCAAGAAGCGGCAGCTTTGTTCATGTTTGGTTGGCACAGCAGGTCGGTTCCAACTTTACAGACATTATTCCTCTTGCCCCCAGACAATTTGAACAAAATCTGAATCAGCAGTTTTTCTTCAAATTAGAGTAGGTGAATTGACACGCTTTTTTGCCGCAGATATCCCGCAATCTCAAGGCACAGGCAATAATTAAATTTTTTGGCATTGTAAAGTTGTAGAAAGGTCAAGTTACTACAACTTTGCATGCAAAAGCGAAAGATTTGGTTCACAAATGCTGTCGGAATAAACTTTTTTGTCATGGCAGTTGAATGCGTAGGGTCACTATGTGACTGCCTGTCACAACAGCATTCTACCAGCGCAACAACTCTTGGAGCATTACAACAACTGCTTTTTACCTAGATTGTGGCCAGAACCAATTCTGAAGGTGAATTCATGTGTTTGAAGCCGAATCTTGACCTTCAACAGCTATATCAGGCACGAAACCAAGTGAAACCGCCTGGAGACTTGTGCGAGTCCAACTATGCATGTCGACAAATCATTTGGAGCAGAAATAACCCAACCTGCTTATTTTAAGAGTCTAATATTCCTTTCAGCTTGCCTATAGCTCAGAATACTCAAAAAGTATGAGGGTCACTGGGCAAGGCTGAGGTTCAGCCAAAAACAATTCAGTAGGCCGGGTAATTTCTTTTAAATAATATATTTTATGGTGAGGCCGTGTAGATACAAACATAATGAACATCTTTCGTCTTGTAACTGAGGTCACAGAGTCAACGTGGAAGGTGGTATACGCTGGAACATGAATCTGTTGCTTTTGATAGGGACCAAACATGAACAAAGCCACCGTGTCTTGATCGGGCGGTGCCGGTCCCCACTTTCAATCGATTACGCCACTTTGAGATGGTGATACCACCCGAGGAAAAAGCATGTTCTGCAGACACTGATGCAGCTTGAATCCCGAGATAATCAAGTGCCAACAATCCCCAAGCAGGAGGGAAACGGTGATGATTGATCTAAGTTCGCAAAATAAGTTCTAAAATTAGAACAATTTGTTCTGTGCGTGACCGAGCATCCTGCAAAGCCATGGAGATCAAATTGAAATTGGAAAACCATGCCAGGGCATCACTGGAAGATGAATTGAGAGAGTGCATTTGTGCTTACGTGACGATGTCAAAGTCAAGGCGACTGCCGGCCCGGCAGTTTGCTTCCGCCAACATCTTGCTTGTCTTTAACTACAGTACAACCTGGTGATATATCACACTGCCATTATAAGGTGAACTGAGCAGTGTTGGCCAGGTCACTGACTAGTCAACAAGTCACTGTAGTCAGGTGACCTGACTCCCTGACTTGTTAACTATAGGTGATGGGACAAAGCCACACACAGTGCTCCAATCTAGCCGAGACATGGGAGTAGTCAAGGCATAGCAACGTGCTAGCAACCGCTGGGTCAAAGGTCAGGTCGCTTGACTGACCTAATGACTAGTCAGTGACTTTGCAAAGTGACCAGTCAGTCCAGGTCACTGATGTGCCAACACCGTCACTGAGTGTTTTGAAGCATAATGCATTCCAATGGCCACAATGATGGTTCGAGTACGCTTTGGAGTGCAAATCATCTCAATAGCCACCCTGAATCTGTGAATCACGAACAATGTGAAAGATATGCGAGGATATGCCGCAGGATATGTTTTGCTTCCAATTTATCACCATACACTGTGCCATTGCCACTCTTTGGGGCACAATCTGGTTTTCACACATACCAGTCAGTTTATTACTGGCTCTCCCCAAGGATGAAGCAGTCAAGTCTTTTCCCACTCACATAAAAAAGAAGCTTATAAGATATTTGATAATCTTGTAGCAGAGAAGGAGCAGCTATTAAAGGTAGTTGTGAGCCTTTGCTGAAATGGGAAGGCCAATATCCATGTACTTGTCATCACAGAAAGTAACTAAAAGATGATGTCATTGTATCACACCATGTGCTGCAAACTCAACCACCACTTGCTACCAGATGCCTAAGGTCTCTAGGGGTAGACAACTGGACTCCCCTCTCAAAATCAGTTCATTGGCACTGTCAGGAGCCATGGCAATATCAGCCACACATGCCATGAATATGACATTGTATCATCCGTGGGAAATGACCTTTGGAAAAAGTTCCAGGAGACTGGATCAACCACTAATTGGCCTCGGACTTGATGTCCGAGCTTCTTCTCTAGCATTGAGAGGGACCAAATCGTGGAATATGTACAGGAACATCGCCACAAATCCTTCCAGGATAATGGCAATGAAATCTCAACACCAGTCAGCATGAGCACAATTCAGAACATTCTGGCAGAGAAGGGCTATCACAGGCACGTCAGGAGGAAAGTCCCATACCTCTCTGACACTACCAAGCAGAAACAGTTCAACTGGGTGAAGGAACAGAAGGAAAAAATGGCAGTTGCAGATTGGGAGAATATTGCATTCTCAGATGAAGCTTACATCTGCACATCTGCCTTGACAACAGAGGGCCGAGTCTAGGTCACAAGGAAGCCAGGGGAGGAGCTACTGGACGAGTACTGCGTATCTGTTGTGCCCCAAAACCCAGTGTGCGTGATGGTGTGGGGAATAATCATGAAAGGTCAAAAAGGGCCACTCGTGATTCTCGAGTACCCTGGTGGGAAGGGTGGGGGTATGACAGCTGGCAGGTACATTGAACAAGTACTCGAAGGTGTCCTTGCCGACTTCCATGCAGAGATGAGGCGTTCCCGACCAGATACACAGCAGAGGCTTGCTGAACATGATGTGCCCATTTTTCCTCATCTACCCATGTCTCTCAATGCCAATGCTATTGAGCCAGTCTGGCATATCTTCACTGTGTTCGAATTATCCCCAGACAGCAGTCTGTCCAGATATTTTTAGCTGTGTAAAGGTAGGTGTGGCGAGCCTAACTATGCACATCTAGCTATAATTCTGTCTAAACATGTGTAACCCCTGTCCAGGTCTGTAGAGCTTGGCTACACATATGCTGTCCAGATAATGCAAGGTCTGTATAGATGTGTGTCAGTGACTAGACTCACCTATATTGGCCTATGCTGATTTTCTTATTGTAAATTTTTGACCCAGACATGATGTATTGGGCACTGGCGCAGTAGTGAGTTCTAGTCACATAGACAGAAAGGTGGATTGATTGTCTGGGTACTGAGGGTATGGGCGAACCAGAATAATGAGGAAATGGTCCCAGGGATCTGTGTAAGTGTTGGATAGAAGATAAGATGAATATAACAAATATGCCATACAGGCATAAGGTATGAGTGAAGTGTGATAGGACCTGGTAATTTTTGTGATAAGGTGGGGTGTATGTGGAATCGATTCACTGGTGACAAGCTCTCATTTGAGCTCACCTGTCAGTGGTTGCATCAGATGTGGTGGTTCACGTGTAAGAAGGAAGGTGGTGATTGTACCTATTTACATACAGAACAAATAAATTGTCTGGAAATACATACATAGAGGTTACCCTGCAATGGAAAAGAAAGGGGAAAAAGGCTATGAGCAGCCACCCTTCCACAGCAGTTGTTTATGTTTGTACTAGGTTTGTGCTTGATTTTAACTTGGTTTCATGTAGAGTATGTGAAAATAATGAAAACACAATGCTGTGCAGTCACACAGGAGTATCCATCTAATCCAGGATGTGTTCAACGCATCCATATGGCATGTGGTGTGACAATTCACAAAGGATCTTTGTCAAGTCTAAGGTTTTTACTGAAAAAGCAATGGATTAATTATGGCTAGATATTATTTTTGTCGTGTGGAGTTAAGCAGAATCATTGGAGCATCAAAGAGTGTTTTCTCAGTGAGCCATGAGTGATCCGCAGATGATGCCAAGCTTCGGCATGAGTAGTGGGGGAAACTCTGAACCGGCAAGCATGCCCTTGTGACAAGACAATGGTACGCTCTTTGATGCCACTTGCTGACAGACTGCGGCACATCAATCAGGGTGCCTTTGTTGATTGAGTACATAGCCTTTGTCCTTCTCTTTATAAAATCATTGCAGCATCAAATTTTCTTTTCCAGAGGTGGAAGCTTTATATCCGGATTTCAAATCTCGGTATTATTCGGCTACTTGATCAGAAAAGGGGGGAAGCAGCCTTCGGCTGCCGACCCCCTCGTTAACTCAGAACAATGCCCCTGCATTGTCTCTTTGGACATACAACCTCACCTGCACATTGAATCCACCTGACCTGCCAATTGTCTTCAGTGTGACATGGCTGCACCGTTCTCCTGAGGGCAGCCTGGCCAAGGCCTGGCTTCAGCTCAATTTAAACAACATATCTTAGATATCACACAGCAAGTCCGCTGTGAGTGTGCACATATATCAATCAGGCTTCAATTGTCTTCAGATATTACTTTTGTCCGTGTGAAAGAATATCTCTTGTTGCCTTTTTCAGTTTGGCCACTGGTTCGTGGGTTCCCCAGAGAGCAGCTTGATGGTGCAGCTCAAGTTCAGAGGATAAAAACTTGGGACGAATCAAGCAGAGAAATTGAGTGCATGATCTGCCCCAAATTCTCAACCCACCACACCTGCACTTACTTATTCTTAACATTGGTTCACATCACATCAAGGCTCAAGATCATGATGTGCCGCTGGCAACATCCCTTTCAGACAAAAGAAGACCCAGACCGCCCCTCGAACAAAGGTGCAACCCAAGACAATGTTCGGGCGAGGCCGCACACCACCCAAGATAATTTCCAAATGTGGTTTGATGCTGATAAAGGCAACATATGAATGGTGCCAGGCACTGACAAAGGTGATGTACAGTTGTGATTCTAGCGATGAGGGTGTGTATTTGAGTGTTAACAGCACTGCTACACAGGTATGTTTCCACATCGACAAAGGTAATACAGAAGTGGTGTTGTCCACCAATGAAAACAATCATGAGATGTTGTTCCAGATTGATAACCGGCACAACAATGACACCCCACACAAAGCTGAATGATCTGCCATCAATCGCTATGAAGTGGCATGTCAGATCAGTGCTGGGATGGAGCTCATGATAAGGGCTCACTTGCCCCATTGGGATGCCTCAGCAAAATCATGCCATCGCTTGGCATCATTCATGGCTTGCTGGCAGCTTGTGATTGAAAACTCGGAGATACTCCGAAAATTCTGCAGGAGGGTCTTATGAATGTTTTGAACTAACATCAAACATGATTACTATCTACCTAGATTTTATTCAAGGGCTTTGTGAACAAAAGGCTAAAGGCTCATTGTGACAGGTCACACAGATGTGAGATAGGTGTGTCGAACACATCCTCAATTGGATGCACAGGTCTTTGCCCCCAGTGTCATTAGAAAACAGTAGTGTGAGAAATTGAAGTTGGTTGAGGATACCAGCCAGACCTGGGGCGAGCTACACACACCTCAACTGAACTATATGCAGGTACATAGATGGATCAATATCGAGCTACACAGATGATGTGTAGGTACAGTCATGGCCAAAATGATGTTCTCATCCACATAAGGAAATTCCATCAATCCTATTCTTTTTGCATGTTCTTTGGCTCATACACTAGATATGCAGTTGCATAAATAGTCTAAATAGATCTTAGTAGTTAGTATTCAGTCTGGAAGCGATTTGGACAAAATCTGAACAATATCTTTTATCTGGATCCTAGTCATTTCTATTCACTGAATTTAATGTAAATCAGCTTGATCCTGGGGAAGCAATATTATTGCAAGTGGGATACCTGTACTTGGAACATTTAAAATACATTTTCTGAACTGAATACTCTCTCTCTGAGCTGAAAAGCAGGAAAAGGAGCAGGGGAATTGATGGAATTTCCTTATTTGGATGGGAACATCATTTTGGCTGTGATTGTACCTCCACAGAGCTTCTCTGCCTGGCTGTGTCTAGCAACTCAGGGTGAGGCTGAGTCTAGAGAGGGCTTGAACACAGTGACTGATTACCAGTACAAACCACTAGATCCGATGATTTCTTGTACCGGCAAAATAGGTGAAAGACTGGAAAACCTGATGAGAGGTGAAATACACCATAGGAAACCACCAATAGCTAATAGATGGCAATGGATGTCCCTGGCAATTCCTGTCTTTGTGGGAATAGCCTGGTGCAAACCAATTGTTTGTGTTGATGGACAATGGCTTTCACCCATAACCATTGGAAGTGGATGGAAAATAAATCCCTCATGTTCCAGTCAAAATGAGATGATTTATTGGCAAACAAAAAACAGTGGAACCCAAATAAAAATTTTCAATTAGGTGAGTTCACGCTAGGGAATATTTTCCCGTTTGTGAATAAAAATAATCGAGTGATGGGACAATTATTCTTACAAAATAAAAATATTCCACAAACGAGATTTAATCTCGTTTGTGGAATAAACATTTTTTGTGAATATATCTTTTGTGTGTGCTTGAGTAAGCTGCCCATGATCACTTGACCGTCGCCACCCATGGGAAGGAAGTCCAAAGCTCCCGAGGGTGAGACAATCGACCAACTTCGAAGCTCGTTTGGCTGAATTGAAGAAGGCTGCCGCTGCTGTACCTGAAAAGCGTTCTCGGGGGAGGCCCAAGGGTTCGAAAAACAAGCCTAAGGCTCCCAAGACCGATGCAGAGGGCAACACAAAGATCGACACTCCCACTGACACAAGCGCCAAGAAACCGAAGCCTTCCAAGGAGCCGAAATCTGACAAAGAGCCGAAAAAGCCAGACGTGAAGCCACGAGGACGCCAAGCTTCCAAAGCGAAGGGGATCCCTGAAGTTCCGTACGTGCTTCATATCCTTGCTCTCCTCTCCTCACGACACACAGCTGGAAAAATGAGCACGAGCTGACGGATAGCCTCCTCACCGCCATCGAGCTGAATGGCCCCCGTCGCCAAGCCTTTGGCTTCACCAAGGGCGATCTTGACACCGCTGGCAACACCATGTCACAAACTCAAGATGCCCATTGCGAGCATCTTGCCCTCAAGATTCTCATTAGCGATCCTTCTGGCCGCTGGGAAGACGTGGATCCAAAGGACCTGGTCTCCACTGTGCGCAGCCGCATCACCACGTATATTTTGTCACATCTGTACTGTCGCTTCGGGCTAACGGTTTGCAGGCTCAAAAACGACTACCAGAAGCACAAGAGGTCCCTTGGCGAGACTGGATTCGGGCTCGTGGTGGAGGACAGGGAGGAAGAGCTCTATGGAGACCCACAAAACGTTTGGGGTGTGTCTTTTTTCCCTCCACTTTCACGTCCATTCTCATCTGCCACAGAGAAAATCCAGGAGGACTTCCCATGGTTCAGGCGCATGCACACCCTCCTAGACGGCAGCCCCGTTCATGACACTGATGCCTGTACCAACAGCAACGACTCGCTTGATGCAAAACTCTTTGCGAGTGCCCTTGTGCGTGTCCGTTGCTTGTTTATCCCAGCCTGCTTGCTGAGCCCAGCCCGATCACCTCCCTCTAGGATGCTGAGATTGCTCAAGACGACAGAAGCTCTATAGTCATCGTCGATGATGATGCTGATGTCAGCTCCACCACTGACATTGACGTTGACTCGACCCTTTCCAATGATGACGCAGGAGCAGCACCAAAGGCCAGGAAAGCCGCGGTGAAGACCGAGAAGATGGCTGCCGCTGCAAAGCCTGTTGTCGTTGCGAAGTCATCCTCCACGCCGACTGTTGGCGCTGCTCCCAAATGCAAACGCGACTCGATGCTTGAGACACTCAAGGACATCGTAGGGCAGGACCACAAGAGCAAGGTGGAGCTGCTCGAGATGTTGCACAAAGCCAAGCGCCAGAGGACCGAGATGGAACTCAAGCACAAGGCTGCGGAGGCGGAGAAAGTCCGTGCGCATGGGCTGCAGACTCTCAAGCTGCAAATCCAGCTGGCGCAGATCAACAGCGGGGGGCGGATGACATCTATGCACACTGTGGGCTCGTCCGAGCACAGCAGGCCCTTTGGCTTTGCGTGATGTGTCTCCATGTAGGGCTGGCCGGTCATCTGGCTGCAACACCCCGTACAGTATGGTGGACGCCTCTGGCTTTGGCAGCAGCGAGAGCTTGTCGTCTTCCCACACCTCCGGCAATGACATCAACCTGCCGTTCAGCTTGTACGACCACATCGATACCACCTTTCCTCCCCTTCCCAGCACGTATCAATCTACCTACGATACCCAGAATGATGCTACTTATAAACCAGCTACTTCCTCTTCATCGGCTACCTAACTTACTCGCTGCAATGCCTGAGTGCTTCGCTTCACATTCCCTTGTCAATCATCATACCCTAGTTCAGTCTAATTAGATATCATCGCCGTCTATTTTATAGTACATACACCAACTACCTCACAGTACATACATATATTCCATACCACTCCCGCTACTTTCAGTATTCCATACCACTCTCGTTACTCTCGTCCTCCACATCCCTTTGCTCATAGAAATCAGAGTTCTTTCTTGAGTTTCTCCCGTTTGATTTGTGCCTCAAGCAACTTGATATAACGAGTGTCTGCCCTCATGACGCTGTCCATGTCTGCATCGTCCTGATCTGCAGCCTCGTTCTCACGCCGATCCTCTGCCATGATACACCTCCCTTTCTGAAAAAAATGTGTCGAGCTTGAAGGCAGTCACCATGTGCTCGTATTCAATACAAAAATTGTGCATTTGGTGCGTGGAAATAATAAAAATATTTTGTGGAACACAAACGGGGTGATCATGGATTTATTCCACAAACGAAGAATTTATTCGTCCCACCATATTGATATTTTTATTCACAAACGAGAAAATACGTCCTAGCGTGAACTCCCCTATTGTCTTGAACATCTATTCTTTGGGAAAATCTTTGGCTTCCAGGGCCAAATAGCGGGATCATATTGATGGATTGGATGGGCTCTGTCACATGGTGGTGATCATTGAAAACTAATGTTAGTCAATGTTAGACAAGGGTCATTCAGGCCCATGGCCTCTATCTACATGTACACTCCAGGCATGTTACTGTGGCTGTGGCTCTGGCATTAAAAACTGACCAACAGAAAAGAGCTATAAACAGGATAAACAAATTTACAACAATGGTACTGAGAAGTTGGAGGCAGATACATTGGATGTAGACTCTGGTCCATGCCAGAGGACCAGCCTGGAATTTCCAAACATATTCAAGCATTGTTATAATCCTAGCTCTGGTATGTTTAACAGTGAGTAAAGTGTTGCCATTCTCATGTTCAGTCAATATTCTGTGCACCAAAGGCACACCTCAAATTCAACTTGGAAAATAGGATCAAGATGGCGAGTTGCCAAGGTGTACTATGTCAGGGAAGATAGAGCAGAGTCCATGAGTCAAAAGGCTTTGGATAAGAGTAATTTCATGCAGACAGTCAAAAATATGAATCAGGTTATCATACTCTAATAAATATATATATATTCCATTCCAACATGCAAATGAAGAAATATAAAACATGAGACAGTAGCAGAAGAATCCGTATGTCACACCAGAGCCACTTTTGTAGGTTGTTCTTGGGAAGATGGAAACTCCATTGGCTGTTGTGTTGGTGCCTGCAACCTTGCAAGCATTGTCAAGTTCTCCTCATAAGGTTTTTCAACACCAGCCAGCCTGGAATCAATTTCAGCTACATCTTGGGCCTGTGATGACTTCTCCAACAATGGTCTAGCTGTTGTCCAACAGAGAGTTGCTGTAGTGGTATTTCCATGTTTGTGTGCAAGATTTCCAAGCCGTAACATGCACTCTGCACAACTTTGATGCACATCCATGTATGTGAATCCCTCCAGAGCCACTGTGTAGAGTGTGCATGCACTGTCTTCATCCCCATCAAGAATAAATACATCACCAAGAAACAGGAGAGCCCTATGAAGTGCCAGTGTCTCTTTGCCTTTGTATGCAAAAGCCGAGTATATCACAGGCCATCTAGATTGCCTTTGACTGGCTGGCCATGCCTTGATGTTTGCAAGCTGGTCTAGACAAAGAGATTCAGACTCAACGATGCTCAAATACAACCATTTCTCAAATTCTCTCTGTGCCAAGTCAAGTGTGTGTTCTCTGAGATTGAGGCATACCTCAACTATTTTGCAATATTCAAGACATGGATGATCCAGGCTCCTGAAAATTGTTGTTGCTATCTCTAATTTTGTAGATATATTTGCAGCACTCCACCCAATGAGGATGCCAATATATCCCAAATTCAGATGGGCAACACCATGTGTATCATTATTTCGGTCTGGAGAGGTTGTTTCAGCTGTATGAATGTAGACACTTTGGGCTTGAACATATTCTAACTTTCGAAGGTGGATCTCAGCTTGAGCAAGTGAAATGTAACTATTGCCGCATTGGGTTGGGAATTGGTGCATTGGAATCACATTGAAAATCTGCAGTCAACCTGATACCAATATTTTTGATGCCATCAAAAAATGCAATTTCTGCCAAAAAATCTTGGCTTTCAGTGAGTCACCTGTAGCAGTTGGAGTACAGCCTCAATTACAGCTCTTTGCAGAACTTAGGGCACGGCCTGTTTTTTCTGATTTTGATGATTTTTACCAAGTCTGCTGCCCTGAGCCCAATTTTGACCGTATTGGGTCGGGAATTGGTGCGTTGGAATCACATTGAAAATCTGCAGTCAACCTAATACCGGTATTTTTTGATGCCATCAAAAAATGCAATTTCTGCCAAAAAATCTCGGCTTTCAGTGAGTCACCTGTAGCAGTTAGAGTACAGCCTCAATTAACCTAATTTTTTGATATGCTGACTGTATGCATATACTCTTGTCAACCATTACATTTTTACATGTAGGCATACCCAAATTCACTTTGACTGCTCTATTTCCCCAAGGAGGAGAATAACCATTTAAACAAAGTGTGCAATGATTGACAATTACTTAGAATATTGTCTGTCCAAAGTTCACATTGACCAGAATATATGTATAGGTATGGCATATCCAAAAACTAGGTCAATCAGAGGAGTAGTTCAACTGCTACAGGTGACTCATTGAAAGCCGAAATTTTTCGGCAGAAATTGCATTTTTTGATGGCATCAAAAATACCGGTATTAGGTTGACTGCAGATTTTCAATGTGATTCCAACACACCAATTCCCGACCCAATACGGTCAAAATTGGGCTCAGGGCAGCAGACTTGGTGAAAACCATCAAAATCAGAAAAAAACAGACTGCACCCTAAGTTCCGCAAAGAGCTGTAACCTAATTTTTTGATATGCTGACTGTATAAATATACTCTTGGCAACCATCACGTTTTTACATCTAGGCATACCCAAGTAGAATTTGGCTATAGAGATGATGAGAACACTGCAGTTCATTTACAGCTCTTTGCGGAACTTAGGGTGTGGCCTGTTTTTTTCTGATTTCAATGCTTTTCACTAGGTCTGCTAGCCTAAGTGCAATTTTGACCACATTGGGTTGGGAATTGGTGTGTCTTCACTTTAATAGTGTATTGATTTGAAGTCAGTAAATTCATACAAGTGGTTCTAACCAACTGACATAGAGACTGCCTCAGATACAAGCGGTTCAAACCTGATGATTCAAACTGGTATAAACCAACTGACATGGAGATACAAACAGTTTGAACCTGATGGTTCAAACTGGTTTGAACCAACTAGCATAGAGACTACCTCAGGTACAAGCAATTTGAACCTGATGGTTTGAACCAGGCCTATCATTGGCAACGAGATAGTTCGAACTTGAACCACCCTACAGTACACTATCCACTCATCCTAATCTGAAACATCTCCATCGGCAGTCTCAATGCAGCTATTTCACAATAAATGTGACACGCTCATCACTGTTGTGATGTGTCTGCTCAATGTACCAGGTCCTGGATGAAAGCCAGTACTATAATTCTTTGCTTCTCATGCAGTATGCTTCTTACTGAACTACATACCTAAAAAGGGACTGGAATGATGAACAATGACGTCAATGGACCCGGAGCTCGAAAACCTTGGGGTCCATTGATGTCATCATTTGTAGAGACAATACAAGCATTCATCCTGGTGTGATTAGTCTTCCAAGTACACTAGCAAATATTTCACAATGAAAACTGTGGTCACTACGATAAAATTCAAAGTCAGCCCTTATAAAATCAGTCAAGATGTTGGAGCTCTGGTACATATCAGGGTGAGAATATTGACCAGATCAACTTCAGCATGATGGCAAGACCTCGGGGTGCATGAGGCAACCAAGTTAAACGGTTTAGTTGGCACCTACCCTACCCCAATTTAGTAACTACTCTGTCTCAGTAATGTCACAAGTATTGCAACAGCATCGCTGCTGTCACTGCTGTGGCAACACAGACTTCTCATGAGGAACATATATTACTCAGAGACATGGAGCAGAGATGCAATAAATGGCGTTTAGAGCCTAGAATATAATATATAAGATGTATATAATGAAAAAAGGACTATGCAGAAAGGGCCAGCAAGACAGGGTCAATGGGAACCACTGTAGCTGCAGCAGCAGCTTCTGCCATGCCTTCATCATCTGAATCCAAAGGAATGGTGGTGTGACTGGCAACACGACGGTGCAGCCGCCCTTTTGCTGCACATGTAACCTCATCATCCCTTCTGGTTCACCATTCTCCTTGACAGCTTTGGCAGCTACTGTCCTTTGTGCCTTGGCCTTCAGCTTTGTGTGAGACCTTGGTGCTACCTTGTTCAGAACAGAAGTCTTGTCCTTCTTGGCAGCCGAGGTCTTGCAGCGCTTCAGAGTGGGCAGTGTGAGAGAGGTTGGCTCCTCAGGCTCCTCTATGATAGGGCCATTTGTTGCAGAAGAGACTGCGGCAGTGTTGGGAGGGGGCTCATTGACATTGGAACAAGACTCACCCATGCTGTCATCATCATCTTCCTCATTGTCACTTTCGATGGCCACGGCCTTACATTTCTTGCTGATGTCAGAGCATGGGTTATAGGTACGTGCAGCAATCTTGCCAGTGGCAACATCTGCTTTCCACGACTCCTGGCATGCTTTGCGCTCTGCAGAGGTCAACTTCACCCACTTGCAGTCCCCATTCCTCAATGCATCACACAAAGTGGTTAGAACTGCAAGGCTTGCTGGGGTTGGCAAAACGCTCACATGTCCACCCTAGAAGTTCAACGCCGTACTTGAGGATAATAGATTCTATATAATACACATAGTCCATGCAAATGTTTTGCTTGCCAGTTATTGCAACTAAATCACATTAGCAGATGCCGTTTGCGTGTAAGGTGACTGCTAGTACACACTTAAGCCACTGAGGACAAGCTTATTAGAATGAGTGGATAGTTCCATTTGAGTGACATATATTCCATGTGAGAAGTCTGTTGACAGGGTGGTGACAATGGTGCATCACCTGTAAGCAGACACGTCACAGCAGTGGTGATAACGGTGAAACGCTTGCTCTGCGTCTAGGGTGGAATATATATGTGACATGAAATATTTGCGAAAGGGTCTTCAGAACACAACACACACACTACACTACACACACAACACACTCGTTTGGTTGAGTTCGGGGTTCCAGTCCAGTATAGACTGCTGCAGTTTAGCTAAACTTCTGAGAGCGAAGTCCTTTTCAACTCTACAAGACAGACAAACGACTTCTGATCACTTCTAGGCGTTTACATGTTCTAGAAACAAAGGGAAGTTGTTTTAAAGGTTTTATTGATTGTATAGGTGGTTTTGGAGAAGGTAACTCCGTACAAAGTGTTCGAGTTTGCAGTATTTTTGTTGCAATAGGCTTTTCGTGAAAAGTCAAAAGACTTCAAATTTCACCAGAACCAAGTTCTCTTGTATCCAAATCCAATTCATGCGCTCCGAAACCGTATTCTTTTAACTTGTTCACGTGTAAAAGAGATCTGATCACAATCCAACAATGTATTGCAAGAAAAACAACAGAAACTTTATAGCTTTTAGAGGTTTCTCTGAATAGCCTGACACAATCAGATTGCCACAGAAGTTTCCAGCGAAACTTAACTGCAGCAACAAGGAGGATCCGATCCACTGGTGTCTCTAGAGACAATACAGGCTTTATATATGCTACGACGATTTCTATAAACGGAGTATTGTACAAATAGATGATAGAACATAAATAACTTCCTGACTGCTTGATGAATAGAACAACTGATGAGTAAGAGAAAAATCTATAATCAGCACACTTTCCTGCTGCGCTGCACAAGTCTATTTGGACTCGCAAATAAGTTAATGACCTTTGATGTCGCTAATCCACTAGCCGACATCAATATATGATGCAATTCTCGCTTGAGTCACGGAACTTCGGAAGCCAAGCCCCGGTAGCTAATTATAGCCTCCCAAGCAGGCGCAACAGTCCTTGGCACACCCTCAGCTATCGTTCCTCATTATTCATGTATTTGTGCAGCCACCATGCTGTTTGTACACCATGACTCGGTCAATCAATGGAACCAGGTTTGACTCGAACTCTTTTGATGGCTCGGTTTGTCTTGTCTGGCCCAACCGGTACGTTGCTCTGGTGCTAATCACGTCGGATACCCACCTCGTAATGTTAATTCCATCATGCCCTTGGTTTACAGAATGTACGGCATACCCCCAATCCCTCCGGATGGTTGAGTACACCTTTTGCAAAAAGTCTCCTTTGTGTTTCTTGAAGGACTCCAACTCTTCACCAGAGCCGTCACACCTAGAATACACTGACAGAGTTCCACGCTATGTTATCTCCCTTATAGCTAACTACCCAGGCCAGTAATAGCTCCTGTATTGAAACAGTAAGCCATTTATGCACAACTTCACATTTAAATGGTTGTCCTTAGCTGGCAAAATGAAAAATTGCTAGGGTGGCTCGGTGCCAGGCTCATCAACGACACATCACCTGTGACACAGCAAGCAGACACGTCATGACAGCGATCAACATGTCACATCTGTCCTGGAACAGCCACATTAAGTTTGCCGGCGGAGGTGTTCCAGATTGGGATAAATGGATAGTCCCGAGGGTGCTGAAAGTGCCGTGAAAAGCTGTGGTGAGTTCCAAGTCTTTTGTGAAAGGTTTAGGGGAGGGTATTACCAGCGGATGGAGCAGGGAATAAATTTGAGTCAAACCTGTCATTGGGCCATCAAGGGGTTACTGGGACAGATTGGTTACTAAATTGGGATAGGGTAGGTGGATAGTGCAGAATGGATATAAATTTTGCAAGAAATCAATATTTTTTGTCCTTGATTGAGTGTCAAAGGAATATTTGAGAAACAGCTGACAATGTTGGTCAAATATGATGTCGTGGAAGACTTGAGGTATCGACGTCTTTTATTTCAGAAATGTTCATGATGGCATCTGTCAGACATCTGGCAATAAAACATTTTGAAAACATTCATGCCAAATGGTATGGCTGGGCCAAAGGAATATTAGGTGAATATTTGACCTTGCCAAGATCACTATTTGCATTCGCACAAATAGCACAGCCACAACCATTCACGCATAGGAATATTGACTATTTGCGAGTGCATATTTGCAAACATTTGCGATATTTGCCACCCATGGTATTCTCTACCCACCATAGCATTTTATCCAATATTGGCACTGAGGCAGTGTTTGTCAAAGGTTATTGGAAACATGATGGAAGCAGCTGCTATATGGCTTACCCCCCTGGCACAGCATGTTTAATTCCATGATGGTTGGTCATTATGTGATGGAACAGCAACTGATAGCCTGAGTAGAGAGAATTTAGCGGAGATCAAAGGCTCCAGACAGACAAACAGGCCATGTGAGGAGATGCCCTCTGGGGCTGAGCAACAGGGAAAAATGGGGGCTCTCCCATTTCTGGGTGAACTACAATATACAAAGATGGTAAAATTGTATCCAACTATCCCCATTATTAGAAATGATATATTGCCTGAACAGAAAATAACCAGCCAGACCCTGTATCTGATATAGCAGTAAAGTCAAATGGCCGGATGCTTATGGAGAAAATACCTACACAGCCTTGAGAGCCTTATAAGTACAGCTCCAGACATTCTCCTTGATCCAATCTGTTATCATGCCTTACCAGTCCACTCTGACTGAAGTCCGACTCGAGAACCTTGCTCATTATTTGACTCCCATAGTGGCACTCCTCCATGATCTCACTGAGGCATTTGCTCCTCCCTTTGTCCAAGCAATCTCAAAGACAACTGAATCCTTGATCAATATACTTCAGGTACTGGGCCATCTGATAAGAATCCTAAGAAGTTGGAACTCACCATATATGCCAGACTGTGAAGCACAATCAAAAAGAATGTGTTAAGCTAGTGGAGAACCTCTATCAAGTACTGTATGCAATTATCAATCTTCATGTCAAGTCCGAAGCTACAGGGGTACTGTCACCTGCATTGACAGATCATGTTGGGAACTTCATGAAGTAAGGGCTGAGTATTGATTTCATAATGATGAGCTCCTTTGAAAAGGCTTTTCACAGGACTCTTCACAAAATATACACATATATTGAGTCACAGCGGGATAGCAACAAAATCAAGCATCTTCTCCGTACCATTAACATGAATAACCTGGTCAAAGACTGTTATAGAGAATTGGATGAAGCAAAGAAAGTCTTTGAGGTAAACCACACAGCTTTGTTCTGTATCAAAGGATTTTGAACACATCATTGCAGGTTGACGCTAGTGGTGCAATGTTCAAAAGCATCAGAGAGATGCAAAGAGAAACAGAACTCAAGCATACAGAATTCCTTGAACTAATTTCCACAATATCTGGGACCAACTCAAGCACAGGTGGCTCATCAGTATGTGAACAATTTGCTGTCTGCACACCCAGCCAATTGTGTATAGGTTCATTTAGGTGCCAATAAATTGAGAAATAGGTACAAAAACAGTTTTATGATCAATTTTTTTGACTCATTTCCTTAAAGTTCAAATTCGTTTTCATTGCTGCCACCAAAACCCAAGATCTTCAATGGTCGTGAAACAGAGTTAGCAGATATAATGAAAATGCTGCTGGATCAGCAGAGCTCCAGGATAGCAATTCTCGGAGGAGGTGGAATGGGCAAGACAAGCTTAGCTAGAGCAGCTCTCCATCACCCAGACATTCTCACCAGATTTGAACAAAGATTCTATGTCAGTGCAGAACCTGCTACTACTGGCATTGAACTAGCAGCTCTGATCGGACTCCATATTGGCCTAAATCCTGGCAAAGATCTCACAAAACCAGTTGTCCAGTATTTCTCCAAGCAACCTTCTTGTTTGTTGGTCTTGGACAATCTGGAAACACCATGGGAACCTATTCAGTCTCGGGGTCAAGTTGAAGAATTTCTTTCCCTCTTGACACAGATCCAACACCTGGGATTAATTGTATGTGTTTTACAGCTTTTGATTTCTTTCCTGACATGTTATAGATCACCATGCGAGGGGCAGAGAGGCCTGCCAGAGTTCAATGGACCCATCCATTTTTATTTCCACTGCAACCTCTCTCAGATAATGCTGCACAACAAACTTTTATGGATATCACAGACAATGCTTATTCAATTGAAAGCTTCAGCCAGCTCCTCAGCTTTACAGACAATATGCCTCTGGCTGTAGATCTCCTTGCCCATTTGGTTGACTATGAAGGCTTGGAAAATGTCGTCACTCAATGGGAAACAGAGAAAACATCCATGCTCTCTGTAGGATATGACCGAAAGTCAAATTTGGATGCATCTATCAGCCTGTCTCTTTCAAGTTCACGGATCTCATTTGCAAGCAAGGAGTTATTGAGTCTCCTCTCAATATTGCCCAATGGCCTTTCAGATGCTGAGCTAGTCCAAAGCAAACTTCCTATTTCAAACATTCTGAGCAGCAAGGCTACCTTATTGTCAACATCCCTGGCATATCAGGATAGTAACAGACGCCTTTTGGCATTGATGCCCATAAGAGAGTATATCCAACAGTTCTTACCTCCATCCCCATCTCTCGTACACTGCCTCCGAGAGCACTTTTATGAACTTTTGGATCTCTATCAGAAATATGCAAATAGTCAACGCAAACCTGTCATGAGCCAAATCACAGCAAATCTTGGGAATTTACAGGAAGTTTTGCAACGAGGTTTAGTCACTGGTAGTTCCCATCTCACAGCCACCATATACTGCGGCATATCACTGAACTCATTTTACCGAGTCACTGGCCGGGGCATATCATTCTTAATGCATCACATGCAGCAGATTTTATCCGAGACCTCAGATTACAGACTCAAGATGCATTTAATTATTGAAGCTCAAAAATGTTTTGCATATTATCCCACATCATTTGTAGAACAGATGATAGTTCAAGGTGTATCATGCTTGAAACACCTCGATGATCCTCTCCTTGAGTGTAGGTATTCTCATTCAATGAACTGCAGTTTTCTCATCATCTCTCCAGACAGATTCTACCAAGCAGCTTCACTGTTTTACCAATGGAAATCCTCTTTACCCAGTGCTCTACAATTTGCTCACAGAGCCCAAGAAGTAGCAAAGCTATCTGGGAACATGAATCACCGATATATTGTTTTGCTTCATATTGCCCAGCTCACACAGTATATTGGAGACTATTCCACCAGCTACAAACTTGCAAGAGAGGCACAACAGCTCTCAGATTTGTCAATGGATCTGTATATCAGTGCACGTGCACTTGCTGTCCAGGCTCGGTGCTCCACATATCTTGGAAACTACAACAAAAGTCTGGAACAACTCCGTGGTGCCAGGGAGAATTTTGAGATTTGTGGCATGTCTGGAGGACTTTCTGATAGTTACAGTTTACTTGACCAAGCTGAGATCCATCTTCTGAAATCAGAATATCTTCAAGCCCAAAGCATCTACAGGGATATAGCTGAAACACCAGACCAAAATAGTGCTGCATCTAGTGGTGCCTTTCTAAATCTTGCATATATTGGCATCCAAATTGGGTATAGTGTAGCAATTATATCCAAAAATCTAGACATAGCAACAGGAATTTTGAAGAGCATGCATCAATTGGATCCTGTACAATGCAGAATAGCTGAAGCATGCCTCAACCTCAGAGAGCACAAATTTGACTTTGCCCAGAGGGAATTTGTGACATGGTGTCATTTCAACTTTGTTGACCTTAAATCTGAATGTCTGGAGCACCTTGCAAATATCAAGGCATGGCCAGCCAGTTCAGGCCAATCTAGATGGTCTGTGATATACCTGGGCTTTGCATACAAAGTCAGAGAGAAACTGGCACTTCACAAGGCTCTTCTGTTTCTTGGAGATGTATTTATTGTCCATGAGGATGAAAACACTGCATGCACACTCTACACAGTAGCTTTAGAGGGTTTCACATACATGGATGTGCATCGAAGTCGTGCAGAGTGCATGTTACGGCTTGGAGATATTGCACACAAACATGGAAATACCCCTCAAGCAATCCTCCACTGGAGTACAGCCCAACCATTATTTGAGAAGTCATTGCAAGCCAAAGCTGTAGCTGAAATTGACTGCAGACTGGCCAGTATTGAAAAGCCTTATGAGGAGAGCCTAGCAATGCTTGCAAAATTGGGGGCACCTACAAAACAGCCAACAGAGGTTCCTCCCTCCCAAGAACAGCCTGCAAAAGTGGCTCTAGTGTGACATGCTGATTCCTCTGTTACTACTTCCTGTTTTATATCTCTTCATTGGCATGTTGAAATGGAATTTATATATAATTATTGTAGCTGTCTTGTGTTTTAGATTTATTCATTTGCATGGTGGAATGGGATTTATACATTTATTAGCATTATGGTGGTGAATTTGTATTTTAAGTGTCTATATGAAATTATCCCTGTCAAAACCTTTTGATTGTGAGGCTCTGCTCAATATCCACTGATAGGGTACACCAGGCAATTTGCTGTCTTAATGCTATCAAGGTTCAATTTGTCGCATCAATGAATTCGTGTTTCATGTCTCTGCCTCCAGTGTCAGAACCGTGTGCAGGATGAACTGTTCTCACACCGGAAAAGGAAAAATTATATAATCCACTGAAAGTCTACCTGAAAATGCGAATTTCATTTTGTATTTCAGATCTACAGAAATTAGGAATATCTTTGTGTCTGAAAGGCGAAATGAAAATATGTATTTCATATTCCATTTCAGACTCACTGAAAAAAGGACTTTTAGTGCTTATGAAATGTGTTCTGAAAGGACCACTTTAGGCACACCTTTCAGAAGTGCTGAAAAGCCTATTTTCAGAAACAAAGAAAGTTGCACTGAAAGTTCAAATTTCAGCGCACCTTTCAGGAGCATTGAAAGTTCTATTTTCAGATGATTGTCTTTGTTTCCTCTGAAAATAGCTTTGTTTTATCTGAAAATAGATCTTTCAGTGCTTCTGAAAGGTGCACTGAAATTCAAACTTTCAGCACGACTTTCTTTGTTTCTGAAAATAGGTCTTTCAGTGCTTCTGAAAGGCATGCTGAAAGTGGTCCTTTCAGAGCACATTTCATAAGCACTGAAAGTCCTTTTTTCAGTGAGTCTGAAATGGAATATGAAATACATATTTTCATTTCACCTTTCAGACACAAAGATATTCCTAATTTCTGGGATAATTCTATTTGGCACCCTGGTTTCCAGCGGAAACCCCTCGGCTATCAAATGTGCTATGTGGGAACCCGGCTTCCACGAGAAACCCTACATTCTCGGCACCGGCCGGCAGCTCGGCATTTTCGGACAGATGATGTTCCCACAGGTCAGGACCAGCGACGTCTAAGGGTGCATAATTTATTTCGCAGTGTACAATCAACTTGAAGTGTTTGCCCATTGTATCTGACTATTACCAGTTGTGGTCTAGGTCTTAACATAAGGGGGCAGTTGGTTCTACTTGAAAGGACAAGTTGGTTATACAGAACCGGTGGTGCTAATCAGATCAAATGGGAGATTGATTGTCAAGCAGCTGGAATGAAGGGCGAGGGGCAGTACCTGTGACCCGAGTAAGACACCGAACAATGTCGGACATGGCGAGCAGTGGCCTCATAAGTATTCTGACAGGGTGGAGTGAAGGAAAATAGCTAGGGAAGGAATTAATACCATGCATGTGATCCTATTTCTATTTCTAAGAAGTTCTAAGAGCCAAAAATCGAAAAAAGTGATCCTTGAATTCCTATTACAGCTATTTGCGGAACATAAGGCGCCGATCAAATTTTTTTGTTTTATGATCGAAAATGTGTCTCTGAGTATTTTGCTCGTATTTTGCTTAATTCTTGTCGGTTCTTCTTGAGACATAGCGCGTTCGGATGGGGCACCCGAGGCGCACATCTCCATATATGGACTCTCAGCATTTGACTATTTTGAAAAATCGTAGTTTTCAGGCAGAAAACAAAGACTGATGCGAATTGCGACACGTCTGACGCGCCCAATGAGAAAATAGAGATGCACTAGTACTTCTGGAAGGCCATAGAACGTCTCCGAACGTTTTAGGACGTAAGGAGGCCGTTCTGCACCCGGACTCGGATCAATGTTTGTTTGGTTGTGCACACATCTCTCTTCCCTCTTCGTCTCGCGGCATCACCCTCTCCTTGTATGTTCTAATGCTACGGGGAGCTCCTCTTGCTCCAATACAACGGCCCTACAGCTCTTTTCTGAAGGCTCAAGTTATACATGAATACAGAATCCTCAAGCGAAAAACCACCTATTTGCAGCCACTTCGATCCGAGTCTCCGTCACATGAAGCACCTCATACTCATCCACTTGGAACACAATGAGATTTTAAGTGGTCCTTGAGGCAAGAGAAGGGTTGGAAGAGTTGGTCTGATGAGAAGACCGCACCAAGGTACGTGATTTTCATTTTGATTTGCTTTTTCGGGGCCCACAGGCCCTTTTCCCAATTCCTCATTGCATAGCTCAATGATTCATCTTCCGGGAGGTCCCTGAGGGTTAATGCAGGGCTGGGGGACATACAGAGCCGGTAGAGACACGTCAAATGCATCGCCATCGACTCTATTGTGGGGTTCTCACTGAAACGCCTTGAATTTTTGAAACGCATGAATTGTCGAGAGTTATATATGTACCTATGCGGATTGAATGCCCCATTCGAACGGTTTATATTTTGAGGCAAACGGATATGAATTGAGCCAGATACGCACAAAATACTGGAATACTTATTTCAGATCAAAAAATGATGCGCGCCTTATGTTCCGCAATTAGCTGTAAGCGAGCAACTCTTGGTCCAGATCGGCTGGTTTGCCGGGTTCAAACTCCGTGATGATCCGAAATCACGGCCGAGGGGTTTCCAAATAGACCGTTGTTCGGGTTTCTCGGCTAAGTGGGGTTTCCGCTGGAAACCGGGGTGCCAAATAGAATTATCCTAATTTCTGTAGATCTGAAATATAAAATGAAATTCGCATTTTCAGGTGGACTTTCAGTGCATTATATAGTTTTTCCTTTTCTGGTGTGTCTACACCACCTGGTCCCAAAACTTGACATTCCCACCTGAAAATGCCACATACTCCCTCTAGTTATAGGGTTAGATACAGCTCAATCTCCCTCTATAATTACACAGAGGTGGCATACCACCAAACCACTATGCCACCATTTTAGTAAATTTGATCAGTAATCCAAATGTGACCAGAGTTATGCCACCAGACAGTGCTAGGATTGCTCTATTTGTGCTACCTTGCCGCCAGGTGGCATACACCACCAATCGGATATTTCATTTCATCAATGTTGCTGGCACAGAATCTCAAAATAGTTTGTTCAAGATTTAAATGTCATCTGCTCAACGGGTAACACATTTATGCAACACTTTCTGAATGCACTGTGAAAACATTAGTTGTACCCATAGTATGATATTTCTTAATGTACCTGCTATACATCTAAATATACCTCAGGCCATTATATTTACCAAGAGAATCACTTCTCATGCTACCTTCACATGATGAACAGCAGATGCAAGCCAAGGTTTGGAAGTGGATTAGCCAGATGGATGTCCCATGCGCGTCAAAAGCCAAACAAGGACAATGTTGGTGCACCCAGCCCATGACCTCTTCTTCCAGTCGTTCTGTTTCTTTGCCCACCACCATTGTCTGCCAATGAAGCCTTTGAGTCCCCCCCCTTTGGGTGCCCTGCAGGCTCTGCTGACTACAAGATCTATTGACTCGAAGTGCAGATGACCATCTTCAAGCTTTGGTTATCCCCTCCTTCTGCAAAGCAAAACTGGCCATCCAGTCCAGAATCTATGGTCTAAGGCTATCCCAAGCACATTTCTCAGAGTTCCACACTCCTTCAACTTCTTCTCTGCTTGAGTTGCAGTCCACAAGTTACCTAAACCCTTCCACCGCTCTCCGAGCCTCAACACCATTCAATCCATTTGCTGGGCTCAACTCATGCAACCTCACAATCACCTACCTCAAGTGCTTTTACAGCAAGAACTGATTGGGATCAGCAATTTCTCAAGAACAAAGTGTCAAGCTGTCTGGGGGTTCTCAAAAATCATCTCCTACATCACCTGCAGGCCTCAAGGCATCAACAGCAGTAACCACTTCTGTAATGTGACTTCTGCATGCTCCCCACACTCTTGTCCCATGACTTGAGGCCACTTCCTGCCTGCTTTCACCCCTGTGCTAGCATTTGGCTTGATGTTCACCAGCTTGCCATCAGCCAAGTCTGCAATTTTTTATATAGTGCATACCATGTACTAGATAGTGTGGAAAGGATATGGATTTTGCAGGAAATCAATATTTTTTGTTCTTGATTGAATATTGAAGAAACATTTGAGCAATGTTGCCAACAATGCTGGTCAAATATGATGTTGTGGAAGGCTTGAGGTATCAAATTTTTTTCATTTCAGAAATGTTCATAATGGCATCTGTCAGGCATCTGGCAATGAAACATTTTTAAAACATTCCTGCCAAATGGTGATGTATATGCCACCTGGGATCAGGGTGGCTTGTGCTGGTTGTGCCACCAGTCCTTTTAATGCCAGATCAGGCCAAAATGCTGCCAATGGGTGCCAACAGTGCACCAAATGTTCTGATGCAGGATCAGGCAGCACAAATTTCCATCAGAAAGCATTATTTACCCAGCACCTTCCGGGCCACGTGATTTGGCGGATCACCCAAAACATCACCTTGGCATTGGCTAATGTTGTGTAACTTGTCCATTGTCTCTTGCTTCTCTCACGCTTTGTCCATCTTAGAAGTGTAATATGCTTCTAACACGCATCTGAGCCACTATTCAACTATGCTGAATGAATTATATTTTGAAATTTATACAGTGAGCTTCAAGAATCAATATATCCCATTGTATTAGCTTGCCGTCATGCTGTAATCTGGTCCCCTGGACGAGCCCATGTCATATCCCTGGGCCTGCGGGACCCTCTATCCCGTGCAATATTGTTCACCATATCCGCAACATCACGTCCAACATCATGTCTCAAGATACTGCTCATCCAGAGTGACACTCCCGCCTCTGCTTGCTTCTCCAACATCTCAGCTGCCTGGCGGAACTGATCTTTTGAATACCACGCCGCGCCTTTGTGCTTCAAGCCACAAACCTGCTAGAATTATTTGTAAATATTTTCTATATACCCTCTCGATATTCCGGGCTTGGTTATTTGGTTATGCTTCCTGTGCAAGTGAACAAGCTAATGTCTCCTTCAATGGCCATTTGTTGTCGAGCTCATGTCCATGTACTGCTTCGGTACTGCTTCTGATTGAAGAATATGGAGCTCCAGAACCTTCCGACCAAGAGTAGGTGGAATCAAATATTGTGAAGGTGGCCCAATGCGAGCTGGTTGACGAGCGAGTCTTGGGTCACCATTGAATTTGTCCATTCATTGTTACTTTTCTCAGAATTTTCATCATGCTGAAATCAGGGTTGGACAGGTGGCCCAATGCGAGCTGGTCGACACGCTAGCGTTGACCGAGCGAGTTTTGGGCCACTTTTGGATTTATGGTTCAAAATTATTTCAAGTTATGCTGGAGTAGAGATTTATCCCTGCTGCATTTGGTAGCGGGCCATGCTGCTTGCCGGCCCTACCAGCTTTATTTAAATTGAAGGCCTCTTGGGCTGACCTCAAGCGTGGATTCAATTGCGGTGTATTTTACGGGTCTAAGACAGCCCCAATGATGTGTCAAGTGCCCAAGACCACCACGGAACGTCTTCGAAGGCATCGGGACATTAAGGCTCCAACTATTTTGTTTTTGTTTACCAATCCAGGAAACCTAAACAGAAACAGTTTCTAGACAGTTTAAAACCGTTTAAAACGTATTTTTCCAGGCTGAAAACTTTACATGAATTGCTGTAACTATCCTCTTCCACAAGACAATGTCGATTTGAGAAACCGTGCTCCCAGCCACATTTTTGTAAGCATTGTCTCCTTCATTGTCTCCGCCTCGGATGACCCACGAACTTCCTGGCACAAGTGTTGGGAACTCGAGAACAAGCACTTGAGAGAGACACTGGTACCTGGAATAACCAAAAAGTTGCGTGCCGTTTTTTGAACAATTACGAAAAATAAGGTTCATTTTTCTGTGAATGTAGTGAACCCATGGATTTTGAATGACTGGTATTCACCTACCTTCCACCAAGCTAATGGTACATTTTTTTCATTTTTTCCCTACACTTGTAAGTATGGAAAGCATTCCACCAACGCTTCAGTTCTGAGAAAGACACTTCGTCCTCGACATCCTCGACATCGTCCACGCACATGTCATCCAGAAATGAACTTATAGTTCTGGAGTGTGAGGGTGTAACTGCCTCGAGGTGACTTGCATACTTGGATGTGACTTGAGCATCGTGGATTGCTTGGATGACTCATATGTACAAAGATGTAATCCTGCCCGATTACGACACACTCCCAATGTCCTTATATAGGCACGGAATTGATTAGTATCATCTAATCAATTATCTACCTTTTGGTGTAGCAGTCCAGAACATGCCTCGGCCCTGCTTACAAAAGATCAGCTGTTCTGCATGTGCACGGTTGGACGTGCCACGCTCTGAGTAGACTTTGCGAAACCAGCTAATACCGAAGGAAGGATGAAGCACTGAATGCTGAGGTTGCGAACCGATTTGCCTCCATGCTGACTCGCTCCCGAACACACATGCAGAATTCGGAGTTATAAGGTTGCCGGAAGCCGAACAAACTTACCGCCACAGGCCCACAACTTTGCCACTTGCAGAGAAACTGTTTAAACTGTTTTAAACGGTTTTTAAACTGTTTCAAACAGTTTGTTTACTGTTTGTCAGCCTGGGTAAACAAATCAAAAATCAAAACAGTTTAAAACAAAAACAGTTGGAGCCTTACGGGACATGAATAATGTGTTCCACTCGCTGACCTGGATCTTATTCAGCTGGAAACCTTAAAATTTCAAGATGTCAGAATAACACGAACTTGTATACAGGCAAGATCACCTCTAATGCCCCATTCTGATTGTCTCCATATCAGGGTAAACAGATAAGAATTGAATGAGATATGGGTGAAATACAAGGCTTTGATGTTGAAACAAACATTTTGATTGGCACCTAGTGTTCTGCAAACAGCTATAAATTCCTTCTCCATTTAGCATTCCAATTTCATGGGGTCCCACAGCTCTCTTGAAATCGTCTCGGAAGGCTTGAAACTAATTCTCATAGATTAGTTTATGCTCATGAAAAGTCACCTAATAGGAATATATTTTGGAGTGGATTTGGTTTGCAAAAAGGCCCAGAAATTTGGGGGAAAACACAGTCAGAGCGAGAAATATAGGGTACCACTCCTTTTAATTCTGCTGACGGGTCGTAAGATGGGGAATTTGAGGCATGGTGGCTTGGTTGAAAAACTCCGTCAAGTCAGCATCATGACATCTGAGTAAGTACCTGATCCGGCTCTAACCCGATGGGCACTGCCGATAGAGCCAATAAGTAATCATAAGTAATCCTAATGCCAATTGGGTGACTCGGCGCAAGATTTGGTGCTCCGATCACGCCTAATCATATCATATTCTTTGCGTATTCTTATTCGCACGGGAATGGAAAATTTTCTTAATTCCCAGAAAGTTGTAATATCAAGTCCAATTTCAGCTCTACCAAAAGTACTGATTTCATTGTACTGTATTATTTCGTTCAAATCGACATGGGGTGTGATGTGTGACCCTGTTGACCTATTCGACATTTCGGCAGAGGGTCTGGCAAGGCGTGACATGATCGAAAATTTCGGTAATGTCTCTAAACTGTGCAAGGAGTTAGGAAATAACGGTCCGAGAATATACACAGCAGTGGTAGGAAAGTGCATCTGGAAACCGACAATGGGATGTACTGGCTTTTGGCAACACAGAGACGATGCTCGCTGTGTCGCAGTAGCGAGTTCTCGTCTGGTAGACAGAATAATAGGTCGATTGTCCGGATGCTGGAGGGTAAGGGTGAACGAAGAAACTGGGTGAATGGTCCCAAGAAGCCGAGTAAGCGTAGAGTAAGAAATAAGGGAAATATCGGAAATGTGCCGTGTGGGCGTGAGGTACGAGTGAAGTGCGATAGGGCTCGTAAATGGGAAGAATTCGGGGCTTGTGTAGATTGGGTTCACTGGCGACGAGCTCTCGTTGGAGCTCTCGTGTCACTGGTCGCGTCGGACGTCGTGGTTCGGGTGTAAGAAGGTAATGATTGACAGGTTGTACGTACAAACAAATAATTGATCCGGAAGTACGTACAAGGCAGGTTACCCCGCAACGGAAAGGAAAGGGGGAGAGTCTACGAGCGAGCCTATCCACCCTTCCACAGCTGGCAGTCAGAAGAGAAATTTAGCTAGATTTCGCTGAAATTGTGTTCATTGTTTGGAAGTTGAAAAAGTGTGTGTTGAGCAGTCAGGCGTGTTTTAAGCTGATTTCTGACTCTTTTTCGAACCAATGGACCAATTCGGCAAACGCCAGCGTGACGCGTGACCTCGACCAAAGTTCGTGATCGACACAGGGGTGCGTGACACGTGACTACCAAATTGAATGAAATAGTGCAGTATCTGAAAGTTCACCAGAAAAATCTTCCAAAGTGGCTTTCCAACACATTGAAAGTACGGCTTGAACGCGCTATTTTCGCCATTGGTCCGGAAATTGTCGGACCAATGGCAAAAAACCCCGCTGCTTTGAAAGTCGTTCTTTGTTCGCCTGTGAAAGGAACTTCGATAGTACCGCTTATTAGGTCCAGGAGCCGTATCGTATTTGTATGTAATTGAATATTCAATTTTTTTTTCCCATATCATATTTCTGGCCAGCAGTAACGAAGTGATATGGTCGACATAGGAAAGTCTTGCGAGTTCATGTAGGAAGCCGAATACAATAATTGTAATGACATTGCAGGAATCAATTAATCACGGTGTAGTCCGACGATAATGTGTATAAGCTAGACTCTCATGAAGAAGTACAGAACTAAAGCTAGTGAAGTTGTGGGAGGTCACGCAATCATGAACATATGAACACCACAACAGCATTACATCTTGGTTTAACTATTTACTAACTCAATTTGCGGCTTTAGCAAGGAACGGGGTTCAACTCAAGTCACGGCAGAAGTGCTTTCCCAGTTCAAAACGTGCCTTTTTCATTTCCTCAGGTGATTCTGGTCAACTTGTGGGGGTTCGAATCACCCCCAGTCGACATGCTCACAAATGCGATACGGGTGCGGGAGGGGTGGGCAAAGACCTGTGGATATCATTGGTGCAAGGGAGGAGGTAGTTCTAAGAAGGGTGGGGACAAGCGGGCGACCTGCATTTCCTGTCCTCTAGTTCAGAAGGTGCTTTTTGTCTTTGTATGTAGAGATGGATACATACATAGATTCTTCATTTGTGGGTACAGTACCCAATGGGAAAGGCGAGCTATTTGACCCGGAATGCGATGCCTTGCGCTCAGAGCTCGATGCCAGAGACTCAAAATTCCCAGAGCTTCGAGGGATACAGCCTCCTGCAATCTGTGTCGCTATTTGGGGAATCTGGGTGATTATTCGTGTTGATTCAGGTTGAACTATAAACACTACTCCCGGGGTGTCCAAATGTTATGGGAATCAGACAAACAGGAGGTATGTTGAAGCCACCAATGGTTAGATATGCAATGGTTTCTTGAACAAATCGCAGAAACACCAAAAGTTTAGAATCAGTGTTATCGAGGCATCGATCGAGTTGTCCAAGAATTGTTCAAGGAAAGGCCTTGCACGGAGGGAGCAGAAATACGGGTATATTTCACATTCATGCCAATTCGAGCGTTCGATGTCTGTGCCCATGAGGAGCAATTCAATATCTCACATGAAGAGAAAATAACAGAGCTTACCGAAATCGCCAGCGGATCCTCTTCCTTCTCATTTCACGGTCATGCGCCATGTAGACGTCGGCGTTGTGATGCGAACGAACACGCTAGCTAGTTCCACATGCTGAGCCTATTCGGTGTTTGGGGTGAGGCATTGCTCGGGGACACGTGCAGCTGCGCGTACACGAGCGTGTCCAAATTCGGCGTAAGTAGAACGGTGCGGGACCACCGCCAAATGAATCCATGATTATGAAGAGAACATACAGACGGCGCGGAAAGATCGGGCAAGTGGAGGAAAAGGAAAAGAGCACAGAAGGTTCAAGTATCCGCGAGATTGCATACATCGAACGGGAAACTCGCGAGCAGTACCTGCATAAGTACTGCATACCAAACTTCGGATACAGAACGTTCAAGCGTGAACGAAGGCCGAGGCGTGATTCAGTTGGCGTCCTTGATATTCAAGTTGGCTCGCCGGAGATTCCGGCGGGTCGTTGCGCACGAGGCCAGGAGGCTTTGGTGTCTTGCTCTCAGAGCAGTATCAGAGGTGCCTTTGAAGCAGAACTGACGCCCCTGGTTAGCCGGTGTTGTCGTCGAAGGTAGAGCATGAGATTGTGGCTTTTGAGAGCGAGGGAAAAAGGAGGACCTTGGATTATCAGGTTGGAGGTCAGATACCGAATTTGCCCATCCAAAAAAATTTGTCCGAACTTTCTAGGTGGCCAACCCACAAATTTTTGTCCGAACTTTGCATACGGAGGTCTGGCCGTCGAGATTTTGTCCGAACTTTGCTTCCGACCTCAATTTTCAGCAAAAAAGCTTCAAAAATTCCTGAAAAAATTCGCCAAATAGCTATGATTGTAAATTTCTCGTCTATCTCTTCCTCTTCCTCCGAGTCCATCTCCAGAATATTTACATTTGATTTTTTTTCTGCTGCACTGTGTTCAAACTCGCCACTGCCTTTGCCAAAGTCTCCTTCTCTGCAACAAGCTCTGCAAAAATGTGCTGTGCCTATTGGTCAATCTCGACATGGCTTCGAAAGAGGAAATATGGAGGTCGGAAGTTGTAAGGTACGACGGCAGGCAGTATTACATATCGTCAGAAAGGTCAATATTGTTTGAATCCATGGTGGAGATCAAGTTCAGAATATCCAGAGTCAATGTAGTGTGCGGATGTAAACACAAATTACTATTGTGCAGTATTGTGCATGTCCCTCAAAGCATGCCGTCAAAGTGCGCCATGAAATATGGATTAATTTGGTGTACATAGCCTGTGATTTCGAGACAAAGGAATGATATACAAGTGTGGTAATTGAAAGTGTGGTGAGCCATTGTCCGAACTGGCATCCAACCTCAGCCTAGGTGGGCTCTTGTCCGAACGCTGCTTCTGACCTGTCTTGGCCAACCCAAGGCTTTGTCCGAACTTTGACTTGGACCTTACTGGGTCAAAACTGAAATTTTGTCCGAACCTGTGATCCGACCTCCGACCCGATAATCCAAGGTCCTGAAAAAGGGGGAAGGGGGAAAGTCACATGCACTCAGCGGGCCGGTCCGCTCGGTGACGTAAGCACGAACCTCTTTTCCCCCGCGTTGCTTGCGACGTCCAGTACTCGACCTCCAAATGGATACATAGTCAAGTGTTTTTCTATGCCGTCGACGTAGCTGCGCCTTGTAAGCTATTGTGAGTCTTCCATTGCTCTATTGTGCGCGCATAATAATAATAATATCCTATCAGCCTCCGTGCACACTGCACACTCGTCTCAGCGCATTCTGCGATGCGAGGAGAACTGGCGCAGTCTGACAGTCTCAGCAACAGCACGGAGCTTCTATTTTATCTCGCGACTCCCCTCCCGCCTCCCACGTCGCCTCCCAATTCATGCACAGGACACAAATGCTGCGATCTGCTCCGATTGACTGTAAACGACACGGTACACGAACCATCTGCGCTCCTGGCTCCGACGAGGTTTGAAATCCCAGCACAAAACGAACCGATCACGAAACGAGGATGCTCTCCATCCCTCGTCGGATTCGTTAGTCTGCTGATAAATCAATATAGAGAGGGAAGCCTCAATCGCCTCTTTCTTCGCGCTCGATCCTGCGCGGCTGCGTCGGGCGCATCCGGCGATTCCGAGTCGTAGCGGTTTCCTCAGCAGTTACGGACACAAGCAGCACGACACGACCCCCACTGCGACTTGCTCCTCGTCTCGACAGACTCCGCTTCCTTCGTCCCCCGGCGCCGCATCGTCCCAGCCCGTGCGCGCCCGTGTAATTACAGCGCTCCTTCGTGCGCCGCTTTCACTACCGCAGAAGCCTCAAGATCTAGAGTCAATCTCTGCGTCACAGCACGAATATAGGTGGCGACCCCGATTCGATTTCTCGGCTCGCCCAGCCACGACACAACTCGACCTACTCTGCCCCGGCCCTATCCCACTCCACGCCGACCCTACTTTATCTCCTAGACCCCACCAGACGCGTTCCTTCTCCCCCAATGGAGGCACGCACGTCCGCCCCTAGTACTATGCGGTCGAGGGGGTGTGACACGTCATCATCGCGCGCGCGAGTCTTTCCGTCATCGTTAGGGAACCTGTAGCATTTGAAGGCCCGTGGGCTTGAGCTCTGTCGAGGTGCGGACGATGCTTAGGCGGGACACGTCATCGTCATTCCGTTCTCGTGACTCGGCGCACTAGCGCCAACGCTAGTACCGAAGTGGTACGCAGCGCCAGCGGCAGAAGATCCGTCAGCGGCGGCGGTAGAACTTCTCCCGGAGACGCTGCGGCTGGGAACAAGCCATGATTGAATTGGGACGGGCGCTCCGGCAAGTTCGTGCGGTGCGGATTGAGCAAGGTGCGCTTTCGAATCGTTTTCAGTCTTTTTGAGTCTTCGTGCTGAAGACGCCTATACAGCCAGCACTCACTGGAGAACGACCACCGCCACTACCGTCACGAGCGGGAGGAGGCGGATGGCATTGCACATTGGCGACAGGACGGAGCGACGTGGATACGTGACTCGGGATGGTGGAGGCAGATGACGTTGACGGAATGACGGTGGTGCGGACAACGCGAAGTCGACGTCGTGCTGCGCGATACGTCGTCGACCGAGGATCGGGATCGAGGTCGCGGCTGCAGCCGCCGCGGTGCTCTTCCTCACACAGCCGCACAAGACCTCGAGGGCTGCGAGTCGGTATGCACGCCAAATCCGGGATGGGAATGATGCGCGAGCCGCTGGGCACGATACCTGAGGTACGTTTATGTTCTATGTACTTCTCCCTTTCTTCGTACCGTGCTGAGCACGCATCTATAGTCCTGCCTGGCAGCGGACCGTGACTGCACCCAGCAGCCGGGTGATGGTATTGCGTTCGGGCTCCGCCTCGGCGCATCGCTGTGTGACTCGGAGGTGTGCGCGGCTCGGGGGTGCGCGATGTATCCACACGCAGTGACGCGGCTTCGGTTTTGGGTGACGTCGGTCAGGATTCAGACCCGCACGGGCATAAGACGGAGTGGGGTATTGGATCTGGAGCGGGGGTGGGGCGACGCGGACGAATAAGATGGTGGGGAATCTGATCTTGGACGCGGCGAGGATCGATGCGCTGCGATGACGGAGAAGATGTCGCGCACGAGGACGACGCGTTCTGCTGCTCGCGCTCCCTCCTGTGTGGTCGAGGAGCACGAGCACGAGCCGAAGGAGGCGCAGATGCACGGTAATCGATATCACCGCACTTGCACGCCGCGTTTTGCCTTCCTCATTCCTGGTCGAGGAGCAGGAGCAGAAGCAAGAGAAGGAGAAGGGCCGCGTATCGGACTGAAATTGGGGCTCGGCGCGCGCGGGGAAGCTGGGGCGGAGCGTGATGAGTCCGACCCGGGTATGTTCCTCCCCTTCTTCACATTCGTGTTCGGGCTTCGTGCTGAAGCCCCGTATACAGGTACAGGCTCGCGTGGGATGGAAATACCCGCGCCGTCCAGGTACCGGCTCGAGAGGCCGTGCGCCCCCATGGCTGAATTTGGAGCGGCGTATACTGGTGCGCCTCTGGGTGCTCAAGCCGACGACTGCGCCCCCGCCTCGCGTGACTCGGGGGTGCGCCTGGTGGGGACAGGCGGGGTGATCATGACGTGTCGCTTGCCTCGTGTTTCTCGGACCAGGGGCTTTCGTTCCCCGAGAAGACCGGCGAGCCTCAGCAGGAGGAGCGTTGATGGGATACTCGGGTGGTGCGGCGCGGAGAATGTGGTGGGGCCTCTTGCGCGCGGTCGAGGGGATGAGCATGACGGGAAGACGTGTCGTACCCACCGCGCTCTCCTTTCGCAACTTGATTCGTATCCGGACGTCGAGGAGGTGCACGAGCAGCAAGATGGTGCGCGCGGTGAGGCCAGAGGTCGATTGGGTCTTGTCAAGAGCACGACGCAGTCTCCCTCGTCTCCTTCGCCCGAGAAGCAGGAGCACGGCCAGAGTACGGATGGATGACATTGGATTCGGGGCGGCGTACTGTCTCTCCGCGTCCAGCACTGCGGTGATATGATAGACGACGCGCGGTGCGTGTGGAGGGAGGTGGGAGCACGATGACGCCGTGTACCGAACGACGCGCTTTTCTTCCTCGACGCCGGATATTTGTTCCTCGAGCGCCAACGAGCGCGAGCACGAGCAGAAGGACTATTGATCTGATGTCCATTCCGGCGGAGGATGACGGAGGAAGACGTGTTTTACCCGGCGCACTCTCCTTCCTCATCTCCCCCTGCATCCAGGTGTCGAAGAGGCGCAACAGCAGGAGAAGGCGGAGGGGACGCCACTGGATTTGGAGCGGGGGTGGAGTAACGACGAGGACGAGGAATGAGCACGATGACAAGATGATGGTGTGGTGGACGGGATGCGGCGTGACGACATGGCGAGAAAGACGCGACACGATGACGGAGCGGAGCGCACGACGGTTTCCCTTGCGTCGGAGGAGGAGTAGGAGGACGATCACGGGAGGCGCATTTCAGGTGGAGATGAGGGCGGGGGTGAGATGGCGGGAATCTGGTACGGTGGAAGAAGGCGGGATGACGATGGCGCTTGCGCTGTCCGTCGGCGGCGGCGGCGACGGCGGCGGAGCGTATCTCGCGGAGGCTGCCCGTGCTTCGTCGCGGTCTGGCACTCGGTGGGGAAAGTGCGATGACGGAGAAGACGTACCTCGGCACGGTGATGTCTCCTCGATGACGCATCTCCCTGCTATATCCCCCAACGTCGTCGAAAATACTTTCAGCACGAGCAGAAGGAGAATGATGGGATGTGCATTTACGGCGAGGATGGGGCGCGAGTGGGGAGCTGACGAGATAGTAGGGATGTCAGGTATGTACTCATGACATCCGATAGCGTGCGTCATGCTAACCATCGTCCAGCTTTCAGGAGCATGTATGGCTGTCCTGTCACCGCCAGCGTGTTGTCGTACCCACTTCTGCATCTACCTCGGAGGAAGACCCTGCCGTGCTGGCCTCCATGGCCACCGCCACTGTCCCGACTGTATTCCCTAGAGCCGGCACGTGAGTGTACATGGATATCAAATTCGAGAGCGGTGCAGCTGAAGCCGCGTGTGCAGGGCTTGCAAGGGGCTTAAAATCCGTTGCCTAGGTACCCAGACGCAGGGAGGGGTCAAGAGATCGAGTCAATGTCTGCACGCCTTGACGACGAGCGAGGCTGTCTCCTCGTTTTCCAGGTGGCTTCTGCACCTCTATCTGTCCTCTATCCAGCTCCATCCTCGATCGTATTACCTACTCGCCCGTGCCGCGTGATGACTGAGCTGGCATATTCAATGTCGAGGCAAATATAGGGGAAAGTAGAGATCCCAAGAGCGCTTATGGGCACGAAAATTCGACTAGAACACTCGTATTCGATGTCGGGTAGTCGAATGGAGTGAGGGACGAGTTGCGAGTAGAGGTGGTAATGTTGGATACATAGTTCTCTTATTTTTCTGACTTGTAAATTCTCGGACCAGCCTCCTTCGAGTCAAAAAATAATCTTGGCCCGTCGCACCGGCGATCGCCGAAGCTGATCACGTCATCGCTTAAACGGGAACTCGAAAACTTTTGATCTTTCGAATACCCACCAGCCTACCGCGCGTTGGGTGTGCTCGCGGCAGTTATTTTGTTACCACTCCGCCAACGCAGGAACATGCACTTACTTATTCCTCAGTCAAGCTGTATGCAGTGCAGCACGACTTGCACGCACGAATTGGGCACCAATACAACGTGGACCGTGAGCTAAGTACCCGCAGCAGTCTGGGTGGCTGCATAATTGCTCTTCACTGGCTCTCGGCTCCGCGTATACTAACCGCTTCTCTTGATACCCCACTCCTTCGAAATGCCCTTTCTGCAGATCCGCCGGAATTTCGACTTCGTTCCTCGTGACATCTTCCAGGCCCTCGATCAGGGCCGAACAATAGTTGGTTTACTGCAGAGTTGTATCGCCGTTGGCTCTTTGTGCACCTGGGTCGTGCTACATCCGAATGTGCCGGAATCACGATCACAATCACAATCACAATCGGACGCTTCCCGGGACACTCTGAAGCCTTTTCTTGAGCGCTGGCGCGACAAAATTCCCTGGGAGGACTTCAGGATGATGGGCATCGCATTAATCGCCCCGGAGGCAATGTTTGCCCTCGCCCTTCGTCAATATGGCGCGGCTCGGTACTTTCACAAAGGTGTGGCATCCTTCTCTGACTCGTAGAATTAGCGCTGAAGACACCATGACCCAGCGCACAAGCTCTCAATGACGCATGGATTTTTCATCGTCATGGGTGGCTTTGTCACAAAGGATGGAAGACACCCGATTACAACTAAATCACTGGCGGACGATTACGCAGCCGCCATCAAACAAATCGACGAGCAGGACATCGCCGACAAGAGCAAAGACGACATCCTCGGGAAGATCATCACGCTCCTTCAATTATTTGCCTTCATTGCGACGTATTGCGCGCGCGTCAAGGAAGGCCTTCAGATATCAGCGCTCGAAACGAGCACGCTCGGACTGGCACTAATCCAGTGCCTGACTGGGTTCCTCTGGCTCAACAAACCGCAACGCGTCTCTCAAGCGATCCCTCTCGACAGTCCTGTAAGTTCTGCTGAATGTCTCCACCGGATACGCGGCTGAAATATTCCAGATTGACCAAGAGTGGGAAAAACAGTCAATGCTGGACCCCGAATCCATCGATTCTTCCACGCACGAGGGTAACATCGTGTGTTCGTCCCTGGACGCCATAGGGAAGACTCTGAATGGAGTCTTGTTCGGCCGTTACCCCGATTTCAAGCCCCTGCGGGAGTCTCGCGTACCCCGGTTTTGGTCGGGCGACCTCGAAGATAATCTCCATTTATTTTCGCAGCTCGTGTGTGCGAGTGTGCTGGGATGCGTACATCTGCTGGCTTGGTCTACGCATTCTACGTTCTTCCCCTCGTTGACCGAGATGTGGCTGTGGAGGGTGAGTGCATTGATGTTGGCGATCTCTCCGATTCTCTGTGTCACTCTTCTGCTGATTAAAAACGGCTTCACAGCTGGGAGTATTCCTAGAGTGCTCCTAGCATATCTTACTTATGGCGTGGCTGCACTCTATATAATCGCCCGTGGCGCTCTGTTGATTCTTTGCCTGACCACCTTGCGGGGTGCACCGCCAGAGTTGTTGGTCAGTGTCGACTGGAGATCGTTGTTTCACTAGATTACAAGTAGTACCTGGCAAGCGTCGAGGGAGATGGACGCCGAAGTCTGGCCCACAGAGTGGTAGCACGACCTATCTATCATGCATTACGATACCCAAACGCATCTGTGATTTAATGTTACGATTCAGACACTGCCAGAAATTTCCGATCACACGCGTCCATGGCTTCTGATCTCGACAATATGTTGCTTTACATTTGCCTCAAACATATTTACAAAGTAATAGCTGCGACTCCGAAGATAAATCTACACCGGGAAAGCCGCGTCGGAAGGTTATGATTTATCCCCATCAGAAGATCTTGTTATCACCATGAGTTTCTGGAATTCAACTTCCTCAAAATGCTTCCCGACGCGTCTTTCTTCGAATGCAAAACGTTCGTATGCTGAGAATAAATGGCCCCCGATTCTTTGGATTGGCACAGATGTTTTCTGGGAACATCCCAAGCGAAGAAAATAGTAGCGTTGCATAACCAGCGAAGAAGTTGTCATTTGAAGCATTCAAATAGTACTCAAAGAAACTCTTTCAATGTGTGCCCCAGCCAAAAATGCACAGGAGAAAGATTTGTAACTGATAGAAAACTCTCCTAGCTTTATCATAGTCTCCCAACCTATACGAGGTTCACTACGAGAAGACGTAGCAAAGTTTGCGTTGTCGGCGAGAGTTACTTCTAGATATAATCCAAAACCGGAAGCCCAAGTCAATTGATGACACTATTTAACATGACGGGTTAGTTGGACGTCGGATGTCTAGGCCCATCCCTAGCGAACAGACTCGATAGCTTATTACGGCGCACATCAATGGGGAGCCGTAGACATGTTGATAAATATAACCATATTCACCACATCCGAAGAGTACCCGAATTACAACGTTTTTGGGAACTGGCACACCGATTTCTCGTAAGAGATATCATCTGGGTGACAATTTGGTGACAACTTAGTGAGTCAAGTGAGCATTTAAATTGCTCCAAGACCGGAATTAACGTACTTGAGTACCGCGGATTGAATCCAACTTTAATCAATTTTCTGGGTAGTGCGGTGAAAGAATTGATGATTTCAGGCGAATGCAAGAACCAAAGTGATCCGAGGCCCACATACTTGTTCGTCACCTGTATATTTGTTCTGTAACAGAGACTATCCGAGGCCCAGCCGATGTCAAATTTCTCTCTTAGCGTGAGGCACTGCACCGAACTTTAGCTGCTGATTGTGAAACAATCACTATTAAACAGCAACACAGGTGTTATAGTAGGCCTTGCCTGTTTGACAGATTGTGACCCAGGTACATACTTAGGCTTCGTGAATATATACTGACATGTGGTTGTTGTCTGTTTGTGTTCCAGCGCAGAATGGTAATGATTGCTAAATTTATCATCATCTCAGTGGCGGCCGTCACATTTCTGGCACGACTCGCAGAGTGAATGGTTTACGGTTGGGCGCCGCCAGCAGGTGACAATCGTGTGTAACCTACGACAAGCCTCCAATTTAGCGGAATGCACCCACACACACTGTTCTGGTATTGAAAAAAGAGAAAACAAGATTACCAAATAACATGATTGAGGATAAGGAATGGTGGTACCTTTATTTAGCGAGGTACGAGCATTCATATAAAGCGTCTGTCTACGAGAGACTAGGCTGTACCACCCGGGCGCTAAATGTGAGGCGCGTGCGAATGGAGGGCTGCGTGTCACATCGTGTCCATCATTCTGCTCCGCTGAGACATGGCAATTCACCATCCATTTCTGAGTAATCTCCGAACACAGGCTTGCAATGGGACTACCTTTCTGGAGGTAGTTTGCAAACTTATTTGTGACCCCAGTTTAGATGACATGATGAACGCACCGAGAAGCTGTGCGTTCCCGGCTTGTCGCTTGAGCGACTCGGAGGGCATGCACCGTCTTTACTTATAGCACATTGCACCCGATTGGCAATGTTCTCGACATATAAAGACGGGTCTCGGACGTGCTTGATTACCTCTGAACGTCCATTACGCTTAAGCTCGGCCTCAAGCCGCATATGTCAACCGCGACCCCCCCTCCAGCCTATCAGCGACCAGCGTTCCGAGCCAATATCTGTGACCTTTGCAGCTGATTCACACCTGAAAACAAAAAAAGCCGACCTTGTTACCACAGACCCGGTCGACAGCGCTAAGATTCCTGTGGAGAGGCACGAAGCATCCAGTCAGGGGGGCAATCCAACTGTGGAAAGTGAAACGGTGTGTCTATGGGGCCTATTCAGTGTTAGCGTTGATGATTCCCCCTGCAGCCTTTGAGCAGCGATGAAACCGACGTCGCCGTTGCGGCTCCAGAGAGGATCCGGGCGGGATCGGAGCCGCCTAATACCCGATGTGTTACGCACATACCTCCAAACCCGGTATATCTCTTGGCATTGTGCAGTTCTCTGGCTTTCGTGCTGAGATTTAACTGGAGGGTCAAACCCCCGACACTGTCAACGCTACCGAAAATCTTGCTCTGAGCCCGAGGTGTGGAGAGCCCTCACGAGGACGAGAGGCCCCTAGACGATGTGAACTCAACTGAGACCACCCGGGAAGCGCAGGGAAACATATCCGTAAGCCTGCACAAATTGTTCACCAACTCGTGGACTAACGGCTAGCCTCGGATGCGCACACAGATGTGGCAGAGACTATTGAAAACCGTGATCGCATTTTGGCACTGGGCCGAGGAGAGTTGGAGCAGACTTGCACAACGAATCGCCGATTTTCGATAATAGCATGAAAATGTGATTTGGAGCAAAAAGTATACCTGTTCATCTTGTACTCAGCCTGGTTAATATTGCCTCCGAGCACCATGCCATATCAAGGAACCGCAGCCGTGTGGAGGAACCACAGCAGGAAAAGCTTATGAGGGAGAAACCCGGCGGTTCTGTGGAACAAAGATAAGTTTAGCTAGGAAAACGAAGGACGGGAAAAAGATGAAAAACGGTTTTCCTGGAGACTGCGAAGAAAATGACACCTAACAAAGCAAAATCCGCCTGATGGCAAGAGAAATAATGTACGACGCAGATGATAGGGCCAAGAGCGGTCAGCACCCACATCCCCACCTGCTTCGAAAAAAAATTGACATCCTGCTAGCTGAGAGTGGTTCCAAAAACGGCAAAGCATGACTGTGCTTCGAGGACAGTTGCACTCTCCACCCCCATCGAAGAAGAGCGAAGGCACTAGACACTGAACATATGCAAATAGCATAGAAACATACATGCACACGAGACAAGGTATAACCACCAATGAACAACATGAGTGTGGTTCCTGCTAGGAGCCAGATACTTGTGGTCAGAGAAATCTGGGGAACAAGTTGGGAAGCAATGCAAATATCTGTATGAGTTCAAAATACATCCACTCTGCTTGAACCCAGATGTTTATTGAATTTAGGCTAATGTTGCTGCGACTCATGACTTGGGCTCGCCAAGTTGAGTTCGGACTGCCAACTTGAACCGAGTCAAGCTGAGTTGTTGGGTGACTTCACGGTGACTTCCAAGTCAAGTGCAAGTCGACTTGGACCGACTTGAGTGACTTGAGTTGGGGTAATTTTGGAAAATGTTTTTTCTCCACTGTATGCGTGATTTGAATGGTTTTTGAACAATTTTTGGTATATGAGTGTCACGATTGTGAAACGACGTGACAATGTCACGTTTCGGTCACATGGCTGTAAATTTTGCCAGTTCAGAGCTTGAATTAAAGCTGGAAAAACACTCAAAAAAAATCCAGGAACTAATTGAAGACCTTTTAAACCAATCCAGCCCATAGAAGCACCATGGGGATGTTGTGCCAATGCATTCAAACAATATTTTTGACACTTCTGGCACAGGAAGCTTCAAATTTGTTTAGCCACAGTCTTCCAAAGTTTTCCTATGGAATGTGATAAGCATTCAAATGAGTTGGGAAAAGTACCCAGACTTGGCCAACTTGAGTCAACTTGGAGTCACTCCGAGTGACTTCAGCTTGGCTAAGTCAAGCTGAGTCGAGTTGACTGCCAAATCAAGTTGACTTGCCAAGTTGCAACTCAACTTTTTGAGTTATGGCAACACTAATTTAGGCCCAACTTGCACAGGGAAATCTGACCAAAACCCTGCACTTGAACCAGCCAAATGGTGATAGATTTAAAAAGGGAAGGAGGTAGTGACTGATGAGACATAGATAGGGTAGAAGATGTGTGTTCAAAGTTTTGAACCATGATCAATAAAAGTGCAAGTAAGGTATAGGAGCATCAAGAAAGAGCTGGAATGTAAGGATCATATAGCACTCAATACAAAGGCATCTGGCATCGAGAGAAAGATGACAGTTACATGAGTTCTACCAAGAGAAAGGCAGATATTTCTTTGCAGCTAAAAAAGGTCGGAGACATATTCACCCTTATTCAGAAAATCCCAGGCACCTTGGGGAAACTGCTTGCCTCCAATACAAAACTTGATGTTGCCTGTGTGAGTCCCAGAAGGCACCAGGGCTTCAATGTGATTTGCCTGCTGAAAATAGAGAATGCAAGTTCCAAAGCACTGCTGCTGCAATCTTGCGGAAGGGTCCAGGGGATTGGACAGGCATTGAATGGGCAGACAAAGATCACATATGCCAAAAAAGTTTTGAAAATTGACAAGAGAATTGAGATGATATCCTGAAGGTGATGAATGTGCAAGTTTCGGAGTTCCAATCATCCCTGTACTGTGTGCACATTTTCTGGGCATGATCCACATGAGAAATGTTAGGGATGGGCACTTCAGAGTTCTAGACTTGCAGATGGGGAAACAAACTACCCCACGGCACATCCACAAGGAGATCATGTGTTTGTGCACGTAACATGGTAATTGAGAGAATGAGGAGAGAGAATCGAACAATGATGGAGAGAGCCACCACCCCATAATTCAGGTAGGTGAAGAATCTCCTAGTCTTACTTCCATGGCTGAAGCTATTGCTTGTCCACAGAAGCAACAGGCAAAGCAGTGGAAACACAGTGGCTAACACAGCACTCGCCCTCCATTGCCACCTCTCAATCATTGTGGGAAACACTGTGTTCCATGCTAAGCAGTGGATTCCTCCAAACAAAGTAGCAGAAATGAGCTGCACCAGTAGAGCAGCTGGAAGGCCGGGACATTCTTCTCCAACAGACCCTGACCAAAAGTTGGGCACTGAGGTAGATGCTGTAGGTTTGAAATGTGGGTAGTGGCCAAATACAATTGCATTGAGATTGTTTCCAATCATCAGAGGGAGGTGGAATGGCTTGTTCTTAGGAACAATGTCAATTTCCGCAATGTAGTTCCTTGTGGTGTGAGTGTGCAACTTCTCGCTAGTGGCACTGTCGTGGATCCTGCCTGCCACATTGCACGATAGTTCCGCCTCCTCCAAGTATGCCTGAGTCTGGGGAACCATTGAATTGGTGGGCTCGATCTTGATTGCCTCAAAGACATCCCGAGGTTTGTGTCTCCACCAGGACCAAGTAACGGCCTGGATAAAAATGCATGCCAGCGTAGCAGTCTCGAGCCCTGATATGGGAAGATCTGCCTGATTTCGTGTGACATAGTTCCCAATGAACCAGATGACTTGCACTAGTGCCCATAATTTTGTCAGCGAGTCATGTTTGATCTTGTCCCTGATGTCCTTCTCTTCAATCTCTCTGATTCCAACTATATATTGCTGTAGCTGATCCTTTGTTCCAACAGGGTGGCCATCTGGTGTCATGAAGCCACCCATAACAAATGTGAATCCATGGGTGAGTGAAACATTGTAAGCTGAGTAACTTCAGCACAATTTCTAAGAGCAGTCACAAAATATCTCTCACTTTTAGAAAACCACCTCGCCATAATGGACTGTCGAACTGCACAGCCCAACATCAATTCCGGCACGATGAGCGTGATGAGTACCATCTTGACCTTGCGCCAAGTATGTGTCAGGAAACTGCCTCCGGAAGGAGGCACATTCAAGTTCAGAGACACCCAGGTACATAAGCCAACAGTGGTAAAGCAGTTCCACACTATATCAGCCAGTGTGCGGCAATGGTCTGGGCTGATGCATGCGCCCATGTCAACGGTTAGGCCAAGCTGGTTAGTCGGGAGTCAGAGGCGTTTGGTGTGCGTGAGGGTTCGGGGGATAGAAAGTCGTGCAGGTATCCTATCTATACTCGTTATCACCACCTCATGGCGTCAGCGAGTTCAACCTGAAATGGACGTGTGACAGGAACAATGGCACACGGTCAGTTTAACATACCGTAATCAAGACGTATCCATGCTCCGCCGTTCTTGTTCCTATTTTGATTTGGAAGGTACGGTGTAAATTCCAGACTGCAAGATTTACCCTTGACTGAGTCGAGGGAGGCCGCTGCTCAGCAAAAGTCAGCGTCAGCATCGGACGGATCAGCACCAAGAAAATACCTCAGGCTCTTCCTTTGGCCGGTTCATGAGCCGGACAACGTGGGTACGAGAGGGCACATGTATTCTTTGTTCCCTAGGCACGGAATTGGGCGAAAGGTCCAGACTGGGAAATGATTAGAACCGAAGTGCAGCCGAGTCCAAATGAAATTCCAGTTCGAAATTAGACTGTCCACCGAGGATCCGTAAAACCACATGCTCCGGACGAGCGAATCGAATTCGGCGAAAGCACGAGCAAGTGCACTCGAGTCTGAAATGTGGATACGGTGGCAAAGAGGTTTGCGGACTAAACCACATTGTCGCGGCCGCGATGGAGAGAGAAGTATCGGAACAAGGACAAGTATGCATATAAATGGATCTTGCCGGCAGATCGACATCGATGAAAGCCTGTCACGCTTGTTTTCCCCGAGAACACCATGGCCGCATGTCATGTGGCAAGAGATTTGTACCCTTAATTTCCGGGAACCCGAAGCGCGCACGGCGCCCGAAAACTCTACCAGTCAGAAATCGTGTTACGGGACCCGTGAGCTTTTGACATTCAGCAAGTTCAAATTCGAAAATTCAGTAAGTTTGATGCACCCTCTTGCGCAGTTTTTACGGTCGGCGCTGAGGAAATCGGCAGAGTTGAGCCTGTCAATCAGTACCCTGCGTGTCAGGTAAGCGAAAACTAAAAAACGCCACAACATGCTCTTCGGGCGCTATTCTGCGGAGAGGAGAGTTGCTTAAGGACTGACCCCCGACACGACTCACGGGCGTGATCCGCGCCATGCACATTACTGTGGCGGAATACCCCATTCGCATGATTCCAAGGCCGGCTCCAGCTCGAGCCTGCCGTCGCAGCACTTCCAAAGTTTGGGTTAGCTGGCTAGAACGGCACGAAATACGATTAATAGGGACGCAGAAGAATGGAAATGGTCTTGACATGAAGTATGAGAAACATTGCGAGCGACATTCGTGGCGAGAGGCGTCAAGGGTGATTTTAGGGTAAGTCCGGATGTTTCCAATTGCTGTGAAGAAGCGACTGATCCCCCCAAACAAAATAGACAGAAAGTCGACCTCGAAAGTTGCATCAACGCTGTGACGCGCAATGAGTCTTGAGGCGAAAGACCGTACATTCGAGATAATAACGTCAATTACTTTCGTGCAATTCGTAGCTTCGTATCACAGTTATACTTATAAGCGTGTATATGGGGAACTCACGAATGAAATAGAACGCTCCACACCTAAATTTTAACGTGTGTCAACCAACTCTCCAACCCTAACCACCTCCTCCGCTCTCCTCGTCCTCGCTTCATGCTCCAGCTCCGTCTCGGTATCAGGATCGTCCTCCATCCCTTCCTCCTCCTCCGTGATCACCGATGCCGAATCTGACAAGCTCGCAAGCGACGCGCGGTACAGGTTCCCTCCGTAGGCGTGCAGCCCGCCGGCAAGGGTGCTCGCGTCGGGCGAGCCAACAGCGCCGTTTGTTTTGGCTTTACCGTCGGTGGCAGTGGAGTCGGTGATGATGGGCCGAGGCGGGAACCACGCGTTGAGGCAGGGCGCCTTTTTGAGGCAGCGGATATCCTGCCGGATGATGTCGCGGCAGAACATGTCGAGGTCGAGGTCGTTGTCGTCGTAGCCTGTGCCCAGTGAGCAGGTAGATTGATGAAGCAGTGCGATGCGAAAGAAAGGAAGCACCCACCAAACGGCTGCTCGATCTCCTCTCCAGCGGCAAGGAATCCCAAGTAAATGAATGCACCGACGCAAACCTGAATTACGATTCAGCAACCAGTATTAACATCGTGGAAACGGAGGGATAGATGGAATGGGAAAAGTGAACGGCAAACGCACCGCAGGAACCGTATGCCAACCGAAATCATTCACAAGTTGCAGCGGAAGCAAGAAGAGGTATAGCCAAACGACGCTAAAATCCGAGTCGGCGTTAACACTCCATTCAATCCTCTCGCATGTAAAGGCACCCACTGGCTGTGTGCGGCGCGGACACAAGGCGAGATCAGTTTCGTGAATAGCTAGAGAAGGAAAGAGGACCACACCGAATATGGACAGAGTAAACGCTGTATTTAAAAGCCAGCAATTAATTAGAAGCAAACATAGACACGGACGGAGGACATACAAAGGCAGTGGCGTTGTTAGAATGTGTTCGAGAGCTGCGAAGGAGGGTGTCAATATCGGGAATAGCATAGCAAATAGCACGAGGACGGGAATAGTGAATAGCATTACGCAATGACATGGAACCCACGAAAGTAAAACAAGTGACCAGAAAAAATGAAAGTGAAAAAAGAATAGAGTGAAGGAAATACGCACTCGTCAAACTCATCTCAAACTGTTGTATCCCTCCCAAAATCGCACCCAGACTTGTACCCGGAACAGTACCTCGTTCTTCAAGCACGCTGACCCATTCCGAGAGGCAACGCAGAACCTGTGATGTAATTTATTCCGAGTAAAAATATATGACAGAACGGACTTACCTCCTCCGGCAGATTCTCCCCAATCTCAAACTCCTCCAGCTGCGCGACGCCGAGGGGGTGAATCGGCCCGCTCCACGTGCGCATCCGAGACGTGCGATCCTACGCGTACGGTTTCGATTGATATAAACTCTCCGAGAAAATAAGTGGAAGGAAGAACGTACTGTCCCATGATGCGTGCGATGATCTTCCTACAAAAAGAGCCCATGATAGATATAAGCAGGGTAGTTGAGAAAGAGGGAACGCACCTTCGCCTGTTTCCAAAAGCTCCGCACCCACGCCGCCACATCCGCCGCCACGCCCGCAAACGGGATGATGTCCGGGCTGACTTGGTTGAGCACAGTGTGCTGCGCCGGCGCGGGGGTTCGACGCGGGGAGAAGAGGTTGGTGGATTGAGTCTTGGGACGCGTGGTTCACGGGGGTGCGGCGCTTCGCGGCATGCGTAGCAGTAACAGTTGGTTTCAATGTGCTATTGGCCGAAGTGGTAGAGACGCCCGAGACGGAAGCGGTTGAGGCTGAAGTTGACGCGGTGGGAGGAGCAGATGGGGTGGAGACGGCCGTTATTGGCGTAGGGACTGCCGAGGCGACCGTCGGGCGCGGGTTTTGTGGGTCGGTGAACTGGAGTACCATAATCAAAAATCCAAAAAAAATAACATCCAGAAAACAAAACGAATCGTACGCACATCATGCAACGGCCTCACCAACTCATACAAATCCTGGTAATAAATGCCCACTTCGCCCCGAATGTGGTGCTTCAGCGAGACGGCAAACGCCTCGATCAGATCGAGCGCCATGGACTTCTCTGCCATGACCTTCGCCATTTCTTGTGTGGTGCGATTCGGGTTGGGACCGGGCGTAAGGCGCGGGGGGACGTGGTACCAGATGAGGCGGCCCATTGTGCGCGCGTTGCGGATGACATCGGTCCAGGCGGTGCGGCCCATCCAGTAGCGGTCGTAGCTGGCAATTACGTTTGAGTGGTTGGTTAGATGGGTGGATTGAGAAAAGGGAAAGGGGAAGGGGACGCACCCGCTCATTGCACGGTAGGAGATTACGAAACCGATTACCACTCCTGCAAGTGAATAGGAACGCAGTTAATTGGGCACTAAACGCGAAGGAGCGCAGGAGGAACGCACCCATGACCGTGAGCATGATATTCGGAATCTGGAGCATGTGCTCGGTCACAACATATATGTAGACGATTGCCGATGCGAAGAGGGTGTGCAGAAGAACCGCAGGCCAGATCTTCCATACCTGTGGTGAATAAATCGTTGATAAATCAGTACCAGTAATTTTTAACAACATTGAACGATAAAACGAAAGGGAGCGAAGAGAAAAGTAAGAGATATGCGACAATCAGGGGACAAGACATACCACACTTCCTCGTCCCAAAGTCCACTTCAAGAACGCGTAGGACGGAACTTTAGGTATAAACGGCGGTGGTTCAGGGCGCATCGCCGGGAGAAGCGAATGGTTGCCCGTAAAAGAGCGTTTGCTGGGTAGCTTCGCAGTGCTCATCGGGTACGTGTGTTACTATGTTCTAGTGGCGTGAGTCCGTTTTGCGTTTAGCTTCGACAGCGCGCTGGATAGCTTGCGTTCACGTTGATGGCGGAAGGATGGCAGATCGCGTCCAGAAAAAGGCGGAAATGGGTAACGATGAGAAGGACGGGAAGTGACGGTGACAGATCACGGTGGCGGTGCTTCTTGGAGTGTTTGTTTTTAGCCGGTAGCTCCATTTAGCGTATCGGTTGATTGTGCCGTCGAAACAATTATCTGGTTTTGGTTTGGGGTGCTGTTTATAACTCCCCGGATAAACAGGTTTATAAACGCCAAGCGCCGAGGGCGCTAAATTTTGAATTTTTGGCTTTTTCCCAGCCGAAAAGTCGTCCAGGCACCCTCTTTTACCTCAATCCGCATCTAATTTTGCCCTCTGCCGTCAATGGCATGCAATAGCAAAGAATATCCAAAGAAGGCAGGTGCAGTTTTGAAATTTTCATCGGGTGTACTGGTTGAATCATTGCCAGATTTCATGGCAGTAGCTGAGACTCGGCAAGTCGGGTGTACATTGCAGAAACCTGCCAGTATTCAACTCTGGGACCCAGGTAAGACCAGTTTTGCGGCTTTTCCTGTTCGGAAATACTCTGCCAGTACCGTTATATAATTAAAAACTGGTGTGTTGCGACGACCCACTCATAAACCAGTTTATAAACAGGTGTTGAGTTTGTACCTCCAAAAAAATAATACTTGCTCGGTTGGTCAACAAAAAATAACCTTCTCATGTTGGAGCATCTCCCGACCCGATGGGCTTCGGGTGCTCTGCAAATATCTTATTTTGGTTGAGGTCACACAGGACACGGCAATAAAGTTGAAACGTAGTAGTCTGATCATTATCTTATCACCCAACCCCCTCGCTATTCTGAATTTCTACCAGCGAAATCACAGATAGGGAGGGTGAATCGATTCAAATAAAAAGATCGAGTCCACGATACTTATCGCCTGACCCCGAATCGAACGGGGACCTTCTGGAAGAAATATCCTCCGACCACAAAGATTTAACTGCTGCAGACGTACTCCACGGGCTGCCAGGTGGGTTAACAATCTTGTTGTCAGGATGATTTTTTACCGGCGAAAAAGCAACTACTATACTAAGGCAAAGGAAAGGACCACAGCCCAATAGGAAGATCTAAAGTTAACCCCGAGTCAAACGGAGACTGACTGCAGAAATTGAACATGTTGCGAATTCGTGCGGGTGTCCATCGTGTACTTCGAGTGCTTTCGGACACTTCGATTTGGTTGGCTTCCAAGGTGACGATGGCGCCATCTGCCGCGCACAGCCACACCCTTCTTCCTCCTGTACATGTGCCACCATCGTCGCCCCGGCAATGTGCTCAATGTAGCCGCGTCATAACCCACACGTGTCGCTTTTCTTCTACTGGGTGCCCGGCTCCACGCCGCTAGCTAGCGAGGACATCTGTCGGTCACACAGTTCGTACTGGAAGCGGAATAGCGGTGTGTTTCCGTTCTTTCTTCTAAGTCGTTTCGCTGTCCACGCGTCGCGTCCTTCCTCTCATCCATTCCCATGTGGCCGTTCCGATCCCGGCGCGCACTACACACGTGACAGAACGCGCGAGAACTGAGTGGTATGTCGCTCCAAGCTTCCGCCTTTTGCCTCTCTTTCCTCTCTGAACCTGTCGTGACTCACTCCCAGGCTCTCCGCAGTCTCACCGTAAGATGCGGCGCTGGCGTTTCGCTCCGTTCGATGCGCACCGCAGGCTGCCGACTCACCGCTTGCTCTAAACGAAACCCCACGATGCGTACCCGTTCCGGCGTCGGCGCTTATAGTACGGGCGAGCAAGTCTCAACGATTCAACGTCGCCGCTCCCCCTCCGCCGCTGAGTCTTTCCCCGCCACTTTCCCTCCAGCCCTCACCGACACCTCGCCCCTCGAACTTGGCGATCTTGTGCTTCTCGAATCTCAATCTGCCGATGCTATGGCCACGTCTTTCTTGGCTATCCATGCGGTTCTTTTCCTCAGCTCGTCTCCGGGTCCACTATTGCCAACACTGCAGTTGCCTTCACCTCCGCGGCGTCCTCGACGATTTAATTTTCAAATCCCTGGGCACCTTAGGCTTCGCACTTCCTTCCTTCCTCCTCGCCCAGCCCTGGCTTCGTGATCTTCTTGGCCCTCGCTGCTTACTCTGCTCCGCCTCCTCTTCGGAACTTCCTCCCTCCTTCCTGCTTTCGACCTGCTATCTCTGTTCCTGCCTTCCACTTGGGATCAATGTACTCCCTTCATCTGGCGATTGACCGGCGGCACTTCAATACGTCTTCTTGCGCGCAGCGTTGGATATAGACTATAGCCCTGTCTTGCGATGCGATGCGATTCCCAACCGCTTCCGCGCCGGTGTGGCCTCAAGTTCAGGTCCTCGGTGAAGTGCTTCAATGATATCATCAATACTTTCCCGCGCGCGCCGCCGCCGCTAACCAATTGACGACGCTGCTTTCCGGACGACTTCGCTCAATATACTTCGGTTAAGAGCAACTTCGCAAGCCGTTTAGGTTATCAGCCCTTTATTTTCTTCTAGGACAGTCGATTGCTCCCTGGCCCGGATTCGGAGCTCAATTTCGGCCGCCAAAAACACCATCCAAATGTTGAATAAAAAACGGAGGGATGGGGCTCAGCGCCCGGGCGAAAGGCTGAACCCCCTCAGTGAACGCTTGAGCACCTTGTTTTAGCGTTGATTTCGTGGAGACAAAAAAAATAATACCTGCTCAGTTGGTCGGCAAAAAAAAAAGCCATTTCATGTTGGAGCATCACCCGACCCCGGATCGAACGGGGACCTTCTGCAAAGGTTACTGTCGCAATCACCCAACTCCCGCAGACGCACACCATGTGCTATGAGATGGTGGCACATGTCATTCTGAGGATGATTTTGTATCAGTGAAAAAGTAATAATTACCAAGGAGGTTGGTCGAAAAAAAGACAATCCCGCAGCAAGAATCATCCGACACCCAATCGAACGGGACAACCCGCACAAGCTAAATGCTTCAACACATCACTAGTATTTTCTGTAGGCGCACACCATGAGCTATCCGGTGATTAAGCACCTTCTTCCAGGGAGCATCTTGCATCGGGGAAAAAGTAACAATTCCTGAGAGAGGATAAGATTGCGCCGGAGGAATCACAAGGAGGAAGGAGGAACGCAGGGACGCACCCACTCATTGTGCGGCTGCAGATGACGAAGTCGATTGCCACTCCTGCAAACGAATGAATGGAAGAGTTAATGCTGCGAGGCGACGATTGCCAGGGCGGAGGAAACGCGCCAATGACTGCGAGCATGACGCTTGGGATTTGGACCGTACCCTCAGTCAGGAAATATATGTATCTCACTTCCTTTACCCTTACACGCGCTCCCTCCTTCCTCCCGCACGGTCTCCGGTATCTCCACCATTACTGCCACGTTGCATACAATATTGTTATGAAAGAGCGGCGTCTAACTTGAAGTTTATCCTGCGGGTAAATCAGCGATTTCCGCAAGATAAACGGATTGCCGGACGACTGTCTGTTTTGTGGGGATAGTACAATTTGTATTACAGAAAGGCCAAATCTACGAAATCTTCTGCGGCGGAATAAGTGTACATTTTGAACTTCAGAGATCGCACTAGCCAACAATGCTGCCCTCCATTGCAATGGACGGCCCATCCCAATCAGGATACCGGGACCAGGACGTTGGATAGCGGCTCTGAATCTAGCATCCAACTGGGAATAAAGACACCAGAGTAGGGTGATTTTGTGCGCAGGCACCAGTCCGTGGCCCTTCGGAGCGATCGGCCTCCTTCCAATTGTTTCCTGAGCATGTCGGTCCGCCCACCTCTTGCCATATTTCAGGATTCCAACTTGACTCTCGACTATTTCGCCCACATCCCTTCTACCTCCATTCAACCATGGCCTTTGCTTTCGAGCCCGCCGACCACATTGGAATCCTGCCATCGAAGGCAAATGGAGGGATGGTCGTAGATTAAGGCGAAGCGGTTCTGAATATCGCCGCGTCCTTGATTAGGGCCCTTGACTATCACCCTCCGCCTTTCCCCCAAGATTGGGACATTGGAGACGCTATTAACTGATTCATGAAATGCGTTGACGTTGGGGTCGCTGCCGCTGAGGTGAGGTTCTCCCCATTACACTAATTTCCTCTCGCTGATAGACACCCAGCTGTTTTATCCATCGCACGAGTTCGATTTGAAGATCATCATTGCAATTTGTACAGCGCGAGTTATATTTTTATTCACGCCTTCCGTGTCGTTGAGTTTCATGATTCTTTTAGAGGGATGAAGTGGATGGACAACGTCGCAGACAGTATCCTTGATGCACTCACTGCCTTTCAAGCTCGTTTCTACGCTGGGCAGCTCCATCTTCATCCCGTGCTGGACTGTTATGCAGCCTTCATGCTCCATCTCTACGACCACTACGAACCATACGTTGCCGTGCACATTCATCAATGGAAGCTGTCTCGAACCTGAGCTACGCACGCTCACTAAAAAGGATCGCCACCAAGTCTAACGCAAGCTCTGGCCGTACTACGTGCGGAGCCTGAGTGGTGCGTAATAATTTTCCCAGACTTGTGAAGTTGCAGCTCCTTAAACACGATAGGGGAATTTCGGGTTTCTCCTCGTATGCCTGCTTCCCCAAAAAGGATCACCCGGACGTTGTAGACTATGTGCAAGCCATTCCCGAGATTCTCATTTTTACCAACTTTCTCCACGACGTCCTCAGGTAAGTCCTCATTCTGTGCTGTGGACTTGGAACGCACATCCCAGTTTTTACAAGGAGGAGATGGACCGAGAGCTGCATAATTACTGCCAGATGGAATCAAGGGTTTCCGGTAATCAACCCATCAAGATTCTTCAAAATTTTGCGGACGAAACGGTAGCAGTGGCCAATCGCGCTACTGTGATTCTGCGCGACGCCCCGGTGGCACTTAAATTATTCAAGGAATATGAGCAAAGAATCGTAAATCAGCCAACCCCGAATCGAAGGGGATCCCATGCATTACTCCGAGCTCCACATTTATGTGCTGCAGGCGCATTCCATGTGCTATTGGGCGCTTTGAAGAGTGTCGTGCCGAAAACAAGAGTTACTCATGCAAATAACCCTCGTTAAATCGACACGGTGATGATCTGTGGAGTGAGGATGTTTGACTATTGCGGCGTTGAAACATGAAACGGTATCTTGACTCTCGAAACGTTAAATAGGTGGGGTAATACGTGCCTGAAGGTACGAGTGTTGGTGCCAGACAGACATACCCCAGAATCGCAGGGAGAAAAGCTAGCGGAGGGGATGATGGGAGAAGAAAGGAACGAACACCGACAGATTTAGACAGCTCTCCGTTTTGAACGGCCATTGGGTGCCCCAGATTGTGGACATGTGGTAGGCTGGAAACGGCAATAATGTCATAGAAAGGAGCCCTCGAGGCTAAGATTTGATGCCGGGGGGAAGATGTGAGCACTCTGTTACGAGAATTAGCACAATGTGGGAGAAAAGAAGAGTGTAAACATGTACACACGTAATCAGGACATCTGCTTAAGATCCGAAGGATTTCTCCCCTTTCGCTCTACGCACTCGCCTCACTTCAAACATGGACGGATTGCAACTTCAGCACGTCACCGTGGCTGCTATCGCACTCCTCGGTGCAGTCTACCTTGTTCGATCTCGCGCAGTCTCTAAACCTCGTCGTCCTCCTGGACCACCAGGCTTACCTCTTCTTGGAAATGTTTTGCAAGTACCCGGGGAGGTAAGTCCGTCGGTCGCACCACATATATTATGGCCGAATGAACCCTAAACATACCAAAGCATCTCGCCACGTACTTCAGAGAGCTATGTGAAGAGTATGGAGGATTCGTCTCGTTGAACTTGGCTAGCTACGCAGGTATTTCTCTTGGTTATTCGATCATTATTCCTCATTGAATCTATTCAGTCTGTCTTCCTCATTGGCGACATCAGACTGGCCAAGGAGATCCTAGAAAAACGATCCGCCAAGTTCTCATCGCGTCCCACCGTTCCTTACATCGTACGGTCTCTCTCCATTCCCCCTGTTTCGTCGCTCATTTCCCTTCTAGCGTTACCACGTTGATCCCGCCCGGGTGTATTGGGGAATGCGCGAACAAGACGACACCCACTTCATCGGGCGGAGGCTTACAGCCGGACTCATGTCCGCCGTTCGAGCCGGCGAAACTGAACCGCTCCAGGAGTTCGAGACGTTGCTCAACATGACCCATCTCCTTGATGACGGCGGAAAAAATTGGTTCCATCATATGGATCGGTACACTATCCACGCATCTACTGCATAGAAATGCAACTAATTTTAATCACAGACTGTCGGCAAGTATGGTTCTCGCAGCTGCCTTCGGCTTGCATTGCCCTACCGGACAAGAGCCCGATCTCCAGGAGGTCATTGCCGTAAATTCATTCCCACGTTGCTTGATCTACGAATCGTTTACGCCGCGTCTACAGTGCATTGCAGAGCATGTTAGGTTGTGCACCCCCTCAGCGAGCATTATCAATGTCCTGGCGTTCCTTGATCTCATTCCAGGTCCAATGTCATGGCGAAAACGTGCACAGACTTATCGCAAGCGCGAGGATGCGCTGTACGATAGGCTAATCACCCGTGCCATATCTGGTGTGGCGTCCAGTATGAACACGTATACTCTGCCTCGAGGTTGTCGGAGCATGTTTATGCTGATGATTGTTTTTTACAGGTGGGCAGCCGCATTTGCAAAAGAGGATAAACCTGAAGGAGACCAGCGTCGACTGATGAACCAGGTCATAACGGTGAGTGGCTCGTATAACTGCCCAATCAAAACGTTTGTCGAGATAAGCATGCATTCACGCAGGCCGCAATCGACACTGCATGAGTTGATTCATTTTGTTTTCCCTGTGTAGGTATTGATTAGAACGGGTTCAGACCGTGCTTTCAATGCACATCTTCATTCTTGCCTGCATACTTTATCCCCAATGGATTCCCCATGCACAGAGGGAGATTGACGCCATTGTTGGGGAGGACCGTTTACCTTCCTTCAAGGATCGTACCCAGCTTCCATATGTCGAGGCAATTGTGCGAGGTATTCATTTCTCTACTGACTCTCTGACATTATTGTGACGCACACTCCAGAGACCCTTCGATGGCGCCCCCCAGGTAACCTCTCTTCCCACGTATCGAATCACGATTGATACTTTACGGTTGCATGTCGGGCAGCTCGTTTGGGCGTTCCGCACCAGTCCACCGCTGACGATGTTGTGGAATACAAGGGCAAGGAGTACTCCATTCCAAAAAGGAAGCCTCATTTTCGCAGTTCCCTGGTCAGTTCTTTACTCATGCCACCGTGTATCAATTAGTCCAGACACTGACTTTTTTGTGGAGGGCGATCGAGCACGAACGGGAACGATTCGAGAACCACGATGTGTTCCAGCCAGAGCGCTTCCTCGATGACACAAATAATTTGAAGTGGGGTTATGAGACCAGTGCTTTTGGTTTTGGAAGACGAGGCAAGTTGCCACTTCAAGCATGATGACTGAAATTGCCGACAAGCTAATATACCTCCAGTGTGTCCCGGGATTGCGTTTGCTGAACGTGCCCTTTGGATTAACATTGCAATGATGTTGTGGACCTTCGACATCCGCAAGTCAGATGAGCCTGATCCAGAGACCGGCCTGCCCTTCAAATACGATGATAGTGATTTGGCTTTCAGTGGAGAGGTGGGTAACAAACTCGCAAGGCGTTTGTACTTCTGACGTTGATTGCATATTACAGCTTGTAAATGCGCCATTCAAATTCCCTGCCGTGTTCGAGCCACGTTCCATGCACCGAGCTGAAGTGGTGAGGCAGGAGTGGGCAGGTTGTGAGAAGGATCTTAATGTCTTGCTTCCGCACCCCACGGAGCAATAGAATTCTGAATCCCGGAGTGAATTTTTTTTGGAATAGGCCTCAGGCCTGAGACCAACTTCGTTTCTCTATTTATTATAATGTGCACGAAAATCATATACGATGTGTACGGAACCGACGCTCTCCTGCATAGTTGATCTCAAATGAAGGGTTTGATTCGCTGATTCAATGGGGATATCGGAGACGTCACAGCACTGGCAATAATCGTGGTCGTACTTTGTTGCTGTTGTGCTGCTGCACTCGCTACCGCTGGAATCTCGCTCACAACAAGGTTGAGCGAGCTTGCCTCGACGTCGAGGATGGAAGCGTGAGCTTTCGATGCGCGAGCCTCCCACGGCTTAACGCGACGGCGAGTGGTCCGAGTTCCGCGCTTTCTCACACCCCGATCGCGATTTGATTGGCGATCAAAGACCTCGGCTAGCAAGTTCGTGGATGCGTGAACGCGTATTCCTGACTCAATTCGGGTCCGTTACGCGTCATTCGACGTGCAACACGCGCCAATTTGTCTACTGATGTAGACTATGCGAAAAAGACGCGTAGTTTTCACGTTTCATTTATTATTTATTGACTATGTCGAGGTTTGGACATTTATTTTTAGTAGTTCGTGCTCGCTCTCACGAGTCGACCTTCTCACACTCTGAGCTGTGCGCAGGCTGTGCTTTTACGGCATGGGGCGCCAGTTTTTCCCACAGATTCCCATATAAATACCTTCTGTGTTTACTCTGTACCCCCAGAGTTCTACTCCCCCAATCTGATCTCTCACTTGGTTTTGTATCTCACTCTCTGCAGTCTATCTGCACTTGCTCATGCTCTGCCTCGCCTAAACCCACGCTTCGCTTCATATTGTCCACGTCTACACTTCGTCTCGTCCACGCTTCGCCTTGTACGTATACCAGTTTCATTTCCCACAGGGTACTTGTTGCGCGCTACAGTATTGAAGCAACTCGCACTTAGATTCCACCCTTCCTCCCTTGTGCTAGCCACCTATATTTGGTGTATAGCTCGCGCTTAGACAGTCGGTTGGCTCATCATTGCCCATGAAGCATATCAAGTAATGCCGTCGTTGAGAGCGCAACAAGAGAAACCAGCACACCAGGTCAGACTAAGTCGACATTCCTACAAGTAAGGGAATTTGAGAGAGATCTCGAAAAGACATGGGTCAAGAAGAGAAAGAAGCATGAAGAAAGCTAGCTAGAATCTGAATGCCCAAATGCCAAGTATTGGGCATCTGGAAGCCTGAATTAGTAGGAGCGAAAGGAGCTTGAATTAATAAAACGACAATAACTGCGTCGAAACAATTATCTGTTTTCGAAAGGTTCATTCGCCCGTGACTCGATTTTTTTGGTTCTGAACAAGGGAGCTGGGTAATCACCCGAATATGTCTCAAACACAAATATAGGAGAATCTGGGCGCGCTGCAGGCCGTGGTGGAGTTCTGATAAGGATGGGTTTATCCCTGGGCACATGAGAATGATACTGGTACAAAAATTGAACAAAAGCAGGCCGCTGACGATCATCACCCAGCAGTGATTCTGTATTTACGGAAAAGCAATTTGGTTTTGAAAAGACCGTAATCGAACGGGATCTCCCGCGAAAACTGCACCAATGACTGTATTATTTTCTGTAGGCGCACACCACTTACTATCGAGTACCTTTGCTGATGATACCTTACCTGGGTTGACTACCAGAGGATAGGGAAATAATTATTCAAAAAGCTGGCGGAAAGACAACACGCATCCTCATCACCCAACACTGAATCGAACGGATCCTCCTGCATGAATATCATATTCCTTCAGATCCTGCAGGCGCATCCCATGTGCCATTGGGTGTCTTGAGGTTTCGTCCGTGAGCCTCATCCATTCTCCGACCCCGAGCAAATTGTAAAATAAGGTGATATGGAGACAAGGTTATGTCAGGTAAGTATGTTGAAGTCTTGGGCTGCTGCGGACTTGTACGAGCAGAAGAGTGAGCTGGAATAAATGCAAACAAAAAAACAAGAAGAATCAGGTCGGTATGACCTATCGCCTGGCCCCGAATTGAACGGGGACCTTCTGCATGGGATGGCAGGTCTTGGCATGCTTAACTCCCGCAGAAGCACTCCATCCGCGATCAGTAAGTTAACCATCCTGTTCTAAGGATGATTTTGTACCGGCGCAAAATGATTGTTCCTGAGACACAAGGTAAATAAATGGAGCATCAGGACCGAGAGGAATATGCTGAACTGAACTGGAGCGCGATCAGGTGGGTCAACCATCCTGTTCTAAGGATGATCTTGTACCGGCGCAAAACGAGAGCTCCTGGGACAAAGGTAAATGGAGCGTCAGGACCGAGAGATCACCCGACCCCAAATCGAAGGGGACTGCCCGCAGACTGAGTATAAGTACATAGTACGTTCGACGGATGCACACCATGTGCTTTGCAGATATCATCACACAGAACACAGAACTAAAGTTGAAACATAGCAGTCTCATCACCTAACCCCGAATTGAACGGGCCCTCGGTACTCTGAAATTTGAATTTCCCCTGGCCAAATCACAGGCAGCGAGCTTAAATCAATAAACAGCAAAAATTGACGCTAATACCACATCACCCAACCCCGAATTGAACGGGGACCTTCTGCAAGAAATCACGAGTGTCACAAAGAGTTAACAACTGCAGGGGCACTCCATGTGCTGTCAGCTGGCTTGAGCATCTTGTTTAGCAATGACTTTGTACAAGCGCAAAAGTAGTACTGAGGGAGCTAGTAGTCCAAAAAAAAGAAAAGAAAAGAGAAAAAAAAAAGACGGCGGCTGAAAACTGGGGATTACGAATACTTTATGTAGTCGTTCTTAATATTTCATCAGGGCCATTTCTCCGATCGCACTACTCGCTGTCCGCACTTTTTCAATCTAATGACAATTAAGTTTCATTACATTTTTGTGATCGAATTAACAGATTCATTACAACCGGGCTGCGATTTGCCGCTTCATCAGTAACAGAATCTAATAAAAATAGTGGCTGTGTGCGATCAGCTTATGTCATGGATTCCACTTTTCTTCTACTGCCACAACCAGTCCATTCTGAGCTTAAATCAGTGGAAAGTACAGTCTTCCCAACTCCTCCTTTGACTCTGCGTGGCACGCAGGTTTATATCGTTGTTCTATGGCTCACATTTACTGTCACTCCTCGTAATTACCCCTGTTTATGTCGTCCCTTGCACTTCTTTTCAACAGCTTTGTATCACTCTTCAGATAGCCTACGCACAGAGTTTTTGCCCTTCATCACACAAGAATTTATGTATTGTATCTCATGTACCATCCTTGTAGCAAGTCCATCCAACGAATATGTCCGTAACCATCTGCCATTTTCCGGGCCAATCGCATCCGGTATTTGAGATGCTGCGACATCGATCGCACACTCACCCATATCTCCTGATCGCCTCCTGTCACTTCTCATACACTACCATTTCCATGCATATTCTCGTGGCGACGGTAATCGCCCTTACCATATTGGTTGCCGGAATATTTTTGCATAACCGAAATGCGCTGCCAGTGTGTTCGCATCCGAGTCCGGCTCCTGGGCCTACTTTGTTCACCTTGCGCCCTCACAGTCCCTAACAGCTTGCACCGTCGGCCATTATACTACTGTATCTTTTCCTTCAATTCGACATGGGGGGTGACGCGTGACACGTTTTACCTATTCGACATTTCGGCAGCCGCCAAATTTGTGCGTGACACCTCGGAAATTTCGGCATTCCAAACAAAGAAAATTCGAAAATTTCGCCTTTTTGGCAGTTTTCGGGCGATTTGGGGGCTTGCGTGACGGTTTGGAGGTTCGACAGAGGCTCGCGTGACGCGTGACCTCGACCAAAGTTCGTGATCGACAGAGGGGTGCGTGACGCGTGACTACCGATTTGAAGGGAAAGATACAGTATTCATGATCCATGGACCACACTATATCCCACTTCGTCATTGAGGTGCTGATGAACCCAACACATGCATTCAGCCGCGACATATATCGTGACAACAATTTACTGTTTAATGTCGCCGTGCACGAAAAGCAACTGTGGCGTCACGCTGTTTGAGGACTGCAGACGGAAACCCGAGTTCCAATTTATGAGGAGTGTCATGTGTCTTGTGCATCTGCTTTAAAGTTTTGATTTTTTATGAGCTACTCGCTAACGGCAACAAGTCAAACCAAAAGGCATCCCTGAATTTCCTCTCCAGAAATCCACCCTGGAACTACATAGTACATGCAAGACTGCCTGCCGGGCCAGACTTTAAAGGCCGATGTACACTCGCAGGCACTTGCAAGTTTTGCCACAACAAGTGTATGCTCGTTATCAAGGCTCGAATGAGGGTTGTGTTTGAGGAGCTCGGATTAGACTGGATAAGTGTCCGCTTCATGGTCACACAAAGTTCCGTTATCGCAGGATTCTTTGTGCACCCTCTATTGCACATGGACTTGATGAAACTGCGAAGCCTCAAGACAATCAACACCTTCGTGTGCGAAGGCCAACAGGCCAAGTTTTGGGGCAAATATTTGAAGGTCGTTACGGGTGTGTGATGTGCGTTCATTAGGCTGTTTATAACCAAGCTTGAAGCTCTCAGTTCAGTATCAACTCTGAAGGTGTGACCTTCTCCGACGTAGTGCTTTACCGGCGTTCATCTGGTGGCCACGTCTTGGCCATGCACCGATGCTATTGAGGAACCTCGTGAAACGGGCTTCCACAGCAAACTCACCTGCGAGTTCTCGTGGATGTATGGGAAAGGCTTGTTTACGTTATACTTGACCTGCTTCAAAAATCGGCTCGTGTTGTAGCAGGGAAAGGCGACGGCGGCGAAGAGGGACATGACGGTAGCGGACAAGAAGGATGGATGACCTAAGCTACTCCATGCGGAACTGTCTAAGTCGACCCGATCCTACCACTACAGTGTCGGAGTATAACAAGTCGTGACGTTGCTTTTGTCATGGTAGTGCACAATGTGTATTTAAGCTCTAAACTCAAGTTGTGGATATTCGTGGGTGCCTTGCACGTAACATAAATCACCGTGTTGACATCTCAAATGAAAAGACTAGGGGGAGGACTGCATTGCGAGCTGTCGAGTGTCAAGACATCTAGATTAGGAGTCTCGGGCCAGACTCGCGTGTATTTCAAATTGGAAATCGAGTAACCTCGCATTAAAACTTATTGGCCAGCAGGTTCAACAAGGACCACAAGTATTCGTAACCGCCGCGCGCAGCGATGGCCTGCACCACCCAAGTAGTTTGATTCATTTTCTGCAGGGACACTATGTGCTGGCGAGTGACCGTACCTTGGTGAGCGCCCAGAGGACAAAGACATGAAAACACTTATTCACTGCGTTCAAGGGGTCCCTAAACCTGCCCATGTCTAGGCCCGCTCAGGCATCGGCTAAACTCGTCTAGGCACAGCTTTGGGTCAAGCCGTGGCCACTTTTAGCTGCCAAGCTGGCTCGCCGTCGAGGCCCACTGAGGTCCCATGGCGACGGCCTAAACCGTGGGAAGTCTACGTACAATGACGCGCCTCGACACAGCGTCGGCTAAGCAGACTCTCACTTCTCCTGTGCTATAGTTGTTTTTCTACCTGGAGTTGTGAGTATATTTTGCGATCATTATGCTCGTGCATCTGCGAGTAATTCAAATCTCATCAAATTTTGGTGCCTCAAACAGAAATGCGAACTAATAGCCACCTAGCAGTGCCAAGACAGCCGTCGGCTAAATTGCCGATGTCTATGCGCCTAGCCAATGGGGTAGTCTAGCTAACCCTTGAACGCAATGATTCAGAAAGTTGAATACTGCGTCCTCATCACCCGACCCCGAACTGCATGGGATATTACAATCGAGTCATCAAATGCGATGCGAGAGCCTGCAGACACACACACTGCACACCATCTGCCATCAACCTGGCTCAAGCGACGATTTTCCTTTTTTTATGACTAATAATTGGGGAAAGTACGTATTGAGCTTACAAAACGGACTTTGGAATGCGCCTGGGGAAGCTGCAAGCCAAGAGGATCATGATATAGAACGAGGTTACTTCGGTACATTGGGTGTGCCGATAGTTGCTCGGGATTCTTCGTACGACTTGCGTACGACCGAAAAGGAGAGTATTGAAGTTGACTAACAAACGACTCATCCCAGGAGCCATTATTTTGGAATTAGTATTCATACTTACTGAATTCACACTCAGTTTTTATCTAATCAGAGACATTTCATTTCCATCTTGCGTCGGCGGGAACATTGTTTGATGGCGGCATCTACCGTGCACAGCCACGCCTTCCTTTGACTCGCTGTCATTCGGCCTTGTCTGCGGTGGCGGCTTGGCCGCTCCCATCCCTACCAGGCCTTGCAGTCGTTTGATCCCGGCGCGCATTGGACAGAACGTGTCTCCTCAAGTTTCCGGCTTTTCTATGCCCCTCGTTCCTCTCCTGAACTTTTCGTCACCCCCAGGCTCTCCGATGCCCCCCAGCAATCGCATTCGACAATTTCCGAATCCATGATCCACTATCACCTTCTCCCTTCCTCACTCGCCCACCCCTTCTCTCCTACCCTCGTTGTCTCCATCCCCCATCTCCTCCGCCCTCATTCCGTTCCCTCTTCCTTCCTCCTGCCTCCTTCCTGCCTTCCACTTGGGATCGAGGCATTACGGCGGTTGACCGGCCCAAGAATCCTTCCTTCAATCTGCCTTCTTCCGTACTGCGTCAGATATAGTCGCACAGTCTCGCGATTCCCAACCGCTGCCGGGCTGGTGTGATTTCGAGTCCTCCTCCCCTCGGTGAAGTCCTTCTTCCGGTGAAGTCCTTCTTCCGGTGAAGTCCTTCGTCCGGTGAAGTCCTTCGTCCTCGGTTCGGTGAAGTGCTGCGTCCGCGGTGAAGACAAGCGCTTCAAGCGGTCTTCTCGGCGAAGAGAAGTACTTCGTCCTCGATAAAGCATGAAGTGCTTCAATTTTAGAATCAATACTTACAGTACTGCCGATCGACGCTCCTTCGACGCTCTGGCCACCTCTTCTCCGGCGACTTGCTCTCATTCCTTCCCTTCTCAGTGCACGATGGGCGGTCGACTGTGCGATTCAAGTTCTTGCTTATATCTTCTGTTATCTCTGCTTATTATTTTCTGGTATCTGAATCAAACTACGTATGTATCTCCTGCGCATGCCCCCGTTGCCGGCATCAAGTTCGGTTATACATTTATCTGTGCCCCTGTGCCCCTGTGCGCTACCTTGTCCGCTCCGTCTCGCCTCGTCTGCCTGGCTCGGAGCCCAATTTCCGGCATTTCGAATGCAGAGCAAGGTAAGTTATTTCGAATGTGCAGAAGTCTTGGGATGCTCTGAATTTGTGAGAGCGAAGTCTAAACTTATAAGCTTAAAAGCGAAAGCGGAAACAGCGGGCTTCGACGAATGACCCCGAATTGAACGGGGCCTCCGGCCTGGGTTTAGTACCAGCGATGATTTAAATTTCGTGCTGGCGAGAATGGGAGTAATTCAAAAATTGGGCGGAGAAAGGGAGGAGGGGCACATACATAATTCTCCGACCACGAACCGAATGGACGGGTCGCAAAGCAAGGTAATATGGAAACGAGTGTCTGTTTCAGACGGACTGTACCTAAATCAACCTTGCCGACGAACGTCAGCGGAGACGCCCTGTGACTTGGGCCAGTCTGTGCCGTCCTTAGACCGGGAAACTACGTACCTCGGCAGACCGCTTCTACGTAGGAAATCTGTTCTCGATCAGAGAAGTTTGGTCGAGTGGGTTCGGCGACGGCGTCGATTCTGCGCTTAAGCAGACTTGATCCACTCTAATGCCAAATAGATTGAGAAGCGCATCTGATCACGATGGTTTTCATTATCGCTATCTTTGATGTGGAGTATTGTGTCCAGCTGTGACAAGAGAGGTGAAAGAGCACAGGAATAAGGGTATTCACCACTATACTATTCCGAGCAAGGTTCACAAATTTGAAAATTTCATTCATCAAGAAGGCGGAAAGTCTTGTTTCGAATTATAACGATTTTTGAAGTCATCAAAAAAATCTCGGTGTCACCGTCACCTGAACCTTTGGTCGAAATAGTATAGTAAATGAACACCGACTTTTCAATATACTCCAATATACTCCAGTTTTCGCCCTCAAGTTCCTGTCTTGCAAAATTTGCATAAACTCAAAAACAAAGATGTAGGACCCCTCAACAGAAGCAGTGGCAGACAAACTGTTTCCTGTTCTTTCATGAACTCTGGAGCCCGCCTCAGCCAGGGAATCGACCCAGGGACGCCGGTTCCCCGAAGTGTCCCGGTGTACAATAATAGTTTACTCGGCGAATGCTCGGTCCGGTCCTCGTCGGTCCTTACCAACACATCGCTATTTGAAGATCTTGAATGTTTAACATTACGACAGCAGGTCGTGGCTAATATTTATGGCTATATCCACTCAGCCTTTCGTCGGACGTCCCCATCTCCTTCAGTCCTCCCCTTTTGCCTCACACACACGCCTCGCTTCCAACATGGACGGATTGTCACTTCAGCACGTCACCGTAGCTGCCATCGCACTCCTCGGTGCAGCTTACCTGATTCGGTCTCGCCCAGTCTCTAGAGCCCGTCGGCCTCCTGGACCACCAGGCTTACCTCTTCTTGGAAATGTTCTCCAAGTACCTGCGGATGTAAGTCCATCGGTCGTGCCACATACATTATGGTTGAATGAACTCTGAACACACTAAAGCATCTCGCCACGTACTTCAGAGGGTTATGCGAGGAGTATGGAGGATTCGTCTCGTTGAACTTGGCGGGCTACGCGAGTATTTCTCTTGGTTATTCGATCATTATTCCTCATTGCATTGATGCAGCCTGTCTTCCTGATTGGCAACATCAGACTGGCCAAGGAGATCCTAGAAAAACGATCCGCCAAGTTCTCGTCGCGTTTTATGATTCCCTACGTTGTACGGTCTCTCTATTTCCCCTGTTTCGTCGCTCATTTCACTTCCAGCGTTACCACGTTGATCCCGCCCGGGTATATTGGGGAATGCACGAACAAGGCGACAACCACTTCATCGGGCGGAAGCTCACAGCCGGACTCATGACTGCTGTTCGAGCCGGCGAACTTGAGCCGCTCCAGCAGTTTGAGGCGTTGCTTAACATGGCCCATCTCCTTGATGACAGAGGAAAAAATTGGTTTCATCACATGGATCGGTACACTATCCACCCATTTATTGCATGGAAACGCAACTGATTTTGGTCACAGAGTATCGGCGAGTATGTTTCTCGCAGCTGCCTTCGGCTTGCATTGCCCTACCGGACAAGAGCCCGATCTCCAGGAGGCCCTTGCTGTAAATTCATTCTCACATTTGGTGGTTAATCCAAGAGGCATTTACACCGTGTCTACAGTGCATTGCGGAGCTTGTTGGGTTGTGCACCCACTCAGCGAGCATTATGAACACCCTACCGTTCCTTGATCTCATTCCAGGTCCGATGCCATGGCGAAAACGTGCACAGAATTACCGCAAGCGCGAGGATGCGCTGTATGATAGGCTAATCACCCGCGCTGTATCTGGGGAGGCGTCCGGTATGACCACGTATGTTCTGCCTCGAGATCATCAGAGCTTGCTGGTAACAGTTATACAGGTGGGCGGCTGTGTTCACAAGAGAGGATAAACCTGAAGGGGACCAGCGTCGGCTGATAAACCAGTTGACAGGGGTAAGTGGCTCGTATGTCTGCACAATCGGGACTTTTGTCGAGACAAACATTCATGCAGGCCGCAATCGAGACTGCATGTGTTATTTTATTTTCCCTGTGCGGTGGGTATTGATCGGAGCGGGTTTAGGTCGCGGTTTCGATGCGCATCTTCGTTCTTGCCTGCATTCTTTATCCCCAATGGATTCCATGTGCGCAAAGGGAGATCGACGCCATTGTTGGGGAAGACCGTTTACCTTCCTTCAAGGACCGTACCCACCTTCCATATGTTGAGGCAATTGTGCGAGGTATGCATTTCTGTCTCGACTCCTTGACATTATTGTGATGCATACTGCAGAGACCCTTCGATGGCGCCCCCCAGGTGACCTCTCTTCCCACGTACCGAAGCACGATTAATCCTTTACGATTGCATGTTGGCCAGCTCGTTTCAGCGTTCCGCACCAATCCACCGCCGACGATGTCGTGGAATACAAGGGCAAGGAGTACTTCATTCCGAAAGGAAGTATCATTTTCGCGGTTCCCTGGTCAGTTCTTTACTCATGCCCCTGTGTGTTGATCCACACACCAATGGTTTTGTGTAGGGCAATTGAGCATGAACAGGAAAGATTCGAGAACCACGACACGTTCCAGCCAGAGCGCTTCCTTGACGACACAAACAATTTGAAGTCGGGTTATGAGACCAGCGCTTTTGGCTTTGGAAGACGAGGCAAGTTGCTGCTTCAGGCTTGATGACTGAAATTGCCGACAAGCTGATACATCTCCAGTGTGTCCCGGCATTCCGTTTGCTGAACGTGCCCTTTGGATTAATATTGCTATGATGTTGTGGACCTTCAACATTCGCAAGTCAGATGAGCCTGATCCAAAGACTAGCTTGCCCTTCAAATATGATGACAGTGATTTGGCTTTCAGCGGAGGGGTACGTAACAAACTCGCAAGATGCCTATGCTTCTGATCTTGAGTGCGTATTGTAGCTCTCAAATCCGCCATTTATATTCCCTGCCGTGTTTGAGCCACGTTCCGCCCAACGGGCTGAGGTGGTGAGGCAGGGGTGGGTGGGGTGTGAGAAGGATCTCAATGTCTTGCTTCCGCAACACAAGGAGCAATAGAATCTGAATCTCGGACTGTACTAGGTTTGGAAGATCTAGAGGTCTCGGGCTTGAGACAAACTTCGTTTCTCTACCAGCGCGTATTTAATGTGCGCGAACATCCTATGTAATGTGTGCGGCACCGACACTCTCCTGCACAGTCAATCTCAAATGAAGAGTTTGGTTGTGAAGCAAGCAATGATTCAGTGGGGGATGCCGGAGACGTCACGGTGCTAGCAATGATCGCGGTCGTACTTAGTTGCCAGTGAGGCAGGAGAAGTAAAGCCATCGTTGAGAGTACAACCAGAGAAATCAGCACACCAGCCCGAGTTTCTGCAGCGGAATGTTTAAGGTGCGCGGCCCATTTGGAGTTTGTGTCGCAAAACCCACCGTGCGAAGATTAGGGCGCCGCAAGAATAAATTTCAGCTGCTGTTTGGGCCTTGGAAGACCGAACCATGGACTATTTCACGCCGAGTAGTAAGAACATTTGAAGGAAATTCCGAGAAGACATGAGTTGCGAAGAAAGAGAAAGAAGCAAGCTAGAATCGAATGAGTGATACACAACGAGGTATGAGTTGGTAAGTGTTGTATCGTCTAGAAGAGAGTAGAATGAGTGATGAGTCTTGGACTCTGTGGTACGACGAAAATCAATTTCTGGGTGATTTTGAACCCAAATGCCAACTATTGGGCGTCTTGAAATCTGAATCTGTAAGAGCGACAGGCGCTTGAATTAATAAAACGACAAAACTGCGTCGAAACAATTATCTGTCTTCGGAAGGTTCGTTCGCCCATGACTCGATTCTTTTCCGGTTCCAAACAGGGAAGCTGGATAATCACCCGAATAGGTCTCAAACATCAATTCATGGCAATGCAGGTGGGTTGCAGGCCGTGGTTGAATTCTGATAAGGATGAGTTTCTACCTGGGTACACGAGAATAATACTGATACAAAAATTGAACAAAAGAAGGCTGCGAGACGATCATCACCCAATCCCGAATCGAACGGGACCTCCTGCATGAACAACATCACATTCTTTAAGAATAAACAGGCGCATTCCATGTGCTATTGGGTGTCTTCGGTACCTCGTTCTCATAGCCAGTTTATATCAGTTACTGGCGGAAACAGGAGTGATAAAATAGTTGGGTGAAGAACAGAGGAGAGATAGAGCTCATGAGTTACACCCTAGCGGGGCGAAGCAAGGTGAGAATTTATATCGGGATTCCTGCTTCCAATTTTCACGAGGAAGATCGGAAATAAAATTGGCCTTGAAACAAAAAGTTCCGCGCCGCTAGTGCCTCACCCGACCCCGAATCGAACGGGAACCTTCTGCGTGAACTTCCGTCACTCAAATTATCCTATAACCCCAGCGGACGCACACCGTGTGCTATCAGGTGCACTAACAGCCCGGTTCAGGCGATGCTTCTGTATCTACGGAAAAGCAATTCAGTTGAAAAAGAGACATGCAACAGAATGACCGGAATCGAACGGGATCTTCCGCAAAAGCTGTATCAATGACTGTATTATTTTCTGTAGGCGCACACCATGTGCTATCGAGTGCCTTTGCCTATGATACCTTACCTCGTCTACCAGAGGACAGGGAAATAATTATTCAAAAGGCTGGCGGAAAGGTGATACGCACCGCGGTGGCCTCATTACCCAACCTCGAATCGAACGAGATTCCCTGCATCGCTGATAATTCAACCTCCATGTAACGCATTGCATGCCAATGTTGTATAGGTGTCTTGGGCATCTTGTTTCCGCGGCAAAATCACATCGGCTAAAACGACAGTCATTGCAGAGTTGGAGCAAGGGAGAAGGAATAGTACTGGTGCATCGGTAAAATGAGCAGTTTGTGATAACTGATTCGGAGACCATGTACTCTGAATTTTTACCTGGGAAAAAGGGATCTTGAACTCCTTTTTGAACATCATCGAGGTCGGTGAAGCAGTCACCAATCCCTCATTTCAACCATAACTGCAGGGACTCGGGCCTTTTTGCATGTGCCAATTCGGTGACCTGCGGGCCTTATTCAGGGACAAATTTTCTCCCGCGCACACCAAAATACTTATTCAGAAAATCGACAAATTGAATTGTACAAGCAGAAGAATGAGCTGGAATAAATGCAAACCACAAAAAAAGAAAAAACAATTCGGTACGACCTATCGCCTGACCCCGAATTGAACGAGGACCTTCCGCATGGGAGGGCAGGTCTTGAGTGCTCAACTCCCGCAGACGCACTCCATGTGCTATCAGGTGGGTTGATATATCTTGTTCTAAGGATGATTTTGTACCGGCGCAAAATGATACATAGTTCCCGAGACAAAAGGTAAATGCAGCCTCATGACCGAGGTCGGAGGAATCACCCGACCCGGGACCACCCGCAGACCGAGTATAAGAAGCACAGGGTACGTTCTACGGGTGTACACCATGTGCCTCGGATATGTTGTGAGCACAATGGTCTTTCTCAAGTACATTCTTTGTGCAAAAGAATTCGGAACGTTGATCTTCATCACCCAACCCCGAATCGAACGGGACCTCCTGCATGAACAAAATCGTCACTTTTCAGATTTTGCAGGTGCGCATTCCATGTGCTATTGGGTGTCTTCAGCACCTTGTTCTTGTATTACTTACCAGCGGAAACAGGAGTCATAACAAAGTTGGATGCAGAACTGAAGATCCGGAGGGATGGAGATCCTGCATTTCACCCCACCGAACGAGTAGACTGCAGCAAAGCACGGTGATAGCTTATATCGGAATTCCTGCTTTGAATTTCTACGAGGCAGATCGGAAATAAAATTGGCTTTGAATAAAGAAGCTTCACGCCGTGAGCGTCTATCACCCGATCCCGAATCGAACGGGGACCTTCTGCAGGAAATCACTAGCGCTCACGAAGAGCTAACTGCTGCAGACGCACTCCATGTGCTATCAGGTGGGTAAACTATCTTGTTCTGAGGATGATTTTGTATCAATGAAAAAGTAACGGCTACTAAGGCAAAGGAGAGGACCACGCCGGCCAACAGAAGGAGATTGTAGTGGCGAAAATAAGAGTTACTTATGCACCTGAAGCTGCCTGAAAAATCGAATCGATGATGGATACTGTAGGCCTTCTGGCTCTCTAGATAAGACACTAGGCAATTGCAAGCGCAAGCAAGTCGATATGGAGAGAGGGTTGGGCCCAGCATATTGCATTCGTACGAGCGAAATCAGAAACGGAACAAGCATGGCCCGTTTTCACTGTGCCGCAAGAATAAATCGCCAATCCGCCGCACTTTGCAAAGACCGCAACGCCAAACGAATGAATAATATGTCTGAGCGCTCGTTAGATTTTGGAAGACGGCCTTGGACGAGATTACTACTGTACTAGTACTGTAAGGAGATTTGAAGGAGATCCCGAAAACGACGTGAGTCAAATGGAGAGAGAAAGAAGCCAAGTGGAATAAGTCACAAGTGGAACGGAACGGTGATGAGAGTGTTTGATGGCGGCATCTGCCGCGCACAGCCACAACCTCTTCCTTCAAGTTCCTCGCCCACCGTACTTCGACGCCGGCCTCGAGCTCTTGAATCCGCTCAAAGCGGCATGAAACGATGACGAAAGGATCGCAAAGTCATGGTGGGTGTCATTTTCTTCGTTAGACCGGTCCTGTGCTGCAGCTACTCACTCGTGCGGCAGCGTACTTGGCTGGATCTCGCTCCGTTCGGTGTGCGCCGCAGGCCACCGCCCGATTCACCGCCGTTTGCTCTGAACGAAGCTATACGACGCGTACCCGTCCCGTCCCCATGCGGGTCCGCCCACGCTTCTCGTCCCGATCCCGATTCCGACGTCGACGCCCCCGCGGGCGAGCGCGTCCTCGACTTCGCCGCTCTTGCTCCCGCCGCCCCGCCGCTTTCCTCCAGCCCTCCAGCCCTCACCCCACCTGGCCCCCGGACTCGGCGACGACTTGGAGTTCTCGAATCTCAATCTCCCGATGCTACGGCTACATCCTTCTTGGCTATCTTGGCGTATGTGCATGCGGGTCTCTTCCTCTTCCCACCCTTCTTAGCTTTTTGTCGCCCACCCTCGCGTCCGCTCTGGCCATGCTGCAGTTGTCTCCGCTCCGCCTCCCCGGGCATCCTCTCGACAATTTCCAAATCCAAATCGATCATGACCTTCGGCTTCGAACCATTGTGCTCGTCCCGCCCCGCCCTCATTCCGCCCCTGCTCCCTCTCTTCTCCTCCCTCGTTCCTGCCTTCGACCCGCTATCTCTTTTTTCTACCTTCCACTTGGGATCAACGCATCACGGCGGCCTACCGGTCGAACTCCTCACCTCCATCTATCTTCTCTTCTGCCACACAGACTGAGTCTTGCGATGCAACGCGATTGCCGACTGCTTCCCCGCCGGTATGGCTTCAAGGTCGAGTCCTCGGTAAAGTGGTTCGTCCTCGATGGACTGCTTTGATCATGAACACTCTCGATCGACACCCTGGCCACCTGTTCTCTGCGGCTACCGTCGTTCTCTCGCTTCGTCGAATGGTCTCCTCCGCCTTTTCCCTCCGTCTCGTCTCCGTCTCCGTTCCTTCCACCTTCGTACCTCTGTGTCTACTCTCCGCCCACGCCGCTTCCCCGGGCGCACTGTTTCGTCCATTCTCCTACCATCACCAGCAGTTTACTTCATATCGTGCGCCGCTATCGCCTGCTTCTGCTTTCCTGCTTTGCCGACGGCCAGCGTCGACGCTTCCTGCGCCTCCGCTTCCTCAATCCAGCTTGTCAGGCACCTATAACTTGCCATCTATCGATGATTTCACTGTATTTGCGCACAACTTCGCTTGCTTGAGCTATCAACTCTTGTCCACGGTTGACTCTGCCTGCAATTCCTGTCCATTATTCCCTGTTATCTGAGCTGAACTACGTATGCATGTATGTATCCTTTGCGCATGCCGCATGCCAATCGCCTATATCTGTGCCGTTTCCGAAGGACCGACCGATCTTTCCATCGTCACGCTTACCCACATCCTCATCTCATATCATCTACTTACTTTCAATATCACATCTTGTATCACTTGCTCTTAATCCTATCAATTGTTTCCTCCGTGCTTGCTTATATCCATGCATGTACCCTGTGCCTCCGTGCGTTACTGTACCTTTTCCGTCTCGTCTCGTCTGCCTGGCCCGGAGCCGCAGCCCAATTTCCGGTACGTCGAACCTCAAATTGAATGCAGAGCAAGGCTGGTTGAGTATATCGAATGTGCCAATGCTTTAAATTTGGGAGCACGAAATCAGAATGAAATCAGAAACGGTGGGCTTCTAGAAATGAAGAAAAAAAAAAGAAAAGAAAACCCTTTGTGCACTGCACATCGCCTGACCCCGAATCGAACGGGGACCTTCTGCACGGGTTAGGTATTCCCTAAGAAGGCTGCGAACTCCCGCAGACGCACACCGTGTGCTATCAGGTGGTTTAGCATCTCGTTCTAGGGGCGATTTTGTATGGGTGAAACGTATTTGGTCAACAAAAAAAAAAGACCGCCATCGTTACAAAGCCGTCACCCACCCCTGAATCGAACAGGGCCACCCGCGCAGGCAGCACGAAGAGATACGTTATTTTCTGCGGGTGCACACCATGTGCTTGTGGATACCGTACGTTGGAGTGAGCACAGTGGTCTGATTTTGTACAAAAAATTCGAAAACCCTGGCAAACTCATCACCTAATCCCGAGTCGAACGGGACCACCCGCACTGGCAGCACGAAGGCATATGTTATTTCCTGCGGGGGCACACCATGTGCTTCAGGTGCTTTTGTGGATACCATACCTTGGTTGAGGTACCACAGGACACTGAACTTATTCAGAAAAAGTTCAAGCAAAACAAAAAAGACACGAATATCTAGACATCCAATCACCAACCAAGGGGTATGCACTGGGAAATGCCGAGACACCAGCTAGGTGGGTGGGTAGGTCCCAGGGACCCTCAATCCACTTTTCCGACCAAGGCTCCAAATGGTCTGAAAATGCATTTGGGACAATAAAAAAAATTGGGCAGTATATGTTCATAGTTGGTTTATTGGCTAGGTTCGATTGCGCCAAGCAGCCGGACCGGTGCTGTACGACCAACTCGACTTGTCAGCCGAGCAGGATTAGATTGTATTCCATGGTTACTGTGAGGTTTTCCGTAGTCTAGGATGATTTTTCAGACGGTTCTTTGGATTGTATGAATTATTATAAGTACATAGAACTCAAAAATTCTTTGGTTTTGACTGACCGAGCTGCCCAATTACCGCATTTGGAGGTGGCGGTGTTGTGGCTGTGCTCGGCTAGAGGGTGGGTGGGTCCTTGAGTAGTCTGTTTGTAAGTCAAGGTGCTCGTTATTATATAATCAGGCTTTCAAGACCTTCCTCCTTTTTTTGAACTCTGACTATGTCTCTAGTGGGAATTTATACATGCTATCTGTACTCTAATTTATTTGGATTTTCTGGATGCTGTTTGACTCCTTTGCGCAAAGGTTGAAGTTTGTGAGTTTTTGTCGCATGGATGTCACACCACAACCAATGAAAATGTACCACATTGTTTTGAGGGTTATTTTGAAAATTCTGTGGAGACAGATCGTCTCGAAATAACTACTTCATATGTGAAAAGAACTGGAAAAATGTGCCGGGAAACGAAAACAACACGAAAAGAGGTCAAATTGAAACTCCGACACTTATGTAACAAGATTCTGGTCCGATCGGACCCCATGCTTACTAACAGACTGAGTTACAAGGTAAAAGTTGTATCATCTGTCTAGGAGAGACTAAAGTCCTTGAGTGTCTTATTCCACTGTTCTGACCTGGTGTATCAAATTTTAAGGTCATTTACCCCTTGCAGCGTCACTCATTGAATTTAACGTCAATTCCTGCAGGTGCTTTGCATATGCTGTTAGGTGACTTGAAGGCCTTGTTCCGGCAGTAAGTTGGTACTGGATAAATCGGAAGGCATTCACATCCAAAAGTTGGTTGAGCATCTATCATGAAGAGCAACCCTCTGCAGGCCCACATGTGCTATCCGGTGGGTTGAGCACCTCCTTCTGCCGAAGCTTTCATAGCCGAAAAAAAGTCAACTTGGTCGAAGACAAAGGACCATCGTCGAAGCAGAGAAATCACCTGACCCCGAATCGAACGGTTGGTCAGCAAAAATAACCATTTCATGTTGAATAATTATCTGACCCCGAATCAAACGGGACCACCCGCACAGTGATGAGCACTGCCGCTCGCTGGTCACGGAACGCGGTACACTCCGCATGTCTTCCACTGTTCTTTTCTTGTTCCCTTCGTATCCCGTGCCTCTCTCGTGTTCCCGGCTATTGAACATGCCGAGACCGTGACATTTCCGGCTATTGAACGCGCCCGCGACAGTTTGTATTTAATTTTGACTCAGCATCCGGCTTCGGAATACAAAGTAGCTGAAATTAACATTACTTCTTTCACATTTTACTTACACTATATAAACTTCACCTGTAATCTACTACAAAACAATATAGATCAGTTCACTGCACTGCTTTTCGTCTCTGTTTCGGCTTGAGCCTTCGTTGTTGCTCATGCTTGTCTTTGTCTAGTTCTCATTTGGTCCCTCGTCGTCACACTCCTCTCTCTCTCTCCCTTCCCCTCTACTCCCTCTCATACGAGACCTGAGAATGGGTTGGCCCACTCGCAACACATTCGCCTTGTGGTTGCCATCCTCGGAGTTGCAGATCTGGTATTTTGTTTATCAGCTCGCGCTCAATGGGACCATCAGCGTATCAACAGGCAACACAAAGACATGTGATTGCTTCCGGGTGCATGCCATGTGCTTCGGATGCTTTGCAGACACCTTATCTTGCAGTAAGCACAGCATTTTCTTTTTTTTTCATACAAGAAATCTTGGGAAATTTGAAGCGGATTCTCCTCATCACCCAGCCCCGAATCAAACGGGATCACCTGCATCGACAATCGAAATAATTCATAAGATTTCAAGGTGCATTCCATGTGCTATTGAGTGTCTTGAGGACTGTGTTCTTGAGGGGACTTTATCGGAACCACTGCCTGGAGCACTGTATAAAGGTACAATATGGTACAGAAGAGAGCGTGTAGATAGTGACTGTCACATGTCACAGCATCCATATTCGGATGCTGTCTGCAGTTGGTACCAACAGACTTTGAGCTGGCCAAATGAGAGCTGTCCCCATAGAAGGTTGGCTGAAAACAGAAGGGATACTCAGTACCCATCCATATGCTATTTGAATTTTGACACCTGAGGTTGTATCTGGATTTCTGCTTGGAACTTTTCCAAAAATTAGCTTGGATGACAGAACTTTACACCGTCGGACTAATCAGACAACGTCGCAAAAAAAGGATGCCATTCTCACTCTCATTGAATCACACAACCCCGAATCGAACGGGATCTCCTGGATCCCTACTAATTCAATTGAGGGCCAGGTCCTGAAGATGCATTCCATGTACTACTTATTGAGTGTCTTGAACACCTGCGAGCCTATACTGCGAGAATAGGAGTTATTCGGACACAAAAATCTACTTGAAAAACGGAGGGGGGATGGAACTCGTGCATAACCTGACCATGAGTAAAGCAAAGGGAGACGGAGACCAGGTTAAATCCGGTCCTGCACTGTTTTCGAGTTGTACAAGCGCAAACATGAGCATGAATGAACAAAAAAGGTGGTTTCAACTAATGAGGATGTCACCCAACCCCAAATCGAACGGAGACCTTCTGTATGAGACACCAAATCATCGTGCGCGAAGTCCCACAGATGCACACCGCATGCTATCAGGTGGTAGAGCATCTCTCTTTTGCAGATGCACTTGTACCTGCCAACAAGCAAGACTACAGCGACAGAGCTGGGGGGTTAAACACGCCCCGAATCGGACGAGACCACCCGCACAAGCTAAAAACCAGCAATGAACTACTTGCTGTCTACAGATGATTTTGTATGGGTGAAAAAGTACAAAAGAAAGACCCACAGCCCAAGCCATGAATCAAACAGGGACTGACCACAGGCAGACCGCAACTGAAATTGAAGATGCGGGGCGCACCATGTACTTCGGGTGCTTACGGGATGCTTCGGCTTGGTAGTACACCAAACCTCTGACTCCTGAATTAGTGGTAGACGTTTGTTTGATTCCAGGGAGTCCCGCATGCGATGCGCATTCCATGATGGGTACGCAGGTGTCTCAAACACATTCTACCTGGCTGTGGAGGTGGAGAAAACAATCAAAAAAAACTTGAACACTGGGTGTTGGTAACAAGGAGGAGACTGCCAAGTAAAATAATATATATGCTCAAAATGGCCACCAGGTTTAAATGTGGGGTCGACGTCACTGTGTGTTGAAATCTCGGCCTTGTACGAGCGAGCTCAGAAAGTGAGCTACTCTAGAAACAATGAAAAGACAACTTCACCCACGCCCAGGGGACTACGGCAGCTACGCAGACTGCCCAGACTTCGAAATTTGAAGGCCTGGGGGACGTTCTGGGGGGTACACAGTCCACACCATGTACTTCGGGTGCTTTGCGGACAGCGGCCACGGCTTCCAGAGGACATGGAACCGCTCATTACGAAAATTGAGCAAAAGAGAACTGGGCATTCAAATCACCTAACTGCGAATCAAACAGGATGTCCTGCATCACTCCGAGTTCCACATTTATGTGCTGCAGGCGCATTCCATGTGCTATTGGGCACCTTGAAGAGTGTTGTGTCGAAAACAAGAGTTACTCATGCAAATAGCACTTATTGACAAGATGATGATCTGCGGAGTGAGGATGTTTGACTATTGTGGTGTTGAAACATGAAACGGTATCTTGACTCTCGAAATGTTGAATAGATGGGGTAATATGTGCCAGAAGGTATGAGTGTTGGTGTCAGACAGACATACCGAAGAATTGCAGGGAGAAAAGCTAGCGGAGGGGATGATGGGGGGCAGAAAGGAACGAACACCGACAGATTTAGACAGCTCTCCGTTTTGAACGGCCATTGGGTGCCCCAGATTGTGGACATGTGGTAGGCTGGAAACGGCAATAATGTCATAGAAAGGAGCCCTCGAGGCTAAGATTTGATGCCGGGGGGAGAGATCTGAGCAATCTGTCACGAGAATTAGCATAATGTGGGAGGAAAGAATGTAAACATGTGCACATGTAACCAGGACATCTGCTTAATATCCGAAGAATTTCTCCCCTTTTGCTCTACTAGTGATGTTCAGGGCTGGGCCGAGGCCTGCAGGCTGAGCCGAGCCAGGCCCATGCTTGAGCAAGCTGGGCTGAGACTGGTACAGGGCTTTGGCAGGCCCAGGGCTCAGGCTTGAGAAATACCAGGCCTGCTGGGCCCAGCAAGCCTGGGCCTAGATATATATATTTAACCAGTTCATGGGGGTTGTAATCTCTAAACAGATTGAACTAAGCTGTTTAAACATTCTCATTTGTCAGCAACTAGGTCAGCCTGACAGCGAATAACTCAATGCAATACCCAACCAGGATAAACTGCAGAACCCTAGTAACTGGTGTGTTCCCAACTCCAGGTTGGGAGGCGGTACATAATAGGATGCAATACAAGGAGGAACCAGAAACAAGTTGAATGCAGAGTGGTATCTACAGAGGATTAGAACCCAAGGTCTAGTTGCAACCCAGAATACAATGGAAAAGAATGGTTCCAGGGCGGAGATACAACCCAAAGTGTAGGCCAAGGTAGGGCCTGTGTATAGATGAGGTAGAATCTACAGTACATGAGATTCTACTGACTACTGAGTTTATATACTGGTAAACTAATTAAATAACAATCATGATCGTAACCCCGTAATCAATGCAAAGGAGTCTAGAATAAAATACTTGCACCTCCTCTATGTTTGAACCAAGTAGTTAGGGTCCTAGAAACCCAATCCTCAAGGGGCCCTGTTCCCTATGTGTTGTCCCTTGGATAATCTGTCAATTGGTAACAGGTTTCAACTGTGGGATTTTTAGATCCCATGCTGCACGTGACAATGATGCATTGATATGCATTGTTGGGTTGTTCATGAAAAAGGACATGTTGATCAAATTCATGACATCCCCTCCTCTCTTCAAAGTTGTTGTCCTTGACGACTCATGTCCCTGTAGTTTCCTCCTGAGTTGAGTTTTATCCTCCAGAGATTCTCTGTGTTGTGGGGCTTATTGTCACTGCCCATCAATTACTACCTGTAAAGGCCTCTCTCCTGTCTTCTTCATTCAGGAACATGCATTAATCCCCTTTGGATTTCTCCCCTCCTGATGTCCCAAGGTTTGGATGGGTTATACCAGAGTTGCAGGGCTTATTGTTACCACCTGTCATTTTAATTCCTGCATTGGCATCCCCTTTTTCTTCAATTGCTCAGGGCCCCCTTTTATAACCATTCGCTGTTGGTGCATCCCTCCCCCCATGAAGTAACCCAGGTTGTAGAAATTCCTCCAACAACCCAGGTGTGTTTTTGCTTCCACTGGTCAAGCCCCTATCCTGACACTGCCCCCCGCAGATCCCGGTGAAACACTGTTCCCCAGGTCCACCCAAAGAAGTTGTCATCGCAGCAGGCTTCTTTGATGTACTTCCAATCTAGAAGCCATCTATTTGCCTTGCCCCTGATTGATCGTCACCTCGGCAAAAATAACCCTCTGCAGGTTCTCACTTTCCATGCCCCTGAAGATTTAATAATGGTGGTGAAGATCTTCAGGGTCCATTTTCGCTCTCTCCTCTTCTCCCAACTATGCCACTTGACTTTATTGACATTATCTGCCTCTGGCACTTCGGGTTCCATCTTTTCAAGTCCCGTTGGCTTTTTCCACAGTTTGTGTTGAACTGGGATGCTCATAGCACACCCCACGGACTCTCCCTGCTCAACTATGGCATCATGAACCCCCATTGGTTTTTTTTACAAATGTTCCTCTGATGTGTCTGCATTGGAACTTTTCACACCAGACCATACTTGCGACTCTTTGCCAATTGGAATCTGCAGTCCTCATCCTGTTACTCACTGCAACTGTCTTCTCTGGAACTGGATCCTAGTTCCCAGTATGCAGGACTTCTTTGGGTTCCACCACATTTCTTTCATTGAATTCCTCCACTGGGCAGTGCCTTCTCCATGGTGCTACCACTTTCATCAGCAGGCCACCTTCGTGTTCCACAAGGAGGTTACAAAGTATTCTTCAGAGTGGTCTGTGGGGGAAATTGCACATCAACACTTCTTGGTGTAGGCATTCTTGGAATTCTTATGGTGTACTGAAGTGCAGGGTCCCTCAGATTGGCCAATCCTTTTTGTGCTGGATTCATTGTGCGGGCTCACCAACCCCCACTGCTGAGTTGGATGCATTGTTTGGCAGAATGACCCTGGAATTTGAAACCCATGGGAAGGACTACCACCGAGCAGAGAATGCCTCAATGCGTGATTCCCACCTCGGCCCATCATCACTGACTCTACTGCCACCAATGGTAAAGCCAAAAACAAATGGTGCTGTTAGCTTGCTTGACACGAGCACCCTTGCCAGCGAGCTGTATGCCTACTGAGGGAGCCTGTACTGCATGTCACTTGCAAGCTTGTCAGATTCAGGATTGGTGATTGCAGAGGAAGAAGAGTGGATGGAGGATGATCCTGATACAGAGACAGAGCTAGAGCATGAGGCGAGGATGAGGACAAGGAGAGCAGAAGCAGTGGTTAGGGGAGTTGGTTAATACATGCTGATTTAGGTGCAGAGTGTTTCATTTCATTTGTGAGATGCCCCTATACACGCTTATAGGTATGACTGTGATATGACATTATGAAATGCATGAAAGTAATTGATTTCATTCTGGGACTAATTTCATTGCCTGGTGCTTTGTAGCAGGGAGCCTTTTCAGTGCCTTCCACTTACATCTCACGGCATCCTCAGATTGATGCAGCTGGTCAGATGCCAATCAGCAGTGTGTAGACTGCAAAGTACTTGTTACCCCTTCATGGTACTCACCTGTTCAATTCCGCAATTGACCAACTTGCAGATGAGATGATATATCTAATATTCAATACAGAAGGAGACCAGAAACACCTGTCAAAGAAATTTGATGAGATGAATAACTCATAATAATCCTACTCAGTGGTCGGAGGCAAAGACTTGAAACAAAAATTGATGGCTGTGAGGAAATGAAGTTAAAATACTGACTACGATAGTTCCCATAAATCTATGAATGTCATTTCAGCATGCAAATAAAAGAATATGAAACATGAGCCAGTAACAAAAGATTCAGAGTCTCAGACTAGAGCCACTGTTGTAGGTTATTCTTGAGAAGGAGTCTTCATTGGCTGCTGTGTAGGTGCCTGCAACTTTGGAAGTACTGTTAGGTTCTCATAAGGTAATCAGAGACACAAATCAGGCTACTATAACTCTAATAAATATATAAATCCAATTCCAATGTGCAAATTAAGAAATATAAAAGAGGCAGTGGCAGAGGAATCAGCATGTCACACTAAGGTCACTTTTGCAGGTTGTTCTTGGGAAGATAGAAACTCCTGTGGCCATTGCTTTGGTGCCTGTAATGCTGAAAGTATTGTCAAGTTGTCCTTATGAGGTCTTTCAATGGTAGCCAGCCTAGAGTCAATTTCAGCTACTGCTTTAGCCTGTGATGACTTCTCAAATAATGGTCTAGCTGTCTGCCAGTGCATGATTGCTGTGGTGGTATTTCCATGTTTGTGTGCAATATCTCCAAGCCGTAACATGCACTCTGCACGACTTCGATGCACATCCATGTATGTGAATCCCTCTAAAGCTACTATGTAGAGTGTGTGTGCAGTCTTTTCATCCTCATTGAGAATGAATACATCACCAAGAAACAGGAGAGCCTTGTGAAGTGCCAGTTTCTCTTTGACTTTGTATGCAAAACCCAAGTATATCACAGGCCATCTATATTGCTTTGGACTGGCTGGCCATGCCTTGATGTTTGCAAGCTGTTCCAGACAGGCAGACTTGTGCTCAGCAATCCTAAAATGACACCATTTCTCAAATTCCATCTGTGCCAGGTCAAATGTGTGATCTCTGAGATTGAGACATGCCTCAATTATTTTGCATTCCCTGAGATCCGAGTCCTGCCAGCTCTCGAAAATTCCTGTTGCTATGTTCAAGTTTTTATGTATATTTGCTGCACTACACCCAATCTGGATGCCAATATATGCAAAATTTAGAAAGGCATTACCATATGCAGTACTGTTTTGGTCAGGAGACGTTGTTTCAGCTATGCCACTGTAGCTGTTTTGGGCTTTGATATAATCTGATTTCTGAAGATGAATCTCAGCTTGGTCAAGTGAAATGTAATTATCAACAATCCCTCCAGACATGCCACAAATCTCAAGAAGCACTCTTGCCCCATGGAGCTTTTCCAGACTTTGATGATACTTTCCCAGATATCTGGAGCAACAAGCCTGAAGGCGGAGTGCAATTGCACTGGTATACAGATCCATTGACAAGTCTGACAGCTGCTGTGCCTCCTCGGCAAGTGCGAGGCCAATGGAATAGTCCCCATAAATGAACTTTAGCTGAGCAATACGAAACAAAGCAAGATATTGTTGCCTAATGTGCCCAGATATTTTTGCTAATTCTTGGGCTTTGTGAGCAAATTGCAGACCACTGGATGAAGTGGAAGTCAGGTGGCAAAACATCGAAGCTGCATAGTAGAATCTCGCTATAGAGATGATGAGACCACTGCAGTTCATTGGATGAGAATACATACACTCAAGGAGAGGATCATTAACATCTTCCAAGCATAATATGCCCTCAGCTAGCATCTGTTCTAGTGATGATGTACGATAATATACATAAGACTCTAGAGCTCCAATAATGAAATGCATCTTCAGTCTGTAATCTGAGGTCTCAGATAAAGTATGCTGAATATGATACATTAAGGAGCATTGGCCCCGGCCAGTGAGTCGGTAGAAGGAGTCCAGTGATATACTACAGTATATGATGGCTGCAAGATTGGAACAATCAGAAACCAAGCCTTGTTGCAAAACTTCCTGTAAATTCCCAAGATTTGCAGTGATTTTATTGATAACAGGTTTGAGCTGTCCATCTCTATATTGTTCATATAGCTTCAAAAGTTCATTGAAGTACTCTCGGAGAGAGTGTATAAGACATGGTGATGGAGGTAAGAACTGCTGGATATGCTCTCTCACAGGCATCAGTACCAAAAGCCGTTTGTTATTATTCTGATATGCCAAGGAAGTTGCCAATAAGGCTGCCTTGCAGCTTAGAATATTTGAAATAGGAAGTTTACTTTGCACCAATTCAGCATCTGACAGGCCATTGGGCAGTATTGAAAGGAGACTCAATAACTCCTTGCTTTCAGGTGAGATCCTTGGACTTGAAAGAGAGAGGCTGATAGATGCATCAAAATTTGACTTTCGGTCATATCCTACAGAGAGCACAGATGTTTTCTCTGTTTTCCATCGAGACAAGACATTTTCCAAGCCCTCATAGTCAACCAAGTGGGCAAGGAGATCCACAGCCAGAGGCATATTGTCTGTGAAGCTAAGAAGTTGGCTGAAATCTGCAATTGAATGAGCATTATCTGTGATGTCTATAAAGGTTTGCTGTGCAGCATTGTTGGAGAGAGGTTGCAGAGGTGATAAAAATGGATGGGTCCATCCAACTCCAGCAGGCCTCTCTGCCCCTCGCATGGTGATCTATGACTTATTAGAAAGGAATGGAAATAGAAGGCAGGAAAGATATGTACAATTAATCCCAGGTGTTGGACCTCTGTTAAGAGTGAAAGAAATTCCTCAACTTGACTCCGAGACTGAATAGGTTCCCATACTGTTTCCAGGTTGTCCAGGACCAATAAACAAGATGGTTGCTTGGAGAAATACTGGACAACAGTTTTTGTGAGATCTTTGCCAGGATTCAGTCCAATGTGTAGTCCAATCAGAGCTGCCAGTTCAACACTAGTGGTTGCAGGTTCCACACTGACAAAGAATCGTTGTTTGAATCTGGTAAGAGTATCTGGATGATGCAGAGCTGCTTTGGCTAGGCTTGTCTTGCCCATTCCACCTCCTCCGAGAATTGCTATCCTACTGTTTTTCTGACTCAGTAGCATCTTCATGATGTCTGCCAACTCTGTTTCACGACCATAGAAGATCTTGGGTTTTGAGGGCAGCAATGAAAATGAATTTGAACTTTGGGGAAATGAGTAAAAAAAAATGGATGACAACTGGTCTCGCACCTATTTCCCAATTCCATGGGACCCAAGTGCACCTGTATACCATTGGCTCAATACACAGACAGTCAATTTGTCACATACTGATAAGCCATCAGTAGTTGTGCTGGTTTCAGACATTGTTGAAATTAATTCAAGCAATTCTGTATGCTTGATTTCTGCCTCTTTTTCCATCTCTCTGATATCTTTGAACACTGCTCCACCAGTGTGAACCTGCAACAATGTATTCAATCTTCTGGCACAAAACAAAGCCACATGCCCTACTTCAAACACTCTCTTTGCTTCATCCAATTCTCTATGACAATCTTTGACCAGGTTTTTCGTGTTGATGTTCCAAAAAAGCTGCTTGATCCTGTTGCTATCTTGCTGTGATCCAATATATGTGTATATCTTGTGAAGAGTCCTGTGTGGAAAGCTTGTTTAAAGGAATTCATGATTGTGAAATCAGTACCTTACTTCATGAATTTCCCCACATGATCTGTCATTACAGGTGATAGTGACCCTGTAGCTTCGGACTTGATATGAAGATTGATAATTGCATACAGCACTTGGTAGAGGTTCTCCACTAGCTGAACACATTCTTTCTTGTTTTGCTTCACAGTCTGGCATATCTGGTGAGCTCCAACTTCCTAGGATTTTTATCAGATGTCCCTGTACCTGAAGTAAATTGATCAAGGACTCAGTGGTCTTTGAGATTGATTGAACAAAGGGAGGAGCAAATGCCTCGTTGAGATCATGGAAGAGTGCCACTAGAGGAATCAAACAGTGAGAAAGGTTCTCAAATCGAACTTCGGTCAGAGTAGCCTGGCGAGGCATGATAAAAGATGGGATCAAGGAGAACATCTGGAGTTGTACTTATAAGTCTCTCAAGGCTGTGTCGATATTTTCTACACGAGCGTCCGGCCATTTGAGTTTACTGCTATCTCAGATAGAGGGCCTGGCCGGTTATTTTTCTGATTAGGCAACTTTCTAATAATCGGGATAATTGTAAACAATTTTACCATCTTTGTACATTATGAATCACCGGGAAACGGGAGAGCCGGCATTTTGCTACGCCGCTCGACCCTAAAGGGCATCCCCTCTCATGGCTTGCCCGCCTGCTCGCCAATACTGAAAGGGTACATGTGATTCAAGAACAAAAATACATCCTCGAGCAAACGTCCTCAAAGCGGGATGGTGCTGGGCGGCCGTGGTCGGAGCCGTAGACGCAGAGGTGTCTACCTGGGAAAAAAAAGACAAAAGGATTTATCATATCCGCGCACGCAAGCAATCAGATGCGATGAGTAACATACCCGGAACCAGACAGCTATCCTCATCGCGCAGAATCCCACAGCACACCGTCTTCCTCCGCTGTCCCTCCGCTGTCTGCTCCCCCTGGACGATGCGAAAGATCAGGAGGGAGAATGCGTCTTGCACTTTGGCACCGCGCAGCGCACCCCGATCCCCACGCGTAACATGTTCTCGGTCTTTGCATCGTGTCTGCCCACGGTGCACCCCAGCCTACTCCCGCCACGCCCCGTGATAACTTTGCGCATCGAGCAGCGAGCCCTCCACGTGGTCTTCAGCCCGAAAGCACAAAGTAGGAGTGACTTGATTACTCTCAGCGTGCAACGCGGGCAGCCTTCGCAGCACTCGATTGGCATGAGCAGGTGCGGCACGCGGTAGTCTTGCATTGCTCAATGGCGGAAGAAAGACAGTTCAGGAGTGGGGGCACGGTGGGCAGGGGCCAAGAGCAGGCGCGCCCGGAAAATAAGACGAAGACGCTGAGTGTGTGTACGCAAGCGTTAGCAGGAAGTAGATTATGCACCTGTGACTACACACAATGTCGCTGAATTCGAAGTCAAGTCCAAGTTATCCATCCGTCCATCTATCCTTGTCCTTGCGCCTCTGGAGAAGCCCCCCAATTTTGATCTTGTGGAGATACAGCCTCTTTTGAACTGGGGCCAGAAGGGACTTGGCAGCTTCTGCAAGTTCTTTGATTACTTCCTGGCGATTGGATTTCCGGAATACTGTCTTCAGGACCCAATCCTCCAGTTGGAACGTGCGATCGATATTGAGCACACGATTATTATTTTATGAATGCATTCTCTGATCTTATACAGGTTTCCTTGCCCAGTATCCAGCGCTGGCGATTCCGCACAGAGCTCTGTCCCCCATACCCCTACGGAGACACAATTGTGCTGCCAAGGGTTGAAAATCGACTTCCCATCCGGAAAACGGGACCATCCAGATGTGGCAGACACAGCACATTGATGTGCTGCACACTGCATTCATGTGTGGCACACCTGCTGAATATGCGGCACGTGGGCTTCAAGTCCGGCACATCTGCGGACGTCATCAGCACTGTCACACGGTTCGGCAATTGCCGCACCTCAGCGCAAAAAGTAAAATCTTCACAGCCCGAATTGGTTGGTCAAGTCCATCAATTTGGGGCCTTTAGACCCAAGATGATGCAACCGCATTTCGAGACACAGTGGTCGAAATGGGATTACGTCATCGCATGGGCCGCGCTAGCGTTCCCCGCACAAACCTTGTCCGCGTCTAGCTGCGCACCCGGACTTCTCCCTCTCTCCTCACCGCATCGTCCCAAAGCGGCCACCTAAGCACCTTGCCCATTTGACAACCCACAGGATCAATTACAACTTGAACTTCACCAGTTGAAATACATTGACTGGGAAACTTCCGAGTATGGCCTTGTTTGGATTATATAGTTGTGAAGATTATGTGGATACACCCAGAGAGCTGTATAACCTTTAGAATGGTTGTTTGAGCATCACACAAAATTGTCTCGAAGTAAGTGGCTATGTGCTTGAGGTGGCAGAACGGAATTAGGAATTAATATATACAGCTCAAGTCGACCAAACATTTGCATGATTTTGTATACTTTCAAAATACCTGAAAGGAGCAGAAAGTAATCATTCTCAAAATGAAATCCTAAGTACTAGCTACAAATGAAATTTGAGGCTCACATTCACCTCGCATTTGACGCGTCAGATTCGACTTTGATGCATGCCGAGGTTGATTCTGACGGTGCAAAAGTCGGCGTCGCATTACTGAGGAACTTGCGAAGCTGGACGATATCAATCCAGTCAATATCGACCCACATGTGGGGACTGTCCTTGATAAAGCATGGTGTATAGATCTGAAAGCCTCCGACGCGTCAAATGGGCTAGACGTGGGTGTGAGAAGCGTACCGAGCTTCGAAATGCCGTGATGACACCCATCGACACGCCGTCGATCAATCTCTGGTCCTGGGGACTGTGTTTTGAAGGCATTGGGACGCGTTTTTGAATGGAATGAGCTCAGGAGGAGCGGGGGGTTGTAGGGGTAGAGGAAAGAAAGAGCGGGGTTTATTTGGCCCTGTTTTGCACGAAATTGCGTGCTTGATGCGACTCCAATCATCGGCACTTCCCTTTTGGAAGTGTGCCGCACTTGGTTCAGATGCGGCACATGTGCCACATATAGTATTAGGTGTCCCGCAAATCAAATGTGCCGCACCGTCGCGTTTGGTTTATCCTCGCCCGGAAAAAACGCACACACATCATCTCCATTCGCGCTTCACGGGGGAGTACCATGGGGTTATCATTCAATTGATGATGCCTTTTACCTTCGTGCAAACGCGTGCTCTGATGCCGTACTGCGCGAGAACAATACACAGTGCGCGAATTGCCGTGATCTGCTCTCCAATATCCAGGTACAAGGGATATTGCATCGCATTGAATATGGCGTACATCAGAATTCGCTCCTGGTATTTCATCCGATCCTCGGCTTGATGGAGATTGCGCGACGTCGCGCCGAGCAGGCTCGAGGCATGCGCCTAAGGAAGCTCAATGATGCCCGGAAGATAGGACAGAAAATGGAGACAATCGACGACTATAAAGAGCTTACAATGGCCATTGTGAGCGGCAAGATGGCACGGGTTGGGAATTTGCTTAGATCCGGATTCGCAAATCACGCTGGCGTGTGTGGACTCGTGCGATTGTGTTTGCGTGCCAAGGTTGGCAAAGTGCGGGCCGCTCACGACGCTATGAGCAGGGCTGTAGGGTTATTGCTCCTACGACTCGGTGGCACACGCGTAGCTGAAATCGGTCACTGCGTGTTGGGCCTGCTGAGCATTTCCACACTTCAACATAATATGACCATTCGCCTGCTTCTTCTGTGCTGGGGGAAGCCCGAGGTGGAGGAGATCGAACATAATCTCGATTCTTGCCAGGAGCCGCTAACCAAATCATCGCCCAGTGATTCTACTGGTACTGTGCCATGCATTGTACACCAGGTCTTGATGTTGGACGAGATTGCAAAGGAGCGGAGGCCCAGATACGACGACCAGAACAACAAAATTGTCGACAACACGCATACAAACTTCCTTTGGACTTTGCATCGGGAACAATCTCGCAGTGCTTTATGATGGCCTGAAAAGGGGGGACACTCATTTGGCTGGTGAAGTACATTTGATCCCAGCATGAACTTTTTACATCAGGGAAACCTCCCTTTGGTAATCCACCTGGATTACCCGAAATTTCCTCCGAATAGCCCCGAATTTGATCAAATTACCACAATTACCTGTGTTACCCTTGTTATCTTTTTTACAATAGTCCCTCTTGAATTCCAGCAAATTAGGGAGAATTATTGAGCATTACCCCAGTATTACCACCAAATTATCGCTCATTTATCGACACATTTCTCATTGACTGACTTGGAATTGGTACGAAACAAGTATATTTTATTCACCAGCTATCGACATACATGCAACTAAGAGTCTACAAACAGAACTATGGTCGGGTACTGGATTCCAAAGTATAGGTCCATCCAGGGAATACAATCTCGCACATTTGCTGCCACATCCATCCAGGTGTACCCACTATCAATCCTGGGGAGGAAAAGGTTTAGTCAGTACATGCAAATGACAACAATGAGTGAGATCGGACACACCGGACATCAACGAGCAATCATATCAGTGTTGTGATGTAATTTCCCATCATGTACACGTACCGTGCATACAGCTGCAAAAGAGTGAGCGAGAGTAGAAACAACAAAGAACACATGCACGAACCTCTGCTACATCACCTACACAGACAGCTGTGGCCGGCCACTTATCCGCAGAGAGTGGACTGGGGGGAAAAGGATCTGTCAATATGGCGAGTGAGACAAGGGACATGTACGCACTTTTGATTGGCGTCATGATATTATTCTGGTCGCTGTCTGTCAAAACCGAGCCCGGGTCAGCGGAGCCGAATAGAGGGACAGGGCACACCTGTACGGCTTGGGTGCTCGGGCTCGCTGTCTGCGTCAAAACCGAGCCCGGGTCAGTGGAGCCGAATAGAGGGACAGGCAGGGCACACCTGTACGGCTTGGGCGCTCGGGCTCGCTGTCTGCATCAAAACCGAGCCCGGGTCAGCGGGGCCGAATAGAGGGACAGGCAGGGCACACCTGTACGGCTCGGGCGCTCGGGCTCGCTGTCTGTGTCAAAACCGAGCCTGGGTCAGCGGAGCCGAATAGAGGGACAGGCAGGGCACACCTGTACGGCTTGGGCTCCCAGTGACGAGAAATCCTCAAGGTTCTGGCCTCCTGTACTGCAGCTCACTGTTGACCTTGATCTTGTAGCCCGAGACGGTAGCAATGATATCAGCATGTCAATAAAAGACGCCGACATGTACGTACATAACCTCTTGCTGTGGACGCAACAGTGATGGAGAGTCAGCTATGGAGGTAAAGGCCAGGACAGGCCAGAATGTTAGAGTAGTCGGTCTTGTAATGCAAACAATCTTGCCGGCCAAGAAAGAATAGGGACAAGCGCCGCTGGCAACATCGCCTACGAAGCTCTATATCACCAACAAATCAGTAAATCTTCGGGAACATGAGGGAAGTGAAGCTCACAATGTCTTGGGGGCATATGCTACGTGAGCCGACAAGAAAAACAATAGCACTAGACAGTGAAAGCGGGAGGGGAAGATGAGGGAAAAGGAAGAAAGGTGTTTGGTCTTGTGGTCATCCCATCAAAACGAACCATTTTTTTGGACACGTATATATGTTGTGACATCATGATGGCTCGGCTAAGTTCGGCTATGGACTTGTACTTTTCGTCGTGTTGCCTGATGATTTTGAACTATTTCTCAAACTGCACTACGACCTGGACCAAGTTTTATTTGGGTCAGTCAAGTAATACACAACCAATTCTGGTTGTTCTGAAAGCTTTATACATTGTTGAGGAAGCTGGAATCAAGGTAACGAAGGTAATCCTGGTAATTCCGGGTGATTACCTCCAGTTACCCCGAATTAATCTGATTTGACAGGCACTTCGCAGATTTCCCCGAATTCCGAGGAAATTACCAAAGGACGTTTTCCCTGATGTATTAGGCTACAGTTCCTGCACTCGGGGTACTGAGCGAAAGTCCCTGCGAGTACATCTTCTCCGCAGATTGCAGAATAGAAAGCAGAGAAGAGCATGTGGTTAAGGTTCTGCAACCTCTCATCACGGCTGTCAAGAACAAATCACAACAGGGAAATACGACATTTCTGCTCGTATCTGTGGCTTCTGACGGTGAATCCCGTGGTGGTACAGCGTTTGCGAAGGAATACATGAAGAAGCCCCTGTCATCTGACTCACCGCTTTATCCTCAGCTTTGTGGGCTGGAATTCATGGACCTGTTGGTTGGCGACGACGACATCACATGTGACAAGGATTACAAGCTCGCTGAAACGCTGCACTTGACTGAGTGCTGAAAATAGGATGATATATTGCAGAGTGACTAAAACCGCACCAACAACAACCAAAACTACTCCCAACACCAAACTACTACTCCTACTCCCAAAGATCAAGTGCATCACTTTGTGAGTTCGGGTCCGGGTCGTAGTATGCAACCAACAGGTTTGAATCAACACAGAAAGTGAAGACCTAGATCACTGTCTCTTTCCTAGGCCACAAAGCGACCATTGTTTGTTGTTCTTTGAAAAGGTTTCAATAGCGAACTGTCCGAGGCAAAAGACCTAGGAGACCCGGTGATGTCCAGGGCTTCGCTTCTCGAATACCAATCGCCCGATGCTACGGCGACGTCCTTCCTTCGCCCCGTTCTGCTGATGCATGCGCATGCAGTTCTCTTCCTCCTCCTTCCCCTCCTCAGCTCCTCATCTCCCTCCCTTGTAGTCCCGCATCCACTATGGATATGCTGCAGTTGTCTCCGCTCCGCCTCTCCCGGTATCCTCTCGACAATTTCCAAGTCCAAATCGATCATCACCTTCGGCTTCGAACCATTATGCTCGTCCCGCTCCGCCCTCATTCCGTACCTGCTCCCTCTCTCATCCTCCCTCATTCCTGCCTTCGAGCCACTAGCTCTTTTTCCTGCCATCCACTTGGGATCAACGCATCACGGCGGCCGACCAGTCCAGGAACTCCTCGCCTCCATCTATCTTCTCTTCTGCCGCACAGACTGAGTCTTGCGATGCGACGCGATTGCCAACCGCTTCCCCGCCGGTGTGGCTTCAAGGTCGAGTCCTCGGTAAAGCGGTTTGTTCTCGGTGAACTGCTTTGATACTGAACACTCCTGATCGACACTCTGGGCACCTCTTCTCCGGTGGCCACGGCTGCCTTCTCCCGTCCCCGTTATTCTCTTGCTTCGCAGTGCGCACCTCTCGTCAGCTTCGTCGCTTTTTCCTCGTCTCCACTACCGCCTTCATTGTCCTCTATGTTGTCCTCCCGCCATTCATCCGCACACTTCGCGTCCCGCGTCCCACTCCCCCACCTTGTGTCCCAGTCTCCTACCTTCCGCGTCTACTTCCCGCCCCCATCCCGCTTTCCTCAACCTACCCTGCTTGACGATTTTACTTTACGCACACATTCGCTCAAGTTATCAATTTAATTTTTTCTTCGTGCACGGTCGACTCTGCGATTCAAGTTCTTCGATATATCTTCTTTTCTCCCTGCTTATCATTTTCTGCTATATAAACTGAACTTGAATGTATCCCTGCGCATGCCCGCGTCGCCATCATCAAAGTTGGCCATACCTTTGCTGGTGCCCTGTGCCCGTTCCATCTCGCCTCGTCTGCCTGGCTCGAAGCCCAATTTCTGGTACCTCGAATGTGGAGTACTGTACTATTACAACCATAGGTTCAGTCACAGGTCACAACACTGGCTGAACTGAACCTATTTCAATTTTGGTCACGGTCACAAGACCTCGGGACCCCCATTTTTGGGCAATAAACGTCGGCAAATTCCGAAAAATCGTCCCAAAAAGGAAATTGAACATATCAAAACTTGAACCTAAGAGGTCACAGGTCACACCCCCTGAACCTACGGTTGTAATAGTACAGTAAGGGACATCAGTTATATTGAATGTACCGAAGTCGTGGAATGCTCGAATGTGCCAAAGTCTTGGGGTGCTCTCAATTTGTAAGAGCTAAATCTGAGTTTATAAGCTTGAAGGCGAAAGCAGGAACAGCGAGCTTCGACGTTCGAAAAATTTTGCCTTTTCGGCATTTTGGGCGCTGCGAGAGTGGAACCAAAATCGTGTGAATGATGTGAGCTGTCCATGTCAACAGCAATCACAATTATGTACCATACTGACCACGGTGACCGCGGCGCTGTAGACCGTTCACATCGTCCTCGACAGTGACGACAAGGCTCCAGGACCATCATCACGCGTCCCTGCTGCCCCCCAAGAAAACAGTCGTCATTAAATCCGAGTCCAACCGCCGCGGCCGCCCCTCCAAGCTCGAGGCGCAGTCCAGCATCACCCTCATCAGTAGCCCAACTCCTGGGCCTGCTGCCATTCAAGGAGAGATCACTGAGTCTACGGCATGGGACAATGCCTATCTCCCTACCCTGCAGCGCCTCCTTGGCAGCCGTGAAGACCCATGGGAGATCACTGACGAGGAAATTGTGGATGCCTTCAAGGCGGTGTTTCCTGGCGTCACCTACAATCTCAAGGCCCCAGGAAATCTGGTCATGAAGAGGGTATGCATCGCAGTAGTTCGTGTTTTAGATATTCTGATGCTGCCTTCAGTCCCGAGACTGTCTCAATAAGGGCTGGTCCTGGTTTCCACTGACCACATTCACCTTTGTCAGGAATTACTTTCAAGATGCCTACCCAGAGGCCACCCCGAGTGAGAAGAAGGCCTTGATTGCGTCATACTTCAAGTATGCGCTTCGCCCGCACGGTCTGATGCTCTTCCTCGAGCCCGAATCGGAATTTCTCCAGGAAACCGATCCTGGTTATCATGTATGTGATCCTTCTGCCGAATGTCAGATGAGCTCAATTTCAAATCAGGCGGGAACTGGGATGTGCAAATCCAAGTTCGTCATCGGGGTATTCGCTCAATTTATCCAGAAAACCGCGAACTCCCGCAAGGATTACAGGTATCTGACCTCGGGCCTGGCTCTCACAGCTGCAGCAAGTTAAATTTCTCATCTGACTGCCTGCAAGCGTTGTCTCTGTTGCTAAAAACCAGTCTATCTTGTTATCGATTTCCAGATGCTCTTTCCCATCACTTCTGCGGGGTTGACATTCTCATCCACACCCACATCATATTCCTCGACATCGGTGCAATTGTTTTCCGATGTAAGCACAGCTCCATCACAGATTCCATTGTTGTCCATTTCACCTGGCGAGACGAGACGAGATTTCTTCACCTCTTTTGGAATATTCTTGCATGGAGTCTTGGCATTGAAGAGGTCGCGAGAATGAAATCAGTCCAATGTGCCAAATAAAGCCAACCCAGGCTATAATCAATCATCCGAGCACCCACAGTGTCAAAGTATATTCTTGAACCATGTCCGAAGTGATTCCCTGCCTCCTTGCACAGTTTGGAGTCATTACCGAAATTTTTGACCATGTCACACTCTGTTGGACCCTCTGCCGAAATGTCGAATAGGTCAAAAGGGTCACGTGTCACACCCCATGTCAATTTGAATGAAATAGTACAGTACTTGTCTTTTGCGCGTCATGCCCTGCCCAGTCTCTGTTACAGAACCGATATATAAATGACGAACAAGTATTTATATATGGTCTGTTAGCAATCACGCCCCTCTTGGCGTGCTGTCCACTGATTACGTACTTCAGTGGCTGTGCGCACTCGACATGTCCACAATCGAGTCCATTACAAGACTTTCAAGCTTTTTGGGGGGCCGAAACCGCTGCGGATCATCGTTACTTACTTCTGAAAAAGTCGTAGAATATTTGGGGTAGGATACAGCGGAAAAATGTACATGTTTCGGGCGAGGCCGATTATCTAAGCCCGATTCGGCCGATCATCCCGATGTTTGCGCTTCCTCACAGAATTTCGAGCACTCAGTGGAAATTCACCAATAAGACTCGGTAGATGTCAAGTACAAGTCAATATAGACTCCTGGTATGAATTAGAGATCTAGAGAACCGTTGGAAGCTGCAGCAAAAAGGCGAAGAAAGTGAGTAGCACAGCCACATATTGCATAATCAGTTGACAGCACGTCAAGCACAATCACATTGCTACAAGACTATGCCCTGCCTGTCTTTACTCGCCCCCATTGAAATTGACCTGCCTGTCTTTAATTCCCCCTTCCCAACTACCCTGCACTCCCCGCACCGCCTGTCGTTACTCGGACCGAGCCCGTTTTAGCTACGAATATCGCGTCCATTTACATATTGAATGTACAAAAAATTGCCTTATTTAGTATGCTATATCTTTGTGGCTCTTGCGCGGTCTCGCGGCTCCCGTAGCAGAGGAAAAAAAATGTCTCGCGCAGCATTTTTTACATAGCTCGTGCTCGCACATGCGCGGACCCTTTTGGGTCTCGTACGCGCTCGTACGCGAGTGCGCAAGCACGTACAAGCAGCCACAAGCAAACTGCCAAAATCCCGATGTACACCTCAATATAGACGGATTCTGGTCTATCTTTAACTACGTTTATCCACCTTTATCTACCTTTATCTACGCGGTGTAGAGGTAGTGCGCCTAACTCCGTCTACCTCCATGCGCATCAGTACACGTACGTCATGTACCTGTCCGCCTCCATAGCTCATCATTGTTAGCCGAGCAGTGACTGCTCTGATGCCCCCGAAATGCCAGACCTGGGTTGACGGCGCTGCCTCTCGGCCACCAATAGACCAAAATTGCTCTGGAAATATATATTTCATTGAGTTTGCCGAAATTCAACACTGTCAATCCAGATCCGTCTACTTCAGTCTACATGAAGTACAGATGTAGACGCACATAGAGGCATGTGCGCAGAGATGGCAGTGTTGAAAAGTATATATAAGGGGTTATTAAGGGTTTTTCCAGAATTTAAGGCCTTACAATCAGATAAGGGTTATTAAGGGTACCCACTATGAGGGTAAATAAGGGTTATTTTCCTCCCCTAAAAATGGCAAATGCTGAGTTCGTTACAGCGAAAAACATGTTGATATATACTTATATTCACTCACAGTAACTACATCGAGCTCCTTGAGAGCAGAATCCTTCTTCCAAGGTCATCCAACCAACAAATGCATGTCAAGGTGCTCCGAGAAAGCAAAGGTAGACGGCAAAACAGGGAATTGCCACCGGCTGAAACCGGGTTTGGGCCGACTGCTGCTTTCGGGCCTCGTTCGGTGCACGTCAGCCATCTCGGCCTTCTGATTCTAAGGGTTATGAAGGCCTTAGAATGGTCACTGACTGATTCTAAGGCCTTATCTTATATTAAAATAAGGGCTTATTTTCAATAACCCTTATCATTATAATGCAACACTGAGAGATGGAGGGACTGTGTCCACGTGATGTAGACCCATGTAGATTGAGGGGCTGTCTATGCTCCATCCACACGTGTAGACGGACCCTCCGTCTACTTGGGGCCGGAACGCAGTGATTCGGAAGCCACATGGAAAACTACCAGATTGAAGGTTGTGCAGAATGAGAAATCTTGATGCAAAATTCCCGATCGAAATTGAAGGCCCCTCAGTGCACTTGAACGTCACGGATTTGATGGCTTGACGAGTACTTGATTCACAGGACGAGACGTCGCGGCAGCCACAGGAGGCTGATGGTGAGGCATGGTCTTAATCGTTTGGTGAGCTGTGGGGGGATAGCTTCGGAAACTTCGCGAGTGTTTGCGTCTTTGTTGATGGGAATGTTACCATTTGAAACATAGCTTTTAAAGCCATGTGAACGATTTGAGTCACTTTCCCGGGCGTGAAATGCAACGTGAATGAATAAACTTGAAATATTGCGCTTGAGCAACAGTTGTCAGGTGTGGCTCGGGCTTGAGAGTCTTGTTCACGCCTTAAATCTTGTGGCAAGGGCACCATTTTGAAGCCCCGGAGGATCGCTGGATGTGGGATAAAGATGGGGAAAAGAACGAATGATAGCGTGAATGGATTGGCGCTTCTTTTGAACAGGCTTTGTGCGCACAATCCATGAACATGTGGTTTTCTGAGAATAGGAAGTGATGTCCGAGAGAAGGGACCCAAAAGCTGAAATGCAAGGGCTCTATCGAACACAAATAGTACTCCGGGAATTCGCGCGACATGCGAGAGAAAGAAGAATTTGAATAGTGTCTAAATAAAATCAGGACATCTGCTAAATATACAAGCAATAATAATAATGGAAGCCCGGACTGGCATGCTCATTTGATCGCTGTGTCTTACCTGTTTAAGTAGGACACTTTCTACACCGACAAAATATTCCTCGCTTTGCTTCGGATGTGACTTGGAAGTTGACTCGAGAATTTTCTCACTCGTAAATTGTACAACCACGCAGCGGGCCGCTTTGCGGCCCACCACTTCACTTGAGGCTTGATCCAGCGCCAAGTCTAAAGCTGATGAACCAAAGATCCGGGGGTGATGAACTAAAAGCAGGCATGAGAAGGCTTCAGACAGACACGGATAATTTTATAAAGAGGGAGACATGGGTGGGCATAGTCATGTGTGCATTGTCCGATTGTGAGGCGAACAAAATATACGGAGAAGGCGGTCGATTGGCGTGGTTGTAGGCACAGGTGACTTGAGAGATCGGACCAGTCAGAAAGAATAGTTCTCCCAGACATAGAAGCCTCAAATGTTTCAGATGACATCAGGTGAACAGAGATGAGGAAAACAAGATATCGTGCAAGCTTCTCTGTCAAAGTGGACTATTTCTGATTGTTCACATACAAATATCTAGCACTTCACAAGGCTCTCTTGTTTCTTGGAGATGTATTTGTTGTCAATGATGATGAACACACTGCATGCATGCTCTACACTGTGGCTCTGGAGGGATTCACATACATGGATGTGCATCAAAGTCATGCAGAGTGCATGCTGCACATTGGAGATCTTACACACAAGCATGGAAATACCACTGCAGCAACCATTCACTGGAAAACAGCCAGACCATTATTTGAGAAGTCATCACAGGCCAAAGATGTAGCTGAGATTGATTCTAGGTTGATGAGAGTCAAAAGAACTTATGAGGAAGAGCTAACAATACTTGCAACATTGCAGGTGCCTACACAACAGCCAAACAACTTTTCATCTTCCCAAGAACAACCTGTCAAAGTGGCTCTAGTGTGACATGCTGATTCTTATATTTTGTATATTGGAATGGGATTTATATATTTATCAGATTCATTGTAGCCTGATTTGTTTTGGGGGTGTCTCTATGAATTTACCCCCATCTGAGCCTTTTGACTCTGAGTTTCCACTTAATCTCTGCTAATATGGTATGATCATTCATCTTAAACTGTAAAACACAAGCTATTAAGGTCATGGTAAAATCAAAGGGTGACCACAGGGATGCACGTGATCTTCTTGTGACTTCCTGGCATTCCCGGGCGTGAGGAGGAGGGGGTGAGTTTGGCAGCAAGCTGTCCTACAATGAACCATAAATGTGCAGAAACTGGGATTCAAATTTCTGTGCCGTTCTCCATGCCTTTGGCATGGTGTCGCACATGGCAGCGCGCCAAGCACGGAATCACCCGATCACAATGGCAATCTCTTCCGAACCAAACAACACATTGCACCCATTTCGCACGCCTCGTTCTTGCTTGGTATTTCATTCAACTTTACTTCTTTTTTTTCATTTTATATCATCCTTCCCTACATCTCCACTACCATGTGGCCTCTTCAGCTTATTTATTCTTCCATCCATCATCTTGATTTCTCCTTTTTTTTTCTATTTCATATTTCTCCTGTTTCCCCTGGTTCCTGGTTCCACTTGTTTCATGTTTTGTTTTTCTATTTCATTCACCTAGTTACAGCTATCTAGTTAGTCTGCACTGTTTTCCCAATACAGCAGCTTTTTGATCCCCCAGTTTTGGTCTCAGTTCCGCATGCAGTCAGCTTAGTCTCTCGATGCTCGCCTACGCCCACGCTTTGTCCCTTGTTGTCCTCACCTCGTTCATCGTCCCTGTTGTCCCTCGTCGCACCATGAACCACACACACGTTCACATTCCCCAGTTCATCAACTTGCTTCGCGCCCTAGGACATGATTGTACCACCTCGCACTTTCAGAGCTTTATGGCTTTTGGAGTGCTGAGCTTGGTGTTTATTTTATCAGCTCATGCTCTCAGACACACCATATGCATGTGATGGGATTCAGCTTGTACCTGTTGAGGTTCAATTCCTCAGATACTGTACAGGAATATCTTCTATGTCCAGATCTGCTACTGGACCTTTCCTGTAATTCTTCCTACATCATCCTGTATAGCCATGTCTTTGATCCTATAGACACTATCCGAATTACCATCATAGCGACTGGCCCCAGGTGTAGTGATTAGGGCTTTGTATATACAGTGTATATCAATATCTTGTGTCATGTACTGTGCACACCTCAGTTTGCATGGCTTCACAGTGGAGAAGGAGGACTTTGTGTATACCTGTACCGTTGCCGACCTTTCCATTGTCACGGGTGCCCACATCCTCATCCTGTATCACCGGCTCTCAATATCACTTGTTTCCCCGTGCCCTGTGTTAGCTTTTCGGTTTCGTGTGCCCTGCGAGAACACAACCCTGAAGCGAACGGGACCTTATTCATTCTTATGATGCTAGCCTTTGTTGTATTACCTACTGACAGAACAAGATCAAGAAGGCAGAGCTCGTGCATTATACCTCAATCGAACGCGTGGACCCCAAAGTAAATTGATGGGGTATATAGTGATTCCTACTCTGAATTTTCACGCGCGCAAAGGTCAGCTGAATGGAGAAACAAAGGTGCTTCTTTGTACTCTGCACATCACCCGACCCGAATCGAACGGGGATCTTCTGCATGGGGTAAGTATTCCCGAAGGAGACTGCTAACTCCCGCAGACGCACACCATAGGCTATTGGTGGTCGAGTGCCTTGTTGTAACGATGACTTTGTATCAGCGAAAAGGAGAGAGTGGGTTGAAAAAAGATGTTCCCGAGCAAGAATCACCCGATCTCGAATCGAATGGTACCACCCGCACAGGCAGCACGAAGTGATATGTTATTTTCCGCGGGCGCATACCGTGTGCTTCAGGTACTTTTGTGGATACCTCACCTTGATGTGAGGACAGCGTTTTTTTGTGCAAACATTCGAAGCTCTAGTACCCTCATCAGCCAACCCCAAATCGAACGGGACTACCCGCACAGGCACACGAAGAAATACATTATTTTCTGTGGGCGCACACCATGTGCTTCAGGTGCTTTTGTGGATACCATACCTTGGTTGAGGTACTGAACTTATTCAGAAAAGTTCAAGCAAAAAAAAAATATCAACATGCTCATTGAATTTAACGTCAATTCCTGCTGGCGCATTCCATATGCTGAGTGCCTTTTTTCGGCGGTAAGTTGGTACTGGATAAACCGGAAGGCATTCACATTCAAAAGTTGGTTGATCAGCGCCTATCATGAAGAACAACCCTCTGCAAATGCACATGTGGCGGTTGAGCGCTTCCTTCGGCCGACGCTTTCGTAGCCGAAAAAAAGTGAACTTGGTCGAAAAGGAAGGACCATCGTCGAAACAGAGGAATCACCTAACCGCGAATCGAACGGTTGGCCAGCAAAAATAACCATTTCATGGTGAACAATCATCCGACCCCGAATCAAACGGAACCACCCGCACAGGCAACACGAAGACATGTTATTTCTTGCGGGCACACACCATGTGCTTCGGATGCTTTGTACACACCCTATCCTGCAGTAAGCACAGCGTTTTTTTTTTTGTGCAAGAAATTTTGGGAAATTCGAAACGGATTCTCCTCATCACCCAACCCCGCATCGAACAGGATCGCCTGAGTCAACAATCGACATAAATCATAATATTCCGCAGATGCATCCCATGTGCTATTGGGTGTCTTGAAGACTGTGTTCTTGAGGGAACTTTGAGCGGGTCAAATGAGAGCTGTCCCCATAGAAGGTTGGCTGAAAACAGAAGGGATACTCAGTACCCATCCATATGCTATCTGAATTTTGACACCCGAGGTTGTATCTGGATTTCTGCTTGGAACTTTACCAAGAAAAAAATTCGCTTGGACGACGGAACTTTACGCCGTCGGACTAATCAGACAGAAGAGGATGCCATTCTCACTCTCATTGAATCACACAACCCCGAATCGAATGGGATCTCCTGGATCTCTACCAATTCAATTAAGGGCCAGGTCCTGAAGATGCACTCCATGTACTATTGAGTGTCTTGAACACCTTCGAGTTTATACTGCTAAAATAGGAGTTATTTGGACACAAAAAGTTGCTTGAAAAACGGAGGGGGGAGGGAACTCGTGCATAACCTGACCATGGGTAAAGCAAAAGGAGACGGAGACCAGATTAAATCCGGTCCTGCACTGTTTTCGAGTTGTACGAGTGCAAAAATGAGCGTGAATGAACAAAAAAGCGGTTTCAACTAACGAGGACATCACCCAACCCCGAATCGAACGGAGACCTTCTGTATGAGACACTGAATCATCGTGTGCGAAGTTCCGCAGATGCACACCGCGTGCTATCAGGTGGTTGTGCACCTCTCTTTTGCCGGTGCACTTGTACCAGCCAACAACCAAGACTACAGCGACAGAGCTGGGGGTTAAACAGCAATCACCCGGCCCCGAATCGGACGGGACCACCCGCACAAGTTAACAACCAGCAACGAACTACTTGCTGTCTACGGATGATTTTGTACGGGCGAAAAAGTACAAAAGAAAGACCCACAGCCCAACCCATGAATCAAACGGAGACTGACCGCAGGCAGACCCCAACTGAAATTGAAGATGCGGGGCGCACCCTGTACCTCAGATGCTTACGGACGCTTCGGCTTGGTTGGCTTCCGAGTCCAGAGTACACCGAACCTCTGACTCCTGAATTAGTGGCAGACGTTTGTTTGATTCCAGGGAGTCCCGCATGCGATGCGCATTCCACGATGTGTCTCGAACACATTCTACCTGGCTGTGGAGGTGGAGGACAACAACAAAAAAGAAAAAAAAAAAAAACTTGAACGCCGGGTGTTGGCCACAAGGAGGACACTGCCAAGTAAAATAATATATATGCTCAAAATGATATTCATGTTGGGTCACCAGGTTAAAATGTGGGGTCGACGTCACCGTGTTGAAATCTCGGCCTTGTACGAGCGAGCTCAGAAAGTGAGCTACTCTAGAAACAATGAAAAGACAACTTCACTCACGCCCAGGAGACTACGGCACTCGAACGAACGGGACTGCCAGCAGACTGCCCAAACTTCAAAATTTGAAAGTCTGGGAGACGTTCTGGGGGTAGACAGCCCACACCATGTGCTTCGGTTGCTTTGCAGACAGTGGGTACTGGGTTTCCAGAGGACGGAGAACCGCTTAAATATTACGAAAATCAAGCAAAAGAGAAACGAGCATTCGAATCACCCAACCCCGAATCGAACGGGATCTCCTGCATCACTCTGAGTTGCACAATTTATGTGCCACAGGCGCATTCCATGTGCTATTGGGTGCCTTGAAGAGTGTCGTTCCGAAAACAAGAGTTACCCACGCAAATAAAACTCGTTGAAACGAAAAGGGTCGGATGATCTGCGGAGTGACACTGCGGAAAGTAAAAGCACTCTATCTGAGTGCCTGGGCACTCAAAACCGGAAAAAGGCACTCAGAATGAGGCCATTATTTTTAAGTGCTTTTTAAGGCACTTCAAATAAGTTCTCTAGGAAGCACTACCCCTAAGGGCACTGAGTATATACAAAACTCGGAACGTAGGTACATTCTTAAACTCGGCACATTCCCATCAAGCACGGCACATTCCCATCAATGTACCGTCTTTGAGGGACAGCCGGCACATTTCATTTTGGAATGTACCGAACATTGGTACAGTAGTCGCTTGGGAAAGAACGCGTGTCATGTCTGCCGATTTTTTTCCTTTTGCACCTCATCCACCCCATCGCCGACATGTGGAAGGCGCATCAAAATGGCGACCACGGCGCGCACACCGGCCGACCAGCACTACCTTGATAGCCTGCCAGATCGCAAGTTGATAGAATTCCGGGAATACGTACGTTACCGCGGGATTGCCGAGCTATTCTCATACCTGAAAAACAGCTTTTTTCTTCTGCCTACATCGTGCACAATGCCTCCAGATTCCTCGACACTGCATGGGTAGATATTGCCCTTCTTAGGGATTATCTCAAGCAATCAAGTCAAACTTCTGCATCCGACACACCATCCGCGACACGTTTCTCTACAGCCGACCAGCAGTATCTCGACACGTTGTCAAACCGGCAGTTGTGGGATTTTCGGGAATACGTACGTCGCCCATCGTGATTCCTGGGCTGTTCTCATGCTCCAAACTAGCTGTTTTCTGCCGCCTTCATCCAACAGAATCTAAACAAATTCCTCGACCACGACTGGCTGGATATTGCCCTCCTCAAAATTTATTCCACCCACACGACTCAAAATCCTGCATCTGCAGTATCTGCGATACATTCAACCACGGTACCAGACGCAGTTTACGCCAAAATTGAAGCTCAACCACTCTCGGTTACTCCGGTTCCGTCTTCTGCTGTCAAGGTTGAGTGCCACGGAGTCATTGAGATCTCCTCGGATTCTGAACCTGATGCCGACGATGGGTCGGGACTCGGAGATGAGCAGCAGCTTTCAAACAGGCCGCAGAAAAGGGGCAAAGCAAGCAAGGTATGCATTTCTGTGGTTTTTTCTTTAGACTTGTCGCCTGAACCACTGTGATTCTCAGTGACGTAGCGCCGAAAAGTATCATATACTTACATCTTAGAATTCTTGTTTTAATTTGTATCAATACATCGTAGAATTCTCGTCCTTACCCCGTGCTGGTCTCTCCAATCTCTGATGTGAACCATTGATGTTGGTTCTCATCAAGTCCGTGCTTCCTAATTAGTTACTCGCTAAGTCGTCTGCAATTGCACGCGATCGGCATGGCATCACGGGACCGTGTTTACACGCGATCTCGTGATAGTCGTGGCTAAAGTCGGCACATTGCCCATTCTGGAAATATGCCGGGTTTCCGTCAAACACGGCATATTTCCAACAAATGTGCCGAGCTTGCGTACATGTGCCGTGCATGAGATGGAATGTACCGAGCATGGAATGTTCGTACGTGTCGAGTTTTGTTGGTCCCGAAGGGCACTCCATCCAAGTACCTACAAAAGCACTACTGCTTGGAGCACTTCATGTGAGTGCCTCAAGAGGCACTACTCCCTTGAGTACTTCACATGAGTGCTTTTAGGGCACTACAGCTGAGTGCTTCACAAGATGATTTATATTTGGCATCTGTATGGGTAATACGAAGTTTTGGCGGTTAAATACACGAGTTTGGGTGATTTCTGTCATCTATCGTCGCAGACCCAGCTAATAGACCATCGGCAAAGTCAACTGGCTTTGCGGCGCTGTGGTGCGCTGCAGGAGATGGCGTGTCACCACGTCACGCTGTGACACCGGATCAAACACCTTGCCCTTCTCGCTCATGGCGCTGGACATCCACCGTACTGGTTGCATGCCGTCTGGCCTCAGGCCGTGCTCTTCAACTGCGTTCGCCAACTTGAATGTCTCTTTTCTTTCTTCCCTGCAGGCTCTCGTCCTATGAAAATGCCTGAATTGTCAATTTACGGCTGAATGTTCAGTGTAATCCGCTCGTTTCCAGCCGTCTCCCCCCTTTTTTTTGCTCCCGTTGAAACTCGAATTTCTTCGACGCGAGAAATTGTCTCACCCAAGATTTTTGTGCTCCATTGATGGATTCCGGCCCAAATTGACTCTCGACAACGCACCCAGGCACGAACGTCTTTACAATCGCAGACTTCAATCGTCGCTGCGCTACAAAACATATGTCCTTGCTTCACTCACGGTGCACAGTGTTTCCAATATCGCACAAGGATACACTAGTGTCATGGTCCGCTCATTCGTCTACATTAGCGGCAATTTCCTCTCATTGATTGAATCAATTCGTCCAGCTAGGCATCTCCGGTTTTCGAATTCATCCTGCCTTGCAAGGTTATTTGCTTGATCTTGAGTTTAGTTCGAGTGGGTGTGTGAGCTGAAGCTCTTGCATCTCAAATCGCGTTTCACCTCGGTGTCTTGGTCTCTTCGATCTGCATTCCCCTCATCTCAGCCCTCAAATGCCGCTTCTACAATTTATGGTCCCGCTATTTGTGTGTGCCCAGCCCCTCACTGTCCAGATCGTATCTCTGCACGTCCCAGCTCCCACCTCGCTTCGCTACTCAACGACTACCACGCTATCATTTCCAAAAAGCAAGAGAAATCCCCGGCTGCTCAAGATTTGACTGGCCGACTGTGCCAAACTGTTCGCATGGAAAATAAACGACACAACTGCCTTGCTAAAGCTATCGCCAGCGGCTGGATACTCAACATCGACTTTGAGGATCTGCACGGCCGCGTTTTAGATATGCAGGCGCACTTCCTCAGGCTGGCCTTCAATAGCGAAGACCTCGAGGATTGTCCCATATGGACACGATTTTTGGAACTCATTGGATACAAGATCCATAGCTTCGCTGTTTCAGCCATCGGTACTTTTTCATCGGCTGCGGACCGAGAGTTACGCTGCGAATAGTACATGGGCACCATCTGTGTTCGCATTGAACGAACTGAATTGATTTCCCTCAGCTCTGGCTCGAGAGGGCGAGCGATCATCGTTTCTGCTGTTCTCCAATGCCTGGATCAATCTATCCATCCTGGACGTATCCACCAAACTATCTCTGCGCTGGAAAACCGACCTCAACAGTGGGAACAATCAAAATACAATCCCCTTCCGTCCGCTCCGCAATTTTGCCACTGTGTTTTAGCGCCTTTTGTTGCAGTATCACTCATCTCCAAGGATCTCGAGATCGAATTCAACGAGGCCTTTAGCGTGATGCGCGAGAGTGGTGACTTCGGCGACCTCTTCCACCCCTTGCACGCCCCTTCAACCGTTCCTCCTCTGCTCAAAAATACTTACACAGCTGTGAGATCCGACTTCAACTCTGCATCTTCTAAGCCAGCATCCGTAAACCCTCAACTCCCACTGCCTATTCTCGCGTGCTAATTGAACAGTAGCCAGGGCAAACATTTCTTGACAAGATTAAATCGATTTCGGCTCCGAGTCCCCAAATGGTGTGTTAATCTGAATATCATTGATATGCCCTTGCTCACTCTCCTCCAGAATGGACCACAAAAGTCCAACTCCGGGTCCAACACTCCTGGCCCGCTGCCGGTAAAAGCCCCTGTACATGCCAAGACATACTCCGAGCAGATTGATGTGCAGCAAAGTCAACCCTTCGAGGAAACCGTTGTGAGTTTGTGCCAGTGGTGGCAATGTTCTTACGGGTACAATGCAGTCAAAACCACCCAAGAAAACGAAGCAAGCCCGACAAACCATGTTATCTGACTTCCCACCTGTGATTCGTGTGCTTCCAATAGTACAAAACGATCGGACTGCACGTTCCAGCCTGTCCTAAAGGTGACAGTTCTTTGGGTCGGAGGTTCAGTAGATGTGAGCTGATAGTGACTTCAGGCAGTCTCGAAGGTCAAGCAGAAGGTGTCTAAGCCGGCTGCTGAGCACAGCTACAGGACGTGATCAAGGCGCTGAAGTGCGTGCGTATTTTTTTTTTTTTTTTTTGCATACACGAGCCTGACCGCAATTCAGGTTGTTATGCATTCTTTTAGACCAGTGTATACCAGCGTATATGTCCGTATATGGAATTTTGACTGGGGAGCATCATTTGCACATTTTGGTTGTCGCGATTGGGGAATAGAGTGTAATCAGCAAGACGACAGTGGTGCTGGGAGGGTTCGCTTCAAACAAGTGCCGAGCCTTGAACCTGAACCCGCGTTCAGGTTTGATCCATTGATAAACCTACTCCGATGCTAAGCACGGAGGAGAGATGTGGGGTGCGAGGTGGTCCAACTGAAGTAGAGATCCTAACCCAAACAGGTACGTGTCGAAGGGTGTTGAAGATGGTACGGGAACAATAGCAAAGTCGAAGTCGAAGCTCAAGAACGAAGTCGAAGGTGATGGCGAAGCTGAATATGATGTCGAGGACTAGGGTGCACAACAACGGTAACGGTCAATGACCGGTGCACAAGACTGTAACTGGGCGAGGGCTGATTTTACGAAGGCGAGGACTAGTGCTCACAGCAACGGTGATGGTCAATGACCGGTGAGCAAGACGATACTAGACGAGGGCTAGGGCTAGCACAGATGAAACTATCTGTCTGAGAGCGAGAGACAATTCAAAGGAGAAATCTGAATTGGGGTCCAGAAGACTGGGGTACAGAGTAGATACTGGGGCCTTTAAATAGGAAAAGTGTGGGAAAAGGGAACGCCCCATGCGAGTAAGGCATAGCCTACGCACAGCCAAGGGTGTGTGAAAGCTCGACTCGCGAGAGCGAGGGCGAACTTCTATAAATAAAGTGTCCAAACCTCGAACTGTCCAATATCAATAAATAAGCCGCGAACTCTACGCGTCTTTTCGCGTATTCTTGATCAGTCGATCGAACGGCGCGTGTCGCAACTTGAATGACGCGTAACGGACCAGAATTGACGGAGAAACACGAACTTGCGCGCTGGGCAAGCTTGCTAGCCGAGGTTTTGATCGCCAATCAAATCGCGATCGGTGTGTGGGAAAGCGCGACCTAAGCTCGCTCTTGGCGCGTACTCAGACCGCATACCGTCTCGTTTAGCCGTGGGAAGCTCGCGCCTCCCAGTGGGGAAGTCGAGGCAAGTGAGATTCCGTGTGCAGCGAGTGCAGCTGCACATTACCGTGTTCGAACGCGTTCGATCGAACTCCAAGACCATCAACCCTTCCCAATCAGTATTTTTTCGGTGAAAAACAATCTCATTACTTTTCTGAAAGCTTTTCCTTGTTTGACATGCATTTTATATGGCCACTGGGACTGTAAATAAGGCCGAAGGAATATCTCAGTTTGTCAAGATCAATTCGAGATCACATGTTAGGAGGCTTGAACTGCGAAACTTGTTGCGCACACCTCGGTTTTGTAGGATATCAGCATGGAAAAAATGTTTGTTAGGTGTGTAACCTGGGGTTTGGCTCAGTCCTGTTCATGTTCGAACCGATTTTTGAATCGAACTTTACTACCACTAGACGAGAGTTAATTTCCGGCAATCACCGATACTTGATTTGATGTTATTTGCGATCCAAGAAGCTTGTCGTGCTTCTTATCGTGACGTATTTTTTCTTCACTCACCACCTTTCTTCAAGCCACGGTATTCTTCCTGCTCTCAAGGCTACTCCTGCTCCACACTTTTCTGCACCAATAGAACTGTGTTCCTTATATCTATTGAGTTGTGCTTTGCGCAGACTCAAGTCATCGAGTTGTGCTTTGCGCAGACTCAAATCATCGAGTTGTGCTACGCGCAGACTTCTGGTCTTCCAACTTGTGGCTCTTGCCTTTTGTTCCTTCCTCAAGACAAATCTATCTTTTGATCTGCATTCCATTACTCAAGTATGTCAATCGCTGCTGCCCTGTGTCGCTATTTTGACATTCACTCCAGTCATGCCCGAATCCAACGCCAAATCATCTCACTCTCCAGAGAAAAGAAAATATTGTCATTGTAAACCAACATGTGGTGAATTTATCCTAGGCAGAGCTCGTCGGGACCACTACTCGAAAATAGCTGATCGTTCGACTATCCAACCCTCTGAATCGGAGGACGAGTCTGATTCCGATACCGCCAATTCTTCTGAAATGGACCTTGACGAGTCTGTTCCGATCTTGGATAATGAGGAAGAGCTCCACTCGGTCAATATACTTCAGGACAATTCACGGGATGAGATGCCGATGGATGTTGACAACCTCTGTGAAGACATTGGCCCTGACGATGAAGACAAATTGTCAAAGCTTGGATCAGATTCCGAGCATGGGTGTGACGGTCTGGAGCTTGATGAGCTGCTGGATGACGAGTGGCAGGATTTTGACGAGGAGGAAGATCAGGACACGAGTCGTGACGAGATGTTGCGAGAACTTGAAGAAATGTTGGATGCAGATGAGGAAGCAGCACTTTGGGATGTCCGTGAGTATCTTCTAGGTCTCACATTCTTGCTAGATCCTTACCGTGATTATCGCAGGCAACGAAACACTAACTGAGCAAGATCGTGACAACATCACTGCATTCCAGCTCAAGATGATCTCCAATATGCCACGCGTCGCATTCGCACAGATGCGTCATGCGTTTCGACATAAACTCGAAATCAGCTCCCATTGGGTCATGATCCATCGGGTTGCGATTCTTTCCGGAATTGAGCCGCAGTGGTATGACTGTTGTCCAAACTCCTGTATGGCATACACCGGCGAGTATGAGCAGTTAACACACTGCCGGTTCTGCAAAGAATCTCGTCTCAATGCAGCTGGCAAGCCTCGTCGGCTGTTTTGCTATCTTCCCCTTATCCCACGTCTTCAAGGGTTTTTCATGAATCCCAAGAAGATTGAACAACTTCGCTATCGCCACAGCTATCAATCGATCCCTGGGACCATTTCCGATGTCTTTGACTGCGAGCATTACAAGCAGCTCTGTACTCAAAAGGTCGTCGTTGATGGCAATGAACTGGGCCACTGCTATTTTTCGGGCGAGTTCGACATTGCACTCGGTTTCTGTACAGATTCATATCTTCTTTTTGAACGCCGCTGGAAAGGCCCCTCTGCGACACCAATTCTTGTTGATCTTTATTCCCTTCCACCCGAAATACGAACTCACCTCCTCGATTTGTTGTGCTGTGGTGTCATTGCTGGACCAAAAGGTCCAAAGGATGCACACAGCTACCTTGTTCCCCTCGATGACGAACTTGCTCGTCTTGCACATGGTGTTCCTACGTTCAACTGTGTTACACGCAAAGTCTTCGACCTTCATGCCTACAATCTCTTTGGAATGGGAGATATCATTGCTATCGAGAAACTTCTCAATATCAAAGGCCATAGCAGCCTCAGTGCGTGTCGCTCATGCGAAATGAAGGGTCGCCGAAATGTCTCTGGTGGCGAAACAATCTATTACATGCCTCTTGCAGCACCCAATGCTGATGGTGAACTCCGTGAAAGCTGGGACCCACGCGATTTGCCACTGCGCACCGACCACCATTTCCAGCAGGTTGTTGATGATATCAATGACGCTGCTTACCCTCAGTGACAAAGAAAAGCTTGCCAAGTACCATGGAATCAAAGGCTTACCTGCCTTACGTCGTGTCGGATCAATGGATCGTGCACGTTCCTATCCATGGGACTGCATGCACCTTTTCTTTGAAAACATCATTCCAAACCTTGTGAAGCTTTGGTCAGGGAAGTACAAGGGATTGGATTCCGGGCGAGAAGATTATGAGATACCGGATGCTGTGTGGGTGGAGATCTGGGATGAAACAGCTAACGCCATGAAGAACATTCCCTCCGATTTCTGCCGATCTCTCGAGAGCGGCCCTGGTAAATTTACCGCTGAGGCATGGTGTTTCTGGTTCCTCTACATGGCACCTGGCCTCTTGAAGGGTCGCTTTTCAGATCCAAAATATCACATTCACTTGTGCGAGCTTGCCGATATCATCAAGACAATTCTGTTGTTCACGTACACGATGGAGATTCTTTCTGATCTTGAGGAGAAGATTATTTCATGGGTTGAGACCTATGAGCAGTACATCTTTCTATTAATCAAAGGTAACTCATAGCTGATCATGCACTTTAGATATTATTATCAATATCGTGAGGACCGCCTCTGTGCATGTCCACTCACTATCCACGGCATGTTTCATGTCGTTCCTGATATCAGATTCTGTGGACCATCTTGGACCACTTGGACTTTTTTTATGGAACGCTATTGTGGTTTTCTCAAACGGGGACTGCGATCCAGATCCCAACCATGGGCTAATCTGAACAATCGTGTGCTCCACTACGCTTATTTGGAACAGATTGCCGTGCGATATGATCTTACCGATGAACTCGCAATTTTCGGCCAGCGAACCTCTGGGCTTTCGGAACATGAAAGCACATATGAGCATTGTCAGTAAGCCCCAAATTATAAGTGCTGGCAGCTAAGCTCAATTCAACAGATCCCCATGCAGTTCTTATTAAACCCAAGTCCAAAGATAATGTCCCGGATAACGAGCTCCGCAAAAAGATTGCAACATACTTTCGCGATCTTGTGGGTTCTCAGATCAACAAGCTACTTCCATTACTACCTCAAAATATGCCACGCTGGGGGAAAGTGCGCATCATAGACGGTGATTCAATCACCTCTGCACTGACTTTGACAAGGGGAGAAAAGATTGTCCGAGATAAATCATATGTTCGGGTAAGGATACATGATTGTCCTGGTGTCCATATTTCTTTGATACCATTTACAGTATGAGATCGAAGTCAAGAAACGTAACGAGCCCAACAATGAAATAAGCTGGGTTCCACAAGTTTGCTATGGAAGGCTTGAGCAGATTCTTGTCTGTGAACTTCCCGATGACAAACTCTTCAGAGGATTTGCAGGACAAACCCGTTTACTTGCTGTTTTGATACCATGTTCCACATCTGGGAAGGATGCTACGAAGGAAATTCTATCCTACACCAAAACCAACACCACAATTGTCGCAGATCTACAGTCAGTCAGTGCTGTTATTGGACGTATGGAGACACGAGGGAAATGGGTCATCATTGACCGGACTGCCGGAATGATAAAACCAGAGTTTGTCCCCTCGGTAGAAGCAGAGTAGAATCCAGACTTTTTTCTTGGATTAAACAGCCAGAGATGCAAGTCGGAATCAGGCAGGCCTGGACAGTGTAGAGACACCAGCAGCAGTGCAGATGAAGGGATACAATCGAGGAGCCGCAGCTTTGTGCATGTGGGTGAGATGGTGTGTTTGCACCTATGGGTCAAGAGCCACGGGAAGCCCTTTCAAGCCATTGTTTATCTTGATGGGAATTGAAACGACTTGAAGCTCTCTTTGTTGAACTCCGGAACTGCAAAATTACTTTATCACGTACTTTAATACAATGCCTCGCCCACTCACTTACTCTTTCATTCATGTTTTACCTCTTCCTACTCCAAAATTATTCTAAACTCCAGTTAATAAAATTGTGATTCAAACACACAGAGCTGGAATAAGCACTTGATAGAGCGGTTTCAACCTCGGCTTCGGCATTCCCCGCATTGAAAGTCCCAAAAGCTTTGAGCCGAGATTTGTGCAATGATTCAGACCAAGTTTCTGGACCGCCTAAGCCTGGCGGGAGATAAACTATTTATCACGTTTCAATCTCCGATCCAACCACATCAATTGTTCAACTTCTTTACGCTCAACAACCCGGTAGCGGGCCTTGCCGCTTGCCGGCCTTACCCGCTTTATTCTGAGAACATCCCACTCTAATAAAAAGGAATCAGTGACTGGCAGGAATTAACTCATCTGGAAACAGCTGGAATACATCTCTACCACGCTGTTCTGTCAAAATAATTATATGCTGAATTTCGAGAGGCAGCTTTGCATAAAATTGTTTTGGCACGCATAGACAAACTGGACCAAACACTAAACACGATCACGCCTTCGCTTCTTCCGTCCACCACCAATCTTCATTCTCGCAACCGTGATGGCCAGAGTCAAGAAGAAGAGCATGGCTGAGGAATATGCGGAGCTGAAAGCCAAATTCAAAGCCCAGGAAGAGATATTGGAAAACCAGCGTCGGGAAATTGGTGCGTGTCAGGCGCGCTTGAGCTTCTCTTTCACGCCCAATTCTTTGCTCAGAGAAAATGCGTGCCAAGAATAAGAAACTCAAGCTGATTCCACGTCCGAAAGGCCAAGCTGGACGAGGGAAGAACGGGTATAATCTAAAGAAAGAGATGCGATTGGAGAAGGACGCGCCGAGATTCCAGCGGCAAGAGGTGCGTGTTCTCTTTTCGCTTTGATTGCAATCTGACGGCAGCTTGTAGCGCATTGTACGTGCGTACGCGAACTGGTACCTACCCACGGGCAAGACCATCTCGGAACAAGAACCCGCCAAAGTGGATAAGCTAATCGAAGTGGTGCGTAACCATGACTGCTTGTCTCTGGCGACCTTGGTGTCTCTGATTTTCGCGTAGCTTCAGCGAGAGGTGAAGTACTTCCGAAAGTTTCAGGGCGGGTGGCCGATCCGCGCCATCCTGAAGCAGTATCTCCGGAATGCGGGCGACAAGCTCCGAAGAGATCTGGCACTGGAACACGCGGCAGAAGGCGACGATGGGGAGGATTTCATTCGTGACAGTAATTCAGTCAGCAGAGGCGACGGGATGGAAGAGGAGGAAGTGGGGGATGTCATGGATGACGATGATGACGAGGATATGGACATGAACATCAATGACAACGATGGCAACGACGACGATGGCGACGATGGTGACAAGGAAAGCGACGACGATGGTGAGGAAGAGGAAAAGGTGCACGTACAAGACGTTTTCGACTTCGACTTTGAAGAACCCTCCGACTCTCAACTCCAGCTTCGTCCTGCAAGCTGGGTGGATGCGGGGACACCGAAACAGAAGAAGGCGCAAAAGGTAGGAGTCTATGACGGCATGAATTCATCTGTAATTGATTATCGAAATAGGAAAACAACGAATATATTACATACGAAGATGTCGCGGTGCGTCTTTTTTCATTTCGAGCCTGACTTTGAATATATGCGCTTCTCCAGGTCGCAAGAAAATCCAAAAGGGATCAACGGGTTGTCACGGACTCGCCGGTGTGGTCTGTTCTACTGCACGCTACCACATATTGACGCAGCCAGCAGCCTGTCCCACCTCGCTCAAATTTAAAGCGCAAAAGTGTCGAAAATGAAAGTGATAACAATGCTCGCAAAAAGGTATCTCATTTTTGCTGCTTCTGCGCAAATATTTAATGTGTATTCAGCTGAAACTATCATCGACCACCCACGTATCACAACATCCCGTCTCTGACGGTGCCATCCCCCTCTCTGCTATTGCTGATCTTAGCTCGCATCTCTGTCCAGCTCCTTACTGTCAAGATCGTATTCCCAAAAAACCCCGTCCCGATCTTGCGGCCCTGCTCAAGAAACACGATGAGCTCATTCTCAAGGATGAAAAGTCGCCTCGTATTGCTCTTTTTAGCCAAAGAAATCTGCCAAGCGCTTCGATCAGAAAACAAGCGTCGAGAATGTCTCAATGAAGCTATAGCCCGAGGCTGGGTACTCGATGTCGACTTCGCTGGCTTACACGACAGGGTCATGGAAATCCAAGCTCATTTTCTCATGCTTGCTTTCAACAGCGAGGAGCTCGACGACTGCCCGATCTGGTCTCTGTTTCTGGATCTGATTTCGTATAAAGTCCACAGCTTTTCTTTATCACGAATCGGCACATTTTCGTCGGCTGCGGATCGACTTTTGCGCTGCGGATAGTAAGTGCAAATGTCTTCGTTATGTAGAATGCTGAACTGATCTGTGGTAGCTTCAGACCGAAAGGACATTCAATCATTGTTTCTGCAATACGAGACTCTCTTGATAATTCTGTGAACTTGACACGCCTTCATACGACAATCGCTTCTCTCAAAGACCAACCCCAGGAATGGGAGCGATCGCGTTACAACTGCCTCCCCTCTCAGGATCAATTTACTCACTATGTTTTGGCTCCATTCGTTGCGGCCTCGTTGATTTCCAAAGATCTTGACGTTGACTTCAACGCGGCGTTGAAGGTGATGCAAGAGAGCAGCGACTACGGCGACCTCTTCAACCCATTTCCACTGCCCGTGTCGTATTCTTCTCCTTCTCCTCCCCTTTCCCCTCTTCAACCGCTTACCTTTGCGTCTGGCCCCAAACTCACTACTTCCGAATTGGCGCAGCAGCCTGTCCTCCATACATCGCACTCTAAATCTACAAGTCCATCACCGATGGTGCGTCCTCTTTTGTTTATTGACTGTTGGTGGCGCTGATTGAATGCCAGCCTGCGAAACCATTCCTTGAGCAAATCAGAGCAATCACAACATCAAAGACGGTGAGGCGGGCTGAATATACTGACGGTCATTTCTATAATCCTTCCCTCAGATTCAGGAAGTGAGGAAATCTAACCTCACGACCAAGACCGCCGATTCAAAGTTCATCAAACCGCCGGCACGTCCCAATAAATTGCCTGAGCAGCAAGTTGAGAGTCCGTCCGGAAGTAACCGGCACGACGCAGCAGCAAAGCCTTCAAAGAAAAGCAAACCTGTCAAAACCACTCTCAATGAATTCCCACCGGTGAGTTCATTTGCTTTTCACAATGCAAGACGATTTTGACCTCAGGTTCAGCCCGTTCTCGGTGGAAAGTCTTCAAAGGTAAGTGTTCGCAGTTCAGAGGTCAGGCCGAAATAAACTGACTATGCCCTCAGACAACGAAGCAGGTGAAAGACAAGGAGTCAACGTCCGCTCCAGAGCATGGCTACAGGACGCGCTCACGGCGCTGAAGTCTGTGTGTTGTCCTTCTTTAACACGATACGACACTGACCGCAATCAAACTTTTCTGTAGTATCCTTTTCTTGTTGTAGTTGTACGACCAAGATAGACTTTCAGATTGTATTCCTTTGTACTCACTCTGTATCATGTTGCTGGTGCCGTATGTATATTGTAAAGGGAACTCGAGATGAAGGAACAACCGTGACGCTGTGACCCAAGTGCGACTAGATTCATATCTTCGTCTTTTCCGATGAAGAGTTCTCCGTAGAATGACGCAAATGGATTGCAACTTGGAAAACTGCAGTCCATTTGCGTCATCGCTAACTGTTCCATTCCCATTTTCGGTGTACAGTTCAGTAAGAAGCATGCAGCGTGAGAGGCACGAAGCATTGTGTGGGAAGTCCGGATGTGAACCTCATAACCCGCTATATGCTTGTTGGGGCCGGGGCTTGAACGATACCACAACAAAGGCGGCGCGCCATCCGAAACAAATGTTGACGTTCCCTGTAAACGAAGTTAAAATTGGAGGAAACTTGAGCGAAAGATTTATCTTCATGTGCTTGGAGATGAATAAACCTAGGAGATTGAGTCCGGTACATACCTTGGGATGCCTAAAAAAACCTTCAGATCCGTCGAACATCCATTTGAAAGTTCGGGATGTGCTTTTTTCGGACTCTTGTTACGTGTGACTGTCACACTGTGACACGACGCGTCTTTCTCTTCCACCACGACCATCTACTCATCCTCTTGCCGTCCCTCGCATTATATCCTCCCAATTCAACATCAAACGATGCAAGCGACCTCAAGACACGCTCTCCCGCCAGTTTTGGGCCCACGCAATCCTCAGTTGACCACCCCACGGCCAATTTACACTTTCTACCAACAAGGGCGCGTTTGGAGCTGCTTGACGGTCAGAGGCCTTCAGATGTGTTTTAGAACGATGGTATGTGGCTCTTTCCCCCTTTCCCACCCCTTCTTTGAGCCCCTGCACGCTCCGTTTGAGTCTTTCGTGACACCGACCCCGAGTGCCCCAGATATGCACGTTTCTTTTGTCAGAATTCGTTTGCTGACTATTTCCTATTCCACCATGCACAATCCTCGCTTCTGTGGACGTCGAATGAGCCAACCAGGTCCGTGCTTTATACGTATACATGCCAGGTTGACACTGACTTCTGCCCCAATTTTGCGATACCTTGCGATCTGATAACCTGCACTGCTGCTCACCATCCTGAACCGTACAAGTTCACTCTGCTTGCTGCCCTCATCGCGCACATCTTCACCACTATCTTTTACGTCCGGAAACTAACTTGCGGCCCTTGAGGACGATTGGGACTCTAACATCTGGTATTCCATATAATCTGCTTCCCATTTCTACTGTTGATTCGTATACTCAGTGTCATGTTGCATTGCTTGTCCACTCTCGAGCTGCGTCTTCCCTGCATCACCGTGCGCACACTTCGCTCGCCGCTCGAATCAGGTATTCCAAGGTCGCTCGCGTATGTGAAGATAGTGGGATCTTTGGCAGATTAGGGTGTGTCATCTGCTCTCCCTCATTTTCTTCCAACCCCCCCCCGCATCTTCCTTTCGCCCCTTTCGATGTGCACCCACTTTTTATCTCGTACTCTCTTTGTATCTGATGCGGTGGAGACCGCTGAAGACGTCATACTCTGCGCGCACGGTGCAATCTGCGCGTGCGAACGCGAGCCGGCTATCGTTTTTCTCTTCTGCTATTTCTCTTTGGGTCGTTATAGCTCCGTTTATCACATCGTGATGGCAGTGAACTGATGTGGTCCTTCGGCAGGGTTCGTCCTGATTCCGACGGGGTACACGGGGGATATTTCTACACCCGACCCCGCCATTCGTTATCGTCCATTCCATTCTATGCCACCACAGTCGTCTGATTGTATTTGAGGCTTCCCGGAGTTGCTGATGCACGACTCATATTGGAGCTGATAAGGATCTTTGGTATGTTCACCCCTTCTCATCCTCCGCCCATACCTTTGTGATTTCTTGTTTTCCTCGTCTTCGTCTTCATCTCTTCCCATTCACATTTTATTGCATGTCTTTTTTCGCTTGCTGATCGTTATGCTTGCGTCGTCAGTGCTCCTGGCGTGGTAACGGCGGTGGGTTTCGGCGGACGCTCTCTGCAGATCATCTCATTCTAAATCGCTGCCCCGTACTTTTTTCTTCACGGAGCAAACGCGACGTAGACGCCATTTGCTGCAACCCGCGACCACGAGTAATCGGATGGCTGAACAAACTCCGGAGTTGTCTGATCAACACTGTGTGCGTCCTCGTTCTTGACATCACTATTTTTCTTTTCCTTTCTCGCTCCCCGCAGGCTCCTTTAGTTTAGCTGATCAACTCACAGGATAAAATCTTTAGGAGGTAACCGCTTCCTTCTCTGTCGAGCTTGCACTGATTGCTCCTTTTCGTTTCCTCAGACGTCGCATACCTTTCGATCCGGAGGATGACACAGGTTTGGGATTTTGGTCTAGCCGATCAGGTGCGTGTCTTTACTGTGCGTATCTTTCTGTGCCCTCACTGACTGACTTGCATGTACCCACCGGACGCGACGTCGATGACTTCGCTGTTCGATCGATGTTTGGTACGTTTCTGCCTCACATGATCCGACGCTGCTAACTTGACGATTTTTTCGCGCGCTCTTCGTTTATGTGCTGTGGCCGTGAAGCACCAACAGTGGCGGGACGACGACCTACTTCCGGTCTGAGAAACCTCTCTTACGGTACTCCGACACGAAGTGAGCGTGAATTTCTGAGAACTTTGACTGAGGGTAAGTCTTCGGCTTTCACGACTTGTCGATTCAATGATTAATGATGATTCATATAGCTCTGGAAGCTCAGCACCGGGTTCAAGTCCAAATCCACAAAGTGTACGTCCATTCATGCACTTTATTACACACACGCTCATGAATATATATACTTGAATATTTCTCGGGCGCGTGCGAACACGGGATTGCATCTCCGGCAAGTTCTGCACGATGTGCCACGCTGTCGGGTTAACAGCTGTGTCACTATTGCCAAAACTTGAGGACTCCCGGATCGACGGCCCATTCACAGCGCTCCGACGATCATCTGTTCTGTGGCCGGGTACGTCAGTTATGTTCCGAATGGCAAGCCTGGACACCGCACTAACGTGCTTTGCAGGCGCTCGCTTGTGCCGCTTCCGCCCCCGCCCACCGCCGCGAATGTATCATCGCCATCAGTCATCAAGAACGTGCCGTCCGCATCGCGTGAGCTGTTTTTTACGGTACAATCATGGGTGTACGTGCTCACGGTTGCTTTGCAGCTATCCAGGTTTTTAAGGTGCAGACTAGCAAATCCTCTTTGGCGCGCGCTTGTGCGACAGTCAAGTGAGTTTTATCTTTTGTGCCGTCTTTCTTTATGGACTGACTGAGTTGTTCGATACCGACTTGAGTTGAACACTTCCAGTCTTCAGCCTTGCGCGCCTGTGCGACAGTCAAGTGAGTTTTGTGGCATCCCTCCTGTACTTACTGAGTTGTTCGACACCGACTTAGGCGTTACACTTATGATCGAGCTGTATTGTTTTCAGCTATTGACTTTCACTGTTCAGAAACTGATGTGTTTCCAGGGACGATTCGTGCTGCCCACTAGGTGAGTCATCTGCATCTGTGTGGTACCTCTCCGTTCTCCTTAGCTACCGTCATGTATTAGTACAATTGAATATATATAGATTTATTCACTGATTTTTGACTGGGTTAATCGAGAACTGAAGCGTAGTGCAGCGGCGCTCTGACTGAGTACCTCAAGGTACTGATACCGAGTACCCTGAAGCACTCAGATCGAGGACCGTGGCCTCAGACTGAGTGCTCGGAAGCACTCGGCCTGAGTGCCTCGAAGTACTACGGCCAAGTGCTTCGAGCACTCCATCCAAGTTCGGATTTTGCCAAACCTTACTCTATCTGAGTGCTTTCGGGCACTCAGCATGAGCGTGCAACTGCACTACACCTGAGTGCTTTTAGGGTACTCAGCATGAGTCCTTCTCCTTCCCGCAGTGTGAGAGTGTTTGACAAGTGTTTGATGGCAGGATCTGCCGCGCACAGCCACACCCTCTTTCTCCAAGTTCTTTTCCCACCATGCTCCGACGCAGGCTTCAAGCTCGTGCATCCGCTCAAAGCAACATGAAACGAGAACGAAACTAGCTGCAAGAGCGACAAAAGCGCACTGGAATATGGGGCAAAGTCATGGTGGGCGTCCTTTTCTGTCCCGCAGCTAATCACTCGATCGACAGCGTACTTTGGTACTAGGTGTGTGTTTGTGTTCTTTCTCTCCCCGCCTTACCGGTCGCCCCAGGCGATTTGATATAGTTTCCGCCTTGCCACTCTTTCCTCTCCTGCACTTTTCGTGACTCCTCACTCCTAGGCCCTCCGATGCCCTCCACAATCGCACTGCGCTGCTGCTTCGCTCCGTTCGCCGACAGGCCGATTCACCAACCCCGCTTGCTCTGAACGAAGCCTCGCCATACGTGCCCGTCCCGTCCCTACGCGGTCTGCGGTCCTCGTTCCGATTCCGACTCCGACGCGTACACCATCGCCGCTCCTCCCCTCGCCGCTGAGTCTTCCCTCCCCCTGCCGCTTTCTCTCCAGCCCTCCGCCCCTGCATCCCTCAGCCCGACTCGGTGACGTCCTGGGCTTCGCTTCTCGAATACCAATCGCCCGATGCTACGGCGACGTCCTTCCTTTCCCCCGTTCTGCTCTTCCTCCCCTTCCGCTCATCAGCTCCTCGTCGTCTCCTTCCCTCACAGTCCCGCGTCCGCTATAGCCATGCTGCAGTTGTCTCCGCCCCGCCTCCCCGGGCATCCTCTCGACAACTTCCAAATCTCATTCTCCCTCGTTCCTACCTTCGACCCGCTATCTCCTTTTTTTGCCTTCCACTTGGGAGCAACGCACTACGGCGGTTAGCCGGCCCAAGGACCCTTCCTTCAATCTGCCTTCCCCCGCACCGCACATCTTTGTGATGCGATGTGATTCCCGACAGCTTCCGCGCGGGGCTGGCGTGGCTTCAAGGTCGAGTCCTCGGGTGGTTCGTCCTCGGTGAACTCCTTTGATAATTAACACTCCCGATCGACCTCCTCTCCGACAGCTACGGTCGTTCTCTCGCTTCGTCGAATCGCCTCCTCCGCGGCCGCCTTGTCCCTCCGTCTCGTCTCCGTCTCCATCTCTTCCACCTTCGTACCCCCGTGCCTACTCCCCCCACGCCGTTTCCCCTGCCTGCGCTGCTTCGTCCAGTCTCCCACCAGTAGTAGCAGTATATTTCATACCGTCCTGCTTTTCTGCTTCACCCACGGCCAGCATTGACGCTTCCTGCGCTTCCGCTTCCTCAATCCAGCTTCTCAAGTACCTGTAACTTGCCACCCATCGATGATTTACTTTATTTGCGCACAACTTCGCTTGCTTAAGCTATCAACTCCTGTGCAAGGTCGACCCTGCCTGAAATTCCTGCTCATATTCCCTGTTATCTGAATTGAACTACGCATGTATCGCTTGCGCATGCCGCATGCCATTCGCCTATACCTGTGCCGTCACCAACCGCACCTTCCGCGTACTCAGACCCTCATCTTATATCACCTACTCTCACTCTCAATACTATCCCTTGTTTCCCCCCACGGTTATTATAAATCCACTCCATGTCTGTGCCGCTGTGCGTTACCTCGCGCACCATGTGCCACTGTGCTGATTTGTCCGCCACCTTTTCCGGTTCGTCTGCCTGGCTCGCAGCCCAATTTCCGGTACGTCGAACCTCAAACTGAATACGGAGCAAGGTCGGATGAGTATATCGATTGTGCCAATGCTCTAAATTTGTGAGCACAAAATCAGAATGAAATCAGAAACGGTGGGCTTCTAGGAATGAAGGGGGAAAAAAAAAGAAAAGAAAACCCTCTGTGCACTGCACATCGCCTGACCCCGAATCGAACGGGGACCTTCTGCACGGGTTAGGTATTCCTGAAGCCAAAGAAGACTGCTAACTCCTGCAGACGCACGCCGTGTGCTATCAGGTGGTTGAGCATCTCGTTCTGGGGATGATTTTGTATCGGTGAAAAGGAGGGAGTGGGTCGAAAAAAAGACGATCCAGAGCAAGAATCATCCGACCCCGAGTCGAACAGGACCACCCGCACAGGCAGCACGAAGAGATACGTTGTTTGCTGCGGGCGCACACCACTTTGCAGACACCTTACTTTGGAGTGAGCGCAGTGGTCTTTTTTTTGTGCAAAAGATTTCGAAAAATTCGAAACGAATCCCTCATCACCCAAGCCCGAATCGAACGGGATCTCCTGCATCAGATTGTTTTCTCCACTTTAAGGCTGAGCGAGGCGCACGCCATGTGCTATCGGGTGTCTTGAGGACGCTGTTCTCGCGACAGATTTGTACGGACGAAGATGCGAGTTATTCGCAAACTTGAAAAACGAAGGAGGCATAGGATTCGTGCATTTACACGAGCAGGAGTCCAAGCTGCGATGAATTAAAAAAATGGACTTTGATAGCCATCAAAGAAATGACCCGACCCCGAATCGAACCACCTGCACAAGGCTCAAGCTGAAGACTGTGACAGCTTTACTTTTTGCAGGCGCATACCATGTGCTTCAAGTGCCTTGTGGATACCTCATCTCGAAGTGAGCACAATGGTATTTTTTCATACAAACAAGTTTTTGAGAATTCGAAACGGTAGTACCCTCATCAATCATGATGAGGACCCAACCCTGAATCGAAGGCGACCTCCTGCATCGGGATTCCTTTATTGACGAGAAGGCCAGGTCCCGCATTCCATGTTCTATTTAGTCTTTGACACATGGACACATGGTTTTCGCGGCCAATTTGGACTGGCGAAGCAAAAATTATCCAGAAGTTGAATGACGAAACAGAGGGATGGTACCCCCGAACTTCGGGTTAACCAAATCAAGGCATTTCAGCTATATCGGGGTCCCAGCGAAATCACAAGAAATGAGCTTGAATCAATAATAAAACGAGAAAAAAAAAACTGAGACCTTTCCCAGCAATAGAGCGTCACCCGACCCTGACGAACGGAGACCTCCTGCATGAGATATCGATGCTTATTGAACGTTACAAGGCACGCAGGCGCACATCGTGTGCCATCGGGTGGTTGAGCTCCTCTTTCTCGCGATGATTTTGTATCTGTAAAAACCAATGATTACCGAGGTTGGTTGGTCAAAAAAAAGACGACCCCGAGCAAGAATCACCCGACCCCGAATCGAACGGAGCCACCTGCACAGGCTGCACGAAGGAATATCTTACTTTCTGGAGGCGCACACCATATGCTTCAGGTGCTTGGCGGGTACCTCACGTTCGTTGTGTTACCAAAGGATACGGAACCAAGTACTTGTTCAGAAATTGAACAAGAGGCATGATTACTCAGTATTCCCACCGAATCGACTAGGACCTCCTGCGTAACTGATCGAGTTTTCTTGTGGCTTGCAGACATATTCCATGTGATACCGGGTCCGTGTCCCCGCGATAGTTTGTCACATTCAACAATTATCTCGCTTCAAGCCGAACGAGCAGACTCTATGGTAAGGTGATGGGTTATGTACGTTTTGTGCGGGCAAAAGCAGAGACGACGACCTCCATTGCCTGCATATCGACTGTCCCCGAATCAAACGGGGACCCGCATGGGTTGCGTAGAGGTCAGCTTTCCCAGACGTAGATCATGTACATTCAGGTGACTTGAATACCTGCTTCTAGCGATAATTTTATACCGACGACAAAAAAATTACCATGAAAGAGTTCGAAACCACCCGATCCCGAATCGAACGGGACCACCCGCAGATTTCAATAACCATGCCATACGTTCTGCAGGCGCACACCATGTGTGATCGGGTGCCTGTCTCGTTACCTCACTTTGGTTAGTTACCAAAGGACATGAAAGCACTTTTTCGAAAAGTTGAACATAAAGCATGGAAACACTACGCCAGCATCACCCAACCCCGAATCGAACGGGATCTCCTGCATCAGATTGGTGTCCGCAACTTTAAGGTTGAGCGAGGCGCACACCATGTGCCATCGGGTGTCTTGAGGACGCTGTTCTCGTGGCAGATTTGTACGGACGAAGGTGCGAGTTATTCGGAAACAAAAAATTTGGTTGAGAAACGAAAGAGGCATAGGACTCGTGCATTACACGACCCCGAATCCACAAGACAGACTGAAAAACATGATACAATAGGGGAAGTCAAAGTTCGCTTACGGGGCCGATTCAGACACCGATTCATGAGTCGATTCTGCTGTCGATTCAGAGTTCAATTCTCGTCGATTCTCCACCAAGAATCGTGGGAGAATCGATGTTTCGTCGATTCATGAAGAATCGAGCTGAATCGATGAATCGACTCTGGAGTCGATTCATCGATTCTCGTCGGATTCATGAGAATCGACGATTCTCGTGTCAAGAATCGACTCCAGAATCGGCATCAGAATCGACCGGTGAATCGACTGCTTAAGCGAACTTTGACTTCTCCTAATGAAGACGAGTGTTTCATATTTTGAGCTGCTCTAAATAATTTGTACGGCCAAAAAAACGCGCTGCGATGAATCTTTTCAAAAAAAAGGACTTTGGTAGCTATCAAAGATATCACCCGACCCCGAATCGAACGGGGACCACCCGCACAGCCGAGAAGCATTATATTACTTTTCGCAGGCGCACCGTGTGCCATCGAGTGGTTTACGGACACCTCACCTCGGTTGGAGACGAGGTTACTTGGAAAGTTCAACAAGAAAACGAGGATATGATTGGTTGACCCGACCTCCAATCGAACGGGAATCCCTGCATCACTGATCGGATTGTTCTGTTTGAGGTTGTGCAGGGCCATTCCATGTGCTTTGGATGTCTTGGTGGTCTTTCTATAGTGGCAATTTGTGCTCAGAGCTATTTAGGAGTGTATACGAAAGGGATAGGCCTTATTCATTGTTCAGCGCAGGGAAAGATTGTGTTGAAGTCTTGGGCGGATGAAGGTACATCCAAACAAGCAATTTGCCAGCAATATCACCCGACCCCGAATCGAACAGGAACCATCTACACAGAATATTGGGCGGAATATTGGGCGCTACACAGAATATTGGGCGCCGTATCAGCTCCCGCAGACATATATCATGTGTTACCAGTTGGTTTGAGCACCTTATTCTTGCGGCAATTTTTATCGGTCAAAATGAGAGTGTCATTCGACTCTTAAAAAAAGAGGAATCACCCGACCCCGAATCGAACGGGATCACCAGCACAGGTTCAATAAAGTCTCCTCACCTTCTGCAGGCGCACACTACGTGCTGTCGAGTGCTTTGCATATAGATAGCCGTCGTTGGACTACCAGAGAGCATGGCAGTACTCATCCAAAAAACTGAACAAAAGGCGTCCATATCTACGGTTTGTCGCTACCCCGAATCCCAGCTATCGGGTGTGTCAAGTACCCGGACGAAGCTAAAAGTCATCCAGACCCAAAAAGTGGAACGAAAAACGGGGGTGCTCTTCCATTGCCCCATCCCGGGCAGTGTGCAATGTAAGGCGGTATGGAAACGATGTTATCTCTGGTTTGGCTTATGTCGTGGCTGCCCTGAATTTTTCCCAGCGCAAAATGGGCCCTTGAATAAAAATACTTCAAACCAAAACTAAATTATAAATCACCCGACCCCGAATCGAACGGGGCCTTCTGCATAACATATGACACTGGAGTCCGTTCCCTTCTGCAGGCGCATACCATGCGCTACAGGTCAGTTCTCGTGAGGACTTTGTACTAGCGGAAGAGTAGTACTCACTAGCGTGACAGAGCTGGGGGTCGAAAAAAAGTCCCCGGCTCAGAACAGTCACCCGACCCGAATCCGAGGGTGTTCTGAAGCTTACGGCGGGTGTGTCGCTCTCGAAGTCCCTTCCGTTTGAACTCGACAAAAAGTTGAACAACACAATTGATTAGATCAATTCCTGTGGGCGGCCATCTCCGAGCCGGTCGCGAGGGCTGGTGTTGATGCATGTTGATGCGTCATCTTTTCGCACCCTTCCTCTCCTACCATCTGCCATTGCCCTCGAGTGGCAGGCAGGCGACGAATATGACCAAAGTCTGAGACCTGAATATGCTTTGGTTTTGCAGCTTGCCAGTAGAGCATTCGCTCCGGAAAGATTGGGCACACGGAGATCCTGACAATGCTTTCCCCTAATCTTTGAATGCGACCCTTCATATTCACTCAGGGCCAATTTACAGACAGCAAAAAAATTCGGCATGCATAGCATCCGACGTATCATCTGTAATCCATTCCTGACGTGGACTTGGCTTTGTATCCAGATCGCTCATGTCGCTCTTGTCAGTCACTGAAAGTTGACAGCTGAACGCAAGGCGCTGATGGCGCTCCTGTACTCACGCTCCTATCAGTATCCTTTCCTTTCTCCCTCACCTCCGCCGCCGCCCATGCGCGCCGCGCCTCGAATCCCTCACGTTCTCTTCTCGGCCCTTGTTCTCTTTGCATTCACACCCGCTGCGGAAGCTCAAGCCAATCGCACCGTTGACGACTTCTCTCCTCAGATCACATACAATCCTGCCGCCGATGTAACCCACGACACCACGGGCTTCAATGTGACGAAGCTATACAATGGGACGATTGCGGTTATGACTCCCACCGATACGGATCCTGTGGTGAATATGACGATTCAGTTTACTGGTGGGTGGCTTGCTCGTATTTGCTCTTGACATCCTTATCGTTGTGTTTTCTCAAAAACCATTAGGCACGGCGATCTGGCTCTTCATAGGGAAACCGCAGACTACTGACACCTTTTCCGACGGATACACGGTCTACCTCGACGGTGTCGAAGTCGACGACGTCGGAGATGTTGACTTGCAGCATGCCGCGGAATACGGGAACGTCGCCTACTCGAACGATGCGCTTAAGCTCGGTTCGCACACCGTGACACTCGCCGCCGACAGCCCCGTGTACTTCGACTACGCGGTCTTTACGTGTGTTACGCCATCTGAGTTCGCGCGAGGACACGCACTGACAGTGATAAAGATCTAACGATCCGACACCTGAGACGACCATCGGACCTGTGCAGCCCGGGACCTCTTCGACCGCCTCAACGGGCACGGGCAAGTCAAAGAGCACCAGTACGAACCCGGCAGCACAGGCTTCTCAGTCCGGAGCTGCAGTGAAAGCTAAATCGCACATCGCCGCAATCGCAGGCGCGGCGGCAGCTGTGCTCCTGCTCGGCGCGGGGATCGCCGCTTTTCTCCTCCTACGTCGACGCAAGCGTAGTGCAGCTCCTTCACAGCAACAATTCTTGCCTGGCGGTGGGTATCCGGGATCATACGGCGGCCCAAGTGGTCCAACCCAGCCCGTGTACAATGCAGATCCCGCTGCGCAGACGTCGCAAGCAGCGTTATTGCGAGTCCCGACGTTGACGCCGGCCACGTCGCAATATAATTCTACGCCAACGTCCATGCCGATGCCTCTACCACCCACACAACCCGATCCTTATAGCTCGCGTCCGAACCAATACCAGCCCCAACCGCAGTCGCAGCCGTATTCGCAATACCCACCGCAGTCACAATATCAGCCTCCGCCGCAAAATACACCGCCGCCGCCCCCACAGTCCCAATATTCGCCGCCGCCGCAGGCGCAGTCGCATTATGCGCCGGCCCCGGAGCCATATTTCCCGCATTCGTCATCGCAACACGAGAACGGTCAGGCACAGGACCCGTTCGCGTACATTCAGCCGCACGACATGGCAAGGCAGCGCATTCTGGCGGAACAGCGCGCGGTTGAGGCCGACACGCCTCCAACGGCATGGGCTGTGGACGAAAGGGAACAGCCACAGCCACATATCCAACTCGCTACTCAATCTGCACAACCGTATTACAACTACGCTCCAGCCCAACCGGAATCACAGCATCCACCACCACGGGAAGGACGCACGCTTGCATATCAGCGGCCGCAAGACGCGCAGCTGGACCGCATTATGGAAAAGCACCGCGAGGCGGAGGCCGAGTACTACGCTAATGCACATACACACGGGCTTGCACCTACGTCGACATGGCCCGACGAAAATCGGGGACAGGGAACACAGGCAATGCTGGACGTGCAGCGGAACCCAAGCTCTTCGCGCGGGACGCCATCGCGGACCCATTCCGCAACGAGTTCGAGGCCCGAAAGCGTGACGTACCCCCCATCGCCCGGTGGGAGCAGTTCCGCGCATGGGGCGGCCGCAATATCGACGATTGCGGCGGAGATGGCGGCACTAAGGGCGCAGGTGGCGAGGCTTGAGAATGAGAGGAGGGAGGAGCTCCCCCCAGCATATAATTAAATTATTTTTGTATTTTGGTAGACCAAGTTAGGGAGCGAGAAGATGCACATTCGTTTGACATGGAGTTGGAGTCGATGCAAGACAGTAGGCCGGTTGCTGAGTTGAACCAATCATTCAAATACTCAAGGCGTGAAATGTTGGGGATGAATTGAGTCTGTCAAGTTGAACCGTGTAAATATTTGTGGGAGACCCCACCCAGCCGGCATGATGAGACAAAGTGGCAAATGCGGCACATCGGAACCGTTCATGCCGTAAGTCGGCAAATACCTTTCTCGGACGATCCGGATCACCGATCAATCATTGGCGGCATGCTGCCGCTACGTTCAGTGTTTATGTTGTTAAATATTCCTTTGCATTGCGCCTAAGGCAAAAGCCAATTAAAACCTTTCAATTTTGGCGCTCAGCAACCGCGTTCATGTGGTGTTCGATCGCATTTTCGTTGACATCTCCCGCCCGTACCTTGAAGCCAAGGAATGGAATGGAGTACGAAGCGAAGCGAAGCCCACAAGCACTGGCCAGTGGTGATGGCAAGAAAAATCCAGGTTAATTTCAACCTGGCAAGAGATGACCGTTAATCAACGTTTTCAGTCGTTCGTCCCACCTCTGTGGAACGTTTGCGTCCAGCCGTTCGGCATTGACTCAAGCTCAAACGTTCAGTTCAAGGTTTCCCATCATCAGAGTAGCTTCTGCCCCCCACGGCCGCCGGAAGCAGAGGTCGAACGTGCTTAGTGCCGTACCAATTTATTTTCTGCCAGTGAACGAAGTTCCTTCTTCAGCGTCTGCATTTATATCTCGTGAACGAGGTCCACATGTCGCGGATATAAATACAGAGAGACCGAGCGACCGTGCGTATTCAGCCTTTTTCAAACTCTAAGCTGGCCGAAAAGTTCTGCGAGTGGCGCCTTCGTGACCACCTCGCGTATGTACTCTCACATTGCGGCTGCCCGGTTCTCTGACATAAACCTATGACCCCAAGCCTATAAAATGGGGTCATCGCTAGACAGAACCCATCCGTCGAAACATGGTTCAATTCACCCGCTCATTCTTCTCGCTCTGCTTGATCGCGGCTAGCTTCGCTCTCCCGACCAAGCGGACAGTTGCCCAAGTCGAGGCAGATATTGCTAGCGTCTCGAGTCAAGTCACTACGTTGGACAACGACATTAAGGGTTTCCCGGCCTCAGGTCTTCTCGGAGCCTTGGTATATACTGCCACTCTATTTTCTTCACGCTCGTTTCAACCTCGGTATCATGTGTAGAACATTGACACTGCCGCAAATACCTTGGAAAGTAGGTTGAACACTGCTACATCCGATGTAAAGGTAGGAGTCTTATTTCCTTTTAACCCCCAACTGAAGATCGACAGGCAAACGGAGCTTTGGACGAAGCCGATGCCACCACCATTCTGAACTCCGTGCAGGCCATCGAGCCCGTGATTCTCGATGCGCTTTCGCGACTTGCTGCTGATGAACCCTCGGCTGTAAGTGCTGCCTCATCTTTCCTTCGGCGGCTGGACTCGCTCACTTGCATGCCTGCGTAGGCGGCTTTGCCCATTCCCGGAGTCCCGGGATTGATTCTTTCAGAGCTCCAAACCCTCAAGACTGACGCAGATGCGTTTTTTGCTGCTTTAATTGCCGCCGTTCCGGTAACACCTTCTTTACGTCCTCAACTCCTGCAGTGTTGAATTGGTTCTTCCAGGCCGACCTGCAGGCAGAGGCAACCACGATTCAGACCAACATCGATGCAGGCTTTGCCTCCGCCATCGCAGCTTATTCCTGAGGATGGAGAATGTGCAAACACGATGTTCCCTAAGTTTCATTTGCTTGTACCTCGCATTCGTGATATAAATATGATATTCTGAGCCAACTTAGTCCACAGCTGATAGAAGTTTCCAATTGGTTGAGAGATCATTATTACAGCTGGAAATATTCAGGCTTCCGACGCATGCCTGAGATTTTGTAGGTCCTTCACTTGCAAGATACAATCCATATTGTATTTAGGAATCAGCATCAGGAGTGCCCCCGTTACAAACGCACGGGGAATCATTCACAACTACAAGTTACTACTTGTACAGCCTCGTCAGGAACTAATTACTGACTCAAGAGGTAGAATGAGGTAAATGCAGGGGGAACGGCAAGGTACGGCACCTGTGGCTTTAATTTGATAACGAAGATCATCGGAGATAGCGAGTAGTGAGGTTGTATTCCAACATAGTGCATCGCTCGGGCCATCTATAGCGAATGCGACTGTGAGCTGAACTTGAGCAGTCCTCGATTTTCTTGGCGAGATCATTTATAGGGACCACCAATACAGGCCATAGCATCTGTCCAGCTGTTTGCAAATGCTGATGGGTGGTTGAACAACTCGTAGCACCAGTCAGGCCATGTAACGATATCTACTTAGTGCTCGACGGACGAAGAATTGCCCAAGTTTAAGCCAGGTTCAGCGCCGTAAAGAGCGGGAGTCAGAGCTCGGACGGGGTTCTGAATGTTTCAAATTTTAGGCGCTGTTGCCACAGAGCGCCTTCTTGATCGGCCACGACGTCATCATAGGGTTCAACCCCATAGTACACCGAGGGTCCGTCTACTAGGGTACACCAAGGGCACACCGACAGGTTTGCCTACTTTGGTTCATATTGGTGGAAAGACTCGGACCACCTGTGTCTATCTTGGTAGACCTCCGGAGTTTTCAAATTATCGTAGAAGTCGAAATAATTACTATAAGTATGTCGACCGAGGTAGACCGAGGAGGTAATCCATAGTAGGCCGAGGGCGGCCAACTTCGGTGTACTTTCGAGTGGTCGGCACGGGTAGACCGAGGTAGGCCCAGGTATGCCAAGCTCGGTGTATTATGGGGTTGATATTAGCGGGTTACTCGGGAACAAGTCGGCACGGAGGTGGATTTTCGCAACGTAACTATTCAATAGTTTGGACAGCATGTCTTCACATATATTCTATACACGCATACGACGCTCCTCGTTCCGCCCACATCCAGGGCTGTGAACGAAGAGCGTACATCCACTCTCACTACCCTTCTCTCATCTTATACTTATATTATATCCACAGTAATCAGCCGCATTATTTATTAGGTAAATATTATATGGTTCCGCCCACGTCCAAGGCCGTGAATGAAGATCTGATCAGCCGTACCCGCACATCGACGGGACATCGCACCCAGCGCCCACCGCACTCCTTCCCACGCCGTTCCCTCCAGCTGTGTACACCTCGAACTTTAACAGTTGAGCACAATGCATCCGCGACATCCAATCGCCGGGGAAATCAGGTACAGACACAATTATTTGTGGTGAAAACGCCTGGGTGTGCAGTGTAGGACACCTCATTAACTATTAAACGTGATTGATGAGGGTGATGTGGCTATGCCTCTCTGTGGCGACTTCCGATCAGATCATCAACACTGAAGCGCCACCCGGCCCATTTTCCTCTAGCAACCTGATTTTTATCGCCCATCCCATTTCTGGCGCAACGGTTGGCTGCAAATGGGAGACTTGATTGCCGTACAAATGGCTCTGGCCTCTACGAGATCGGTAATGGCTAGCTCAGCACACGGGCAACGGCGAATTCCACCGTCGGCAGTACCTCGTGGGTTCCCGCCTTTGAATCATCCACACTAGATAGATCCGTGAACTTCGGGCATCTTCAAGGTCCTGGTTCGCTCGGGCGCATTTACGGCCGATGGCAGGGCACGAGTGGGGCACGTCAACAGTCGACGTCGCACGTTGCGCTTGGTGATTCATTCGCAATTTCGAAAGTTCCTCGTTCTGTCAAGCAACCGCTAACTCCTACCTACCTACCTATCTACCGCAACAAGTCATCCTCCGTCTCTGGAACTAATATTGGGAAGATGCCAATGTTCTTTCTCCATTCGCTAGCTGAGGTCTTATGAATAGAGCCTTCGCCAAGAGCTTCAAGATTTTCGCGAAGCAGATTTAGAATAGCACCCATCTGGCACCCTGGAGTTGGATTTGATGATTCACATCGTAACTAATGTGATGTTGGGCGAGGCGCCCAGTCCGTTTATAGTGGTATGATGCCGTCAGGGCTGGAAGTATTCCTATCTGACTCTCGTGTGGACGCGACGAATTCGACCTTCCCTTCCTTTACTACCATGTCGACCATCCTGCCCAAGCGCGGTCGACGCCCAAACACTGCTGACGACTCCTTCGTCGACCTCGATCCGCCTCCACCGATTACTGAAAAGCGGCACCACTCTCCTTTCTCATATCTTCGAATTCGAAAACGTTCTACAGAGGGACCCAAGAAAAGCAGTCCTCCTCTCAAAGATACTGCAGTGCGCCGTTATAATTCCGCTGATTCCGTGGATGTCGACCAAGAACTCATGAAGCCGCTGCCGCCTGTCCCGCCGTTGCTCAATCACAATCGGAACTACTCGGACCCACAGCTTATCTATGGCGCGCAGGTATATCCTCAAATTCGCTCGCCGATGGTCTCCTCACCGGAGAGTTACACTATTTCCTGTAAGTTTCTCCCCAAATCACCCGAGCTGGAGAGCTGAGTCTGTCGACGAATTTACCTAGTCCCGACGCCCACGACGCAGCCAGTTAAATTCGGTACTCATTGGGACGCACCGTCTGACGATAATTTCCTTGCTACTGCTCACGCGGTTCTACCAAGCCCGACCCCGATGATGGCCGCGGCGGCCATGATCAGCAACGCTTCTCACGCCCAAACTCGCCACGAGGGCCTCCCGCGCTCAGGCTCAGGCCATGAACACACCGGCGTGCACGGACTTCTGCCCGGGGCACATAATCTGATCAAAACGGTGGAGATGGACGAAGCGAAGGTCACCGCTACAGTCGGTGCGTAGAGCCTTCCCACTGTTCGCACATCCCTCACCATGTCACAGGGCCTCTCATCACGGTCGGCATGCAGAACCTCACAAAGGCGCAGACAGTCCTAGATGAAGTCGTCGCGAGTGGGTTTATTTTCTTGTGTTTTTGCTGCTTCTACATAATCTGAGGAAACGCTGGCAGGTGAGGCGTGGGGCGTTGTAAAGGAGAATGTTACCGCGGTTCTTGCGCCCGCCAAAGATGTTGTTGTGATTTTGGATTCGATAACCAAATATATCCCGGCGGTCATGGTTGCCGAATCGGTCTTGTCTGTTCGTTGCTTCCGTTCATTGTTATCATTTCGTCTTAGAGCTAAGTAAATATGCGATGCGCAGGTCATCATTAAGCATGAGCTGGAGAGGCATGACAATGACAAGAACATCGTGAGTTCATTATGAAATTGTCCCGTGGCTTGTCTTGATTTGTGCCCGTACATCAGCTGGTCGTCTATCATACAATGGTTGGGGCTCTAGTCTCATCATTTCACCTAGTCAGCTCACGCATAATCCAGACAGTATTTTGGTTCACTCTATGCGACCTAAAGGCAATTTTCCACGCCAACAAAGACCAGAACAAAGCCAGCATCGATGACTTCTTCGAAGGGGTATGTGCTTATCCTCCCGTTCGTGCTTTGCCAATAAAGCAATTTTCTGCAGGTCAGGAAGACGATGCAGGATTTTGGAAATTTCCGAGAGTCTGTGTTTTACTTTTTTGGCTCACATACTCGAGCTAATTGACGTTTTCTTCAGTGTGTACTACCGCCACGGTCATTTTGGTATGTCATCCCTGTTCCGAGGTTCCCCACAATGTTCAATTCAGAATCCTAGCACGAACTCTTCGATCTTCGGAATATCGCACGAAGCTCACAGGCTTCGCGCAAGCCTTCACGGACCACAAAGCTAGCCTGCAGTTCATTCTCACGCAGAACTCCGCCATGCAGGTCAACGACATGACCAACACCGTCACCAGCATGTCATCGAAAATCGATGCCGTGACGGCTACGCTCAATCAAGCGATTGCGCTCATTGCACGTCAGACGCCGCTTGAGGTGTCTGTCGCGAAGCAGGTAGAGGAAAATGGTGGCGACAAGGCGCTTCAGGTATAGCTCTTGTGTCGTGATGGTGCACGCAGAAGCTTACAGGCGACAGGATCCCGCATTTTTGAATCAAATCGCGAAGAGTTCATTTGGCGTCGAGGAGATTTCACCTCAAGTGCAGGCAAGTTTGCGGCATGGGCTCGACGAGGCGCTTTCGGCCAACATGTAGGCAGCTAAAATCCTTCATTGGATTTCGTTTGCTGACGGGATTTTCGCAGGCCGATGTTCACACTCAAAGTTGAAGCAGCACAGAAGGAGATGTCCGAAGCTGTCGAGCGCTCGACGGAGACGATACTACAACAAGTTAGATTCGACTGTATCGAACCAACTCCGGGTGTTTAACTGATTTGTAGCTGAACTCTGGTCCTTACCAGTTGATCAAGGATGAGGACATCAAAGCAGTTTGGCAGAGTACGTTCATCTCACGTCTATGTTGCTATGTCGAGAATTGACCTGGGTGTTACAGGCATGGTATGTTGTCGGGTGTTTTGAGTTCTCGGTTATTGATACCGGCACAGAACTGGCGCATCAGCTGCAAGGCGCGGCATTTCGTGGATGGTGATTATCAAGCTGCTTTATCCTCCCTTAGCCTTTCGATTAACCTTCCCTTTTGAACCAGCCGTGCACAACCACTTTTCTCAACAATTTGGCGAGCACCACCAAAAGTCTGGGGAAGTACATCCCGACCAGTGGACTCTCAACGTTCTGAGCCAAGTGATATGTACGGCGGGTGTCCCCAGCCTGAGCGTTCCTTAACAAGTTCATAGATTACCCGAACATCTCCGACGCAATCGACGACGATGGCAGTGGTTACATATCCGTCAATGAGGTGAATCAATTTTTCAAGGCACGGCCGAACGAATGGTCTGCGGTTCAATGGCTTTCCTTGTGAGTCACCGATGTCCTCATCTCATTCCATTTGTTCATCGATCTCGGGCAGCTGGGCCGCAGGCTGGAAGCAAAATGCCCTTGAGTGAGTCTCATTCGAGATTGCTCGACCGTACGTTCTGACAATTCCACAGATATAAAGCACGTTGCAAAGTACGGAGACTTCTGCCACGTTGTGTAATGCCAGAGCTAAACAAATATTCCTACTCCTAGACGCTTTTTGCAGACCTCGAGGCCTCTGCACGAACCGTTCTTCCGCAGAACCGTCGCCATGTCAAGTCCTACATCAAGAGGAGTGGGCTCTCCGAACTCTGGCTCGTAGTAAACTCGCTGGCTGCCGACGGGTTAGTATATCGGGCTGCGCACCATGCACCAGAGACGGAGCCGTTGAATGCACTACGGTCGGAAATTATGCACAGGGAAAAAACGTCCATTCGGTCACGACTGGAAAGAGTTCAGTACCAGCTCGAAAGCCCAGAAACGGTAGGTTATCGTTTGTTGTCCTTTGGCTCTAATTCATTTGCGGATTCACCTCGTGTAGGTCTTGGCCGTTGTCGGAACACACCGATTAGAAGGGGTAACACCTTTCTCAAAGGAAGTATTCCACCTGCTGAAGTTCCGTGTATTTCTAGTCCATCCTGTGCTTCCTCGAGCTAATCCTCGATCGCCACCTGCAAATCATGGACGCCGCCAACACCCTCGTGCTGGCTGAGCGCGAACTCGAGACGATGACCTTCAGTCTCAGGAATCTCGTTGCAGCATTTGGAACGCGCTACAACACAGTGACTCAGAGCTGGAAACAGCAGCGCCTTGACACGGAGTTTCTTGTGCAATGCTTCTCTGGCGGAATATTCAATGATTGGCATGAAGTTTTCCAAGACGTGCGTAATGTCACGAGTCCCAGTTGGCTAGCTTGACCTATAATCTTGCAGCAACCGACTGCACACAATGAACCAGCGGGAACCCCCACGGCTGCTGACTCGCATTTCACAGCACGGTCTCCGCGGCAGAAGCCACGACCGCGGGCGCAGAATATTCTTCTATTCCCATTACCACCGCAGCCTAGTCCTCGTAGCTCAGCTGAGGATTTCGGGAGTGATAGTCCTCCTCGCAGACTGACGGTAAATAAACATCTCTACCGACCTGCATACTTGCTGAGCATATCCGTAGCATTTAGCTGTACCGCAAGGCCCACGACGGAATTCTGTGAGTTTTCTTCCTAACAACGAACGTTCAACCTTAGCTAACGGTGATATAGCATAATCCCCATCGGAATTCCGCAGTTTCGGTTGACTACTTTTTCCACTTTGATTTCGAACGGCGACCGTCAGAGGACCTCAAACCTGAATCCAGCATCTCTGAAGTATATAGTAAAGTTAGTCCCGGATCGCTGTCTCCCGAGTCAAGTGGTTCTGACGAGCGTGACCCAGAGCAAGAAACCGAAACTGGAAGATAGAATCACATCCCTAGAAACGGAGCTCTCTGACATCAAGGGCATGCTCAGCCAGTTAATTCTGCTGTCCACCCCGAAATGACCCTTCACATTGTTCAATCTTTGCATAGCCCACATTCGTTGATACACGCATTCACTCATTTATTTCCGCGCCGGTATGTTATTGCTGAATAATTTTGTTTATATTGTCCTACTATCTATTGAAACTTGTAATGCATTTGTAGTGTCCATTTTTGCGTGCTGAATGACGACCCACCGCCAAGTCGGGCTTGAGACGAAGTCGTGATCACGACTCATGTGGCCACGATCGAATCCTGATCATCATCACGGGACTGACTCTCGCGTTCGCAAGCCTGTCAACAAATGACAACACAGCGGATCCGGCAAAAAAAATGAGGAGAACCTATATAGCTGGATACACCGCAATACAGTTATCACGTGGTGCAGTGGAGAATGAATCAGTGAGATACGAGTGAGCTATCATCTATGATGGAGCAATACCAATGTTTGACTCTACAATTCAAACACTCGAAAAAATCATGGTACATCGGCAGGCAACGCAAATTCCAATGAGTTGCTCGCCGTATTAGGGTGTCCGACTTCTCTGGCACGGCACAAACGTTCAAAACCCGTATAAAATGCGATGGCTACATCAGTAGGAAAGCTGTTATTCTCTCACCGCGGGAGGGGAAGAACTTCCGAACAACCCGTTCGTTACTAAGCCACCTAGTGGGTTGCAGGCGGCGGAAGATCTCAATGTATTGATGGTTACAATCCTGGTTTATGCTGTTCTCATTCTCTATACACAGGAAGTCTGTGCTTCCGCCGCCGCAAATGCATCTAAATCGAGATATGAAAATATTAAGGGTAAGATCCGGTTGTAAGAGATCTGAACTATTATTTGTGTATGAAGGCTGAATCGTGCTTATTCTTTGGTCGTTGAGCAGAGGCTCCTCGCTCAGCCTTGTACAGCAGGTTCAACCAGGGTTGAACAATGACGCGCAGAATCATCTTGACTTGTCCATCCCGTCTTGAACGTTTGAACGCGACGAGGGGCTCCGGGTGAACAAGTGTTTTCGATTTTTTTCCTGAGAACTGGGCCAGTGGCTCTGGATTTTGTAGTCCGTTTTTAAGCTCAGGTCGCCGATCGGGGTAGAACCTTATTACATAATCATGTTTTGAGACCCTTTTCCCCGCTCTGGAACCTTGGATATATCTTCAATAGAAAGGAACAGAGGTTTTCTCCCTGCTCAAATATTTTTAGATTTTTTCAGCACCATGGGACGAAGTTATTGACGAGTCAAATTGATGGGTTTGTGTCACACTGATGTCACACCATATCGAGGACGGGTTGCTGCATTCATTCAAGCATCATTTCGAAAATTCTGAATAGGCAGATCGTCTCCAATACTTTCTATTATCTCGTTCCACGACAAAAACAAGAGAAAAAGGTGCGGTATACACATCGGGATTAGCTGAATTTTCGGCCAAAATAAATTGATTCGAACAGTTAAAGTTTCGGATTAAGTATATATTCATCGGAAATTGTATTAAAAACTAGACGAATCAGCTGAGCCGAAATCAATTCAAATATGTAAAGTTTCGTGATGGATTTCGTGGCGAACAATACTAGAGATATCTGATTGCGTTTCGGCAGCGTGAAAACGCTTCCCGAAATGCAAAATATCAGCGCTGCCGAAATGGCCGCTGATATGTCTGATTTCGTGCATGTGGAAACGTGAGTCGAAATTTGTCGAATCGGCTTACATTTCGGCATCGTTGAAACGTGTCGTTTCGGCTCACGTTTCTGCTCATCCGAAATTCATGCTGAAACTATTCATTTCGGGTGCTCAGAAATTTACCTGCAGATCATCGTCGGACGAGCGGCAGATCGTCGTCGGACGATCGGCGGAGCAGTGTCAGCTCATCGTCAGATTAGATCGTTACAAGGTCCTTGGTGGTACTAAAAGCAAAATACAAGAAATGAAATATGATACATACACTGGTCGTACAGCCCAGTGGCGAAGATGGGTATAGAGCCCCTTAATGTCGTTGGAGCCTTGGGCAGGTGGTAAGGACATACGGCCTTCCATCCACAGAGTACCACAGAGGCAGCAACATGGGCGTCGACATACTTCTCCGCCTTCGATGGAGTCCTAGACGATGCTGGGCTCGAGCGCGACGACGGGAAATGCCTGGTGCCCACGGAGACCGGAGACCCTTCCATCCAGAGTGTCACAGAGGCAGTAACATGGGCGTCAACATGCCTCTCCGTCTTCGAAGGAGTCCTGGACGACTCAGATGCTGGGCTCTAGCGCGACGACGGGGAACGCCTGCTGCCCACGGAGACCGAAGAAGAGCCATTTGACAGCTTGACTGCGTGGGCGCAGAAGCAAAAAAAAAAGTGAGCACAGAAGATACTCGTTACATGGCGCACAAACTCACCCATTCGCGTGTTCGCACCACCTACGGCTTGCACACCCGCACCTGCTGCGGAGTTTCGCTAACGCTGCAGAGTCCCGCTAACGTGTCCGCAAGCCGTCGACAGCGCTAAAACAAGGGTTAGCGGTGATTACAGTCTACACCGCCCTCAAATTTCCGCTCACCCACAATTTTCAGCCCAAATTCCTCGTTTCGGCAGCCCGCATCTAGCCGCAAGTCAATGACCTGCCAGATCGCTCGAAACGACGCCGGGCGAGCGGAGTTGCCGCTAACGGGGACCGCATACTGCAGAAAAGACAGTGTAGGCACAGTTTTCGTGTGCTGCTTGCTCACTTACGCATCTGGGATTCGAGCAAGAATCCGGAGCTGTGAACCGCGCGGTCGGCGCACAATATTCGTGCCCCAGTGCAAGTGTGCGCCGAATCGTCGGCACTCCCGCATTGCGGGACGTGCGGGTGCGGCACAGTGCAGACGAGCTGAGAATCGTAAGATGAGCATCTTCTCGTCGCGTCGGCTATAAACTGAATTGACCTACATTTTTCAGTTCGTCTCTTTGTAAAAATTGAAAGAGACGCGTGGTCGCGTTCTGTGTGGTAGAAATACCCGGTGAGTTTACTGCATTAATCCCCATTGCAACTTACCGTCACCCCGCGTCCAGCGTCTCCGCTTCGCTCGCCTCGTCCGCTCGCCACACTACGCCCTGTCGCTGCACTTGTCCTGAGTCCCTGTGCGCAGCCCACAGACACGCTCATCTCCAAAGCATTTCTACAGGTGCGTTCCTACATGTTTGTTTCGTATTCATCCATCTCCAGCACGCGGCGGAAGTTCCCCACTGCACTGCGAAGACAATCCACCGACTTGTCAAGCTCAGCGCGCCCCCGGGCTGACACCCGCACCCCGTGGGCACAAGAGTCCTCACCGCTACATTCGTCGCCACTGCGGAAGACACGGAACGTCTGCGGTGCAGATCGTTCGCATTGCGAGCTGAAGACGGGACACGGTGAGTACGATGCATCCTATGGACACGGATTTCGACTTACTCGAATTTCCAGTACACCACCTCGCAGCCGCTGCGTTTCCCGATAAGCGCCGAACGCAGGCAGGGCGCTGCACTGGAGAGAAGACGCGGGACGTAGTGAGTACGATGCACTACTTATTCACTGAATTCGACTCACGCCGGATTTTCAGGACACGGTTCGCTGTCTTGAGACGGCGTTAGTGCTGCGAGCGCATCCGGCGATCCGCAGAGACAATGTACAAGATGGCGGCGATTCGGATCCGGATGCAAGCGCGCGGCGGGGAGAATCGTCGGGACGCCGTAGATTTTCCTCAAAGGTAACCAGCGATACTTCTATGTACATGTGCTGATTTTGACTCGCTCGGGGAACCCTTCTCACCGTTGTGTCGGGCGCCCTGCTAACACGTCGGACGTCAGCGCTGCGCTGGCGGTTCGCGAATGGAAAAAAACAACATACCGGACGGGTGTAAGTGGGGCGCAACGGACGAACGCAAGGGCAAGGTTCTGCGCTGCGTGGTACCGCAACCGCGGGAGACGCAGGCCGAGGATGTGCCCATCGGCGTACGCAACAGCGGCGAGTGGGGTATGGACGCGCGACCAATACGAGTGCGCAGCCGTGTTGCACTCCGTGGAGGAGCAGTGTTTGAGGATAACACGAACACCGCGCCAATTGGGCAAGGGCAGGGCTGGCTCACGCGTTTAGATTAGCACAAGAAACATGGGAATCGAGACACCTTGTACAAACCATACAGACGAGTCATGATGCGTTCGGAAGGGACCGGCAAATGTGAGCAAGCAACTGGGGCTGAACAGTGCGCCGAAACGCGGTGGAATGAAGACCGCGGACCAGGGGCGTACTTTGAGTTCTGCTTTTTATAAAAGTATTTTTCGCTGAAAAATATAAGGTTGAGGTGTGCATGGTAAGGTCATGAACAAGCATGTTAAGGTTGTGAACAAGTACCAGGTTGAGCACAAAGGTTGAGGACGAGTACCAGGTTGAGTATGCAGGTTGAGGTTCAGAACGAGACATGTGACATTCAGGATGAAACTGGTCAAGTTGCGTTCTGAGGATGACAACTCACATGTTATATAATTTTTGGTGAAAATGCTATCATTTCTCCTTTTTAGGCAACTTTCCCATTGGGAATACTAACACTTTTCTTCAAAAAAGGAAATTTTGCAGAAATATCACTATCTTATTTAATATTTGGCCATTTTACATGATCTAACTTTACAGAGCCAATGTCCAATGTGCTTTCAGAATTATAAGAGTGTTCTTAAGCCTAAACTATACATTGATACAGCGATAAATACCTGAGCTGCTGGAGTACCTATTAAAACATGATATCTTAGCTATAGTGTTATATCTACGCATAGTATTTAGAATATTCTCAAAACCTTGTACCAGGGGTAGCAGCAATCTTTTGACTACATCAGAAACTTATACCTATTCCTATTACTAGCTATTCAAGTATCTAAAGAGATGTATTAAAACTCTTGTAGCATATTTAATTCTATATCAATCTTTTCTGAGCAGTTTGGAACATATTTTTCATTATAGTAGTGAGTAAAGTGTCAGCTTTAAGTCAGTTAAACTATGGACTCCACTCAGTAAAGGATTGACCCCATGTCAGTAGTATTGTCTGCATTGATGTAAGTCAGTAACATTGATGTATTGACTTCAAGTTAATAGTATTGACTCCAAGTCAGTACAGTATTGACTTCAAATCAGTGAAGTATTGGGTTCAAGTCAATAGAAATGGTCCATTGACTTCATGTCAAATTCAGCTAACAACTAACCTGATTGACTAAAGTCAAATTTCACTGACCTCAAGTCAATAGTCCCAACTTTGAGCCACTACCAACTTGAAGTCAGCAAAATATTGACTTCACTGACTGAAGCCTTCTGTGAAGGATTGATTTACTCCATTGACTTCAAGTCAATACAGTGTTGACTTTACTATCAATCTGGTACAATAGTCAGTAATATAAGGTTTTATTGCTGATGATGGGTTGTACAACAACTGATATCTCATATTAGACCAGACTGAAGAAGTGTCAGCAAAGATGTTAGGTTGTATAGACCAAGTAAGCTTCATTCAGCTGATAGTTGGTCAGTGTTCTGTATTGATTCATAACAAGGTTAGGCTTTATTACTAGGTCAAATTGACTTGCAGTCAAGAAGATAAGGATTTCTTACTGATCACAGTCATATTAACTTGCAGTATATGGATAAAATATAACAGATCAAATCTAATGCTGAGACTGTTTCTGGTTTATGGTGTTTGTTTCAGTCATGATTAAATTTCCATCTCATTCATACAGACAGGTATGGTAATAAAGATTTTTAAATCACTAACAACTGGCAGCAATAATTTCTGGCTGATATTAGATTGGATTGATTTGTGGCACATAGCAAGCTAGTTATATATAGTTTTCATGTTGATAGTAGGCCAGCTTTACTGATTGCTTTCATAATCAACTTTTTCTGCTTTAAGGAGGGTATTTTGTGTTTTACAGCTCAACAAAATATCCAATAACAAAACTCTCTATACAATGGGATTCATACTGAAGTAGGCTACAACTTGGATTGCAAGTCTATTTGTAGCCAAAAAGTTCTTCAGTAATCAAATTTGCATTTGTACAAGTACTTTTCATTTTGTGATATAACAAAGCATCTGATAGAAAAACCTTTCTAGACAGTGAGATTCATTTCAAGAAGGGGTACAACTTTGGTTTGGGGTCTATTTCAGCCAATTATCTTTCCTAAAAACCTGGGCCAAATTAGTAGTCTAGTATAACACAACTTTCTATACAGCTAGTATCATCTTGATATGCTCTAGAACATTGGTTTGTCCATTTTAAAACCTATTCCCTATTTTGGGTCACCACAGTATGCAGGGGTTCACCAAGTGCCAAAGCTATGGAAAGTTATTCAACAAGTAGTGAGACTTGGCCCTTTGTCTTAGAATTTGAAAAATATACGAAAAGTATCTATATAATTATTGCAGCTAACTATAGACCACCCAAACCACCAATAACCAATAGCAGGATTACACAGAAGACTACAGTAGTTGTAGGTGTTCACTGGGCTTTATAGGTGCAAGATATGATATTTTGACCAGCAATTCTGCATATAATTATATTCTTTCAATCATAACACTGTATCAGGTGCTGTAAAATATGGTATAGTGCTGTAAACAATTTGAAAGGACATTGAATGCACACCTTAGCAAGTTAGATTATTGAAAATAGCCAAATACTAAGGAAGATACTGAAATATTGATAAAATTTACTTTTTTAGATAGAAGTGTTAGTGTCCCAAAAAGAAATAACCATCAACCATCAACTCAAGACACTTGTGAGAAATAATGCCTTCCAAATTGGGACATCTGCTGTCAATTATCAGGACTTTCGTCCTCAACCTCAGTAAATCATGTGATCTCGTTCTTCAACCTCAACCTCAGACTTCAACCTCAACTTGAAAATAATGCTAAAACCTGCAACTTCAACCTGGAAAAATATGACAAACTAGGACCTCAGCTATGCAAAACCTCGTTCTCAACCTTCATTCTCAACTTTATATTTTTCAGCGATAAATAAGGTCATAGCTTTTGGCCAAAAACGTCGCCGCCAGACGACGAGTTTGAGACAGCACGAGCATGCGGCTGGGCGGAGGTGACAGCGAACATCGGTCAAGCCCGGTTTGATAAAAAATGGGAAATCCTTCGAGATTGGTGTTTCGGAGGCTTGCACAGCGAGATCGTCGTCGTGCAGACGAGGGAGCGCCCGGATGAGGGAATGAAAAGAACGTTGACGAGTACGGTGGCGACGTGTTTGGCACCGTAGAAAGCGAGAGGGCATGGCGGGTGGCGACGAGCCTGAGAGGCAGTTGGCTGGGGTAGCAAACGCAACAAACTCACCACCAAGACCCAAACTCGCCGCCATCACACGTTCCCCTGCAGCCTGCGCGGATTCTATCAGAAATGGCCGTCATCTCTCGCGCTTGCCTTCCGCGCATTCGCGTCGATGGACAGGGACAGCGTGCAGGAAAAGAAGGGAGTAGAAAAGAGGAGAGTCACCCAGTCACACTGGGTCACAACCGAGAATCTGAAGCTTCCGGTATTTCCTGCAAGCCTGGTTTGGTCTTGTGTGCGACATCCGCTGCAATCTCGGCTGTTCGTCAATGGCGCGGACCCGAATCCGAAACCGCACGCAAAGGTGCGCGATTCTTCTTTTTTCCCTCTTCTACTGTTCATTTGCTACTGCTGCAGATTCGCGGACGCATCCGGCATTCCTCGTTGTGGATGCATTGTGCGCCGGCGAACACGCGCCGAGGAACATCGTTTAGCTAAAATGTAGGCCCATTCATCCTATTTCCTCAGCTTTTAATCCCTGTAGCCGCACCTTCAAGCCCAGGCATCAAATTTCCGCCCTCCTCGAGCTCCATCCCCACATCCAGTTTCTGAACGAGGGTCCGGGGCGCGGTCTACTTCACGGTTCATCGGCGACACGACGGCGGGCTCATCTTCAAATGGGGCCAAAGTACTCACCTTGAATTGTACCAACTTTGCAAAATGTGCTTGGACAGTCCAGAGTTGGTTTGCAAAATATGCTTGCTGTACAAAAAGGGAAGGCAGATGGTGTTGTTTATTACCCAGGGGGATGCCCGGCCCCCTCGGCATCCTCTCAATGCCATCAGACAAGCAGTAGGATCATTTCCTGTCATCGTTGCGTCCTTGCCGTCGCTAGCCGCTGTTACGGCGCATCGGCATAGAGGCCTCTTAACAAAATAAAGATAAATTATGTAGCAAAAAATTCGATTTATAGCTCCAAAAACAAAGAAAAATCCCTGGACATTACATTCGGTAGAAACAAGAGATTCGCCGCTCCCACGCCATCTAATCGTCCTCAGCCTCACCCCCCATAAAAAACTCTTCATCGCTGTGCACATCGCCCCTTTGCTCGTCGTCCTCTTCTGCGTCCGAATCGCTTTCCTCTGCCTCCAGCTGCTCCGCACGCTGCTTCTGCGCCTCCTCCCCGATGCGCTCCCCGTCTTCGCCTGGCTCTGGCTCATGGGGATTCTGGACCTGGATGCGCTTCCGCCCACGACCCTGGTGGATCTCTGTTGCTGCAACGGTGACCTTGGTTGCCAGCTTGCGGTACAGATCCGCCTGCTTCTGCGCGCGTAGGCGGCCTTGCCTTGCCCGAGCTTCGCGTCCGCTGCGCTGGCTGCATCCCGTGCCCGAACATCCCAGCGACGCGCTTCGTGTTCGAAGGACTTGAGGACGCGGCGATACTCCTCTTCCAGGAGCGCTACTTCCTCCGCCCACCACTTGCACCGTGCTCGAGCCTTGGTCCACTCAATCCGGAGGGTGTCTTCGAGCTCCGCGTCGGATCCTGTCGACCCGGCGGTCGTCCAAATCCAGGATACCTGTCGCTTGTTCTCTGCAGCATTGACGACGCGCTCCCCGTCGTCGTCGTCATTATCGGCGCCCATACCCTCCCCATCTGTACCCTCCCCATCACCGTCGTCCTCCACCTGCTGTCCCTCCTGCCTCAGCCGCTTCAACTTCTCCCTGCGCCTTGCATCCCGCTTCTTCCGCTGCGCCTGACGTTTGCTGAGCTCCTCCGCATCCTCCATGGTCCGAACATCCTCCCGGCGCAACTGACGCCAGCCCGTCTCTCCTTCGGGTCGTAGCCGACGAAGCGCGTCCCACGCCGCCTGGTACCTTTCGGAGTGCAGACGGATTTTGCTTTCGTTTCGCGCCACGAGTGTCCGCGAGCGAGTGTTTGCCCCCTGATGCCGCGCCTGGATCTCCTTGTACCTGAGGAGCCTCGACTTGACGTGCAGTTGATTTCGCAGCCGCACCAGCGCTTCCGAACACTGCGCGTCGCGCGCCAGGACCTCGATCAAATGTACCCCCGCCACACATCCACTTTCATGCTCTGCTGGGGAAAGAGCGGACGGCAGCATCAACGGGGTGTCTTCCGGGAGCTCGTCGGGGTTTGGTGCGATCCGGGCCAACGCCTGCAGCGCGCCGGGCGTGTATGTTGCCTGTAGCTTTCTAAAACGCGTGATCCCCCGGCTGAGCTTCCTCCTCATTGATAGGACGTCGATTTTTTTGCGCAGTGGTACCCGCTTTCTTCAGCTCGACATGCACCCGCACGCGGCGCCTGGCAATAGTGAGCGGCCCATTACGAGGACGAACGGCAGGCAGAGGACTTACTGCTGCTCCTCCAGGTCCAAACCTGCATATATGAAACTGCTCGGGCTGGACGTCGTGCAAAGAGGGCACGCCCCTCGCCGCCGACGCCTGCTCTTCTTCCGCGAACTTGAGCTTCACCTCGGCCTCCGTGATATCTAAGCGGAGATCAGCCGGGGTAAGAGCGCGGGTAAGAGCACAACGAGAAGCTACTCACGGCGAGCCTTGATCTCATACGGATTTTTCGCAGTTTTGGGATCCGCGTCAAACGCCTGCGCCATTGCTTCCCACTCAGGCACGCGGTCTGCCTGCTCTGCCGAAAACATCTCAAACGCGCCAGTCTGGGCTTCAAGCTCCTGCTTCGCGTTATCCAGCCGCCTGCGAAGAAGAGCGCCTACGAATCGAGGTCAGCGCCGCGCGCGCGAAATGCTGATGGAGCAACACACACCGATGGTAGTGAGTTTCGTCCAATTCCAAAAGCCCCAATGGTCGTCCAGAACGTCGCGCCTGGATCCCGGCCCCATCTCACGCGTGCTTGAGGCCACCCCCCCGATATTTGCCCACGGCCGCTCGATGCCCTCACCGTCGGTCTGGCCGGCACCGAGAAGGTAGTTCAGGGAGAAGGCGAGCTGGCAGGCGAGGGTGTGGGAGTGTATATGCATTTTCGGGATGGCGAAGTGGAGAAGTTTCAAAACGATCGCCAAACGCATTTTTGCCGGGAAGCTCGAGGAGGCGTGCGACCAGCTTCTTCCACCACTGGCAAGCGATGTCGTATGAAACGACTTTCTCAAGCCCGGGGTGTTTGTGCTGCATTATAGATGAGAAAATCCAATCCATATTCGCATATCTACGGATCCAGTCAGCCGGAATATTCAAATTAAGACGGCCCAAGATGCCTTACCGTTCGCCTTTTTGGAGGTCCCCAACGCCGTTCGGCTGTACAAACTCATGGCGCGCGCACACACCCATGCCCACGCCTGTAGCGCTGTACCCCCGAGAAAACTTCGTGTTGGCGTAGTCCAACGCAGCTAAACCACTGCACGTGCTCATCTAACAGGCGGCATGGTGAGTACAAATGCCGCTCAGGAGACGACTTGAACTCGCCTCGTTTTGGTCGGTGACGGTCAAGAGGTACTGACGATAGGGCTCATTCTCCACAAAATACGCCCAACCCGTCCCTAACCCTGGGTCCCGCAAATCGCTTGAAACCAGGCGACGCTTAAGCCGAAAGCAGGCGTCTAAAGCCATGAATAAGATGTAGAGGAACCTGCGCGCCTTGCCTTATGAGCGAATATGGCGATACCATGAGAAAAAAAATTACCTCTGCTCCTTAGGGGGCGTTCTCCCATCCCTCGGGCAAATTCACCCCCCGGTCTTGGGCAAGCGGGGCATTGGATCGCGAGCTCCCCCGGTTGCGTGGCGTTCACCCCTCCCAGTTCATGGCCTCGGCCGGCGCGCTTCAACATGAGGAGATTTCTGTAGGCGTGGGTCATCCTCAAGAATTCCCGATAGCGCTTTGGAGGAGGAGCATCCGAGGTACCGGACGCGTTGGTGAGCTTCTCCAGGGAGGTGTAGAAGTCGAACATCGTAGTTTTGCCTTGGAGGGTCTGCATGTGGAAGAAATCCAGAATGCGGAAGGTTGCTGCAGTTTTGGGCATATCGTGCATGGCCGGAAACCATCCGCGGCGTAGTAGCTGGATGCGATGGTCGCCCATCTCACTGCGACGCGTGCAGCCGCAAAAGTCCACGGCGACGCGATGGATGTAGCCAAGGTCGAGGACTACAAAATCCTCATGCCCTCGTTGTGGACGCACGCAACCTGCATGGCCGAACTGGATACGAAGGCCCAGCTCTTTGAGAGAGCTGCGTTTGAAGAAGGTGCCGTCCCAAAGCTGGGGTCCGTCAGTTTATCGGTAGCAGGGTGCGGGAGAGGGAGCCACATACATCCACAATATGAAGAGGAACATTTTCGTGCCGACGCACGGAACACTCTGTGCAGTAAAGCTCGCCACCGAAGCAGTCTCTGCAGCGGACAGTTGGGACACCGGTGTCGCATCCCGGGCAGCTGGTGTCGGAAGCGTTGCCGCAGCCGTCACGCCGGAGCAATTCGGCCAGATACTCATCTCGCAACGGTCTGTACTCAAACAGCGACTTATCCTGTACTCATAATCAATAACACGGAGAATGCGGCATACGACCCAACATACCGAGGGTTTGAAGGGATCCGCCGCTCGCCGACGACGGGAGGGTGCAGATTCGGCGAGTGGGTAGAAGCCACCGAGCTCCATGTTGTAGCGTTCGCCGTTGAATCCTTCTGGCTCAAAGCCCAAGGGTTCCCAGATTACAGGATTCTGCGGGTCCGCATGTGAATTGGACTCTTCACGTCGTTGTTTCTTAACCGGGGATGGAGGATCGATGGGAACGACCTCCGCATGCACTCGACGGCCGTCAGCGGTTGGTCGCTCGACCCGGGTATTGACAGGAGCATCGACTGGTGGCTCGAGAAAGTCCGCGACGGATTGAGAAAAAACGTATTCTTGAGTTTGACGCGCCTCCCCGCGTAAGACGACTGCTTTCTTCGTGCCGGGGCGCCGACAATGCATCAGAAGCTCAGGCTTGCGCCTGCGGTCGTGTCCGGCACAACCGAGTCGCGAGAAGCAGCCAGCAAGATGTATCACGTGCCTATACGCGCTCTGACTTTGGTCCAAACAGGTAATAACATGGCGACCTCTCACTTACTCGGTTACCTCGATCCAAAACACTACTTGGCTCCAATAAACACGGCACTTACCTGCTCTTTTATACCTGACTGAATCAAGGGATATGCGATGATTTTCCTTCAGCTGAAATTATGGATTCAGCGGTCTACTGCCGAAATTCTGAATTCAGCGATGTGCTGCAGAAACGGGGCAAGCCCCCACCCAAAAAAAAAAAGATTTGGTCCACTGAATGAGTCTGATAAAAAGGGAAACAAAGGAATTGAAAGCAAAGAAAAAAAAATGGAATTGGATCTGTCCATGGATCTGGAGGGAGTCGAACCCACTACATCGTTTGTGACAATTACTTCTCCGACCCATAATTCAAACGACTCCCGCCGTGGGACACAGACCCTTCTTTACCTGTAGTCTCACCTAAACTCACGTACAGAATAAAGCCGTATACAGTCCTGCGGTCGTGTCCGGCACAACCGAGTCGCGGCAGCCAGCAAGATGTATCACGTGCCTATACACGCTCTCTGACTCTGGTCCAAATAGGTAATAACATGGCGACCTCTCACTTACTCGGTTAGTCGATCCAAAACATTACTTGGCTCCAATAAACACGAAGTTTACCTGCTCTTTTATCCCTGACTGAATCAAGGGATAATTTATCCCACGGCTACGAAAAAGGTTTGTTACTAAATTCTTGTTGGTCTGTTTCGCGACGGATTGAAGGTGTGTAACAAATTTTAGTCGGTCTGTTATCATTTAGTTTGGATTTGAACCATACCATTAAGGACCTATGTCCTGGTGGACTTGCTTGGTCCATTGTAGGGGACCGCAAGGAATTATCAAGCATATTTGGGTTTGATCCCTGATGGGTCCATTTGTTTTTTTTTTTTCTTGCGTCATAGAATATTGGGTACAAATGATATCACGCCTATCCTTTTTTCAGATACTCACCACAACAACGTTCTGTTCCTCTAGTTCTGTTGATGCGCTTGCTTTCTCTTTGTTTCTTTGTCTTAGCGTCCGACTTGACCGCTACTCGCTCGCTCCGTCCTTACTTCAGCGTCCGACTTCTGGCCTCTTCTTGACTACTCAGCGAACTTCGCCGCTCCCCCCACGCCACATGCTTCTTTACCATCTTGACGGTGACCCACTCGCGCACCCACCACCATGGAACAATTAGCCCCCAACTGCGAAAAAAATAAACGACCTGGTGAGTATTCATTCCACCAGTACATTCCGTCCCTCGCACTCATGCCGTGTCGTCGCAGCGGCGCCCAACAAACTCAAGTTGTTCGAGCCAGAAATGCCCGTGGTCAACCCAGAAAAAACTCCCGTGGTCGAGCCGGACGTAGCAGCGGAGACGGAGCTGGAGCGGGGCAAAAAAGCGCTTGAGGAATGGCTATCCGAGGCAGGAGACTTCAAGACCTTCACGCTGGATTTCACCATGGAGAAGGAGGAGCCGTAAGTCCTTCCTCCTTTTTGACGCCGTTCCCCGTTCGATAATTTCTAGTTGGTAACTCACACTCTAATCTAATTCGCGATAGGACTCGGACCACAGAGAAGCAGCAATGGGAGATTGAGAGAGAGCGCGCATGGGATCGGGCGGTGAAGATCTGCCTCGACAATATGCCGGAATGGGATAGGAAGCGGTGGATGAAGGAGCGGCAGGAAGAAGAGAGGCATGAACGCGCGCTGGCGGCTTTGCGGACCTCTCTGTCGCAGAGCTCGCCGCCCTTTGCCGATTTTTCGTCCAACCAATACGTCGAATTCTAAAATATTGTTGTCCCGCTCTTGACTCAACCCCCGACCTTATCGCCCATGCATCGCAACCCCAGTCCGCCACCGACGTAACCGTGGCCTGCTCCTCGGTCCTCGAGGACGCTTCCAGAATGTTCAAGAATTCTCTCGCACCTTTTCCTCGGACTCCCTTCGCAACCAACCGCCCTCATCGGCCCATTGGCTTCCCTGCGGCCTCTAGCCACCCTCTGCACTCGAAGCCCTTGGCGCCCGTCAGGAGCTATGAAACCAGGTAAGCATCGTTGATTTTTGCCCCAAACCCACGAGTACGCAGCTCCGACCTTGGAGCAGCGGAAAACACCCCCACCCAGCGAGTATGCGGCTCCGACCCTGGAGTAGCAGAAAGCGCCGACATGCGCCCCTGAGCCAAACCAGAGCTAACCATGCCTACGCAGGACGGCGCACACGGTCGGGCGCCGAATTCAGTCCATTTGCGACCGCGATCGCCCTCGAGATCCCGGAAATACGCCTGACCGATCTTCTCGTGCAGCACGAGGAGGAACCTGACTCCGACGACGACTCGGACATCGAGGATGAGCCCACCGTTCCCCTGCCGCCCGCGACGCGCGCCATCCCTGGGTCCATAATCTGCGTAGCAAGACCAGGAACCCCAGCGGCCCCGCCCACCACCAACGGCGCCATTCCAGGCTCCATCATCCGTGTCGCACGGCCAACACCCTCCCAAACGGCCCCAGCACCCCCCTCCACAACGGCCCAAACATCCTTGGCGCGACCACCCGCCAAAGCGTCTCCAGCGGAGGTCAGGGCTCGGCGGCTCGCCAAGAAGCGCGTCAAGGATCGCGAGCAGAGGCGTGTGGAACGCGAAGAGCGCCGACTCAGGGCGGGAAGCCGACTCAAGCTCTGTGCCCAGCTCCACGTCCAGCGCACCGTACCCCTCAACGTCAACCTCCACCTGGAGGATAGGTTTCACGCACCGGTCGCCTCCTCGGGCTGGCAGGCCGTCCGCGAGGATCCACCGGAGCGCAAAGCGTACTCCCTCGACGAGGTGCTTTCGATGGACGCGCGGATGCGCCTGGTAGACTGGCAAGGGTACCCTTCCTCCCTTTTCCGCACCGGAGCCCCGCCTTACTGACCGCCAAATACAGCAAGCCCACGCCCGTTGTGGACGCCGATAGGAATATTCTGTTCTGCTTGGGCGGTTTTCCGAACGACGAGCGCTGGGGTCCAGACGTTGCAGACGCAGCCAAACAAGCGATGCAGCGCGCTGCAATCGACCTGTATGGCGATGAAGGATGGCTTCGCGAGGGCCAACCCGCCGCGCGGCGCGGCGTCCACCACGCTGAAAGCGTCGGCCCGTCGATGGGAGGTGGCCAGCCCTACCCGCAAAATCTCGCGCACTCCGTACGCCTGCTGGCCATCTTCGCCGGCCTTTTCGCGCTCAAACCCTTTGAGAGAATCGCGGGGTGGACCAACAGTAAGTACGCTCCCCCGTCACGGCAGCGCTCCGTCCCTCACCCACCCACAGTGCTCTTCATGGCCTTCGCCCCCGTTCTCCACGCGTTCTACGAGACCACCCTCGAGGACCTCTGCACTTGGGATCATCGCCAGGAGCGCAATAAGCACATCCGGCGCAACTTTCCACCCCGCTGCTCCGTGTTTTCCACAGCGACCTTCAATTTCGGGCCACGCACGGTGACGTTCCCGCATATTGATTTCCGGAACCTTGCGTGGGGCTGGTGCGCCATCACCGCCCTCGGCGACTTCGATCCAGACCGCGGCGGCCACCTTGTACTCTGGGATTTGAAACTCGTCATCCACTTCCCCCCCGGATCAACCATCCTCATTCCCTCCGCGATCCTGCGTCACTCCAACACCACTATCCAGCCTCATGAAACCCGGTTCTCCTTCACCCAATTCACCCCCGCTGGCCTCTTCCGCTGGGTTTACAACGGATTCAGGACGGACGAGACTGTGGACTCGTCCCCTTCCACAGCGCCGGAGGAGCACGCCAGACGGCGGCGGGATCGTGCAGCTCGGTGGGCGGAAGGGATTAAAATGTACAAAAGGTGGGACGGCCCCGTGCGCACCCTGTAGCATGAATCGTACCGTAGCATAAATTGTAGCATAAACATGGCGTGCATTGGAATAGCACCATTTCTTGAGCGAATGAACTGCTGTGACATTTAACATTGACGGAACCGTTGAGACATTTACTGTAGCTTGAAGCCAGGCGTATGGCGAACTCGTTACAGGTATGGCGAACTCGCCACTACCCGAAACGAACGGACCGTGAGCAATGGCGACCAAGCATGGCTCCAATCGTCCGCCCTGCCTACGTAAGGGGATCTGCTGCGGATTGCGAAGGTCCATGAATTTTTTGGTATTTTAGGTGGACACGGGCAGTTTGAATAACGCATGACTTGGCGATCGGTCAAACGGTCCCTTTCAACTACTACTTTTCGGACCCAACCCTCATCTCGAAAATTCAAACATCTCCCTCCGGCTCAAAATTTGCTCGGCCTTTCAGACACATGCCCTGAGTGCCTTCTCCTCGAATATCGACGCACAAGGTCCCACAACGCTGCGAATGGCCAAGAAAATATCTGATGCTCAGAAAGCGGCGACGGTTCGTTATCGAGAGAAGTGCGCTGGCCTGTCCCCCCGAGGTTCTCCAAACTCATCTCGATCAGAAACAAGGACGAGCTCCGTCGAAAAGCCCGCGAGCGCATGGCAAGGTGAGCGCCGGCGTCGCTATTCCGAGTGACTTATCACGCACCCTCAGAAATCGCGCTCGACTCGCCGACAACCCGCCGGAGCAGGCAGAATATAGGCAGCAGGCACGAGAAGTGTGTGCACGGTACCGAGGGAAGCGTCTGACGAGGCTCACAAGTTGGCAGGCCGATCGCCGCGCCATGTATGTTGTCGCTCAAATTTTTCCTCTCATATTTTTGCTACATTGATTACTCCCATACATCGTCGTCTACTCTCAATCTCTACCCCTTCTATCTACTCTCTACTCAATCCTTCTCGTGGTAACTGCAGGATGTTCATCAAAAAACATGGCCCGGCCGCTTGGGTGGAGCGCCGAGACCGAGAGCGACAGGAAGATCAGCGCAGGGAAAGGGAGCGCGAAGAAAGCCGCCGCAAAGCTGAACAAGAATCAGACTCTCAAGAGTCTGACGAGTCTGAATCTGAATCTGATTCTGACCCGGACCGCCCGCCCCCGCCGCGCCCCGCCTCGTTTGCCACCTGGGAAGATGAGAGAAATTATTGGCTTGATTATTGCGACCCAAGCACCAAGCCCGGTTATGTTCCCCAGCCCGGCGAGGAGCGGTACTTCAGCCGCGGGAAGCAGAGGTGGGGTTGACGGCGGGTCGCTTTGGCTGCACGACATCTTGTATCTTGTATCTTGGGGTGCAGAATGTATACTTGTCTATTCCGCTTTTTTTGATTCGCATTCGCGACAAAAACATAGAACTTTGAGGAGCCTAAGGACCTGAGGACCTGAGAAATATCTAGTTTAGAAAAAGCAAATGGCCCAGAGGCGGAGTCGAACCGCCAGCGGTTGGAGACTTTACAAGATTCGCCATCGATGAATCGGCACCAACCTCTGCCACGACCTGAGCCGAACGCAGGAGTAAGAAGGCGGACTTTATCGATTTACTCTTCAAAAGTTTCCCTTTGTATTGAGCCATTGAGCTCGATGAATTTATCAGGACCGGTAAGAAGCTGACACGATCAAGATATTTTGGAGGGGATATATGTACATTTTTTTGTTGCGAACTACGCTACATTTTTTTCCCACTGCGCTCACCATCAATCCAAGTCATTCAGCCCACCGGCCGAGGCCAAGCTCGCGGCGTCCCCGCCAGTGAGAGGCAGGAGCTGCCAATCAAAATCACTGTCAAGATAAACCATCAGAAATTGGAGCCAGCGAGACGGTGAAAATGCACGCACACTTCCGGATCCAGGAGGTCAGGAACATCGTCGTCACTGTCCCCGTCGCTGGCGAGCTCCACGCGGATCATCTTCAAAATGTCGGCATGGTTCGAGGACTCCAGTTGGGTGCTCAGGAGTGTGAAGCAGCGAGACAGACGGGACCACGCGCGCTTGCCTGTCTCCAGGTCGCAGGAAAGAGGCTCCTCCCCGTCGCTGACGCATGCTTGCGCAACAGCTTCGGGGCTGCCGTACCCAACCTCTCGTCGCGGGCGTCTCTTAAAGCCTGACGAGCGCGGGCCTCCTCGTTGATCAAACCATGCAGGACCAGAGGGACTTCGGTTTTCATTCGCTCCAGGACATACTGCGAGGTGACGGGGTCGGACCAAGTGCGCTCCACGGTTTTGCCGTCGACATTGGTGACGGGGTCGGACCAAGCGCGCTCCACGGTTTCGCCGTCGACATTGGTGACAGGGTCGGACCAAGCGCGCTCCACGGTTTCGCCGTCGACATTGGGGAGGGCAAAGTCGGATAGAAGGTTCGGCGGTAGCTGAACACGACGGCCTTGCATGAGTCGACGGACGGTGGTAAAAGTTTCCTCCATCTCCACCAGGAGGTCATGAGGACTGAGGGTGTCGCTGGGCGAGCCGTGGGCTTGATCACCGACATGATTGCCGGTGACTTGATCGCTGGCGCGGCTATTTTTTGGTGAGCGATCATCAATATTGGATGGAACGACGATCACCTCTTGCGGTTGGAAGTTGGCGAGCTCATTGCTGGAGGCGGTAAGTGACTTTTGCAAAAAAAAACCAAGCAAGCCGCACCTGACGGTGGGACTGTGGCGTTCCCCAGCTGGCAAACTATAAAGCTCTTCATGTGACCTGCAAGTTGGCCTCCCCGCCTTACCCACAACCACCACAACTCTTTACAAAAAAAACCGTGCTTTTCGCAAAACATCCTCTGTAGTCTAAGCGCTCAATGGCTCCATGCAAACCCGTGTTCTACCCTTCACCCGGCCACGAGGACATTCAAGCACACAGCCATTCAAAAAATCGCTTCTTCGTCGTTGCGGTCGGGCGTTGTGGAGCGGGGGTTTTCACGGACCCGTAGGAGCACTTCTTCCATCGCATCTCCTTTTTTTGCTGATTTCTTTCGTGGTAGATTGCGCGCTAACCAGCAGACGGACGGTTACTCGGGCTGCGTTCAACGCTCCTGCAAAAGATGGGAGGGGCCGGAAGGTGTCGACGACATCTGGGAGCAGCTATGTATTCAGCATCATACGGACGGTTGCCCGGAGCTGGTGCTCCCCCACTGGATTCACAGCTCCAACTCCCGTACTGCGCCGTACGATTGTCGTGGCCGCCCCGTCCACTGCCGCTGCCGCTCCTGCCGCCGCCGCCGCTCTCTTGCCCCCCGTCATCATCACCCACTCTCCTCCTACGCCGCGGGTGGGCGTTGCTTCTCCCCGTGCGCAGTCACCGCCGTATGTGCGCTCCAGTGTCTCTCCCAGCCCTCTGGCGCCTCGTAGCCCCATCGCTGCTCGAACCCCTCTGGCGCCTCGTAGCCCCCTCTCACCGCCAGCATACGGGTCCCCATTTGTCTCCTCAGGAACCGCATTTGCCTCCACCCTCTCCCGGGACCGCGCGCCGAGCACGCCGACCCTTTCATCGATCGACAACGAAGTAGCCTCGCCCTCGTCGGCCACTTCGACGCTGACGGATCTGTCCGACATTTTCCCCTCCCGCGCCTCTCCTTCAGCCGGTGCCCGCGGGCCCCTGCACCGCTCCCCATCAATTCGCGTCTTTGCCTGCGGGACTGAGGTGGCATCGCAGGCGGAGGATGCGACGACGGCGCCGACGACGACGGACGAGCTCTCCGCAGACGAAGAGGAGAATGACGAGAACCTTTTCGAGAGTGACTTCGACCAGGTGTACTGGGTCGTGATGGGGCTGCGCCGCCGAGTGTACTCCACCGCCGCCGCCGCCGTCGCAGCAGCAGAGGCTGCGGGGATGGGGGGCCAGATTCACCCTCATGTCCTCCACCAACATCGGGGATCTCGAGACCAGTCAAGATCTGGCGCGCGCTTCCGGGCAGTACCCGTCCCCCGCGATTTAGGTTGGTTCATCGCCATCGCTGCCCATGTTGGACTTAACTATCCCGTGCTGTACACATATACTCTTCTCTTCTTTGGACTTCCCTCGTCGCATCTCGGACTAACTTACACCTTGTCGTTGTTATCTTGGACTCCTAGTGTTTTTGTATCGACATCCTTGGACTACTCTACCGTCTTGCGTTGCGGACGCTTAGCATACCCCTCTGTCTTGCATATTTAGCTCTGTCGGTCTTGCATTTGTGTCGTATAGATTTGATTTGTGATGTAGATTTTACTTTGTGTTGTGTAGATTTAATTCATGTTCTTTGTATATAAATCAGCTGGAGCAGGAAGTAAGACTTAGAAATACAAAAAGGAATTGAGATACGGTACCGTATGTATGTAAAAACGAAGCTAAGAGAGAGCTTCTCCTCGGGTTCGAGAACCTTCCCTTCCCGCTGGCCCATTCGCCACTCGCCCATTTGCCACTCGACATCCCATTGCAATGTACAAGGCCCAAGCGTCCAAAGCAAAGAGTGGCGACCAGGCCCCCAAAAAACGCGGGAACCCCGGCGACTTTCACGGCGAAAGAGAAAAAATTCTTGCTCGATTTGGTCGATGAGTATTGTCGCCATTCCGATGAACGATCCACGCGCGAGTTCTGGCAAACGGTGTGGGACAAGTACTGGCCCCGATTTCCGTGGGATCTCCCTCTTGCTGAGGATCCGCCAGAGAGCCTGGAGGGTTACGACAAGCCGGACAACTTGCTGTTGCCAGAGGAGAAGGCCCGCAAAGTGAAGGTGATGGATGAGACCGAGGCAGTAAGTTGACGCGACGTCGATCAAGCATCGACTGATTTGGGACACTGATTGGGATTTTAGAAAATCAAAAGGTGGTTTTCATACATGAGGCGCAACACGCGTGGAGGAGGGAACCCATGGCCAAAGTTTCTGAGCCAGATCCGGCGCGTGGACGACCGCGCGCCGAAGCGCCTCGCCACCTACCAAGTTTATATGCAGGATGAAGAAAAGAACACCAGAATAAACGAGATTTTCCGCGAGCGGTTTCCAGAGCGAGTGGGCAAGAAAAACTCAATCAAAGAACGTAGTGCCATCGCGCGCGAGCTGTTGGAGGAGGAGGGCGGAGATACCAAGGAGGAGTTTCGCCAGAGGGGCGAGGAGGAGTATCAAGAGGCGTTGGCTGAGTACAAGGCCGGCGGTGGCGTTGAAATTGAGGCCGAGGAGAACGCTGAGGCGCAGCAGCAGTAAGTAGCTCTCAGGCTTGGAGAACGTGTCGCTTACCACGCGCGTAGGGCTCGTTTCCCGCCTCTGCGTAACCATCCAGCCATTGTTGGACGGTATTCGCGCGATTACGGGGTGCCACGTTTTAATGGTTACCGGCGCCATCTCTGCGGGGCAATTCGACATCCGAACCATGCATGCGAGGGCGCCGGGAACCCAAGGTCTTGACTTCACGGCGTGGGACCCAGAGGCGTACAAGGGGATTATGGACCAATGGATGCGCTATCTTGTCGCTGCCTCAAAGGATCCAGCGGCCACCGGTCCACTCACGCCCCTCAAACCCGTGCCGGCGCAAACTGACGTCGCATCATCAGGGGCACCAGCCCCCGCCACTGAGTCCATCCCGCCCGCCGCTGAGTCCATCCCGCCCGCCGCTGAGCCAACCCCAGCCGCCGCCGACCGTCCCTCGACCACCGAGTGCACCCCGCCCACTACTGATTCCACCCCGCCCGCCGTGAATTCCACCCCCGCCCGTTGTGAATTCCACCCCGCCCGCCGTTAATTCCAGCCCGCCCGCCGTTAATTCCAGCCCGCCCGCCGTTAATTTCAGCCCGCCCGCCGTTAATTCCTCCCTGCCCGCCGCTAGTCCTACCCCATCCGCCGCTAATCCTACCCCTTCCACCACCAACCCTACCCTGACCACTGAGCCCACCCTACCCGTCACCGAGGCTGCGACCCCGCCGGGCGCAGGAGGCGTCGACGAGGGCGCCAGCACGGAGGACGGCGAAGTGCTCGATGATGACCTGATTAGGTGGTGGGAGAGAATTGACGGTATCAAATCGCCATTAAGGCGCCAAGTCGAGGCGTTACCGCCGGGCCCTCGTCTGGGTCGTGTCTGGCAGCTTGAGCGTATGAATGCGTACAACCTCCAGCGCGAGAACAACATCGCCTTCACGCAAGACAAGATAGACAAGCTAGGCTTGAGGGGCAGCGTGTCCGGAATGATGCGGGAATTTCGGGAGGAATTCGCCATGGCGAACGCGAACGAGAAGAAGAGACAGGGGGAAACCGTCGGGAGGCGTGGGGGCAGGGCAAAGAAGCGAGCTAGGGGAGATGAAGACGACTACGACGCCGGAGAAACCAGCGACGAGGGAGAGGAAGAGGAGGGCGAAGCGTCGACACAGGCTCATCCAAAGCCTGCGCATGTCAAGCGGCACGGCGGAAGAGGCAAACCGAACGGAGGGCGGCGGAGAGGCACCAGGGCGCGTGGGGGCGAGAATGAAGGAGAGGTTGGAGCTGTGCCGAAGTGGGCGTTGGACGCGCGGAGGTCGGTGGAGGATGGAGAGTGTGATGAAGCTTACACGGCGGCTGTCGATCTGTGGTGGAGGCACGAGAGAGCGGCGGGCTTCCAAGGACCAGCCCGTGGAGCGGGCGCGGGCGTACGTCCCATAGAGGTGAAGGGTTGGGTGGCGAGGGCGCGCACGGGAGGCCCGTCGCCGGCGATCAAGGACGCGAAGGATTTCGGGACGCGATTTTGGAAATGGTGGTTGTCGATCAATCCTGACTGGCGCATGCGTGTGGGTGGAGGGCAGAGGCTGACCCAAGAGGGGGATGGAGACTGGGAAGGGCTGGCTAGCCAAACTGGGCCGAACGGGCTGTTGAATGCGATGATCTGCCTGCGCTGGTGGAGGGATGAGCTAAGTGAGGGAAGCACGGAGTGGCAGGAAGCCGTTGCGGATGTGCGCTGGGTCCTAGGGAAGCTCGTGTAAGTGACGAAGCATTTTCGCATTCAAGTGACACACGAGTGCTGAACGCATTACACAGGGCCGTCGCGGAAAAGGAGCGTACCGGGGGGAGCTGATTTTGGTGCTATGGAAATTACCAGTGGAGGCGGCTGAGAGAGAGGGAGAAAAGAGCGAACGGGGATCCATCTTGTATCTTGTAGTATTCTTTGTATCTGTAGTGGGCGCCGGAGGGTGGCGCCATGCCCAATTTCTTGCTTCCCATTTGGGATGTTTCTCCGTATGCCGTGATCTCCGTGCGATCGCGTGATTTGATTGGGAAACGCAACGTCGATAGATGTATCGTAGGAAAGCAGGTAGGCAGCGGAAGGGCGCGGAAAGAAAATGCAGAATTTTCCAAATTTGGAATGTTTTTCATAGAAGATATGTTGTCCAAGAGCATGATGTCGCGGTTTTTATCAACAACATCAAAAGTTATCCTGAAACAAACATTTGAAAACAACTGCCCTTTTAGGTATGTCTCTCCATATTTCTAGGCATGTTCTCCACGGAATGTGTCATCCGTAACCACCGGAAAGTAATAAAGTAGCAGTTCTATCGATGGGATCAAAAATTGATCCAAATCATTCACTGAAAGACATATTTCCCAATTGGTGATGTTTCTCCTCAATCCGAATGCATCGGGCTGCAATGCAAGCCGCAAAACCATCAAAAGGATCAAAAAAGCATCAAGATCAAACATTTCAAAGCCCGACAGAGCTGCCGGGCGCGCTGGTGGCCGCGCGCGAGGCTGTGTGTGGAAATCCACAACCTTTTGTAAAAAATTTCTGGCTCCGCCCATATCTTTTTGTAATATATCAACTAAATGGACTGAAGTACTTGCGTTGCTCGCAGACAGCTCAACTACGACGCGTGTGAGGACGGCGGCGGGATGCAAATGTGGCTCGTCGCGTTCGAGGTCGAACACCGGCTCATCGCTGGTGCGCTTCATTTCTGAGTCGCGTTTCTTTTCGCTGATGTTTCCAGAGCGGGTTATTCATCTGCGTCTCCTTCAGAACGGCTACGAACGCGTGCGTTTCTACGAACCTTGTTCCTGTGGTCACCGGCACCGCGAGTACTACTATATGCGTCGGAACGGCTCACTTGACGACTTCGAAACTATAGCTTGGGAGTGCCTGGCGGAGATAGGTGAGTTGAACGCGACTCGGTAAGCATCCGACCTGCCTTGTTTTCCTTGCCCATTCCTCTGCAGAAAAATTCTTCGCCCACGCAGGCGATGTGCGGCATACTCTGCTAAATATCTTGGACACCAACGTTGATGTCGTGCTTTTCTTGCTTTATTACTATCAGACCTTGTATATCTGTATATTACCTCACATACCCGTCACTATCTTGTCGCTTGCTTTGTTCGTGCTGTAAATTGTAGCTGATTTGCGCTTATATGTTGTTCCTTGGGCTTCCTTGAAACCCTCCATGGTTTGCATCGCGACCATAATGTTCTTTCCAATATACTGCTCGCGTCTGTTTCCGTATCTTCATCGAATCTAATTGAATCCCACTACATCGCTGAATACACAGACAACGATCTCTATGCAAGCATAATAGAGGGAGAATATTCCCCTCGAAAACGAGAAAATGATAAGGCGGTTCTATGAGATGGTGCAGTGCGGAGATGGAGACAAGATACGGGTGCTGATGGGGCCTGGGGTCTTTTTTCGGAGCTCTGGCACTCGATGAGAGCGACCTCGAGTACATGTCGGGTCTGTCCTAGTCCCATAGCGAGTGACCGCGGTCGACCACACCAATCAGCGCGTGCAAACTCCCTGTCTCCATGCCTCGCCATCCGCGTCCTCCCTCTCTCCCTTCCTCTATCTCCGTCCTCCCACCGCACCGCACCTTGCTTCGCCTCCGGGACCACTCTGAAAAATCACGCCAAGCGGACCGTGTGCTCACTAAAAAGCCCACAGCCGTGCCCACCATTACAATTCCCGACACAGCTTCGTTCCACGTACGATCCGCATCAGCGACGGGCGAGCGCTTACAAGTTTCGCAGCGCGATTTGCAAATGTAGATGGAACTGAGGGGGGGCGCGAGGCAAGGCGCAGAGGGATGAGCGTCCGGGCAACAGTGGGAACGCATGCACGATGGAACACCTGCGAATACGGGTAGAGATATGGGTGATGGAGTTGCTTCAGGACGAGCGACGACGGGACGTCGCAAGGGGCACAGAACGAATTAGGCTGCGGCGGCGGCGACGCGGACGTCGACTATGACATCGATTCGGTTTGCGACAGGCGGTGTCTGGCCGAGGTGACTGTCAGGGTTTCGTTGAACTATTCCAACATTGCTTCATGGTAGCCAAGACTGTCGTTTAATTCTTGAAACCGTATACTTTCGCTGCACACGGCGAAGAATCGGGGGTAAGACTCTGGCTGTGTTTGTGTGCAGGCCGGTCGGGGTTTGCAGCAGAGGTTCTAATGAGGCGGCGATCGATTTCATGCCCTTTGACATAGTCTCAATCCGCTCGTCCAGACTTATGAGAGACTGGTCAATGATTGAGGTGGTGCTGGCGGTGTCTCCAGGAATTCATCTTCCTGATTCAGAGATTGGCTCTGAAGAGGCTGGGAGAGAAAGTGAGGCCATAGTGTGCAGGAAAGGAGGAGTGAAGCACTACGCAGAGGTAGCAAAAGCTAGGCTATAGCATAATGCAAGTTGGAACAAGGTTTTAATACAAGACTTGAAGATATGCGCGTATCCTGGGCTCCGGTCGTAAAGAGAGATGCCGTGAGAGTATAAGGGTGTCGAGGCCAGGCGAGACAGATCCCTGTCCGCGGGTAGATGAGAAATATCGGCGCAGAGTTTGCGGTCAAGAGGAACTGCCACCGTTCATGACATCTCTTTCCTCGAGATTACACTGATGGCGACACAAATGCTGGAGGAGTTTGATCGGCTCGACGGTTTTGCTCTGTCGACCTGGCCAGTAGCAGTTTGCCTCGAATCAAAAGTGGCCAACGCGGAATGAAGGATCGTGCATGTATTCACTGTCAAGTTGATAAATCAAATCGTGCGCAGTGAGCACACGGTCTGCAAAATCAAGCTATTGCCTCCTAAGTGCATGGACGCTCCAGATTTTGACATCCGGTGCATGTAATGGGCACGTTCTCCGTCCACAGCAAGGTAGCCGACACCTCAGTCGAGTTCCGGCTTCGAGAATATGCCAGGGCTAACAGGCGTTTGAGTTGCGTGACAACTGCTGGGAGGTCAACAGCAATGCGAGTGTGGTGGCTGGCGCGCGCAATAAGACAAGATCCATCGATGTTTCCGTATAACGACCAACATCGTCACTGCAGTAGCCAGAGGTCACGCACGCGATTTGCTGGGTGATGGAGATGCGTGGGTCCTAGCGGGGCATATACTGTCGTATTACGGCCAGCATTGGCCCTTCACCGAAGATGTGGCCGTATAACGGTTCACATCGTCGGTTTAGGGAGCGAGGAGAAAGCGATGATCACGTGCTACACTTGACGATCACTTGACGACGCGTAAACTGAGAGCAATCCCAAGCGTCCTGATTCTCGAGGGAAGCCGTGCACGTTGCGGTGTAGTTCTCGAATACTCTCATAATTTTCATGACTTTGGATTGGTCTAATTCAAGATTGATTACCAGAAATACACTACAACGCAAGTGGCCAACAGGAACAGCAAGTAAAGACATACTGAGTATGGTATAGTAGTTGTGAGTCGCAGGCTACGTATATATGCAATTGAGAGAAATCGAAGAGAGAAGCTGGGAGGATACTGTACTATTACAACCGTAGGTTCAGGGGGTGTGACCTGTGACCTCTTAGGTTCAGGTTTTGATAGGTTCAATTTCCTTTTTTGGACGATTTTTCGGGATTTGCCGACCTTTTTTGCCTCAAAACACACCTCCCAGAGCCTTGTGACCATGACCAAAACTCGAATAGGTTCAGTTCAACTGGCGTTGTGACCTGTGACTGAACCTACGGTTGTAATAGTACAGTATAGGACATACAAGACAAACAAAGTCGACAACGGCTCCCACAACCGGGACGGCAAGACGTGGAGAACGGTGATTCAGAGAGGTCCTAGTTCTAAAAAACTGTTAGCTGATCTATTCTCGAACTGAAATGTGGCAAACTTACCCTCGACAAATCAAGTATCACGCAACGACCCTTCGAGTAATCAAATCGTGCGCAATGAGAGAGTACGGCAGACGGAGGGATCGTATCGATTGTATCCCCCATCTGAGATGAATATGATTTCGCCTGAAGGAAAGGAAAGCGGAGGAATGGATCATATAAGTCGGTGGAGAGCGGGGCTTGACGGCGAACACTGAAAAAGGTGCCCTTGTCATCGGTGACAATTTTCTCGATGCTTCCAGGGATAGGATCATCTGTCGGAGAGGGAGAGTATAAGATCAAGCTATTTCCCAAGTGTGTGGGCGCTCGAGAGTAGTTGATACCGCGGTACGTGTAATGGGCACGTTCTCCGTCTGCAGCAAGGGGGGCCGAAACCTCAGTCGAGTTTCGGCCAGAGGGATATGCGAGGTCGAAGAGGCGCTTGAATTCTGCGATAACTGCCGGGCAATCAGGACGATTAAACCAGCGCCGCAAGTTAGCGCCTCTCATGAATGTTTTGGTGATTGTCGCCTCTAGTTCTCCTCCAATCAGATTGTTGGTTTGTATTTTTTGCAGGACCCCAATGAGACGCTCGAAAGGAAAACACCACCAGGACGAGATGGGTCCGAAAAGCAAAAGGAAATCGTAGATGTGGAAAGCTGCGTGGATATTGGTTCTGCGAGCATGATCGGCGGTATGTGGATGATGTTTATTCAATCCGTCTACCCAGTCTTTGATAAACTGGCGATAAGCCCTCGCGCGATCGGGACTGGTGGTGAATCAGCAAGCCAATATGACGGCCTGGAACAGAGCCATACTGTGATCAAGCATTCCAAGGAGACGAGATTCGGTAGATTCTCCGTCTTGCAGGACCCAATCTCCCCAGAGAATTATAAGCGCGATGGGGAGGTATACCGTGGCTAGGATGCGCCACTCATCAGCTTTAATTGTCCCCGCATTGCTTTCTCCATAGTTCTTGGGTACTGAGTTGATCCATGATGGCGTCTCAGTCTTGGCGATGACACGCTGGATGAATTTAATTGTGCCGAGGTCAACGGCCCTTGAAACGAACTGGGGGTTGACGAGGGGGCTTCGTGAGACGCTATGTTTGAGGACGTCAGATGCAGAATCGCAGGTGAATAAATGACCCACCCAGGCTGTTAATTTAGTAGCATAATTGGATTTTTGATCGGGCCCACTCATGTCGAGACCCAAAGAATATGCAACGTATCGAAGAGGTGCCAAGTTATAAGACATCAGTGCCTTGGTCAAAATATGGGACTTGAGTGCCTCAGCCAAAGCGGTCGCCGCATCCTCCACCTTGCTTCTCTCGGGCTCAGGACTCGCATCGGTGGACGGCTCCTGGGGAACAGCGGCGGACGGCTCCTGAGGAGCGGCGGCGGATGGCTCCTCGTCACCGTCAGGGATAGCACCCACAACGCCATTGCCAGAAGTAGCGAGAGCTTTTGTCAGCAAAGCTTGGATTCGAGGAATATGCGAAAGCTCCGTTGTGGGGTTTTTGAGCTTGTATTGGGCGGGAATGTCATGGGTGTATTGAGCCCATTCATGTTCGAAACCAGACGAGGGCTTGGTGAGACGCTGAATTTAAAGAGTCATTAAGAGCGAAATGACAAAAGGTCGGTGTGCTTACCCAGACGATCAATTTGTCCACGTAAGTGAGCTTCTGTTTGCGCCCGCTCGTGTCGAGACCGAGTGAATAGCCAACAAAGTGAAGGGGACTCATATTGAATTTTAAGAGATCCGCGCGTAACTTTTCGATCTCGCTATCAAGAGGTGCGTCGTCTGGACTCTCACTACTCTCGGAAACCAAGGGCATCTCCTGGTCCTCGTCAACGTGAGGGACAGGAGGGTTGTTACTTGGCTCGGCAGGATCTTCAAGGACAAAAGGCGCGACCAGCCTCGACTGAATTGCAGATATTTGTTTCTCCTCTTTTGCGGGATTGTTCAGAATGTATTTCGGAGGGATCTGAGTAGGGTCATACGCAACCCAGTCCTGATGAAAAGCTATGGGTCCACGCTCTTTCTTTTTCGCCACCTCAGCATCGACACGAAGGACCTTGCGGCAATGATAATGAACGAGTCCTTCCAGTACACAATGCATTCCGTCAATTACGAGCATGCGAGTGGGGTCCCAGTATACGAAACGCCAGAATTCTGACCAGCGAACCCCGTACTCCTCGAAGATCTGATCCCGCTCCGCCTGCGTCTGCGCATTTTTCCAAGCGTAGGCCTTTTCCCGTAGGAGATTTACATCCCTGCGACTCCAGTCCGAATGATCGAAATCCGTGCGATGCGCAGTCGCAATACCAAAGCATTTGCATACCGTGCAATAGTGATTAGATCCGACACCAGCAGAGCCTGACACTTTTCGAGTGGCAGGAAGATCATTGACGGAGATGACGACTGCCAAATCAACGTCTCGACCTGACGGGGACTTGGCGGTGGGAGAGATATGAATACCGCGCTCCCAGCCATCAACACATTCGTCGACAAGAGGACGTAAATAGTGATTAGCTTCATCGCCACTGGGCTCTTTCGCACCAGGAATCAAGCTGAACCAGATATATTCCGATTTGTATCGCATGTCTTCGTCAATATTGATAACAGCAACCGAAAGGATCCCGATTGAGTCGTGATTTCCTCGCTTCGAGGTTCCGTGAGGATTGAAAAAGTCCATCTGAACCTCAAGGGCGAGCCGCATCCTCCCTTGTCGATCAATGAAAAGCCTTTCCAAATGGGGTCCTCGAAACGTCCGCAGAAAGTCAGCTTCAAATACATGGCCTACGCATTCTGAAGCGGGCTTGTCGATGGAAGCCATGGTCACGTCGCACGCGCGATCACACATCTCCTCAATCTTAGGATCAGAGAGGAGGCGCGCCAAGTGGTCCTTGAGAGATACATAAAGGTAAGGTTTGATTGGTCGAAGTTTTCCATGACGGAACACCAGTAAAGACTCAGAACACTGTCTTCGACTATGGGTTTCAAGGATATAGTTTTCGCAGACGCTGGGATATATTCGATCACCCGTAATGCGATCCTCTTTCGGGGCATGCGTGAAGTGGCAAGCAGGGCAGGTGGCATAGACTGTGTTTACGGTGTCGAGTTGGAATGTATTCAGAGCGACGCGGAGGCTTGTCGGAAGCTGCTCCAGCACATGTGTTTGGTGTGGATTATAGGTCTTAGCATCAGGGGGCAGACTCATCGACATGACCAGCCGTATAATCATTTGCACAGTTTGTATGATGAGATCGCATGGGTTCCTGCTCAATCCAATGACGACGTTACAAACGACGGCCAGCACCGCCATCATTTGGGCGACAAGATCCAGGTGTTCAACGGGATTCATGAGGACGTGGGCTTGTGGGACGTGAGCGAAGGAGAGATGATCATCTAAGAAAAGGCTTACAGGCATTGTATTGAAGAGGCGCGCTCTCTGTAATCATAACCTCCGGGGGTAGGAACCCCCCGATGGAGTCAAGGCGCTTATCCAGTTCGCGAAGTTCCACTAAAACCTCGTCCTTCAATTGCGCCAAGCCCTCCCCGGCAGAAGTTTTCACACTGCGCAAACGCTTTACTGACGAGGTTACGACCTCCGTCGCGGCTTCTACAGCAAGGCGCATCGAGTAGTCGTGATCATTCTCCGCGTACATGAGATCAATTCCATCCAGGCTGTCTCGAGCTACTTGCACTTGTTTCCGAATATCGAGTAAAAGCTGCTCGTTTCTTGGCATGGAGCGCCATCCCGGGTACTCGGCGGAATGTACGGAATGCAAAACTGCGTGCAAGCTCTGTTCGGCAACAGAAAACGGTACTGGATTGGGAGAGGTCGGTATAAATGCTAGACTCAGGTCCTGGAACTCCTGGCGCGTGCTGAAGAATTTGGAGGGCTGTTTGCGAATATTGGGCCCATCGTCCGTTAGGACAATCCCCGTCAGCAAATTGGACAGATGGTCTAGGTCGGGAGACTGAGGCGACTGTGGGGAGGTAGTAGCATTTCCACGACTACGGCATTTAGCGACTTCGAGTCGATGTTCCACGTCGGAAGATGCGACTCTATGAGTCTCCCCATCGTTCAAGGGGCAGTCTTTGCATTCATACGTCCTCGACATGCTTTGTCGACGTATTACGCCGACAAGATGGGCAGGGACAAGACTGGTCCAAAATATACACTGGATTCAATTTAAAGCAGTTTCCAGCCCCATCTTGAACAAGACCGAGAAAAAGAGCTAAACGGGAAAAACCCGCTTCTTTGTTCCCCAAGGTGCTCGCTTAGTTATAATTCTGTCCTGCACAACGAGCGATTGTCCAAGATTTGCTTCTTTGTTCCGCATGGGTGCTCGCTTAGCGATGATTCTGTTTTGGGCATAACGAAGATTTTGTCCAAGGTTTGTTTCTATACATGTGGCATATGGGAGCATGTGGGGAGGTGGGTTTACAAGCAGAAGACTAGTATGCAAAGGGTGTAGGGGATAACTAGGTGGAGCCACCCTCCTTGCAAGTACGTCTCGAGAATGAAGAGGGTGAAGAGCAGAGAGGGCGGCATGGCCGGCAATAGCCGATCTAAGGCGGCGCAGAAAGCTGTGAGCGAAAAGGATAGTGGAGCGGGTAACCGTGAACGTACCGTCGTTGTGCCTGAAGGAGGCTGTTTCGAAGTGAGGTAAAGCTGACCGCGGGCGCGCGCCACAGGTCGGACAAGGAGGACACCTGGTGCAGAATTCTGCGTCCGGGTCCGTGGCTGCGTCTGCGAGTGCGATTAAATCCAGAGTCATTGACACGAAGCAGGCAACTGACGATGTGCTCTGGAGGCGCGATTAAAGGAATGCGAGCGGGAACTCATGGGATAGTTGGTCTGAACGATGGCGCTGTTGCATGGCTTTTATCCATGCTCGGTCGTGAAGAGAAACAATAGTTGGATTTGAGAACAAAAAACAGCGCCGCAGAGGAGATACGCAGAGGCGCGTGATTTTGGGTCGCGCCAGATTATCCGGGACCGTTTGAAGTCGGTAATTGTCTTGACGAGGTCAGGCGAGGTTGGGCATTGTCTGGGTGGAGATACGGGAGCGAGATACGCGTGGGATGACCTTGTGCTCTGATGAGGCCCGGAATGCGAGCAGACGGGATGCAGGCTGCGCGATAATAAACGTATAACATTTACATCGGCGCAAGGTGCTAACGTATAACGTTCAGCACCGCAGGCCCAGGTAGTGCCAATGTTTTACGTTTGGCACTGGAGGTCTTGGCTGCGTCGCAGAGGGAATCAGGATCAAGCGAAGTCTTCGCTTGATCGTGTCGGCAATCGTCACGTCACATCACGTCACGATCACGTCGCGTTAGCGCGTTGGCGCTCATGGTTGGCCACAAGGACGTTATACGTCCCTGTGGCTCAGCATGGAACGTGAAGGAGCGTCGAGGGCTAGCACTGGTGTGCAGATATTTACTGGACTCAGTGTTTCCCGGATGAGGAGGCATTTTTCCGTTCCCACACACATCTTGTCATTCGCAGCGATCTTATTTGATAAAATTTCACTATTTACTCTTGAATACAAGTACGCCCAAGGCAAATACAAGTGCTAGGTAAAGTATCAAACGCGAATTGTCAGCGGCATGTACACAGAGTTACAGTAACGCAAGTATTTGCGTCGTGGGCCTTGAAATTCTCGCAACTTTTCAGAGAGCCTGTTCAGACAGTCAAAAATTGATCTCAGTATAACAGGTCAGCTCACGATTCGATGATGAAGTCCACTATTTTGGCGTCTGTGGGGCGCAGATCGACGTAAGAGCGGGGATTCCTGCATGCGACACGCATGATGACTATGTCGCCCTTTAGGTCTAGTCGTCGATTATGCAGGAGGCGAGCGTGGCGCTTGATGAATAGACGGAATTTCGAGACTCCGAAACGGTTGGCCTTCCCGGGACGGTGTAGTACGAGCACGGTAAAGTCGTGGATGTAAGGTTGCAGGGTGGATTGGTTCATGACGGACTCCACGAGGGGCAGCTGTACATGTTGAAGACGGCTGGCCGAAGACGAGCGCGCAGGGACGGCAACCGAGACGGCGCGACGATGGGTGGGGTATAATCTAGCGATGACGGGTTTAAGGAGTTTCTGATGGACATAATCAGCGGCGTACGCGTCAAAAAAAAACGGATTCCGAACCTTGTTCGAGGTAGGCTTCACATAGGGTCTGTAGTTGGGCATAGTGAAAAGAAATTCAAGGTTGGAGGTATGGGCCTTCAATTCGCGTCTTAAAAAGAGGAGGATCAATCAAGTTTATTGTTGCGCGCTAGCGACAATTGTTGTAAAATCGCGATGGCGGGCCGTGGAGTCGAATCCCCCAATGTGTACAACGTCCAATTGTCACAATTGTCTTCAAGAACGCCACTTCCGCTGGATCATGAGCGCCATATGTTTTAAATCAGCAGATATCAGCACATACCTCCATTTGCTGGTCAATTGTGCCCCTCAGCCTAATTACTTCGGCTACAGCGAGAATTCAGCGACAAGGAACGCTGCGAAGAGTCATAACAAAACCAGTGTATTACACTGGCTTTGTAAGGAAGCTTTCAGATAGGCCCCAACCGTCCTTTGATTGTCGCCGGATGATGTACGTCGTCACCGCCACTGATCCGTTGTATGGGAGATCAGAATTCGAGGATCGCATGTGAATCGCGTGGGGTGGCTGTGAGGGGACAATAAAATCGATTAAGCCATGGAGAATCCCCGGCAGAATTGCCGCGATTTGCGCGTAGGAAAGCTGCAACGTCTCGTTCCTCAGTCTGCAGATGGGCGAAATCGTGTTTTTTTCCGTGCCGAATCACATATGGTGGGTATATTTCGTATCTACGGGGCCATGCTCTAACGAACCCGTCTGCAGCTCTGAGAATCATTTATTTAAGCTGCTACAGGAAGAAATTAAAACTAGAACGGAATGAAGCGTAACAAGAACTAAACGAACCGATTTCCTGAGCCTCTGCACACGGTCTTGCTGGACGACAGCTTTCGCCGCGGTCGAACTAGATTTGAGATGGGCCTGGAGAAGGCACCTGACCGGCCAATTCTCTGAGTATTTCTTCAGCTCGGGGAATTTACCCTTCATCTGTGAAGCAGGATAAACAACGGATGAAATGAACGAGAAACTGGCTTGCCTTGCGATAGAAGTCCTTGATCACATCGGGGTCCTGGAAGCTGAAAGCCTGGGTTGTATCCAAGTCGGCTTGGGCTTGAACATGAAGATATCTCTGATGAGAAATGAGAAGGGTTTAGGACGAGAAGACAAATTTACGGTGATCTGCTCCGCCTTGTCGTCGCCCTCCTGCCACTCTGGATGATTCTTGAGAATCTTTTGGGTTAAGCCCGACGGGGCAGCAATCCTCGGCGTCTGATCATCTCCCGTATCGCTATCGTCATCGTTCTCGGACACAGCGGTAAGTGGACTGCTGTGTCCCGACGGCGGGCCGGCGTGTGCAGGGGAAGCTGGAGTCGGAGCCGGAGCAGGGGAGATAGTTGGAGCCAGGATGATTTGCGGAGGCGTTGGAGTAACGGGTGCACCCTCCGCGAAGGCGAGAGACTTGATGGGCTTTGAGGCAGCTTCGATAGCGGGATCCGGGGGCGTGAACTGGGCAGGGAGATTCTCGTGCATGACGAGGGTGCGGCGGCTAGGGAGATGAAGGTTTGTGGCCGACACGAGCACGACGACTGGCTTTGGAGGTGGCTGTGCCTCGGCGTACGCGACATTGCGATTAATAGCAGCGGGGAGCATGGTGGGGATCACGGTAGAGAATAGCAAACATGGGGTGGGTTTTGAATGCCCGAGTGCGCGTTCAACGCTTGTAATTGTTATTGTTCTCTAAAAGATCGGCATGAATCACATGCAGAAAAAATGGGAACCCCTACGAGGTGTCGTGTGATTTGTGTGATGGCGCTTAGCGTGCGAGGCACATTATACCTTGAAGCTGACGAAAAAACACAATAACGGTGTTATCTAAGATTACTTGACCACAAAAAGTGGATCCACCGTGGCATTTAAAAGGACGCGATAAAATCCACGGTTGGACCTTATCCTGTTACAGTCTGTTGAATTAACTGTTCATCGACGAATACGCCCTCATGTTTTCCTTCCGTTCCGAAACCCTTTCTTCCAAAAACAACGTATACACCTGGCACGGAACGCTGCGAGGCCATTTGGGACCGATCATTTCTCTTGGCGCTACAGACGACGGAAAACTCCTAGCGAGTGGAGGTGAGCCTCGAAATCGTCGAAATTGACTGGGAGCCAACTGACCTAAAAAATACAGCCGCCGACGGCACTCGTGTCTGGGACCTCAAGACGATGCAGGAGCTTCGCGCTCCAAGCGGCTCGGGGATTCGAGGAGCCACGAGCGCCATAGCATGGATTAGACGTGCCGACGACCCAGGCGAGGCTCTCTTCGTTGGAACGCAAGAGGGATATCTCGCCTGTTGGAGACAAGGCAAAGTCAGTATATATATGTCATAGCGGCCGCATGCGTGTTCTCAGGCTGACGAGTCGCAACAGGGGTCGCAAGATTTTGAGGAGGTCTCTTGCGAACAGCTCAGCGATCCTGGAGAAGTGACTGGGCTTGCCTTCGATCCTACTTCGAATCAATTTGCACTTTGCACTCGTGATGGTGTCGTCCAGATCTACACACTGGACAGTTCCATGCAGCTCCGGCCCCTTCATCTAAGGTCGATTCCCAACAGCTCCCCCCAGGCGATCGCCTTCGGTGATATGCACGGCAATGAGCGGGATGTGCTTATCTTCAACTTATATAGCGGGCATATGTGCGTCTTGAACTAAATAGCGACTACATGAACTGACTTGAGTCGTCCCAGTTATACCCTGCGTTGCGGTGAAGTCATTGGGAGGTGGAATGTTGGCGCGTTCATGTGGGTAAATGGTCGTCTGCATTCCCCCCAACTGATGGTCCCCAACAGTGGTTCAGCGTGCATTGACCCGACCAAAAGCTCCATGTGTATCGGGGACCCTTGCTGGGGAGTCAACGTTCACCGCCTCGAGGATAATGGTCTCCGTAAGGTCAAATCCTTCAAGATCCCCATCACAAAGGAGACCAGGGTGCGAAATGTTTGCTTCGCTGATCAATGCAAAGAAGTCGTCGGCAGGAGCGACCACGGGCTCATCTACATCTTCGATCGGAAAGACAATACAACGGTTGACGAGCTGAGGATCAGTGCAGCGGAGTGGGCGCAGACTGTCACCGTAAGTTTATAGCCCTCCAATGCGACTGTAAGCTGAACACCTCCAACTCCAGGCCACCGAACGCAACGGGACGTCAACTATATTGGCGGCGAAGTCCATGTGCGATCAACATGCAGCCAACGACATTTATGTCTGGCGAAAGAAAGGGGAAGGGCGTCGCGTTGCTGATTTGTCCTGCAGCTTGATGACGGTGGTACATTCTATTATGCTGGCCGCGACGCTCGCATTTTTTTACCAGAATATCGCGGTAAGCTCGTTGGTGTCTCTGCCTCGGGCGTTTTAGACAAATATTGGGGGTCGATACAGCATGTCTTTTGTATTATGAATTTATGGGCTCCCGTTTTCGAATGTGCTAATAAAGCCTAGCGCCCGATGTGGCGCAGAGCCCGGTGGGTGTGGTGCGTTCACGCGAGCGCAAGTAGAATCTGAATGTATAATGTTGCAGATCAAAGAGTTCGAGGCTCACTGGATCAGAACATTTAACGTTACAGATCCTGAATCTGGACGTATAACGTCGCAGATTCGGAGATGGTGAAGTGAGCTGGGAGGAAGTGAGGTGGCTGTGCTCACGAGATCTCATGTCAATCGCGCGTCAAAACAATCGCGTCAAAACAAGTGCCCGGCGTGTGACGTTCAAACTTCACACGTCGGGATAAAATGTGCTTGCTCCATGTATTTTACATGTACATTACTGAATGCATTCCGTCTAACAAACAACTTGAAATGGGATTTGAAAAATATAGTACGTAGACAGAAGGACTGGCGTCTGATTCAGTGGAAACAAACATCTGCCCTGGTCCACCTGAACCCATGACGACAAACAGGGATCTATGGACCTCAGAGCGGAGCAGGACAGTGTACTGGAGTACTCACTTGGCGCCGCCTGAGTTCATGCTTGCATGCAACGTTCTCGCTCCACATAAAGCCGTGAGGGCAGGTGCTCAGCGGTAAAGATGTGTCATCCTTCTTGGCCCGATGAAACCCGTGGGCGCAGACAAATGGTTGGCTTTCCGTCTAGAGAATGTGAGTCACGAGGGCTTGTAAAAGGAGTTACTGTATACGAACCTCACTTCGAGTGCGCTTGGGAGGAGAAGCTTTCGAAGTTGCTGCAGAGGTAACTGAGGTAGCTTCAAGGGATTTGGATCAGACAGGGGATCGGCTTGACGTTGAAGACGCACCAGAGCCTATGGTTACGTGACTGAGTTCGGTGGCAAGCTTTTCGATGCTGAGTTCAGTGGCGAGCTCTTCGGTAGACAAACCAAGCGGACTGAATCCATTGGATCCATCTGCTGCGATGGGACTCTCCGAAAGCTGAAAGATTGTTAGCACAAAGACTTGGATAGCAATGTTGATTTTTACCTTCTGGCGATTAAACTGAGCCAAGATCTCCGTCGCCGACTTCATCGAGTCGAGAGGCGAGTCTGAGCCTTGACGCCGGGCAAGATAGTGTCTTTTGTATGGCTCGCTCTGGAAGCGAGGCTTGAATTTGAATGGACTTCCTAGTTGAGGCGGGGAATCCGAGGGGACGACGATACGCATGATAATTTGAGCACTACGCACCATTGATCTCACTGGAATACTTAAATTTCCCGCAAAGGTCGGGGGATTTCCCGGCGCTATTATTGTCTTCTACGACCCGTGTGTCTGCGTGGACATGATAATTGTGTTGTAAACGCGATCAGTGGCGATGAGGACGTGGATCAAGTGGCGATGACGCCGATAAGATGACGGAACTCGCCCAAATCCAAGTTCCTCTTGCGTGTAATATAATGCGCTGGGATGAAGACGCCTTCGGTTCTGTGCAACGAACCTTCGCTGAAATGTGGGACTTGACCAGATAAATACTTGGCGGCTCGCGATGAGGAGACCATGACCGAGCAAACGGAGGTATGGCAGCGCGGTCTACTGATTCGATAAGCAGACGATCCTCATATGATCCAACGCTTATTGAAAAAGGAATCTTGAAGACAATTATCACAATTGAGCCTCACACATGAAGATATTGATCCAACGAGGCGGACCGCCGTCGCAACTTTGCAACGAGGGTCGGTTTCCTACGTTCACGACGGGAGACAATGAACGCGTGTAAATGGAGGTACAACTCCATCCTTTGATTCGAGAGGCTTGCAATTACATCTGATTTTGGGGGCATATCCGACTCGCTGGACAATAACGAGATAGGTTTATTTAAGGATGAATTGAAAGAGATGTCCCTGCTATCCATCTTTCTCTGCGATCTGCAACGTTATACGTTCGGAAGCGCTCGACCAATCTCTTCATCGTGCCACTCTCATTCGTTGCGGAAACCCTTCCTCTCGTGGCTTCAATCTTGACATCGTCATGAACGAGGATAGTGAGATGCCCGCTGGTGATGCGACGCACGCTGCCGCGGAGATCACTGCTGCAGACACTACCCTTGCAGAAGTCTCTGTGAGTTGCTTGCATTAGAACGAGGGAGTCTTGATTCACTTTTGTCAGCGACGAGACCGAGATCGAGACGACACCAGAAACTACGTCGTCGCAAAACGGATCGCCGTCGCCGGACCCGACCGCGGGGTGTTCGATAAAGTACATGATTCACCAGGCCCCCAAATAGTCCTCATCTAACGACTGCAGTTGAGGGAGAGGCACAACGCAGGGAAAGCTTATATCGACGATCTCGAAGCCCAATTGAAGAGAGCCCATGCCACCATCCACCAATCGGAGGCGATCGCCGAACACTACCAAAACGAATGTGTGCGCCTGGTGAAGGAATTAGACGAAAATAAGCAGCATGAAACACAGCTGGAGACGCAGTTCATGAGCGACCAGCGTGACATCGGCGACCTGGCGAGTATTTCTGAGTACTGTGCTGAGATATGCTTATGGGACGTCTAGAGGGCCGGCCTTGATCGCGCTACAGCCAACCTTGAGAGCGCTACAGCATTGGTAGTTGAAAGTCGGAGCCAAATAGCGGCCCAAACTCTGACCATCCAAGAATTGACCCACAAGCTGGTGCGAAGTTTTTGTAGGATGGCGGGAGTTTACTGAATGATCTGAGTTCAGGCGAATAATGTTTCAGAAACCGTGACCTTGCGGGCTCGGCTTCAAGCTCCTGTCGCCGTCCCCTCACGTGCACCGCGAAAAGAACGTGCCTCGAAGTTCCCAGTTCTTCGCAACGTCGGCACCACGGTCCAGATCCCACTGGATCCTGTGCCTCTTCCGGACCCACCCGCGTCACCGAACGAAAGCTCCCAGAGCCACTGGATACAGACGAAGGTCAAGATCAAGTTGACGAAGAAGCGCGAAACCAAGAAGGCTGTCGCTCCTGTGGATAAAGAGGATAAGAATGAATGGAACGTACGTGAAACAAGCTTATCGCTGAATCAGGTACTCACTCGCTACCATAGGCCCGAATGCGCAAGGAAGTTTATCGGCAATTCAAGGTCGAAACGGCAGATGACTTTATGCACCACATGCCCGTCTCCTCCGAGGAGATGAAAGATCACCTTCCCGGGGAGGATGACTATCGTTGGGATTTCTCCGAAGGGTACAACAGCTCGAGATGGAACCTCGCTCTCAGGAAGAGAATTGTGGCGCTGACCCTGCAGAGTGTGGACGAGAACGAGGCTGCCTCTGTCGATCCTGGTTGGTTGGACGAGCAGCTAAAGGCGAAGATCTCCGGATACCGAGCAAAATGGCGGCTTCTCCAGCTGAAAGTTAAGGCAGCAGGGGGGATGGAGACCCAAGCGGAGGCCGCCGCACGCACGGCAGCAATCATGAAGGCTGAGCTGGTGCACAAGAGGGTGAACTCCGCGCGAGAGAGGGTGGGTGGTCTCGAAAAACGGCATATCGTAGCTGACGAGCACTTTTAGAAATTCGACGAGCGAGTTATGACGGTCGTCCTCGTCATCAATATCAAAATCAACGAGAAGGCAGAGGACCTTGACACCTGGAAGAGGCTCAATATGATTCTGGAAAGACTCGGCACGCTCGGGATGTCGTCTGAGGAAGAGGGGGAAGCAGAGTTCAACGGACACCCCATGAAGATATACAAGGTCAAAGTCTGCGTGTGGCGCGCCCCAGAAATCGCCCACTATATGCAGCTTATCGACAAGCAAACGGAGATATTCAATAAACAACACCAGAAGCTGGGCGCAGAGAAGGCGCAGAGAGTGCGCATTCCGAAACCTGGAACATCCTGAGTTCCAAAGGGACTCCCTCACTGTATGTACAACCCAGAGTGGCTGAATAACCTGCTGTCGTTTGAACGAGAAGATCTCCGGGTCTCAGAGGAGGAGTTCGGGATGCTAGTTGCTGCGACGAGCAGAATGGTGCTATAATGATCGACCAAGTCTTGGGCGAATGGACAAATGGTAGATACAAAGAAGATCTATCTGTATGCGTATCAGTTATCACTTCGCACGAATAAACACGAATTTTGTGCCTACATGGTGTGAAGCTGTTGAGACGAGACGAACTCGCAAATCATAGGTGCTGCCGTATGACGGCTAGCAACGCCAGAGTAAGCCGGAGCGGGGTCGAGATATGTTGCCATATAATGACGAACATAGCGCTCAAGCGACGTCGCTCTATGCTGCCGTATGACGGCAAACATAGTGGGCGTTGACAAGAGAGAGTTGGTGGTGGTGAGGTCGGGATCAAAAGCGGATGTTAAGCGTGACCCAGGTTACGTGATCAATTATCTTGCTTTTGATTTCCATTGTGAGGTGTGAGACGCCCACAAAAGAAACGAGCAACGAGCCAAGCAAGTCAAGCAAGATCATAACGGCCATTGGTGCTCGTGTGCTGTGGGGCGTCATATGCCTGCAACACACCAGCGTCGTGCTTGTCGGCTGTAAGGCGTCATACGCCTGCAGCACACGAGAGTCGCAACCTGGACGCGTCCGCATTCAATCCCTAGTGTGATATCTTGGGTGGCATCGGCCGCCTCTGCCTCTACGGCGCGACCCCTTGTACCAGCCGTTCGTGTCTCTGCTTTCTGTACTCACACATACCCTAATTGGAGGTCCTTTAGCACCGCAGTAACTCTTCCCTTGCGAGATGCAGTCTTCGATAGCTACACCGCCAACTTTTCCCAAGGTATGCGCATTTCCATTGGATGCTATCCAAGCCTCACGCCTTCTCCAGACGCCCTCTTTTGACCGTACCTTTCGTCGGGATAATGAAATTTTCACCGTCTACTACGGCGACCCAGAATTCATGCTCAACATGCCTACGCCCCTCGACAAGCCATTCGCAATAGATAGGGCGTTTCGCTCTGCAGACTGGAGTGTTCCCCTCATGCCGTACCTCATGTTCATACCTCGGTACAATCCATTTGTGGGGCCTCTCTTCCGACGTCTGGATTTCAGAAACAAATCAATACTTCTCACCCCAGAAGGAGGATGGGAGCTGGACAACATAATTGTGGACGGATGGATTCAATTAGAATCGGCGTTGCGGTCTGTTTGCGAGGCCATGTGCGCTGAACTCGGTGATCGCGAATTCAAGGGAATCACCTATTTCATTTTTCCATCCCAGATGGGATACCGCAGTGGCCCACGACGTAGTCGCCGAGGAGCCCTTGCAGTTGCGAGCCGCTCTCGCGACAGTTTCCTCCCGTTAATGGCGTTCATAACACTGCAGTTCCTCCTCCTTTCGCAATCTCACGATGAGTCTTGGCGAGAGTGTATCATCCAGGCCACACAATGTCATCCACAGTGGTTCTCTGATTTGGAGTCGTCCCTCGTAGGCCAACTGCTTGGCGTCGAGCGTGTAGGTATGATCATTGACATGACATCGCACGACTTGGAACCGAGGCAACATTGCTTGGACCAGCTCATAGACTTGGTGTTGGGACGTCTTCCAATCCCTCTCTACTTGTACTGGGGGGCGATCAGGGAGGGAGCAGATTTACGGGTGCCCTCAGCTCTGAAGGATTTGAAATTCTATCCCTATGATCATGTGGTTGGGATTCTCAATGACTTGCCGGGGAGCATGGCCTTCAGTCCCTGGGACTGGAACGGCAAGGAATACATTGCTGGGAGAAACAGGGACGACGAACACCAGTCCACACAGGCGTCCCCATACAACCGTGCTCTCCGTGACCTGCCAACTCCCTCTTCCAACACACCTACCACACCGCGCACCTTCGATCAACCCGCTGCATCCTGCGATGATCCCGCCGAAAATCATGCTCGCAAATTTCCCCCAGTGGAGCGCCATAGCGGACAGAAAGAAGGCGAAAACATACATGCCTTCATGGCTCGTCGCAACGCGCAAAACCAAAAGTGGGCCGCGACAGAAACCTCGGAGGCGAAAGCTAAACGCCTGGCACGAGAAGTTAACGCTGCGAAAGGAGCACCGCCCGGCAAGAAAGGAGCGCGGGTTTTTGTTTGGGAGGAAGAAGACGGTTTCCTGATTCGGAGAGCAATCAATCGTGACAATGCGGCAGATATGTGGGATGAATTCACTCCCAATCAGCGGTTGTATGATAGCTTTTCCAATCAATGGGATCTGTCCTCGGCGCTAGCGCCAGACGAAGAGGCGGGGGACGACGACGATCAGGGTGGTTACGATGAACTATTCAACCAAGACCTTGAATTCGACGGACTCCCCGACATTCCAGAAGCCCCGTTGCCCATTGAACCGATTCAGGAGCATTCTACATCGGAGGATTTGCTGCGCGTTTACCGGGTCGACAGTGAAACCTCGAACGCTGACGACGCCTACGATCCGTACCTCAATATGGAGGAGATCACTTCCTCTCGATTCGGGTTTACCGTACCTATCGCTCCTGCTCAATACAAGGACCCTCTCCGACCCGATTTTTACACCAGGTGTCTCGGGGATGAACAGTGGCCGGGCCGTAACCACACCAAATACACCCTGCTCCCGGTCATGCTTGCATATTTGGCCAAGGCAAAATCACTAGAAGACGTTCCCCCGGAGTTGCTTGATCTTCGGCAAGATCACTCGGACATATCTGGCCTGTGGGCGGTGGTTGTCGAAGAAAAGATTCTCAACGGCGACCGTTTTTATGTCGTGCGGCCTAGCGATGTTCCGGAGGATACTCAATCTCTCCACATTCTACTCAAGAGTGCAGCAACGGCGCTACAGATTGTTAGGATGGGATGGAATACCAGGGAAGAGATTGTTTTCCATTTACTTACCCAAGGGATCGAGTTCCGGCTCTGCTGCCAAGGGTCTCTTCGTCCCGCGCCTGTGCACCGGCCCTATGATACGGGACTGGGTGTCCGCCCTGCTGGCTACAAGCCCACAGAGCTTGACTATCAGGCATATGAGACCCGTCGTAACAACTTCCTAGCTTCGCGTCGGGGCCATGCTGCTCGGTTCGCCGGCGGGATCATTGGCCGTCTTGCAAGAGACATTGTCGTGGATGATCTCGCCTGTTTGGGCCCCTTCCGACGAGGTATTCGAATGCGGTATCTGTCTCTGGGACGGCCAAAGTCAAACAGTGTACTGGGACGATGATCTGACACCGGAGGAAATTGATTTGATCTGTGGCGTTTATCATGTGGAGACAGGTATGTCCGAGGGCTTGGATATCACGATGAAGCTGACCTTCCGTAGGGTTGACAAGTTCTGCAGACGCGGATGGGGTGCAGAAGAAGGCCATTTCTTGGTGGCCGAAGCCCGCTGCATTCTATACCTCAGGGCTGAACATAGGATGGTGGTCAGCCGATTGTGAACGTTGGTTCCTGAAGCGGCGCAGGGAGATTCAGAGCGAAGACAGCAAAGCTGAACTCTGGACACAGGTCCAGTGGAAGCACAAAATTCGCTACATCCAAAAAAGCCGGGAAGTCGCGCTGGCCAACGAAGTCCTTGCTGCTGAATATCTTATTTCTCAACGCGCCGAGTAGATAACCTCCCTTTCACGATTTACGAACTATTGTACATAATGTGTATATTATCGTATTGTCTAATAGTAAATTCCTGCCCAGCAATCAAGTGCGAGAACAAGTCATAAAAATCATTAGAATATTTGAGAGCAACGTACACGGCTTTCCTCAAGAATCAGGAGCCTGAAGCTTGAGGTTGTCAGTTTGCGCGCCGTCAAGGGTGGTACATTGCTCTCGAAACCAAAAAAAAAGGTATATCCCGTCGAGTGACTTTTCACACGGAACTTTTGTGGCTCTCATTTCTCTCCATTTTTTTTTTTTCGATTTCATGTGTTCACATTTGCAAGGCATACAACATGGTACTGATTTTTGCTTCTACTCCCTAGTGTATTTATTATACGCAGCCGGCGGCCAAAAAATTATACATCGCATAGCCACCCATGCACTCCGTGAGGGGGAAAGTCATCATGGCGATTTGCGTATGTCCCGTCGTGAAACTTAATAATCTCGTTGAGCTCAGAAGTGGCGTTCAAGCTCAGCACTTACTCCTCGGTGAGCGCTGTTGATGCTATGGCCAATTAAATCTCCATTGTTGGAGTAAAGGGATGGCGCATTCATAGGCGGCGCGAAAGACCCACAAGTTTCGACCGGCAGGGGAATCAGGGCCTGTCCACGCACTTGGTTATATCCCATTGCATCGGCGGTTGACGGATTTTCCCTCGTGGAGACCCAGGGCCACCCGAGGTCGTATTGAACGTGCTCTTCAATTGGGCCAAACCCACCTGCGAAGGCGCCAGTCTGAGCCAAATTATTGAAGAATGGTCAGTACATGGAGAAAAAAGACGAGACTTCATACCCGAGAGCCATTGCATTCTTCGTTTGACAACATCCCGGCACTATGAACTATCGAACTCATGAGTACCTACCATGGGTTTAGTGAGAAATGCAACTCGGCGATCGGAGGTGGCCATACCGTATTGTACATCTGGACCAAATGTTCGTTCGACAGCATCCCAGCACTATGAGCTATCGAACTCATAAATACATACTACGGGTTCAAGGAGAAATGGAACTCGCCGATTGAGGACGGCCATATGTTGTACATCTCGTCCCATTCCGAGTCCGATCGCTGAGCGCAGGGTACGGATTGTGGTTCATGAGGTAGACCCGCTGTATCTACACGAGTACGATGCTGGTCCATGGAGGCGATACGATTATGTCGCTCTATCAGCTCTCGTACTGCATAAGTCTCAGTCAAAAGTTCAGCGATACAATCCAGTGATGCATACCCCAGACAGCTTTTGTGCTGTTTCGTAGGTGTTGTAGGCGGCTGGACACTTGCTTTGGTGTCCGAACCTGGTGGGTGGACTCCCAAATAAAATTGGAAATGAATCGGGACCGATGGAAACCATGCTCGCCATACAGGGAAGCATGAAGAGCCAAGCCTGTTAAATGCGATACTCGATTTAATTTGCAACAATTAATGAGCGTTGGAATACCTTCAAATAGTGCGTACTCCCTAACATGTCAAGTGTCACTCAAGAATCAAAACTGCGAGGCAAAAAAACGTACAAATTTATAGGCCACACAGTCTTGGAACTGCCCTTGCTATTTCTGAATGACTTTCGGTTAGTTAGACCGCGCAGAAATTTAACAGCCTATGGTCGAGTCTTTAGTGAAATTCGCAAGCTGTATGTGGATACATTTACCTCCGTTGAGGTGGCTGTCGCAGCACCGAGCTCAAAGTCTCATACGTTCCAAGTCAAAGCAAAAGAAATCCATGGTCAAACAGGTACTCTGCAGCATGTACGGATCCGTCCTGGAGCAGGGGTAGACCGAAAAAGGGAATCCTCGAGTGATTTCATTCCAGAAGCAGATTGACATCGAGCTCCCACACCATAATTTCCATTTTAGGCCGGCAATGCGGCAAGCACTTGGCATAGAGTCCGTGTGTAGGAATGATGGTGTGCACCGGCGCGTCGACGACAACAGTTTACAGAGGGCGACGGAGCCGATGGTCTCGGCGGTAGTCTGACCAGAGAGACTAGGTGGCGTAACTAAATGGTGAGCGTATCACGTTCAGCATAGCGCGGCCCACTGCTGAACGTATCACGTTCAACATCGGTGAAGTTGACGCCAATTCCATGCTGAGCGTATCACGTTCAACATGGTTGTAGTTCAAGTTTGGATTAGATATTAAGATCGTCAAGTGTGGCACGTGATCATCTCCGCTTCCTCTCCACTCCCACAACCACGATGTGAACCGTTATATGGCCACATCGTTGGTAAAGGGCAAATGCTGGTCGTAATACGACGGCATACACCCTGCGCGGACCTGCACATCTCAGGTCATCCAGTTCAAATTTGCGTGCTCTGGACATTCCAGTGACGATGTTGGTTGTTACACGGCAACATCGATGAATTTTTGTCTCATTGCGCGAGTTAGCTACCACGTCCGCCTCGCTGCTGACTGCCCGGCAGTTGTTACGGGATTCAAACGCTCGTTCACCTGGCATATTCACAGCCCGAAATTCGACACGCGTGCTCTTTTGGCCTTGCGTCTTGTTGCTGCTCTCTGGCACAGTGTCGACCCCCTCGCTGTAGATGGAGAACGTGCCCATTATACGTACCGGGATGTTGAAATCTGGAGCGTCCATACACTTGGGAGGGAATAGCTTGATCTTCGGCAGACTGTCTGCTCACTGCGCACGATTTGATTTCGGTGAATACATACACGGTACTCTACTCAATGTTGGCCAGTTTCGATTTGAGGCGAACTCCTACCGGCCACGTTGACGGAGCAAAATCGTCGAGCAAACTCCAACATCTGTGTCGCCATCGGTGTAATATCGAAGAAAGAAATGTAGATGAACGGTGGCAGTTCCTATTGACCGCCAACTCTGCCCCAATATTCTCCATCCACCTCCTGATAGGCACCGTCGCACCCAGCCTCGACACCTTTATACTCTCGGCATCTTTCTTTACGACTGGAGCCTAGGGGACGCACATATCCTCAAGTCTTGCATGTTCTAACTTGTATACCATAACCTACGTCGTCCTCGGAGTCGCAGGCGCTGTTCGGGTGTCGTGCCAACATCAGTCCCGAGGTCTTCGCAATTGTGCCATTGCTTCTTTCTTTTTGCGGTAGTCAATTCCATCGATATCGGAAGGAATGGAAGGGTTCGATTGTTTTTCCCAGTGTGCGGAGTTGTTCTTATTGGTGGGCCTTTGTGAGACGCGTGTTTTGAAAGTTGATCGTGGCTGAAGGCTCTCCACGTGTGAACATTTTGCGTGTGCTGCGCGCAGTTGTCTCGGTCCGAATGTGAAATATGTCGCTCAGCGCTTGTTGGAGAAGAACATCAGCACATTAGCACATTGTATTCCAAAGCTTCTATCAAAGATAATGCCCTTTCTCTTGATAGATCGATTGGTCGTTCTATTTAAGCAAGCCGTTCAGTGGCGAACGACGGCTGAAGTTTTTCATTGCACGTTTATCCAGCTTCATGTTGCTTCTAGCCAGTCTGTCCGTTGCTGATTTTCAACCCAACACCACTCCGGAAGAAGACGACGGGCGGTTTTCGACAATTTATGTGAACAGGAACGAAGCCAGTACTGATCCTCAGCTGTACATCGTCATTGGTCGCTTGGTGTCTATTAGCGTGGTAGAAGAAACCGTAAAGGTAGTTGGAGCTGCCTTCATGATTGTTTGCTGTCGTTGATGGAATTATGAGATTCTTGTACTAGGGTCCCCGGGAGTTGATGCGCCAATGGCTCGTGCAATCTTTCATGACCAAGTTGCGGTGCTTCAGGGCCTTGTGGACGCTGACCGCGACAACATCGAGCGTGTATGTCGTATCTACTGCCTAGTACAATTCAGGATCATAATTCAGCACTTAAGCATGTGCTCACTACTCGAGCCTGGTGCCAAGGCTCCCCCGCGAATTTGGATAGTGTGATATATGTTGGCTTGACTGAACAAACTGATATGGTGTGGTCTTTTGTTCATTCTGTCGATGTGGAATTTTGATATCTGCATATGTTTTTCAGGCAATTTACAACTTTACTCAAGGGAGTGTTTTTAGCAACTTGTTGGATACCTTTATGGACGAGGTGCCTTTCGTCGATGATCCAGCAGGCCCGCCAGCCAAAGGGGCATTGATGGCATGTGTCGTCGACATTTTCAGTGCAGATGTTCCGCTTGCGTCTGGAGTCTATGGCAGGGGTTTGCCCATAAGCGTTTGGACGATGATTAATAAGTTGACTTTGTTTGTTGCAGGTGTATAATTTGGTGGCGGGGGGCGTAGCTCGTCTTTGTCGCACTTCTACTTGATGGATCGTTTCGCGTAATATCCAGAATTGAACAGAGATACTTGTGAAATGCAAAAAGCGCACAGAAGCATGCAATTCCCCTGTTTCCGCCTAATGCTCATTGAGTCTGCTCGTCGATGATGAAGCGAGTTGGCGATTCCGCCTTGAAAGGTGGCTACTGTTTCATACCTGTGTTCTGCGCCCTCACATAAGTATTGGCCGCTTGCGTTGTATGTATTTCCAGTAATCAATCTTGAATGCGATTAATTCAAGTCAAAAAATCTCATGAGAGTATTTGAGAACTATACTGTAACGTGTACGATTTTTCTTGAGAATTGGAGCCTGAAGCTTGAGGTCGCGCTCAGTTTGCACCTCGTCGTCAAGTGATCGTCAAGTGTGGCACGTGATCATCTTCACTTGCTCCTCGCTCCCACAACCGACGATGTGAACCGTTATACGGCCACATCTTCGGCAAAGGGCCAATGCTGGCCGTAATACGACAGTATATGCCCCGCTAGGACCCACGCATCTCCATCACCCAGCAAATCGCGTGCGTGACCTCTGGCTACTGCAGTGACGATGTTGGTCGTTATACGGAAACATCGATGGATTTTGTCTCATTGTGCGAGTCAGCCAAACTCCCGTATCGCTATTGACTGCCCAGCAGTTATCACGCAATTCAAATGCCTGTTCGACCCTGTCATATTCTCGAAGCCGAAACTCGACTGAGGTGTCGGCCACCTTGCTGTAGACGGAGAATGTGCCCATTACACGTACCGGAATGTCAAAATCTGGAGCGTCCATGCACTTGAGAGGGAGTAGCTTGATCTTGTGCCCTCCCTCTTCGGCAGACCGTCTGCTCACCGCGCACGATTTGATTTCGGTGAATACATACACGGTACTCTACTCAATGTTGGCCAGTTTCGATTTAAGGCAAACTCCTACCGGCCAGGTCGATGGAGCAAAATTATCGAGCCATTCAAACTCCTTCAACATCTGTGTCGCCATCAGTGTAATCTCGAGCAAAGAAATGTAGAACCCACCGAGTCGAAGACCTTCTGGAGAGAGGGATCGTCCTGCTGCGCTAAAGAACGCGATCCATCGAGGTGCTCCTCTATGAGCTGGTCAAGGCGGACCTGAAGGGGTTGAGAACCGGCAAAGAACGATCATAGCAGCAATCCTACCATGAACCTCGCAAAGTGCTTCTTAACGTCCGCTGTGTTGCAGCCAACATAAATGCACGGGAATACGTCTTCCACTACCTCCGGACCAGCTTCAGCAGGCTTAGTTATCTCGTAGGAGGTACTGGCCGCCTGCGACTCGAAGAACCCGGAGTCGTGGAGCTCATTCTCTGACTCGGAGTCCAATACCTCATTAATGAGAGATGTGAAATCCTCGTCGGACAGCTCCTCGATTATGGCCATGTCGTCAGAAAGATCGTCGTCGGAAAGATCATCTGCCATGTTCACGTCGTCGGAAAGATCGTCGGTCATGGTCTTGATCAAGAGAACGGGGAGAACAACGGTAGATGGTCGGTGGCGGTTAGACAAGGCGAGTCGCATTTAATGCATTACTCGGTTGGTAGAGACAAAAAAAGACGGTGGCTTAGAGAGGTGCAGAGGCCATGAGATAAGGAGCGGCGCGGACAGCGCCAGAATATCAGAGAACGCAATTGTTTTTTTGCGCACACCATGCGGACTTGCAAGGGATACCTATTGTCCTTGTATTGTCCTCGAAAAGTTCTAAGCTCCACTAAGCAGATCAGCAGCATCTTGAATCACAGGACAGGCCCGAATATTTACCCCCATCTGCTCACCAAACGTGGATCACCCGCACCGTCGGACTCGACACGCCATGACATGTGATCATCTGAGGTACAGCACCGAGGTGAAGCTAAAGCTGACGGCGGACCTCACCGAGAAAACGACGGCCTGGCTGGATGAAGATATGGAAGGAACTGGAACTCCATCTCTCGGTTGACGCTCCCAACCCAAGTTGCCGGTCGTGTTGTACCGGAGGGAATCGTGCCGCGACGTTGGGCGTATTGAACGCAATGCATCCCGCGCTCTGTAATTTCGCGCTAATCGTATCGTATTGCGCGAAAAATAAGGCGGCACTCGACCACCAAAAGCCGCGCCAAAGGGCCGATCAAGAAGCCGAGACGGATGAAAGTCGAGTGTGTAGGATATTTTTGACTTGAGTAAGTTCGCTCTCACTTTACCACGAACCGCTTCGCTGACCGACTTTAGGCTCAGGCGCTGTATCAGAAAACATTCACCGTGTACTGTCTGGGGTAATTTTTCAAGTCAGGACGATAGGTGCAAAATAGTTACAATTAACAGACAAAGCAAGAGGACATGATAACGACGGGTATGTGGGATTTAATCTACAAGTATACACGTTTTGATATGATACAGTATTCGCGGGCCAAGAAAGCAAGAAAAAGCGCGACGTTAACGTTGGCCTCGAAGATATTTTGCAGAGTATGCCGCACACCGCCTGCGCGGGCGAAGAATTTTCCTGTCGAGGAGTAGGTATGTAAGGCTAGGCAAGTTGAATACTCACCGTATCGCCTTGAGCTCACCGATCTCCTGTAGGCACTTCCAAGCTATAGTTTCAAAATCCTCGAGTGAACCATCCGGACACATGTAATGGTATTCCCGATGTCGGTGGCCGCAGGGAACACGGTTGGTAGAACCAAACGCGTTTGTACCCCCTTCTGAAGTAGTCGCAGGTGGATAACGCGTTCTGGAGCAAGATCAGCTTGAAAGGACGCGAATTGGAGACGAAACGCACCAGCGATGAGCCGGTGCTCGACCTCGAATGCGACAAGCCACATCTGCATGCCGCCGTTGTCTTCGCACGCATCGTAGTCAAGTTGCCTGCGAGCAACGCAGGTGCTCTGCCCCCACTTGAAGATGAGGCCGCCGTCGCGTCGCCGATGTACTGTGAAATAGACCGCGCCAGGACCCTCCTTGAGAAATCGGACGTGGGGATCGAGTTCAAGAAGCGCGGCAACTTGGTCCTCGGGCTCGAACGTGCGGCTGGAGCAATTAAAATTTAAGTAAACCAAGGTGGATGAGCTCACATCTTCGCTAAACGGCGCTCCTCAGCGCGAGTGCGCCGACGCACGATACATTCGCAGCAGGGAACGGCGGACGCGTCGACGATTCTGCAGCAGATGAAGAGTAGGAGAGAAGTAAGGAAATCACTCACCTTTTCGCGTGCTTCCGGGTTGCCCCTCGCGTTAGCTTGCGCACCATCGAACAGCCGGCAGTGCTGTGGATGCCAAAGTCGGACGGTTTCAAGAAAGCACGCTCAGGAAGGTGTGGGCGCCTTGGACGTGACAACGGTGTCACTTCGTCACCTTGCCTCTTTTACATCGAATCTCTCTTCCCCTGCGCGGCCCTCCTTACTTTGTCGGAGCTCTCAGCAACCCCGAATCCATGGAACGAAAGCGCGGGGCTGGCATTGAATATGCCCGGTCCTCGACTCGGCCGTGCTTGCGCCCCTGCGTGGGTTGGGTGGCGAGATTCAGCTCGACGAATACCCGCAGATGCAGCATTTCGGGCATTCCGCTCCGCGTACGGTACCACCACTCGATCAGCGGCGTATATGCACATTTGCTTTTTGCCGCGAGCTTCACGGGCGTGGCTTCCCGTGTGCACAACTGCATGCGTACACCCCCTGCGTGGCGCGCTCCTCGGGCTTCGATGGTTGACGATTTTTGGAGCTACAACATGATCGATTATCCTCCCGCTGGGCGCACGACAGGACGAATTCTATGCGATCTCGCATTCGCGCGACGCTCGAGGCTTGATGCTCCTGCATAGTGCGCAGAGGAACCGCGCACCGTGCTCATGTATTCCCGGATGAAGTGTTGAAGCATCCTCTCGCTTTGCAGCTCACTGCTTGTTCCGTAGCATTGTGCGGGGCCCGACGTGCTGGGGGGCGCTGCTCCTCCGGATTCAGCGGGGGACCCTTTTTTCGTATGACGAGCGGCCACCGATTTCGCGCATGCACACCGTGCCTCTAGGCGATCCAGATGCACCGCCTAACGTACACACAACGGCCATCTACAGCCTGCCTACCCCGCGACAGGCGTGGAGACGAGCTCGATCTTAGGCATATGCGTATGAACGGGCTCGATCCTGAATATCTACGACCCCTTCGTCGTGAGCGGGCAGCGACCACCGCGTCCCGGTGTAGGAACTTGCGCGGAACGCGCTATCCTCACGGATCTCCGGCTCGGCTTCAATTTCAATACTCCTTCCGTCCTCTGCCCCTCTCCTTGCCTTCCCTGCCTTGCCCCACATCCTTGTAAGTCACCTCAGCTGCATCTCCCACCTACACCATCGCTGCCGCTCCTCCAATTGGCTCTCTGAGATACATTCCATCCCTGTCGCACTCCTTCTATGAGCGCCGTCGACGCAAAAAAAGCGTCCGTACTCGCCTTGTTTGGTGGTCAAGGTACCAACGAGGTCTACTTTGACAACCTCCAGTCCCTCTACGACATCCACAATCACTTCGTGTCAATTTCCTGGCGACCGTCACGAACGACGCGCCTATCTCCCTTGTCGTGGCCCAGAACGCGTCGCCGTACTACACTTTTGTTTGGCCTTGATGTTTTGTCCTGGCTCTCGGGAGCATCTTCCCGTCCGTCGATGACCTATCTTGCTTCCACGCCGGTCTCGTTCCCCCTCATCGGGCTGACACAGCTCATCCAATATCTCGTCGCTTCCAACATTGCAGGAATGACCCCGGGATAGTACCGCGACACGATTTCCACTGCCATCGGACACTCGCAGAGAATTGTCTCCGCCGTCGCGATCACCGCGTCTGACACCGACTAGTCCTACGCCAACGCAGTCAAAGCCGTCAAACGGCTCTTTTTTTCCGGTCTCTGTGGGCAGCAGGCATTCCTCGTCGCGCTCGAGCCCAGCCTCGTCCAGGACTCCATTGAAGGCGGAGAGGCCATTCTGACGCCCATGTTGTCCGTTACTGGCCTCAAACTCGCTGAGCTTGCGGTACATATCGAGAAGACCAACACGTACCTCGCGGAGAACGCGCAGCTCAGCGTGTCGCTCTACAAGGCCCGCGTGCATTCGTCGTCACCGGCCCCGGCCCCGTGCGCGCGCTCTTCGGCCTTGTTACCCACCTCCGCAAGGTCCGTGCTCTGGATCAAAGCAAGAAGCGATTCTCCCAGCGGAAGCCTGTCTTTTCTGTTTGCCTCTTCGTCGCTGCTGAAAACAAGGTCAGCTCTATGTCTTATTCCATCGTCGATCGTGTAATCTAAGCAATGATGGCACCAGGTATCTCGGCATGTCCTTCTCGCGTCTGCTGGGGAAACCGCCAATCATGGTCGCCGGAATGACGCCGTCGACCGTCCAAGCCGGCTTCGTCAGCGCCGTCCTCAGCGCCAGCTACTACGTCGAGCTCGCTGGCCGCGCTGCGCACTCAAGTCGGAAAGATCCCGTCCAGGATCCCCGCAGGCGTCGGTATCCCGCTCAACGCTCTCTACATCAACTAGCGTCCCATATTTTATTCCTTGTATTTTGCTTTTAGTACTACCGCATATACTTGCGTAGGGAACGACTTTATGACGATCTAATCTCACGATGAGCTGACACTGCTCCGCCGATTGTCCGACGACGATCTGCCGCTCGTCCGACGATGATCTGCAGGTAAATTTCTGAGCACTTGAAACGAATAGTTTCGGCATGAATTTCGGATGAGCAGAAACGTGAGCCGAAATGACGCGTTTCAATGATGCCGAAATGCAAGCCGATTCGACAAGTTTCGACTCACGTTTCCACGCGCACGAAATCAAACATATCAACGGCCATTTCGGCAGCGCTGATATCTTGCATTTCGGGAAGCGTTTCCACGCTGCCGAAACGCATTCCGATATCTTTAGTATTGTTGGCCAGGAAATCCATCACGAAACTTTACATATTTGAATTGATTTCTGCTCAGCTGATTCGTCTAGTTTTTAATACTATTTCCGATGAATATATATTTGATCTGAAACTTGAACTGTTCGAATCAATTTATTTTGGCCGAAAATTCAGCTAATCCCGATGTGATAGCGAAAACGGCGCAGAGGGAGCTAAGCGAAGATTATGTAATAAGGGCGAACCCCAATCGGGACCCATCACTTAATAACAGACTTCAACACGATCGAGGTACGAGATACTACCGTGTTGAAGGCTGGCTCCGAGAGACTATGGATTTTGGCTACAGGACCAAATTGAGCCGACCTTCCTAAAGTATATTTCTAAATTTTGTGTCGCTTCAATCCTACGGCACCTCAAGGCATTCAACAGCCGAACCTTTAGGTTTGGCTTCAGAGACGAATGCTTTCCAGCATATTCCCACGTTCTACATTTGGAGTGGCTGTGTTCAGTGTCCGATGGGATAAGAGAAGGTTCGGCACCTGCCACCTGCGGCCATATCCACCTCATGCAAACTGAGTACTGAGTACGTATCTTTCCTTCAAATCAACATGGGGGGTGACGCGTGACACGTTTTACCTATTCGACGTTTCGGCAGCCACCAAATTTCTGCGTGACACCTCGAAAATTTCGGCAACTGAAACGAAAATTTCGAAAATTTTGCCTTTTGGCATTTTTTTTGGACGATTTTGGGCGCTGCGTGATGGTCTAGAGGTTCGACAGAGGCCTGAGTGACACGTGACTTCGACCAAAGTTCGTGATCGACATAGGGGTGCGTGATGCGTGACTACTGATTTGAGGGGAAAGATACAGGATCCCCGATTCCTATTTATACAAGGGTATACGAGTTCCGTTCATTATCGATATTACAACAGGCGTATAGTACTTAGTCCGTTGGACAAGTGATATGTAAAGACCAGTACTCCTGGATAGAACCTGTTCCTATGTAATGTATAGGTCCAATTCATGTTCAGCGCCAAGTTTATCAAGGGAAACTGTTCACGATGCAACACGTATAGGATATCTGCGAACCGAAACAAGCGAGGGCCCCAGATTTCTGAAGTATCGAGTCCAAGTCAAAACCGAACTTGCTCACGGTAAGTCGTCCAGACGTTCGAGCGGAATGACGATTCCATCTTGTACGTTGACTTCCCCTCGCGGCGCTGAGAAATAAATTAGCCGAAGTTCACGGCGACAAGAGATCAAAATACGGACCCCGCATAAATCCCTCCTGGTTCTCATTCGACAGCACTTCAAGCGACACACCCTTCGTCTCTGGGACTAATAACGTTGAGAACACCCCGCTCATCGTGAATATCGACAGAACCCCAAACGACAGCGCCAGATTCCGTCGTGATGACGAAACAGGGTCCAACCTCCGGAATATCACTTGCGCGACAATTGCCCCGAGCTTCCCCGTGGCGGCGGAAATCCCGTGGGCGGTCGCGCGGTACCGTGTAGGAAAAATCTCGCCAGGAATCAAAAATGTCGTGGTATTTGGGCCGAAATTCTGGAAGAAATTGGCCAGGCAGAAGAGGAAGACGAAGACGATTGTCTTCGCAGGAACTTTGTTGCCATCACCTGCCGTACCTCCGTCGGGGATAAGGGCATTGTACGAGGCCCCTGTGGACATCTATGTATCAGCCTTGGTCGGCAACTGAGAATGAATAACGCACCCATTACGACGAACAGCACCGTGAGCACGGCGAAGCCCATGAGCTGGATTCTCTTGCGACCCATAGTCTCAATGAACAGGAAGCACACCCAATATCCCGGAATGAGACCAGCCAGGCTTATAATCAGATTCCCCTTGCAGATGTTGTACAGGGTGTCGTAGACCTTTGCTGAGCTGCCGAAATTGATCGCCTCAAAGATGATTGAGGAATTGAGGCTGAGTGTGTAGAACGCAACCTGAAATTCAAAACCTGTCAACGCGATGTGTTTGGAGTGTGAGGGATAGAATAGCGCACGTCAATGGCCAGCCACGAATATGCGGTGCCGCAGAGCATGAGGAAGTTGTCCCTTTTGCTGAAAAAATCCCAAAAGTCCGTGAAGGTAGCACGCGGCGCATCGGCGCGCTGCGTAACCGTATTCCGGTTGCGGCCGCGGGCAGGGTGGAGTGCACCATTGATATCTGCCGTCGCTCGTGCAACATTGCGCTCGATGTCCATCGTGAAGCGAGGGGTCTCGGGAATAGTAAGCCGGAAATAGAGCGCGATGGCGCCAGGGACGCAGCCGAGGCCCAGGAGCAGACGCCACATATAATCGACGTGGTTCAAGGTGCTTGGTGAGGAGCACACTTGGACAATCGTAGCATGGATGTTGCAGGTCTGGGTGCAGGTGTCGAGTGGGAAGTCTCCGGATATTTTGTCCTTGTAGATGACGGTGATAACGATTGCAACAATCGAAGCAGCTGGGGAGCCGTAAGTGCCAACTAGTGCGGTATCAAGGGCAGAAAGTTACCCAAATTTCCCCAGCCTTGCGCAGCGAAAACCGAGGTCATCATCTGCCCTCTGTAACGGGTGGGGGCAAATTCTGATGCAATGGTAGCACTGAGGGGGTAGTCGCCCCCAACGCCCAGGCCGACCCGAAGAAGATGTCGGTACAATGAACGACGAAAACGATCAAACGACTCACAATGAACCGCCAGAATATCAGCATCGCGATAACACTTATGGCCTGCCCCTCCGCTGCCGTTGCCTGCGAAAACGTGCCCACGATCATGAGGATTAGCTCAACACCATCTGCATGCATCTCAGCATCGACCGGGAGAGTGATTGGAAGTAACACATACACATTCGTTTCCGTCCAACGATATCGGCGAACCAGCCGAAAAGCAGCTGTCCGAAGAAAGTTCCAACTGGTGCAGCGATCTTCAGCCCGAGATCTTGCGTTGGATTCAATGTCGGTCGGCCTACAATGGATGAATAAGTTTCCGAAATGATGGGAATAAAAAAATAGGAAGGGGAAAATGTATCAGGGATTCAAACGCACAACTCGAATCAGGATAGTGCCCGTAGACGTATCCAAGCATGACCGACGCGATATTTATTGCAAAAAGATCATACCTGCGGGGGAGGAATAGGATTAGCAGTAGCATCGCTATTTTCTCGGCTTGACTTACGCATCGGTGAAAAATCCTACGCCTGCCACCAAGCAGACTTTGCGATGGAACCATCTATACAAGTCAATGAGGAACGATTCTATTCGCAGGATGGGGCGGGCACAGTACATTAACTTCGCACCATCCACTTCGCGAAGGGCGGCCATTCGTAGTTCATTGAGAATCTGCACGCCATCAGGCTTGGGGCCGCTGTTCTGGCTTGAAGCGTCGTCGTTGTCGGCCATGAGGATGGGGGGAGTGAGTGAGAGCGTGCTGGCGTGCCGCGAACCATATAAAGCCGCACTGCCGTTAGGTTCCGAAGACCTGTGCTCCGAGCTGTCAATCACCAGCCGATATGATTGATCTTGGTCAAATGAAATCAGAGAAGCCCCTGGTGCACTCTCGCTTGAACGGAAGCCGTGCTGTTCAAGGCACACGGTTACGTATTCTCTTGCTTGCTTTCCGTGCTCGTTATCTTTCTGAACACCACAATGGCGTTGGTTTTTTCTACAAAAATCAATTGACGTGACGTTGACACCCACAAATCCGATTGCAACACGGCGGTGTCTTTTTCGCCAGTGCTGTAGTAGCGGCAGCGCGTCACAATACAGACAGAGTGAAACATCGACTACGTATGTCAGTGAAGCTGTTAAAAGTACTAAAACGCGGAACAGTGAGCGACTCGATTACGCTCACGAGTCAGTCAACAGCATCGAACGTGCGTTCCGCTTAAACTTTCGAACGTGCGTTCCGCTTGAGCTTTGACCAACACTGACTTCTGTCAAAGCAGAGCCTCAATCAACCCACGTCTACAATGCGACATCAGGCATCCATTTTGACCCGGTTTCCAACACAACACTGACAAAAGTTCTCCCGAATCACTCAATATCAAGGATCTTACTTCCACTCCTGGTGAGAGCGTCCGGCCCGGGGATGAAAGTAGTGTCGAGTTTTGCAGCAATTAACGAAATCAGTTTAGGGCGGTCCAAGATGAGCCGATCTTTATCTGCCTCTCATAAATCGTGCATCTCAGCTAACCGCAATTCTCAGACCTCCGGCGGGTTCAGGTGAGCTAGGGCAATTCGAGGCCAAGTTCGTATATTATGCGCGAACCGGCAAAGCCGGTCACACCTCATCGGCCCAAGTGACCGTGTCCGTTGAATTTCCCTGAAGGCCGCGCGCATCTTCAGTCCTCCAACCTGCATCCAATGAGTCATCGAACTTTCGCATGATGTTGAATGAATTTCAGTGTATATTCTGGTGTAAATAACAATATATTCAAGTCAAAGTCAAGTATTGAAATTGAATCTATGTCGGCGAACAGTGAGTTCCACAGTAATTGTAGGGAATGTTGGCCGAGCTTCATTGGACCTTGCTGGGATTTGCAGCAAGAATTGATGCACTTTGAGTAATGTTTGACATATTTTACTACTCTATCAATGAATGAACAGGTCCTGCAATTTACGGCGAGATTTAGCGTACTTCTCAGGGAGGTGTACTGAAGTACATTGAATTTAAGTGGATTTTCTATTCAAGTCGACCCACTAACTTCATTCACAAAATAAAAAATGTGCCAGACGGTAATTTTAATCATGTTTCAAAATCTGTCCGACTCCTCTTTGAGCCCTTGATCAATTGTAAGTGGTGTGAATACATGGACAGAATGGCCAATAGCTGGTACACATCCATATTCTCAGCTGAAACAATAACCTAAGTTCGTATCTAATTTTTACCAGAGATACATCGAAGACATGGATATCGAGTTCAGGATAGAGGGGGCATAAGCAGTCGCTGATGTCCGCTATTCAATCTGAATATCCAGCTGATAACATTGACCATCACTGCACTTACACTGCCGTATTACTCAATGGGCTGATGGCTTGGCTCTGCAGTCGACGGCAATTGTTTCAAGCACTGGAGCGGGTCTAGAGCGGGTCTGCCTGCATTTCACCGCAGTCCTCTGCTGCCTCGATGTGCTACGGGGCCGGGCGGATGAGGCTCTGATTGGTCTCTGACTTAGTCCTAACCCATTCACTACCCTAAATGCTTGACTGTTGCGCATCAGATGGGCACGGAGGCACGGAGTTCACAGTGCTTTCAATCACATCCCTATGACAACTTCGATTCTATAAGGCCAGTAACAAGAAAATCTTCTCAGTTTCTTCGCCTGAACTTCGCGAGCTTTGCATGAACAGGCGACCGCGATCTCCACGACGGTCTGAGGCTCACATCAGATTGAGCATCCTTGGTGCGGAGAGTTCCTCGGCTCCCCTTCTACCCGCCACGAACCTATCTCGGAATTCGGGCGGTAGATTATTTTCCTCGGCTATTGGTGATCGCCAACTCACGCATACCTACATAGAAGGTGAACCGTCGGGGATGCCTCCGACACGTCAATTAAGCATTCTGTCCTTGTTTCTACACCTGACGCTGGTCGCCATTCACATTGTTCTCTTCGTGGTGTGGTTCCAGAGATGGGAGCATCGCTTTGTTTTCGGCGTACAGAACGAGCATTCTGTTTCTCGACTTGTGAAGGGAATCTCAACGACCTTTGGAACGGTATGTATCACAAGTAGCATAATTACGATTTATCGTTAATTCGTGCAGCTTTATTCGGCCCTACTAGTCTTTGTGACACAGACGCTCGCGTTCCGACGCGACTTTCGCCGAAGACAAATGCTCACAGCGACGCACGATAATATCACAGCCTGGACAGGTCTCGGTTCTGCTGTCCTCCGCTTATGGCAACAACGGGCACTACCCGCATCGATATTGGGCGTCCTCTCTGCCTTGATCTATCTTGCAAGCATATTGGTCCTACACACAACATTTCCCGCATTACTAGTACCTGAATCTTTCACTGTCAAGCGTTCCGTCTCCGTTTCCACGCAAAGCCTTCCGACCTTCAACTTCTCGGGCTACGATTTGGCCGACGAGAATGATAGACAGAATATTATGTGTGTTGGCATATATCATTGAACCTTGGCAGCACTATACCATAACAGGAGCAGCGCACACCAATATGCAGGAGGATCCAAGGCAACCTTGTACGACATTCTTGATTCCAATGCAGCAACGGGATCTGTCTCCGTCAATGCCACGGGTTTCAACATTAGCTGTGGCTATATACCGGATATGAATGTGATGCTTGGGGACGCGTCTCTCAGTCTCAGTGGAACGAAATATTCCCTTTTCCTCACTGGTACGATTAGATGTAAGATACTCGGACGTTCCTACGCTTACAGAGATCTGAATTTGTCTTTGCAGTTGAACATCATTTCAGTAAGCCCGTTACGAAGCCAATTAACTGTTTTACTGATATGCGCAGATTATAGAAGGTCTCTTGGCATCGATCATACTCTTATATCTCTCAGCGAGGTTTTTATGTTTTAAAAAACCTCAGGGGGGTCGTACCGCGGCTAAGGTCGATGGGGTGGACATACTGCAAACGATTTGGGTATATCGCGACCACTCTGAACTTGCTGCATCTCTGAAGCAAGTCGAATACCCGACGGATCTGAATCTGCGCAAGGCTGGAATGGTACCCATTCAATTGATAACCACACCTTTGGCGACTCGGAAAGATGTGGAAGTACTCGGGGCCGAGTCGGAAGTCACGCACAAACCTTTGGTGAGGCAGAGTTGCTTCTCGCATTGATAAGCCTCATCTCATCAATTACAGGCTCGACACTTCGAAAATGTCTCACAAGCAGGTAACTATCGCCACCTTTCTCCAACGTTCGGCCAATTTGCTTCCTGTGTTAGTGCTCAACAAGTCGACTTGGAACTCCGATCGCAATCTGAGTTTGGTATCTGTAATGCTGCACTCGACGCTTCTGGTCATGCACCTTGTTCTTGCGGTGCTTTCTGGAATGGAGATAGAACATCGAGTCATTTTCTCTTTGCAGAAGCAGCCATTTGTGTCTTGGCTCATCACAACCATTGCGACGATATTCATCACGGCGCGTCTCAGTCCCTTTCAAAACTGCCTATGTTTATTTTTTTGGCACAGATTTATTCGGCTATGCTGATTTTTTTGACGCAGATGCTGTCCTTAAAGCGCTCCCTTTGTAAGACACAGATGCTCACTGTCACTCACGACACCATCGCTGCTTGGCGAGGCATCGGGTGTGCACTTGTTTCCATGTTCCAGCAACAGGCAATTTTCCAGTCAGTATTGGACGTTGGCCCCGTCTTCTTATATCTCGCAAGCATCCTGGTTCTGCACAACACATCGCCAGCCCCACTTTTCGTGCAAGCCTTCGACTCTGACTCTTCAATTCCCGCCACAACGCAAAGTCTTCCAAACTTCACTTTTTCCAATTACAATCCTTCCAGTCTAGATGCTCGGCTAGATGTGTTGTGCGTATACTTACAAGAGCGCGGTGTGCCGCTTCGCGGCCCACCACTTCGGCTAAACATTGAGGTGGAAATGTACCCGCGATTCGGCGCCTGATTTGGCGCTAACTCTAAAGCTGATGTTCCGTTGATTTGGACCGGATTGCCCCAGAGCGGACTTTTAAAGGCTTCGGACAGACAGGGATAATTTTATAAAGAGAGAGAGATGCTGTGCAACAAACTTGACTATCTACAGGCACAGTCCACTGCTCTATGCACAAGGCTCACTATTCTTCCTCCCATTCTTGAATTCAAGTGCAGCAACCCTGGGGCTTCATGGAGGCTCCCTGTATGATGTGTTGGAGTCGAATACAGGAACGGGAAATACTGCAGTTGGTGGCACCGGAATGAACATGACTTGCGGATACTTGGCTGATCCAGTCGTCAATTCTTCCGCGGGGTTTATTAATTTACAAGGGACAGATTATGCACCGGGGTATACTGGTAAATTTGATTGTCATCGCCGAATCCATGTCTTATCGTGACGTCTAGATCTGGGGATTATCTCCACTTTGAACCAACTCATACCGTGTGCGTTTTCCCGACTTGAAATCCTGAACAACTTACGCTGGTCCAGTCCAGGAAAATGACACCGTCCCACCATTCACACGAAGCGCATTATTCTACAGCACTGTTCCCATTTATGATGCCAATGGCGACGTCGGGCCATTAGTCGATATTACCGGCATGACCGATGGTGTCCTCAGTATCCAGGTTTTCCGATGTTCGCTCGAAGTCGTCAAACAGAGCGTAATCATTGACCCCCAATCCCGCGTGATTACCATGGAGGAAGGACTGAACAAAACTTCCTCTGTATGGAAGCCGATCCAGGAAACCAGTGGTAATTTAACGGACACAGACTCGAGTCCTTACGATGCTCTAGCCGATTATGTGTGTCGTGACTCATTTCACTGTGGCCGCCATTCATTCCTGCTGACCTCTTTACAGTGGGAGTCATGGTATTCTGTGATGCCGCTTTCGAATATTCCCCGAAGCTATGCTGCAGATTATGAGATAACGGTTGCGGAAATGTGAGTTCATCTTCAAGTTTCCATTCGCTTTTCCCGCCAAAATTGGTTTGATATTTTTGCAAGGTTTTTGATCGAAGAATTGAATTTGGCATCATTCAATTCCACTGGATCCCTCAACGTCACGCTGCACCAGTTCGAAAACACGCTTTCCGAGCTTGTTGCTTCGATGTATTGGACCCGTGAGTTCAACCAATCGCAGCTTAAGACCCCACTGATGTCCGAGTGCGCCGCACAGTGGGTCACATTCCCCCGCTTCCGGGCTATGTTCCAACGGGCTCGGACGGAGACGGGCCTCCACCGATCGAGGTCTCCCTCCTTCAGGGAACTGCTGATGTCATTCAAAGTATATTTCAAGCCCGTTTGGATGTAAGTGGTCCTCAAACACGAGTACATGAGAACCTGAACTCTCATAGTCCAGCATCAGCGAGGTAAGAATTTCTGACCTAAGCCGAGAGTAAGAAAAAAACCCTCATCCTTCAGATCATTGTCGGCGCTATAGCGTCTGCCATTCTTCTGCTACTTTCGCTGCAGTTCGTCGAACTTCGTAACAAAACAGAACCGGAGGACGATATCCTTAGTGGAATGGGGATGCTTCATACTATGTGGTTATATCGCAACCACCCTCAGCTCGAGACGCAATTGGAACAAGTCATTCACCCAACCGATGCAAATCTGCGTCAAGCGGGAATGGTTCGAACGAGGTTGGCGGGAGATGCATCGAGGCAAAATGCTGGAATAGAGGTGGCAGGCATTGACACTGTCTAGACTAGCGAAATTTCATGGATGTCTGCCCGCAAAATTTGAACCATTTTAAGAACAAGGTTTGAAGCTCCGCCAACTGTGGGCTCCGGCCGATTGCCGGAAGTCCAACCAAAACCCCAGTCAGCTCCCCATTCGTAGCCTCTTGATCTGTTGGATCTTTAGTTTCAATTGGCACTACAGTTCTGCGTTCCTAGCATTCAACCAAGTGCAGTAAGACAAAGTGGGTGAATTGACGGAATCTGCCGTTGATGCCGCCACAGATCAATCACGCTCGAAGGGTCGTTCTAGACTCTGTGCAATGTCGTCACTCATCAGATCTCGATTCTCGTTGGTTCCGCGTCCTGTCAAACTCATCATGTTCCCGTCGTCAAATCCCACGCGCTGGACATTGCATCTGTGACCGTTCCCTCGTCTCCGCCTCTCCGAGGCAGCCCATCGGGTCGGGATGTGCGAGGTCGGCAGCTGTGGCATTTAATCCACATCCAGGACCTTTTACCGCGACGATTTGCTGGAAAACGATGTATCATCCTTACAGCGCAGCGGCTAGCTACATCTACACCAGTGGGACGACAAACTCGCTACAAGACTTATCGACTTCCCAGTATTCACTTGAGGCACCCCAGAATGGCCCGACCCGGACGTTGCGGAACGTGCGTCTGCTGTACACTGGAACACTTCCTCGCTAATGCACACGCACTCGATAGGTCCAATCTGCTGACTCACTTCCCTTATCGTCGCCGTACAGCCCACAAAATACCATGACATGGACAACGGACAGCACCTGGATGACCGACGACACATTCACGCAAAGCCAGTTCTCGGAGGATGACTGGCCATCCGAGCGCAACTCCAAAGGTCCACTCCTCACGGCGCGGCGGCGGCGTATTATGCACCCATACTCTCATCCCACCACGTCGTGGATCGACGAAGAACCCGTTCCCGAAATGCCCGTCTTCGCCAAATCCCAAGTCGCTGTCGCCGCAGGGACCGAAGTAGTCCCTGTGCGGAAGCCTGCGTTCGTGCCATACGAGCCGCGGCCCTTCGAGGACCCGGAACAAGAGCGGCAGAGGGAACAGGACAAAGCACGGCTTTCGGTGTCGTGGCGGCGAAAAATACAGGTTCGTCAATGGGGTTCTGGTTCATCTAGAGGGAGCTGCGTGATAATATGCTCTCCAGAGACGAGTAAGACGTGCGCTGCGCCGATTGAAACGATTGCTGTACGTATCAATACGTCGGCCCTGCTTATTTTGTTCGCTCATTATTCCTAGGGAAGGACTTTGACCGTCTCATCGACATCATTCACATTTATTCTATTCGAGTCGACGGTATACCCTGTTGTAACAATCCCATAAACTTCAGTCGATTCAACCATCCGGATGTCGAGCGTCCAAATTAACGGCGTCCAGACTCCAAGTTTCTCGGTGCATGCAAGCCTACAAGAATCCCCCCCATTCACGGTAAATGTTGTCCGACATCGTACACTGGAGGGTGACAGACGAGCCTGACCTCCTGTCGAAATTTTGGGCACGTAAACACAGCAGATTCGTATGACTCGTCATCGATCTTTAGATTCCACTTCGCATCCCTGAGGACGAATCAACGGCAATGAAGTCCACCAGGGACGATAATTCTTCGCGTGTAAACGTGTCTGAGACTGGAATAGCGCAGGCGAGGATCGGTTGCCGGGGTCGCAGCATGCTCATTCGGGAGATAGTGTGGCGGAGGCGTAATTAATACGCGGCGTATTTCATATGTGAGTATGGGCCTAACACAGTCTTTTCCGGCATTCGACGCACGTGTAGCCATGTCGAAGGAGAGCCAGAGGAAGATGGAGGCCAGGTTTTCAAAGTTTGTGCGGGGACACGGAGTCGTATGGGCGCTCTTGTTAGAATGGAAGATGGGGAGTTGCACCAATTTTTGCGGCCTTTCTTCTCCTGTTTTTTTTCTTTCTTTCTTTTGATATTTTTTGTGATGCGAGGCACTGGCAAATCGCCGGCATCCTTTCACCCATTGAGGAACCCCCATATATTCAGCCCAATTTCAGTGCTTTCCACCTTCGAGAAGACATCCACGGAAGAAGCTGCACACATGGCTTCGTAATTGCGAAGCCGTGCCACCTTCGGGATGCCGCTCAAACGTCGGCACTTCGGCATCATGAGAAATATTCTCGGGGAATAAATTTAAGCATCTTACGGAAAGTCACCCAGTCTTTGTATTCTTCCATCTTCTACGATTTCAGCCGCAACCAAGTCTAGCCGAGGTTCGATTCGTGGATGATCCGATGAATCAGTCACGTGGTCGGTGCAGCTCTTTCACTCTTCTTTCATCTTGCTTTCATTCTTGCTTCGGAGGAGCAACTGCGGATCCTGCTGACGCTCAATGCCCATTCTAATGGCGTCGATTCCCATGTGTCAAACTTCTGCAATCGGGGCCGTCTCCACTCGCGGCCATCATCTCCGAGTCATGGGCACCAGACGGACCGTTCCAACGGACTCCAGCAAAGCACCGTAGATCGTCTTTCACTGGGCTCAGCATTGCCGCCACCAAATCTCCAGGGTAGAATTCCACAGCAGTGCTAAAGACATCCACAGCAGTGTTAAAACTACCGCCTCCTGCTCAGGGCCACGCGTGATGTCTGCTATTCTTCTATCTGGGTGCTATTATAGGCATCCTCGAGTGCAGGTTCCCTCATTCATATGGATCTGCCAATCAAAGAGGCGTATCTGGCCAATCGGGCCGTGGTAAGCGCCATTGATGGGTACACTCGAGTCATAATTCAATCCTTGATGATTAATAACGGCACCCGCGACTTTCGCCACTCGCTCCCTCCCTCGACCCGCCGCAATCCTGCAATAGTATAAGTATCACCTCCTCGTCGATTCGTTGGTTAGCTTCTCAGATACTCGAAGGCTTTGGAGATGAACGGAATTCGTACGTGCCTCTCTTTTGAAAGTTTCCTCAAAATTTGACGCTTTCTTCGTCCGATAAGGACCAATTCCAATGGTAACCACGAGAATCGAGATCGACCTTGATTCAGTCATTGACAGGCTTTTGGAAGGCAAGTTGGTACGCTCTCTGCAATGATTTTCAGACAAAATTGACCCCGTTCCTGTTGTAGTGAGGGGAAATCGCCCCGGAAAATCGGTGAAACTTCAAGAATACGAAATTCAGTACATCTGTAACAAGGCGCGAGAAATCATGATATCTCAACCCAATCTTTTGGAGCTTGAGCCTCCAATAAAAGTCTGCGGTATGTTTTCCAACTCGCCGGTCAGGCACCCGAGTCTCACGCCGCAAAGGCGACATACACGGTCAATATTACGACCTCTTGCGTCTATTCGAGTATGGCGGATTCCCTCCAGACTCAAATTATCTGTTTCTCGGCGACTACGTTGACCGGGGGAAACAATCGCTAGAGACGATTTGCCTGCTTCTCGCATACAAGATCAAGTATCCAGAAAACTTCTTTCTGCTGCGTGGCAACCATGAATCTGCTTCGGTGAATCGAATATACGGCTTTTATGACGAGTGTGTGTGAATTCAATCAATCTGGCTTCCATTTGGCCTCTCACGTTTTCGGCGTAGGTAAGCGGCGATATAACATCAAGCTGTGGAAAACATTTGCAGACTGCTTCAACTGTCTCCCGATTGCCGCAATCATCGGCGAGCGGATACTGACGATGCACGGAGGCCTGAGTCCGGACCTACACTCTATGGAACAAATTCGCCGCATTATGCGGCCGACAGAAGTTCCTGAGGGCGGTGAGTTGAAGACATTTATGATCCCGTTTGTACATTCATCCGAGCCCAGGTTTACTGTGCGATATTCTTTGGAGCGATCCGGATGGCAATGTAAGTGGCTGGGCGGCGAACGATCGGGGTGCAGGATTCACGTTCGGAGCGGATATCGTTAGCAAGTTCCTTCAAAAACATGACATGGACTTGATCTGCAGAGCACACCAGGTTATTTCTCATTGCCTCTATGTTGCTCCATGATGCTCATTTATTCATCGAGGTTGTTGAAGACGGTTTTGAGTTCTTCGCAAAACGGCGTTTGGTGACATTGTTCTCTGCACCGAATTACTGCGGAGAGTTTGACAATGCTGGTGCGATGATGTCCGTCGACGATGCCCTCGTTTGTTCTTTCCAGGTGAGTGCTTTCCTTTTGGTACGAGGTCGAGTTGGTTTATATAACTATCGACAGATTCTACGACCCGCGGGAAAACTTGCGACGAGTAGTAAACCGCGGAAATTATTTTCTTGGAAAGGAGCAAAGACTTGACTGGCGTCCAATCTTCAGGGCGCTGTGGGGCGTGTACGATAGTCAATGACTGCGGAAATTCTCATTTGAAGCGGCGCATCAAGAATGAAAATGAACTGCCTATATATGTCTAATAAAGGGAGAGCAGCTGGTTGTAGGGACGAGTGCTAAGCTTAAGTGGTCCAAGAAGCTATTGGTAGCGCGAGTTGTTTCAAGGATTTTGACTGTGAAATGGTGTCGACGGACTTTCAAAATAAGCTGACGTTAGCTAGGGCGAATCAACCCGCCGCCGCTAGAATGTGCAGGGAAAAACTGGCTCATGAGTATTGGCAACGCTCGCCCAGCGCTGTCGTAGGAACTGCTCTTCCTCCTCCAGCTCTTTCGTAGTCGGAGGTGCAAATTCGCCCGCCGCCTGCTTGGTCTCCGGCGTGATCTTGATATCGTACTCCTTTTCGAACTGGCGGCGGTAGCAAGCGTGCGTGAAATTCCTCACTCCAACATCCTCCTCGAACTCCAAAATCTCGAGCATCTTGAAAATCGCGGGGAGGGATCCGGAGGCCATGGCTCTGCGACGCGCGACGAGGAAGATCAGTCTGGCTGGAAACCGTCGGGTGAGCACGCGTTGTTAGACACCACTAAATGATTTACCGCCCGGAGGATATTGGACAGCGATAGAGGAGGTGTGAGCGTAATGAGTATCAAACTGCGATGTGGATTAAGTACAGCGGCTTTCCCGGGAGGTGAGGTTTGCCGCACATGATAGTCAGAGTACTGAGAGTCCTCCTTGCTAAGGTACCAAATCTGACGCCAGAGCGCCGGCGTGCGAACGAAGCCAGGGACCGCGACCGGGCAGCCAATAAACTCGTCGGGTGCTGCGGGGTTAAGCGACAAAGGGCTGAAAGTCTGTTTCCCGCAAGCCTTTTTGTGCTCCGGCCAATCTTTCTTCTGGCACTGGAGGCTAGTTGAGTGCCGCGACACATAAATTTGTCGCGGAACGTACGGAGAACAGTACCATACATCCTGGCACTGACCACAACGCTTCAGATGCTTTCGGTCGATCTTCATGTAACACCCGTAGCATCCAGCGACAGTGCTGGCTGCCATTTCCTTGCACTGGGACTGGTCGACAGGACGAACCGAGTTCTTATCTTCTTCAGCGACCCTTCGTGCAGTCGCCTGGCGAGCTTCGGCTTTCTCTCCGTGGCGGGCAGGCATGGAGGTCTGTAAGTCCGAGCGCGTCGACTCCATCGGAACGCCATGCTGCCACTGAAGGTCAGTAAACCATTCAATCAGGTTCTGGGATGACGCACATATGCGTCGATGATCCCATGCAACGTCTCGACGATACAAAATGTTCGATAGAGCTGTGCAAGATACAGTGAAGCTTTCACAACGTCGGGAGCGGTGTCAGTGAATCGCCATTGATGCTCCACGTGCGGATGCCTGAAAAGAAAGACCTCCTTGACACGGCGGTTACCCGTTGGGTCGTGTTCCACGATACGTTTGAGCTTCGAAAAATGTGTGAGTGCAACGCTTGTAGGAACAAATTTGAAAGAGGCTCACGAGACTGATGAAATTATACTCTCCATCGCCTACAAGACCTTTAATAGTCAGCTCCGGACAACTGACGCGACTGTTGTCGCGCGGACAGCTGCAGGCACCGCGGTACAGGCCTTCCAGAGCCAGGTCCTTCTTTTTCTGCAGACGCAGTCCCAGCCATTCCTTTTCGAAATTCCCATACCGCAGATTCTCCAATGCGAGCGAAATAAGGGTGCCCTCTGCATACATCAGTTCTCTCGTACGGTTGGCGATCTTTAGATTTATGTCCGTGATTTCTCCCCAGTCGTGCCCCGTCTCGTTCTCCATCAATGGTGTGTTTTCGTATGAAAATCCGGCGTAGCCAAGTGTAATGTCGAGCTCGAAATGGGCGTTCCAGGCCACACGGTCCGTGTGCTTATTGGGTCTCTCCGTCTTGAGGTGCTCGTCGATGAAGGCCTTGACGAGGCGCTTCTGTGAAGCCGTCATGGATCGAGGACTCGAGGAGGCATTGGTCGATGCGTCAGGTTTCAAGAAAAAGCGAGGTAACCTCGGGCCTGGCTGCAGGCAAAGAAAAGAGATCGCGGAACGGTGGAGAGGTCAAAGCTCAAAGCGGACGAGCAAACAAAAGAAGCACTTGCGATATGGCGTGTTTGGTTTCAACTTCCAAGGTCAACAAGGGTCACAAACAAAGTTAGATTGGTCGCTTCTGTTTGGATGTCGCTCAAGAATTATGTGAAAGCCGAATATGAAGACCAATAATACACCGCAGCAAAACCCAAGAAGAAATGATGCCTCTCTGTATCCTCATGATGATGCTAGCCCATGGAGCTGATCAGCGGCGGTGAAAGCGTCGCCTTGGTCAACGAAGTCGAGCAGGACGAAGTTGGGATTGCGATTGGCGCCGAGCGGGACGCAACCGTTAGCATTGGCCAAAATCCTGCAAAATTGTTTGCGTTTATGAATTATTGGACACAGACGGAGAGTGTGACGTACGAATCGACCCCGTTCGTGGTGGGTGCGTCCGCAGGGTCACTGACGATGACACCGTCGCCGATGGGAATAATATTGATGTTCAAAGAGTGGTTGATCATGTACATGTGCTCCTCCGATGGAAGGGGGCCGTTAATCCGATCGATGGAACACGGGAATGAGGCGTCGGTGACCGAGAAGGGCGTTTCCCAGATCTGGATCAAGGATGCCAAGAAATTCAGCGAGCTATCCAAAGGAGGGAATCAAGGACGCACCATCTGGAACTCAGGCAGGATGAAGGGTACAGGGTTAGCTCCGTCTGCGCCCGCGTCCAGGAAAACAACAACGCGCTTTCCGGAAGAAATCATGTCCCCAAGGGTTGGCCAGGAGCTCTGGTTCACCGGGATCGAGGGTGGGACATAAGCGAGATCGGAGATGCCTGTCCAGGATGCTCGGGTTAGAATACCATCCATCTATCCGCGGTCGAAATCAGAGAAGGAAAAGCGAACCCACCGGCTGCATCGAAAATGGGCTTCCACACCGTCGACACATCCGCGCCTTCCGGGTTCGTGAAGAGAAGCGTCAGGACCTCATTGGGGTTCGCGTCCAAGAAGGTCTTGACATTCCCGAGGTAGTCGGCCACCGTTCCGCCGTCGAAGAGGGCGCAGGACGTGTGGCAGAAATGCAACACGCCGTCCGAGCCAGTATGCGCCTGGCCCTGAAGGAGACGCACGCCCAGGCTGAGTTGCGTGGGGACGTCGACGGTCTGGTCGCGCGCAACTGGGCGGTATCAGTTGGTACGTGAAACACGAAGAGATACTGGAGGAGAACGCACGGGCAAGAGGATCAGAGCTGAATGCGAACGAATCGTGTGCGCCGATGTACGTGACATTGGAGTAGAGGCGGTCGCACAGCTCGGCGTGGCCATTGCAGACAGTGGCTTGTCTGAAAAGACGCTCTTATCAGCTCAAAGAATACGGGAAGAACGCAAGGTTTTGAAACGCACCTCCTAGTCAGAGGAGCACCAAAAGCGAGTGCCGAAAACGCGGAAAGTGCCCACAGAGATCGTGAAAACATGGTGGATGATTATGGGATGTGATTATTAAAGAAAAGGATTCTGGTACCAGCCAAGAATGGAGAAAGAAAGAACGTTAACGGCTGGAGGAGAAGAAAAGAGAGGAGGAAGAGAGAAAATGGCCAAGACCGTCGGCGCTCATTATTTCAGGAACACAATTCGATCATTGATCAAATCACCGCAATTGGTTGCTATGCAACGCACTTGCAATGCGCTCTCAAGTTTCGTCTGCGCCTCAGCTTTGTGTGGATGCTTGGACTGCCTTGAATTGAAATTGCTTTGGACCACTCCCTGGCGCCGCGCTTTAGCGTAGCCCAGGAATCCCCTAAACCTTTAACTGTAGGCGTTACCCTTTCTGATGATGATCCACGCCCGTCCCGTTTGTCTGGTTCGAGTTTCATCACCGCCCAGACTCGAGCCCCTAGCTGTACCAGGCTGTGCAGCCAAGGTGTTACATATCTGCCAAGGAGAGTGATTGTCGAGCATAGCCACAGGCCAGCAGTTCGCCAAACAACCGTGAGAATAATCTCTCGCAGCCAGACTTCAATACGGTACTATCTCGTACCTCGATCGTATTTAAACCGTGAGAACGGCAAGGCAGACGCCGGAAGATTGAACTCGTGACAAGTTGGGCAAATCGGCACAGCACGTGACATTTTCCTTCTCGCCAGTTACCACGACGTCCGCACACGAGGATGCGGGGGAGCGCGTCATCAATTGCAGCGAGATCGATTACTATAACGAATCCTGACGTCCTTGTTCCTCCGAGCCGCGGAGGCGGAAAAAACAAACGGCTGGACAGGCTGGCGGCTGGCCGCATCCACGTTCATCTCAGACCTAAGTATTGCCATTGTCTTTGATCGAAAGCTCACCGCGGGAGCCGTCCTTATTTTCTGCGGAACCCATTGGGTATACAAACCAAGCTCTAGAACTCCAGTTCAGTAGCGTCGGCGTCAACTCAAACTGATGCGAACGAACGGCATCCCCCACGATGAAGTCGGTGTGTCCACCATCCAGGATCATCTCCGTCCGGGAACTCCTGGCCTGGCCGACACGGCCAGATTAGATCTTCCAAGTGCGCACCGGGAACAACCAGAGACGGAAAGGGGTCTAGTGGTCTGCGTTTCCATTACCTTTGCGTCATTCTATTTCAACATCGGCGGTTGATCCTTACTTCTCGTGAGCTTCTGCCGCACCGGCACTGCAAGATGGGGCAATTTTGAACCTAATGGGTGCTTTGGGAGTGTCTCGGATGTTTTTTGGATCGGCCATGTTGCGGCCTTTTCCTCGTCCTTGTCCCTCCACGCGTTGGATGTGGATTGTCTTCCCCCCGACTTATCATCTCTCTTGGCTTCTATCTTGCTTTGGCTTTCGTCGCGTCTTTGTCGCGTCTAGAGCGGTCTTTGGTATCGGTTGACAACGCCGGATGCAATTGTTCCAGCAAGATCTTACCTGGCTTGGACTGGGCCTCCCACGACGGATAATTATCTGACAGTCATCAAGATGCTCTTTTCTTGGTTGTGACACGAGGGGATTGAGGTGCAGATAAACCTACCGAGCTGGAACTCCCAGGCGCGCATGAATGTGGACAAGCGGGAGCATCAAGGTTCTCGTTCGTAATTCCGCAGATGGTGGCCCTTGGTCCCACTCCCATCACGGTTTTTTCTTCCCGATACTTTGGCTCTTCCCAGGAGTATTTGCTTATAATCCCGGATACGAATGGACAAACTAACGCGTTTACGATGCCCATTGGTCCCCCTTCAGCAGCTGACAATATCCTGGAATACACTCTGGTCGCGGCAAATACACTCCGGGACATCTCAGCGGCGACTCGGATTCCCTTTCTCAATAATGCCTGCACGCTCACTTTGTCAATTGTTCCGATGGTGCAGGTGCAGAACGTCAGCCGTAATTTTTTATTTTGGAGCTCATTTGTAACTGTAGAAGACTCGGTTTCACAAAGACCGATGCTACCGCATTCTCCAGGAAATTCATCAGTTGCTCTGTCTACTCACCAATCTCGCTGTCCGTGGAGAAGAAATCTAATCCCCCGTGATACTCAATCAAATCGGGCAGGGCACTATGTGAGTTGCAATCATAACACCTGTTACTTTGTTCATTTCTGCGCTCACAGCACTCTGCAAAAAAATCGAGTCATGCTTGAGAGCGCAAAACGAGCTGGGAACCTTCAAGCGATTGTTCAGGCAAAGCGAAATCGTCACCCAGTTGGATCGGGGCGAGAGCGAGTTGAAGACATTGCTAGGGAGTTTATCGGTTGGTCAGCCTTCTGAACTTGGGCTTAAAGCTGATCTGAGTTTTGGAAGTTGAACCAGGGAGTTGGAATCGCATCGGCCATTGCCGAATTGACTATGGATACCGAGAGGCAACACCAGGAGCTGTTGGAATTGATCTCAGCTCAGAGCAGCTCACTCGACACATCATCGTTGGTGAGCATGTTCTACTATCGGTTTTAATCTCAGTCTGATTCGTTTTACTTCCCAGACTGGACGAAGTTCCTTGACGACCAGGTGAACACTGACAATATCCCCCCACCATATGACGCACTCTGACTGTTTTCAATGCACAGCTCCACTTCATTCTCGTTACTTCCTTCGTCTCCACACATATTCCATGGACGGGAGCCGGAGCTTGAACAAGTCGTCGATACACTCCTCGCTGTGCCTGCCCGTGTTGCGATATTAGGTCCAGGTGGAATGGGAAAGACAACCTTGGCTGTTGCAGCGCTTCATCAGCCGAAAATAGCCGACAGATATCCAGCTCGCCACTTCGTCTCCCTGTGAATCGGCTCACACACCGGAGTCTCTGGTTGCAACAATTGCTTCTCATCTTGGTCTGGAGGTCTCCCGTGGATCAATAAAACACGTTGTTCACCATTTATCCACGGGACAACCGTGCCTACTAGTTTTGGACAACTTCGAAACACCATGGGAGCCCGTGGATAGTCGAGCGAAGGTCGAGAGATTCCTTTCGCTACTTACTGATGTTCAACATGTGGCCCTCCTTGTATGACCATTTATTTTTCTTGATCATCGCTGACCCTTTTCGTCCAGATCACCATGCGTGGTGCTGAAAGGCCCGGCCAAGTCCAATGGACCCACCCATTTTTGCATCCTTTAACTCCACTAACTCCGATTGCGGCGCGTCAAGCATTCGTTGAGATCGCAGATGACATCCATGATGATTCGGAAGTCGACCAGCTCTTGGACATTACTGACAACATTCCTCTTGCGCTCCAGCTTGTTGCAACTGTTGCATCCTCGGAGGGGTGTCAGGCTACTCTCGAGGGATGGAAACTCGAAAAGACTGCCATGCTGTCTGCTGGATATGACAAAAGATCAAACTTGGAGATTTCCATCATGCTATCTCTTTCGAGCCCTCGCTTGAAATCAACTCCCCATTCATTGGAACTACTCAGCCTGCTATCGCTGCTTTCAGATGGAATTTCTGACGGCGAGTTGGGCCAAAGTAAACCACCAATACCGAATATTTCCAGCTGCAAAACAACATTACTCCGCACCTCGCTTGCCTATGTTGATCATTCTGGACGTCTGAAGGTGCTGGCCCCGATCCGAGAGTACATTCTGGAGACCTATCCTCCATCAACTCTGTTGGTTCGACCGATGCGAATGCATCTTACTGATTTGCTCAAAGTATGGCGGAATGCCATGAGAACTCATTCTGCGGCCATGGGCAACTTGACTCCTCGTCTTTGTTCAAATCTGGGAAACCTGCACTCTCTATTGCTTCACGATTTGGACACCGATCCAGCTGTATTGCTCTACTGGGTATCGTCACTGGAGCTAGCGTCGAGGTTGTATCCCGCCACTTGGACGGCGCAACCTCTGCCTTCGCAAAGGCACAGCACTTCCGTGGTATTTCTTTCTGTGACCTCATCCGCGCAGATCTTCAGCTGCGTGAACGGGATGCAGCAGGTGCACGTTTGAAGTATATCAAGCTGATCACTGCTTCCCGAAAGAACGGAGATACCGAGCTTGTGTCTCTCTGCCTGGAGAGATTAGCGGACCACACAGTCCACGGACGTTCCCAAGCTGAATCGATGCGGTGGGCTGTGGTTTTTCTGGCATTTACAATGAGACCACTGGGCCGAAACATGCTAGCCATGCATCAGGCACTGCATTGCTTGGGAAATGTCCTTGCAAACAACAACCAGGATGATACAGCATTGAACATTCTGATGGTTGCACTGGAGGGTTTCACATGGATGGACGTTCATCGAAGCCGTGCTGAGTGCATGCAGACAATGGGTGACATCTATCTTCGGCGTGGTCAATTTACTGAAGCATCTGGGATGTGGAATGATGCGAGACCACTCTTCGAACGATCTCTGCAAGCGAAGGCATTGGTGGGAATTGACCGGAGGCTTGCAGAAATGAAGTGATAATGTCCAAATGATTGACTGGATGCGCTCGTAGGCGAAGTTGGAACCGATTCTTGGACAGCTAATAATTCGGTTGTCGGTATTTATAGCACACTGTACTTTCTCGTGTGTAGATTAGTATGATCACTGATTCTTTTTTCAACATGAGCGCGTGATCAGGTTCGAGCTAATCTGATTTCCAAAAATACTAGAGGGCGAATTCAATGCAATGACAGCCATTGTGAGTCCTCGGCCGATCGCATTCTTTTAATACGTCCGGCGCGGGCGGGTGGGTTCAAGTCCCACCACCAACATGGATGGCTCTCGAACATTTTTTTGTGCTAGTGCTGTTGGCGTATCGAACATAGAGTAGTAAGGTACCATTTCCGAATGCTGCATGAACGAGTATGAAACCGAAACTGGAAATCTTTCCAACAAGCCGTTCTCAGAACGGTACTGAATCCCATCTAATTGATGAGCTGTTGCGGCCCGTATTCATGCCGCTGTGGGTCACGGTCGACCACGCTTCGATAGTGGCCATTCCGTCGAATAGTGAAAGCAAGAAGTGGGTTCGAATCCCACCATCGGCATAGCGACTCTTCATTATTTTGATCCATGAATTGCACCGAACCGAGCTCAACGAGTTACGCCTAAACCATACCTTTTGCCCGAATCCACCACATCCCAGTACGGAAAGCTGCAGCTGATGAGGATCTTCAGAGATCGCGCTCGTTACATCCGTAGCTTGGTTGATATTGGAGCAGAATGTGGGTTCGAATCTCACCGGCGGCGGCGAACCCCTCAGCAGATGGTTTTTTTACCATTGCCTTGTCTGGCAGTAACGGGTTTTTTCCCGCTGCCGAAATGCAGGTGTCCTCATACTTGACACGGGAGGACCGCATAAAAGTGAGAAGAAATTTCAGAACCACGGCGTCGCTAGTCTACAGTGCGTGCTTGGACTATATAGTGTTAACTTCCGCTCCATAGAGCCTTTGAGACGATTTCATTCTTGTTCATCCTGCGTGGCTCTACTTTCCATCTCGGGCCAAGTCAGCAGTAATTGTGGAATTTCCTGCTCAACGGCGAAGGCCGGTGCCGCTACCGCTGTATGTCTCATGCTCCCACCGTAAGAAATTTGGGCGCTTGTACCTACTAGCAAGCCAAGTCATAAGCAGTGGGTTCGACTCCCGCGTGCGGCATTGATAGAAACGAGAGAGATTTTCCGTTTTCCTTGTTTTCCTGCAGAATACAAGTACCCGTTTTTCTGCAGGCCAGCTGACGTGCAGCGTTCAGATTTTCTGCAATTTATTTTGACCTCAGGTCGAGAGAAAAGGTGCAGCAGCACTCTGTGAACATCGCTGTGGGTCGCTGGGGTTACTCTCATCCGCGAAATCTATCAATCAAACAGTTCAACAGATCTAGCCCGCAGTGGACTGAACTCGTCCGGGACGGTCAGTCATCTGAGTGTTTAATTAATTCCAACTTCATTTATGATGAGAAACCTTTTTGATTCACCTGTTTCACCCCGTGCGTTGTGATTTGCGATGCCGACCAAGTGTGGATGAATTTCACCCTAGATGCAGGATTGTTCAGTGCTAGGGAAGTCGCTGTGGCTCGTGCTCTGGTCATATACTCTTTATGTGGTCACTGTTGGAGTCTAGTGTGGGTTCGACCCCCCACCAGCGGCATGGATGGTCGATGAACACCTTTTTTTCTGTCTGAGAAAGAATCGCCTCTATCTGTCCGTGCATTCAATTGAGCCACGATTTCACATTTATTTGGGTGAATTTGAACTGACAACCTTTCGTATACATTGCGAATTTCGTGAGTCAAATACGCCAACAACAGCCACAGACCGACCGCAGCCCTCGGGCCATTTTTGCTTTTTTCTTGGTGGACAGGTTATTTGCAACGCCTATCGCGTCGCCAATTACTGAAGTGAGCATGCGTGCGCAGCGCGTCACGGCCTGCAAGCCAATCCGAGCGCGAAGCCGCGTCGAATTTGCATATCGCGTGTTTAACTTGGAAAGCGGCACGGTCAGATTCATCTGGATCTGCTACAGAACTGCGCGTCTCCAAGCATTTCAAGCCGCTGTGGATATCGGGAGATCGTGCTCCCTTCATTAAGGACCAGCGAAGCTATCATTTAAATTTGAATGAGAGCAAGGAGCGGGTTCAAGTCCACCAGCGGCAGGGCCCTCCATCGGAAAGTCAGTTTTTTTGTACAAAATCTTTATGGCTTCAGCTGTGCGGCGGCCAACTTCTACTCATAGATATATATGGCTTCACTTCGACGGTGAGTTCAAAACGCAAACGGAAACGCCGGCCCGGTTGGCGCGGTTGATGCGTCACAGCACGTGGCAAGGAGATGATCGCCTCTTTGCTTTTTTCTCTGCCGCCCATCGTCGCCTCGTCGTGAAGCCGCCGCCGATTTCACACACGACCCCGGAGTTACCATTGCGGTGCTTCCTTTTGCTCCTAGCTTAGATTGGCGCCGGAGGGAGAGCCAGAGGCCACCAAGAGCCAACCGACAACCGACGGTGTGGGCAGTACCTGTGCGCTGGAGAAAATGATCTGTTTTGGTTGGGTTTTGGGGCGGTATTTACACTCGGTGCGTCTTTCGTCCTTATTCAAGCTGCGCGCGTTCCACCTTCCGCGCTCATTGCGTCTCATCACCGTTCCGTGCGCTGCTCCGACCCCGACTTTCTACAAGTTGGTTGCGGTTCTTCCGCGTCGCTTGTCACTCCTGAGGTACTCATATTCCACCGTGCATGTTCCACCTTCCACGCTCGTTGCGTCTCGTCACCGTTCTGCGCACGCTGCTCCGACTCTGGCTTGCTCCACGTTGATTCCGCTTCTTCGCTATCGCTGGACATATCCCTTCCGCGCCGAAGATCTTTTGCTTGTCGTTTTCTCACCGGTGTTTTGCTCCCTTCATGTCACCTTGCATCTCGACGTCAGCATCCTCGTCGTCGGCCCACATGCAGCGCGTCTGCCTACCTCCCTTTGGGCCTGTCGATGCCACACATCCCCTGCCGAGTTTCATGTACGACTTTCCTCTAAGTGCTATAAAAAGCAGCGCCGGTGCAGCGTGTTTGCGGGATACTCGCTCGACTCAAGACGGGGTCATGATTGGACGACATCGCTGTTTCTTTCCTTTTCTTTTGGATTGACGATACGGTGGGCGTCTCTCAATTCGCTCGTTTCAGCGGGGCCTGCATGACGGAAATTCGACACCGCCAGGACTCGATATTTCCCAAATTTTCCCTGAACAGGAAGCAGACCCAGGTGTGGCGGTCCGCGCCCAAGCACCGTATGCGGTCAAAAGAGCTTATTTGGAGATCCTCGTTCGACTCGGGGCTGGGTCATTTGATGGATGTTGGGGTAATTCTTTTTTGACTTTCTTTCTTACTGTGAGTTTACGAGGCGATGGCACCAAGTTGCGGTGGGCTTCATCTCGTGTCTAGCTTTTTTGTGGGTTCGCTTTTGCGTTCTCTTGGCTCCTCCGATGCTGGCTTGCTTGGTTCTCTTCTTCGTCGTCCGCTCCTCATGTCCTTCGTATCCAGACTCCCAAAGATTTCCTGCTCGACATTTCTCCGAGTTCCTTGGTGTTCTGCATTTTGCGTCGTCATTAGCACTCCGGCGATCGTACTCAGTTTCACTTGGCTTGACGCCTGTCAGTGCTGCCCAATCCACCAGTTTGAGTTCGCTGCGATATAAAGCACACACCCCGGCGGTGCGGTCTGTGCCCAGCAAGACCATATCTGGCGAAGCTGGCATGATTTGGGCATCCTCGTTCGACTCGAGCCTGGATCATGGTGAGCGTGGTAGTGAATCTTCTTCCCCTGTGGACAGGCATTCAGCGTGCGGGGTTCCTTCCTTTTTTCTCTGTCCTTCGCGTTCAAAGTTCAAGAACACCGGGACTTGGTATCTCTCGAACTTCCCCAGAATAGGAAGCACGACCAAGGCAGAGTGGTCCGCGCCCAGGCATCATACTCGTGGTCCATGCGCTGTACGTCTTTGAAGAATCCTCATTCGACAAGGGGTCGGGTCATTTGATTTGGCGCGTGCTGTTTTTTTCCCGCCTGCTCTTTGTGGATCTACAACGCTACCTGGACATCTCAGCGGGCGGTCGTCGTCTGTCTCTTCCTTTGTGTTCTAGGGTAGTTCTGGGGATTTGAATTCACCATCAGAACTGTATATCTGTCGTAGACACAAGGCAACGGTGGACGGCATCCCAAACCTTTGACTTGTTTTCGTATCTGGCTGGGCTTGGTGGCTCCTCGCGCCTCTCGGCTCAAATTGGCGCCGGAGGGGATCCAAAGGCGATCAAGAGACGACGGTGTGGGCAGCACCTGCGCGCCTGGGGAAAAGGATTTTTTTGATTAGTTTTTGGGACGGTGCTTCACCATAGCTAGGTGCGTCCGGTGTCCTTACTGCGTTCGCGCGTTCCACCTTCCACACTCATCGCGTCTCGTCACTGTTCTGTGCGCGCTACTCCGGTGCTTCGCCGCCCGCTGGGCATGCCCTTTGCGTGCCGAAGATCCTCTGCTCTTTCCTTGCTCCCCCGGCAATGTTACCCTGCATGTCGCTCATGGCGTTCTCGTCGCAGCGTCTAGTGTGCCCCCACACTCCCTTTGTGCTTGTCAGTGCGTCGCCTTCTCATCCACTATATCCTGGCGTTCGACTTCGCAGGAGCGGAAATACGACCCAGGCGGAGCGGTCCGCATCCGATGTAGACGTCTTTGCGGGATCCTTGCTCGACTCGAGGCGGGGTCATTGTTGGATAACGTCGCTGATTCTTTTTTTTCCCCTTTTGGGTTGACGATGCTGCAGTGGGCATCTCTCAGTTCGCTCGTCTCAGGGCTAGATATCTCTCGAACTTTCCCCGGACAGGAAACAGACCCAGGCGGAGCTGTCCGCGCCCAAGCTCCGTACGCAGGTCGATACGAGCGTATTTGGAGATCCTCGTTCGACTCGGGGCTGGGTCATTTGATGCGTGTCGGAGTAATTCTTTTTTTGCTTTCTTTCCTACTGTGGGTTTACGAGGCGATGGCACCAAGTTGAGTGGGCTTCATCTCGCGTCTAGCTTTTGTGGCTTTGCATGTGCATTCTCTTCGCTGCTCCGATGCGGGTCCTCATCTTCGTCGTTCGCTCATCTCGTTCGCATCCCGACTCCCAACAACTTCCTCCTCGATATTTCTCCAAGCTCTTTGGTGTTCTGTATTCCCGCGTCGTCGTTAGCATCCAATCGTCGTATCCAGTCCCACTTGGCTTTGCGCCCAGCCAAGTGACATCCATCACACAGTTCGACTTCGCTATGATTGAAAACACACCCAGACGGTGCGGTCCGCGTCCAGCAAAACCATATCTGACGAAGTTGGGTATCCTCATTCGACTCGAGGCTGGATCATGGTGAGCGTGGCAGTGAATCTTTTCCCCCCTGTGGACAGGCATTCAGCGGACGGGGTTCCTTCTTTCTTTCTCCGTCCTTCGCGTTCAAAGAACACCGGAACTTGATCCTTCTCGAGCCTCCCCAGAATAGGAAGCACGACCAAGGCAGAGTGGTCCGCGCCCAGGCAACATACTCGTGGTCCATGTGTTGTGCGTCTCTGAAGAATCCTCATTCGACAAGGGGCCGGGGCATTTGATTTGGCGCGTGCTGTTTTTTTCCCACCTGCTCTTTATGGACACTGGATCTACAACGCTAGTTGGACATCTCAGCGCGCGGTCGTCGTTTGCCTCTTCCTTTGGGTTCTGGGGTAGTTCTGGAGATTTGCATTCACCACCAGACTACTTCCCCAGGACAGCAAGGGCCACCTAGGCGGAGCGGTCCGCCCCCCAAAACGCATATTGATGTTCTCGTTTCACTCGAGGCTGGGTCATTTCGTGGATGGCATCCCAAACGGCTTTACTTCTTGTTTTCATATCTGGCTGAGCTTGGTCTTCCCTGTCCTCATGTTCAACGGCCAGACTCTTGCTTTTTCGATATCCAACCTCAAAACCAATGCATCGTTCGACCAGAGCGAATAAATAATCTTGGAGTGCTGACTTCGCTACTTGGCAGTACGATGCAGAATCATTCTTTCCTTGAATTCCCTCACTGTCTTCGCAAGGCTTGCAGTCCGCTCTTCCGAAAATACGTTTTTGCCTCAGGGCTTAAATTTAAAGCTTAACTAACTCGAGTTTGCCGTTTCCAAGATTCCGTTCGAGAGGCTAAAAACCGCCATGGATCTCGGGGATCGTGCTATCGTCGTGACGATTTTTCGCTGTAAACCATGAGAGTAAGGAGCGGGTTCGTCTCCCACCGGCGACATCAAGGTCACGCGTCGCATTTTTCTCACTTTGTTCAGAATACTTATAATTATTTCCATCCGCACACGACATTGGATAAAAGCAACCACGGCGACATGCTGACAACATTTCGATTTCCAGCCCTCGAACATCACGAGCGGAATAACTCAACAGTTACTCTCACGGTAACGAGCGAGCTTTCATCGACATCATTGATTCATTCTCAAGTTTCCAACTGTTGATACTTCGGGTCAGGCAGCTTCTCTCGGCGGAAACCCCTCTCAGATCCTGGTGCTCCGATTACCGCCATCCTGTATGTGTTCGTCTAGCTGCGGCTATATCGCAACACCTGGAGTTCTTCTCAGATAGCACATGATGCATGATGGACGCCACTGGGAAGCCGGCGGATGGTCCGATATTTTGATCTTATATTCATTCTAGAGGTAGTACACCATGCGTGGCTGGTTGACGTCTCAACATAAGAGCACTGAGCCGGACACGAAGCCTTTTATTGCGCAGGCGATATTTGCGAACGGAGGGCAGCAGTGGATTGACAGTGATCGTGCGTGTGGCATGAGGAATGCCTCGGGAGCATGCAGGGAAGAGGAAGTATATTTAGTTGATTCCTTCAGTGAGTGTGATGTTGATTTCGCATAGATATGAAGACTGAATACTTTATGTGCTACATCGCTTCTATCTATGATGACTCCCGCACGCGTGTAAGTTAGATCGGTCTACGCTATGTATAATTATCCGTCTATAATCATCCACGAGGGTGACGGTAACTAACAAGGTTGCAGGCTATAAGGGAAAGATGTGTAGTGAATCCGATCTTCTTGCATTACATCCCAGATTCTGGACGAAGGTTCGTGAGTTCTGTTGCGTATGCTATGCTCTTCATACTGAACCGTTTGCACCCAGATTCAGATAATGGCAACTTATACATTTTCTACCCTGTGGGTGCTCTGTGCTTTTGCAGCGAGTACGTGGGTCTTGGACTTTTGAATTGACTGCAACGTTTTTTGCTTTTTTCAAAGGCGGTCTGGCTCAAACTACCCAAACTGCAGCCACCCTGTGGCAGTTTGGTGTCTCTCGTCTGCTCTTGGGTCAAAACACTCTTCCACTACAACCCTTGGGAACCGCAGCTAATGGCGTCGCAACTACGTATCTATACCAGGTACAAAATCCTATCACGATAGTGACGACGGATGCGAGTGGCATAGACGTGAATATTCCCATAATGTCTGCGAGTGAGTCAAGTTTTTTCCTCTTCACTCAAATGAAAACCCAACCGACCGATCGCTGTAGCCCCACGAACCATTGCCATCTCGGCCTCTGGATGGTTCGAAATATTTGACACGCATACGATCAGCTGTGGTTATGCCGACGCGACATTCGGCCAGTGCCAGGACTTGAATTCCGTGACGACCACGCTCGCGAACAGCGGCACTCCGACCCCGGTGGTTATCCCAATTGCGCAGATTCTGGATGAAATTTCGGTATCAAAGTCCGTGTCTACGTCTGCCTTCGCCAGTGAGAAAAACAAAAACCTTTTGTGCGGCCTCCCGAACTGATCATAATTCGCTCCCACAGTTTCATTGCCTAACAATACTCCACAACCGTCCCAAACAAGCGATCCAGTTCAAGCTGCGAAGACGCTCCCAATCGGAGCTATTGTCGGTGGTATTCTCGGGACTCTATTCGTCGCAGTTGCGGCATTCCTGACACTCTGGCGTTATCGACGTCAGCGGCAAAGTCGCATTTCAGACGAGGCCCCGCGCGCATACTCCGGTCTCACGGACTCGAGCACGCTACCTGATATTCCAACATCGGAGTTGGTGAAGACACTTTATCACCGGATGCAGAACGAAAACCTGGACGAAATGGCACCGCCGCCTCCGTATTCCCGAGGGAAGGCGGAAATTGAATCAATAGCGGAGATGAACTCATGAGAACAACAAACCGGTCTTGCGTTTGAAGAAGATTTTTCATCGTGTGTGTATAAACGTATGTACTCGTGGCTCAATTTTTTTCTAATATTTAAAGGATTATGGGCATTCGGCTTTGAATGTCGCTCATGAGTGCATGTCGCTGCTGCTAAATTACCGAACCAATTTTGTTGTTCAGCTGAACTTCTATTCTCATGATAACTCGAGCCACAGCACGCAGCTGTGCTCCGTTCGATTTCAATTTCCTGGCAATCATAAGCAGAGCGGGAGTTCCATTTGAAAGACCCCAGAATTCCCATGCTTACTAGACTTATGAAGTAGTGCTGAAAACCGCTGTAGATCTCGGAGATCGTGCTCTCAACGCAATTGCCTCATTGGGTAGTAAGAGCAAGATGTGGGTTCTAGTCCCATCGGCGGCATGAGGTTTGTTGTGGCGGATTTTTTGTCCTTTAGAATACTTGCTGCTCAATCCTGCCAAAATCGTCAATTCAACAGGACCAGCATCAGACTGAACTTGTTCGGAAACTCTGCATTTCATTTCATACTTTTAACATACCACAGCAGCTGTATTCTCGTTTCTCATCTCGGGGTTATTCAAATAAAACGCACGTGGATTTTTCTGTGTATTTATTGATTATACATTTATTGAATATGCGCCTCCCGGTCGTGTTCTCGTTCTATTCGCTCCATTCTATATTCAGAGCCAAATGTGGATTCGAGCCCACCGGCGGCATGGGCCTTTAGCTGAGACTTTTTTTCTCTATGCGATTGCGTCAAATAGAACTACCTCCATCTGTGTATCGCTGAAAATCAAGTCCGACTATGTTTGTGTGTTTTGTTTCACCTTGCCGTGCCAATTTTGTCAGCCAACTGGGCCTGAGACAAGAGCCCATTCCCTTAGGAACCTATTACACACAGACAAGGCCGCCGCGGATCCAGGGATCGTGCTTGCAATGAGCGGCAAATGGGTTCGAGTCCCACCGGTGGCGTGTTGTGGGATAGGAATGTGTTTTTTTTGTTCGCTTGCTATTTTTGTGCATCCTGCAATAGTCAATACATTAAGCGATTTGATTTGGGGGGGTAACCTTTTGCGACGAGGTTCATCATTCAACGAATTGAACCGTGCGAATTGAGCGATTCCCATGTGTTGTGATTAGGCTTGTCATTTTACCTGCTATATGAATCCTGTGGAGCAGTACCTGCGCCATCAAGCTAATGTGGATCCTCGGGGATCATCCTCTCATCGAGCAGGAATAGGTTGCATGAACAAGAAGAGGGTTCAACTCTCACCGATGGCCTGGCGGATTACTCAGAGATGTGTTTTTGTTCTCTTGCCATGCAGTCTTATTTTTGGTTTGCGGTTGTTGGCACACGGCAGGTTGAACGAATTGAGTCATACTAAATGAACTGTGCATGCCTGTAAGCCGCGAGATCTGGACGCACTTGGCATAACTTCGGGCCATCCGTTGTTCGAAATTATACCTGCAGTACATCCCCGCTCCACGCACCTGGAGCCGCTGTGGTTCTCGGGGGAATCCTGCTGTCGTTGTAAAAGTGTCAGGAGAAGTCCCAAGTCCGAGGAAGGATCCGGTTCAAATCCGACCAGTGGCTTCGTGCCAGATGTTGTCAGCTTTTTGTTGTGACGATGATTGCAGACAATGCGCACTGCCTCACTGGCACCTGCTCCTGCATTCGTCTGCTTGGACAAAAATTGTCGTCATCTGTGCGAGTCAGAAAATCCCTGACCGCGAAAGTCCACCAAAACCTGTGGACCTTGTGGACGCGGTGGACTTGGTGGACAATTTAGATAAGCACGCCATGCTAGCACCCCAAATAGTAATTGCATCCAGATGTCGGCGGCGGTCTGAGTGTCTCATCCCATCTTCAAATAGTACCAAGGCGTGCTGTGTTCATTGGCTGCAGTGGAGGAAAGCTCCCAGTTTCTCTGAGCTCTCAGGAGGGTCCTGCTGAAAGAGCCAATGTAATGAAAGAATGTAATTCGGAGGTAGTCAAAGACATACATGTCCCCGAAGAGCTTCGAGTCGAGCATGAGAATAGAACTCTGCCATAGGCCTAGGGCATCGGGATCCGTGGCTGTTGAAGGCAATGGCGCTGAAGAGACAATGACGTGCGAGGCGAGGCGGAAAAACGAGGATGCGCAACATACGCCGGCAACCTACGGGCGAGGACAGAAGCGGCGAGGTAGTCCGGGCGAGCAGAGGCGACTTGTTGTGTGAGAGCGCCGACTCGGGGACGATTCGGAGCGTCCAACATCAGGCGGGAAGTCAACAGACGATCTAGCGGTGAGTATCGAGCACATTTGGAACTAGGCAGGAATCCACAACAGGCGATGTCGTTGCATGGCGTCGGTGGGCGGAACAGAGATCGGATGTCGCGCCTTCGTCACACCCCAACAAACAAGTACAGCTTCGTCCACAAGAAAAGTCCACCAAGTCCACCAGGTCCACCAGGTCCACGAGAAATTTCGGTGGACTTTCTCATATAGGTATGTTCTCGTGCGAGTGAAGCTGAAATTGAAACAAGACCGTCAGCCCCGGCTCGGCACCGCCGCGCGTTTTGATGTGTCATAGCGATGACGCAAAGAGGCGATGGCCTCCTCTCTTCCGCTCCGCTGCCATCGCCGTCATGGACGACGCGCAGCACTCCCCCGTCGGCGTGATCGCCGCCGCATTCAGTCTTCAACACCACATCCGGTACCTCCTGACCGCGTCTTCGTAGAGCCTTCTTCCGTTCCCAGCAGCAAGCGCAGTGGATCGCCGTCCAGCCGTAGGTCGCCAGTAGGAGCGGCGACGGTGCGTGCTGTCCCTGGCCGGATTGTATGGTGCTCGGTGTTTCCCATGCTTTTCTGCCAATGTTATCAAACATCTCCCCACGCTCATCACATCTCTTCCTTCGTGCGGTCGCGCTACACATTCTGTTCCGACAAGCTTGCTTGATTGCAGTTCTTCGCCGTTCGCTGGACCTACCCATCTTTTCGTGCCGAAGATTCTCTTGCTCGGCGTCTTCTACCCGGGTGTATCTTGCGAGCTTGCACAGCGGCCTCTTCACCGCCGGGCGCGCGTTCAGTGGTCCGCTCATCCGCTTACAATTCTGCACAGCATCCTTGCATTCCTCTTCATCCGGATAGAAAGCAAAGCACGACGCAGGCGGGAGGGTCCGCACCCAAGAACCGTATTCGGGTCAAGAACGTATTTGGGGACCTGGTTCGACTCGGTGCTGGGTCGCTTTACGGGGGTAGCCGCAGTTTTTTTTTTTCGTTTCTTGTCGGGTTAAGTCGCAATAGGACTTTCACTTTTATCGGTTCAGGGTTTTTCCCTATTTTTCTTGATCCAGATCCTGAGTCCTCGAGTTCAAGCTTCCTTGAAGACTGCGACAGTGCAAGGACTAGACATCTGTCGAGCTTACTCCCGGGGAAGGAAGCAGGAAGCACGACCTGGGCGGAACGGTCCGCACCCGTGCGACCCATTACTGTCTCCTCTCACAAAGTATTTGGGACCCTCGTTCGACTCGCTGCTGAGCATCCTGCTGATTTCTTTTACCTGCCTGCTCCTCTCCTTGTGGGTTTTCTTTATTTGTCCTTATTCCGCAATCAAACTTCGAGACCGCGAGGACTCGACATCTCTCGAACTTTTCCGGGATAGAAAGCAGGACCTAGGCGGAGCGTTCCGCACCCAGAATTCATACTTCCCTTCGGTTCAGAAGGTATTTTTGGAGATCCTCGTTCGACTCGAGGTTGGGTCCCTTCATACACCAGACCATTCTGTTCTTTTTTGTTTCATCGTAGATTTACAACACCATTCACGCATCTCTCCAGTCGTGGCGCGCACATTCAGCAATCATGGCATGTGGAACTTTTCGTGCACTCGTGCGCCATTCATTTTATTCATCCGGACTTGTTGGGTTCTAGATTCTCGGGTCGCGCTGGACGCGTATTTCCATGCCGATGATCCTCTGCTTGTCCTTACTCCCTTGGCGATCTGAGGCCTGCATATCCCTGCACGTCGGAAAAGCGCGTCCCGTGTACCCGGCCACCGGGCGCCCTAACCTTGTCCTTGTCAATGCCCTATGATCCCGACACACCCTCTACAAAAGATCATTCAGCTCGATCTTGCCAAGAGAAAGGCAACGACCCAGACGGAAGCGCTCGCCGATGAACCGTGACGCTACTCTCGTTCTATGGAGTATCAGGCTTCCGCGTTCGACTCGCGGCTGTATCCTTGACATTGTGCTGCGTTTTTTCCGCCTACTCATTCTGGATTTACAACGCTACTTGGCCATGGGTGCGGGCCTTTTCTTTCTTTCTTTCCTTCTTTCTCGTTCTCGGATTTCGAGCTCAAGCTTCCTCCCAGGATATCAAACTTCGCAAGAATATGAACTTCAGCGCGATTCAGGCGGTGCAGTCCGCGCCCAACAAGTATATTTGTTGGGCCTAGTGATCTCTACGGTGATGTTTGCGTTGATTTTGCTTGGGTGTAAATATTTTATTACATTGAACAGCATCAAATTTGTAACAAACGGCGGCGCAATTCATATTCAACGTCATCGTCGCTGAGCTGAAGTTTCGATGGGTTAGCTTTCACAGATGAAATACGAATTGTAGACGGAATAAACGTACATTATCGATCTTACGAATGCGGACTTCGACCTTGGGGTTGAGCTTCGCGCAGCAATCCCGCAACGCCGAGAACCCCGAGTGCTCGGTCGATCCCACCCAGGTGAAGATTCGCAGCGCCGGGAAAGTGTCGAGCTGTTGGGTTAGATACGCAAGAGAGTTGAAGCTGTACTGTCGCGTGTTGGGGTTTGTGACAGCCAGTGCTCTGATAGTCCGTGGAATGGCAGCGACAAGTGCATCCGGAGGGAGGCACTGGCATTCGAAGCGCTCAAGGCGCATGCAGAGGCCGAGGACATTGACATCTTTAATGCTCCCTTTCACGACGAGGGAGCGAAGATGTGAGCCGTGAGCGGACAACACGTCGCGGAGGTCGGGGGAGCATCGTGTACCCGGTGTGCGTGTATAATTCCAGAGGCTCGTTGTCGTGGTAGCCACCGATAAGGGAGGACAAGAAGGACCCAACATCGCTGGCCCATTTGGAACTGAATTTGAACGCCACGAGGCGCAAACCAAGAGGCTGTATGAGCTCCGGCGTGGCTGGGAAACGCTGGAGGCTGTCGACCGTGATATCGACCATGCGAAGCGTTGGCAGAGCTGCGATGAGTTGGATAACACCAGGCCAAACCGGCTGTCCCATTGCCGTCGTCAGAGATAGCGATCCACCGGGATCTGCATGGACTCGCAGGGAGCGGATGCGGGGGCCCGTGTTCCGCAGCTGGAAAAGCTCGTTCTCCGTGAATATGCACTCTCCGCCTTCAAGATTGAGCTCGCGCAAGTTCGGAAGATTCATGAGGATTGTAAAGGTGTGGCTGCCTTCTATCCTGAAATCCGGGCGCAGAATGATGCTGACGACAGAATCCCGGAGCCAGCGGGACTTGGGGGTGTTCGCAGTGATTACGGAACGGAAGGAGGTGGCTGCATTAATAGATTGGAATCGAATCGATCGTTTGTCCGCAACAACAGCACGACGAAATAGCAGTCGTTGGGACTCCATCGCCCAACGCCTACAGACCAGACTGCACGACAGTAGCGTCGCGCGATCAGGGAGGGAGTCCGTCTGGAAGCCCAGGGGGACGGTGAATGTCTCGAGGATCTCCTGCAGCAGGTCGGCGGGAGGTTCACGCATATTGGGTGAGCTGGCTGTGGTAGTCATTAAGCAAGAGGAAAGTAAAGCCGGTTCATAAAAGGACCAAATTTAGGCTTTTGCTAAGCGAAGGCTATGCGGCGCGAGATCTACTAAACCAAATGCGTAGAGACTCAGCGAGGTCAGGTACGGCCAAAGCTGAGACTTACTTCCGCTAGACTTGAGAATGTGAGGTGGGATCAACGTGTCTCAACATGTCCGTGCTACCTTTCCCGCCACCAGGCGGCCAGGAAAGGTGAGGGCGTCCCGTCGGGTCTGAGCGAGATGTGGTGATGTTTCCATACCCGGCTACGCGTCGATCATTAGAATGCAGGAGCTTCGCGATCGGGCCTAATCTAGCCGGCCCGTCAACGCTTGTTGGATCTCATGACGATTCCTCGGTACCGCTCAATTTAGCGCCCAAACCGTAGTGATGGTACCGGGACTCTCGCAGCCGGGGATTGGAGGCTCGCCCAGTAATTCTACCGTGCTTGTTCAAACAAACAGCGGCTCAACGTTACATAAACCGGGCTTTACACAGTAAGTAGTGGAGTCAGATTTTGCAAGTACTGTCCGAGGATGCTCCGTTGAAGACGCTCACCCCAACTTCATGAAATGATTGCCCCTCGCGGTATACCCAGCTTCCAGACGTCTTGTCTTCGTCTTTTGTCTGACACGCTGCAGCTGTATTGTCATACGGTTCGGGCAGCTAAACTAAGCCATGACGTCAGCTCAACTAACTCTCAAGTTTGAAATTCGCCCAAATCCATTCAATTGAAAGCCGGTGTGGATCAATCCCCCGTTTTCCCTGCTTTCATATCAATCGCTTGCTCCGGCAACTGTCCGGTCCATACCATCAATTCCACTAATATTGAATTTTCAACTCCAGCTCTATGTTTGCTTTCTCGAATCCTCACAATCTCGAGCGTTGGGTATGTGTCGTCCATCTCGAATATCCAAGGTCGTTAATTTGTAGTTGGTTTACATGTCGAGTTTCATCCTGGTATGTTAGTGTAACTTTACAGTTCAGCTCTCGATATTCGTCCCTGCGCATTGAGATGTTTTCTCCAATTCTCCAAAATGGTGTCTTTCAGGCCGCTTTCTTTATCCCGCCCGCAGCATCAATTTTGTAACAAACGGCGGCGCAATTCGAATTGAACATCGTCGTCGCTGAGCTGAAATTTCGGATAAGTCAGCATTCAAGGATGAATCAGAATATAGACGACGATGACGTACAGAGTCGATCGCACGAGTACGGACTTCGAGTCCAAGCTCCGTGCAGCGATCGCGCAACGCCGCGAACCCCGAGTGCTCGGTCGATCCCACCCAGGTGAAGATTCGCAGCGCCGGGAAAGTGTCGAGCTGCTGCGTTAGATACGCAAGGGAGCTGAAGCTGGACTCTCGTGTATTGGGGTTTGTGACAGCCAGTGCTCTGATACTCCGCGGGATAGCGGCTACGAGTGAATCCGGAGGAAGAGACTGGCATTCGAAGCGCTCAAGGCGCGTGCAGTAGCCGAGGACGCCCACATCTTTGATGCTCACTTTCACGACGAGGGAGCGAAGATGTGAGCCGTGAGCGGACAGCACGTCGCGCAGATCGGGGAACATCGTGTACCCGGTGTGAGTGTATAATTCCAAATGCTCGTTATCGTTGCGGCCACCGATAAGGGGAGGAGAGGAAAGACCCAACATCTCTGGCCCATCTGGAGCTGAATTTGAACGCCACGAGGCGCAGGCCAAGAGGCTGTGTGAGCTCCGGCATGGATGGAAATTGCTCGAAATCATCGACGGTGGTGATGTCGAGCATGCGAAGTGTCGGCAGGGCCGCGATAAGTTTGATAATAGCGGTCCAAGTTTGGCGTGTCGACGTCCTCCAGAGTCCATCGGACTCCGGGTGGACTCGTAGGGAGCAAATACGAGGGCCTGCGTTCCGCAGCGCGAGAAGCTGGCTATCCGTAAAAAATGCACTCTGCCCCTTGGAGATCGAGCTCGCGCAGGTTCGGAAGATTCATGAGAATCGAAAACGTCTCGCTGGAGGATGTCTCTGAAGCCGGACGTAGAACGACGCTGACGACAATTTCCCGGAGCCAGGTGTTCGCAGCGATTACGAAATAGAAGGAGGAGGCCGGATCAATAGATTGAAATCGGATCGATTTTTCCTTCAAAACAACACGGCGAAATAACAGTCGTTGGGATTCCATCGCCCAGCGCTTACAGACCAGACTGCACGAGAGCAAGGTCGCGCGATCAGGGAGAGAATCCGTCTGGAAGCTCAAGGGAACGGCGAATGCCTCGAGAATCTCCAGCAGCAATTCAGTGGGGGGATCTCGCATCTCTAGCGGCTGTGGTAGGGGGAGAGGAAAAGCAGCAAGACGTGAGTTCGTTCCCAGGCTCGGCTAACGCGTCGATCATGGTTCTGCACATGCGGCAGATCAATCTCATGACATCTCTCGATCACCCCGGCGATTCAACGGCCAAACCTTAACTCTACAAGAGCGTGGGGGACCGCGTCGCCCACTTGGGCTAAGGAGGTTTTCTGCATGCCCGGAGCCGCAGCGCAGCCCACTGGCCGCGGCCGCCTTTGTTAGTTCAACTTCTATGTAAGGCAGTGTCTGTCAAAACCTTACTGGAATAAGACTGCGCCAACAAGCAGCGAGGCCGGATCAGTGATGCCCGCCGATGATCAAGCCGGCGAGTTGCCGAAGTGTAATTTATCAGCGGCGATTGAGCGGAGCTCGAAAAGCTTCGCAGGGACAGACATAAACGTAAAAGAGCGCGGTGGGCTGCGAAACTTCGTCTAAAGAAGTTCAAACCCCGCTCAATGGTGGGCGCTAAGGTTGGCGCTAAATGCCGGCGAAATGTCGGAAGTGGAATTGGAGTGCTGATAGTGGAGTTCGAAAAGACTTCAGACAGACAGGCTTAATTTTATAGAGAGAAGATCCCAAAGAGGCAGGTTTCTCCCCAACCAGGGTACCGTGAGCCATACTTCCATTAACTCCTCGAAGTGTGTTCAAACACACAACGTGACTTTATCGGCGCGATGTCCAAGACTCCGGGAAGGTAGGGAGGTGCACAGCACAATGTTTCATAGCTTCCGTTGAGCTTGACGCTTACCTTGCGCTCACCCCACCTTCAAGAAATGACTCCCGGCGGCATATCCGCTGTGTTCGCATATTACCGCCTCGGGCTAACTCAACTAACCGATGACAGCTCGACCGATTCTCGATTTAATATTCGCTGAGATGCGTGTTAGAGGTAGAAAGCCGTCGTGGTACGTTTCTTGGTTGTGTTTCCTCGTTGTCTCTGATTCATAGCAAGTCAAAGTCACAGAAAACGTGAGTTCGATTCCAGCGTGCGGTATGAGGTTCTCTGGTTGGGGTTTCTGCTCCCTTCCACGCAACACGACTAGTAGATATGCTCATACACGAAGCCAGCGCGGAACCGTGGTGATTGTGCACTTGAATCTCCGACGTGCTGTAAATTATAGAAAAAGAAATGGGTCCAAGTCCCACCGGTGGCTTGTCAAACTTATCCCTCTCGTTCCTGGCTGGCGTCCGAATAGCACACTCACTGTCAGCGACATCCGAGTAGAATAGAATAATGAGTCAATACCAGCCGGCCAACGTCTTACACTTATGCCGATATCGCCGGATGAAAAGCTGCCTTATAGATGTTCATTCTAAAAAGTGAGACCTGGAAAGTAACATCAAGCCGAATTGAGACGACGCTAGTTTATCCTTTCACGGGTATGCTATACGGAAATCGCGGTTCGATCGTGGGAACATTTGAAACTCAACCATATTAGCATTGTCGCCGCCGTAGAATTGCCAGTCGGCGGAAACATTCACGAACGGTCCAATGAAATTCACCAAACATCCTCTCCTAGGCCTCGCAGCCTTGGTTCTGGCTGTGCGTTCATACTTTGTTGCGACACGATGCAGAGACGCTGACGACAAAATTGTCTTTCTCAGTCCCTTGCTCCCCTCGAGCTGTCAGCAGACTTACTTGGATAATACAGTTGGGGTTGACTGCTCCCCGATCCTCCTATAATTTGATCATACAGTTCAACAAGCTTACCATACTCATCATTACTGTTCGAAAGGCCCTTGTTGTAAGGCTTTTTCCAGCTGAGTCCAGCCTCGATAGAAATTATCCCCTTAAATATCCCCTCATCCAACCTTTCCGCAATCCGGGCAGTGCAGTTTTCTGCGCGCATCAGATCGAGTGGGATATGCATCGGAACCGTTCCGCAGATGAGGGTCTGTTTATTCTCGTCGATTCATTTGCGGTTCCTACTTTTCATTTTGGAGACATTGAGGCGTAAGATCTTTAACCTCCTCAATTCCGGGGTATCCTCGAGTGAATCGTGGGAAGACCACGCAGTGGGTGTGAAGTATAAAGAGCAACCGTCTCTGACATATCGATCGGTCATCCAATCGTCCATGAAGCTGTTTTCAACGCTCACCATCGCCACCGTGTTAGTTATTGCTGTACGTTTTTTTTTTCAGATGTCAAGGGCAGGGACTGTGGCTCATCCAGAGATTTGTAGGCCGGCTCTGCAGCTGTTGAATTGTGCTGTGCCTTTGTTGTAACAGACGAACAGAGAATCAAGGATACCATTGGTGCTGTCGGTAACATGGCCTATAATATCGGTGTCGGTTGCACATCGCATTCGCCATGGTAAACGCATTCTACTCACTTGGAGAGAAAGATTCTCAAATGATAATTCCAGCGATTCCAGCGAGATGATATCACTTACCTGCAATCAAGAAGTGGAAGAAAACACGATTGGGATCGACTGCAGATAGACGCAATGCCGGAGGAAACAGGCAGGAAATGTGTTCAATGGATGTTGATACTGCGGATGTAAGAGATTGGGAGCAATTACCATGCAATTCTAGCCCACCTTGCCCGATTAATGTCCCCATGGACTACGGCGCGCGCAGGTTTCGGCCGCAATTCTGCGGAAAAAGATTGGTCTCGTACTGACCGTGTCGATGGTACTTGTGAGAGATCCGAGCTGTGGAAGAGGACACGAGCAAAAGTCAAGCCATGAACTGCGGAGATAGCACAGGCTTAGAACTCCGACTGTGGCGTCATCTCTGATTTGGAGCCTAATATTCTAGTCGGGACAAATCGAAACTACTGGTTTTAAAACGATATCCGGCCGCGGCATTCAGGAACTGTCCGACAAAAATTCGGCTGTAAAACGAGGAGCTCGGGATTGGTACCCGTGATGAGCTGGGCTACACAGAAACTGTCAAATCTGTGCGCATTTAGGCAATATATTGCCACCGCAGGTACCAACTTTCATACTTGCGCGAGCAAGTGCATGCAGTCTGTCATAGAATCAGTTTCATGTCGGAACCTAACCTCGGGAGACATGATGAAATGCGTTTGAATCGGTACCACGAGGTTCATCGGGAAAGGGTAAATTGAGGAACGATTAGAAATGAGGGTAGTCGTGGTTTCGGTGATTACTTCCAGCTGTCAAGGCATAGAAAGCCGTCGATGCATATACTTTGAGAGCCGTCCGGAGAGGAAGAGTTTTGTCTGCAAGAATGGTTGACTAGTCCTGGAATTACGAGTGAGAATATTCGAGCCTCCCTATTTCTGACAGGCCCATGACAGCGCGGCGCTCAGTTGGTGGACCGTGGTTGTGCGCTTGATTCGCAAATCCTCGCATGCGCAATTGTGAATAGTAATTGGAGTCAGGATCAGAAATAACGAGCCAATGGACACATTCAAGGTAGTGGGGCAAACAAATAAATGAAGAGCGAGAATAACTTCCTTAGTTACGTTTCTTGAATTTCCACAACCGGTTCGCTATAAAGCACGCTGGTTGTAGGAGTAGAATGCGAGTAAGATCATCGGTTCCCACAGAGGTCAATCCATTTGAATTTTTACCAATCCAGAGAAGGCCCTGACTGAGAGTTGGCCTACAGGATCGGTGGCGACTGGTGGCAGATGCATCTCAGAGATTGGACGCACACCTCTCTAGCGAGAAGGACCTCGTCACCAAGAACTAGTTTGGACATATGCTGAATTCCAAGGCGATGCAAGGAGCTTGACGCTAGTGCTGAGTAAGAAACGAGAAATCAATTGAAATCAACAAGAATTCTGCATGAGCGTGGGAAGCAACAACTTCAAGTGATTCCCAGTCTCGGTAACCCAGACGGTCACGCTGTACGTATCACTATATCTTATCTATAAAATCACGGAATGATCCGTGCGTTTGACATAAATGATGAGAAAATGGGCCCGATACTAATGGTGGTGGGGTGAAATAGAGAAAATAAAGAAAATAAATCGCAATAAAATTGCCGTAACTTTACTTCAGCATGGTATTCTGACACCACCAGATCTGACCTTTCTCCTCCAAAAGCTCATTCCCTCCCTTCAAAATTTTGAGCCCATGCAATGATTTATTTCAAAATTTTCTAGCGCTTCAAATTTAGTATCGGCCCAGAGGAATCCACACAGGCAATAAAACAATCTGGTTTTCCGATACCACTCCGCTGGTTCCCGGCGGAGTTTCTCTCGGATCAGGTCGACATTTGGCCCGTTTGGGATGTCCTCAACAATTCACCTCGTTCAAACTCTTCAACTCACGGTCTATATCTATCAGCTAGTTAATCAGGAAATTGGCATCTAACAGTGCATTTCCGCTGATTTAAATGGCTGAATATCATTTTTTTCGGCCTGCCGGCAGCGATTGATTCCACTACCATTCAACATCAGACTCGACGTTTTCAGCGAATCCTGAGCGATTCGTTCTCAAATTTCCAATAGAATTTTGATTTGGGGGCATTTTCAAGTATATCTGAGGCATTGCATGCCTCAGATCCGATGGTCCGAACAAATTCACAACGTAGTCCATTCTTCGCTTGCTCAAAGCCAATTTCGATAATTGTGACCCAACCGTAGTCCAGTTCCATATTAAATGAAAGATAGTAGTTAGTTCTGCATTCTCTCATCTTTCACAGAATAAAATACCTCTATAACACGTTAAACTTCATTTTCATTGACCATTTGAATTCATTCTGTTTGTGGGCGTAGTGGAGCCAAATGAGCGGATTTCACTCGATTATCGAGCGCATGGTGATATACTGGATGATAATGTACTATTGGTCCATCAAAGTAGCATGCTTGCAAGTTGTTGAGCACGTAGAGACGCGCCGAGCCCAGAGTCAGGGGCTTCCGGACAACACGGACCGGAATCACGTGTATTTCAAACTCCGCTGGTAACCCGATACTGGTATCGGACACCGCCATCAGTATCGAGCCAGAAAATGAGAGTCCACGAATCGCGATCACATTCAAGTTCGGGTGACCGTGTGATCTGGGGCCTATCATTTATTCAAACCGATCAGATAAAATAACGGACCACACCCGAACGCGGTTACCGAGACAGAACTTGTTCCCGACCTCTTCGGACTTCCTCTTCCATTCCTGTCGAGCGCCTTTCCGGATTCCGCAACCCGCTCTCGTCACCACGCCCGTCAGCTACAACGCTATCCTTCTCCTCGCGTCGCTGGCAGCCTGCTCCGCAGCGAGCGGCCCTCCCAGCGCATACCACCTGTCTCAGAGAAGGGTGTAGGCGCAAGCATCCCGTGGGTATTCCTTGATTGCTGCGTCTCGCATTCTTTTGGTCCTCTCTGGCATGACGCGTCACTCTGCTCTGACTCGGTTTTGGACTCTGGTTCCTTGGCGTTCGCTCGACATGACCAAGGATGACGCAGCTTCTTTGCAACTGGATTGTCCAAGATGTCGCATGTGGCGCGTAGAAACCTACCCCATCACCGCGGGTTGCTGTGTTTCCGCGTCGCCGCCGCGATATACCCCCGTCGTTCCGTGCGACACAACTTTTTTTGGCTGAAGCGAGGAAGCACTTCATGCTTGTACGCACTGGAGCCTCGCTTCTCGCACTTGGCATCGGCTGGGTCAATCGGTCTGCAGTAATCCGATGGTTGGACCCTTTGGGACTCGCATTTGCGTCCATGTCGGCCTCGATTTCAACTCCACGGGGGAATAGATCCCGTTTACATCTTTGCTTTTCGTCTTCGATATATCTTGTTCGCATTCGCACGCACCACCTCGCAGTACTGAACTGCCGAGACATCCAGCGGCTGGTTGGCACAGCCAAGTGGCGCCTCACCTGCGCTGCCCTTAATGACCGCTTCCTATGCGCGTACACGCTTTTCTCACCTGTTTGCTCTTTCTCTTTCAGGCTTGTGCTGCATCACTGTTTCCCGCGGAATATTTTCTTGTTTATTCAACTGAACTGGGTGGGTGAAAAAACTCAGCCCTGAATCGAATATGCAGGTCCCCTCTGGCCACAATCTTCTGGGACCTGTAGCATCGTTTAGGGTGCGCCAGCGCCATCGAGTCTCATCTCCTTAGGTATGTCCTCGAGATCTCTGTTCTTTTATTTCCCTCAACTTTCGTAACTTTCCGTTCCACTCAAAAGACTCCATTCTTGACCCTCGGAATAAACGAACTGTACTCGCACACCTACGCATGATCCGAGCCCGAATCGAACGGACTCCCATGCAAAGGACGTCCGAACGAATTCTTCCATGCTGCCGAGGTGCGCACCAGCGTTATGAGGTGTCGTTCTTTGCTGAAAGCATGATTTTGTCGGTCAACATTCAGACTCAAGGTCAGGTCATCTGGACTCATCTGGGCACAGAAACGGACATCACCGTATTGACGTGACACGGACCGACCAACCCACTTCGGCTGAAGCTAACTAGAAGACTTAAATGTGGGAAACGAGCTTGGGTTTTGGCTCCGGAGTTCTCTTGGCGAGGATCGGGAAGTTTCAGCTACAGCCTTGCTGTGGAACGTACGTGTTCATCTCAACTGCAGAGAAGTACATCTCCGGAACTCAAATCATTTCCTTCTTGTTTACCACAACGTCATGATACACAAGATGAGGAATTTTCATTGCAGGCCCTTGTTGCGCGAGATTCTGATTTCGCATCCCACATCAGGAAAATGTTTTCGGCCTGGCACGCCTGGCGCCAGGCCCGCCAAGGCTGCCAGCAGGCCAGAATAGATCCTGGCACCAGAAAAGATAGCCGACGCCAGAATCGATTCTGGCGCCAAAACTGCTTCAGAACATACATTCTGGCGCCAGAATGTGCACCCTGATGTACTTATACAATACTCAATTGTGGGCAAATGTAATTGAAAACAAGGATTATATTTGAAACTACGAAAGTACATGTACTACGGAGGGTGACAGGACCCAAAAAAGCGGCCATGGCAGCGCCGCATCTAACCGGATTCCTTCCTTCGGTAAAATATCTGTCAGAGGCACAGTGCAGTGTAGCACCTTCAAGTGTGTGGCTATTAGTAATTAATTCAAGATTGGACACATTGGACTCACCGCCGACCGCAACCGACCACCGGAACCGATCCATCAACTCCCCAGTCGAGATATGTGAGGTACCTGCTAAGGGGGTCAGCGACGAATGAGTCGAATGCGATTCGACATACCGTTGTGCGACCAAATGATAAAACATCCCAGTGAAAAAACTGTAGGCTATCATCGGGAGCGCCATGAGGAAGAAGCCATTAGCCCCAAGACAAAGACCAAGAACTGTGCCCGAAGATCAAGAACTGTAATCAAGCGCACAAGATGAGGAAATTCAGAGGGAGGGTGCTAATACTAGCGCGCAGGGTTTGAAGTGCCCACGGAGTCTAGTGCGACTGCTTGCGATACCTTGCGGGATAGAGTGGGCGGCAGTTTGCGGGTTAAGGAGGCTTGTGAGGAGAGCATGTGGGAGGAGGCAGTGGCCTGTAGACGGAGTCGGTGGGGTTTATGGTAGAGTACAGAGTTTATAGGAGCCCATTTGCGAACAGGGAGGCTTGCGGATTGACTGCGAAATGGGAAGCTTGCGGGTTGTTTGAGGGGACAGGTGCCTTGATGGAAGGCTTGAGGACGAAATGAATGAGGGCTTGGAGTCAGATTGCTGGCCAACGAGAGGTCCAAGTGGTGGAGGACGAAGAGAAACTGGTGACGTGGCGATCAATCACACCGCGTCAACAGCACGTATGATCGGAGTTTGAAAGACTTGACCAAATTCGGTTCATTCGGACGTTGTTCGGATGAACGCAGATTCTGGCAGAATTCTGGCAGAGCTGGCGCCCTGGCGCCAGCAGTTCCAGGTGCGCCAGGTGCTCCAGGACATGCCAGGCCGAAAACATTTTCCTGATGCAATCAGTAGTTTTGCTTCTAAAGCAGGGAAATCATGATTAAATCGATTTCAATGAGGTGCTCAGCCAAGAGCGGTTGCCGGCAGTTCCACGACCTCCGCTCGCCCGTTTGATGTAAAGCCAGACCCAAGCGAATCAATCACAAAGCTGTCCGTGCGGTAGTGGCTTGATTTCACGGCGGATGGATGGCATATGGATTCCAACACAGAAGCTTACAGCGAGTCTCGCGAACTTATGCGTGTACGTCCCAATGGGACTTACGACGGGCTGTGAATCCCGAGTCGGAGATGAAGTCGGGGATGCTGCCGTGAAGACAGCTTCCATGTGGTGCTTCCATTATTCGTGAGTGCCAATGCGCATCTGCTACTGCGCTCGCAGTACTGAACCGTTTACGCTAGATAATGACAAATTGTTTGAATTTTTTTGCCGTCGTGCAGTTGATGCAGGATCATTCGCGCAAGTATGAAGACTGCATCCCTGATGCGGGCTTCAGGATTTTATTCTTTCAGCAGTGTATTCTATCGCTTCCATTCTACATGCAATGATTACGATCTATAAGCCGTATATTTTTGTACGCTCCATCATAACGGCAACTGACGCGGTTTCAGGTCGTATATAGGTGCGGTGACTCTGATTTTCTTGCTTGCATCCTTTGGACCTGACCCGGTGTTCGTGAGCTCCGTTGCGTCTACTATCGTGCTCTTGCTACTGAACAGTTTTCACCCAGATAATGTCATCTCATACATCTTCCACACTGCAGGCAACAGGTACGTGCGCGTGTGGTTTCCTGCTTGAATTGACTCCAATCTTCCTCGTCTTCGGTCGGGCGATCTGGGTCAAACTACGCAAACTGCAGCCACCCTTTGGCAGTTTGGTATGCCTCGGCTACTGCAGGGTCAGACCACTCTGCCATTACAGCCGCTGGGAACCGCCAGCGATGGGGTCGCAACTACGTATCTGTACCAGGTGCAAAATCCCACCACGATAGTGGCGACGGACACGAGGGGTATAAACGTGGGTGTTCCTACAGTTTCTGCAAGTGAGTCAAATTTTCCTTTGTTCAAGTAAGAACTCGACTGAGCTCTGTAGCCCCACGAACCATTGTCATCTCTGCGTCGGGATGGTTCGAGATATTTGAGTCACATCGCGCGATCAGCTGTGGCTACTCTGACGCGACTTTCGGCCAGTGTCAGGATTTGAATTCTGTCGCGACCACGCTCGCGAATAGCGGCACTCCGACCCCAGTGGTCATCCCAATATCCGGATTTTTGAACGAAATTTCGTTATCATCTGTGTTTAAACCCTTTTCCGCAGGTGAGTAACAAGAAAACATATCCTGTTGTCTCTACGACTGATCATAGTCTAGCTCCCACAGCTTCACTGCCTGGTAGCGTTCCTCAACTGACTCAAACGAGCGATCCAGTCCAACCTACGAAGACACCTCAAAACAACGATCCAGTTCCAGGCAGAATTAGTGCTGGGAAGCCAGCCCCAGTCGGAGCTATTGTCGGCGGTGTTCTCGGGGCCCTGGTGGTCTTCATTGGGGTACTGCTCACTCTTTGGTCGTGTCGACGTCGGCGACTGGGTCGTATTGCAAACGAAGCTCCGCGGGCATACTCCGGTACAGATTCCGACGTTCTGTCGGACATTCCAACGTCCGAATTGGTGCGGACACTTTACGACCGGATGCGAGACCAGAACTTGGATAGACCTCAGGCCCCGCCTCAATATTCCAGAGCGACACTGGAGAGGAAATCGAAGACAGAGATTAAATCACGAGGATAGCCTTCATCAGCAAATCCGAGAGTCCTTTCCGAGCAGATCTCGCAGCCATAATTATACTGCAACCTGCAATAAAAGGTCGGGAGTCAGGGATCCACGTTGTTGCGGGATGACGATGGTTTCGAAGGTCAGAATCTGGATTCATTCAAATAAGACACGGTTGAATTTTCTGGTTTCTTTCTCATTGATGCATCACCGCGGGTTCGAGTCGGCTAACGCGATGAACTTGAGTACTAGCTTGAGTTCTTTTCGCCTGTCCTATTTCGCACACGGGAACGCCTGCGCGCAGCATGCTGCATAACCTCTCTCAATCCCTGTGGCTGTATTTATCTTGTCTGTGTCACATCACAGAACTTTTGCTTGTTTGGATCTTGTCTTATCATTTATTGAACTCAGCTGGAAAAACCCAGCAAAAAAAGCGGATGAGCTTGGAATGCTTCTGCAGACTGAGTTTCATTATCCCAAACGGCTCCAAAAAAAAAAAAAAAAAAAAGAACTCAGCCGGATCAGTCCGCGCCACTGATAAGATAAAAGATCGCAGCATGCCGGATAAGTACGTAACCGCTTTGATGTGCTGGCATTTTTTCTTTCTGACGGCGGACGACTTTGCGCGGCGTTCTGTCATCTGGGCCGGTTGCACCTTTTCCCTCCACAATCTCAAACCAAGGCGGTCACCCCAACTCGGCTACTTTCTCGCGTTCTGCTGTTCCCAAGCTATCCCTCTCCGGCCTGCTTTCGATCTCTGGCATGTTTGGTGGTATCGGTAGATCTCCAGCAGTCATGTTGGCAGAAATAGAGCTAGAGTCAAACATGACGTGGCGCTCCGGTGAGGCCTGACCGAGTGTTCGATGGTCTCAGAGGCATGCCTTTGGTGCATGTTGTGTGTGCTGTATTCTTGCTGCGCTGTTACGCACGATGCTTCATCTATTGGTGTACTCCGCATTCTCCTCAGACTGGAATCTTACTGAACATGTGTATGCTAATGTGCTGTCAGCGCCGAAGGTTTTCTACCTGACTGTTGCCGCTTTGCTGTCTAATCTCTCAAGGTCTACTTCCGAACCGCAATGTAGCACAGGGCTGAAGGAAAGCTTATTTTAGACGCCACTCTTGCGTTTACAGCTTCGTTGCTGTGTCGGGCTTCTCGCGCGCTGTGAGACAATTTTGAGTCAAAAACAGATTCAATACTAGACTATATCTGGAATCGCAGCCACTGCCCGACTTTCACACTATGGTTGTCCTCATCACCTCCGCTATGTCGACGCTATCTCTTCCCAGCGGTCCATTCTATCTTGGAGACACTCAGCACGACCGCATGAATCGTCTACTCCAAGTCTTGCAGTCCGACGAGGAGATAAAGGCAATCAAGAAATTGACTGGGGCCGATGCTCAGACGTTTATCGACTGGGCGCAAGAGGTATGTTTCAAATCCGCCTACCAATGATGACGATTATGATTACTTTTTCCAGTTACTAGAAGTTGAGGGAAGCTTCCTTCGCTCGTCGGAATGCGATATATATGAAAAGGCTTGCAAACTTCTCGATGCTCTGTGTCGGACGACTCAGAAACTGCCTATTGGGCTCTTCGTGACGGAGAAAGCGTCGACCTACACCAAAGAGGGTTTTGCCGGTGCACACTCGACGATATTCAGCTGCGAGCGACACGAGGGTCTGCCGGACTTTCACGGAACAGTCATTCTCAAACTATTGCGTTTTCCTGATAACAATGAAAACTACAAGGTGATCTTCGTTTTCCCTCTGGCCAATCAATGCGTCGATGTCACGAGCTAATAGCATTCCACAGAAACTGTGCCGAGAAGCACTTGCTTGGCGCCGTCTTGGCCATCCACGCATCCTGGAATTCCTAGGGATCGATAATAAGACATTTGACGAGCTTCATATATGCTTGTTATCGCCCTTCTTGAAAAATGGAACAATCATGGATTATCGTGAGAAGATGGGCGCCAGCAATATCTCCCTTGACATCCGAGTGCGCATGAACCCTTCTCTTCAGGACTGTGGGGTACTGATGGCCCTAGATTGCTGAAATTGCCGACGGGGTGAATTATATTCATTCGCAGCTGCTTGTCCACGGCGATTTACATCCGGTGACTGCGAACCAGTTCATATACACCACGGCTTATCATTCCTCCACTTAGGGTAATATCCTCATTGACAACGACGGACGAGTCAAGATAGCTGATTTCGGGCTGTCGGCGTTCGTTAATGCCACCACGACGGAATCAACGGGGTCGAGAAGGACCCCAGACGGAATCATCACATACATGGCACCGGAACTCTTGGGGTTCAAAATGGTGGACGACACAGCGAAGCTGCGCAAGAAATCAGAGAAGACAGATATCTTTGCATTGGCATCGGTGTGCTACACGGTGCGCTACACCACACAGCCCAGATGATATATTAAGGCTCTGAAATAGCTCTATCGCGGCCATCATCCTCTGCATAAATATACGGACGGCGCGATCGTGCGCAAGCTGTATTCGCAGCCAGGCCAAGACGGCACAACCCCAAATCCATGGCTTGGACTCTCCCAGCCCGCGGATCCAACCGATGCAGCCACCAGAAGCATAGCGATGCCCGATAGCCTGTGGGTTCTGGTTCGCGACGCCTGGGGTATATCCCTCAAGCGCCCTACTGCGGCGGAGTTTCTCCGTCGATTGGGAGCTATTTGAGGTTTCCATTCGTTCGCACTGTTGTCTGATCGCTTTCTATAATTGAAACACTGAATTCATCATGGTTCCGCGCTCCGATCGTATTTGTCGCGTTTCTTCTCAGCGCTTCCAACATGCCGTTGAACCCGATCGGCACTTGAGCGCGCTCAAGTTAAATTCGGCGTTTCTTCTCACCGACATCCATCCTACACGTTCCCTTTCTTTCTACTCTCATCGATGGCAGGTCTAGCGCAGGGTGATAGCACAGACGGTACGTCCCATGCTTTGGCTCATGAAAATGGTGGTTGGGCCGAGGTATTTTCATCCGCTCTTGGGAGGTTCAAGATTTTTACCACAACCGTCTTCCTTCAGATTCACCGCTCTCGGTTGGAGGAAATGTACATTGCTCTCGATCGGGTGTATGATATGTTCTCCATGTGTGCCTGTTTCCCTTACGGACAGGTAGGCCAAAGTTTGACTTTCTGAAAGCGACAGCCGAACGTTACTTAGGATACAGCCCACGAATTCTGCGGACGATTGATAAATTCTTTGATCCTCCAATTCGCTGCTAGTCCTTCTCCAAGAAGTGCCGGTCGAAGTCAACCGGTACAGTGTTACTTCCAACAGATACGACGGGACTCGTGCTAATACCATCCAGACCATCCAATCCGAGTCGCTGTACGCGAATACATCCAACTATATCGCGATGGATGCCTTTGATAAGATCGTAGTGGGTAGGATGTTGTTCAAAATGTGGGCCAAGTGGGATCGTACCACATGGGTCGCCCGAGAAAAAGATATCTGGCGCAAAAATTCAGCGCCTGGGAGGGCTGTCGATACCACGGCAAGTGTGATTCTCCATCCCCAGCGTCAGCGAATTACATAGATCTAGGGAGGAATGGGAAGCAGAAATTGGGTTGAATCACTCGGTGGGAGACTTGGAGCAGTGTGCAAACTTTGAGTTGAGTGGTCTTGACCTTGCTTCGGTGCGTGACCTCAGAATTGCCAATTTACACAGTTGATAACACACAGAATAGTTGCCCTCTCACATGGCGAAGGTCTGTGTCTTTCTCCACACCAGACCTTCCACACCTGAATTTTCCATATTTAGGGCGAAATCGTTAAAATGTGCTCAGATCAAATGACCGAGTTCATAGCTTCATTTCCTTGCGCACAGGTATGCGTTCAGACCACTGCACTTGTCCATGTTGAATTTATCCCTCTCGGTCCATTATGAGGAGACAATGCGCGCTTTTTTAGCACGCCTTTGCAACTTTGACTCGCCAGATGCTGCCGAATGCATACCGGAAAAGACCTTTGCTAGGCGCGAAAGCAGCCTGAGGAGAAGATTCGCTGCAGACCTTGTGCATCACGAAAAGATCCGCAAGGCCTTGCTCCAGCTTCGGGAAATGCAAAGCATGGTCGACAGCGAACGCTTTCATGTGGGAAAGGCATGTGTTGTTGTAACTTTCGGGCTAAATATTTTTTTACATTACAGTTTTTATCAGGCAGAAGCTCTCCGATGTTGGATGCGGTTACAAAAAGGCATCGTTGCAGAGGAAAAACGAGAAATTTATGGTCCCTGCTCCACGTCTCGGAGAAAGGACGTGTTCGATTATGTTTCAAAGGGACATGAACTCTTCTCCCAATGGATTAACCAGACTCGCGTTCAATGGATCACAAACGAGAACGAGGTCTGGGTGAACCTTCTTGGTCTTGGAGTTCGGAAGGACCGCTCGCGCCTCTTGGGAAAACAGTGAGCGTTTGATTTCTACGTTTACTCGGATGACTTGATGAGTAGTAAAGATCGAATTGGATCGAAGATCTCCTTCGGTGTGCCCAAGAATGGCAAAGCGATGAAGCGTCCTCGGATGCCGTCGAGACGCCGGAGGCTCTCGACAAAGCAAAACAGAAAGTGGCGACTTGCCTGCAAAAAGTTCGTCGACGCGGCTTGTTGAGTTACACGAGTTATTTATTCAACGACTTTCAGCTCGCCGCACTACCATCCATTTCAGAGGATCTTCGGGGACGATTAAACCGAACAGCAGCAGCAATCGGACGGGAACACGTTACCATAAATATCAAATCGACAAAAGTACCGTTTAAGCGTAAAGACGGAGTGGGTAGGATTGCCAAGGCCTTCGATCTTTTCTCACAGTGGGCGGACTGGAGTGATTTCCAGTGGGCTGTTGGAGAATATATCGTTTGGAGTGAGATGCACCGCATCGGAAGCACCGTGAACAACAGGTGGACGGGAATGGATCGGAGGTACTTCGATCACCTCTAACGCTGCAAGGTCGACTCACAGTTCAAGTAACGCTTGGGCCGAAGAAGTTATCGAATTCATCGAGCACTGGACCGGTACTCAGGAGCTCAATTTGACCCAAAGACATGAAATCGCGTTTACCTTGCGCAGGGTTAGTGGTGTGAAGTACCCGATGACATTCCACTAATAGCAATGCTCTCTTATCAGCTTTCACACCAGGAGGTGATGACGGCCAAAATGAGTAGTCGTCTGGTTTCTGTAGCAGTCATGCTAGGAGACTCGCCCGACCTTCCACCAGAGCTAGTCATAAATCCTACTAAATTGGCAGATACCAGCAGTTCACTTCCCCCTCTGGATGCTAATGCTGATGCCGAGGCAATCCCGCGTCCCCGTTATGCCGGAGGGTCCAGTGACGTGCGATTTGGATATTACAAGTTCCGCGGGCGAAGAGAACCGGTTGCAATCAAGGAATTCCGATTCAGCAAACCTTACGGAGAACTGAAACCGGTGAAGATACTTTGTGCGACCAGGGTGATTCTGACGTGTAAATCAGAGATTCTCTCTCGAAGCCTTTACATGGGCGTATCTATCCAAAGGCGACAATTCCTTTGTTGTCAAGTTTTTCGGTGCCGACATCGGCGAAAATAATCTCCGTCTCATTAGTCGCTGGCAGACACACGTCAATATTGTTCACTTTCTCAATCTCGAAACGAATAAAAATCAAAATTTCCGTTTCCAAAAGGTGTGCCGATGTAACACCGTTTTTTCTGTCCGTGCGACTGAATGATCCCAAGATTTGTAGCGTCGCACATGCGATTTCCTGGTTACACTCCAAGAATATGGTCCACGCCGATATCAAAGGGGTACGGGGAACGAAATACTTTTATCATGACTGACGTTTCCGTAGTCCAATGTCCTCGTTGATGCGAAAGGAGTTCCAAGGCTCGCCGATTTCGGGATTTCTCGCCTTGTTCACGATACGATCGATGAGGTCGGAACCAAACCAGAAGTTGGTGTCCGCAACCCTGAAAATCGCAGTACTTTGAACGCCATGAAACCGTGGGATTCAAAGAGCCCACGTAAAGGCCACTTCAGGCTTAATTTTTCACATGGATTGATGATCACATAGAATTGAACACTGATAGTGTTTGCGCGACGAACACAAGCAGCGCAAGAACGAGATTCGTTGGGTCGATCAACTGGATGGCACCAGAGAGGTTCCGGGATTCCCCTGAACCAACCAAGGCAAGTGATGTGTATGCATTTGCGTATCTCGTCCTTGAGGTGAGTGCAATGGGCTTTCTTTATCACTCGATTAGGATTAATCTTTCATTAGATATTTGCCAATAAAGTACCATTCTCTGAGGTGAACGATAGGCATGTTATGGAGGTAATGCATATCAACTGCAGCAAAAGGGCATCTTCAGCAACGCGGCCCGAAGATCTCGAGGACCTCTTGTTGGAGGCTTGTAGTATCCCCAGAAGCCTGTGGGACATTGTCGTTGGATGTATGCGATTTGACCCTAATTCTCGTCCCACGGCAACGGCAGTGCACACAGATATGAAAAAGCTCTGAAGGATTTTGATATCTGCGTACTGCAGGCATGTATACATAATGAGGATCGTGGACGAAATCGACTGGGTAAATGCCTGAATACGAGGGAAATGAAGTTTTTGGATTCTCGTTTCTTCATGGTAGGCCGTTGGTTCAGTAGTACTGAAAGAAAATCACAATGTGTTGGACGCGCGCGGTCACGTGATTCGATGGATATACGAACACTTCGCAGATGCGATACTATACGCGTTTGACACATTTCATCCACGGGAAATAGTACTAGCTCTGGATTGATTTCACAGTTGACTTGTTGGTCTCAAAGCCGACAAATGATCAGTTGCTTCTACGTACTCAGATTTTCATGCCAAGATTGCAAAAGAGCATGCCTATAGACTATAAGTCAATTCATCGAAAATTCCTTGAACCTCAGGAGGCAGCTACTGGTACAACCTTATCAATTTCGGTGCCGGGATTATAACGTTTTGGGCCACGGTACTCGTCTTGACTTCGTGGCTTTTCCATTGCACGAATTTTTTGTTGCCGATGGCCAGCTCGCCCAATATTGCGCACACTCGCGAAGTGGGAACGATGAATGTCGGTTTCGGGGAAGGGATGGATACAGAGATGGAATGAGGTCGCAGAATCAGACTGCCGTACGATCCTGAAAACTTTGAGCTGAAGAATCCAGACCTCGGGAAAGTCGTTTGCCAACGTGGATTAACCGACCTCCATCCGAGCCGCAACCGTCCCGAGCGGGCGGCAGCCGAAGATTGCAAGGTCTTTCTACTTGTCGCTGGAGTCCATGGGCAAGGTTGACCTCGATTTCTCTCGTAGTCGTAATCTCTGCTCCTTCAGCCTCGTTGTCTGTCCAGGACCAGGAGGGACAATACTGTATCATTTCGACCAAAGGTTCACGGGGTGTCACCCGTAACCTTCATAGTTCACTGAACAAATAGTTCACTCCTCGGCAATCACGTCAAAATTTCCATATATGGAAGTCCGGCAAATGCCGGTCCGGAAATTTGCCATTTTCTTGCCTTTTTGGGCCCAAAAATCCAAACGTCACCGTCACCTAGACCGAAATTGTTCAGTTCACGGGCGGCCGTAACCCGTAACGTGAACCTTTGGTCGAAATGATACAGTTAGGCTCGTGACCAGCCTGCCTACGGGATAGCCAACCAATGTGGCGGGCACGGTTGCCGTAGGCAGGCTGGTGGGTCTCAGAGGCATCCAAAGGGCTGGGCGCGGAATGGAAAATTTAAGTTGTTTCCCACGCTAATTTTGGTGTGTGAGTCGCGTAAAAGTGATGACACATTGGCTTGGCGAGCTCGGCAATCACATTCCCACGCTCACTCTCGTGCAGCACGCCTTGAACGCATGTCACATTTACGGTGGTTCTGTGCGCTCAAATACAATTCTGAAGAGACAAAACATGAGTGAGGCATTTATCCAACTTGAACCAAAAAAACCGCTTCAAAATTGAATGAGAAATGGATATTTTTTTTTTAGGAAGGCACTTAAATTTTTCACTCCGTGCCCAGCCCTTTGGATGCCTCCGAGACCCACCAGCCTGCCTACGGCAACCGTGCCCGCCACATTGGTTGGCTATCCCGTAGGCAGGCTGGTCACGAGCCTATGATACAGTAGTTCAGTCCGGGTTCATCCAAGGTTTTTCCGCCCTCGCGCCCAGTGGGCCTCGGTTGGAATCTAATCGCGGCCAATGCGCCTAATGTAGCACGATTCAGTTCCTTGAGGTACATTAGCCCATATACTCCGAAGAAAGCATCCCAGTCCAAACTAGGAACGAGCGAGCTGTCTGTCAGAAATCAGTTGATGCATCGGCTGATATGCTCTCAGGGAGGCGCTCTTTTCATCCACCACCTTGTCGTTCTGTACAGTCCTGTAAGATCTCATCGAGATTATTGTGAATCAGCTTGACGTCAGCAACACGCTGGAATCAGCGATTCAAGCCACCTCTCCACAAAGTAAAACTGCACCATGGCCGACGTTGTTTGTGAAGACGAGGATCCGTTAGACTAGAGAAGCGCGCGCCTATTGAGCGGCTAACGCGAATGACACGGAAACTGCATCGGTGTCCGACATGCTATTCGGTCTAAGTTAGGCTGGTGCAAGTTATGCTTCCCTTTGTCACTCCGTCTTGGAACCTCCGAGCATGGAACAACACAAAGCCAGCGTAGAAGTGGCAAGTGTGCTGCCTATCGAGAGCTAGTGTGACACTTCGTGCGGGAAAATCCCTTAGGCGCTGGTTTACTGGTCTGACAGTGTCCGACTCGGAGTATCTCCGTGCCATTTGTCAGGGCGAGCCCCACGTAGGTGAAGTTGGGCTAATCCTCAATCCTCCTCGTGAGCCAAACATTCTTTACTCAGGTGGAATCGATATTGTTGACATTCGTAGGAAAATCCCTCAAACAGCAGGTCGCCTACCACTACACTAGCCATAAGCGCCGGGGCGGGAAATAACCACACTCTGAAGGAAATTGAAATGGACACTCAAAATGATCTAGAAAGATTTTTCGGGGCGCTTGAAGCTGCTTCCAGCGTTCTTAGAAATCTTCAGCAGCTGCTCTGTGCCTGGACTCCAGTGAAGTCCAAAGCGAAGCTGAGAACCCCAGTGCCAGACGCACTGACTCACGTCCGTTGAAACAGGAAAGATGCCTTCTGCATTGTATTGTTACTGGCCATGATGTGGAACTTGAAATGGAAGACGTTAGGCACTGAGAATGGAACAACCATAAATATCTGACAAGGTTCCTGGTGTATTCAATTTTTCGTTTACCCGCGCGCGCTAAATCTGGGCGCCTAAATGCTGTAAGCTGTCCCGGTGTATACGGAATATGTTGAGGCGCGACATGATGAATGCCTCGGTGAGGTTATCTTGCCTATTGCGGACAAATCTGCACGTATGCTCCTGTCGATGATCCTGCGCGCTATGCTATTTTATCTTGGAGGATATGCTTATTCATAGGATTCAGTTGAAAGTTTGCATGGAAGCGTTATCTTCTGCCTTGTTGTTCGTCATGTTAAATGCTCCTTGGGCTTCGGCATTGGAGTTGTACAAAAGGGTGGCATTGAAATGGTGCGGACCCAGGATCTCAATCCTCTTTAACACGCGCACTTACAACACTTCGATGATTTCTCTCCAAACTCTCATTGGATTGGCCATTGGTGCCTGGATGGCTTTCGTTGGTGTTCATGCCCAATGTCTACAGTTCGTCACTACCTAGTTTGGTCGTTTACAAGCTGATGTCGCCAGAAATGCTGGGTACATCGGCGGATACGATGCTAACACCGGTGTTTTCGTAGGAGCAATCGTAAGTTCATATCTGTTTTGCACGTCCCTGATCTGCTCTTAATTCGCGAGGTTACAGGCTACAGACCTCGTTAACGGGGTATTCAGTTAGTTCTGTTGAAATGTGACAACCCACGGCTAATTTCACTGGCAGCTCTTGACACGAGTGGAGACCCTTCCAACTACCAGCCGGTCGTTGTTTTCAGTACCAGGTGCAACGACGGGGGCCCTGTCTGGATCGAGTGAAAAAAACCCTGCCACAAATCAACTTGAACTAACTGGTGCCCGTAAAGAATTCTAAAACCGGTGAACCCGGTAGTCGGATACGTGTCGCTGATTTGCGGGACGACCCAGTGCGGCGAATGTGCATTTACCGGGTCTGTTAACCCATTTGTCGCCATGACAGCCGCGGACGGTAACCCTCGTGCGTATCGCAGCGGTTCTGAACGATTCCGATACTCATTGAATCATACTTGAACATCCTCGTTAGTTGGACAGTTTCCGACCCCGGGTTTTACTCAAAGCACTTTTGGTGCTGGCGCTGGCTATGGCGATCCCCAGACCCAATGCGGAGAAAACCAAGTCTGGGTCCTAGGGGGCGCTGTTGGGCGTCAGGTGCTGGTGCCTTCATGGAGTGAGTCCGCACAATATTTTAGCGAGGTCTCAATCACTAATGAGTGAATGCTTCAGAGGATCCCAGTGGCAGTGAGTCCGGCACTGAGCTTCTTGTCACCTAACTGACAGAATTTGAGCCTTACACTCGAACCTTATCGTTCTGCTGGATGAAACGCGCAACCAACGTATGTGCCTACAATGAATGTCAACAGTGACTCGAACTGACTCGTTCTCAAGTTGTCGTGGCGGCAAATGCAGCCACCTACTCGGCAGGCAACTCCGCTACAGTCAGGCAACTGGTATGAGCCACCCCGTAACTTATCGCATCACCCTCATTTGAATTCCAGGAACTCTCCATCTTCATTTGATTCTCGAGGGTTGTTTTCTTCCGTCAAGTTTTACATTCTTGCTTTCGTGTTGTTTACTATGAATGAAATGGACATAAGTAGGAAAAACATGGTCGACGCGTTCTGAATTGTTAATCTGGTGATGGAACCTCAACCAAAGCCTAGACCCGGAAGATGCCGAGTGGCGTGATCGGCCTCACGTGGTTTTCGTCTCTTCTTGCTGACAGTGACTGGTCGTGCGCCGACGGCGCGTCTGACGCCTAGCTAGTCCGCATTATCTTGTGCGGCGCCATTTCGATTCTGCGATGCCAATACCCTCTTGGCGACAATGATCGCCCACACCGCCTACATGAAAGCCACTGGACTGCCCATCGCACTGGAGTTGCGCTCCACACGCTGCCCCCGCCCACAATGCTCTCAACAACGGCTTCCGGACAACACTACATCATTCCTTCGTGTCGCCCGCCAACTTGGGGAGGCGGATGAGTTCCTGATTCCGTTGTAAGGGAAGCAGTTCAAGCTTCTTGGCGTTGGCGCGGAATCGCTTGCCCTTGGCTGTAAGGCGTGTGGGTGTACCATTCGGTTATTTGGTGAGCTGATATCCTTGTATTCATTTTTTCTTTCATTTCATCTCGTTCGTTTTTGTTTCACATACGTATTAGTTCGGTTGTGTTGACCGGGATATTTGCGCTTTTGTGTTCATCTTGCATCGCTGATCCGTTTTAGGCAGCGGTAATCCCTTGTGCATGCTCTTCGCGCGCGCCCTGTCACCAAGACTCCACAACAGACAAAGCTGCTACACCCTCTTTCTCTCCGCCGTCTCACCCCGCTTTTTGGCTCACGTTTCCCCATCCTCACGCGTGCAATGGACGTTTCCGGTCTTCAAGTTCCCGCGCTCTGTGCGCCTCAGCGACCCCACTTTGCATCAGGGCGCGTCTACGCCCTTTAACCGTGCTTGATTCCGAGGGGTTGCCAGGTGCATCGACGCGGTACCGCCATCCGACGTCCTCGGCCGAGGTCGGGTCATGAGTTAGCGTGAAAGCAATCAGGTACGGTGCCGTCGATTGTTTCGTTTTCATCATATTCTACTCTGAGACCGTTGTAGGTGTCGATGTTGAACAAGGATAACACGTTGGAAAGCTGCTGTAATGCTCGCACTTCACCGAGCTGTCGAAAACATACGATTTCGATTTTGATACGATCGCCACCACCGCCATGATACATCTTCCTACTAACATTGATACGAATGTGCACGACTGCTGAGAGCGCTGGATCTCGCCATGTCACTCTGTTTTCTGTCAGCGCACCGTTTCTTTGCCAGTGCTCTGCAACTGCTTCCGGAAAATCCAATCCACGTCGACAAGACGTTCTCGACCGCCAGGTACAACCAATCTGAACGGCACAACCCAGTCCACCCCCGGCCAGCACCATGTCCGATGTCTCTTCTTTGGGGCCCCAAGGACACAACCACGGATGGGGTCGATCCGTACGTCGCGCACGCAGTCTATGTTCAATGAGTCATACACTTCTGCGTAGTTCCGGTCGATGCCAGTGGTCCTGTGCCGCTCGGTGCCAATTGGAGCTCGAACTTTGTCTTGTTCGACTTCATTGACTAAGGCCCCCGCGGCGTGCCGCTGATCAGGATTCAGCTCAATGGGCTAACATCATCACTGGATATACGAACACTTCGCAGATGCGACGCTAGACGCGTTTGACGCGTTTCATCCACGGGAAATAGTAGTTCTGGATTGCCTTTCATATGTTGGTCTCAAAGCCGACAAATGATCAGTTGCTTCTACGTACTCAGATTTTCATACCAAGATTGCAAAAGAGCATGTCTAGAGACTATAAGTCAATTCATCGAAAATTCCTTGAACGTCAGAAGGCAGCTACTTGTGCAACCCTATCATGTCGGAAAATCCCAGACGGAATACAACGGATGACACTAGTAATGGCTTAAGATGGTTCATAAGCCCACATGATTCACCACGCGTGCGGCTTATAACACATTACGATCCATTAAAAGCCCATAATCCTGCTCAAGCCGTTATAACCCAAACAGAGATTTTCCAACACAATTTCAGTGCCAGGATTATAAGGTTTTGAGCCGCGGTACTCTTCTTGACTTCGTTGCTTTCCCATTGCACGAATTTTTTGTTGCCGATGGCCAGCTCGCCAAATATTGTGCACACTCGCGAAGTGGGAACGATGAATATCGGTTTCTGGGAAGGGATGGATACAGAGATGGAACTAGGTCGCAGAATCAGACTGCCGTGCGATCCTGAAAACATTGAGCTGAAGAATACAGACCTCGGGAAAGTCGTGAGTTTGCCAGCGTGGATTAACCGACCTCTATCCGAGCCACAACCGTCCCGAGCAGGCGGCAGTCGGAGTGGCGAGGTCTCTCTACTTGTCGCTGGAATCCATGGCCAAGGTTGAACTCGATTTCTCTCATAGTCGTGATCTCTGCTCCTTGAGCCTCGTTGTCTGTCCAGGAGAGACTGCAGTTCAGTCCAGCTTCATCCCAAGGTTTCTCCGCCCTCGCGCCCAGTGGGCCTCGGTTGGAATTTCACCGCGGTCAATGCGCCTAATGTAGCACGATTCAGTTCCATGAGGTACATTAGCCCATATACTCCGAAGAAAGCATCCCAGTCCAAACTAGGAACGAGCGTGCTGTCTGTCAGGAATCAATGGATGCATCGGCTGATATGCTCTCAAGGAGGCGCTCTTTTCAGCCACCACCTTGTCGTTCTGTACAGTCCTGCAAGATCTCATCGAGATTATTGTGAATCAGCCTGGCGTCAACAACACGCTGGAATCAGCGATCCAAGCTACCTCCCCACCAAGTAAAACTGCACCATGGCCGACGTTGTTTGTGAAGACGAGGATCCGCTAGACTGGAGAAGCGCGCGCCTATTTAGCGGCTAACGCGAATGACACGGAAATTGCATCGGTGTCCGACATGCTATTCGGTATAGATTCGGCTGGTACAAGTTAGGCTTCCCTTTATCACTCCGTCTTGGCTGGAACCTCCAAGCATAGAACAACACAAAGCCAGCGTAGAAGTGGCAAGTGTGCTGCCTATCGAGAACTAGGGTGACACTTCGCGTGGAAAATCCCTTAGGCGCTGGTTTACTGGTGTCCGACTCGGAGTATCTCCGTGCCATTTGTCAGGGCGAGCCCCACGTAGGTGAAGTTGGGCTGATCCTCGATCCTCCTGGTGAGCCAAACATTCTTCCTTCAGGTGGAATCGCGACATTCGTAGGAAAATCCCCCAAACGGGAGGTCGCCTACCCACTACACTAACCACAAGCGCCGAGGCGGAAAATGAACCAGACTCTGAGGGAAATTGGAATGGACACTCGAAATGATCTGGAAAGATTTTTCGGGGCGCTTGAAGCTGCTTCAAGCGTTCTTAGAAATCTTCAGCGGCTTCTATGTGCCTGGACTCCAGTGGAGTCCAAATCGAAGCTGAGAACCCCATTGCCAGACGCACTGACTGACGTCCGTTGAAACAGGAAAGATGCCTTCTGCATTTTATTGTTGCTGGCCATGATGTGGAACTTGAAATGGAAGACGTTAGGCACTGAGAATGGAACAACCACAGATATCAGACAGGGTTACTGGTGTATTCCAAGTTTCGTTTACCCGCGCGCGCTAAACCTGGGCGCCTCAATGTTGTAAGCTGTCCCGGTGTATACGGAATATGTCGAAGCACGAAGTTATGAATGGTTCGGTCAGGTTCTCTTGCCTATCGCGGCCAGAACTCGCTAAATGCTCTGACCTGTTGACGAGCCTCCGCGCTACGCTCTTTGATCATGCAAGATATGCCTATTCTCAGTATTCAATTGAACGTCTGCACGGAAGCATTGCCTTTTGCCTTCATGATAAATGCTCCTTGTACTTCGGCACTCGAGTCGTAGAAAAAGGGTGGTATTAGAATGATGAGGACCCAGGATCTCAATCTTCTCTAACACGCGCACTTACAACACTCCAATGATCTCTCTCCAAACTCTTGTTGGGTTGGCCATTGGTGCCTGGATGACCTTCCTTGGCGTTCATTCCCAATGTCTACAGTTCGTCACTACTGAGTTTCGTCGTTCACAAGATGAGGTTTCACGCGCAGAAATGCTGGCTACATCGGCGGATACGATGCCAATACCGGTGCTTTCGTAGGAGCGATCGTAAGTTTATATATTGCTTACAAGTCACTGTCGTGCTCTGAATTCGCGATGTTACAGGCCAGAGACCTCGTTACGGGAACATTCAGTTAGTTCTGTCGAAATGTGACAAGACCCATGGCTAATTTCACTGGCAGCTCTTGACACGAGTGGAGACCCTTCCAACTACCTGCCCGTCGTCGTTTTCAGTACCAGGTGCAACGACGGCGGTCCTGTCTGGATCGAGTGAAAAAACATCCTGCCACAAATGAACTTGAACTAACGGGTGCTTGTAAAGAATCCTAAGCCCGGTCAACCCGGTCGTGGGATATGTGTCGCTGATTTGCGGAACGACCCAGTGCAGCAGCGTATGTGCATTTACCGGGTCTGCCAACCCATATGTCGCCATGACACCGGCGGACGGAAACCCTCGTGCGTATCGCAGCGGCTCTGAACGATCCCGATACTCATTGAGTGATACTTAAACATCGTCGTTAGTTGGACAGTTTCCCACCCCGGGGTTGACTCAAGACACTTACGGCGGTGCTTATGACGATCTCCACACTCATTGCGGAGAAAATCAGGTCTGGGTCATAGGGAGCGGCGTTGGGCGTCAGGTGCTCGTGCCGTCATGGAGTAAGTCTGCATAATATTTTATCGGCGTTTCTTCCGCTAACGAGTGAATGTTCCAGAGGATCCCAGTGGCAGTGAGTGCGACATTGAGCTTCTAGTCGGTGAACTGACAGGATTTGAGCCTTACACTTGAACCTTCTCGTCCTGCTGGATGAGACGCGCAACCAACGTATGTGTTTGCAATGAATGTCAACAGCGGCTCTACCTGACTCATTCTCAAGTTGTCGTGGCGGCAAATGCGACCACCTACTCGGTAGGCCGCCCCGCTACAGTCAGGCAACTGGTATGAGCACCCTGTAACCTATTGCATCGCCCTCATTTGAATTTCAGGACCTGTCTATCTTCATCTGATTCTCAAGGGCTGGTTTCTTCCGTCAAGCTTGACACTGTTATTTTCGTATTGTTTACTATGAATGAAATGGAGATATGAATCCGGCGAGAAAAGATTATACAGTTTATTCAAGTCTGCATTGAAATTGATGCGGCGACAAAAAACCATGTCATCACAAGATCAAGACACGAGCCAGTCAAACGGGTTATCTCTTGCATCCAGAGTGGGAGGAACCATACAAATTTGGAAGGTGCACAATGGTCGCCGTATCTTGTTCTCCTCTCTTGCGACGCGTCAAAATTTCTGCTAGCTTTAGGTGGTGAGTCTTAGACACGAAACCTTTTTCTTTGAAAGAATTTTGCGACGTTTTGGGGAGCTGTGCATCTCTTTGTCTCCCCATTGTCTACTTTTTATGCTTTGTCGCTGTGGTATTTGGGTTTTGTTTTTGTTTCGCCATTTACAAGCACACTTTGACCCGCTTTGAATCATGAAACACACCGTCCTGCTCTCCTTCGTCTGAGAGGCCAACCTAAACGTCTCAGGTTGCAGGATTTGCGCTTATAAACGAAGTAGGGAATACATGATCAAAGCATTTTGAATTGTCGGCGATGCAAGTTCAAGTATCAACCAACGCCTAAACCCGGAAGATGCCGAGTGACGTGATCGGCCTCACGTGGTTTTTCGTTTCTTCCTCTTGACCGTCACTTGCCTCGTTCGCCGACGCGTCTCACGCCTGGCCTGCATTATCTTGTACGGTGCCACCCTCTTGGCGACAATGATCGGACACGACGCCGACATGAAAATCACCGGATTCTCCATCGCACTGGAGTTGCGCTCGACCCCCGCCCCCGCCCAAAATGCTCTCAATAACGGTTGCCTGACATCTTCGAATCGTCCACCAACTTGGGGCCCGCTGCGGACGCGGGCGCCTTGATTTCCGTGCAAGGGAAGCAGCTCTTGGCGTTGGGCGCGGAATCGTTGCCCTTGGCTAGAAGGCCTATTTGGTGAGTTGAGATCCTTGTATAGTGGTAATCCCGCGTGCATGCTTTTCACCTTAATGCCATTCTTGCCACCAAGACTCTGCAATCGGCAAAGCTGCTACACGCTCCTTCCGCTGTCTCGCCCGGCTTTGGGCTCACGTTTACCCATCCTCACGCGTGCAATGGACGCTCCCACTCTTTCCGTGGTCTGTGAGGTCCTCCCTGCACCAGAGCGCGTCTCCAGCATAACCGTGCTCAATTCTCAGGGAGATGGTGGAGTTGGCGATAACGAGAGGGATTCTGAGGTGCGAGTGGATCAACGCGGCACCGCTATCCGACGTACGCGGTCGGGGTCGGGTCATGAGTTGGCGTGAAAGCAATCAGGTACGGTGCCGTCGATTGTTTCGTTCTCATCATATTCTACTCTGAGACCATTGTGGGTGTCGATGTTGAACAAGGATAACACGTTGGAAAGCTGCTGCAGTGCTCGCATTTCACCGAGTCGCCGAAAACATACGATTTCGATTTTAATACGATCGCCACCACCGCCGCCATGATATATTCTCCTAATAATACTGATATGAACTGTATATTGCTTTGTTTTCTGCCAGGGTATAATCATTCTGTCAGCGCATCGTTCGTTCACCAGTGCTCTGCAACTGCTTCTGGAAGGTCCAATCCACGCCGACAAAGCGTTCTATAAACAGCCAGATACAACCAATCTGAATGACACGACCCAGTCTGTCCCCGGTCAGCACCATGTCCGATCGCTCTTCCTTCGATTGGGCCCCAAGGACACAACTACCACGGATAGGGTCGATCCATACGTCGCACACGCAGTCTGTGTTCGACTAGCCATACAATTCTGCGGAATCCTGGCCGATGCCAGTGGTAAGTACTGTGCCGCTCAGCGCCAATTGGAACCCGAAGTTTGTCTCGCTCGACTTCGTTGACCAAGGCAGCCGCGGCGTGCCGCTGATTAAGATTCAGCTCAATGGGCTAACATCATCACTGGGTACAGAGAGACACAACAACTTTTTTCGGATTTAGTGGTCTATATATCCAGCTGTCGAACAAGTCTTGAACAACATCCAAACACAACAAAAGTGCCAAATCGAACTTTGTTTATTTGTGACCCTTGGCCTGGGAATTCGAGACCAAACATGCCATATCGGAAGTGCTTCTTTTTTTTTGCTCGTCTGCCCTTCACTTTGGGTTCTCCACCATCTTCTCTTTTCTCGTCACTGCCTTGCTCCCTCTTGAAACCCACTGCATCGACCAATGCCTCCTCGTTCCACGGCGGCCTCTCAGAACGCGTTGATCAAGGCGTTGATCGATCTGCATCTCAAGTCAGAGAGACCTAACAAGCACACGGACCGGGTGGCCTGGAACGATCATTTCGAGTTCGATATTGAGCTGACCTACGGGAAATTTTCGTACGAGTCCAAGCAGTTTCCACTGTTGGAGAATATTAAGGGACACGACTGGGGGGATATCACCTGGCTAAATCTGAATATCGCCAATCGAGCCAAAGAACTGATGCATTCAGAAGGCGTGCTGATTTCTCAGTCATTGGAGAATCTTCACTATGGTGATTTCGAGAGGAAATGGCAGGGACTGCCCCTGGAAAAAAAGAAGGACCTCGCGTTGGAGGGCCTCTACCGCGGTGCCTGCAACTGTCCGTGGGACAACGGTCGAAAGAGTTGCCCGGAGTTGACCATTAGCAGTCTTGTCGGGGACGGGGAGTATAGCTTCATCAATCTTGTACGCCTCCTCCAAAATTGACCCTGAAATGCGACGCTCACACATTCTGTGAAGCTCAAACGAATCGTGGAACACGATCCTACGGGCAACCGCCGTGTCCGAGAACTGTTTCGCTTCAGGCATCCCTACGTGGATCATCAATTTCGATCCTCTGACTCCGCCACGGAGGCCGCGAAGGCTGGATTGTATCTCATTCAGATCTATCGGACGTTTTGTATCGTCGAAACGCTGAAAGGGATCCTCAATGCATACGTACGTCGTCCCAGAGATTAGCCCCACAGTTTCCTGACTTTTGACAGCACGGCGTCAAGATGACTTCCATGGTTCCAATACAGACCGCCTTGCCCGTCCGCCACGGAGAGAAAGCGGAAGCCCGTCAGCGACAGCTCGCCGAGCAGGATAAGAACTCGATCTTCCAGGAAATCATTGTTGACGACTCCCAATGCAAGGAGATGGCGGCCATCAGCTACACTGCGTGCCAGGGTTGTCTCGTCAAGACTAACCGAAAGCATCTCAAGCGGTGTGCTCAATGCCAGAGTGTCTGGTACTGTTCTCCGTATGTACCGCGACCGATTCATTGTACCACCACGCTCACCTAGCTTCCAGCCAGTGCCAGAGGAAAGATTGGCCGGAACACAAAAAGGCTTGCGGGAAGACGACTTTTGTCCTTCCGTCCCCCCGAGCGGTAGCGCCCGACGAATTCATTGGCTGTCCCGTTGCGATCCCCGGCTTTGTCCGCACGCCTGCGCTCTGGCGTCAGATTTGGTACCTCAGCAAGTCGGACTCTCAGTACTCTGACTATCATGTACGTCGAACCTTGCTTTCCAGAAAAGCTGTTTTAGCTGACCCGAATCGCAGTTTGATTCTACCAGTAAACCGGGCGACACCAGTTCTCTCCGCATTTCCCGTCCTCCGGGCGGTAGGTCATTTAGTGTTTGTCTAACAACGCGTGCTCACCCGGTGCTTTCTAGCGAGACTTATTTTTCTTGTTGCGCGTCGCAGAGCCATGGCATCGGGATCTCTCCCCGCGATCTTCAAGATGCTCGAGATTCTGGAATTTGAGGAGGACTCGGGAATAAGGACTTGGACCCACGCCCGCTACCGCCGCCAGTTCGAAATGGAGTACAATATCCAGATCACGCCCGAGGCTATCAGAGAGGCGAAGGGGAAATTTTCCCCACCGACTGCGACAGAGCTGCAGGAGGAGGAGGAGTTCCTACGACGGCGTTGGGCGAGCGTCGCCCACCTTGGTGAACCAACTTTTGTCTTGCACACTCTAGCGGCAAATCGATTCCGCTGGGGACATCAGCGCGTTATAAGTACTTTTGTATAACATTTGATATGTTTCATGACAGCTATCCATATGCGATTAACCGTCCAACAGCACCTGGGAGGGCCATTCGGCCCTTCCACTGCGTATCTTTTCGACTCGACGCTCGGTCGTGCAGCATGACCAGTTCGTAAATTCTTTTGGGCCGCCGGCGGGCACGGAGAAAAACTCTGGTTTAGGTAAATAGAAACTGGGACCTACTTGGTGCGGAATGCAATGACAAGTCGTAGACGTCGTGCAAATGAGTGGATAAGATCGCCTCTATGCACTAGAAAATCAAGGACAGAGATGGCTGTGAATTCTCCATTGATTGTCGACATCACTTAAGTTGAATCCACATTGCACGCTGGATCGCAGAATCAATAGGTACCAATGAATGAAATCGGCGTCAAGGGCTTGGGCAAAATATTGGGTTGGGTCTAAAGTGTCCGCGCGCTGTGGTCAAGGGAGCCGACGAAGCGCCGCTGGTTCGCGTGGTGAAAAATCACTCGTGTCGGCATTGTGGTCGGGATTATCTTTACTGGGCTTTTTTGCTGCGACAGCACCACAACTCCTCAAACATCTTCCTTGAAATCGTGCGTTTCAAGTTATTTCGCTTTCTCATCCCATAAGGAGGTTCGTTTCACAAACAACCGAACTCGGAAATCCCACGTCTCGCTCGAATTTCTGTTTGATTTCTGTTTAATTTCTCGCTGGTTTTCGTAACGGATCGGCAATTTAAGCGAAATGGAAACCAACATCGTATACGGTTTTCGGTACGTTCTTATATTTTGCCACCTCTTGCTTCAATACCACTGCAATCGTTTTTTGCAGGTGAGAATACGAACACGGAACACCACCGGCAGGCGCGCGGCGCGGCGCGACCCACGTGTACGTTTTGATGTGATGCAAGGAGATAATCGCTGCTGTTGCCGTCGTCGACCATGGCCAGCGCCGAGCCCTCCTCGCTGTCAACACCGGGTTCTTTGTCTCTCCCCGCACCCATACCCGCACCGGTTGCATCCCCTCCTGCCGCCGCCATCGCCGTCCCCGGCACCCGCGCAGGCACCGCCCTCACCCTCGCCTCCGCCAACACCGGCTTTGACCACATATTCGGAAACCAAATCGCCCTCGCGCGCACGGCGTTCCGGGCCGACAACACCCCTTTCCACCTCTTCGGCCTCGGGCGTCTGTGCGTTCCTCGAGGCCGCGTTGGGGATGGAGAGCGGGGGCATGGCCGAGGCGACGCGGTTGTTGGCGCTAAGCGAGGCGGGGTCGAAGAAGGCTGTCGCTGAGAGTAAGAGAACCTCTAGTACGGGAAGTGATGGGAAAGGGGATGGCGGAGGACGGTTTGCGGCTGGGTTAGAGTACGAGATTTTGCAGGCGGATGCGGTGGTCCTGTTGGGGTTGACGCATGCGCTTTCGTGCGTTGTCATTTCCTTTACTTTTCTTTAAATCCTGCCATTTATTCAGCTTGCATTTATTCAATTTACGCAGAGAATCATACATGGGCTATTTCCAATGCATGTACTCTCTCAATGCCGCGCACTCAAAGTTCACCAAGCTCTATAAGACCGTTTTCCCCGCCGGGCTCCACGGGTACTCCTCCACTTCTGCCGTAAACTCTACCTTCGCCTCGCCGTCTAATTCCTCTTCCGCCGGCTCCTCGCGGAATCCCCCTTCTCTCACTGTGACGACTCTCTCCGATGAGCCACCCGTTACAGCGCCGGCACCGGCTGCGCCCACGCCTACTTCAGCGACGAGGTCGATATTCGGGCGTTGGAGCGCTTCGACAGCGTCCCCCCCATCCAGCAGATCGGCTGCGAGCAGCCCCAAGGTCCTTACATTTTTCTCTTTTGGGAGTTGCCAGCTCACCCGTGCGCACAGACGAAACCCTCCGCCTCCCCTACACCCCAAACCGCCGAACAAGAAAAAGCCGAGCGCGAAAGGCCGGCAGAGGGCCCGGTCGAGGAGATCGTTTCCGGCACGGCGTTCGATGCGTTGTGGTTCGCTTGCGTGTTCGTTTGCTTCCTGTGCGCGGATTTGACGCGTGGTCCTGTCATCTTGATGGCTGCTTATTACTTGCCCTTAATCCTTGCGGCATATCCTGTCCCGAATCCTCGGGGCACATACGCGTGGATTCGCGGTGATGCGTACAGCGCGTCATTGGTTTTCCGCCCTCTTTTTTTGGCAATACTTTTCCTGGACCTTCGTCTTCCACCGGGCTTTAGTTGTTCGAACTTGTTGCTCCGAATTTTCCATTGCTGTTTAAATTCTTGTTCTCTCACTTGACGGGTGGCACGGCGTCCGCCGGGACAGCCTCTCGATGGGCCTGCCCTCGCTCCTCGGGCACGCGCGCCGCTCGTCGCTATATCGCGCGCAGGCGACGCTGTTCAATGCGTATTCGGACAGGCTCGTCCTGATGTCATTTTACGGCGTCTTCGTCGTGTTGTCGGGCTATCAAGCAGACGAAGCGCGCACGGTGCGGACTTATAAGGCTGTTGTTGCGTATTCCTTCATTCCTCCTGAGTAATCCTGATCTGTCCGTCGCACAGAATCGAAGCGCGGTATCCGACGGGTGCGCTGTGGATATTGAATCGGGTTCGCCTCCACGCTGACAAGGCTGTGGTTGATATGAACGCTAATGCACGCTGCTCAGGCCAAAGTCTTGCGCATGTCGAATGACGCGGAGGCGGCGATCGCGGTGCTGCAGCGCGGGCTGCAGGCGGAGCAGACGTTCGTTCAGGCGGAGACGTTGGTGGGTTTTGCACTTCCCTCCTCTCTGCCTTGTTCGCTCTTCCATTTCGCGGAGCAAGCAGCAGGCGACGCCCATGAATACTCACGCGCTTCACCAGCTCGTCTTTGAACTTGCGTGGACGCTTCTTTCACAACGGCGGCACCAAGAGACGGCAGACGCGTTTGTCCGGTTGACAAAGCTGAATTCTTGGTATGTCATTCCGTCATTTACCCTCAAGCCGAGCTACTACTGCGCCGAAGTAGCCGTCTACTTTGCTGAAAACTGCCCCAGGTCCCACGCGACATATTACTTCATCGCTGCAGGGTGCTACACTACGCTGGGGAACCGCGACAAGGCGCAGGAGCTGCTCGATGCGGTGCCGGAGCTATTACAACGCAGGAAGGCGGGAGGGAAGAACGTGCCGACGGAGGTGTTGATTCGGAAGAAGTGTGCGTCCACCAACCTCTTTCTTCCCTCCGCGGCATTTTTGGCGGGTGCTAACGCAATGTAGTGGAGTTCTACAAAGAGAAGCAAAAACGACGTGGTGGGGACCCGGCGCGCTTCGTCGAGGCTATTACCATTAGTCCCGCAGATGGTGTGTCTTTCATTCATGTTTTTCTCTTTTCCAAGTTACAATTTTTATTTCAGAGCTGGGGATATGTGCGTATCGTACCGTCTTTCCTCGGATTGCCCTCTATGCTGACTAACATGCCTGCAGTCTGGAACATATACCAGCGCATCAACGATGATGTCGCGAGGGCGCACATTACCGAGCTGGCAGCGATGACGTCGCCTGTGGCGGTTCCGATCCCGAGTCCGCTCCCGTTTGTCGCTGATGATAATGCCCAGGTGGGTCTCTCGTCTCCGAAATTTGATACAACGCTCTCAGTCACTTTGCGCAGCCCAAGAACAGCCCGGAACTCGACACGCCCGACGAAATCGCCTCCGCGCACTGCTGCTCGGAATCATGTACCGCACGCTACGCATGTATGCACCCGCGCGCGCATTGCTCGAGTCTGCACGGAGCGCGCAGGGCATGAAGATCAGCACGTGGATCGCGGGCGTAGCGCTGTGTGAGCTTGCCGTGACGGATCTGAAGGACGCGGATGACGCGACTGAGGGTACTGTGAAGGGCAAAGTCGTAGAGCCACTAGACAGCCCATTCCCTCTCGTGCTGTTAGGTCCAGCACCTCTACACAGGATGATGATTTCTATTGTAAAAAAAGAGCACCAGCAAGTTCTATTCTCGGGTTGTCTTATGGATGCGAATTTATTTGAGCAGGAGAGAACTCAAGTGCATTTGATTCTTGGGTTCCCTGTGCACGTGCGTTGAATCGAATCAGTTGTGACGGCGTTTAGGAATTAACAAGACCGCGGTGAGCCGTTCCGTGGCCCACCGCTTGGGTTGAAGAAGCTGGACTAGATGAAGAATGGTATATTGTTGGGTCCTAAACAAAGAGAGACACAGGATTGGGGCGTTAATGCCGGTGTTTCAAAAGGCTTTAGACGTAGGGACAGACAGACAGAAGGTATTTCATAAATAGAGAACTCGAATGACTTCAGATTCCTGTATCAATTTATCCGAACTTTGGGACACCTGTCGGGCGAATTCATGTCTCCTGTTATTTTTATTTTTATTTTTGGAGACGTTCGAGGGAAATGAATGCATTTTGGCCCTGCCGAAGCTCTCCGAGTCCCTTCCACTCGCTAACGTTTAGTTGAACATCGAGTTTGGACCGTGTGAACTCAAGTCACGCGTTACTCCTGTTACATCTGGAAACACGTCTCTCTCTTGCACCACTAAGTACTTTCTTTTTTGAGTTGCATTCTGGCATGATTCAACCACCTCAGCACACAAATGGGGCGCTCTAGGCTCGTTTCTGCGACAATCTATTCCGAGATCGGTCACCGTAAATCCTCAGACGATTTGGGTCATTCCATCGCCGCGCGACAAGATTATGGCCTTCAAACCGCCTAGAAACTGGGCACTACTGGGTTTCTTCACATCCGTATACAAGAGAAACTCGTATTGTGGGCTGCGCGCCAGAGGGTCTTATCCATCCGGATATTCGGGAGGCAGTGTCAGCGCCGCCCTCGCCTGGTTTTAGATCCACGTTATGTCGACATCTTTTTTTTTTCCATTTCGGGTCTCAGAAACTTCTCCCGCAGTATCAAGATGCGCTCCGTCTCATCCTGTTATAAATGCGACGCCGCTCCTTCGGCCATTCGAATCCGACTTCAGACCGTTCTTCTCGCCCGACCCTCCTCGCTCAGTTCCAAGGCGATGCGAATTCCCGCGTCGACCGGGCGCCGCGTCTCTCCTCCTCCCAGCGCTTGGCGTGCGCTGGTTGTCTAGCTATTTCTTTTTCCAGAGCAACCCTTCGTTCTAGGCAGCTAGGCCTTCCTCATTCTTTGTGCTCCTTGGTTAGAGTGTAGCATGAATACCAAATATCGCGAATATTCGTGCCAAGCCATTTGCAAATAGCAAATATTCGTATTCGAGAATGGCTGTGGCTGTGCTATTCGCACGAATGCGAATATCAGTTTTCAGGAAAGTTGATATTCGTGAATATTCACAGCTGTAATACACAGCTAAAATTTCAATCAAGTATAGTAAATTTAGGTCTGTTTAACACATCCCCTCTTTGGAACCATAACACACTTCATTTACACCAACTAGATCTGTAATTCATATGCAAACCAACCACTTTAGAGACATCTTTGCTTTGACAACTGCTTGACAGGTTGACAGCAAGTGTGATGATGGTCAATCAAATGGTTGAACATGCAAGACCAGGGCTTGTATGAGTCTTTGACAATGTTTGAACTCACAAGATAACATAAAAGTGTCCTCAGCAACTTATTGGTGGCTACTAAACCCCCAAATCTCCAATATATTCACTGAATATTCATATTCATGAATATTCGCGAATATTGCTGACTGAGCAACGAATATTCGCCATCAATACTCGTACGAATGTGAATATCAATTTTTAGGTTTTGGTGAATATTCATATTTGCGAATATATACTCGTGCTACACTCTATCCTCGGTGCCGTGTTGATGAGGCGTGTAACGGAACACGCATAAAAACACCAAGTTTTTATTCATTTCCATGACTCGTCTGTATGGTGAAGTGAAGATTAGTTTGGGGGTGTGTGTCCGCCCTAGGACAGCACGCTGCACCATTGACGGCCGAAAGCCAGTACGCCTACCATTAACTGCTGAATGACTTAGCGATCTGGCTGGTAAAGCCAGAGAGCTCCGCCGGGAGGACGTTTTAGTACTGGGCTAGGAGTCGCGGCGGCAAGCCGAGGCTACATGCGCCAGAGGTGAAATCACTAGGGGAGAGAAATAGCATCTGGCGGGGACACCTTCTAGCGGAGACAGGAACAGTCTCTAGAAATGGGATAATAAGGCTGGACTAGGAATAAGAACACCTCCCGCTAGTCAAATTTACTTTTGACTCGCGGCGGCATGACGTCCTGGCACTCGCCATGGGGGGCTGGGTCGCCTTATTCAGTTGTTGCATCGCTCACGGCAGGTGGCCGACTGGCGGTTGCTGGCACAACGGTTGAGTCGTGACCAGCGGTCACATATGGTTCACTTTCTATGACCTCTGGACGAAGGGAGAGCACTTAAGAAATCTTTTAGAAAGGAACACAGACACTCCAACCGCGGGTCAGGACGACTCGCGGTGAGACCCGCCGACATTAGAAATCTCCGGCATGAGGGACTTCCTGCCGCAGCAGGATCTCCTGCCGGAACACTTCCATCAGCACTAGCGGGGACAGCGAAAGTCCTTTCTGCTATTGGAGGAACCCAGACAACGAGCACGCCATAAGGCGTCAGTGACCCGAGTGATTCGATATCTTTGAAAGGGGCCTCCCGCCGCGACATAAGAGCCGCCGCGTCTGCCCTTGAGTGCGCCTCTCGCGTAAGAGCTGCCGCTCGAGACCATCTGTTCATAGTCGAGAGGACTCCTTGTGGGGAGCGTCGAGTCGCCGCCAGTGAAATAAAGCCCACTTCTCGAGAAAAGACCTCCGGCCGTTTGAGTAAGAGCCGCCGCACCTTGCCTACGCCGCTGCCAGTTGTCGCGGACGAGCTGAGTAGAATCTCTGTCGACTGACGGTCTGCCCAGTGTCTTCCGACTTCCTTGGCTAGCTGTCGAAGTACTGGTTCTCAACGATCACGGACGGTGTCTTGGATAGGATAAGAGTGTCCTATTGAACCCGAGATCCTCCTGCGGTTAGTAGTCCCTGCTACCCAAGACAGAGCGTCCTACCGCTGCTGTTACAAGACAGAAATCTACTATCTTGCACACCCTTTTAGAGGGGTGATACGTACCCTACCTCCTCGAACACACACACACCGCGAGTATTGGAGTTGGAGTTGTGAATATATAGTACCGGAGGTGATAGATTTCAGAGTTTGGAGTAGGTTCCAGTTGGTGTGTCCCACTGCTAGTCCTGCGCCCGCTCGACCTCTTCGCGTTTCGATACTTTTTGATATCCCAGCTGCACCCCCAGTGCAGCTTCATTAGTGTTCTGGAACCGCTCCGCTACAGCGCTACATCCGCGTCATCGCGGCTTGCCATTGATTCAACTGTGTGGTATTTAAGCCGTGTGTCTTGTCTTTTTCATCTTTCTTCGTCTGGAAAACAACGATAGCATGCAGAGATCTTCGTCCTCGTCTTCCCTTGCCTTCCGCCTTTGACGTCCACATCCACCTCCGCCGCCGTAATTGTCAACATCACCTGCGTCTGTCTACCTCGATCTATAGCTCTGTCCTTGCTTTTACCCACATCGCCTATCGCTACGCACACGCACAACGGCCCGCATGCACGATGCCACTGCTACTGCCGATGCCCTCTTCACATTCTGATGTGCGCTGCATGCCGGTACACTCATCGAAGCCGCCTCCCCATTTCTTCGCCCCTCCATCTTCACCACGCCCCGCTTCTCCTGTAACTTGTGACTGTGGTACTGCGACCGGACTACAGGCATGACGCCGATTGGAGCGACCCCCCGAGTAAATTCCGGCGTCGTGTGGCGCGCGAGGGCGGAAGTAGGCCTTCCGTGTGGCGCGTCACGGGTTTGCGAGGAGGAGAAGGGCTATATATGCGCTGCGTGGGCGAGAGACGGCGTGTGGGATGTACGGATACTACCGCACATGTATCGCACGAGCCCATGCAACAATCTGAGGGGAAGGCTACCAGTGTTCGCGCCCTGCACGATTCCTGGCATCAATAGAGAATCTGTCATTCGCTCACTCCCTTTCATAATGCTCAGCTTTGTTTTTTACCAGCAACAACGTCCCTTGAAGATAGAATCGCCCGCTCCGGCCCTTCCGCCGATTCCCAATCCGAGTCAGCGGCTGCGCGAGAACATCTCCACCTCGAGCTTGTAGGAGCTGCCAAAACTTAGGTCAATCTGGGTGGTATTCCAAGTGGTACAGGTGTCCTACTCAAAACCTATGAGGGTCAGATTGTACATTTAATCGGCCGCAAAACTTTTCGGTGATTTCGGAGTTTCTGCAAAATAAACGCAGCTTTTAGCGCTATCCCCGCAAAACAGACAGACGCCAATCAGCGAGTTCATCTTGCGGGGAAATCAGTGATTCCTGCAAGATGAAGTTGGACGCCCGCAAAATATACAACCACCACGCCTGCAAAACTTTTTATGGTCTGCAATTGTTCTTTCTGATTTTCTACAAAATTTTTTGATGGACTCAGACCTTCATTTAGATCGTCTCACTGATGAGTGCTGGCACAGTGTCGACACAAGAAGCGGCAATCGATGGAAATAGTATAATCTGGGACGCTTGATGACGAACCAACCGACCGGCTAAGCGCGAGCTAAACACCTAAAGAGGCAGCTGCACAAAGGAGGGAAGGAAGGGACAAAGGCGAGTTGCTTCAACAAGCACTGATGCCGACAAATGACCGGCGGGAACGGAGGATGGCAGCGGGAACGGCGGCGAAGCGAAATGTGGGCGTAGGCAAGTCGAAATGAAGCGAAGCGAAGCGGGGACGTGGACGTGGGCGATGATGAACGAATTGACTTGAGCTGCACGATGTCACGTTCAAGCGTTTAGAGGTCGAACTCTGGCGAAGCAGAAGGGTTCGGTGGGCTCTTTGGTATGAGGCTCGAAAGAGATGGAATAAAAGACTAAGGAATACAGTCGAAAGTACTACTGTTTAAATACTGTACTACGAGTCGTGAGAAATATACTAGAACAATAAGACCGTGCGACTGTATGTATGGTCCGATCAAATATCGTTCCGTTAACATGTGTTCTGAACAATAACCACGCCATGACAACACGTTTGACGTGTGTCGTTAATTAATGTCCGGAACTCTGGCGCTGCCTCCTTGTACTCGCAAGGATAGAGCCACCGCGTGTAACACGCCCTGTTGCCTGCCCTCTGAGGGTTCTGACGTTGACTTATCCTTCGTCTACATACATCAAATCTGTCTGGCGTCTATTCGTGTTATCTTGTCACGTGTTCGGCGCTTAGATAAGATGTCACGAAAAAGGGCAAAATCGTGACACACGATGTGGGGGGCAGAAAAGTGTGTATTTTGAAATAGGTACAGGCTATATAGGCAGCTGTAACTAGGGAGATGAAATATAAAATATGAAACAGGTGGGTATCCAGGAACAAGCAGAAATATGAAATAAGAGTGGGGGAATCAGAGATAGGAAGTGGGAAAATAAATAAGCTGAAGGGAACATGTGGAAGTGTCCGAAACCGGGGAGATATGCAGTGAAACAGTGAAATAAAAGGAAATAGACGGGGGCCTGGGCTCGGCGAGGCGTGGTGAGGCTGTGTGGTTGATGCGAAGGTCGGAGAGCAAAGGCGATGCGTCCGGTGACAAGCCAGAGTGAGCAAGGGGAAAACAAAGTCGACACGACGCGTTGTTTTGTTCGGATGTTGATGCCAAAGTGATCGGGCTGTGTGGGCGGCTGGCGTGCCAGCATGCACGACATTGAACCTCTCCATTCTCGTGAACCCTATACAACTAGACAGGGAATGATCCCAAGCTACATGTGAGGCTGGTATGTGAGATCAGGTTCAAGTCTGCTGATAAATACTGAACAGCAAAAGTCTCCAGAGGTGGGTTTTGGTGCTGAGTGGATCTCGTAGAAAGCAGCTGGGTTGCAGATGCTTCATACAGTAGCCGTGAAATTCTATGCTTTCTACAGCACGTCTCTTGAAAATTGAACATGCCCAAGATGACTGAGCACTTTCACAGACACATTCAATCATACCTGGCATTTCTCACACCAAACCGCACATTCCTGTCAGGCAAGCAAAGCATTAGGACTGGTCAGCTGTGTCACCCTCTTCCAATCCAAAACTTATACACGCGACTGTGATGGGCTTGGATTTCAACCACCCGTGAAGGTCTACAACTCTCCACATAATTCGGACTGTTCCATGGCCAACCGTTCAGTTCAACAGACACGATGCAACCCGGAAATGGGTCCGCTGAGATCAAAGTGAAGCTAAATTACATGGTACATGGTCAGAGCGCGCGACTGAGGCATAAGCCGTGGGAATACTTCATCAAAAATGATAAGACAAAGGTCCCTTAGCCGACCGCTGATTGTTCCAGACTCTCATGACAGGGTTCCCTAAGGGATGTCATGAGAGGCTGGGTCACGAGACTATGTGTGGCATGGCTTGTGGCATGAGCCTCCTTGGGCTCGGCCACAGTACAACTTCTCACTGTCATTATTTCTATCATTTCCCAATAATGAAGCTTCCCTCATCTCTCTTGTCTTCATCGTTGTATACCTACATTCCAGATCAATGTTGTCACCATAATTTATCGCATCAACAGTGGTTGAACCAGGAACAATTCATTTGCTGTAATCATGTGCGACCTTTGCTCAAGATGCCATCCAATATTGTTGTACAGATATTTTATTACTACCCTATCTTTCAATGGTCAACAATCTATTGTAACAGCAGAAATTGGACGAGTCCACCATCAGGTAAATATTATGCGGCTGGATTACTTGCATGCACGAATGCAGGGCTGCTTCTTCCAACCCTTCTATCTGACTGCGAGGGCAGGCTGTTAACATCGATTGTTTTCCTGAGATTCCACCGCTTTGGTTCCTGTCGGTGCCGTTTTGCACCCGGCTCGACATGGGAATGTACGCAAGCCAGGTTGCATGGAAATGCTCGTGCCCAGGGAGTTTTGCACAAGCCAGATTGTGTGCAATCAAATTTGTGCTGGAACCAATTTGCACAAGCCATTATTGCACAGTTGGGCAAACTGGCTTGTGTTGGAAATTGTCATTGAAAATGGTAGGCTTTCAATTCATGGATTCCACCACAGAGCATCATTCTTCTTTCATGTAGCACTTGAGACTCCAGAATCAAGTATGTCTAATTTTGCTGCGACTCACTGTCATGAATTGGACCAGCACATCCTTTTTCATGAGCTTTTTTCATGAACAACCTGACAACGTGTACTGACATGTTGTCATCACATGCAACACAGGATCTATCAATCCCACAGTTGAAACCTGTTACCAGTCGATGGATTGCCCAGGGGATAACACATAGGGAACAATGCATACTGTAGGGTGGTTTCAGTTTAAACCACCACATTGCCAATGTGAGAGGTGGTTTAAACCAGTTTAAAGACTTGAATGCAAGAATGGTTTAAACTGCTGGTTTAAACCAGGTTTCAACTGCTGGTTTAAACCAGGTTTCAACTGGTTTGAACCGCTGATGGTTTAAACCGGTTTGAACCGTTGATGGTTTAAACTGCTGATGGTTTAAACCGGTTCAAACCAGTTTGAACCAAAAATGTGCATTCAACACCTCCCAGTTTAAACCAAAAAAGTGTTCCTGACTAGAGGTGGTTTACAGCTGCTTGCGGAATGATCAAATGTTTGTTTCAACATCAAAGCCTTGTATTTCACCTATATCTCAGTCAATTCTTGTCCATTTCTCTTGATATATATACTGGTATAATGGGGCATTAGAGGCGATCTTTCCCATATATAAGTCCGTGCTATTCTAATACTTTGACATTTCAAGGTTTCCGACCGAATAAAATCCGGATCAGCACATGAAACACATTATTTGTCCCAAAGCCTTTAAAAACTTTTCACGGTGGTCCTGAGCACTTGACATATCATTTGGATTGTCTTAGACACGTTTTATGCGTCATAATTGAATCCACCCTTGAGTTCAGCCCAAGAGACCTTCAATTTCTAAAATTTTCAGACCAGTGATACTTGTATATAGGCCTGTGCGCCTCGCATGCCCAATTTGAACGGTATATATTCCATGCCAAACGAGCAAGAATTGAGAGAGATATGTTCAAAATACTGGGGAACACGTTTTTTTATGTTAAAACAAAATTTTTGATTGGCGCCCTAGGTTCTGCAAATAGCTGTAAACCAGCTTCTGGTTTGATGGTTTGAACTGGTGATGGTTTAAACTACATCAAGTTTGAACTAAAATTATTCAACTCACCTTGATGAATCCAAAATCTATCTTCTCAAGTTGACTCAATGATTGTGAGTTGATATATTATTTCATTAACCCTATCTTTCTTCTCTGTCACCTCTCAATTCTTCTCATCCTTTATCCCTCAATCAATACCCATAATCATGTATTCAACCCCAGTTATTTCATACTCTCCAAGATGTATATATACATGAATACCTACCAATACATCTCAATCTTTCCCCTAACCAACCCATTCCAGCCTTGCTCTAAGCAAATGCGCACAAGCCCTTGAACCTTTGCCAAGTAAGTGTAAATGTTTCACACTTACATTGTGCTTCGGGTCAAGTGCTCGAGGATCTGCCCTTGGAGTTCAAGACAAACCAATGCATTCACATTTTATCCTCTGTCCATAACATGCAGCAGCAGCAGCACCAACCACCATGGATTCACCACAGTGCATGACATTTTGACATATGATGAGAGTATCAGCATCATCCTATGCTGACACTGGTCATGCTGCCCTTCACTGTCCCACCCCAGTCTCTTCCACAATCTATCATCTGTTCCCCCCATCTATGCCTTGATAAGCCCGTTGAGTGTGGCATATCAGCTGCCCCACCAGCACATGCAGTCACAGTGCCTCCCACCTCTGCTGCCTTGATCACCTTCCTTGAAGGCATGTCAACATACGGATGCAGTGCAAATCTCTCAGGCCCACTGCTTTTACAGTTTCCAGATCATGATGGAGAGCATCCACTCTGAGATCACTTGCTGCTCATTGATACATATATCAAAGATCTGGCTGAGCACAAGTTCCTCTTCAAAGTGAATTTGAAATTCTGACAGTGAGTACTCTGTATTGTCTTGCTGCCCAGGAAACTCACCCATTGTCTCTATCTCATTTGGCCACTTCTCATGGCAGTGGGCAAATGCAAATGCAAGATGTCTTCTATTCATCTTGTCCTTGAGCAAGACTTCTAGCCTGCAGGTCATTTCTGTTTATTTTATCCTTACATCTCACTGCATGATTACTGTATTCCATTATCTATCATGTACTCTCCTGTAGACATCTTGTGTATACTGACACCTAAAATAATATGTGCTTAATACATGCTTTGGTGCATTTGAGGTCCAGATGAGAATTCAAGTGGCTATAGAAGTCAAGGCTTGTATATAGAGCTAGGGAGACATTTGAAGAGGGGTCAGAAGCACTTTTTTTGGTTTAAACTGGGACATGTTGGATCCACTTTTTTTTGGTTCAAACCAGTTTAAACCGACTAAAACCACTGTTGACAAACAGGCATTAAACCTGGTTTAACCCAAGTTGCTGTGTCTGGGGATCATTTGATCGGTGCCCCACCTGTGATGGGCACAGTGACAAGCCCTAGCATGCAGGAGGCTTGCACACACCATTCTTGTATATACTCGGCTCACTGTATCAGCACCAACTACTCACTTTTGGGGTTGTACACAAGGAATATGCCAAAGACGTAATATGCCAAAGCCAAAGCTCCTGCAGGACCTTGTCTTCTACCATGTATTCTTCTTCCATATGCATTTGGTGCTGTCAAGACAAGTCCTGAGACAATTTGGCTGATCACCAAGACAGATTTCGAGAAGTAGCTCAGGACGAGATCTCTTTCACCTCACAGCTTGGATGCGCCACTTACACGTGAGGATCTGGATCTGGGGTGTGAGATGGGATGATGTGCATTGTACATTGCCAATGCACTTGTATCAGGTCTGGGCCTCCTGCGGTCTCTAAAATGCACTGCAAGGCTCAAAATTGTGATTTGTTTTTTTTTTGATTGCCTACTGTCATGAATTTTGCAAATTGCTGTGAATATAATCAGTCCCTTCAATTGAAATAGCAAATTAACTCAAAAGATCTCAATCAAGCCAGAATCCACCTTGACCAAGATTGTGCTGGCGATTTTTTGGTTTAAACCAGTTTGAACCTGGTATAAACTGGTTTGAACCACTTTGGTTTACTTGAGCAAAATCAGAGAGTTTGTGGTGGAGCCACCAGTAGCCACCCAGTGGCTCTGGAGGTATGTGGTACCAAGTGGCTCCATCAACTTTACGTGGTGGGATGTCAACTGGTGGCTGAGCCAAAAATGGCTGATGGCTCATTTTGAGGGGAATGCACGTCACTGCACCCGCCAGTGGCACCACATGCCGAGCCATCAGGTGGCTCTACTGCAAACTCTCTATTGTGTTGAGAATTTTTTGGTTCAAACCGGTTTAACTGGTTTAAACCATGATGGTTTGAATCAGTTTAAACTGTGATGGTTTTGAGCAAAATTTGTGTTGAGAACCTTTTGGTTTGAACCGGTTTAACTGGTTTGGGGTTTAACCAGCTTGACCGGTTTGGGTTAAACCGGTTTAACCAGCTTAAACCAACCCTTAGGTTGGCTGGTTCATCAGGAAAAACCTCCCTCTAAATTCTTCGATAAAATTTCTTGTGGTCAATTTTCTTTTGACATTTTGTGAAACTTTTGTGAAATTTCGTTGAAAGTCGGCTCATTTCTTCACATTTTCCCAAACTCGACATATTTATTATGCCGATTGGTCACAATTTCAGCTGGATTTCAGATCTTCCTTGGATCTTCCTAGTGGCGTAAGTGCTTCTAAGTCACTCGGTCGGACTTGCAGACATGTCACATCCCAGGTGATGGTCATGATACTGCAATGCTTATGAGTGTTTCCAGACAGTAGCAAGGCAAACACTTGTTATAGGCAAGTGCTTATCCATCACAATAAATGGCAGAAAAATCCCTGCCTAGGAGAAGCTTCATTGCCGAGGACGCGATGAAACTGTTCAAGTCATTAAAACTCCGACCTGTCAATGTGCTGATTGACAGATAGATCATGGGGTGATATTGCCACGTCACGTCCTTCCTTCTCTTCTCCCTCACCATCCTCTGCCCCAAGCTTTCTTGTACCGACTCAGGCAACCTCAGATCTCAAAGTAACACTACGGCAACCACCAATATACCCCAATGTCAGCTCTAGGGATTGTCCTGTCCAGCCGTCAAGCCCCCACAGGCCTAGCTCCCTGCTCACCTGCAATGTCGCCGCCTCAAGGCTCTAGCCCCGTCAAACACCTCAAGGTTCTTCAAATTTCCTCAAGCTTGCTTCAAAACTTCTTAGGCATCCCTCAACAACAAGCAGCGCTATCAGCTATCCGACAGAACTCCGTGGCGCATGTGGCGGGGTTTACGAGTGTCCTTGTGCCCCCCGTACTTCTGTTGGTCCGTGTGCTGCCCACCCGTTGCATGGTACAGGTTTCTCTTTTCATATTCCAACTCCTGCTAATTTCTCTTTGTAACGCCCCCAGTAAACTTCTCTGCCGCCACGTCAGGCCGTTCTTGGGACAAGAGTGTCCGGTATGATGTCAGTTTTCGTACCTCAAATTCGTATTACTAATCCTACAATCAGTATATGTGTGCGGGATATAAGGCTCACGATCTGCGCATCAAATGCCGACCTACAGCCGAACCTCTAGACCGTCATGCTAGTCTAATCCCAGGCCCAGGTATTTCTTTGTCCTATTTTTTCCTTCAACGAGCATACTAATCAAATTCCATGGCAGAAGACATCTCGCACCTGACCTCATGCACAGTTCGTGTTTGCGGACGGGCCGGGCTGTTCTTGCTCATTGCCATTGCCGGCATCGAGAATGTGTGAAGACACGTGATTGTCTGCATGCTGGAAGGCTGCGCTGGATCTGCCCGCCACCGAGTTGGCGCACACGATCGCTGATGTGGTACCACGGCAGTGTTTTCATTTAGTATACATGTTTTGTCCTGTATGATAGTTGACTTGAATACTATTTACTTTGCACATTCATATGGATTTGGACTGTCGGGACTGAAGAAAACGAGAGTACAAAGCTCAAAACTTTTGCCAAAAGTTGCCAAAAAATTGCGGAAAATTTTAGGGGAAAACATATTTCTGCACACAAATGGCCTCTTGCCTTGCTGCTCACTCCATACAGTGATTTTCACACAAAATCCGTGAAGAGGTTTGGTATGCTTTCGGGTATCTCGGTCCCCACACCCAAGTAATCGAGTCTTTTTTTCTCCCTTGACAGGCTCGCAACAATTTCGTGCATTCTAAGATTTAGGGATACAAGCGCAACAAGACCCAGAGCGGCGATCTGCAACTCACTCATACGCTGTGAATGCGCAGTTCAAGGCACTTAGGATTCCTCGTTCGACTCGGGACTGGGTCACCCGAATTGTCTGCTTCGTTTTTTTTTTCGGCCCCAAGCCTACATATTTCCGAGTTCAACTCCCGATCTGGGGCAGTGCTCCGCATCTGGCACCGACCGAAGTTGAACCTTTCTCCCAGCCTCTGTAACCCGAAGCTGGGTTTTATTTTTATTTTTTTTGCTGATGAAGCGCATATTCCCCGAATCAGTTCAACACCAGTATGAAGACCTAGCGCGGAGCTGTTGAGTTTTGAGGGCGCATGAACTAAATTTTTGTGCTTGCAATCCCACAGTTCTGTTAGGAAGATCTGGGTTAAAGCAAACCAGCGCTCTATCTCGCATCATCCCGAGGCGGCAAGTGGTAACCAGCAGATTCTCAACAGGAGCGATCCGCACCCGCCACCTGTAGCCGATAGACTCCGGCATTCGTGGGTTCCCCGAGACTAGGTCATTATTTCCCTCAGGTCAAAGTGACTGTTTGTTGTTTTGTCGACTCAGTTGAACGTACTTGGTACTAATACAATTCAGTCGTAGGGTCGTCTGTGGGACTGATATCGCGCGAGTCATTCGGCTTCTTTGGCCGGCTCAGTCATGGTTGTGTCTCTTCCTCCGCCGAGTAAGTATAATTCCACCCGATGGCCACGTACTTGCGCGCTCAATTATTGTTAAATTTACTACCGGCAGGAAGACATAGTGCGGAATAGTCCACAGCTGAGCATCATAACCCGAGGCTAGTCAGCGAGAATCTCTTTGCTGCCATGGCAAGAACCGTTGGGTATATCATAGTCGAGTCGACTGCGCTGTAGCGTTTTGGTCACATTCTGAATCTGGGTTTTGATTTATACGTAAGGATTTCGCGCCCGCCAGCAATAAGACCTAGTGGGGAGTAGTCCATCACAACTGGTTTCTGTTCGAGATAGGTGAGATTGTAGCTAGGTCATTCGAATCATGTCTCATTTAGCCTGCCAACGACCAGACAAAATCTCTCACTCCGGAGTTCGCTTCACTGCCCATCCGCAGACCTAGTGAGGAGAGGTCCGCATCCACAGCTGGCTAACAGGCTCTTGAGAAATTTTAGTGGGATGTCTCGTTCGATTCGAGACTGGATCATGATTTCCGGAATGTGCAGAAGCATTTTTTTTCTTCGCTTTCCTGACGCAAAGAAATTGAATTTGAGGAACAGGGACACATCGCATTCTTGGCGAATTTGAATTGGGACAAGTAGTTGGCTACTGAATCTCCTTTCTTTTGCTCAGACTGCTGTTTTGTTCATCTAGGGATTGTGGAACGGCGACCAATTTTGGCTTCGAAGATTCAAGTATTCTCCGGTTCAACTCACCGCACGATAGAAGACCTAGGGCGCTGGTCCGCATCCACAAATCGTGAGTAGTTGGGCATTTCGGGAATGTAGGCGGGATACCTCGTTCGATTCGGGGCTAGATCATAGTCTCAATCCTCTAAATATTTTTTTCTGCCAGTCGCCAACGGCTAGAAGTTTTGCGCCCCTTGCACCGTTGAAACTTTCAGTTCGGGAAGAACACCTCGAGTTCAATACAAATGGTGAACTTCGCAGTTGTATGGGAATATTTCGGGCATCTCGAGCTTATTGATGCTTGAGACCTTTTTCCTTTCCCACAGGCTGACGATAATTGCACACATGCTCGGGTTCAACAATGCATACACCAAGAAGGCCAGTGTTTCGCACCTGAGAAATATTCGGGAGATCCGTAATTATAATTGAATGGGATTGATTCCCTGTTCGATTCGAGACTGAGTGCTGAGTCAGGATCGGCACGCGTTTTTTTTTTTTTCTCATTGTTAGCTGAGGCTCACGATGCACCCCAAGATATCTAAATATATTACCAAGTTCAACTCACGATCAGAAACAAGGCCGGGAGTGGTATATAGTTCGCAAGCCGGCGGATATTTCAGGGACTCTTCGTTCCAGTCGCGGTTAAACCGAAGGTTGCCAGAATTCGGGGTGAGTCATGAGGATGGGCCGCATGTTCCCCAGTTCGAGTCACTACAACAGGAAGGCCTGGCGCGAATTGGTCCGCATCCACAACCCGTAGACAGGTCACAAGGACTGTATTTTCGTGCGTTTCTCGTTTGAATCGAGCCTATGTTATCCGACGGCCATGACTGGAAGCTCTTTGGGCTTCCAGTTTTCCGCGAACGAGGAAAATCTGGCACTCTACTGCGAGTACACAACCGATACGTATGGCACGTTCGACATTAAGAAACTCTGGCAGTAATTTCATTTTGTGAGCTGTATGTTCGGGATGTAGATGATGCGAATTTATCTGGGCAGTAGAGAACTCAGGTCAATCTCACTAGCGGGTTTCCCGCTCCTCGAGAATCGAAAATTCAAAGTATCATGATCTACACTATGTGGACAAAATGATTGACCGATCGGTTTTTTGATCGGCCCGGCTCACAGAGGCAATCTTTCCTTTGGGTCTCTGAGAATAAACTGAAGCCTTAGGGTTGTAATATAACCCACCAAAGTGTTGGATTCGTTGGCAAAGCATTCATGGAGATATGTGGCTGAAAGTGCTCTGCATCAGAATACTTGTGCAAACAAAAACTACATATGATGTAACAACACGCTGTTTTCTCGACATCAAAAACACATCTGCCTTATTCCTCTGACCACTGTTATCTGCACTCTATGAGCTCTACCCGTGGCTCCAAACTTGATCTCAACCAAGAAAGCCAAGATCATACAGTGGATGCGAAAAGGAAGGTCCTACAAATTCATTTGGGAGCACTTGACCGGCTGTCACAATGTGTTGGATTCTACCATCTACCAGATAAAGCAGGATGATAGTGACAAAGAGAACTACCATGATGTAAGACGCTCTTCAGGGTGGCCCCATAAGCTGCAGCCCAGAAATATGCGATCAAAAAACCCATCAGTCAATCATTTTGTCCACATAGTGTAATACCCGAGACTAGTACTTTCCGGGGCCTGTCGGGCAAATTCATGCCTCGTATCATTCTTGGAGGTCCTCCGGGACAGGGAACACGTCCAGTAATCTTCCCGACCCGTTGCAGCTCTCCAGTCCACACGCGAACGTAACATCGACTTTGGACCGTGTGAACTTGAATCACGCGTTACTGTTGCCACGTGACAAAACGCGTCTCTTCTCTCCACCACTCTCCTTTTTTGGGCTCGCGTTCTGGCACGATTCAACCATCTCTGCAAACAAATTTGGCGTTCTCAGCACCTGGCTACGACCATTTACCCTGAGATCGACCACCCAAATGGCAGCCACAGATACTGAGGCGATTTTGGCCGTTTCCGCCGCGGCGCGACAAGATGACGGCCTTCAAACGGCCTTCAGACCGGGAACCCAGTATGGAGATACGCACCGTCTCGTTCGCGACGCCACGCCTTTGGCCATTCGAATCCCACCTCACACCGTCCTTCTCGCGGGATCCTCCTCCTTCAATTCCAAATCGACCCTCCTCCCAGCCTCGACCGCGCGCCGTGGCTCTCATCCTCCAGCGCTCGGCGTGCGCTGGTTTTCTAGCTATCTCCTTGTTCGGACCACCACCTCGTCCTAGGCAGCTACTCTTCGCGTTCCTCGGTGTCGCGTCCTGTGATCGCTCTGCCACATCGCCGTGTCCTCGTTATTGCGGCTTTCTCGCGTGCGGGCTGGGTTCAGCGCGGGTGGGATGCATATTGCGATTTGACCTTGCGGTATACCTTCCGGCCCGTGCGTCTCATCCTTTTCATCTTTCTTCGCGTCTGACGCTTCTGGCAGCCACATCCTCCAGGCAGACGGTCCCGGCATGAGGTCTCTGTGCTCGTCTTCGCTTGGCTGCCGCCTCGATCCACCGTCGCCACCGTAGTTGCCGATGTCTACATCTGCGATCTCCACCTCCGTTCTCGCCTCTATCCCCATCGGCCTTCGCACTCTCACCCGGCCTGCCGGTGCCCTCTTCGGATTCTAGTGCCCGCTGCGCTCGTATGGGCTACGAGGCCGTCTTACTGTCTCCGCCTTCAGCCTCCGCCCTCTTGCCTTCGCCCCCGCTTCTCCTGCGGCGTGGGACTGGGACTGTGGGATATGGATGGGAACACGAGCGCGACCATGAGGACAGTGCGAGCTACTAGGCCCCTTGGCCGCGTACGCGTCCGCCCTTCCATCTCGCTCCCCTCCGCTTTCGTACGGAGGTATGCGCGGCCGAGGGAGCACGGTGGCCGGTGCGGGGGCTTGGCGGAGGATGGAGGTCAAGGTCGAGGAACGGCGACAGCGAGGGCCAGTTGGGAGAACGAGGGACGGCGAGAAGACGAGGGAGGGCGAGAAGACGAGGGAGGGCGAGAAGACGAGGGAGGGCGAGAAGACGAGGGAGGACGAGAAGATGAGGGAAGGCGCATGCGGCTGGCGGATAGGACGGGAGGACGCTGGAAACGGGGGGTGAGGAGGACGAGAAGGGCAGTATGCGATGGGCGGCGCCGGGCCGAGGACGAAGGCAGGACGGGTGCCCGAGGGAGCTTGAACGGAGGTGCATGAGGACGACGATGAGCCTCAACGCCGTTCAAATCCCGCGCGCCCTCTCTCGTCTCTCGTTGCTGTCGAGGCTCCACCTCCGTCGCTGCGTCCCGCGAGTCCGCGGCGAGGAGAGCGCGAGCACTGTCCCCGCCCTGCGCACGATTCGGATTCCTACCAGTATTGCATATGTGTGTGTGCGTCTTTCCGTGTTCCATTCTCGTCATGAATCTAAATCGAATTCCTGTGCTTTATAGCTCGGATTCCACTACTACTCGCCGGCTACGCTTCTGATTCATTTTCAGGAAGACATCGCGAATCGCTCGTTCCGGCCCCTCACTTCGGCCCCCGTGATTTCGTTCTCGCCCCTCTCGCGATTCCCATTGCGCGTCTGCGTTACATGGGAGTTGCATGGTCTCGAGGGACCTCTGCTGCGGCTCGAAGGTTTTGCGTCTGTCCGGGTTCAACGTGCGCTGTGCGCAGTCACGTTCCCTCGCGACTCGCTGCGTCTGGTCCTCAGCATGTTACCCGTGCAATCCTCCACGTGCTTCGTCCAAGTCCAAGTCCAGAAGATTCCCGCATGCAGCTCTTCTCCCGTTCCTTCTCTCCTTCTTTCCTTCCTTCCTCTGACTGGGATTTTCGCTCGACGGCAACACCGACTCGACCCGATGGATGCAGCACCCTCGTATGACACGCCCCACCGTCTTCTTCGCCCATTGCCCACGTACACCACTATTCTGGGGCCTTGCGCAGATACCTTCTCGGCGGCCAGGCTTCGAGCGGCTTTCAGTCCTTCATTCGCACAGCCCCCCACACGCACATGGTGCTGGACCGGCCGCGGCGGGCGGCGAGCGGTGCGACGCGGTGCAGCCCCATGACGGCTCGACGAGGCAATGCGGGCAAAGAGGCGAGGAGGCCAAGGCGCGGGTAGAAAGCGCTCCGCTGGGTGCACCAGCTTGGACCACGGAGTGCAACTCGTGGTGGCAGCTGACAGGTGGATTGGATGCAACATGGCGGCGAGGGACGGAGTACGCGAGGGGAGGGAGCTCCACACAGAGTAAAGGGGAAGGAGCGATGAGTTGGCGACTCGGGATCGCAGCTGACGTGTCGATGCACGCCGCTGGGGACGGAACGGGGCTTGTCTTTGCGCGAGCGAGATAATTACGTGCCGTCGTCGTGCTATTCGGGCGCACCCGCAGCTCGCGAGATATACGACACAGAATGTGACAGGGCGCCTTAGGCTCCGTCGAGTCTCGAGGATCTTTTTCCCGAGGCTCCGTCCCGTTAGTTGCATCGTCACTTTTCTTTCAAGTACATTGTTCACCGCTACCTTTTTTTCCCTCCATGTATCTTATCGTTTTACATGTCCCTTTAATGATTATCGACTTCAAGCGCGGAGCCTGCATCCCGATTTGGAGAAGGTGCCGTCGGCGTCTGAAGAAAACACTTGCACGTAGGTCTGCTTTCACAAACATCACTACCTCGGCTTCGGTTTGAGCGTAACCCTTGGTTGCCGCACCGCATTACGATGGACTTATGTCATTGTTTTTAGGGTGATTCTATTTGGCGCCCCGGGCGCTGCTTATAAAGTTGATGCCCCTTTCCACTCTAGGCAATTCCCCGGGCGGCACATGGTACGGCATAATGTGATGAGAAAATCGTTGACCACCACCTCATTTAGAGCTCACTGGCTGTGAAAAAAATCGGGGACATGCATTCATTTTTATGCTATTGCTGTACTGAATCTCTGGCAAATGTGAGCCCTACAATGTACAGGACGAATGAAAGAGGCCGTGACAATTTTGTGATGCTGCCGGATCGCCGCTTCTAATCCGAGGCGCATGCTCAAAACATTTATATCCTCCCAGAAGCATACTCAAAAAATCTGAAAATATTTGATTGAGGTACTGAGAATGGTCATTGCTGAAAACTCGATTATTCGACATTCAACGACACTTGCATGCCTTCTAGATAAGTCTAACCTAGCCGGCTTTTGCCGAATCCTGGCCACCGGGATATTACTCAAAATGGAAGAGGCGTTGCATTTTTAAGCAGCGCCGGGGGCGCCAAATAGAATAATTCTTGTTTTTAATAATCATGTAGGGGCTATTTTCGCGACCTCCCCCATCACTGTCTTACTTTTTCAGAACTGATGAAATTTAAATTTCAATACCTTTTTGTGATTGAAAATCAAATTTCGTTAGATCCGGCCCGGTTTTAGCCGTTTTATTAGTAAGCGAATCTAATAAGATTAGTGGCTGTACTGGGAAAGCATTATGTAACAGAATTCACTTTCTTTATTCCACTTGCGTTCCAGCTCCTGATTCCTCAGTTTCTGATGTGGTTCAAAGATTGCCAGCCTCCCTACCATTCACAAGCAGAATTATATTTTTTACATCAATATTTGCTCTATACTCGGGCATCTTTTGAATCATCGACTCTCCAATCAGTTTACGCACCTCCGACTTGTCTCATTTTTTACAGGCCAGTAGTACCTTTGTCAATAAGCCTTTTAATTATCCCGATTTTTGCGTTCTCTCAATCAGTGGTGAGTTTCTTTTCACTTGAACTCTGGACATAAACTGATCGCATTGTTTGTTTGAGACACGTCGGCATGCTCGGCATTTATGGCCGCGCAAATCTCCTGAATTGCATATTCATTTAATTCAGTGTGTCAGACATCTGTCAACTTGAAACTGGGATCAATACTCTCTTTCTCTGCTACCATCTCATCTCGCACCCCGTTATGCGTAAACAGCCCATTCTATGGCTCGCTCTTTTGCCGGTCCTAGCCAACACTACATCGCTCTATGTAGGCCGTTCATTGGGTCATAACCCTTTTGGCCGATTTCCTGCGACGGCTCGTACAGCCCCTGAGATTGACTGGGCATGGAGTCTGAGAACTCCTGACAAACCTTTGGCTCGCACAGCCCATGCAAACGCTTGTCCCAGAGTCTGAGAACTCGGTTACAATGACACATCTGCACTTATCGAGTTCTGTAACTTTCAATTTTGGACCCCACCGCCTTGCGGTCTCCTTGATATATCTTTCGACCCCAAGCAGCATTCCATTATGCCCTACGTGCATGAACCACCACCACCGCCCTTTTTTTTTCTATGTGCTTTCAATGTGACTCAACACTCAGCATTTTTGTCTGTGTATGTCTCTGATTGCAATTGGATTCCATGAGTAATAGTATGCAGGGTTTGGTCCCTTCTGCTCAAACCCCAGCACAGACATCACGATTGGCAAGTTATGTCTCGTAGGCTGGAACATGAATTTTGTAACCGCTCATACCAATGAGCCGAATTGCGCTCCCTAGTCAATATGAATATCTCAAGGGTGTTCCCTTGGTGGTCGACCACCCTCTCCTTTCACAAGTGCTATGTTTCCTGGTGCGGTCAAATTCTCGGGCAGGAAGGTGAAGATGCGAAAATCTATTGGATGGGGTATGATGCGGCGTGTCTGTCATGATAGATCTGGGATGGTGTCAGCATGGAATCAAGATGGTATGGAGCTCTCAATTGCCTCGGTCCCTGTGTTGTGTCATCTTTGTGCAAATCTGTAGATGAGCAAAATGCTGGAAAACAACATCAATAATACTGTATCTTTTCCTTCAATTCGACATGGGGGGTGACGTGTGACACGTTTTACCTATTCGACATTTCGGCAGCTGCCAAATTTGTGCTTGACACCTCGGAAATTTCGGCACTCCAAACGAAAAAAATTCGAAAAATTCACCTTTTTGGCAGTTTCCGGCGATTTTGGGGCTTGCGTGATGGTTTGGAGGTTCGACAGAGGCTCGCGCGACACGTGACCTCGACCAAAGTTCGTGATCGACAGAGGGGTGCGTGACGCGTGACTACCGATTTGAAGGGAAAGATACAGTAGCTAAAAGAGTCATGACATGTGGTACCGTTGCGCCTGTGTGGGTCAATGTGGGTTCCCATCTTGGGCCGAATCAGAGGGACATTCAGCAAACATGGCAGAGAACTCGACGAATAGTTCAGGAGTCGTTACTCCTGCTTAAGTTAAAGTCCCCAGTCGCTCAGCAAGGACTGAAAGGGTCTTATCATAAATGTGACCGGATGGCGACCAAACCTGCTTGATCAAACCATTCCGGTCGTCATCGCTTACAGAACCAACTCATGTTTGGACCGACCTTCCTAGGACATAAGTCCATTGTAAACGCCGTGCGAAGCGATGGCTCATACCCCCTAGTTGAGATTTTGAGGAAATTTAATTCAGCGAATCTTCCACAGTTTGCGAGCCATTCATCTCTGGCATTGGGCAGCCTCAGCACTAATCACTCTTGATGCCTGATCAACTCTTAGCTCGTTCTTCATGCAATAAACCTCAGCGACATTCTCCCCTGGTAGGCAGTAGTATCGCACTTCCAATCATGTTTTCGAGAATATTGCTTCGCCTTTCCCGCATCAATGCCAAATTTCAAAACCGCTGCAACTTCCGCATGTTATCTTGTCTATGGCGAGTATCTAGGGAGATTGTGTTTCAAGTCTGCTGGAAAAACAGGACTCTGCCCAACCCTTTGCTGATGGTTTTGTCCCTGGATTCACACCCGGCCTCCCCCCTGTGAGAGAGAAAAAAAACAATTGATCTGTGCTGAAGCACCGCCAAGATGGAAGTGATCCACAGGAGAATTTAAATTCAAACTATACATGGACAAAAATGTTGAACATGATCGTCGTAATTGCCGGCCTATTTGTTGATTAGTAGCACCATACTAATCTGTTCAACGCACAGCCCCACAGTGCAGCCCCCACGCATGAGAGAGCATCAATACAGCGCTTATAAGCTGGGACAGTTGAGTTTATCCCACCATTTATGATGCCACACCATCCCACTATCGCTGAAACCCGGCTCGAGAGCGTTGCACACTGTTTAGCTGGCACCCTAGAGCTGCTCAATGAGCTGAATGATGCATTCACTCCACCGTTTACAAGTACTTTAGTAATTGTTAATAATCACAAGAGCGCGGGGGACTGCCAAGCGGTCCCCACTTCGACTGAGGTTTTCAGTGCTAGACTGCTAGTTGTTGGCCGTGGCCGCCATGAGGCAGTGTCTGTCCAAAGTTTGTTGGAGAGGTGCTGTGAAGGTGACGTTGTGCCGTCAATGCCGGCTATGTGATCGCCCATGGGCGAGTGGCGGCGCCAAGGCGGCGCAGAGGTGAAAGAGCGGAAAGACGATGACATGGGAGCGGAGATTCAAAATCATGAAAGCGGAGATTAAAAAGGCTTCGGACCTCTCCCAACACGGTCGCCACTTTTCCAATCTAATGGATTTTATTTTTCATTATATTATTGTGATCAAATTAAAAGTTTCATTAGTCCGGGCCGCGATTTCCCGGCGAGTCAGTATAAAAATTAAATGGAATTAGTGGCTGTGAGCGTCAAGTGTGGGGAATGCTTATGTCACAGAATCCGATTTTCATTTCTTGGCTTCATTCACTGCTCTTGTGGAATAATTTTGAGCGAGTTCCCCCACCAAAGCCTCTGTCTACCTAACCTGCGATTTTTATCCCATAATATGGTGTATGCATCCAGCTTTCCACTCAATTCTGACCCAGAACTGTCTTATTCAAGCACAGTGGGGAGTTCTTCCCTGGGTTTTGAAATTTACAGCATTGTAATTAGTCTTGCAATGTCCTTTCAGCATGATGCATCTACCGGGGTACTGTGCGAGCAAATGTACAACGTCCCAACGCGGGTCAAAGCGTGAGAAGGGCTGAGTTTGAATTGATCGGCTGCGAGGCTCCTATGCGTTACACATCTCTTTGTCTTCCACCACCATTGCCACTCTGAGTTGCTGCCCACCTTTGCATATTCCTTCGCAAATCATGTACTTCCGGTCACTCAAGTAATTCTTAATCATGCTCGCCCCAGAGCGAGCCCCTGGGGAAGGCCTACCGATAGGGGTCAGTTCTGCCACCCGTGCTTGCGTCGCAATCTAGTTTCGGTCCTGTACACAATATTTATGGCAGGTTTGCTCGAGGATGCCAACGTTTCTACAATAGGGTGACTTCAATTCCTGATAGGTTCCGGTGTTCTAAGGATAAATACCGAGCAGGTTGCGTGCAAGTTGAAGGTTTTACCAACGGGCCAAAGGTGCGTTCTAACCTCCTAATTCATTCAGATTGGTATTAATATCGAAGCCTGCATCTTTGCAGCCTGAAATTATGGACCTAGACACTATAGCACCATAGTGACTTCCTATTTTGCCCTGGTCCACCAGGGTCGCCCGTGATCATCCTCGCCTTGTTCACCACGTGCATCGTCTTTTTCAATCCACTGTGGTGCTGACGTGGTGCAGAGACTCTCGCGGCTGACTGAATGCATGTGCATCCTGCGATGAGCATACTGGCATCACAGCCGACGCCTTGACGAGTCCCGTGCTCCAGTGCGCCTGCACACTTCTGACACAAGGGATTACAGGCGAGTTTTTCTGCACGAACCTCACAAGTGCAACAGGCTCATCAACCAATTTTCAGATACTGTAGTATTTCGTTCAATTCGTATGGTCACGCGTCACACAGCCAAAAATCTACGAAAATTCTCGTAAGTCACAGCATCACAAGCGGTCCCTACGAAAGGTTTCGGTCAAAAAAGCGCTCCGGGCGGCCCTGCAGGGCCTTTTTATACGAAATTTTTTGTAAGTCACATCAGTCACAGACCTGCATACGAAAGGTTCAATTCGTACGATGGTGTCACACCCCAAACCACCTTACGAATTGAACAAAATACTACAGTATTCACCATGCCTGTGTATCTTGTTCTACCCTGCCTCACATCCAGCCGTGTTTCGTATGAGTGGCACCTCGTTTGCTCTGCAGTGGTGGCGGTGGCGCTGCCTTTTATCTAGCACGTCTCGCAATAGTTCATTGCTGGTGAGGCATAATCGTACTCACGAAAGTGCGGGGGTAAGTTCCTGCACAATGCAATGGAAAGCTTTGATACTCAGTGGAATTTTGCCAGCATGCCTGTCTCCGACTATGATGGTGGTCCGCAACAGGCTCGTCCACGGTTTCATACTAGGGAGAAGTGCAACAATCAGATGACTGTGGTGTGTGCGTTCTTTATATCCATTGCAGCACTGATGTTGAATAGTCTTCAGGGTTCAGCAATTTTCGGTGGACTTGTGAACAGTGAGGAAGCAATTCTACATACACCTTCCTGTCCTGCCAGGTGGCGAGTACGTGTTGAGCTCGCTGTTGGTTCGTTGCCCAGTAAGGCATGTGTGCAAACAAAAATGCATTAAGAGTAAGTCTAAGGTAAAAGGACATCCATTCCCCGCCAATGTCACGTGAATCTTCCAAATATGGTCAAAGCATTGAAATAAATGCATTAGAAAATAATGAAGGGGATTAAGCAAAATCCGTCCCATGAATCTGTAGACATACATCCTAGCTATCATATAAGGCACTAAATCTGGCAATTGGGCCAGTGTGGAAAGATGAGATGTTGTTTGAATCCACCATCAATGAATTGAACACAAAATTGATGGGAACCTTGCGAGGACATCTCCTCATGCAATTCTCACTTCTGTACTTATGGGCTTAGCTGAGACATTTCTAAGCTACTATTCTACAGATTCATGGGGCAGATTTTGCTCAATCCCCTTCGTTATTTTTCAATGCATTTATTTCGATGCTTTCACCATATTTGGAAAGTTCACATGACGTTGGCGGGGAATGGATGTCCCCTACCTTATCAGTATCACATCAATATGATTGCACTCATCTGGGTCACAGCCGGTGCTCTCGATGCAACCTTCGGCTGTTGCTTGCTACACCATCAAAGTGTGCTCATGCATCCATGACCTGGAGGATCCACATGCCTGCCAGATTTTTTTGTTGACTGGCCCCAGCTGCTTGCCAGATCAATCCCAGCTGGAATGCTCACCTGAAATCTCAGCTGTCAACCAGTTGCAGTTCATATAGTTACTGCATTGTCTCGGCAGCTGCCTTCTATCTATTGGTCCAGTGTACAAAATATGAAATCCTGCAAAATGTAAGCTACAGTGATAGTAGTGCACAGTGGAACTTTTCACATCCCTGGGGTGCGATGGCACTGTTCAAGAATTCTGATTCATTTCCATGCTCATTTCCTTCAAAATAAATCCTGTTGGAAGAGATATCATTGAGTTGAGTTGGTTATACAGTCACAGCACAAAATGATTTCAAGTAATGCTCTCAACGAAGTGGTGCAAGTCTTGACAGAATTGAGTGCGAGGTCCGTGGGCTCAGGCCACGCAGTGTGACGCTATCACGTGCATGTTGGTCGTGTATCAGTAACTCAGCTCTTTCCTCCCACCTCCACCTCCCTATGCCAAGATTCACCAAAAGTATATCGCTCACAGAAGCCAAGACCAAACAGAGCTTTTAAATCAGCATGTCTTCACCACTGGGCCACCACACTGCACCTGGGCAGCAACGGCACGACTCAAAAGCGACAATGCTCAGTGCTCACACTTGACTATCCTTCAAGACCTATCAACTAGGAGAAGGCTCATATCATCAACCACACTCTCCCCATTGTCTTCTGCTCCACCTTGGGTCACCGCTTGATCTCGTTTGCATCGTCTGGGACACATCAAACGACAAAGATCTGTCTCGTGGATCTGGGAATCTCAAACTCATACTCTAGACCAAATTCTGAGCAGTTCTACACCGAACACCCATGAAACTGTTTGTGGCATCAAGTCTTCCAGATATGGATATTTGTGTCTCAACTTCAAACTCTCGTTTCAAGCCTCGCGCCCCCTTCTTTCTGTCAACTCCTCGAATCTTCCATCTCCAGCTCAAGTCCCTGTCTCAAGAAGTTCCCATCTCTTCAAATTCCGATTCTCATTGTTGTGTTTAAGAAGACCAGAAGACCCACGGCAAGAATGACATTGTGAATAATGCCAATGCTGTCGATGAATTCCAGGTTGACAACATCATCAACATTGGCACCCTTGATGCTGCCACTGCCACTGCCGTCGAGGCTGATGCTGAGGCATAATAAATCCTATAGTACAATCTTGTGAAGCTTATAGAGTCATATATAGTGAATTCAATGTTTTCCATTCATATTTGACCTGTCACAGGGTGAAGGAAAAAATACAGCTGGAGTCACCACATATGACAACAGCCAAATACCACATTCAGTCCACAGCTGGTGTCCAGCACAACCTGGCTCCATAGTGGACCCATACTGTATTGAACCTGGAATCACTCTCGAAAATAGCTGGCCACCAGCTTTTCTTGCCATGTTAGGTATATATCAAGTACACCTGTCACACAGGTGCCAGCCAACTGGTGGTGTAGATGGACAGTGCACGGGAGATGATGCAGCTGAGGATTGAGTGCGGGTTGTACAGTTGAGCAATTGCACATGATTGTAATTTTGTAGGTACATCAGCAACGGTGCAGCTTAAGCTTAAGCCACAACATTGCCAACGTTGGAGGTGGCTTAAGCCGGCTTGGTCTGTGGTTCAAGTTGGTTTGAGCTGGCTTAAGCCGTCATGCTTAAGCCCGCTTGAGTCATGGTTTGAGTTGATTTGAGTGGGCTTAAGCCAGCTTAAGCCATCAAGCTTAAGCCAGCTTAAGCCAACTTAAGCTATCACACTTGAGTCAGCTTCAACCAAAAAAAAAGTGCATCCCTTTCTCACCTCAATTTGCACACCCTTCAAGCTCCCAAAGAGAGACACTTCAAGTCCTGTATGAAAGGTTTCAGGTGCAGACACAGAAAAATGTATCATTATTACTTTACTTTGAATTGCTACTGTACAGGAGATAAAGGGATAAAAAAAAATCATGAGGGAGGAATACAGATATGAAGCTGCACAACCCATATCTTCTACCAGCCTGATCACAATCATATCCTGGCTGAACTTGGAGATCTCATCATTGCCTTGGCAAGAACACATATAGTGGGGAAAGACAGCAGATGTGTAGTATGGCCAGTGCCTGTGCAGGGCTTGGCTGTGTCCTGTGTTGAGTCAGAGCATGGGAGATAGTGGAATAGAGCAACAAGTGAGACACCCTCTCAAAGCAGTCCCAAGGTACATTTAACCCTCAGCTTGCCTTGCACTTCCTCTTTCATATTTCTCAAACCAGCTCAAACCTTGAGTTCACATCGCAATGATTATAAAAGGTGAATATATTCAGTACTCTACAGCACCAATGCAGAGTGAATGGAGATCATACAGGTGCATTGTTGAGTACAAAGGTGCCATGGAGTGAAGTGCACACGATGACAGATGTGAAGAATACAATGACATGGACAGCCCTCAGCTGTGCAAGTGCGAATGTGCATATACATGAGCCCATTCTGCCCTCTTAACGAATGGTGGTGGTGGTGATACAGCCAACTAAGGTGTTGTTGCTAGGGGTGACACAAAGTCGGTGAGTTGGATGGGCACAGCATCAGATGGAGCAAATATGCAGTTGGTTTGTCCCATGCGATTTTGGCTACAGGCAGGTCAAAGCACGTGCTGGCAATGCTGGTGAATATTGCAAGGATTGCTGAGGGTGCAGCCTTTGGCATCATGAAACATTTTGTCAGTACCCTTGTGAAACTTTTGCTCAACTCCGAAACTTTCTGCATGAACTTGTTTTACATGATTTAGAGAGAGGGTTAGGGACTCATTTAGATACTCAGAGTAGCAGTTAGATATCTGTTTTTCTTGTGGCTATGATGCAGTACACAAGCTTGTATGTAGAACACACTCATCGACATCGCTGAAGAATTCCCACAGTTTAATTTATACCCTTTCTATCACTGTCTCACTGGCGCCATGCTCCCAAGTGAAGCAATTGATCTATATTTCTGTGGTCTCACTGTCTCCAAGCTCTTAGCTTCATTTCTGCTTCAATGTAGAGCTTCTGTTGGTACTGGTGCCATGAGTTTGATCTTGAGTAATTAGACTACAGTGCAGCATCGGTACAGTATGGCTTTGTCACAGCTAGACCTGCGTAGTTCTCACTTCTAGAATTCAACCTTGCATGATTTCCTGTTACTTATCCATTTGCATACTGACCAGGTGCAGACTGCTGCAAAGCGCAAGTCTACTGAATTACTCAGCTAGGTCAACTTCCAAGGAGGTCAGCATGTTTTTCATATTTTTTCTCAGTATATTGAATCCTGCAGTAAGTTCTGTTTACCCGGACAGTGACAGGGAAGACACTGCATATACAGCAAGGCTGGCACTGAAGGTGAAGCAGAACAGGTGGAATGCACCCAGGGGAAGTGGGACTGTGGGAATATAAATCAGTTGCTTCACTTGGGAGCACATTGTCGGTGAGACAGTGATAGAAAGAGTATAAATTAAACCATGGGAATCCTTTGGCAATGTTGGCGATGTGTGTTCTACATACGAGCTTGTGTAGTGCATTGTAGCCACAAGAAATGAGATATCTAACTGCTACTCTGAGTATCTAAATGAGTTCCTAACCCTCTCCCTAGATCATGTAAAACAAGTTCATGCAGAAAGTTTTGGAGGTGAGCAAAAGTTTTGTGAGGGTACCAGCAAAATGTTTCGTGATGCCAACTAAATGTTTCATGGTGCCATCTAAATGTTTCATGATTGTCCGACTTTATGTTGAGGAAATCAATGATTTCCCTGAAATATGAATACAATGATGAACAGCTGTGTTTTTCGCAGGGATCACATCAAAACAGCTATTTGTATCATGGATCATTCAAATGTTTTGCGGTTTATTAAATGTGCATTTGGAACACCATACAAATTCCTTCAATTCTTCGCACACCGGTTCAAGTGAAACTGAAGCTGAAGATATTATAAAAGAGCGCTTGAGTTCCTTGTTCAACAGCATCAAGCTACCCAGCTATTGTGCACATAAAGTGTTAGGAGACATACCTGGGTGATCTCTCAAATTTAACTATTGCAAATCAACTTTTTTTTCTTTTGGTTCACACATGGCTTAAGCTGGCTCAAGCCATGTTGACTTAAGCTGGCTTAAAGCTGGCTCAAGCTATGTTGGCTTGAGCAAGCCTAATTAAGGGCACATTGGCATAAGCCAGGTTGGCTTAAGCTGGCTTAAAGCTGGCTTAAGCCAGAAGTCAGGCTGCCTATAGAGCTGGCTTATGGCTTAAGCCCAAGCTACCCTATGGTATGGTACATAAGGTTGTAGTTGCAGATTTGCTGTCTCGCACGACATGAGACGATGACACAATGCCGGGCGAATTGGGTAGCTCGTGTGGTGGAGTGCGGGGTATGAGCCGAGAAGCCTACACAGTGCTCATTGGCCGAGACAGCGTATGCTGGCGCGAGGAGACAGCACACGGTGTTTCTATGAGTGTGGCAGCGCCGCGGTGCGGTGATTCATCATGCATGCAGTGTTTGTTCACGTGCGCGAGAAAGTACAACATGCCTGAGTGGGAGCGGAGGAAATGGTGTGAGCTCGTGGCTGCCACGCGCGCGACTGAGACAGCGAAATCGGCCGAGGGAGGCAAGCGTCTCAGTTGGCCGCAGAGTGAGACAGAACAGCGAGTGTGAAACCGTCCCAAAAGGGAAACAATACCTCCAACTCCCTCCAACTCCTCCACTCACTGTGGCATTCACCGAACCTGGGCCGAACGATTTACCCAATCGGGCCCCAGCTACTGTAAAACCCTGCTATGGCTAGTCAATCTTTGGTCATGTCTCCCCGTCCACTGCGCCCCGACTTCGACTTTACTCCCTCTGGGCTCCCCAATCCCCCTCCTCTCCCTATCTCTTTTCTGCCGCAGAGACCACAGATCTGGATCTGCTCGGATTCCTCGATAATTTCAATGACTTTGATTGGGAGATCGACCAGCGATCTCGGTCGTGCTCTCCTGCCCTGGCAGCTCTGCATTATCCAGCGGGTTTATCATTCAACTGGTGCATGTTCCGCTCTTCTTTCAGGCGCAAAGGTTCATTTTGTCATTCTTTTCATAGGCACGACATGCTCTATCGCATAGCATCACCTCTCCAAAGCCATTTATTCCTCAGTATGTCCCGGCCTCCCGGTATCCGAAAGTTTCAATGCTTGTACCATCAACTTCTGGTGCTCAGTCTCCAAATGTTCTGTCCGCCGGCCTTCTTGGAGTCCTGAAACTTGAGGTCAATTAATGAGCAACAGTCGATGAGAGTACGTTTCCCAAAAAAAAAAGGAAGTTTGCGACCGGTCTTCGAGAGCTGCTTGCGATTCGTACGAGAATCATAGCATGATGTGATTTTGATCCTATCCCAGACTCCGACGAGTCGCAGTGCGTGTTGCAGCGAGCACGATGTTGCCGGGAGTGGTTACATCTCGCATGGCTTGAAAAGAGCGTCCAACGATTGGCGACTTGAACCATCCGATGTGTGTGGCTCAGATTCTTGCATAGAAAGGTAATCTTGATGATCCTTCGGCGCACAAGCTTGATTCTTGCAACTTTAAAACTTGAACAGTGTATCGAATCTTGAATAGATGATAGAATCGAGTGTTGTCAAGACTTAAGGAGTGTCAGCGTTGACGCCAAACAGATGGCAAGGACCTATGGAAGAACTAACGGAGAATAGCTGGCGGATGGGATCATGGAGGAACAAAAGAGGCGACGCTGGACAGATTTCGACACCTCTCTTTTGAACAGCCTTTGAGCGCTGCAACATCATGCGGTCCGCACAGCCAGGGAAGTATGCCATAAAGGGATGTCCTCGAGGCCACGATTTGATGCTGAAAGTTAATGGTGAGCGCCAAGTGGGCGCTCCGCCGAAAACAAACAGCTGCATCTCAGGAATTGGCGCGGCATGGGAGAAAAGGAAGGACGTAAACAGTGTCTAAATAAAATCAGGACATCTGCTTTAATAATGGCCGCAGTCTTGAACAAGCCCATCTTGTTCAACTTTCAGCCGATGGGTATGAAGCTCAAGATCCCCAAATGCCCTGATAACCGAATGCCGATTTGCGCTGCACGTGAGTTGCCGTGCACCTGGACCAGTAGATGCGGTGGGACAGTTTGCAAAGTTTCCTATCGGATTGATTCAACAAAGACATGAGGTTCGGATGTTATCGTTCCAGACAACTGGTTCGGGTTTCACAGATTCGGCGCCGGAGAACGCGCGAGAAGCTGCCTTGGACTGGGGTGCACTCGTTGGCGCCCATGTACAGACTTCGCGAAGATTTTCCAGACTTCTTGGATAGATTTGGACTCCGCCAAAGTTCAGGTGGATATCAAAAGCTTACTTGGCACTTCGTGATCATGGGCGTGCAGTTACATGAATTGGCGACGAGATAACCATCGCAGGAGATGGCCAGGAAGGACATAGCATGGCGCTGGAAAAAAGAAGGGCAATCGATATGAAGAGAAGAGCATGATGGATGGGGCCACAAGCCTGAATAGACTGGGGCCCGACCACAGACCTACATTAAGCTTTTTTGGTTCCGATCAGCACAGGAGTGGAAATCTGGACAAGCTGTGCCTCTCTTTCGGTTCGGCGGGATGAATGATTGTATGGGACGAAACGTATATTCCCATGTCACGAAGGAACAACCAGCCGAATTGTGCGTTCAATTCCAAGCAATTCCCGTGAGAAAGAGGGGAATTCACTGCATTTTGAGGCCTCGGAAGGTCGGCAGACCTGGAGCTAAACCAAGTCTGCCTCCCTTGGTCTTCTCTTTACTCTTCAACTCATATATTACATCGCAATTCGCAGACCTATCTTCCGAGTCGGATCACTTGATGATCACCATCACGACATTACTCATCGGGATTTCCCTTGACAGCCCATTAAGCCTTTGCGGCGCAAATTGCCCGCTCCCGCAGCGCACGACAGCCCATTCTGGGAACTCATAGGGAAAGCAAGGACAGAACTTGTACTACCTCAACTTTCCGTGTTCAGTACTTAATATAAGTGATTTAACGACAATGCGGTCTAGCACGTTATGGTCGGCTCCCCCCCCACACGCAACCTCCATCGACCTTCGTTTTATAGCCAATGCCGCAGGCTCCTTCGATGGAGATCTCGAGTCTTCTCATCAGATGAGGTACTTCCCGATTGGGGAATACTGGACGTGCGATAGTGTCGGATGCTGGGCGCATGACCGCGGAGAGGAAGCATTCACACCACAGTTCGCCGAATTGCGGGTTGATTGGAATTGGTTACCAAACGTACTGATTTACTCGATGTGGTAAGCGTACGAGGATAATTCTATTTGAAAACCCACGGCTATCAAATGTTCTATTTGGAAACCCGGCTTCAATGAGAAACCCCAACGTTCTGGGCCCAGGTTTCCAAATAGAATTATCCAGCGTACGATCGGTAACTCATCATCTCCGCCGCAGCAGTGTTTCCCAAGCTGGGCCTTCAGCTAGAAAAAGGTCTGTGGCTGTTGATCCCCCACACCCCGCACCCTCTCCAACACACATGCACATTCAGGATACGCCAACATCCTCTCAACAGGACAATGGTACCGACAGTCATGGGAAAAATGACGCTCTTTCCAATGAAAATAGCAGGCAAACCCCTGAGCATGGTGTCGGTGAGTAGGTCCATGCAACATCTTCTCTTGAGGTAATTTGAAACCTGTAGGCGGGCGCGGTGGACTGGGTCAAGGCCCTTCAGTGGTAATACCCATAGGAGACACCATTGGGCGGGAGATTCAAATTCAGCCAATGGATATCGATGAATTCTGCACCAGATACGACCTCGGGGATGATATCCTTAGCTCCCTCAACAACAACAACGTCGAATTGGACGTCGGTGCTCTCATCCGCGCGAACAATCTCATGAACCCGATTTACCGCCTGAAACTTGGCCAAGTTGCTGAAGTGAAATGGGCCTTGAAAGCGTTTCTTTTGTCACACCCAAGCGTGAATGAATTGCAACTCCCACCAGAACTATTCAAGCCAACAGTGAAAGGTATGTCAACAACCACCCCCTAATTTGATTTCCCCACTGAATCTGATGTTTTTTGCCAAGGCGGAAGGGGGGGAGATGGCGGACGAGGTGGGATACAGGGCGGGACTGGGGGTACAGGTAAGGCTCCAAGAATTGGCTTCAGAGCCGGGCAAAAATTCGAAACAATTAGCGGTAAGTCAATTACATGGCCCCTGAGATTCAGCTTATTCATTGTTCGGAGGCGGTACGGGGGGTCAAGGCGGTGCCGGTGAAGCGACCATTGGAGCTTCGGGCAAAAGCCAAAACCCTAACAGCCAAGAAGGTGCCCCCCCACCCGAAGGGGTAGAAGATGGGCGTATTCAAGGTGGGACTGGGGGTATGGGTAAGGGTCCAACGATCACCTTGAAAGAAGGGCATAAATTTGAAACAATTGTCGGTAAGTCAATTACATGGCCCCTCAAATTCAGCTTATTCATTGTTTTGGAGGCGGTACAGGGGGTGCCGGCGGTGCCGGTGGAGCGACTGTTGGAGCGTCGGGTGAAAGCCAAATCCCTAACAGCCAAGAAGGTGCCCCCCCACCCAAAGGAGTAGAAGATGGGCGTATTCAAGGTGACATCCCAGGGATGCATCTTTTGGAACCATGGCTGTAACAAACCTTCACAGGTGGCCGAGGGGTTGAAGGAGGCTGGGGTATCCGAGTGGGTGGTGAGGGAGGTGTCGGCGGGGCACCAGTCGTCCCTTTGGATGCTGTCGGCACATTTAAAATGATTGAAGGTGAGTTGAGCACTTTCATGATGGCGCCACCAATTCAGATTGGGTTTACCTTTCAGGTGGTCACGGTGGAATGGGCGGAAAATCCCAAGAAACAGGGGGAAGGGGCGGAGACGGGGAAGGGCCTGTATTTCCCCAACCCCTAGTAGTCATCGACCACGACACTCGACTTGTGGTGGGTGCGAACAACATGAAATTACGGGAGGGCAAAGAAATCAACCCGCAATTACACGCTTTGAGCGTCAACATCACGGAGGAACTCATTGATCGCCTCGATGGCCTTGGATTCCGGACAATAGGTGGACTTTTTGAAATCTATGATGCAGATTTGGATGTGGAACCCTTCGAGACTGGGGACAAAGATAGCTTGAAGTTGGCATTGGAGCAGTTTCGCAACATGGTAGTTCACAGCTAGTTGCAGAACTTAGGGCACAGATCAATAATTCCTTCTGCCAATCAAAGAACCACTCTTCAATAAATCAGTTGTATCTCGCCAATCCCTCTGCCAATATGCATGATTTTATTATCGTTAGAATCGCGCTGTCGAGGCGCGCGTCCCTGTACTAAAACTTCCGTCATGGTTCACAAATGTATTTTTTGTCCATGTCTGAGCTGTACCGGTCATTCTCTGAAATCTTAGAGATGGACCCAAAGCATGCCTAGCATGTAAAATGACGAGAGCGAGGTAGAAGGTCGTTGTGGCATTTGGCGTGCATGAAGGCAGTGACATGCTATGGCTTTTCCTAGTGATGTTCGGGGCCCGGCTCGGCCTGAAAGCCCGGGCTCGGGCTCGGCTTGGGCGGGCTCAGGCTTCAAATTCTCCAGGCCCGAGCCCGAGCCCTGGGTGCAGGGCCTGAAGCCCTGATCCCGGGCCCAAGCCCGGGCTTTTTCATAGCCAAAAAAAAACACTATGCCAGATTGTACATGTATGTTACGTGTCTGTAGAAGGTATGTTGGGAAGCAGTTCTTAATTGTCTGGGTAGTCGTCTATTAAAATGTCCCAGCTAGTCGGCTGCTTGCTCGCGCCAATTCCTTCCCCAGCGTAGTATGACAGAAACGTGATGGCCGTAGCTCGGCCGATCGGTGGTCAGTCTGCATTTGTGAAGTAACTGAAGTTGAAAACGCAGGCAATGGACAATTTCGTTGATGGTCTTATTTAGCCTGGAAATGAGAAGGTTTAAACAGTTTAGTTTAATTTGTTTGCAGTTTACAACTCCCCGTGAACTAGTTAAATATATATATCTAGGCCCGGGCTTGCCGGGCCCGGCGGGCCTAGCATTCCTCAAGCCCGAGCCCTGGGCCCGCCAAAGCCCTGTGCCGGGCTCGGCCCGGCTTGTTCAAGCCCGGGCCCGGCTCGGCTCGGCCTGCGGGCCTGAGCCGAGCCCTGAACATCACTAGCTTTTCCACTTACATTTCATGCTAAACACACCAAAGAAAGAAATGTTTCTGGTAGTATAAAAACCAACCGTCAAACCATTAGTATCATTGTAAATTGCTTCGTCGATGTCAATCATGTTACATACGTTTCATACCCTCATGCTCGCTCAACACTCCGGAGTACTCATTGGCTTTGGACAGGATTTCCTGAAGTTTGTGGCATGACAAAAATCAAATCATAAAATATACCCAAGGAAACTGGAAAATGACTGTGTACCCATCACGGCCTGTCCCGTTCAGTAGTTTCGAGCAACTTAAACGGCCGTATTCTCCACGGCCCGTGCCGTGGAACACTCGTTGATTTTGCGTTGATTCAACGTTGCCGTCACGGGCACGGGCGGCAATACGTGTGAACTTCGCTCCGATCTGGAGACGGCAAATGGAAATAGGGTACAACAAACCGTCAAACTTTCTGTAAGTACATCATGTTTGCGACTACTCGGGGTCCTGATGACGGGTGAGTACTTTACCATCATGGCATCTGTCACTTCAATTGCTCATGTCCTTAACAGGTAAACTGATTCCATGTGAACATGGTTGTCACCCCCTCCTTTCTTTCTCGCTTCAATATGTGACTATGTATTCTTAAGTAAGTTTTGCACCTGGCACCAATCAACTGTGGTCTGATCGTGAAATACTTTTTCAATTATTCATTTTGGTCACAAACTCAGCTGCAACAAACAAGCTCACAACTGATTCTTACATCCGGCACATCGGCACCGTGGGACAATTTCGCTGGTAAGAGAGGACTCAGAGGAGTAGATTCAATTTTGGGGGTTAATTCGGGGTGCCGGTTGTCGATCCGAATTCGCCTTTTGTTTTTGTTCATTCACGCTACTGCCGAGGAGATTTTTTTCTCAGAACGCTGACTTGGTTCATGCAAGCCTTCGGCATCCACAAGAAATTTTGGCTTTGAGAATTCCCTTTCAGAGCCATGTCAGCTGGGGCATCCGAGTCGTTCAGTTCGAGGCTAGGTCCTGCATGTTCATGATCAATGAATACCTGAACAGACTTTTTGATCACCGACCACCAGAGGTCAATCACCATGTTGTGACTTGACTGCGAATATGGAACAAGAGCTGGAGATCCATGAAGCTATAGGCGCTTGCGGGTGTCTCGTTCAAGTTGAGCTCAAGTCATCCTTGGTTGATTCACAAATGTTTCATTTGTGTTTTTCCCTGCAGGCTCCCGACCATTGCAGACATTCTTGGCTTCAACAATTCTAGCACAAAGAAACCTAGCGCGGTGGTTCACACCCACAACTCATTCTGTGCTTCAGCGTAAGCCTGTGTTGGATTCCTGTTCGACTCGGGGCTACATCATAAATCTGTCGGTCGGCTGGTTTTTTTCCCCCTCTTTTTCCACGCTTTGAGCTTTAGCTCTCGACGAGCCTTGTATTCTCAAGCCCAACTCAAGCTGGAGGTGAGCTGCTCATCCGATCTGACAACTTGTTCAAGATTCCGACATTTCCGCTCCGATCGCGGTCTGAGAAGCTAGTCCTACTTGTTTGTTGGTCCACGAATCGATGGGAGGCTGCGTATCGCAGAGTTCATGTCACTCAGCATGAAGACCCAGTGCGGAGAGGTCCGTACCCACGACTCGTCAACTTGCTGCCAGTGAATTGCAGGGGGTGTCTCGTTCGACTCGAGACTAGGTCATGATCGCAGTGTCTGCATGGGCATTTTTTTTGTCATTGGTACGTAGGCTCAAAATCGGCGTTACAACTGTCGGTTCTGACGGTCTGGCTCTCAGGCTGGTGTGCATACTTCCGCCCAACGCTCTATTGTTCTCTCATTTGTGCCAGCAGCGACCGAAAGTATCACGATTCAGTGATACTTTCTCTGGTTCATGGGAATTGATATTGAGACCCAGTGCGGAAGGGTCCGCATCCACTGCTCGTAGCCTTGGAGCGCGAAGCTTTGGAGCTTGCGAGTGGGATCCCTCGTTCGACTCGAGGCTGGATCATGTTCTTCAAGTGTTCGCCCGCGGGGTCCTTTTTTTGCGTCGCCTTACGACCAGGATCAGACGCTCTAGATGAAAAATGTGTTACATAACACACCCATATTTCACTGGAATCTTTCTCTGCGCCATCGCATCTCACTCACTCGTGCTCACTTATAGCGGTTTGAGGTGGGTCAACTTCGATGACTTGCCAATGACTTTTCACCGAAATCTTACCTTTTGACGCGTTTGGAAATGAGAAGGAACATTGAACTAATTTTTAACCCATCTCAGATCCCAGTGCCATATTTACACGAACCAAACGCGAAGATTCAACATAATTGAGTTTGGACCGTGTGAAATTGAGTCACGCGATACGGTCACCGTGTCACTCGTTCTGATCCTCTCCGCCATCCTGCTTCCGTCTTGCCATGATCTGGGGCTCAATGAAGACTCAAACTCTCAGTGCTGCCGTCCTCCTCCTCGCTCAATTCCAAGTCGAACTCCGATCCCGACCTCAACCCAATCGGAGGATAGCTCTAGGCTCCTTGGACGCGTTTTCTGATCATGCCGCCCCAGCGCCGCGCGTGCGTCATTGCCACCGTCCCGCGCCGAGTGGTGTGGATGCTCTCACCGGACACTCTTTGACGAATTTGCTACTGTCAGCGTAAGGCGTAGGTGGGACGTGTATTACAATTCGATGGGACGGGGTGGTGGATAGTTTCGAGTGCGTTTCTCCTCCCTTATTCGTCCCATTTTTTGGCGTCTGACGCTTCCGGCAGACGGCATCGATCAACTTGTGCTACGAGCGAGGTTTATGTCTCTACGAGGTCAACGTTCGGCGCCCGCTTCCATCTTCGTTCTCTCCTCCATTCGCATTCGCCTTTGCCTTCCCGGATCGGCTTTCGCGTCTCGGCGGCACAGCTATTCTACGCGTGTATCAGCATGTACGACAGCCCACATATACGACTAGCGCCGGTGCACTCGTCTGGGCTGCCAGGCAGCCTTCCCGCTCCCTGCCTCCCGCCTCCGACCTCCACCCCGCTCCGCGCCGCGCCGCGCGCCACGACACACGTGTATGTTTTGAAGTATCGGAGCGATGATGCAGGGGGATCTCTCATCCAACGTCCATCGCCATCGCCGTCGTCGACCATGGCCAGCGCCAGCCCTTCTCGCCGACGCCCGACGCGTCCCACTCTCTTCCTATAGCCGCACCCGTACCGGTAGCATCCTCCGCCGTCATCGCATTCGCCATTCCCGGCGCCCGCCGCCGCGCAGGCACCGCCCTCACCCTCGCCTCCGCCAACACCGGCTTCGACCACATATTCGGACACCAAATCGCCCCCGGCGCGCACGGCGTTCCAGGCCCATACCAGAGGCTTTCTTGCTCTCAGCAACAGCCTTCTCCGACCACGCCTCGCTCTGCAAGTAGCCTCGCCGCTTCGCACATAAGCCCGCTCTCCCCAGCACGCCCTCGAGGAACGCGCAGATGCCGAGGCCGAGGAGATGGAAAGAGGTGTTGTCGGAGCAGTGGGAAGGGGGATGGCGGGTTATTTGGGTTGACGCATGCGCTTTCGTCCGTTGACTTTTCCTTTGCTTTTCTTCAAATTCTGCCGTTCATTGAGTTTGCATTTATTCAATTTACCCAGAGAATTATACATGGACGACTTCCCACTGCTTGGACTCGCTCAGCGCCGCACACTCAAAGTTCATGAAGCTCTACAAGAGCGTCCTCTCCGCAGAGCTCGAGGGATACTCTTTCGCTGCCTCGACTATCAACTCTACCTCTGCCTCGCCGTCCAATTCATCCGCTAGTTTGAGCACGAAACCCGCCATCTTCGCATCACCCACCTCCGCCTCTATATCCGTCGCTTCCTCGCGGAACGCCTCATCCCTCAGCGTGTCGACTGTCTCCGACGAGCCGCCAGTCTCGGCGCCGGCACCGGTCGCGCCTACGCCTGCGCCGGCGAGGTCGATATTCGGACGAGTCGACGGCGTTGTTGGTGCCCACTCGGTGCGTTTGCCTCACTCCCTCGCTTCTTTTTTTTCACTAATATGTTTGCTTAATGATTTGCAGATCTTCCGCATCCAGCCCCAAGGTCTTCTTTTTTTGCCCGTTCCCGTCCTCTCCTGCAACCGCTGCTGCTAACGTTAACGCGCACAGACGAGACCAACCCCCTCACCCACGCCCCAATCCGCCGAACAAGAAAAAGCCGAATGCGAGAGGCCGGCCGAGCGTCCGGTGGAGGAGATGATCGTTTTGGGGACGGTGTTTGGTGCGTCTTTCTCTTTTGCTTCATTCTCCTTTCCTTCTCGTTGGCGTTGGCATCTGGGTGTTTTGTTTCTGCTCTTTTTCCGTTCGCCTTCTCTAGGTTCTGCTGCAGCGCCGCAGCTGTCGGATCTCGGATGTAATGCGCGCGGACATGTCGTGATCCTTATTGCTTCCTGCTCCCTTGGGCATCATCTCGTCCACATCCGCATGTCCGCGAACGCGTATGCGTACCGTTTTTTTCGCGGTGATGCATGGCGCCTCGTTGGCCATGCGCGAGCCAATGTATTTTATTTCGTTCGTGCTTTCTTGTTTTATTCGTGGATTGCTGCGTAGAATGCTGCGTTGCCGCACGATGCCTTCCCTCCACGACTCTCGATCTCGCGCGCCTGCCCAGATCTTCGTCTCCGAGCGGCTTCGGCTGTTGGATTTTCTGTCTTCTGTTGCGTCGGCGCCGGCATGAATGTCGGCGTGGATGGGGACGTATGACTCCTCGGACGCCTCTGCCCCCGTGGTGCGTTCGGAGGTCATCTAATGCATTCGGAGTTGATTCTACGCGTTGGACTCTGTCCTGGGCGTTCCTGGGCGGACTTGCTGCGGCTTGCCCCCTGTCCCCAACGCATGTTTCTCGTTCTCATGCGCACGACACATCATCGTACGCCGGAGGTTTCCAACCTCTTTCTTTTCTTTCGTTCGTTGGTTAGCTGGGTTGGCTGCGTTGCCCATTGTACTGCACGGTCACGACTCTCGATCTCTCCCACCCGTCTGGACCTTCGTCCTCGGCTGGCGCCATCGATGTCGATCGGGACGGCGCACGACTCCGTGGATACCGCCGTTTGTTAGCTGGGTTGGCTGCGTTGCCCATTGTACTGCACGGTCACGACTCTCGATCTCTCCCACCCGTCTGGACCTTCGTCCTCGGCTGGCGCCATCGATGTCGATCGGGACGGCGCACGACTCCGTGGATACCGCCGTTTGGTCTTACTTTTCGTTTTCATCTCTTTTCTTCCCGTGTGCTCGGACGATGTCGTGTGTGTGGAATTCCTCCGTTCTATGCGGTTGAAGCGGACCTGATACGTGTGGCCTACTACTCCCTGCGGCATGCCTGCGTGTACATCCGCGGCAATGGCGTCCTTACGAATGGTTATGGATGCAGAAGATGCGGTAGATAGCCTGCTACCTGGAGCGCGAAGACGAGCACAATCGGAAGCATTCACCGTCCGTCTTACTGGAACCACTGTGCATCGCGAACTGTGCTGTGCCGTTGCGAGGACGATAGTACGCTCCAGCAAAAGTCGAGCACAAGATCAGCTCTGCGAGGGCGAGGGTGAGGGACGGTGTGGACAGGCGTGCGGTGCGGTATGCGCGGGGAAGCGGGAATCTGAGGGCAGGACGGACGGCAGTCCAAGTTTCATTGCTAGTGCGAGGACACCGCGCGTTTGTTCTCAAATCGCATTGAATACGGGTACGTCTGTTGCTCCACCTCACCTCCTCTCGCCGATTTTAGTTCTTATTCTGTTGCTTCACAGCCAAACTGCTCCCGACAGCTAATACGCCTCTCATCCAATTACAGGAATTCCTATGTGCCCGAATTGTTGTTGAATAAAGCCAAATCTGGTTTTCTTTGCATTCCGGCTACATACCCTTCCAGTGCAGCCCTCTTCGCTTTTCTAGATCTCTTCGTTTGCTCCGACATTCATTCATCCCGACGGCGCAGTTTGCTTGGCACTGTCTGCCTGGCTCAAGAATCAAACTATCCTAATGCGAGCACTGTTTGTGGTTAGTTTGTAGCTGGAGGAGTCTCTCTGCAGGAGCAATGGCCTTTTTCCTTCCTGGTGGTCTATGTATTTCGTTCGTCCATTCGGTGAAAGCTCGAACCCCCAATGCTGAAGCAAATCACCAGCATCTCTTGTTCTTCACCTTTATACAACATTTACTGAAAGACGGAACTAAATAGCACACGCTGCGTGATGCACACTTGCACAAGATTTGAATGACATCCATAACAATATACAGAGGTAAGTATGCAATGGAGAGAATAAAACAAAAAGCTCTCGTGCGATCGCAGCATCATTATTCACATTCACGGAACTCCATCAGGATATAGTAGGGTTGCAGCAGCTTAGTCAAATGGTGGCTACAAAATAACGGACCATGGATTGGAGATAGTAGTTAGCAGAATGATTCAATGCGGAGATAGCCTAAAGCCTCCGTGTTCCATGTAGCCTTTCTACTAATGGAGCTACAGCTAAATACTGCGGCCAAGGACATACTGATCACTGAGACGGCTGAGGGGCATGAATTGAAGAGTGAGATAAGTGATAGACTTTAAAATGCATTCTTGCTCAAGTCTGTGTGTAAGGCATGCAAATTGAATGAACATTACGATTTATCTAGTTATATTGCGGGAACTTAGTTGTGAAAATTCAGTAATCAACCCCCATGCAAATCAGGGAGGGCTTATAAGCCGGGACTGTGTCTCTGATGCCATCCTTTCCCCATGCTGCGCCACCCCACTATCACTGAAACTCGGCTCGAGAGCCTTGCGGACTGTTTGGTTATTACTGCAGAAGTGCTCAATGAACTGAATGATGCTTTTCTCCACCATTTATTCAACCGAATTCAAATACCCTTGGATCGCTGCTCAAGATCATTCAGGTATTAAATGCTCTTAAAACGACTTTGTGACTGACCAAATATTTCAGCTTGTGAAACAAAATAGGAAAGAATGTGCTCAACTGTTGGAGGATATTCATCAAGTGCTCTGTGCAGTTATTGAGCTTCATGTAAAGTCTGAAACTATAGGCTCCCTGTCACCTGCAATGACAGACCATGTTGGAAAATTCATGAAGTCGACATTCAATCTATAACAGTAATTTCTGCTGACAATTTCTTTTGCAGAACCCTTCACAAGATATTAATCTATATTTACGGCACAGCAAGGGAGTAACAAGTTGAAACAGCTTTTTCGTAACATTGAGATGAATAGCCTGGTGAAAGGCTGTCATACAGAACTGGATGAAGCAAAAAAAGTCTTTGAAGTAGGACAAAATGTTTTGTCATTTGTCATGGGGTTGAGTGGTGGTACAGTCTTCAAAGAAATCAGAGAGATGGAGAAAGCTGCTAAAATCAAACACAAGGAGTTGCTTGAATCGATTTCAACCATGTCCAAAATTGGTGCAACCATGACTGGCTCCTTGGTATGTAATCAGACCACCTTCACAGAATTGACCAATTGTCCACAGGTCCATTTGGAAGCCAATGACTTGAAAAATAGGTGGGAAAAAATTATCCATGATTTCTCTACTTATGTCTTGAAGTTCGAATTCATTTTCATTGCTGCCTTCAGCACCTCAGATGGCAATTCTTGGAGGAGGTGGAATGGACAAAACTAGCCTTGCTAGAGCAGCCCTCCATCACCCAGACACTCTCACCAGATTTGAACAAAGATTTTTTGTCAGTGCAGAGCCTGCAACCACTAGCATTGAGCTAGCAGTTCTGATTGGGCTACATATTGGACTAAGTCCTGGCAAAGATCTCACAAGGCCTGTTGTCCAGTATTTCTCCCAAAAATCATCTTGTTTGTTGGTGCTGGATAACTTGGAAACAGTCTGGGAACCAACTCAGTCTCGAGGGGGAGTTGAGGATTTCCTGTCACTCCTCTCAGAGGTCAAAAATCTTGGATTGATGGTATGCATACACCTAGTTGCAATTCAGCCTGCTGATTTATTACAGATCACTATGCAAGGTTCAGGAAGGCCTGCTAGGGTTCAATGGACACATCCATTCTTATTTTCCTTGCAACCTCTTTCTGATATGGCTGCACAACAAATATTTATAGATATCACAGATAATTCCTATCCAACTGGAAGTTTTAGGCAGCTCCTAAGATTCACAGACAATATGCCTCTGGCTGTGGATCTGCTTGCTCACTTAGTTGACTATGAAGGCTTGGAAACCATCTTGGCCTGATGGGAAACAGAGAAAACATCCATGCTCTCTGTAGGATATGATCGAAAGTCCAATTTAGATGCATCTATCAGCCTCCCTCTTTCAAGTCCATGCATGTCAGCTGCAAGCAAGGAGTTATTGAGCCTCCTCTCAATACTGCCCAATGAAGTATCAGATGCTGAGCTACTCCAAAGCAAACTTCCTATTCCAAATATTCTGAGCTGCAAGGCTGTTTTATGGGCAACCAGCAACAGGCTGGTTTGAGTTTAAACCACAACGTTGCCGATGATAGGGATGGTTCAAACCATGGTTTAAACCATAATGGCTTCAACCAGTGGTTTAAACTCTTGATGGTTCAAACCAGTGATGGTTTAAACTAAGAAATACATCCCACAGTTGTTGTCTTTGTGTCTTGGATGAATTTCGGTTAAAAGCCAGCTCAAACCACTGATGGTTCAAGCTGTTGATGGTTTGAACCAGTTCAAACCACCAAGTTCAAACTGTTGATGGTCAAAATCAGTGCACATTGAGTTTGAACAAAATTTATTCAACAACCTTGGTTGATCCAAAATCTCTGATCTGCTAGGCAGTGTCAAGCTTCTTTCAATAATGCTTCAATTGGGAGAGTTTTATCATATGTCATTGGCCTCTATTATAATATATGCCTAATTCATTTTTGAATCTGGGTGTTCTGATTGGATATGTTGGGCAAGACTGACTCCATCCTTGGGACAAGTACCCCCCACCTTTGCAAACTGTTGCTATCCATCATTCTTCATCTGCTTGCCACCTTTGATGCATAAGCCCTTATTCCTGGCTTGTTTTTGTGGTCATTGACCAAAGAAGTCCAAACAACCGCTGTTTTGTTGAATCCTTGAACAATAAATAGTACAACAGAACTCTTGTTCCAGAATTTCAACTTCTTCCTACCATTGCTCCATATCTGCATGAACTCAGTGCCACTGAACTTTTGCCGCTGCAAAGTAATGGGATTCAAAACAATCTACCAGATAAATTAACCTATAGTCCAAGACATAATTTGGCTCCACTGCAGCAGTCAAGTTGCTGTGATATCACTGCCACCAAATCCAGCCTTCAACTTTCCCTCTATCACCATAATTGTGTGGTTCATTCACATCCTTTGTGTAAAGATTCTCATCTCTCAGCTCAGGAAATCCAGAGGATCTTCAGGGTTGCATCCAAGAGCAATTGTTGCAGCATGAGCATGGCAATACTTAACTGGATCCTGGTTTGAATTAATGTTGCCGCGACTCAAGTCGGTAAAAAATCAACTTTTTGAATATCTCCTCACATGTGCACAGTATTCCAAGTATAACATATGAGGTATATAGAGATGGTATGAATGCATAATATACCAAAGGGACTCTGCATCCCATCAGGATGTAGCTGAGAAATTTTGATTAACTTGATCGACTCGCTTCTGACTCGACTTACGTGAGTCAGCTAACTAAATTAGTGAATTTCTTGATGACCAGAGATGGCATAGCTAAGTGGTGTGGATATATTGTAGGCCTATGTTTACCCTCTACATAGCACAATTAATCGTTTAATTTGCTCTTGAATCTGCCTTGCTATGCTGCGAAAAGGACGGAGTCAATACAAAAGTCGACTCAAGTCTGTGGCAACATTAGTTTGAATATCCCTGATCTTTTGTACAGCCTGTGTGTTCTTTGCCTGACCACAAATAGCATTGTTATGAGCATTCTTGTGTTGTCTGAAGGCCTGACTGCATCAGATATGTTCACACAAGCTATATAGAGCATTGGCTTCATCTTTCCATAATTTGAGTTTTTCTGCTCCTGAAGACTCTACGATTTCTTGATATCTGTGGGAGTGGGCAGCGATCGACCCATCAGCAATCCATTTGTACATGTTTGTTGATAAAGTCACCCAGCCAAATCATGACCTCAGAACACTGACCTGTTTTTAAGTCAGCACAGGCCCTGGCCTGCCAAAGCTAGGAAGCCAAAATCATTGAAATAGGTTTGCCCAAGGGATGTAGGTAAAAAAATGCCAAACTATAAGGCCTGAATAATGGCTGCTGTCTGCTCTGAGTTTAATTTTGGAAGCTAAAAAAAAAGTTCCGCCAACATCCCCTGTGCTCAGCAAAATGAAAAATAGCTGCCCATTAATTTTGGTCGGCATCAGTTGAAAAATGTGCTGGAGTGCGGCGAGATCACAGTGGTGACAACGCGTGATGTAGTGTGACTTTTGCTCAAATATATTCACCAGGAACCCGTGTGCAACCTCTGGATTCAGTTTAAGGCTCCAGAAGGGCATGAGATGGTATTTAAATGTCATTTGGCCACGAACATGAGATGTGGACAATGCTTTAAATTTCTGTAACTGAAACAGAGCTCAGCACGGAATATTGTGGCTGTGCTAGCTGCCATCAGCACATCTGATTTCGCTCGCTGCCCAGTCCCAATATCTGTGCCTATGCAGCTCCATTCAACTGCATTGTCTTGTGTCAGGTCACCTTCAGTTTTTGTATTTGTAGAGCATGTCTGATTCATTCATTGATTAGTCTGAATCTGGTCCGAAAATAAGCAGCTGCCATTGTTGGTGGAGGGCACTGGATATAGATGGTGGTGACACATGCATCTGGATTCCATGCAGAGGGCTGGAGGCAGAAGAGGTAGGTCTGTTTTCACTGAGAGTATGAGGTAAGGAGACAGACAGAAAGGCAGTGCAAGAGGAGTGCAATATGAACACATTGCTTATGTTTCTTACATTTGGAGTTGTTCTCCAGGAGGACTTCTGGTCTGTGCGTATCTGTCTATTTTATTCTCACATCTCACTTCATTGTCACTGTATTGCATTATCTATCATGTACTTTCTCTTAGACATCTTGTACAACAGTACCCAAAATGATAACATGTCCTGTTGTGCTTTTGAGCCTGAATATCAAACCTCAAGTATCTCTGTTTTGAGGGCCTGAAGGTAGTGAAATTCATCCAAGATACAAAGACAACAACTGTGGGATGCACCTTTTGGTTTAAACCATCAGTGGTTTGAACCATCAATGGTTTGAACCACTGGTTTGAACCATCAATGGTTTGAACCACTGGTTTAAACCATTCAGGGAGACTATAGCTGTGGTTGAAGCCATTATGGTTTAAACCACTGGTTTGAACCACAGTTTGAACCACGGTTTGAACCACTGGTTTAAACCACCCAGGGAGACTATAGCTGTAGTTGAAGCCATTATGGTTTAAACTGGTTTGAACCACGGTTCAAACCATGGTTTGAGCCATCCCTATTGTTGGCAATGTTGTGGTTTAAACCAAAACCAGCCTACGCTACAGGCAACTTCTTTGGCATATCAGAACAGTAACAAACAGCTTTTGGTACTGGTGCCTCTGAGAGAGCATATCAAGCAGCTCTTACCCCCATCCACATCTATCATACACTCCCTCCAAGAGCACTTTTACAAACTTTTGCAGCTATATGAGAAATATACTGATGGACAGCGCAAACCTGTCATGAGCCAAAACACTGCAAATCTTGGGAATTTACATGAAGTTCTGCAACCTGGCTTGGCTCCTGGTAGTTCAAATCTTTCAGCTACCATACACTGCAGCATATTACTGAACTCCTTCCACCAAGTCACAGGGCGGGGCATATCATCCTTGATACATGAGATTCAGCATATTTTATCTGAGATGTCAGATCACAGACTGAAAATGCATTTCATTATTGAAGTCCTGAAATCTCATCCACATTATCCTGCACCACTCCTAGAACACCTGCTAGCTGAAGGTATATCATTCTTGAAACATCTTGGTGATCCTCCCCTTGAGTGTAGGTATTCTCATTCAATGAACTGCAGTAATCTCATTATCTCTAGAGCAAGATTCCACAGTACTGCTTCCGTTTTTTGCCAGTGGAAATTCTCAACTTTCAACAGCATGCATCTCTCAGATCTTGTACCATGCAAATTTGTTGAGGCATGCCTCAATCTCAGAGAGCACACCTTTGACTTGGCACAGATGAAATTTCAGCGGTGGTCTCACTTGCAAGATTCTGAGATCAGACTATTATCCTTGGAACATCTTGCCAACGTCAAAGCATGGCCAGCCAGTCAAAGGCACTCCAGATGGCCTGTGATATACTTAGCTTATGCATTCCAAGTCCAACAGAAACTGGCACTCCATAGGGCTCTCCTGTTTCTCAGAGATGTATTCATTGTCAATGATGAAAACACTGCATTCACACTCTACACAGTTGCACTAGAGGGATTCACATACATGGATATGCATCAAAGTAGAGCAGAGTGCATGCTTTATCTTGGAGATCTTGCCCAGAAGCATGAAGATACCACTGCAGCTATAGACCACTGGACAACAGCTTGACCACTATTTGAGAGGTTATTACAGGCCAAGGACATGGTTGAAATTGACTCTAGGCTGGCTAGTGTTGACTAACAGCACTTGCAAAATTGCAGGTGCCTAGCGAGGAATTGAATCAGTTTACTGCTTGCCAAGCACAAGCTGCAAAAATAGCTCCAATGTGATATGCAGACTCAGCTTCTCTTACTGTTCTCTGTATTTATGTGCTGTATTTTATTTGTCTGTTGTTGTATATATATATTCCGTATTTCTCCAAAGTTCAAGAATTGTTTCTAACCTCAGTTGTAAGATTCAGCATGCTTTCAAGGAGCATGCCTAAAAATACCAATGCATATCTGTTGATTACTGTACAATCATGCCATCTGTCCCCTCAATTGCACAAACAGATTTAATGTGGACATAGTTGTCACCTCCTATTTTCTTTCCTGTTTTGACATGTGCCTAAGTGCTCTTAGGTAAGTTTTGCACCTACTACCAATCAACCAAAGTCTGATCATGACATTTCAATCAATCAAAAAATCTAATCTTTCCCTGATTCCAAGTAATGTTGCCGCGACTCGAAAGTCGAGTCATTTGGGAGTCGAGTTGATCCAAGTCACTCGATTTGACTCAACTGCCGAGTCGAGTCGAACTGGATCAACTCAACTCAACTTGAAGTCGAACTCAAGTCAACTTAGTCAATGAAATCAAAGGTTTTTTTTCCCCTTGATCATGGAGGGTTCCATTTGGGCTGGGGATGGTTCTATATGTGGCTTGAGTATGCTTGATGGTTTTGACAACCAGAATGTTTGTTAACAAGGAGTGGGGAACTAGTTTATGGTCAGCTGTGACATATGTCACGAAATGTCACGAGCGTGACTGCTTAGCAACTAAGTAGCCAACCCACGTCGTGCCGTCGGGGAAAAGGGCAGTAACATGTCTAAAATAGTAGGACATTCAAAATTTATTTATAAAACATACCCAACTTGAATGTGAGGGTAGTTCTCATGTTGTTGAAAATTGGCCAGGCAACCTCAGTTAGCCGAGTCTAGGCAGTAGGCAGGTTGGTCACGAACCTAGTTAGATTCCTCAAAGTAATCAAGTTCATAGGATGTATATGAATCATATAGATAGAAAAAATTGGCAGGCTCTCAAAACCTACCTGGATAAGTACCATATCACTTCCAGAAGCCAACAACTGTATTGTTTTTATGCAGGTTTTGTGCATCAAAATGACTTGAAGAAATTTGGTTCTGGGGAGGTATGAGTCAGTCCAACTGTAATGTACATTCTTTCTTGATATATATAAGCTTAAAAGAATGGACCTAAGTCGACCAAGTCGACTCCAGGTTGACTCGCTCGACTCCGGAGTCTGCGGGAGTTGACTTCATTCAGACAACTCGACTCAACTCAATCATCGACTACTGAGTCGACTCTTCCTGACTCAGTCGGAGTTCGCGGCAACATTAATTCCAAGAGATCCCAAGGTCTGATAATGGTTTTAGATGGTGTCCTAGTATATTCTAGACCATATTAACCCTTTCAGAGCACATATACTGCAGGGTCTTTTCACAGACTCATGATTTACACTGATCAAATATGAAATGTATGTTAATGATATTCCATCTTGCCCAAGGTTATAAGAGTGTGGCCAAGTGCATGGAAACAATCTTACAGTCTATCAAGAAGATCTAAGAACAAAAAGTGCATTAATATGCCACTCTAAACATGAGTTTTTCTGAGTGACATTTTTCGCTTGTTTGATGGATAGGAGGCCAATCAGACCAGTGAGTGTGAAATAGAGGTCAGAAATGAAAAGAGGCAAGAAAATAGTACAAGATACATTTTTGGTTGAAGTGATTTGGCCAAGATAATGTTGATGTTAGTGTCATGTAAATCTGAGCGGTGGGGCAGACGATACTGTACACGGCAAACAGGGAGGAAAAAAAAATAAAGGTGTGCCTTTGTGAGCTTGAGAGCATTGAGATCAGGTAGAAATCGAGTCTTGAGTTTTGATCCTCTCAGATGCCTTGACATCGAACTTGCAGCAGGGCATGTGCGCTCGAGGGTTTGAGGTTAGTAGGTATTTTTGAGACCATTTGTAAGGTCATGTTTAGTGAAAGATTGATGAAGTGTACTATGGAAGCTTTGCCAGGAGAACTTGAGCAAATGTATTGAGGATTTGATGTTTGCAGGAATTTTTGACAGCCTGTCTGGGAGTGTTTCCAGAAGAACTGGAGGGATGCTTGAAGCATCATGAAATGTTCACATCTGCTGGCTTGTGGAATGTTGTCTGTGCCCTGATGATCTCAAGGTTCTTGCAGACAGCTTTGGCAACCAAGCGTACTTCAGTTGAAGGGAATGGCAGAGGGTTTGAAGACAGACAAGGCTGCAGAGCGATCATAGTGTGTGTGAGAAAGCCGAAAGATTGAGCAAACTCAGACTGAGCCCCGACAACGTTGACAGTCCCACACTGTTCGGTTCGACACTCTGAGGTCTCACAAACTTGAAGGATGCTCGATTGCGTGAAGAACATTGTCTGAACCGAAAGATTCATTGTCGGCAGTAAGTACGATGAGGAGGTGATGGGCTAAGGAAAGAACAAATGAGGGTGACATCTCCTTTTGAGTGCGCTCTGAGCGGCCGAATGCTGACCGCATGGGTGATAGTGCAGCGGGAACCTCCAAAATGTGAGCTGCCATTCAAGCCTCGAGGCAACCAGAACAATGGAAGCAGCACACAAATTGGAACACTAAATGAGCGCCTGTGGGCGCTCTGTGAAAAACAAACAGGTGTAATCTCGGCGATTTGCGGCTTGTGGGAGAAAAGAAAAATGATTCAGATCATTTCTTGCGGATGTGCAGGAAACTTGATAGAAATTCTTCCAGATGCTTCGAGCAGTGAGACAACATTTGTTAGCCATTTGTTAGCAGTCTGGATAATGAGGGCAGAGGCAAAGAGGTGATGTGAGATAGGTCCTTTTGAGCGGGTGTTGTGCACTTGACTCAGACACATGCGGTGTGTCGAGAATGGAATAGTACAACAGCATGACGTTTCCGGAAGTTCAACTATCTGTTCAGATCGGTCGATGCTCCCAAGATAGTGGAATGGGCACAGATCATGCAGGAAGGAGACAAAATAGGAAGTGGGCAAACATGTACATACAAAATCAGGACATCTGCTTAATATACGAGTAATTTCGCATTTTGCAGCTTAACAAAACCTCTGATAAGAAAACTGTTTATACAATCAGATTTGTCTCAATGTCCTCTACAAGTTTGGTGTTTTGATCTATTTTTAGGCACATTTCCTTTTTGGGTCAACATCAGACTTATGTCAGACCTTTCAAGAAATTGGTCCAAGTCCCTTGCAGCATATTTGCTGCATGTTTGCCTTGTCTTGCTATGGATTGTTGCAGCTTTTGTTGTAGCTTTTTTTGCAGCATATTTTGCAGCATGGGGAGATTTACCAGATCACCCTCTAACTAGAGAGGACAGTCTCTTGGGGTGTACCCCTTTAACCAGAGGCTAGATTTGTAATTTGTAGGTGGTTTTTCTCACAATACATTCTTGGATTGTGATCAGATCTCTTTTACATGTGAAAAAGTTAAACGGATACAGTTCCAGAGCATGTGAATTGGATTTGGATATGAGAGAACTTGGCCTTAGTGAGAATTGAAGTCTTTTGACTTTTTGTGTAAGCTCATTGCCAGAGAAATACTGTGAACTCAAACACTTCACATGGAGTAACCTTTGCCAAAATCACCCATACAATTGTTTGAACCTTTAAAACAACTTCCCGTTGTTTCTGGAATGTGTAAGCACCTAGAAGTAATCGCTCTTGGAAGTTTAGCTAAATTGCAGCAGTTTATACTGGACTGGAACCCCAAACTCAGCCAAAGGAGCGTGTTGTGTGTGTTGTGTTCTGACAACCTTTTGTGAATACTCCATTTCACATATATATTCCACCCTAGATGCAGAGCAAGCATTTCAATGGAGTGCAAGTGAAATCTGTTTTTGGAGAAGCTTGAATTCAAAGCCATGGGGTTGAAAGTGGCCATTGATACATGGAATATGAAGTTGTATATGCTCTTCGTTCAATACAAAAGTACATGTGGCTATGGCAGGAGTAGTGAACGCCTTTGGATCTGCAGATGAAGCATTGGTCATGAATTATTTTGCTAGCAAGAGAGGAAAATCTACTTGAACAGAACTGAACACGTGCCTTGATGCCAAGTATAAGGAGGGTAAGGCCGACGAGCGGCAGAGCCCGCTACCAGCTTGTTGCTGATGTATGAACAAGTCTAAAATTTCCCAGCGGCTCAAAGCTCGCTCGGTCAACGCTCACACGTCGACCAGCTCGCATTGGGCCACAGCTGTATCTTCAATACATGTTATTGGCTGAACCTTTAGGTTTAGCTGCTCTGGGGAAGATGGATTTCGTGCTATTTTGCTACAAGTACAAACAAAAAATTGGTCATCTGAAATTGATCATCGCACAAAATCTGGGCAACAAAACAGCTGTCGAGCGAGGTTTCCTATCCAATTATAGGAAGCTTTGCTTTTCTGCTGCCTCTCGTTTTCTTCAATTTTTTTTTGTGCCATGTACGATTTGTTAGCCCTTTAAATCCTGTTCAGGTGGTGTGTCATTTCCATTGAGTGTTCGAGCATTGCCAATCTCCAGGATCAATTGCCATGTCGACGAGATGCTGCCTCTTGTCGTGTCAGAATCATACGAACACTTTTCGCATAGTCAGCAATAAAGGTCCCCACTTCTTTCCTTTCCAGACATATTGGCGATCACAGTAAATTCCACAGAAAATTGTGGAGCTTCGGTCAATTCTTCAAATCCTTGTGGATGTAATAACCTTGCAACAACCCAGTTTCTAGAGTTTGAATATGTGTTGTTCCACTTGCGACTGCCTCTGTGAGAACTAGAACTTCTTGCCTTGGGTTCCAATGCTTAAGATACTGTACTATTTCGTTCAAATCGACATAGGGTGTGACGCGTGACCCAGTTGACCTATTCGACATTTCGGCAATGACCAAAATTTTGCGTGACACCTCGGAAAATTTCGACATCCTACACAAAGATTTTCATTTTTTCCGCCTTTTTGAGCTCTTTTGACGATTTTGGGACCTGCATGACCGCTTGGAGGTTCGACAAAGGCTTGCGTGAAGCGTGACCCTGACCGAAATTCGTGATCGACATAGGGGTGCGTGACGCGTGACTGCCGAATTGAATGAAAAAGTACAGTAATGACTTCATTGTGCTGTTTTACCCGAGCTTACCCGGCAGATTAAAATACCCAGTACACAGGATTCAAGTACAGTAGATTTCATCCAGAGGATTAGTTTGATGCAGCCCGATTGAAAGGCAGATTGTTCTTTCACTTGAATTTATCCTTCAAGGTGCCCACGATGCACTAAGCATTCTCCCAACACTGATTGACATGGAATACCTACATTTTACATGTTCGAGGACGCTTCCAGTCCAGAATCAGAGATTGAAATACCTTAGTTTTTGTCATAGCAATATTGAGAAATTCTGCTACAGCTAGAAAGTCTCCCAAGGTTCAGCCCCCCGCCTCGGAGAGGCTCAATCCCACGTCATAGTCCGCACTCTAGATCGACTCAAGATTGACGTTACACATCAAAATACGTTCAATTTTCCAGGAGTCCTAAAATGTACTCCCATTTGTGCTCCCACACCATCCCGTGGTTTCCGCTCAACAGGCAATCACCCAGTTCAACCAAATTTATCATATCATTGTATCCCGACCGGAACTACGGCATTAGTGAACAAAATCTCAACAAGGATCCTAAACAAGGCATGATATGTAATATAAGAGAAATTTTAATGGTCAGGAATCCGAATGAAATACAAGAATGTGTGCGAGACTGAACAGTGATTATATCCGGGAGGATATTGCAGGATGATATATGTCATGTATGAGGTCTGTGGGCAAAGCTGTGAACAGCGAAGGAGGTAGCAGGATCCTGATAGACGCAGGAGAATGATGGATCTGAGGAAATATAGTGAGGCTCGGCAGCATGACGAGAACGGGGGAGACAAACAGTATAAAACCATATCAGTATCAACATCCATGGGTCAATTCCTTGGGCACTGGGAGATTGAGCTGAAAATATACAGTAAATAAGATCTGAAGATACGCAGACATTGTGCACAGCACACTTGAGGTAGAGGAATGTGCAGGTGTCTTGACCCAAGACTGAAGCGAGTGTTTGAGACCAAAAGCCTCGCAAGACATCACCCAGTCACGGCCAAGCACGAGATCAGATCGTAGAGAAGGCCAGAGAGAGTTGGACATTTGAGGAGCGAAAGGAGCCATTACCGCAAGGCAGGAACAAAAGGCCAGAGGCAGATGAGTCAGAGGGAGATGCGAGAGAACAAGGCAAATACTGCAGAGCCATAATCGAAAGTTGAGGAAAACGGGACGTTGCGGAAGGTAGCAGACATGGAGAGACATGGTGGTAGCGGGGAGACGAAGCACTATTCGGGAGCAGGTGGAAGTTTTGACAGCCAGCATGCCACATCAAGACAAAGACTATGATGGCGGAGATGGCGGAGGAATTACATGGCAAGGATTGCGTGAACTGATCGTATTTATAAGCATTTGGCGTATGGGAAAGGTGCTTACAAGAAGAAAAATGACCAATTGAGCACTTTACTGTAGGACGCTGTTTTGAAGGCACCCTAAAACCCTTACCTAAAGGTAGCGGGAATTTGCAGCTTCTGTTCCAGTGAAGCCCAAGTGGTGCAGATTTGTTAAGCATGGAAAGCCAATTCCACCACTGTGTGCTCGAGTCAGTGGTTCAGTTGTTTTGCTGGTCACCATGCCTTGCAGTGGATTTCTTGGATGTTACTGATGGACAATTCAGAGTAAAATAGTTGGCGAGCATCTGTATGCTGTTTGTGCCTCCGTGCATGTTTAGCAGAATTGCTGCTACTGTGGCAACATCTCTGAGTCTCTCAATGAAGACGATGATGTTGTTCAGTCTGAAACTCTTCTTCATCAATGTCTGATCATATTGGGGACACTGTCAGAGATGCAGAGAGAAAGAGTCAAAAGCCTTGAGGTGCATCATAACTCCACAGTCAAAATGCTGTACAATGCTGTACATGCGGCCCTTCAGTTGGACAGGTGGCACTCAAATAGACTCAGAGCAAAGATCTTGGAAGCAGAGAGAAAGACAGACATGCTGCAAGGCCAGAGATTGACAAAATTTGCAAGTGTCAATAAAGTGGAAATGATGTAAGGAGCGGAGTTTGAAAAGGCTTCGGAACAATATGTGTAATTTTACCAAGAGGTAGATAGATAGATAGATTATCGAGTTCAAGTGTGGAGCCTGCTTCCCAATTTCAGAAAGGCGCCATTGCCTTTGGAAGCAAAGCCTCAAGCAAGACTGCCTTTACAAACATACCTCCGCCACAGCGTAGCAAGCCTCTGAGAGCACTAGTCTCTCTGAACTCTCTACTCTCTCACATAAGGACCAAATCAATATCACTTTGCAACTCCCGCATATTGCTCTTATCTATTGCAGGTGCACATGACAATTGGCAGATATTATGCATGCCTCAAGTCTACTGTGAATATGGGACTCTGCTCCAGGCTTTGCCCTGATTTTCTGTCGCCTCTGGGACCGCTTCTGCCCTTCTCCCCTTGGTCGAAAACAAATATTAATCAATATTTGCTGAAGCATCGCTAAGCTGGAAGTCATCACCAACAATGCTGAACTTGGAATTTATACAACAGACAGGTCTGTTGAAGATGATCATCATAGTTGAGGTCACTGATTAGTAGCACCATACTAATCTGATCAATTCACAGTCCCATAATGCAACTTCCATGCATGAGAAAGCATCAACACAGCTCAGGAATGGCATATAAGCTAGCATCATGTATTTGAGCCCATCCTTTATGATGCCACGCCATCCCACCATCGCTGAAACCCGGCTCGAGAGTGTTGCACGTTGTTTAGCTCACACCCTAGAAGTACTCCATGAGCTTAATGCCACATTTGCTCCACCATTTGTTGAACCAATCTCAAACAGCATTGGATCCTTGCTCAAGCTCATTCAGGTATTGGAGGCTCTGAAAAATACCTTGTAACTCACCAAATATTTCAGAGTGTGAGACAAAATAAAAAGGAATGTATTCAGCTGTTGGAGGATATTCACCCAGTGCTCTGTGCAATTATTGAACTCCATGTCAAGTCTGAAACTCCAGGGTCCTTATTGCCTTCAATGACAGAGCATGTTGGGAGATTCATGAAGTAGACATCCAATCTATATACATATTTTTGATTTGACAAAGTTCTTTGTAGAACACTTCACAAGATATTCATATATATTGAGGCACAGCAAAATCAGAACAAACTGAAGCAGTTGTTCCGTAACATGGAAATGAATAGCCTGGTGAAAGACTGCCATGAAGAACTAAATGAAGCAAAGAAAATCTTTGCAGTAAGAGACAATGTTTCATTCTTTGCCATGGGGCTGACAAATAACTTCAGGTCCACACCAATAGTGGAGTCTTCAAAGACCTCGAAGAGATGAAGGCGGCTGCTGAGGTCAAGCATCAGGAATTGCTTGAATTGATTTCAACCATGTCTGAAGCCAGCACAACAATGGATAGTCCTTTGGTATGTGACCAAGAGACTGTCCTACACTTGACTAATTGTGCACAGGTCCACTTGGGAGGAAATGATTCGAAAAATAGGTGGGAGACATTTCATAATCTGTCCTTTTACTTATTTCTTGAAGTTCAAATTCATTTTCATTGCTACCTTCGAAGCCAAAGATCTTTTATGGACGTGAAACTGAGTTGGAGAACATCATGAGAATGCTCAGTCAAGAAGCACCCAGGATGGCCATTCTTGGAGGAGGTGGAATGGGCAAAACTAGTCTTGCTAGAGCTGCCCTTCATCACCCAGACACTCTCACCAGATTTGAACAAAGATTCTTTGTCAGTGCAGAACCAGCAACCACTAGCATTGAGCTAGCAGCTCTAATTGGACTACACATCGGACTAAATCCAGGCAAAGATCTCACAAGACCTGTTGTGCAGTATTTCTCGAGGCAATCATCTTGTTTATTGGTCCTGGATAACCTGGAAACAGTCTGGGAGCCTACTCAGTCTCGAGGGGGAGTTGAGGAATTTCTATCACTCCTCTCAGAGTTCACACATCTTGGATTGATAGTATGTGTACCACTAGTTTCAGTTCAGGTTTCTAATATACTACAGATAACCATGCGAGGTGCAGAAAGACCTGCCAGCATTCAATGGACTCATCCATTCTTATTGCCTTTGCAACCTCTTTCGGACCATGCTGCACAACAAACATTTATAGACATCACAGATAATTCCTATTCAATTGAAAGCTTCAGCCAGCTCCTCAGCTTCACAGATAATATGCCTTTGGCTGTTGATCTCCTTGCTCACTTGGTTGACTATGAGGGTCTGGAGAATGCCTGGGCCCGATGGGAGACACAGAAAACATCTATGCTTGCTGTGGGCTTTGACAGAATATCAAATGTGGATGTATCCATCAATCTCTCTCTTTCTAGTCCACGGATGTCATCTGCAAGCAAACAGTTATTGAGTCTGCTCTCAATACTGCCCAATGGCCTATCAGATGCAGAGCTGCTCCAAGCCAAACTTCCTATTTCAAATATTCTGAGCTGCAAAGCGGTCTTATTGGCAACTTCTTTGGCATATCAGAATAGTAACAAACGGCTTATGGCATTGATGCCTGTGAGAGAGCATATCCAGCGGTTCTTACCTCCATCCTCATTTCTAATACACACCCTCCGAGAGCACTTTCATGAACTTTTGAAGCTATACCAGAGATACAGTGACAGCCAGCTCAAACCCGTCATGAGCCAAATCACTGCAAATCTTGCAAATTTACAAGAAGTCTTTCAACGTGGTTTGGTTACCAGTAGTTCAAATGTCCCGGTGACAATATACTGCAGTCTATCTCTGAACTCCTTCTACCGAGTCACTGGCCGTGGCTTATTGGCCCTAATGCATCACATTCAGCATGTTTTATCTGAGATCTCGGATGACAGACTGAAGATGTATTTCATCATCGAGGTTCTGAAATCCGCACAGCATTATTCACCATCATTCATAGAGGAGATGCTAGTTCAAGGTATATCATATCTGAAGGACCTCAATGATCCTCTCCTTGAGTGTAGGTCTTCTTGTTCAATGAACTGCAGTGATCTTATCATCTCTATAGCCAGATTTTACCATAGAGCTTCACTAGTTAACCACTGGAGATCCTCTTTAAACAGTGCTCTGCAATTTGCTCAGATGGCCCAAGAATTAGCGAAGGTATCTGAGGACACTGAGCAACAGTATCTTGTTTTGCTTTGTATTGCTTACCTGAAGGTTGATACTGGGGACTATTCCACTGGCCACCAACTTGCCAGTGAGGCACAGCAGCTTTCAGATATTTCAATGGATCTGTATAATAGTGCAAGTGCACTCCGCCTTCAAGCTCAATGCTCCAGATATCTGGGAAACTATCACCAGAGTCTGGAACAACTCCATAGGGCCAGAGGGAATCTTGAAATTTGTGGGATGTCTGGAGGGGTTATTGATAGTCACATTTCACTTACCCAAGCTGAGATCCAGCTTCTAAGATCAGATTATGTTCAAGCCCAAAGCATATACCACCATATCACTGAGACAACTTCTCCTGACCAAAATCAAAGGGCATATGCCTCTGCCTTCCTCAATCTGGCATATATCGGCATCCGCACTGGATGGAGTACAGCAAATATATCAGAAAAAATAGAAATAGCTGCAGTAATGTACAAGAGCATGTATCACCCAATTCTCGAACATTGCAAAACAGTTGAAGCATGTCTCAATCTCAGAGAGCACTCATTCGACTTAGCACAGACAGGATTCCAGGGGGGGCTTTTGCTCTCAAGATTCTGACATGAGATCATTATCCTTGGAACATCTTGCCAACATCAAAGCCTGGCCAGCCAATGAAAGGCAGTTGAGATGGCCAGTGATATACTTGAGTTTTGCACATGAATCCAAAGAAAAACTTGCACTTCACAAGGCTCTTCTCTATTTTGGTGATGTATTCACAATCACTGAGGATGAAGAAACAGCATGTATTCTTTATACAGTCGCACTGGAGGGATTCACACATATGGATGTGCATCAAAGTCGAGCAGAGTGTATGCTCCGTCTTGGAGATCTTGCACAAAAGCATGGAGATACTGCTGCAGCTTTAGTCTACTGGACAACAGCTCGACCACTATTTGACAAATCATCACAGGCTGAAGATATGACCAAAATTGACTCTAGGCTGGCCAGTGTTGCAGAAGGTCATGAAGCACTGACATAACTTGCCAAATTTGGGGCACTTATCTAGGTATTTGATCAGGTTGCTACCTCCCAAGAACAACCTGTGACAATAGTTCCAGTGTAATACCAAGAACCAGCTTCTCTTTCTCTTTTTTGTACCTATGTGTTGCATCATATTTGTGTTCTAAAGTAGTATTTATATATTTATTTTCATTATTGCTTAAGCATTCGGGAAATGTTTCCAATCTGGCCTGAAAGTTCAGGCAACCAGGTGTGTTCTAAAACAAGCCTAAAAGCGAAAATGAATGTGTTTTGATTACAATACAATCATTACCACATGTGCAGTGTGCCATCTGGCATCTGTCACCTGATATCTTGCCAGCACGGAAAAAATCCAGTTTCATGGTGTATGTGGTTGTCACCTTCTTTTTGTTGCTTGTGTCCACGTACTATTTTTCACCACATAGTCGGCCACCGTAGCTTTTCTTGTGAATCCCGGCGGACAACAGGTATCGCATCAGGGTCAGCTGGTATGGGGAATAGTGCAGGCATCCTAGGAATGGATCGACTATATTTCCCCATATTTATATCAAGATTTGAAGGTCTAGCGAATATTTTGTTGGCCAAGGTCCCGAAATAACTATTGATGGGGTAGTCGGCCACCCGCTTCAGTGCGCACTTGTTGCATCATATGTCGGCCGGAGTGAGTCGGATGTCGTAGGTGGGACATTATTGATGTATTCCGGAAGCTTTATTTGTATGTTCACGCTCAGAGGGATGGAGAAAAAAATTGATTTTGTAGCCAGCCAAAGGCCGAAAACGAGCACTCTTGACCGTGCGACTGCCACGAAGCCGGAAAGGCACAGAACAGTCCGAATTTTTATATATATGGAGTACTGACAAAGAATTGAATGCATACGATGTAAGATATCCATACCAAACACCTCGCATCCGCTTGGAAAAACCCATGAGTGCTGGGCTTGGATTCTGAGTGATTTTCAATGGCCAATGCGAGTGCACACTGACCGTGTGAGTGAAAAATCCGATATGTGGTGCATAGTGAACCCGTACCAATAGAGAGGCCTTGCCAAGATTCAGGCTTGAGTTGTCAATGGGTTGTAAGATATTGAGGTGGCGACATTTGTGGGCCTTGAAAGAGCGGTCACTCTTTTGCGACCCCTTGGCAAACTCATCTGTGAACTTATGGAGGCAGGAGTTGTGTGGAATACAAGGGCCAGATGATAATAACCGAATGAGCCACAAAACTCGCCGATCGGTGAAGATTTGGGGAAGAACGAACTGAGGCAAGTCACAGCAGGTGGATGATGGCAAGGAAGTGTTCCCACGTCTCGGAACGGTGATCCCAACGCCGTAACTTTGGATGGACACATCGGATTCTGTCCAAATTTGGTCTGCACCTGCCCTACAGGCAGTGTTGCTGCGAGGTCGAGGCCCTCGGAGGTGAGGTCACCTCACCTCGGAGCCATTACCATATTTGGCACCTCAAGGTGACATCACCTCGACACACCTCAAGGCACCTCAAGGCCACGGGCCTTTTCCCTACCGAGACGGCGTGACTGTCAGAGTGACTGTCGCGTCGCGCCACGTCCTCTCTTCCTCCCGCTCACTGTCCACGACGCTCTCCGCCCTCTTTTGCTCCGTCCGGCCCATTGGTGCCAAGGGGGTAGCAAAAAAAAATTTAAGGATACCGTACCGAATTTTGAATTAAGGCCTGACCGTGGGGACCGACCGACCGACCGCATAGCATTATATAATACCTAAATATGGTAATTTTGATCTGATCCTTCGGGGAATTTTCCTGATTTCTGTGCCATTCCACTCAACCATGGCATTTCCAACCATGCAGAAGGTATGTGAGGCCAATAATCTCAGGATATAATTCATATGACTGCATGATATCTGCCAGTGAATATTTCTTGCGAGTAGAGGAACATATTGTATATTCGGAAGACTCCAGGCTCCACAAGTCTACAACTCTTTGAAAAAGAGTAAAAAGTGTTGCCGAGTAGGTAAGAATGGCCTTTCATGTGATTCTGCCCTCCGGAGAGCCTTGAATGAAGTGAGCAAGCAGGAGCCGCCAGAAATACTTCACAACCACCCGTCAAGATTGCCGAGGAACCTTCCATTTTTGGCCAAAATCCCCAAAGGTGTCTCCAGAGAGCTTTTCCACCTGCAAAAACCAAAGAGGTAGCCATTTGGATGCCTCAGAAGCATTGAAAAACACTGGTCAAAAAATATTTTTTAAGGGTCGGTTGGGGGGACCGACCGACCAGCATCATATCATCAATTGCTCACGTGCTACCCCCTTGATTGGCGCTCTTCCCCAGCTGCGCGCACATGTGATCACTTGAAACACGGAGCAAGTTGGCAGAACGTTGGTTTGGGGTCGCATAGGGCGCTGTTGAGGCCATAGAACTGACAGAGGGTTGGTTTGGGGTCGCGTAGAGCACTGTAGAGACGATAGGGAAATGGAGAGGCTCCGGGTCTTCAGGTATGCGTATAATCTGGAAACAAGCTCCGAATCCTGTATAAGTACGATGCCAATGACAATCCCCTGCACCCCGTCTACCTGCAGCCGCTGCTATGGCCTCTCAGTTCTGCCAGTGCAGCAATCCTCAAGCCTGCATCTGCTATCAGACTCCACGTCGCCCTGACGTCCACTACACCCCATTCCCCGCACCACAGTCTTCATGGCCTGCATTCTACTTTCCGCCAGCACCCCCTCAGACCCCGAATTTTAGCAATGCGCCTTCATTCCAGCCAAATTTCCCATTTCAGAGTTCATTCCCGAGTGCATTTAGTCTTGCCGCGCCATCCCCTGGCCCTTCTACGCCACACCCACCTCTTGAAAATGTCACCAATACAGCAACTTCAGCTCCTGCTGTGACACCACGTCCCGCGACAAAGAGGAAGCGACAAACGAAAAATCAAAATCCTAATCAGCCCGCACGCACTCGCAGACGAACTGATTCCGGCCCGACACTTGATGCACCGTCTGTCTATGGTGTTGGTCCATCGACTGCCGCTGGTGAAACGGTGTCAGAACTGGTTTCTCATCCGTCTCTCGTCAACATTCCTGGCCTCGACTTTGAATCTATTCTCAACAAAAGAATGGCTTCGAGTGCTTCCGCATCTGATGTCTGGTACTTTGTTCGGGGCGTTGACATGCATGTTGCGCCTGCTACGCCGCTCCCTGACCTCGAAATGACGCCGAAACGCCCAAACGAAGAACAATTCTCGCATGTCGCGTGCCGCTTCTGCCCGTGAGTTGAAATTATTTTGTACTAGAATTCTGATGACGATTTCTGTAGCCTCGACAAGTGGAGAACATGGAAGAATGTTGATGGCCAGACTTCGGTCATTCGTGATCATCTCAAAGCCGAACACAATAGGGTTTGGGTCGACGTCGTGTTCCACAAGAAGCTGAAAGGCTGGGATACACTCGGGGCATCACGTAAAGCTGGAGCTCAAGAACGCGAGGAGTTTTCGCTTCCTGGGTTCTACGAACGTCTTGCGAAATGGATCGCGGTCGATGATCAGGTGAGAATTCTCATTCCCAAGCCGGATTTCTCCTCATTTTTCTCAGTCTCTTGATGTTGTTGATTCCCCCGAGCTCCGCGATTTACTCCTCTTCATTGGTACGCAACTGGAAGATGCCGACATCCCTCACCGCACCAAGATGTCCGAAATAATCACGGAACGATTTCAAATTGAATATAGGAAGATGATATACGAGATTCAGGTCTGTTTATTGTATTTCGTCTTTCTTCCGGGCTTACATCCTTCTTAGAATGCTATCAGCCGGATTTCATACACCGACGATATCTGGAGCCGCAAGAATCTAGACTCACATCTTGCCATTACAGCTCATTACATTGTTCGCGAAAACGGTCATCTGGTCCTCAAATCACGGCTTGTAGCATTTCGTCGGCTGGAAGGAAGCCATTCCGGGGAAAATATTGGACAAATGTTCGTCCAGGTGTTGAAAGAAATTGGTTGTCCGCGCAAAGTGAGTGGAGAAAATATTCTTCCCCTAGTCTAACATCCAAAAAGACAGGGATGATTACCAGCGATAATGCATCGAACAACGATACCTGCATGACTGAGATTTGCGAGGAATTGACAGCTCTCAATATTCCTTTCGATGTGGTGGGGAATCGCATTCGGTGAATTCCTTTTATTCACTTTTGTTTCGCAACTTACATTCAATTCTCAGGTGTTTCCCGCATGTCGTCAACATTGCAGTTAAAACAGCATTGAAAGAGCTCTCTGAGGCACTTCCAAAATATGGCCCCGACGTTGTTCTCGACGAGAATGGCGACATTATTGCCCAATCGTTGAGAGATGACCCCCCAATATTGGATTGCACCCCTGGCCGACCCCGTTGTGCAGGCCCGTACCCTCGTTACAGCTTGCCGTGCCTCTGGTCAACGGCGTGACAACTTCGGCAAAATGATCGAGGAGGGTAATAAATCCGGTGGGTTCGGCGATCCAATGGAACCGCTCAGACTTGTTGGCTTGTTGAAGGACGTCGAGACCCGCTGGTCGGCGACCTTCTTAATGATAGATCGTCTTCTTGAGCTTTACTTGGTCAGTTCTCTTCGCATGCACTGCATTCCTCGAGTTAATTTATTTCTAGGCTGTGGACAAATTCCTCGATGACCCGAAGCAGGAGGACATTGCTTTTGCACAAGCTCAGTCCCACAACTTTGCAGGTCCTACACGATATTCGACGGTTTCTACAAATCCCACATCTGGTTCAAGAGATCGTATCGGGCGAGAAGACCCCAACTCTATGCTTTGTTCTTCCCCTATACGAGCAGCTCATTGTAATGCTCAAGGATCTGACCAAAGACCTCGACAAGTTGGCCATTGGAATTAATGCCGCTATTCGAAAGCTCGAGGAATACTTCAACTTGAGCCGTCGCACCAAGGCATATTCTCTCACTATGGGTAAGTAAGACTGAGTTCGTGCCACTTTCGATTCAACTAATCTGGCTTCGCAGTCTTGAATCCTATGACGAAGCTTGAATGGCTGCGTCAAAATTGGACGTACGAGGACTCGACTGCTGCCAAAAGTGCAATTCGTGACTCAATAAGTTGGATTGATTAATTTATGTTACGTTCATTTTATAACTGTTCAAAGATGCTCGAATATCGTAAAGATGACCGATTACAGAAGGATAAACAGACTACAGCCGTTCCCCTCGCTACTGCCGGACGACGCACCGTGCCAGCGACATCCACATCACACAGTGCAATGGCACTGCAAAGTGGCCTCGCTCGGGTGCGGGCACTCGCCAAATCCCTTTCCGACCCGCATCCAGTTCGACCACGGCTCCTGAAGGTCCAACAGAGGAAGAGCAGGTCGCAGCTGAGCACCGGGCAGTGGCGGAGGACGAGCGCCTAGTTGACTAAGAACTCGCACGCTACGAGGCAGAGGGAACCTCCTCCATTTCTGGGAGGTAAGTTCAAATTCTTCATGTGTATTCTTTGAATCTCAACAGCTCTTTCAGCGCCGAGAGTTCACTTTCCCATACCTATTCCGTGTCGCGCTCGATGTGCTCCCTGTCCAGACGTCAGCGGTTCCCTGTGAACGTGTCTTCTCGTCAAGCAAGGAGACTGATGCCGCGCGCCGCGGAAATCTGTCATCTAACATGATAGAGATGCTTCAAATGCTTAAATTCATCGACCGGCAGGACCGCATCAACTTTTGCGACGCTTTTGGTGGCCACAGAGACTGAACTCTCTGTTGTTGGTGTTGACATTGAGGTTATTGACGGGTTGCTAGCTTCTGGAAGGGCAGAGGATCGGGACCAAAAAGAGCTTGGTGGTTCCCAAACCAACCATCCAGCCCCCGGTCCGGCAATCACGGCCCGGTACCCCCTTACTAAATCAGATCCTAGCGGTGCCAGCAAGCAAGGGATGCTCGGAGTGAGTCTCAAGCCTGAAAATCTGTGAGGTGCACTCAGCAGCTGCAAAGATGGTGAGCGCCGAGAAGGAAGAGCGCTGTTACAGCATGATGGTATGCAGATCATGTCGAAGAGCTGCTCCGTAGCTCCTCGTTTTCCTTGTTCTCCCCTCAGGCTGGCTTGTAGGCTCGCCTTGCTTGAGCTCGCAATAACCTTCCCCTCACGACCCTGATGCAGTCGGCACTTATCCCGTTGTCGCCTTTTTTGTGCTGTTCAAATTCAAACCTGTAACAATCAAATATGACATTGTGATGGCCTCTTCGAGGCAGAGCCTTAACCTTTATTAAGAGCTGGAAGAGACTTTTGATCCACTCCATTTAATCTCACAATTCAATATGAAAAACTTTTCTGCTGCTCCATAATGTATACAAACGGTATGCAACATGAGTAACCATAAGTCAAGTGTAACTGCACAGGGCCGTGCTATACTTCGCATCCCATAACTTCTTTGAGAAGTGGAGTACACCTTTATTATATGCTCAGTTGAATTGTCAGAGAAGTGAATCAGAGTGAATTTTGGGCTGGCGGCAGGTGTGGCCAAAGTGATCCGGTTCAGCCGGCACGGAAACCATCGGCTGAGGGCCTGGTTCAGGTATTGCTGATCAAATCAATTTGGATGATGGATCAAAATAAGTTGTTGTGGTTTCCCTCATCGAAAGTGGCACAAAGGCTCACAGACTGAAAGGGTTTTCAATCACAATGTGAGAGATAGTCAAGTGCTGCTATGGCCCCTTGGCAGAGGTCGATGTCATCGGCGCCTTGGCAACCAGGGCACAAATCCTGGACGGTGACTTGGATGGTCTTGCTTTGGTCTACAGCGGTGAATCACGACGAGGCTCAATACGACCCCATATTCTCAGGACAGTCTTCCCCGCCGGGCTCAACGGGTACTCTTCCGCTACCTCTATCACCAACTCTGCCTCTGCCCCGCTATCCAATTCATCTGCGACTTTGAGGTTGAAAGCCTCCGCCCTCTCACACGCCCCGTCCCTCGCCTCCCTCGCATGCGCGTCTCCGTCCGCCGCTTCTTCGCAGTACGTTTCAGCCCTGAGCGTATCGACCGTCTCCGACGAGCCTGCTACTCCTTCCTCTCCCCTGGCCACGCCTGCTCCGGTACTAGCGCCTGCTCCGGCGACGACGTCGATAACCAGAAAATGGGGCGCCTCGACTGCGTCGTCCCCGAGGTGCGTCTCCTCGCTCTGTGTCTCCGTCTTTACGCCCATTCATGGGTTTGCTCAGGTCGGCGGCGGCATCCAGTCTTAACGTAGTTCAAATGCGCTTCTCTATCTCGCTCCGATGAACTCCGCACGCAGACGAAACCACCCCCCATTCCGCCACGCCCCAAGAACAAGCCGAGCGCGAAAGGTTAGTAGAGGGTCCGGTCGAGGAGATGATCGTGTCGGCGACTGCGTTTGGTGCGTCCTCTCTACTCTTGCTCTTCGCCGCCTGTTTTGTTAGGTTTTCCTTTTTTTTTTTTTAGAGCTGTTTCTGGGAAAAATTCGTCCTGTGTGTTCAGACTCGATTCTACGCGTTCAGACATTGTGCTCTGCGGTCGGACTCTCTTCCGTGCGTTGGGACGTCGCCCTGCAGCGTGGATGCGATGCGTGCGCACGTCATCCCGCTCGCTACTTACTGTTGCTCTTGCTCTCTGCGGCTTCCCCGCCTGCGTCTGCGGGTCCCCGAGCACGTATGCGTATGCGTAATTTTTTGATTCCTTCTGTTCGTGTTTTCCTGGAGTTGCTTGGGTGCTTGACTGCCTTGCCTGCACGGGTGCCGTTGTAATGCGCTCGCCTGTCGGGACCTTTGTAGTTGTCTTCGGCCGGGCTTCGTTGTTTGAATCTTTGGGCGATTCTTGGGATTTTTTGTTTACTATTTAAATTTTCGCTGAACTTCGACACTGGCACTGTCGTGGCCGATGTCGATGCCGATGTGCATAAGGATTCTCGATGTCGCGCGCCCGCCCGTCCGCCCGCCTGGACCTTCATCTTTCGCCGGGCTTTTTTCTGTATCGATGCGGATCGGGACGACGGACGACTCTGCGGATGCCACCGTTTACTTTTGCTGTTCGTTTTCGTCTTCGTTTGCCTCTCTTTCCCATCCTGTGTGCTCGGGTGTCGTCGTGTGCCTTAGACTTCGTTCTATGCGGTTGAACGTCGTTCCGCCCGTCCTACGCGCAGACTTGATACATGTGGCTTACTACTTCCTGGGCGTGGCTGCGTGTACCCGCCTGCCCCGTGGGCGGCAATGGGATCGTTCCGAATGGTTATGGATGCGAAGGTCGAGGCGGGAGATAGTTATGATCAACATCGTCGAGTACACCGGGTTTTTCTATCTGTGCATATCATAACAGCTGTAACCATACATGTTCATCCTGCCACAGGGGGAAATCATCACCTCACCCTATTTATAAAATAACGTGTGTCCGTGCGTCGTGAAGCTTTTTTAAGCTCCGCACTAATCTCCGCTACTCCCCGCCTTTCTGATCCCCCACTTTCCGATCGGCCCGACGCCATCAACGATGCCGATCCTTTGGCTGGTGTCCGCCGTTTGGCATCGCTTTTCCAACAAGCTTTGACAGACACTGCTTCGACGTCAATGCTGACAACAATGGGGACGAAATGCGCCCACAAGCCCTGCCTCTGCCTCTCACTCTGTCGAGCTACCGACTCACTTCTGCAATACAACTGCTTCACAAAATCTTCCCCTCTTTCCTTCCCTTTTCCGGAGGTGCAAGCTTTATATCTGAATTTCAAACCTCGACCTTATTGGGAGATTTGATAGAAAAAGGGGGAGGCGGCCGAAGGCCGCTGGGAACCTTGTCACCCTATTTATAAAATAACTTCTGTCTGTCCGTCTGTCCGTCCGAAGCCTTTTCAATCTTTGCTTTCATGAGTTTGAATCTCCGCTCGCATGTCGTCATCTTGCCGCTCTTTCACCTCTGCGCCGCCACTCGCCCACAGGCAATCACATAGCCGGCATTGACGGCACGACGTCACCTTCACGGCAACTCTCCAACAAACTTTGGACAGACACTGCCTCGCGGCGGCCGCGGCCAACAACTAGCATTGAAAACCTCAGTCAAAGTGGGGGACCGCGAAGCGGTCCCCCGCACTCTTGTAATTACTAAAGTTACTCCATGCATTGGTCTGGATATAAGTGTTCATTTAAAAAAAGCCTAGCAACTCTTTGGCCTGCAGCGTGACTGGGCACCGAACTTTTGTGTATCTTTGTTAAGTTTTCATTCGGTTTTCAACGACGAGGACTTTCGGATTACCAAAGAAGCGCAGGTCGCTGAGGATTGGTGGATACACCTGGACATTACGAATTCTTTCCTCAACTCGACACAGGCTTCGTGTACGCACAAATAGCTTCTTTTCTTATGGCAGCCACGACCACCTATTTCCCTGTTCGATTTATCGCAGGAAAGAGTTCCGAATCGCCTCTCCTTTTGCTCACAGACGAGGAACATCCCACACCCCGGGGCTCGCCCCATTGTCACACAGAAGACCTAGTGCAGAGTGTTCCGCACCCACAATTCGTCGACACGTTCTTGGGAAATTTTAGTGGGATGTCTCGTTCGACTCCAGACTGGCTCATGATTTTCGAAATGGGCAGAAATAGTTTTTCATTTTCATTCAAGCTACTAAGGGGAAATTCGGATTCAAGGGCAGGTATACGCAAAGTTATCGCTCATTCTTAGCAGAATCACAATTGACCGCCGCTGCTGAGTCTCCTTCCTTTCGTATTCCCTACTGCAATGCAGACCTCCGTTTGGCTCATTCAGGCACTGTGAACCGACGACCAGGCTCGTTTCGAGAATTCAGGTATTTCCTTGCTCCATTCATCGCAGGAAAAAAGACCTAGAGCGGTGGTCCGCATTCACAGCCTCATGTAGATGTAGTTGTAGTTATCCCCCCATGTCAGTCTTCCAGGCTTCGTAGCTTTTCAGTTTGAATAATACCAACACCACGACAACACCAACACGACTAGGAGCGGTGTCCGCGCCTGAGAAATATTCGAGAACTGCGTAACTGCAATTGGGTTGGGATTCCATGTTCGATTCGCCGCTGAGTACTGAGTCATAATCGGAGCACATTTTCTTTTGGTTCTTACTGTAGTTGAAGCTCATGACAAGCTTCAAGATATGTATACATTCCCAATGCTCAGAAAAAGACCAAGGCTCTGAGTGGTAGTCTGCAAGTCAACTTTTTAGCGGAGATCTCAAAGCCACTTCATCCCACTCACGGTTGGACTGTGCGCTGCCAGACTTTGTGGCTGGCTCATAATGACAAGGCGCATATTCCCGGAATCAGCTCAACAGCGGTATGAAGACCTAGCGCGGAGCTGTCTGCACCCAAAACTCTAACCACGTGAAGGTCCGGTGTTTATGTGGGTTTCTCGTTCGACTCGGGTTTAGACCGATTCTTTCTTGCAGGTGTCTGCGAACAAAAGGAGCTTTCGCACTGGCTCGCACGCACTGCGGATTCACCACTGATAGGTCCGGCACTTTTACATAGGGTGACGATTTCTATTGTAAGAGAAGCGCTAATAAGTTCAATTTTCGGGATTGCCTATTCTGGATGTGAATGATGCGAATTTATCTGGGCAATAGAAAACTCAGGTCGATCTCACTGGTGGGTTGTTCTTCGAGAATCGAAATCCGTGACTTCGTTTAGGAATTAGCTTCAAGTCATTCGAAATATGATGATCTATAGTCTCTCTAGACAGTTACTGTGAGGTCACTAGCTCGTTCCTCGCTCATCACAGATGATCTACTTGCGCGGACTTTCGGTCGCCTGTCGGACAAATTCATACCTCGTATTGTTTTTGGGGGTTCTGCAGAATAGGGAATACGATTAAGAATATTCCAGATGCGTCGCAGCCCTCCAGTCCACACGCGAACGTTGAATTGAACGTCCAGTTTGGACCGTGTGAACTCTTGTGACGCGTTACTGCCGCCACGTGACAAAACGCTTCTATGAGGCTGTCGCCCTGCTCTCCTTTTCAACTTCAGTGTTCGCTACCGGGAGTACTGGGTTTACACTCACCGTACGTTGTCATCATCTTTTCTCCATCTCGGGTCTCAGCAACTTCTCCCGCAGTATTCATGTGGGCATCCTCTCGTATTGTTATGCGTCCGCTCCTTTGGCCATTCGAATTCGACTTCAGACCGTCCTTCTCGCCGGACCCCCCTCGCTCAATTCCAAACAGATCTGAATCACAGCCTCCACTGCGCGCCACATCTCTTTCCCTCCAATGCTCGACGTACACTGGTTCCCCAGCCATTACCTTGTTCGGAGCGCTCCATCATCAGCCTTGTCCGGGGCAGCTAGGCTTTCCTCGGCTTTTCGCTCCTCTACGTCGCATTCTGGGCTTCCTCCACCGCAGAGCCGCGTCTGCGTTATGATGGCTTTCTATTAGTACCCTGTGTGTCCTATTTTTTTTTTTCATCTTTCTTCGTGCCTGACCCTTCTGATGAACAGCATTCGTCCTCCCCTTGGCTGCCGCCTTCGAGATCTTCATCCACTGCCGCCACCGTAGTTTTCAACGTCTGCATCCCCTGCTCCTATCTACCTCGATCTCTACCTCCGCCTCCGCTTCTATCCACCTCGGCCTTCGCCATGTCCGCGTGACAGCCTGCCGATGCCCTCCCTGCATTCCAGTGTGCGCTGCGCTCATTTCGGCTCCGGCCACCTTACCGCCTCCGCCTCCAGCCTTCGCCCTCTTGCCTTCGCCCCCTTCTGCTGCGATGGACTGGAAATGTGGAACGTGGATGGAAGCACGAGCACGTTCAACGCTACCTTTTTGCCCTACGTGTACCTTATCGTGCTACATATCCCTGTAATAATTATCGACTTCAAGCGCAGTCTGCTTCCCGATGTGGAGAAGGCGCCGTCGGCTTCTGAAGGAAACACTCGCAAGTAGGTCTGATTTCACAAATGTCACTACCTTGGCTTCGACTTGAGCGTAACCCTTGGTGGCTGCACCGCATTGAGATTCTGAAGAAATTCAAGTTGGGCAACCTCAGCACTAATCTCTCTTGACGCCCGACCAACTCTTGTTGTCGAGAATATTGCTTCGCCTTTCCCGCATCGATGCCAAATTTCAAAACCGCTGCAACTTCCACATGCTCTCTTGTCTACGGCGGGTATCTATGACAATCAATAGAGATTATGTTTCAAGTCTGCTGGAAATACAAGACCCCGCCCAATTCTTTGCTGATGGTTTCGTCGTCCCTGGATTCACACTCCTCCCAGTAGGAAAAAAAGTGATCCATAGAAAAATTTAAATTGGAACTGCACAATGGACAAAACTGTTGAACATGATCGTCGTAATTGACGGCCTATTTGTTGATTAGTAGCACCATACTAATCTGTTCAACGCACAGCCCCACAGTGCAACTCCCACGCATGAGAAAGCATCAATCAGCACTTATAAGCTGGGACCGTGGAGTTAACCCCACCGTTTATGATGCCGCGCCATCCCACTATCGCTGAAACTCGGCTCGAGAGCGTTGCATGTTGTTTAGCTCGCACCCTAGAAGTGCTCCATGAGCTCAATGCCACATTTGCTCCACCACTTGTTGAACCAATCTCAAACAGCATTGGATCCTTGCTCAAGCTCATTCAGGTATTGGAGGCTCTCAAAAATACCTTGTAACTCACCAAATATTTCAGAGTGTAAAGCAAAATAAGAAGGAATGTGCTCAATTATTGGAGGATATTCACCAAGTGCTCTATGCCATTATTGACCTTCATGTAAAGTGTGAAACAGTAGGCTACCTATCACCTGCAATGACAGAGCATGTTGGAAAATTCATGAGGTAGACTTTCAATCTATAACAATGATTTCCATTGACAATAATGTCTTTGCAGAACACTTCACAAAATATCCATATATGTTGAAGCACAGCAGGATAGGAACAAGTTGAAGCAGCTTTTCCGTAACATTGAGATGAATAGCCTGGTGAAAGGTTGTCATTCAGAACTCGATGAAGCAAAGAAAATCTTTGTAGTAGGACAAACTCTTTGTTCCTTGTCAGGGGCTGACATAAGTTCAGGTTAGCACTGGTGGTTCAGTCTTCATGGACATTAGCGAGATGGAAAAATTTGCATCAATCAAGCACAAGGGGTTCCCTGAATTGATTTCATCGCTACCTTCAAAGCCAAAGATCTTCCATGGACGCAAAACAGAGTTGGAGAATGTCATGAGGATCCTCAGCCAAGAAGCACCCCGGATAGCAATTGTTGGAGGAGGTGGAATGGGAAAAACTAGCCTTGCTGGGGCAGCCCTTCATCACCCAGACACTCTCACTAGATTCAAACAAAGAGTCTTTGTCAGTGCAGAACCTGCAACCACTAGTGTTGAACTGGCAGCTCTAATTGGACTCCACATTGGACTAAATCTTGGCCAAGATCTCACAAGATCTGTTGTCCAGTATTTCTTCAGGCAATCATCTTGTTTATTGGTCCTGGATAACTTGGAGACAGTTTGGGAACCAATCCAGTCTCGACAGGGAGTTGAGGAATTTCTGTCACTTCTCTCAGAGGTCAAACATCTTGGATTGATGGTATGTGTACAGAACATTCTAATTCAGCTTCTTTATATATCCCAGATCACCATGCGAGGGGCAGAACGACCTGCCAGGGTTCAATGGACACGTCCATTTTTGATGCCTTTGCAACCTCTCTCTGACAATGCTGCACAACAAACATTTATTGACATCACAGATAATTCCTATTCAATGGAGGAATTCAACCATCTTCTCAAGTTTACAGACAACATGCCTCTGGCTGTGGATCTCCTTGCACACTTGGTTGACTATGAAGGCTTGGAACATGTCTTGGCTCGATGGGAAACAGAGAAAACATCTATGCTCTCTGTAGGACATGACCGAAAGTCAAATTTAGATGCATCTATCAGCCTCTCCCTGGCAAGTCCACGGATCTCATTTGCAAGCAAGGAGTTGTTGAGCCTCCTCTCAATACTGCCCAATGGCCTGTCAGATGCAGAGCTGCTCCAAAGCAAACTTCCTATTTCAAATATTCTGAGCTGCAAAGCAGTCTTATTGGCAACTTCTTTGGCATATCAGAATAGTAACAAACGGCTTTTGGCACTAGTGCCTGTGAGAGAGCATATTCAGCAATTCTTGCCTCCATCCCCATTCTTAATACACTCCCTCCAAGAGCACTTTCATGGACTTCTGAAGCTATACCAGAAATACAACAATGGTCACCTCAAACCTGTCATGAGCCAAATCACTGCAAATCTTGCAAATTTGCAAGAAGTCTTGCAACACAGTTTGGTTACTGGTAGCTCAAATCTCTCGGTGACAATATACTGTAGTCTATCTCTGAACTCCTTCTACCGAGTGACCGGCCAGGGCTTATCACCCTTAATGCACTATATTCAGCATGTTTTATCTGAAACCTCAGATCACAGACTGGAGATGCACTTCATTATTGAGGTTTTCAAATCCAGACAACATTATTTGCCATCATTCATGGAGGACATGCTAGTTCAAGGTATCTCATATCTGAAGGACCTCAATGATCCTCTCCTTGAGTGTAGGTCTTCTTGTTCAATGAACTGCAGTGGTCTTATCATCTCTACAGCCAGATTTTACTATGGTGCCTCACTAGTTAGCCAGCAGAGTTCCTCTTTATCCAATGCTCTGCAATTTGCTCACATGGCCCAAGAATTGGCAAAGGTATCTGGGGATACTGAGCAACAGTATCTTGTTTTGCTTCATATTGCCTACCTGAAGGTTGATACTGGGGACTATTCCACTGGCCACCAACTTGCCAGTGAAGCACAGCAGCTTTCAGATATTTCAGTGGATCTGTATAGTAGCGCAGGCGCACTCTGCCTTCAAGCTCAATGCTCCAGATATCTGGGAAATTACCCCCAGAGTCTGGAACAACTCCATAGGGCCAGAGAGAATCTTGAAATTTGTGGCATGTCTGGAGGGGTTATTGATAGTCACATTTCACTTACCCAAGCTGAGATCCAGCTTCTAAGATCAGATTATGTTCAAGCCAACAGCATCTACCACCATATCACTGGAACAACTTCTCCAGAGCAAAATCATGATGCATATGCCACTGCCGTCCTAAATCTGGCATATATTGGCATCCAAATTGGGTGGAGTAAGGCAAATATATCAAAGAAAATAGCCATAGCTGCAGCAATGTACAAGAGCATGTATCACCCAATTCTTGAACATTGCAAAATAGTTGAAGCATGTTTCAATCTCAGAGAGCACACATTTGACTTGGCACAGAGGGGATTTCAGGAAGGCTCTCACTGTCAATATCCTGAGATCAGATCATTATCCTTGGAACATCTTGCCAACATTAAAGCCTGGCCAGCCAAGAAAGGGCAGATGGGATGGCCAGTGATATACTTGAGCTTCGCATTTGTATCTAAAGAAAAACTTGCACTTCACAAGGCTCTTCTCTATTTTGGTGATGTATTCACAATCACTGAGGATGAAGAAACAGCATGTATTCTTTATACAGTCGCACTGGAGGGATTCACACATATGGATGTGCATCAAAGTCGAGCAGAGTGTATGCTCCGTCTTGGAGATCTTGCACAAAAGCATGGAGATACTGCTGCAGCTTTAGTCTACTGGACAACAGCTCAACCACTATTTGACAAATCATCACAGGCTGAAGATATGACCAAAATTGACTCGAGGCTGGCCAGTGTTGCAGAAGGTCATGAAGCACTGGCATAACTTGCCAAGTTGGAGGCATTTACCCAGGTATTGGATCAGGTTCCTACCCCCAAGAACAATCTGTGAAAATAGTTCCAGTGCGATACCCAGAAGCAGCTTCTCTTGCTCTTTTCGTATTCATGTGTTGCATTCTATTTGTATTCTGAAGTACTGTTTATATATTGGATGATTTTATTCAGCGCCCCGGGGCGCTGCTTACAAACTTGATGCCCCTTTCCACTCTAGGCAATCCACTGGGAGGTGCACGGCGCCATGTACTGCCATAAGCCGGGATGTGAAAGAGTGACTGACCACCAACTCATTTATAGCCCACTTCTTGTGAAGAAAATCAGGGAATTGCATACACTTTCAGAGTATTGCTGTGTGAAATCTCTTTCCAATTTAAGCCCTAGGGTGTGCAGGATAAATCAAATGGAAAATTCGGTGACAATTTCTGTGACACTGCTGCATTGTTCGAGGCATCCTTGAAATATTTATGTCCTCCGAGAAGCATGCTCAAAAAAATCTGAGAATATTTCAACGAGGTACTGAAAAGGGGAGTCGGTGAAAAATCAATTAATTGACATTCAATACCACTTATCTGCCTTGCAGAAGTCTAATACGGCTGGCCTTCGCCTAAACCTGGCCACCGAGATATTACTAAAAATGGAAGAGGCACTGCAGTTGTAAGCAGCACCCCGGGGCACCAAATAGAATGATCATTATATATTTCTTTCTATTATTGCTTAAACATTCAGGAATCGTTTCCAACCTGAGCTGCAAGGTTCAGGAAACCAGGTGTGTTCTCAAACATGCCTAAAAAAGAAAAAGAACATGTTTTGATTACCATACACTCATGACAAAAGGTTCGCAGCGTGTCATCTGGCATCTGTCACCTCATGTCCCGCTGGTAAGGAGATACTCCAGTTTCATGGTACTCACTGTGTTTAAGGTGGCCTTAGACGACAAAATGTCGAGGCCTGCTGAGGTCAGCTCGCAATGTCAGGCTGGGTCAAACCATGTCTAGCCGCGTAGCCGATGTCTAGCCATCTGGTGTCTAGGCAATGGCTAGATGTCAGCTAACGCGGCTAGACCCCGCTTGATGTGGTGAGCTGACCTCAGCAGGCCTCGACATTTTGTCGTCTAAGGCCACCTTAAACACAGTGATTCATGATTGTCACCTCCTTTTTGTTGCTTGTCTCCACATATTACCACGTGTTCTTGAGTAAGTTCAATTCAGGTCGCACCTGCATCAGCAAATCCTGATTCCAGCTGTAGTGAAGGTTCCTGTTCACGTAATACTACGTAGCACTACATAGTCTACGGCCGCACTGTAGCAACTGTAGTGCTATGTAATACTACATAACCCAGGACCTTTTGTTCTTGTAAGGTCGGAGGCTCCAATATATGAAGCAATCCACCCACAAGAAGACTAGATCTCGCACAAAGAACAACTCTGTTGCGAGGTAAGCTTGCATTTACATGGTAAATAGGCTACTTAAATACCGAACCACTGAATGCCCTCCTATCCATTTGATCCTATACGTCACTAGAATGCTCCTAACACCTACAGTTCTCTACTAGGAAGTTGAAGTCTTGGCTAAATGCTTCGAGTATTTGGTCTCATGTTATTTGGTCTCATGCTGCATGCATATTCAAACACATGCACTCATCAAACAGGTTTAACAAGGTAAATGGCTGAAAATTCCACTGACCTACAGCATACTCCAGTGATATCCAGTGGATCACGATTAGGTTCGAGCACAAAAGTCCAGCGGGGGCCAATGGAGATTGCCGTGCATCGATATCTTATCTTGGCGACCTGTGGGAAACACTGTCCAACAATATCTTTTGATATCCACCAATGCCCGCCAACATACGCTGGTGTCCACCAGTGGACTTTCCACCAGCGGGCATATTACTCGAAACTGGGGGTGCGTTATCGTGACGGTTTCCCCTCTACACGGGTTTACAGTACACGAACATCTCGCAGATGCAATGCTAGACACGTTTAGTCTAGTGGTAACCGCGTCAATTAGCCGGGTCCCTGCGTTATGATGTAAGCATCCACTTTGGGAACTCACGTGCATTGATCTGCGGCACGACTCGGCTTAATTGCATGACGCGTTGCGGCCTCTCCCCTCCCCGTAAAATGTATCCTCACGCATAAATCAAGTATGTTGCATTTTAAAATGGAGTTTGTGATGCAAAATGCTTGAATTTCCTCTGGAAATAATCATATTCATGCTATTTTCGCACATTTAACCCTCCCAAGCTGGGCTCACATATAAACCTTGCCTTGTAATTGTCATTCAGGTCCAGGAAACTACTGAGACCTTACTAATCTACTTCATTGTAACACTGTTCTTCAAAAACCTTGTCAAATTCCTCTTCCTCAACTTCAGACAGCTCCTCCTCTCCATCATTGTCCTCTTCAGCAGACAATTCTTCGGTTTTGCGCATCCTTGGCAATGCAGCATCAACTTCAGATTCATCTTCAGAGTCCTCTGAATGATATCCCATCCCATGTACACTAGGATCTCCATTGCCCACTTCTGAATCTTCTTCATCTGAGTCAGAGTCCTCAGCTGCATTCTGACTTGCCTCTGCATCTGCAAGCATGTTCTCAAGAGCTTGCTGAAATAAATCTTCGTCCCTTTCATCTGTAACCTTGCTGAATTTGACTGCATCACGCATGATGTCTGCATAAGCTGTACTCTGTCGGATAAAATTGTCCATTTTATCTTCATCCAAGCGTTCATACCCTTGCTCGAAAAAGTTGACAGCTGCATGACCATTTGTGCGCCCTGGTCGAAACAAGTGCAGTTGATCTTCTTTGTGCATCCGAAGGAGCTGCTGGAATTCGTTCCGAAGGTGAGGTGCAGTATGAGTCTTTCCACGAGGCTGCAACTCAAATGCAGTTTGAATTTGTTCCTTCAGTCGAAGGAAGTGTATGACATTCGGTGCAAGCTTCTGCCGGTAAAAGTGATCATCAAAATCCCCTCCTTTGTGATCCACCATCTCTTCAAGCCATTTATTGTAGCCCTCCTGGTTAAAGTTGCATTCAACAAACCTGTAACCATTTGGGCTGACAAGTGAATTGTGGAAAATAGCATCAGATAACTCTTTTGAAGCCTCAAAGCGATGAAGACAGTATGTCTCAAGCAGGTAAGTGGCATAGTTGTGATTTGAAGACCCCGAGAAGTTGAAGATCCAGATCTACAAATATTTTACTGGTGAATAGTCAATCTATAGTTTAAAATACCTTCATAATCTCCCAAATCCGCCCTATTTCACCTTCAGGGACAGCATAGGCAGCTATGATCCACCAACCCATGTCTCGAAGGAAAAGTACCTCTTTAGCAAGCACCCGATCTCCTGAAAAATTGGGTGCCTCAATATGCTTGACTTTGTTTTTTCTTTTTAGTCTTCTTTCCCGAAGTGTTTTCCAAGTCGGTAAAGAATTCCTCCAGATCATGAGCCTCTCCCAATTCATCGATTGTAATTTCTTCATCTTGTTCTAGATCAACATCCATATTTTCATTGTTGTCTCGGTTCAAATGTGAACTCCTTGCAGGTGGAACCCACTGTGTACCAGATGGAATTTTCATAGTATGATTTGCAGATTCAGAAAGTTTCTTGCTGAGGGCATGATTATAGGCATCCTGTGATGCATATCGTCGAACGAGAATTCGAGCCGAAGCCTAAAGTGATTCAGCATCCGGTAAATTTGCCCCAAGCTGTATGAAGTATTGGATAATGTCCTCTGCTTTGAAGAATATTCTGTTCAGATTAGCAACCATATCAAACTTAACACATAACAACCCTCACCGCCAGCAGTCTAGGACACGAGCCTCGAAAAATAATTCCATGCTCCGGGAAGTAGGAAAGAAGTCAACTTTTTTGAGGTTTGTGGGGCGTTTTGCTCCTGCAGCCGTAGCACTTTTGGAAAGATAGGAAGGATCTGTAGAGGCACTTGGACCCTAATAATTTGTCGCAAGTGTGTTGAGCTGAGTCCAACGAGTGTGCCAAATCTCCGGTCCGGGTGGGAGGAGGTTTCGGAAGGCCTTGTAATGGCTTGGATGCGCAGAGAGGTATTTTTTGATACGCCACATCGCAGCAACAGAGGCACCATCTCCGCGAGCCATGAATATCAGATTCTCCAAGGCCTTCTCATCCAATCCCATCTGCTTCATGAAGTCAAGGATAGCGCGCATCATTCCCTGTGTCTCTGTTTCCCATTCAGCATTAGTCCCAAGACTTTGCATCACAGATTGGTGGGGACGGAGACGAAATTTGGTCATTTGCTCGCTTTTGAACAGTGCAGAAATGTCCTTCTGAAGGTGCTCCAGCTGAGGAACAAATTTGACAAGAATGCAAACCCAATGGAGGGCCATTAGTTCATGAATATACAACCAATCAACGTCATCTCTAAGTGATTCAGCCGATAATTGTCGACGGTCCTGCTGCATCACCCGGTTTGGATAATCTTGGAGATCAAATGCACCTGGTGCACAATCCTCGAGGAGTATTGCTGTTGCAGCTGTACCAAATTTCAGTACATCCTCGCGGCCAATTCGATGATCTCGCTGGCGGCAATACTGCTGAACATTGTCCAGCACAATTTGCCAGTCTTGTGTACCTGTGGCGATACCCTCTGCAACTGACTGACGAAGTTGACTCAAGCTCGAGTCTGTCAAAGAGTCCAGACATGCTCTGGCAGTTCTGTCATGAACGCTTAAGCCAAAGCGGCTCATGATGCGTTTCTCATCAATATGGGCCTTGCATGCACAATGCTAGATAGACAGTGACAATGCAAGATAGCCAGTGGCATATTGATTTCGGGAAATCACAAGGCTGTTGATTACCCCGACTTGGACCTAGTTGAAATCAGTTGAATGAGGAAAATAGAGTACGAAGAGAAAGCGCACAGTGGGATGTGGATGTTTCGCTTGGATGACAATAACTCCCTTTATGGTGGGTGCAGCCATGCATTCAGCGAGATACAAGGCACCTGGTGCCCGCTGTTTGTATGTTCCAGCCATCCAAGGAATACTGACACGTACAATGTCATTCCAGGTGGCCAGACAGACATGTTTTGCACGTCCATTTGTCAAAGCACGCAGCTGTGTTATGTCCTCAGGGTTATTTGGGTCATTCTCGGTGAGAATCCCAATTTGTCTGCGCATTGCAGGCCCAACACAGTGCAGAGCCCATGTCGAGAGAGCTGGTTTGGCAAAGCCAATGTCCCAGGGTGAGGCGATTTCAGGGGGAGAAAAATATAGCTGCGAGTCGGGGTGTGGCTTGATAGGTTGACTTTGTGGGTGGTGGTAAATTAAATCTAGGATTTGTGCCACCCCAACTGTAAGGGCAACCCTGCGGCCCAAGATCAATCTCAAGAGTCCTGGCAGAGGAGAATCCAAAGTATAAATAAGTAGTACATAAAATACAAGTGTGGCGCACCTGGCAGAGGAGAATCCAAAGAGAAACAAGTCTAAGGATCTCCACTGGCAGGTGCCCAACTATATACAAGTCGTCTATGTGAATCCTGGTGCTGATCTCCGCACGTAACAGTGAGTTCAGGTGGCATTGCACGTAATATGCCAGTGGGCGGTGCGAGTACCCCTTTTGGGAGGGACTCGGGAGGTTTCGGAAGTGGGAGCGGAAGAGCTAGGAGGGCTGGAAGTGGGGGTTCCCCTTACACCACCCCCCCCCCTTGGAATGCGGTGCCTCAACGCATAGAACGCACATGGGCTGAGGGGTTGCGGAAAGGAAGGGAGTCAAAGGTTGCAGCAGCAATATGATGAGGTTTGCCAGGGTACTTCCGATAAAAGTCCTCCACAAGTTCTGGAGCAAATACATCAGAGTGTTTAACCCACTTGTTATGGTCTGCACCATAGCCTTTGAAGCTGTATATATACCAAAGGCTCCGATACCGAACCTTTGCATCCAGAATCTTGTCAATCTCCCATTGTTGGTCTCCAGGCTCATCAAGTACTGGAGGTGGCTCATCATAGCTTGGACATCCCTCAAAAGGGTCATCATCTGCCAGTTTGAGCTTGACAACGGGGAAGACAGGGTGGAGTGCAGAGTACCAGGGCGGGAGCTCAAGTTTATAGGCCCCCTGACCCACGACCTTTATGACCTTGAAGGGCCCGAGGTGGCAGTGAGAGAATTTGGGGGATGGTCGTGTGGTCCGGATGTCAGAGGCATCTAGCCACACTCGATCTCCAATTTTGATCTCTGGTGCTCGGAGCCACCTCCAGTCATAGTACCACTTATACTCATCCTTTGCCTTCACCAGAGCAGAGCATGCCTCAGAGACACCCAAGGCAATCCAGTCGCAGAATTCATTTGCACTCTCTACCCTAGAGCGGATACTGTTGGGCTCTAATCCCATGCAGGGGAGCTGTCCGGCGTCTGTCATAAAGGGAACTTGTTGGGTAGAAGAGTAGATGTGGTTGTTGTATGCAAATTCCCCAGCTGGAAGAAGCTTGTCCCAGTCATCCTGTTGGTAGTTTGTGAAAATGCAGATGAACTGTTCAAGCTCCTGATTGATACACTCTGTCTGGCCGTCGGTCTGCGGATGATATGCAGTGGAGGTTGCTGGCTCAACTCCAACAAGGCGCCACAGCTCTCGAGTAGAATCTGCAATGAACTGTGGGCCTCGGTTGGTGATGAACTTCCAAGCCATGCCATGGTGCCTCCAGACGTGCCGGTAGTAGAGCTGGGCAGCGCCTTCTGCATCAATCTGGGTGTGGCACTCAATAAAATGAGCACGTTTCCTCAGAACATCCGCTGCTACCATGATTGCATCATAGCCGTGTGCCTCTGGGAGCTCGACAATGAAGTCAATAGAGACAGTGTCCCACCGCTCCTCTGGAACCTCTGTTGGGTGAAGTTCTCCTATTGGGAGGTGCCTGAGGGCTTTGGTCCAGCAACACAGGTCGCAAGTGGCAACATACCGGCCAACATGACAGGACATCTGGGGCCACCAGTAGTTCCGGGAGATCAACTCCAACGTCTTAAACCTTCCAGCATGGCCTGCAACCTGTGTATCATGGTGGAACTCCAGGATCCGATGCCGAAGGTCCTTGTCCCGGGGAACAACAAGTTTCCCTCGGAAGTACAAGAGACCTCTGTCAACATGCCATTCTGCAGTCCGAGAGGAGCGAGCTCCACGTACCTTGAGGAGCTCCTGAGCAACAGCTGCAACGGGTTCCTCAAGATCTGGAGAACCTGCGAGGGCCTCTTGAATGTCCTGGAGGATTGGAACCTCTGGACCTGCAACAGCAACACCCTCTATTGCCCGAATCTGAAACAGCTCTGGGTGGAGGAGGATGACATCCTGGTTATCCGGCATGGCTCCATGGTCTGGACGCCTTGACAAGGCATCCAGACGGCCTATAAGGCTCCTGGGTTTGTGGTGCAGCACAAAGTCAAACTGGGACAGATACAGAGATCACCGTGCCTGCCTCCGATTCAAGTTCTGTGCCTTCCGGAAGTACTCCCAAGCTCTTATGATCAGTCCAGATCTTCACTGGATGCTGCACGCCTTTGAGGAAGTGTCGCCACTCCTCTAGAGCTCGGACAATTGCAAGCATCTCCTTGTCATGGATCTTGTAGTTTCGTTGGACTTCACTCAAGCTCTTGGAGTAGAAAGCAACTGGATGCCACTTCCCATCTGGACCCTCTTGTGACAGAACAGCTCCGGTTGCCTGGTCAGAGCTGTCTGCCTCCACCTGATAGGGTTTTGTTGGGTCTGGAAGCAGCAGAACTGGATCAGAAGTGAGTGCATCCTTGAGGCCTTGGAATGCCCTCTCTTCTGATGGTCCCCAGACCCATGCAGCACCCTTCTTAGTGAGATCAAAGAGTGGGTGGGCAATGTCTGAGAACCCTCCAATGAACCTCTGATAGAAGTTCGTGAAGCCAAGGAACTGCTGCATGTCCCGCTTGTTCTCGGGTGATGGCCAGGTGGCAATTCCAGCAACCTTGACAGGATCCATCTCGACACAATTGTGTGAGATAATCACGCCAAGATACTCGATAGACATCTGCTCAAACTCGCATTTCTCTGGCCGGAGGTAGAGCTTGTGCTGCCGAAGCACCTCTGCAACAACCTTCTGGTGAGTTGCACGGTTTGAATGAGCGATAAGGATGTCATTGAGGTAGACCATGACGTCTCCAGACAGGATGAGGTCTTGGAAGATATCATTCATCATGGTCTGGAATGTTGCTGGAGAGTTGGTGAGGCCGAAATACATGATCAGGGGCTCAAAGAGACCCCGGGTTTGTTTGGAATGCAGGCTTCCACTCATCGCCTTCCTGAATCTGGATGTTATTGAAGCCCCACCGGACATCGAGTTTCGTGAAGAACCGGGCTCCCTTCAACCGGTTAATGAGATCATTGATCAGAGGGGGTACTGATTCTTCACGGTCATCGCACTGAGTGCCCGGTAGTCCTGAACGAACTGGAGACCTCCATCCTTCTTTTTGACAAAGAAGATTGGAGATGTCATCGGGGATTTAGAGGGATGGATATGGCTGGTGGCTAACCCTTCCTCAATGAAGGCATCAAGCTCCTTCTGTTCGAGAGGGGAGATAGGGTAGACCTTACAGTTAGCCGGCTTAGCATCTGGGACGAGTTCAATGGCGTGGTCCCATGAGCGGCACTCTGGAAGAGAATTGAAAGATTCTTTACTGAGGACATCCCCGAACTCACAGGCGCATTCCAGAATGGAGGCTCCAGCTGGGGTAGAGTTCTTTGCAAATGCCTCTGCGAGTCTCTGGGAGACCGTAGCAGTTGCACAGATAGATGCAGGGGGGGAGAACTGTGTATAGAGGATATGGTCTCTGTCTTCAAGTGGGGGATCATCTTCATCACCATCATCATTGTCTGAGTCAGGGGTAAGCTCCAGGAGGTCTGAGATATCCTCCAGGAACCTTCCATCCTCGATGTCTCCATCCTCCGGGTCTCCAGCGTCAATTGCACAGATGGATGGGAAAGGTCCAGCACGGAGCTGGCTGACAATTTTTCTAATCAGCTGAGCTTCACGCCTCTCCTTCTGAGCCTCATCACGACATGTTGTACAACTGGAGGGGCAGCGAGTCATGCTGACCTTCCCGGTTTCCCAGTTGACTTCCGGATTATGCTTCTGGAGCCAAGACATCCCAAGAATGAGCTTCTTCTTGCCCAGTCGAGTGACTGCGAACTGGACACGCTCTGAGTGGCCATTGTACCAGAGGACTACATTGGCAACCTTAGTAATCACTCCAGCCTCGTTCAGAGAACCATCCACATTGAAGATGGGGATAGGCTGGGACAGCCACCGAACAGGAATGCCTGATTCTAGCACATAGCTGGAATCAATAAACTCAGAGGTGGCTCCACAGTCAAGAAGACCATTGAGGGACACCTTGATGGCATTATCAACGGACTCAAGCTCTAGTGGGAGCCGGAGAGAGTTGCCTCCAGGTGATGCAGCCGCAATGTAGTGCTTAGGCAGTCTGCGCTCCCAGCTAGGCTTCCAGACAGAACTGGGCCGGGGCAGCTGGGAGGGGAGACAGACTTCTGGCAGCTGGCCCAGGCCATATGGGGTGGTACCAAGGCTATCCTCCAAAGGCCCTATCGCATATGAGTTCCCAGTGCAAATTTCAGGTGCGATAAATGCAGGAAACCAGCAGGAGGTGTGTTTTTCACTCTTGGGGCGAGACCGGGCTGAGATCCTGGGCCGGGCCGGGAGGGCGCGCAAGCCTCTAGCAAGGGATCCAGGCCGAAGTGCCGCACAGTAGGGCCAGCTTCTGGAAGCTTTTGGACACCCAAGTGGCTGGTACCAAGGGCAGGCAGGGTTTGGGGGGAGGCAGGCTCAGGAGGTGTGTCTTTCACTCTGCTGTTCATATTGATGGTGTCAGGAGGATTGTGATGGCATTCTGACTCATTATATAAACATGCAAAGCAATTATGGGATGCGACAGAGGGCACACCACTCACTCGTTGCACCTGACAAAACCCTCTGGAGCCTCCGGCATGTCACTCTCTAGCACAGAGCCGGAGGTTGTGACATATGCAACCAACTCCTCCAAAAGATCACCACCCAGCTGGTGGATGACCTCGTCAAGAACATCCGTGACATGGATGTCTGCTGGTGCAGTGCAGGCATTAGCCAGATGCCCTGGCTCTCCACAGCGGTAGCAGTGGTGGGGTCCGGAGCCAAAGCACGCACACATGCGGTCCACATCCATGGGCACTGGAGGTGGGGTCAGAGGGCTGCAGCTGCAGCAGAAGCAGGTGGCGGGACTGGAGCGGCAGCTGGATGGACAGGGGAGGAGGGCCCCAGCATGGGGACGCACCACTGGGGGAATTGGGTGGCGAGCTGGAGGGCGAGGCAAACCTCCAGCAGCTTTTGCCCATTTGAACGCATCATACTGGCGGTATGCACGTTCGCACCAGCCCTGGTAGTCCCAAATGTCTGGGGGGCTGCTCGAAGCAGTGATAGCCTGGTTGATGGCTGGAGACAGGCCAGCACGATACTTCGTGACCTTGACCAGCGGGTCAGTGTACCCAGCAAGAGCGGCGAGGTCTTCAAAGTTGTCCGTGTATGCGAAGACATCTCGAGTGCCCATGTAGTAATCCCGGGACTCAAGTTTTTGGAGCGCATGGTCTTGCTCATTCTCGCCAACAAATCAGAGCCGGAACTCCTGGACAAATGCATCCCAGGTGTCAAATGGGAAGATGGCCTTGTCACACTGGTGCTCGACCCAGGGTTGTGCAGTGCCATCGGACATGTAGGTCATTGCGAAGTGGACGACCTTCTCCTCGGAGGGCTCTCCAGCATCGAGAAATGCCTCTGGGAGAAGCCATGCATACTGCCAGATGCTATGCAGAAAGGACCTACCTTTGATGCGATCTCCGTCGAAGACGAACGGAGGGTTTGGTCGGAGGACCGATTTTGCAGCGGGGTGTACATTTTCGAAAAGTCCTGGACCACCCACCGGACCTGGAGCAGGAGGGGTGGGGGCAGGTGCAGGAGCAGGTGCGCTATTGACAGTATGTTGGAGGAACCTTTCAAGTAACCCCTCAAGGCGGTCCAGGCGAGCCTCCACAGTCGTAGCTTCCGAAACCTCTGGAGCATCTGAAGCAGAAGACTGGTCCATGACAGCGCTCAGAAGAGTAGAGGAGGGGGCAAGATTTGAGGTTGGTATGACTGGAAGGCTTTCATAGCTGTCTGAGTCACTGCCTATGCCGTATGTCGGAATCTTGACCGGTTAATCCCTTAGAGACTTGTTTCTACTGTAAGGGCAACCCTGCAGCCCGAGATCAATCTCAAGAGTCCTGGCAGAGGAGAATCCAAAGTATAAATAAGTAGCACATAAAATAGAAGCATGGCGCACCTGGCAGAGGAGAATCCAAAGAGAAACAAGTCTAAGGATCTCCGCTGGCAGATGCCCAACTATATAAAAGTTGTCCATGTGAATCCTGGAGCTGATCTCCGTGCGTAACAGTGATCTCGGGCGGCGTTGCACATAATATACCAGTGGGCAGTGCGAGTACCCCTTTTTGGGAGGGACTCGGGAGGTTTCGGAAGTGGGAGCGGAAGAGCTAGGAGGGCTGGAAGTGGGGGTTCCCCTTATACCAACATTGGATTTCCCCTGCAGGAATGTAGTGACCATGTGCTTGTGGCTCTCAGTACGAGGATCATTCCCAGACTTGTCCTTGATATGGAAAAGAACTTCTAGGAAGGCCCCAAGTGACCGAAAGTCCTTGGTGATGATGTGAACAATGTCATCTACCTTCTGCCATTTTGTTCTTTTTAGGGCGCGAAGCCTGGGCCGGGTGGAAGTAACAGCTGTGGGGGAAGGTGCTGAAAAAGGAGTGACCGGATCCAAGGGAGTATGGGATGCTGTACGAGTGAAAGGCGTGGTTGGAACATTTGATGGTGTAGACGGCAGGCAGGCACTGCCACTAGCTTGCCCGGGTGGTAGATGGCTGTAGAAAGAGTCCGAAGGGAATGTATCCATGATTTCTCGCTAGATGGCGCGTCTTGGGTAGGTTATACCGCTGAAACTCACGTCAAAACAACCAACACGCGTCAAACTTAATGAGTTGTTTGGCTGTGCATCATTGGCTGAACCTTTAGGTTTAGCTACTTACATGTGTGGAGAAGATCAATTTTAACCTGTTTTGCTACAAGTACAAACAAAGATGTTTGTCATTGAAAATGTGTCATTGTCTCAAAACACGGCAATGTGAATGTTTTGAAAAGGGATGTTCCATCTTAAAGCAAGAGCATGTCATGCTGCTGATGATTCTTATTTTTTCGGTGTTTTCTAGGCAGGGAACAATTTATTATCATCGAAATTCTGTTCACTTGGTGTGTCATTTGTGCTTTGTGGTTAAACACGTGCCTCCGAACTTACTCCGCGCCGGCAATTGCCGAGATCAATCCACAGCCGACCTGCGATTAAATACTTGGTGCTGCGCCGTCAGGTAGAGTTAGCTCCAACCTGAGTTCAGCTCGCCTCAGGCCATTCGCTCGAGACAAACTCAGTTTGTATCAATTTTCCAACCCATCAATTGCCATTTCCTTTCGAAGATGTTCAGCGACGCAGCTCCGTCCGAGCTCTGTCTGACTTCAAAAATTCACCTCGACTGCAGATTTAACCCAATAATACAATTTCTTGGGTTGTTCTATTCCGATTTGTGTAAACTTTAAGTGGACCACAAAAAAAAACAACATCGCACCAAGAACCCGAACTTTCCTGTTTGATGACAGGGACGTTCTACCATGAAAAGTCCACCCTTGGGCCTCAAATTTGGACGGATTATCTCTCCTTCAACTTGAATCAGAAGTATGTCTCAATGTTTATCGCATCTAATGTTGATCCACATGAGCCCGTTGCGTCCATCATCTGAATCTGAGCTCCTGTCGCCGTAAATTTGAGTTATCGAAGCCGGAAAAAATGCACAAGGCACTTCAATGTATTCTATACAAGATATACATGAATTGAGTGTAAACAACCCATTACCTCTCGCCGTTCACTTCAATGCACTCCGTGGGATAGCAGTTTCTACCCAACCGAGCTACCTCAAACTCAGTTCGCGACTGGAACAGCACTACCCACGATGAACCAGTCTCACTGCTAATAGTCCCTAAATGTGCGGAGAGATCCAGAGACCTTTCATCTGTATGGTTTGTATGCCAATGTATGCCAAGTTTCAGAATAGGAGTCAGTTGGGACTCTGAGGAGTTTAGCAGTGAGCTTGAACAAACATGGATGGAAACTCCTTCAGTGTGCCGCCAGCAGTGCGCATTTCTTTTGCTCAAATGGAAGTTCTACGGTTAGATGAAGGATTTTTTTTGGTAGACAAAGATTGTGTGTATAGTCTCGACATGCATTCTCCAGTGCATTCCAGATTATTGAAAATTGCTCATTGACACCGGCCTTCTTTGGCCTCCCAGAAATCTCTGGCCAGCGACACTCTGTGTCATCATCTGCGGAAATATCAGGTCAAAGATATGCTCAGCAGATAAAAATTTCTTCATAGTTAATGAAACAAACAGCTGAGGCTCGGAGATGGAATTACTTAGTCGCCTATTCTGCCAGCCGTTTCTTTATGGATTCTTCATCGGAAATAAATTTATGTGGAGTATTCATCCCGCAGGTTCAGCCTCCTGCCTCGGAGAGGCCCAATCCCATGGCATGTGTCACATGAGATCATTATATAATAAGGCAGGCACCCGGCTAATTTACGCGGTTGCCAACAGACCCATTATCGCGTGAGGCACGAGCGAGAATCGATAAAGGGTCTGTCAAGAGAGACTAAGACACGTTCCATCGATGGGAAATATTCCTAATTCTGGATCGGCTTTGATGAACTCTTCGCAGATGCGATGCTAGACGTGTTTGAGACGCGTTCCATCCACGAGAAATAGTGCTACTTCCCGATTGGCTTTCATACACCACTTGTTGGTCTCAAAGCCGACAAATGATCAGTTGCTTCAAGGTACTGAGATTTTCATGCCAGGATTGCAAAGAGCATATCGACGAGTCAATTATCGAAAATTCCTTGAACGTCGCAAGGCAGGGACTGGTGCAACTTCATTAATTTCGATGGCAGAATTTTAACGGTTCAGGCCGCGGTACTCGTCTTGACTTCGTGGCGCTCTATTCCTGCATTGAACTGCACCACCTCGTTGCCGGAAAATATTCACGATAAAATATTGACGATATCACTACCCACTTATAAGTGACACTTTCTCCGTCAAACCTTGAAAGTTTTTCGCAAGACAGAACATCGCCTAACAAAAAAAGAAGAAAAACTTTGAGTGGAAGAATCCAGACCTGGGGAAAGTCGTGGGTTAACTGGCCATCATCCGAGTCCCAACTATTCCCAGCGGGCGAAAGATTGCAAGGTCTCTCTCCTTCTTGTTGGAGTTCAAGGATAAGGTTGACTTCGCGCTCTCTCGTGGTTGTATTCTGCTCTACTCCTTCAGCCCCGTCGCAGGAGAGACTACAGTTCGGCCCAGTTTATCCCAAGATTTCCCCGCCGTTAAACGCGGGGTGGGCCTCGGTCGAAATCAAACTGCGGCCAATCCGCCTGACGTAGCACGATTCACTTCCTCGGGGTACATTGACGCGTATCACTCCAAAGGAAGCAGTGCAGTCAAAACTAGGAACGAGCGGGCTGTCTGTCAGAAACCAGTTGGTGCGTCGGCTGATATGCTCTCAAGTAGACACTCTTTCCATCTACCACCTTCTCGTCCTGTGAAGCCCTGCCAGATCCCATCCAGATTATTGTGCGTCAGCTGGACGTCAGCAACACGCTGGCCTCTCCGGGTAAAATTGCATCAAGGCCGACGTTGTTCATGAAATGAACCATACTCTGAACGAAAGTGAAATGGCCACTAAAAATAGCTCGAAAAGATGTTTCGCGGCGCTTGAAGCTTCTTTCAGCGTTCTTCCGAATCTTCAGCGGATGCTATGTGTTTTGACCCCAGTGAAATCTAAATAGAACCTGGGAATCCCGACACCAGACGTACTGACTCAGGTCCGTTAGAACAGGAAATATGCCTTGTGCATTGTATTGTTGCTGGCTATGATGTGGAACTTGAAATAGAAGGCATTATGGAACAACAATAGATACTTATCTGACAGGGTTACTGATGTAGGCAATTTTCGGTTACGCGCGGGCGCAAAACCTGAGCGCTCAGACGTTGTAATCTGTCCCGATGTATACGGATTATGTTGAGGCGCGACATCATGAATGGTTCGGACAGGTTATCTTGCCTATTGCGGACAGAGCCGGTCGCATGCTGCTGTCGACCGGCCTACGCGCTATGCTTTCATTTTACAAGATATGCCCATTCTTAGGATTCAGTTGAAAGTTTGCACGGAAATGTTGCCCTCTGCGCTGTCGTTCGTCATGATAAATGCTCCTCGGACTTCGGCATAGGAGTTGTACGAAAGGGTGGCATTAGAAAGACGGGGACCCAGGCACTCAATAATCTCTAGCACGCGCGCGCCTACAACACTGCAATGATCATTCTCCAAACCGTTATTAGGTTGGCCATCGGTGCCTGGATGACCTTCCTTGGCGTTCATGCCCAATGTCTACAGTTCGTCACGACTTGATTTCATCGTTCACAAGCTGATGTTGCGCGCGCGCAGAAATGCTGGCTACATAGGCGGATACGATGCTAGCACCGGTGATTTCGTAGGAGCGATCGTATGTTGATATCTGTTTGTTCGTCCCTGTCCTGCTCTGAATTTGCGATGTTACAGGCCAGAGACCTCGTTAATGGCGTATTCAGTTAGTTCTGTTAAAATGTGACAAGACCCACAGCTAATTTCACTGGCAGCTCTTGACACGAGCGGAGACCCTTCCAACTACTTGCCGGTCGTCGTTTTCAGCACCAGGTGCAACGACGGCGGGCCGGTTTGGATCGAGTGAAGAACATCCTGCTACAAATGAAATTGAACTAACTGGTGCTTGTAAAGAATTTTAAGCCCGGTCAACCCGATAGCTGGATATGTGTCGCTGATTTGCGGGACGACTCAGTGCAGCGAATGTACATTTACCGGGGCTACTAACCCATTTGTCGCCATGACAGCGGCAGACGGTAACCCTCGTGCGTATCTCAGTGGTTTAGAACAATTCCGATGTTCATTGACTCATACTTGAACACCCTTGTTAGTTGGACCGTTTCCCACCCCGGGTTTTACTCAAAGCACTTTTGCCTCTGGCTATGGCAATCTCCAGACTGATTGTGGAGAAAACCAAGTCTGGGTCCTAGAGAACGGCGTTGGGCGTCAGGTGCTGGTTCCTACATGGAGTAAGTCTACACAATATGTTATCAGGGTTTCATTCACTAACGAGTAAATGTTCCAGGGGATCCCAGTGGCAGTGGGTCTGACAATGAGCCTCTAGTCGGTGAGCTGACAGAATTTAAGCATTGCACTCGAACCTTCTCGTCCTGCTGGATGAGACGCGCAACCAACGTATGTGCCTCCGGTGAATATCAACCGCGAATGGACCTGACTCATTCTCAAGTTGTCGTGGCGGCAAATGCCGCCACCTACTCTACGGGCAGCTCCGCTACCGTTAGGCAACTGGTATGAGTCACCCTGTAACTCGTTGCATAGCCCTCATTTAAGTTCCAGGAACTCTCTATCTTCATCTGATTTCCAAGGGTTGTTTTCTTCCGTCAAGTTTCACATTCTTAGTTTCGTATTGTTTATGGTGAATGAAACGGAGATATGGATCCGGCGAGGAAGGACTGTACAGCATATCCAAATCTGCATCGATGCCGCGACAAAAACCATGTGGCTACAAGTTCTAGACTCGATCCCGAATCGAACGGGTTATCTTTTGCTACCCGAGCGAGAGACGCCATATAAGTTTGGGAGATGCACAACAGTCGTCGTATCTTGTTCTCCTCCGTTGTAAACGCGACGTATTCACGACGAAATAAGTGAAGCACGAAAGATATGGTCAACGCATCCTGAATTGGTGGCGATAATTTCAGTTCCAACCAAAGCCTAGACCCGGAAGATCAACGGAACATGCCGAGTGGCGTGATCGGCTTCACGTGGTTTCTCGTCTCTTCCTCTGACAGGGACCCCTTCGTGCGCCGACGCGTCTGACGCCTAGTCCGCATCATCTTGTGCGGCGCCATTTCGATTCTGCGATGCTAAGACCCTCTTGTGGACAATGATCGCCTGCACGAAAACCACCGGATTCCCCACCGCACTGGAGTTGCACTCTACACGCCGCCCCCCGCCCACAATGCTCTCCACGACGGCTGCCGGACAACACCACATCATTCCTTCGTGTCGCCCACCAACTTGGGTAAGCGGATGAGCTCCTGATTTCGTTGCAAGGGAAGCAGTTCTAGCTTTTTGGCGCTGGCGCAGAATCGCTTGCCCTTGGCTGTAAGGCGTGTGGGTGTACCATTCCGTTATTCGGTGAGCTGATATCCTTGTATTCATTTTTTTTCTTTCATTCTATCTCGTTTGTTTTTGTTTCAAATACGTATTAGCTTGGTCGTGTTGACCGGGATATTTGCGCTTTTGCGTTCATCTTGCACCACTGATCCGTTTTAGGCAGCGGTAATCCCTTGTGCATGCTCTTCGCCCGCGCCCTGTCACCAAGACTCCACAACAAGCAAAGCTGCTACACCCCTTTTTCTCTCCGCCGTCTCACCCCGCTTTTGGCTCACGTTTCCCCGTCCTCACGCGTACAATGGACGTTTCCGGTCTTCCCGCGCTCTGTGCACCTCAGCGGCCCCACTTTGCATCAGGGAGCGTCTACGTCCTTTAACCGTGCTTGATTCCGAGGGATTGCCAGGTTCATCGACGCGGTACCGCCATCCGACGTCCTCGGCCGAGGTCGGGTCATGGGTTGGCGTGAAGGCGATCAGTACTGTGCCGTCGATTGTTTAGTTCTCATCATATTCTACTCTGACACCGTTGTAGGTGTCGATGTTGAACAAAGGATAACACGTTGGAAAGCTGCTGCAGTGCTCGCACTCCACCGAGTCGCCGAAAACATACGATTTCGATTTTAATACGATCGCCACCACCGCCATGATATATCCTCCTACTAATAGGACCTCGCGTTGGAAGGCCTCTACCGCGGTGCCTGCAACTGTCCGTGGGGCAACGGTCGAAAGAGTTGCCCGGAGTTGACCATTAGCAGTCTTGTCGGGGACGGGGAGTATAGCTTCATCAGTCTTGTACGCCTCCTCCAAAATTGACCCCGAAATGCGACACTCACAAATCCTGTGAAGCTCAAACAACACGATCCTACGGGCAACCGCTGTGTCCGAGAACCGTTTCTCTTCAGGCATCCCTACGTGGATCATCAATTTCGATCCTCTGACTCCGCCACGGAGGCCGCGAAGGCTGGATTGTATCTCATTCAAATCTATCGGACGTTTTGTATCGTCGAAACGCTAAAAGGGATCCTCAATGTATACGTACGCCGTCCCAGAGACCAGCCCCACAGTTTTCTGACTTTTGACAGCACGGCGTCAAGATGACTTCCATGGTTCCAATACAGACCGCCTTGCCCGTCCGCCACGGAGAGAAAGCGGAAGCCCGTCAGTGACGGCTCGCCGAGCAGGATAAGAACTCGATCTTCCAGGAAATCATTGTCGACGATTCCCAATGCAAGGAGATGGCGGCCATCAGCTACACTGCGTGCCAGGGATGTCTCGTCAAGACTAACCGAAAGCATCTCAAGCGGTGTGCTCAATGCCAGAGTGTCTGGTACTGTTCTCCGTATGTTCCGCGACCGATTCGTTGTACCACCTGGCACCATGCTCACCTAGCTTCCGGCCAGTGCCAGAGGGAAGGTTGGCCGGAACACAAAAAAAGCTTGCGGGAAGACGACTTTTGTCCTTCCGTCGCCCCGAGCGGTAGCACCCGACGAATTCATTGGCTGTCCGGTTGCGATCCCCGGCTTTGTCCGCACCCCTGCACTCTGGCGTCAGATTTGGTACCTCAGCGAGTCGGACTCTCGGTACTCTGACTATCATGTGCGTCGAGCCTTGCTTTCCAGAAAGCCGTTTTAGCTAACCCGAGTCGCAGTTTGATTCTCCTACTAAACCGGGCCACACCACTTCTCTCCGCATATCCCATCCTCCGGGCGGTAGGTCATTTATTGTTCGTCTAACAACGCGTGCTCACCCGACGGTTTCCAGCGAGACCGATTTTCCTTGTTGCGCGTCGCAGAGCTATGGCATCGGGATCTCTCTCCGCGATCTTCAAGATGCTCGAGAGCCTAGAACTTGAGGAGGACTCAGGAATAAGGACTTGGACCCACGCCCGTTACCGCCGCGAGTTTGAAATGGAGTACAATATCAAGATCATGCCCGAGATTATCAGGGAGGCGAAGGGGAAATTTTCCCCACCGACTGCGACAGAGCTGCAGGAGGAGGAGTTCCTACGATGGCGCTGGGCAAGTGTCGCCCATCTTGGTGATCCAACTTTGTCTTGCACACTCTAGCGACAAGTCGATTCCCATGTGGAAGTTAGCGTATTGAAAGTATTTTTGCATAATTTATGATATGCGTTTTGACAACTCGCGCCATGTACCTTCTTGGTCTTCTTGACACCTATCCATATCGGATTCTAAACCCAACAAGACCTGGAGCGGTGGGGGGCCATTGGTCGCTTGTCATTCTTGCCACTGTGTATGTTTCGACTCGACACTCAGTCATGCAACACGACTCGGACCAATTCACGAATTCTTTTGGGCCGCCGGCGATTCATGCGAAAGGTTCTGCACCCGCGGAAAACGCCAAAAATTGACAAAATTTAACATTCTCTGGGCGTCACGATGCCACAAGTACTTGCACTATCAGTATCAACCAGTTCCCTCGTTCGCGAATGCATCTTCGGCGCAATCACGGCTCGCTTCGCGTCCAAAATTTGCACGTAGTCAACATTGTGGCTGTTTCGTCCTCCTGTGTACGAATACAGATGCCAACGAACGAGGCTGTGCGATCATACGGCTTGTAACCGCTCTCGACATTCAATGGCCCTGCTTCCAGACGAGACGCAAAATCGGGCGCCATCAGCAGATCTCTGTTCACGGAAGGGCTTCAACTTTGGGGATGCAGCTGCAGTTGACGGAACACGCACGACCAAGTCGTCGAAACCAACATGAATATGGAAGCCCCAGACAACCCAAAAAGCATAGGTCATAGAAAGCATAACAAAATATGGACGGAAGGGAAAGGGGGATAAGGAAACGACAACGGACCTCCTGCATGCTTTTCAGGAGCGGCTTCTTTGATGCCTCCGACAAATAAGGTACGGCCAAGGGGAATACCTCTCTTGTTGAAGCTCGCGATGTAAAGAGCGCAAGATACTGCGGAACTTCGACGACAACAGCTTAAAACTGAAAACCTGCGACACATGGAACAATTTCCCCCCCTTTATCTGACCTTTCTTCTTCCCACCCTTCGCTCTCGCGAACCGACACACAAGACGTCTAGGCGGTGACGGCAGCGACTTCGTACAAATACGAGCCAAGGAGCTTGGTCTGCGTGCGAGGATGAATGAGATCATACAGGAACACCAAATTGAAGTTGGAAAGGTACACCAAATGCGACCAGGAAAATAGATAAAGGGAAGGATATGAAATGCGGTGAAAAGTATCAAAACCGAGGAACCAATATAACACAAAAAGAAAGAACACAAAATGGATAAAGACGAAACAAGAAAGACACTCACCCCTTGAATATAATTGCTCTTGTCCAGCTTCTCGTTCGTCGAGCTACAGCACATGTCAGCACACCTCTGAACAAGCGCAAAGCAACGAGCGAGAAACGAAGGAAGAAACACTCACTGCGCCCCATCATCCCCCCTCCCCATTGGCAACAACAACACATTAACGCCCAGCTGCTCCGCGAAGGTGAGCGTCACCGGGATCGAACCGCCCTCGCGCATGAGGTCAGGCGTGCGGGGAGTAGATCGTCTGTGGAGGGGTGTCAGTTACATCATTACGTTGGGCGTTGCCGCAAACGGAGGCGGGGAGGGGCAGGAAGAAGGGCAGGAGCGAAGGAGGAGCGGACGAGGTGCAAAAAAAGAGGAAGATCGCGAAGGATCATCGGGAAGACGAGGGTGGAGGGAGGGGGGAGTAAAGTGGAGAGGAAACGTACCTCCGTCGCCTTGATCGCAGCTGTATAGTTCCAGTGCTTATAGTCCGCGACCCACGGCTCGCCGGTACCCATGAGCTCAATTTCCCTGTGCGTAAATCAGTAAGTACTTGTTCCCCGTCAACAAATAATGGAAAATATAGCTGCAAGGTCATGGAAGGTATAATCGCGAGGTGGTGGAAGGTGTAGTCGAAAGATAATAGAAGGTCAAGGGAGCGACGCACATCTTACTTTTAGTCCCCAGCTTCGCAAACTCGTTCTCGAGGTAGCACCTGACGAGAGGCTCGACGTTCTTGGGCGTTTGCGGGGGGACGAGGCTGTTGCGCGTGCGGAGAGCAGTGCGAGCAGAATGAATGATGAGTCGTGTGAGCAAGGTGAGCACAGCGAGCGGATCGCGAGACAAAGGCGGCCAACAGAAAAAAAGCAGATGACCATTAGCGATCCGCGTAGTCTTGTATAGAGAAGGAACGTGCACGCACCGAATGCTAAACTTCCCTGCGACCTTCGCGGGGATAACTGTCTTCACGCCTGACTCGGCAAACGCGCCTTCGATGCCATGCAGGGACAGTGCGGGCATGCGCATGCGGCCCATGAGGACTTCCACCTTGTCGTCGGAGAGCGTGATCGAGCAGGTGGCGCCGGCGGAGGAGTTGACATCGGCGATGGAATAGTCGAGGCGATCGTAGATCGCACTACGGGGTGCGTGGATACGTATCAGCCAAGGATCGGAGAAGGGAAGAGAAGAGGTGGGGAAGGGACGCACCGCTCCTCGGCATCAGCGGGTGAGACCATGTCGTCTACACCCGGGATGAGAATGGTGCCGTCGGGCGCGACGAGGCGGCTCATGAGCGCGATGAGGTCAGTCATGGGCTCGTGTACCATGCGGCCGAAGATGCCTGTGAAGAATCTCATCTGAGAGACAATAGGGAGCGAATGGGGAGAGTGCACACCAGAATGCAAGTCGCGTCCTGGGCCGGAGACAGTGATCTGGAAGCACACCAGGCCGCGCAGGCCGTACGTGAGCGCGGGCGTGCGGGTATTGAGCCAGTAGTTGTCACTCTTTGCCAATCATCAGCACAAATCCAAAGCAAAAAGACGAAGCCGCGACGCACAATGCACATACAATCCACGCCCTTGAACCACCCGTCCTTCTCCTCCGCCACCAGCTTATCCAGCCCGTCGCTATCTACCTCTTCCATCCCCTCGAAGCAGAAGACCAGATTCACCGGCAGCGGTGTCTGCGTCTCGTGGTGCCACTGCAGCACATTCACCCATCCCAGCACGGGGCCCTTGTCGTCAGTGCTGCCCCTCCCCACCAGCCTCCCGTCGTTCTCCTCCGTCAATACGAACGGGTCCGTCGCCCAGCCGTCCGACTGCGACGCAGGCTGGACGTCAAAGTGCCCATAAATCAAGACGGTCTTCTTCTTCGGGTCTTCGCCGATGCGTCCGAGGACGACAGGTGGGAGCTGGAGCGTCTGTCCGTCCATGTCGTGCGTGCCCATGTCGACCTGCTTGGTGGTGACGCCCACCGCTTGCAGCTGCTCGTTAAGCCAATTGGACATCTCGAGCACGTGCGGGCGGTGGGCAGGGTCGCTGGAAATGGACGGGATGGCGACGGCCTCGCCAAGGCGCGCGATAAAGGCGGGTGCGGAGGCATCGATCCAGTCCAGAAGCTCTTTTGGTGCAGCCATGGTCGTCGGAGAGGATCAGATGAGAAGCGATGATTTGGGACAGAGTTCGCAGTCAAACTCTTTATAAAATCTGTGCAGCATCAAATTTCCTTTTCCGGAGGTGCAACGTTTACTGTACCATTACGACAAATCCGTCACCTTGATACGTGTTCACTCGGTCTTGTTCACAGGTCGAGCCTCACCGTCACCGGTTCAACAACTGGTCACTCCGCCAATCGGCCCATGTTACTTACCAAGAGGCTCGCCGATCCCGTATTGGACTTCTCTTCGGGTCCGGATAAGATAGAATTCGGTCCAGAACCGAACAGCGGTAACGTTATACGCATGTCTCGTGTTCGACTTCGATTCGGTTCAGAACCGAACAGCAGCAACACTATACACGTGTATGTACTGCAAAAAAGATCAGTTTCGTCGTCTCTCCCTTTCAAACCATACCGAAAAATAGCTTCCACATTGGGGGAAGGGAAGGAGTGGTGTTGCAACGACGGAAGGTTGGCAAAGAAAACGGTGTGCCCGAAACCAAGATGGTACAGGACTCACGATGATTTAAACAATGATCGCGGTACGTCGGACTTTGAGGGTCCATTGCCATAATTGAGGAGAGCATTCAGGAGTTAGGATTGATGGGATCGGTGGGATATCGGCGGCATTGATTGCAGTATTTCGCCAAATAAATATACGGATACGGAGGCAATCAACGGTATCAGCGGCCGGCAAAGTCTCACCAGCCCCTAAGCATCTTTGTTGCCGATTAACACCTTCGCATTTTGGCAAAATAGGTCCTACATGGTCGTTATAATACAAACGAGATAGCTATTATTACTCGTATCCCAAGCAGATGTCTTGATTTCGTATGTACATGTTTGGTCCTGCTAATTTTGTTTCTTTCCCGCACGATCTCCGCCCGTTCCACTCGCTTGGTCGCCTCGACGCGTCATTCAACGTCATCCAACGCGCGGTTTAACTTTCCGCATGCCTTGCCGGTGAACTTATGCCTTTTTTCGATGCACCGCGTGTCCGGGAACCCCACTCAACATCCGCTGAAAACGACGAGCGGTTCGGAATCGCTTCTTTGCCTTCACTCCCATCTTCGCCGTCGCAATTCTATTCAATGCTTAACTTTGTATAGCCTTGTGATCTTCGCTATATCTGGCCTAGTCAACACTGTCAAGACGCGCCTCACTGACTTTCTCTCAACGCTAAATGGACCACTCCAATTATTCTGCCCCGTGCAAGCCTCGTTCAAGTTAACTAGAAGGACGCAATCCTGAGGAGTCATGACGTCATCGTTCTGCTGCCTTCGCAGTCTCGAGCTCCGGGGCATGTGGTATTCTTCCTGTAACATCGTAAACCCTTCGATCGCGCACTCGATCGCAAACACTTCCAGTTGTCAAAATCCTCGCAAATTTTGCACCAGGTTGTGCCATCTGTAACTTGTGGGAAATTTGTGGGTGGGATATAGAGAAAACTCGGGTCAGAGGAAAGGCGAGGGGGACACAAGACTTTGAGGAGCTGAGCGTCGGTGTATGTGATGGGATCAAAGTTCGCTGAGATGGGCCGGCTGCCGGTGGCAGCATTGATCGTGGCAAGATCGGCGGTAATCCCAACAGCCGAATTTTGTGTAATTGATGTAGCAAGGCAAGGCAGTGTAATCGCCAAATAGAACCGAGGCAAGGGATCTATCACGAGCGGAATACTCCATTGATGTGAGCGTATGCCTGACAGGACGAAGGAGCGATAGCGGCCACCACAAGGGGAACACGATGGTGGGGGAAGGACTGTTGAGCTGGCGTTCTCATGTCGATCAGCATTTCCCCAGTGAGCGGGTGGCTTTGAACAAGGAATGACCCAGAGGAAAAGGACGGGATAACAAATGGAAAAAGGCAGACCTTACAAACTATCAGGCCTGCGGCGGCTACGTCGCCCAAGATCTGTTAGGTCCCTGCTTTCTCCGGCCTCCGCGCACGCCTAGGTGTGCCGCTCTCAAGCCGATCCACGCAAAGTTTTGCCGACAGCAGTCGGCAGCCTCAACCATTGCAGAGCTTCATCACTCCTGTGTCGACATACAGGCAACCTGCAGTAATGCATGCGCAGTGATCCGCACTGGCCGGTACTGGTAAACAATACACACCGACAAAAGAAGAATATTCCCCTCCGCTGAACATGTTGCCGAAAATGATACTTTCAGCTTCAAAACCAATGTGGCGGAGAATCTGTTGAAATTGACAACTTCAGCTACAAATTTTCCGTGTTTGAAAGTGAGGTTTAAGGTGATGAAATCAGCAACAGATTCAGCTTGAGTGGAAATGACAATTTAGGCATAGCTGAAACTGTAGCTGAAAGCATCAGTTTCAGCTGCACTTTCAGCCAGGTTAAAACAATAAAACTTGTTTCAGCAACTGATTGGGCGAATCCTGGTGTTCCGGCTTGAGCTGAAAATACCACTCAAGCCTTTCTTTCAGCGCAGCGTTTTATTCATGGCTTCAATCCAAGACGTTCAAGTCTTCAAATTGAAGAATTGAAGACCATGAAGATTCGATACCATCTTGGGAGATTTTTTGCGCTCGGCCGTCCCGCCGACATCGCAGACAACCTCAGTTCCCCTTCAGAAAAATAATCCAACCTTTGTTGTTTCCCTTGATCCACAATTTCTCGCCCCTGGAGGCTGCGCTGGGTACACCGCGAAAACACCGCCGTTGGATCCCTCTCGTCCTCCCTATTAAGCATGGTCTGGTTTTATTCTCCGGTCCTCGACGTTTCCGTTGGCAGGGACAAGATGTCAAACCCATTTCTCGGCCCGCCCGATTATCCTTCGTCAATGTCATTCCCACGGCCAACGGTTACAGTGTAGCCTGCCCAATCCAGCTGCCAGACAGGATGTCTCAAGGTGCGTCTTCTATTCAAACTCTTTTGATTTTTACTCCGACTATGAAGCTTGTCGGCTTGGTAAATAGGCAGAAAAGATTGTGTTCGCTATGAGTACCCGAAATTTTACGTGTTGGCGGTCTGATATTGCAACCCCGGGACTTGGGCTAAATTGCACAGCTAAGAAGTGCACGTGTCTCTTGCTTCTGAAAGCAACAGTGGTGCCTTATACGCTGAACTTTTTTGGACAGTACTTAAACCGTACCGGCCTGTCACACGTCACAGCACCGGAGAATTGAGCGAAATGATACAGTGAACCAGGAGATCAGAAAACTAGCTCGAAGTTCATGGAAGTTCGAGGCAGCAGGTTAGTGGGCTCTGCCGCGGAGCACGCTACCCTTGTTATTTTTCTTTGCAGATGAGATGAACACGGAACACGATCGGCAGCCGCGCCGCACGGCACGACCCACGTGTACAGTTTGATGTGTCGGAGCGATGATGGAAGGAGATAACTTGCCTCCTCTCACAGTCACTCAGCTGTTGCCGTCGTCAACCATGGCCAGCGCCGAGCCCTCCTCCTCGCGAACACCCGACTCGTCTGTGTCTGTTCCCGTACCCGCACCGGTGGCATCCCCTCCCGCCGCCGCAATCGCCGTCCCTGGCACCCGCGCAGGCACGGCCCTCACCCTCGTCTCCGCCAACACCGGTTTCGACCACATATTCGCAAACCAAATCGCCCTCGCGCGCACGGCATTCCAGGCCGATAACACCCCTTTTCATCTGCTCGGCCTCGGCGTTTGCGCGTTCCTTGAGGCCGCATTGGGGATGGAAAGCGGACTTATGGGCGAGGCGGCAAGGTTGCTGGCGCTGAGCGAGGCGGGGTCCAAGAAGGCCGTGGCGGAGAGCAAGAAGGCGTCTAATAGCGGTGACAAAGGGTATGGCGGGGGGACGGTTTGCGGCTGGGTTAGAGTACGAGATTTTGCAGGCGGATGCGGTGGTACTGCTGGGGTTGACGCATGCGCTTTCGTGCGTTGTCTTTTCCTTTGCTTTCCTTCAAATCCTGCCATTCATTCAGCTTGCATTTATTCAATTTACGCAGAGAATCATACATGGGCTATTTCCAATGCATGTACTCTCTCAATGCAGCGCACTCAAAGTTCACGAAACTCTACAAGACCGTTTTCCCCGCCGGGATCGACGGGTACTCCTCCACTTCTACGGTCAACTCCACCTCCGCCTCGCCGTCCAATTCCTCTTCCGCCGCCTCCTCGCAGAACCGCCCTTCTCTCAGGGTGTCGACTGTCTCCAATGAGCCGCCCGTTGCAGCGGCTGCGCCCACGCCTGCTTCAGCGACGAGGTCGATATTCGGGCGGTGGGGCGCTTCGACAGCGTCACCCCCATCCAGTATATCGGCTGCGAGCAGCCCCAAGGTCCTTACTTTTCTCTTTTTGGAATTGCCAACTCACCCTCGCGCACAGACGAAACCCTCCCACTCCCATATACCCCAAACCGCCGAACAAGAAAAAGCAGAGCGCGAAAGGCCAGCTGAGGGTCCGGTCGAGGAGATGATTGTTTCCGGGACGGCGTTCGGTGCGTTGTATTTCGCTTGCGTTTCCGTTTGCTTCGTGCGCGCGGATTTGATGCGTGGTCCTGTCATCTTGCTGACTGCTTATTACTTGCCCTTAATCCTTGCGGCATATCCTGTCGAATCCTCGGGGCATATACGCGTGGATTCGCGGTGATGCGCACAACGCGTCATTGGTTTTCCGCCCTCTTTTTTGCGATCCTTTTCCTGGACCTTCGTCTTCCGCCGGGCTTCAGTTGTTCAAATTTCTTGTTGTTTTCGAATTTTCTGTTGCCCTTTAAATTTTTGTTTTTCTTGATGTCGGTGTGGATGGGGGACGCGTGGATCGGGACGCACGACCCGCTGGCATCTCTTTTTCTTCCTGTACGTTTGGACTCGTCTTGGGCGTCCGGATGTAGTCTGGTGCGTTCGGATCAGACGTCGTCTAGTGCGTTTGTGGTTAGACTTGGTTCTCTGCATTCGGACTCGTCTGGGTGCTTGGCGGCTCCCCTTGGACTTGGCATTTCGTCCTGCGGCGCGGATTTGATGCGTGAGCATGTCGTGCTGATGATTGCTTACTACTCCCTTGGGCTTGCCTACGTGGACCCGTCGTGCTGTCCGGGCACGCATGCGCGTATTTGATGGTGACGCTGCGCTTCGCCTCGACAAAGTTAGTCGCTGGCAGCCGGGATGTCTGGGCAGGTACACCAATGCACCAGTCTCATTCTCGTTTTGGATCCCCGTGCAGAGTTTGCGACTTACGAGTTGGAGAGCATTACGATTCCGATCTTCGGTTGCACTGTCTTCGTTCGGAGTCTGTTCAAGTACCGTTCTGTTTTGTGTATTTTCTCTCCTCCCATTGGTTTTTCCTTCCTTTAGGGTCCCCCCTTCATTGTCATAGTGAATATGCTAAATGTTAAATGCTAACACCTCTACAGGATTCGGCCTCTTCAACCTCGTGTTTTCGTTGTTGCCGAAGAGGGTGCAGTGAGTCTTTTCTTTTCCCAAACCCACCTATTGAAGACGCTAGAAGACAAATGTTGACTGCTTCTTAGATCTCTCGTCGGCTTGTTCGGGTTCAAGCACGATCGTGCGTTGGCGTTGAGGGCGTTGGCGGTGAGTGTTATTCCTCGAGTCCCTTCTATTATTGTTCCATTTGCTGTTGTGCTTTTGTTGTGTGGTCATGATTGTCCCTTTGCGGTCGTTGGTCGGTCGGTTTTTTTTTTTGTGGCGCTGTTGCCTTCTCTTCGTTAGGCTTCTTATTTTTCTGTGGTGGCCCGCGGGGATTTGCTCCGTTCTTCGGGTTCCCTTCTCTCACATCTTGTTTGATACCTTTTTCTACTCGTCTATTCCATACATCATTGAACTGACGCTCGCTCGCACACAGCTCTCCGCAGGCCTGACCGTGCACCCCGACGGCAGCGTCGTCGCCACAGAAGGCAGAGACGTGCATGGCGTGTTTGCGGGGTGTGTACACTCCGTCCGCTCTGTCCTACTTCCAATCGTTTTTTACTAATGCTCGCGACGCTCGAACAGGCTCGTCCTGATGTCATTTTACGGCGTCTTCGTCGTGTTGTCGGGCTATCAGGCAGACGAGGCGCGCACGGTGCGGACTTATAAGGCTATTGTTGATGTGTGCGTGTTCCTTCATTCCTCCTCTTTCTCTCCGAGTAATCCTGATCTGCCCGTCGCACAGAATCGAAGCGCGGTATCCGGCGGGTGCGCTGTGGATATTGAATCGGGTTCGTCTCCATGCTGACAACTGCTGTGGTTGATATTAACGCTAATGCACGCTGCTCAGGCCAAAGTCTTGCGCATGTCGAACGACCCGGAGGCGGCGATCGCAGTGCTGCAGCGCGGGTTGCAGGCGGAGCAGACGTTCGTCCAGGCGGAGACGTTGGTGGGTTTTGCATTTCTCTCCTGTCCGCCTTGTTTGCTTTGTTCCCGTTTCGCGGAGCAAGCAGCAGGCAACGCCCATTAATACTCACGCGCTTCACCAGCTCGTCTTCGAACTTGCGTGGACGCTGCTTTCGCAACGGCGGCACCAAGAGGCCGCAGACGCGTTTGTCCGGTTGACAGAGCTGAATTCTTGGTATGTCATTCCGTTACTCGCCCTCAAGCCAAGCTACCGCTGCGCCGGAGTAGCCGTCTACTTTACTGACAACTGCCCCAGGTCTCACGCAACATATTACTTCATCGCTGCGGGGTGTTACATTACGCTGGGGAACCGCGACAAGGCGCAGGAGCTGCTCGATGCGGTCCCGGAGCTATTGCAACGCAGGAAGGCGGGAGGGAAGAACGTCCCGACGGAGGTGTTGATTCGGAAGAAGTGTACGTCCACCAACCTCTTCTTTCTTCCCTCTGCGACATTTTCGGCGGGTCCTAACGCAATGTAGTGGAGTTCTACAAAGAGAAGCAAAAACGACGTGGTGGGGACCCGGCGCGCTTCGTCGAGGCTATTACCATTAGTCCCGCAGATGGTGTGTCTTTCATTCATGTTTTTCTCTTTTCTAAGTTGGACCTCATTACAATTTTCATTTCAGAGCTGGGGATATGTGCGTACCGTCTTTCGTCGAATTGCCTGCTATGCTGACTAACATGCCTGCAGTCTGGAACACATACCAGCGCATCAACGATGATGTCGCGAGGGCGCACATTACCGAGCTGGCAGCGATGACGCCGCCTGTGGCGGTTGCGATCCCGAGTCCGCTCCCGTCTGTCGCTGACGATAATGCCCACGTGAGTCCCCCGTCTCCGAACTTTGATATAACCCGCTCGCTCACTTTGCGCAGCCCGACAATAGCCCGGAGCTCGACACGCCTGACGAAATCGCCCTCCGCGCACTGCTGCTCGGAATCATGTACCGCACCCTACGCATGTATGCACCCGCGCGCGCATTGCTCGAGTCCGCACGGAGGGAACAGGGTGTAAAAATCAGCACATGGATCGCGGGCGTAGCGCAGTGTGAGCTTGCCGTGATGGATCTGAAGGAGGCGGATGGCACGGCGGAGGATACTGAGAATGGCAAAGTCGTAGAGCCATTAGACAAGGCGGCGTGGGGACGCGTCTTAGCGGGTGCGGAGGCGAAACTGGACGCGGCACAGGGTAGCGCAGGGAAGGCAGATATCGACTTATCGTCGAGGCTGGACCGCCGGATTGGGTTGCTCAGAGAGGAGATTGGGAAGAAACGCGCGATGGTGGGGATTTGAGGTGTTGTACCACTCATACATAGTGTGCATTGCGCTCGGATGTGGGGTGTGCTATTTGGTGACAATTCTTGCACGGTGCCACTCCGGTATCGATATAGTGACCTTTGTCTTTTGCCGATTCCTTTGCCACAGTGTTCGGTCCTCTGCTCAGACCATTACGGTTTGCCGGAAGGCCACGGATGGATTTTGGATCCCATTGTCTGACAGTGCCACAATCAATTGATGGCACTGACACTCAACTGACACTCGTTTCTCATAGTTGCTGTTAGTTCTCTGCTCAAATTACCGCTGCTTACTGTTACCGACTGGGGTCAAGGTCTGTTCAACGTGATAAAATCGAAATTTCGTGTTGGGGTCCTCAGCGCTGCCTACCAAATATCGCAACATCATGCCAAGCGCGTTTTTTTGACGGTGATATTGTCACGTGATCGCGCTCCGGGGCGCGTCGCGGCTCGACATTGTAGATGCGGTATAATGCGTTCGGGAAGCAGCAAAGTTTGTGCTTATATTGGAAAGATCCTCAGTTTATTATGTGAGAGCTGGAGAGATATTTTAGTAGGAACAGCTACTTGTAGTTTGTGCTGAAGCCAAGCGGATCGTCCTATTTCCTTATCTAGGTTCGAGGTAAGTTGGGCCCAAGTTTAAATTCATTTCCAACTAGGTCAGGCACACGTGAACTGGCGCATTCGTGTTCTACAATGAAATCATTGGCTGAACAGCAGGTTTAGCTACTCTGGAGAACTTGAGTTTCATGCACTTTTGCTACAAGTACAAACAACAGATTTGTCATATTGAATTGGTCATTTCATAAACTCCTGACAGCAGTGCATTATTTGGGAAATTTGTTTTCTCCAATGATACAGGATCCACATTCTTTGCTGACCCCTTATTTTTTTTGTCTTTTTCTGGCTCGTGGTATGACTTTTTTTTACTCTGCCTAAAGCTTGATCTGACTTCAAACATTCTCCAGGCTATTTTCAACCTCGACGACGCCTTGAGGAAGATCGTTGGATTGTCACACACATCTGTCGGAAAAACACTATTTGGGTTGTAACAGTGAGCAGGCTTGCTGGCTGACAATGGATTATGATCCATTATAAGCCACACAGCCTGTGGCTTATCGTGGCCTACAAGCTATTCCAAGTCACTGCAATGCACGTAACCTCGTTACAGACCTCGGATGGGATTGCAGTGGGTGATATCATATTATGTCTGTCGCGTCAATGCAGTCAGATGATTCATGCCGGTTTGAGATAGAGTAGGAATGATCACTCAGTGAGTAATATTTACATGCAGAAACATGTCCCAGTCAACGCAATCTATTATGTAGAATATTTCGTTAGTTCGGATCCTCTCGTTCTCTGTCCTCTAAAATCATCTGCCTTCGAATATTTCTCAGTTCCACCTAAAGGTTGCCATATTTGATCATACAAAGCGGCTACCATTGTTGGAGAGAAGTCCGAACCATTGTCCGAGTTGAAAATCCGCCATCATTTGGCTTGGCTCAACAGGACAATCACGAATGATTGTTCCCATCAATCGCCTCTCTTCCTCTTCCTTCATCTTCCCCTTCGCTTCACTTCATTCCCTCTACGTCATGTATTTCAAGCACTCAATGCCTGTCCCTGGCTCTCGACATTTGCGATCCTTAACCTTTGTAACACTTTGTTCCTCTGAGTTGGCTCAAGAACCAACTTGAAACCTTCAATGCCACCGTGTCGATATTCATCAAGTGACTTGTTGCTTCTTTCGGTACCCTCAATGCTCTCATGCCACTCCAATTCAAGCAACCAGAGGTGTCCATTCAAGATATCTGCAATATGCATTCCATGGAAGCTGCCACCTTCAATCCCTCAAATGCCTCAACCCCGACATCCACAATTCCCTGGGCTTTGCACAAATTGGTCTTCCCCTACTGTTTTCGGCTCTTCTTCCTTGGATCGCAGTCAATTCCTGTTTCCTTTGCCTACAGTTCAACTTCCACCACAGACTCTTGCCTTCCTGTGTGCTTGCCAGTGGCAACACCGAATTGGAACGGGTTTTAGTACTAGATTGTATCTTAGATCCAGAATCAATGAAAATAAAGTTGCTGTTAACATTATTTTATATTTGCTGCCTGAATTGCATTTCCGAGGCAAGGAGTCTTGCGGTTTTGCTATTGTAGCGGCCTAGAAGCCATCTCAATGCTGTATTCCGCCAAAAGTACTTGTAAGCCACGTCATGACTTACGATGGCTTGCAATGGCTTATAGTATCTTTCATCTTCCGTTGCAAGCCACGTCAAGGCTTATGGGATTATGGTGGATTATGAGGCCTTGTAAGTCGTTGTGATCCGTCTGGGATTTTTCCGACATCCCTTTCTTGATCCAGATGTTTCACACACACATCAATGTCGAGCTCTCATCTGGCGTCACCCTTTTCAACTATCTCTTCAAGTCTTTTTACAAGGGTCCAGCTGAAGCCAAATGGGCTGTCTCTACGAAAAGAACTCCCATTGATGAAATGAAGAATTATCAGAAAGGTTGATAAGTCTCCACCACAGAAGCTCTCACTTGCATCTGTGGCTTCACTATCTCCGCGAAGTACCCTGGAGTTCGCAAACTTCCAATTCACCTCCCGGGCCAGCAGTGGGGCCAAATGCGCAAGAACTCGGCTGAAGGTTCTGCCACACTCCTCATGCGTTACCTTGACCACCCTCGGGATCCTTGATTGGACGACATGTCCTATATCGAATTCGGGACCCATTGTCATCTCATAACGAACACCTACAAACCATTAAAACCCGAGTCTGAGTTCCTAGAACCTGAAATTGCTGGTCGTCCTCAGATGCATATTGTCATCCACAAAGCCGATTTCATATCTGTCGGCCGAATTCAAATGGTCTATCCACGCCATGGAGATGTTTTCTATCTTTGGACTCTTCTCATCCATGGTCGAGGTTACCACAGCTTCGAAGACATTCGCACTGTCGAGGATGTCGTCTATTCAACTTTCCAGGAGGCAGCTTGTGCAATAGGCCTTTTCAAGGACGAGAATGAAGGCACTATGGCTTTTCGGGAGTTATTGGAAATTGGAGCATCACTTGGGCAGCTCCGCTGGATATTTCGTGTCTTGGCTGCTGAAGGAGGGATCGTGTTGCCACTGTGGGAGCAACATGAGGCCCAACTCTCGGCTGATATCCTTCACAACCTCCTCTGTACTACCTCCAACCTGGAATCTACAATCGTACGCAATCAAACTCTCTCTCCTTGGTGGAATCCTCCGAGGTTTTGGCAAATCATTAAACAGCATTGGTCTCCCAGAACCTGATGACATTCAGCACAAAGCACCTATAAAGCCCAGAAATCCCCACTAATTATTGTGGTTATTGGAGTCGATCCATGGCAATAGTTATAGGCAGTCCTGGCAATCCAGCGCTCACTGCAATAATTATACCAATTGTAAGGGGAACCTCTACTCATTTGCTCCATTATCCCATTATTCCCGAGGACTTCCATGACATTTGACACTCTTTTACAACATCTGACACTTCCTTCTGACATTTGACACTTCTTTCTGGCATTTGACACTTCCTGTGAATCCAGGACATATTTCTCCGAGATTACTCATTTCCTCTTATGTAAAATACCCATTTCTCCGAGATATATTAGTGGCACCATGCTGGCAGAGCTCCTTAGACTTGTTGTCTTTGGATCCCTCTGCCAGGTATGCCTTCTCTCTATACTATACCTGTATTCTATAGCTAATATACTTTGGATCCCTCTGCCAGTCTTGACTGTGTAGCTCTCAGCATACAGCACACTGGGGGAGTTGCCCTTACAGCACAACAAGTCTATCTCTGGGGCCAGCACCTTGTGCCTGGGCTTAGCTAGAGAACAGGAGAAGCATCTTGGACAGCTGGAGACTGTCTAGAGCAACCCAAGTGTCTTTCCTGCTTCACAGCTCATCACTCTGTGTTCCCCCATTTCTCTGCTTTATCTTATATTCTGGGCTTTCTGTGGTGTCTCTGTGGTTCTTTGTGGCTTTTCTGGACCCTCTACTATCTTCTGTGGCTCTGAGCAGCAGCATACAGTTTCTGCTAGATCTTCCCAGCCCTAATCTGTCTGTTGGCTTACCTGTTGTGAAGTCCACCTGCGCGGCCTTAGTTTGCTGCTGCCAACCAAACAATCTCTCCCTTGGGAAGGATTGTTGGACCTCTCTCACAGAGCGGTGCCAGTTGCCTATGCTATTCATCTTTCACTTGCTTAACAGCAGTGTTAGGAGCGTCTTGTCGCATCGGGATTCGTCCTCTGAGCAGTGCCTAGCGGCCACTATAACAGACTTTGAGAGGTTTGGAAGAGATTTCAGAGGCTGCAGATGTCTGTTCCTCCTCCACCTGACGCTCTCTGGCTCCCATACCTTCCTCCTGCTCGTGTCCCAGTCCTTGTTGGCTCACTTATTCACCTGGTGCTCCCACAGCCCAACTGTGGCATGTACTCAGACTTATCGGCCTACACCAGGGTGTATACCCCATACCATGCTGTCTTTAGCCAAAACTACGCCCGTTCCTTTCTTTCATGTCGCTTGTGTGGTGGTGGTACTCACTTCACCCACGAGTGTACACAGTTGTACCAGCCATTTGATCTCATACTGTACCAGGATGAAGCAAAATGCTTCTGGACAACTTGTGAAAGGATTTCCTCTCAGAAGGAGACAGCACGCCACACCTATTCTCCACAGCACACTCCTCCTCCTACCTCCCCTCCCATTGGGCCTGCAATTGCACCTCCCAGTCAGCCAGCTCATGCCACAGCACCTTCTCCCAACCGGTTTGCACCATTGTCTACACTGACTGCAAACCAGTATCTGGACAAGCCCCCTTCATCTCCAACTCCACCTGTTGTCCAGACTGCTGCTACTCCTGAGCTGCCACCCCAGGCCCGACACTCACGACTGTCGAGGCTGGAGCGTCGTCTTCCACGCACACTCCAGGCCAGAACAGTTGAGACCACTGCCCCCTCTCTCCGCATCCCGCCGAGCTCCAATCCACAGTCAATCAGCGCATTCTGGCCACAAATGCGTTGGTTGACTCTGGTGCCACTAGTCTTGGCTATGCCGATACAGATTTTGTGACTCAGAATCGCATCCCCACCACGCACCTTGTGCGTCCTATCCCTGTCTTCAATGTTGATGGCACCCCAAATGAGGCTGGGTCTATCACAGAGGTGGTTGATGTTGTTCTCAGTTACGAAGGTCACTCAGAACGTATGGTACTCGCTGTGACCAAGTTGGGCAAACAGACGCTCATCTTGGGCCATGGCTGGCTCAAGTATCACAGCCCTGAGATTGACTGGAAATCTGGCAAGTTGAAACTCAGCCGTTGCCCCCTCACAATGTGGGAAGTGTCGAGACGAGGCTAGGAGTGATATCCAGAACCTCCGTCAAAAGCACGAACAGCAGGCCCGGTGTCGCCGAGGTCCTGTCCCACGAGTGGTTGAGTTGGAAGAAGAGGATGATGTCGACTCTGATGACATTTTTGGCTGCGATTCCCCTAGTGAATTCCCTGATGACTCTGAGATCCAGGACGATGATCGGGTTTTCTTCACCCATGTCTGGCCTCACGAGGAATTCATCCGCGCCACATCCACTACTTCTCAACGACTTGCTGAGGCTCATGCCAAGAATGCGCCTCGCAACATCAAGGATGGCCTTCCTGAGCACTTCTATGAGTACGAGGATGTGTTCTCAAAGGAGTCCTTTGATGTCCTGCCAAACCAGAAGCCATGGGATCACGCAATCGAACTCATTCCAGAGTCCAAACCTGTTAACTGCAAGGTGTATCCTCTCTCACCTGCCGAGCAGAAACAGATGGATGAGTTCATTGCAGAAAACCTGGCAACTGGTCGAATTCGTCCGTCCAAATCACCAATGGCTTCACCAGTCTTCTTTGTTAAGAAGAAGGATGGCAGTCTGCGGCTGGTGCAGGACTATCGTGCTCTTAATAACATGACGGTTAAAAACCGTTATCCCTTGCCACTGATTAATGATCTTGTGAATCAGCTCAAGGGGGCACGATACTTCATGAAGTTAGACGTACGTTGGGGCTTCAACAATGTGCGCATTCGTGAAGGAGATGAGTGGAAGGCAGCTTTCCGCACGAACCGTGGGCTGTTTGAGCCATTGGTCATGTTCTTTGGCCTTACAAACAGCCCGGCGACTTTCCAGACGATGATGAATGACATCCTGCATGATCTTATCATGGAGGGAGTTGTTTCAGTCTACCTTGACGACATCCTCATCTTTACTAAGACACGTGAAGAGCATCGCCGTGTCACGAGGCTCGTCTTGGATCGTCTTCGCCAACATCGGTTGTACCTTCGTGCGGACAAGTGCGAATTTGAGAAGACACGGATTGAGTATCTTGGAGTTATTATCTCTCACAACCGTGTTGAGATGGACCCAGTGAAGGTTGCAGGTGTTGCTAATTGGCCTGCACCCAGCAATAAGAAGGAGGTGTCTGCCTTCTTGGGCTTCACCAACTTCTATCGCCGGTTCATCGAGGGATTCTCTGATATTGCTCATCCGCTGTTCAATCTCACGTGCAAGGATGTCACTTTCAAATGGATGAAAGAGGCTCAGGAGGCTTTTGCCACCCTGAAACTTCGTATCACCTCGTCCCCCATCCTCATCCTCCCCGATGATCTATCTCCCTTCCGGGTTGAGGCTGACAGCTCGGACTTTGCCTCTGGTGCAGTCCTGTCCCAGTTGTCTAAAGAGGATGGTAAGTGGCACCCAGTGGCTTTCTACTCCAAGTCTCTCTCCAGTGGAACGGAACTATGAGATTTATGACAAGGAATTACTTGCTGTTATCCGTGCCTTAGAGGAGTGGCGACACTTCCTTGAAGGTGCCCAGCATCCTGTCGAGATCTGGACCGACCACAAGAACTTGGAGTACTTCCGAGCTGCACGTAAGCTTAACCGCCGCCAAGCTCGGTGGTCGCTCTACCTCTCGCGCTTTGACTATACCCTCCACCACCGTCCAGGCAAGTCCATGGGCAAGCCTGATGCTCTCTCGTCGTGCAGACCATGATGATGGAAGCAGTGACAACGAAGACGTCATCCTCTTGAAGCCTGAGACCTTCGTAGTCGCAGCTCTGAGTGGACTCTCCGTTGCCGGCAGTGAAGTCGAAGTTCTGGATGACATCCGGAAGTCAGTCCGTGACCGCAAGTTGGATGAGCCTGCTATGCGTGCAGTGCAGGAGCTGCGCAAGTCTCGCACACGCACTGTTCATAGTGCTGAGTGGGACCAGCAGGATGGGCTGCTATACTTCAGAGGGAAGGTCTATGTTCCTCCAACAAATGACCTTCGCCACCGTATTGTCGAGCAGCATCATGATTCTCGTGTTGCAGGGCACAAGGGCAGGTTTAAGACCCTTGAGCTTGTTGCTCGCAACTACTGGTGGCCACAGATGTCCCGATATATTGGACAGTATACGAGCACCTGTGACCTCTGCAAGCGCACCAAAATCCGACGCCATTTACCAGTGGGCCATTTGAAGCCAACTGAGACTCCTACCGAACGTTGGCAGAGAATTTCAGTTGACTTCATCACAGAACTCCCTGAGGCACATGGGTTTGACGCACTGATGGTTGTTGTGTGTCGGCTGGGGAAACGTGGGCACTTCATCCCTTGCCACACCACAATTGATGCCAAAGGTGCTGCACGGCTGTTCTACCAACATGTGTGGAAGCTCCATGGCTTACCTGAGGATGTACTCTGTGACCGGGGACCACAGTTTGTTGCAGAGTTCACACATGAACTTTATCGCCTCCTTGGGATTACCATCAGTGCCTCCACTGCATACCACCCTCAGACTGATGGTCAGACAGAGAGGGTCAATCAGGAGCTTGAGGGTTACCTGCGCCTCTTTGTTAATGAACGTCAGGATGACTGGGATGAGTTCATACCATCTGGAGAGTTTGCCTACAATAATGCGATACACGCCTCTACTCGGACAACCCCCTTCCTCCTTGATACTGGACGTCATCCTCGAATGGGCTTTGAGCCTAACCGTCCACGCTCTAAAGTCGAGGAGGTCAATGAGCTAGTTGATCGCATGCACTCTGCAGATCAGGAAGCTCAGGCTGCTCTCTCCAAAGCAAAGGATGATTATGCACGATACTACAACCAACGGCACCTGCCTACACCCACGTTCAAGCCTGGGGACAAGGTGTGGCTTGATAGCTCAGACATCCGTCAAAAGGTGTCAAAGAAGTTGGCCCATCTTCTCTGGGGACCCTTTGAGGTTGAACGTGCTGTTGGTTCTCATGCATATCGTCTCAAGCTTCCACCTTGGATGAGCCGTGTCCACCCTGTCTTCCCTGTCATCAAACTCGAGGCTGCACCACCTGACCCTATTTCTGGGCGCATTCCTCTACCTCCTCCAGAGCCAGAGCTCATTGATGATGAGCTTGAGTGGGAGGTTGAACAGGTTGTAGACAGCCGGTGGTACTACAGGAAGCTGCAGTTCAAGGTCTGGTACAAGGGCTATCCTCGTCATGAGGCACTCTGGCAACCAGCTCAGAACCTGGAGAATTCTCCTGAGAAGGTTGCTGAGTTCTACCATGCTCACCCACAAGCTGTTGGATACAAGCAATGGCTCAAGCTCCATCCCTCTCCATCAATCCACATGCTCTCAAACTCTGACTTCAGAGAGCTCTGGTCAGATCTCTGGTACTGCTGTGGTATTTCAGGTACTTCTCCAAACTGGCGCTCACAGCGTCGAGACGCCGCTGCCTAGAGGGGGGGTAATGTAAGGGGAACCTCTACTCATTTGCTCCATTATCCCATTATTCCCGAGGACTTCCATGACATTTGACACTCTTTTACAACATCTGACACTTCCTTCTGACATTTGACACTTCTTTCTGGCATTTGACACTTCCTGTGAATCCAGGACATATTTCTCCGAGATTACTCATTTCCTCTTATGTAAAATACCCATTTCTCCGAGATATATTAGTGGCACCATGCTGGCAGAGCTCCTTAGACTTGTTGTCTTTGGATCCCTCTGCCAGGTATGCCTTCTCTCTATACTATACCTGCATTCTATAGCTAATATACTTTGGATCCCTCTGCCAGTCTTGACTGTGTAGCTCTCAGCATACAGCACACTGGGGAGTTGCCCTTACACCAATAACTTTTCAATAACTTTCAATTCTGAGGTCTGAGGGCTGTAAGACCAAGTCCCAGGCTCATTTGGATAACTTTCAATAATTTTGGGACTTGGTGGTGCTCTGCCACACCCAGGTCTACCAAAAAAGGAAATATGGCTAAAAATAGATCAAAAAACCAAAGTTGTAGAGCACATCTAGGTGAGTGTGACTGTACAAATGGTTTTGTTATCAGAGGCTTTATTCAGCTACAAAATGCCAAATACTTGCCCAAATGCGAGCTTTTATTACCAAAAAAGGCAAGTGTTCTAAAAATAGACCAAAATCAAAGTTGTAGCTCTCTTCAATACAAATCTAGCTGTACAAGAATTTTTCTTATCGGATGCTTCGTTGTGTCACAAAACGCAAAATACTCGAGCGAATGCGAGTCTTTGCAGCTGTCCAAGTGTATTATAGAGGCTATTATCAGACCAGCTGACCTTATATCACTGACTAATCACTTAGTATAGTATGTAGGCCCTTATCTGACTAATCACAAGTGTCAATATGACCTAATATCAGTAAAGAAACCTTATCTTATTAGAAGTCAATTAATCTGACTAATACAAAAGCTTACTTGATCAATTCAACTGACAATTGATAAGGAGACTACTGACTCCAGGTTGATCTGATCTAGTGTCTTCACTGATGGCCCTTGATATCTATAACAAAATTCTTGACTACAATACAAGTCAGCGAAACCAGCAATATCTTATTTACTTCATGTGAGTAAAGGTAATCTATTGACTTCTAGTTAGCCATCTACTAACTTCAATACACTGACTTAAAGTCAGTTAATAACTTCATTGACTCCAATTCAACAGTCTATTAACTACAAGTCAGTAGACTGCTGACTTGAAGTCAGTAAATCTATTGACCTTATTGACTCCAATTCAGCAGCCTATTGACATCAAGTCAGTAGATCTATTCACTCTATTGGCTCCAACTCAATGAATTCATTGACTTCCTTGACACCAATTTAGTACTTCAAGTCAGTAAATCCATTGACTTTATTGACTTCAATTCAACAGTCTATTGATGTCAAGTGAGTAGATTTATTGACTCTATTGACTTTACTGACTTCAATTTAGTATTGTATTGACTTTGAGTCAGTAAATCTATTGAATTTGAGTCAGTAAATCTATTGACTTCAATTCAGTAGTATATTGATTTCATTGAATTCACTCAGTAGTTTATTGACTTCCAGGTGGTAATGTATTGACTTCAGTCAGTAATGTATTGACTTCAAGTCAGTAATGTATTAATTTCATTCAGTAATATATTGACTTCAAGTCAGTGAAGGTTGTCTATTAGCTTTGAGAATCACTATTGAAGTCAATAGACCACTAGGGTGGTTTAAAAGTACTGTTTGTTTTGCATTTTGCAGGCCAACCAGCCATTGGATCAAAAAATGTTGTATATGAATCTTGTAGCCCTTGATGAGTTCTACAAGATAGGATTAGCCATCAGATGTATTTCGGGGTCCTTCCTCTTTGGGACACTAACGCCTGGCACCCAAATAAGGAAATTTTGCTAAAATCTCGCTATCTTGCTCAATATTGGACCGTTTTGGACGATCTAACCTCACAGGGCCAATTTTCTACATCCTTTATGAATTTTGAGAGCCTTGTTTAGCCTAATATAACACTGTAATGCGGTGATAAATGCTCAACAACCTGGATAATCACTTGGTGTATAATATATTGTTCAGTATGTGTTATCTATGGCTTAAAACCACCTCACATTGTTTGGAGAACTACTTGGAACAGTTCTGGCACCCTAGATCAGGTCTTGAGAGCTACAACAGCCTTATCTTAACAAGATCAAAAAATCTAATCTTTCCCTGATTCCAAGAGATCCCAAGGTCTGATAATGGTTCTGGATGGTGTCCCAGTATATTTTAGACCATAATAATTCTTCTAGAGCAAATTCACTTCACCTCCCCCTCACAGGCTTAAGAGTTATACTGATCAAATCTGAAAAGTGTTTTGATGATATTTCATCTTGCCCAAGGTCACAGGAGTGCAGCCCAGTGTATGGAAACAATATTTCAGCCTATCCAAAGCATCTGAGAACAAAAATTCACCCAATATACCAATTTAAACATAAGTTTTGTTGAATGACATTTTTCGCTTGTTTGATGAATAGGAGGCCAACCAGACCAGTGAGGGTAAAATGGAGGTCAGAAATGAAAAGAGGCAATGAAATACTACAAGATACAGCTTTGGTTAAAGTGATTTGGTTGAGATCTGACCAGTTGGTGGTTTTGAGTATGACCATCCTATATGCTTTTAGAGTATTTTGCGTTTTGTGACACAACGAAGCATCCGATAAGAAAAATTCTTGTACAGCTAGATTTGTATTGAAGAGAGCTACAACTTTGATTTTGGTCTATTTTTAGAACACTTGCCTTTTTTGGTAATAAAAGCTCGCATTTGGGCAAGTATTTGGCATTTTGTAGCTGAATAAAGCCTCTGATAACAAAACCATTTGTACAGTCACACTCACCTAGATGTGCTCTACAACTTTGGTTTTTTGATCTATTTTTAGCCATATTTCCTTTTTTGGTAGGCCTGGGTGTGGCAGAGCACCACCAAGTCCCAAAATTATTGAAAGTTATCCAAATGAGCCTGGGACTTGGTCTTACAGCCCTCAGACCTCAGAATTGAAAGTTATTGAAAAGTTATTGGTATAATTATTGCAGTGAGCGCTGGATTGCCAGGACTGCCTATAACTATTGCCGTGGATCGACTCCAATAACCACAATAATTAGTGGGGATTTCTGGGCTTTATAGGTGGCACAAAGTTGAACAGGAAAGATTGAAATGGGGAGGTGACATCCACATCAATCGTGGGCTTTGTAGATTCGAGTATTCCTTGACTGATGAGCAAGTACGAATTTTGTTGAATATTTTGCATAGTCATTCAACTAACAGTCAACTGATACAGCGAATGATTTACAACCATGTATGAAAGTTGTGTGACATGAGTTTCCAGCACCTATATACATCGATGGCCATGCTGGACAGGGGAAGACATTTTGTCTCTACCCCATTATTGGTGCACCACGAAAAGACGGACAATTGTTCTGCTGTCTGCTTCATCTGCCTTTGCTGCAAAACTCTACTCAGGCAGCCAAACTGCACATTATCTGTATGGTATTCCCGTGGATGAGCACTCACCCTATCTCGAATCCTCACTTCGTCATGGACGTTCGGGTCATGCACAGCTGCTTTTGGCTGCTCATTGCCATGTTATTGATGAGATTGGAGGGCTCCAGTTCAAAGTCTTTGACTGTGCTGACAGGCTGATGCATTCACTCTGTAACGAACATCATCATGTGTGGGGTGGCCGGCTTCTTATCACTCTCGAAGACTTTCGACAGGTATTTCATATTTACATCTTTTAAAATCAACTCAATTCCTCCACAGGTAGCACCTGTTGTGCGTTTCGGCGGTAGGACTGAAATAATTCAGGCATCATTCAAAACCCAGAGGGTGTTTGAACGGTTTACAATTCTTCGACTCACTGAGTGCAAGTGACAAGAAAGTGACTCTCAATTTGCTGCCTGGCTTGATTCCATTGGAGACAGCTACCAAGAGTCAACTGTGGATCTTGGCCACCTACAGTATACAACAAGTATTGCGGATGCAACTTCCTTTGTCTTTCGAGACAAGATTCTTGACTGCCCTGAAGAATGTGTCAAATGAGCCATCCTCTCCCCCTACAACCAGTTCGTTGATGATTTCAATCACTTTGGGGCGTCTCGCTGGTGCCAAGCGAACATACTTCAGCAGTGATGAAGTTGAAGGTGATATGGACAGCATCCCAGGGGAGCGGGAAGTGGACACAGTGGCAACACCAGATTTCTTGAATTCTCTCAAGGAACCTAGTGTACCTTCCCATGAGCTCACACTCGCTGTTGGTGCTATTTGCCGACTGATTCGCAATTTTGATGTTTCACAGGGACTTACAACAAACGAGTTATTGTTTGCTGTTTACTCAAATATTCAGCAGAGGTCGAGACATTGCCCCAAGAGATTGGTGGTCAGATGGTTGATTCAGTAAGTCTTATCTTGAGCGTGGTGGCACCCAAGAGGTGTTGGATTCAAGTCCTGTGAAAACAACTACCACTGGTTCTTTCCTATGCCACCACTTTCAATGGGTGACAAGGTCTCACTGTACAGCGACTGGTCTTGGACTTACGACAGCCTGTGTTCTCGCATGGTCAACTTTATTTGGCAATGACGAGAGTGCCCAATCAACGCGATGTTTTGGTGCTTCAGAATGGAGGAGATGCATCAAACACTGTTACTAGCATCATAGTATAGAGAAAGCTCTTAATTTAATAATGTTTGATGCATTGCCCTACTACAAATGCGAACCAATCTGTTAAGGAGGAAGGTGGCTGAAGGCCGCCGACCCCCTTGTAAACCTTCTAAGTTTTCTGATGCCCTCACTCATCTAAGTATTTCGTTCATCAATTTAGTGAAAATCCGGACCCTCAGTGCTGAAGAAAAGTATCGGCATATCTTGTTCTTCACAGTAACATATCTTTATAACTTACAACATTTGGTAGTGAAAGCCAGAACAAAATTGCACACACTGCATGATGCACACTTGCATGAGATTTCAATGGCATCTATACCAACATGGAGAGGTAGGTATGCAATGGAGAGAGTGAAACAGAAAACTCCCGTGTGATCGCAGTATAATGATTTGGATCCGCGAAACTCCATTGGGATATAGTAGGGTTGCAGCAGTTTAGTCAAATGTTGGCTACGAAATAATGGAGCATGGAGTGGAGATAGTAGTTAGCAGAAGGATTTAATGTGGAGATAGCCTACAGACTCCGTGTTCCATGTAGCCTTCTACCAAAGGAGCTACAGCCAGATATGTCGGCCAAAGACATACTGATCGCCGAGATGGCCAAGAGGTATGAATTGCAGGGTGAAATAAGTGGCAGGCTTTTCAAATGCATCCTTGGTCAAGTTTGCGTGTAAGGCACACAAATTGAATGACCATTGCAATGTATCTAATCACATTGCGGGAACTCAGCTGTGAAAATTCTATGAATCAATCTTTGCCGAAGTGATCAAATGAAGACCTGTACTTGGAACTTATATAATGGACCAAGTGATTGAATATGAATGTCGCAGTTAAGATTCCACGTGCTAATTAGTAGCCTGACACTAATCTAGTTAAATGCACAGTCCCACAATGGAACCCCGATGCATGGGAAAATATCAATACAACTCAAGGGAAGGGCTTATAAGCCGGGGTTGTGTACTTGATCCCACCCTTCACCATGCCAAACCATCCCAGCGTCACTGAAACCCGGCTCGAGGTCATTGCAGACTGTTTAGCTCTCACTATGGAAGTGCTCAATGAGCTGGATGATGCTTTTTCTCCACCATTTATTCAACCAATCTCAAACACCCTTGGATCCTTGCTCAAGATCGTTCAGGTATTGAAAGCTCTCGAAAAGGAGCTACGACTCACCCAGTATGTCAGGGTGTGAAGCAAAATAAAAAGAAATGTGCTCAACTGCTGGAAGATATGCATCAAGTGCTCTATGCCATTATTGACCTTCATGTGAAGTCTGAAACAGCAGGGTCTTTATTGCCTGCAATGACAGGGCATGTGGGGAAATTCATGAAGTAGACATTGGATCTATACCAATGATTTTCATTGACAATGTCTTTGCAGAACACTTCACAAAATATCCATATATATTGAAGCACAGCAGGACAGGAACAAGTTGAAGCAGCTTTTCCACAACATAGAGATGAATAACCTGGTGAAAGGCTGTCATTCAGAACTCAATGAAGCAAAGACAATCTTTCCAGTAGGACAAACTCTTTTGTCCCTTGTCAAGGGGCTGACACATAACTTCAGGTTAGCACTGGTGATGCAGTCTTCATGGACATCAGAGAGATGGAAAAAGCTGCTGAAGTCAAGCACAAGGGGTTGCATGAATTGATTTCATTGCTACCTTCAAAGCCAAAAATTTTTCATGGACGTGAAACAGAGTTGGAGAATGTCATAAGGATGCTCAGTCAACAAGCTCCCCGGATAGCAATTGTTGGAGGAGGTGGAATGGGCAAAACTAGCCTTGCTGAAGCAGCTCTCCATCACCCAGGCACTCTCACCAGGTTTGAACAAAGATTCTTTGTCAGTGCAGAACCTGCAACCACTAGTGTCGAACTCGCAGCTCTAATTGGACTACACATTGGACTAAACCCTGGCCAAGATCTCACAAGATCTGTTGTCCAGTATTTCTCCAGGCAATCATCTTGTTTATTAGTCCTGGATAACTTGGAAACAGTCTGGGAACCAATTCAGTCTCGAGGGGGAGTTGAGGAATTCCTATCACTCCTCTCAGAGGTCAAACATCTTGGATTGATGGTGTGTGTACAGATCATTCCAAATCAGCTTCCTGATATATTCCAGATAACCATGCGAGGTGCAGAACGACCTGCCAGGGTTCAATGGACACATCCATTTTTGATACCTTTGCAACCTCTTTCTGACAATGCTGCACAACAAATATTTATAGACATCACAGATAATTCCTATTCAATTGAAAGCTTCAGCCAGCTCCTCAGCTTTACAGATAATATGCCTCTGGCTGTGGATCTCCTTGCACACTTGGTTGACTATGAGGGCCTGGAGAATGTTTTGGCCCGATGGGAAACAGAGAAAACATCCATGCTCTCTGTAGGATATGACCGAAAGTCAAATTTAGATGCATCTATCAGCCTCTCTCTGGCAAGTCCACGGATCTCATCTGGAAGCAAGGAATTGTTGAGCCTCCTCTCAATACTGCCCAATGGCCTATCAGATGCTGAGTTGCTCCAAAGCAAACTTCCTATTTTAAATATTCTGAGCTGCAAAGCAATCTTATTGGCAACTTCTTTGGCATATCAGAATAGCAAAAAACGGCTTTTGGCACTGATGCCTGTGAGAGAGCATGTCCAGCAATTCTTCCCTCCATCCCCATTGCTTATACACCCCCTCCGAGAGCACTTTTATGAACTTTTGAGTCTGTACCAGAACTGCACTGATGGACAGCTCAAACCTGTCATGGGCCAAATCACTGCAAATCTTGCAAATTTACAGGAAGTCTTGCAAGCTGGTTTGGTTCCCGGAAGTTCAAATCTTTCAGCCACCATCCACTGCAGCATATCACTGAACTCCTTTTACCGAGTCACAGGTCGGGGCATATCATTCTTGATGAATCACATTCAGCATGTTTTATATGAGACCTCAGATCACAGACTGAAAATGCATTTCGTTATTGAAGTCCAGAAATCTCATGCATATTATCCTACACCATTCCTAGAACACATGCTAGCTGAAGGTATATCATACTTGAAACACCTCGATGATCCTCTCCTTGAGTGTAAGTCTTCTTGTCCAATGAACTGCAGTGGTTTGATCATCTCTACAGCCAGATTTTACCATGGAGCTTCACTAGTTAGCCAGTGGAGATCCTCTTTATCCAGTGCTCTGCAATTTGCTCAGATGGCCCAAGAATTGGCAAAGGTATCTGAGGACACTGAGCAACAGTATCTTGTTTTGCTTCATATTGCTGACCTGAAGGCTGATAATCGGGACTATTCCACTGGCCACCAACTTGCCAGTGAGGCACAGCAGCTTTCAGATATTTCAGTGGATATGTATAATAGTGCACGTGCACTTCGCCTTCAAGCTCAATGCTCCAGATATTTGGGAAACTACCACCAGAGTCTGGAACAACTCCATAGGGCCAGAGGGAATCTTAAAATTTGTGGAATGTCTGGAGGCCACATTGATAGTTGCATTTCACTTGACCAAGCTGAGATCCAGCTTCTAAGGTCAGATTATGTTCAAGCCCAAAGTACTTACCACCATATCACTGGAACAACTTCTCCAGAGCAAAGTCATGATGTATATGCCACTGCCCTCCTGAATCTGGCATATATTGGCATCCAAATTGGGTCGAGTGCAGCAAATATATCAAAAAAAATAGACATCGCTGCAGCAATGTATGTAAGCATGTATCACTTAGATCTTGAACAGTGCAAAATAGTTGAAGCATGTCTCAATCTCAGAGAGCACACATTTGACTTGGCACGGAGGGGATTTCAGAGGGGCTCCCACTCTCAAGATCCTGAGCTCAGATCATTATCCTTGGAACATCTTGCCAACATCAACGCTTGGCCAGCCAATGAAGGGCAGTTGAGATGGCCAGTGATATACTTGAGCTTTGCACATGAATCTAAAGAAAAACTTGCACTTCACAAGGCTCTCCTATATTTTGGTGATGTGTTCACAATCACCAGAGATGAAGAAACAGCATGTATTCTCTACACAGTTGCACTGGAGGGATTTACAGACATAGATGTGCATCGAAGTCGAGCAGAGTGTATGCTCCGTCTTGAAGATCTTGCAAAAAAGCACGGAGATCCTGGGGCAGCTATTAGTCACTGGACAACAGCTCGACCACTATTTGAGAAATCATCACAGAAAAAGGATATGGCCAACATTGACTCAAGGCTGGCCAGCATTGCAAAAGTTGCTACTTCTCAAGAACAACCTGTGAAAATCGCTCCAGTGTGATACCCAGAACCAGTTTCTCTTGCTCTTCCTCTGCATTCGTGTGTTGAATTCTATTTGTCTGTTGTACTGTAGTATTTATATATTTGTTTTCATTGTTTATTTTTCGAAGGATCAGGAATTACTCTCAACCTGACCTGCAAGGTTTCATTCATCAAGCATATTTTCAGAGAGCAAGTCTAAAAACAAAAATAGGTGTCTCGAGTACTGTACTATGTCTGATTGTCGAACACTTCTGGGATTCTTCATTCCAGTTGCCGGATTGACTGGAAACAGTTGGTTGTCCCACCAGAACAGGCTATATATTCCCCAGTTCAATTCAATAGATGACTCTGCAGAAACTGTTGTTTGCTTTTGCTTATTTTGTTTTCATCTTCATTTGCATCTCTTGTTCTTCCTGTGCACTTGGACATCATATGCATTAGACTCTGCCTATGGGTTGAATGTTGTTCCATGTGTTTTAACTCCGTCTTACATGTGGACTTGATGTGTGTGGCTCACTATTCCTTTCGGTCTGCCTTTGTGTACCTGCCTACACAATCAGCGGCAACAGGATCATTGCAAATAGTAGTGGATGCAGAGGGCCGAGGCAGGAGCTGGTTGTGATCAACATCGGCAAGTACACTGATTTTCCTATCACAACGAATCCAACTGTGCATGTTCATCCCAGGGCAGGGGGAAATGGTGACTACAATTACTATCATGCGTTAGTCTGGGATAAGTGTTTAATTAAGAAGGGCCTTCGGCCTGCTGCATGACTAACCACTGAGCTTTCCTGCATCTTTGTTCAGTTTTCATTCAGTCTTTCCTGAATGAGGGATGACAAGAGATTCACAACTAGCTCACAGCTGAATGTTTTCCACAGGGTATGTCACTGCTAAAAGAACAGTAAGTTCAATTCTGGTGGTAATTCGGGATTGCCGGTTATGCACTGAGCGGTAAACAACTGGCCATCCGGATGCCAATCTACACAAATTTAATCGCAGTAGCTATGAATATCTGACGGGATTACTGGTGTATTCAATTTTTATTTGCATGAATTAAACCTGGGTGCCTAAATGTTGTAATCTGACCTCGTGTATACAGAACTAGGGGGTATGGGCTGTGCGCGCGGCGTTTACAAGTACTTATGTGAGTGCTGACTGTGCTGATGTTCCCCCTGATCTTGGTGCAGCCAAACAAGGTGCTGCTTTTCCTCCTTTGTCGTAACCACCACGTCACTAGATCCGCTGTATGTATCTCAACCACCTGCAGACAAATGAGTGCATTGCAATACAAAGATACCCATCTGAACGCGAAGTGGCAGGAAACACAGGGTCATTTATAGAGCCATTGGGATCCGTGCGGTTCGCGCGCCAGGAAATCTAGCTCCTGTGCATACCGGAATCTGAGTGCCCTCGGATTGCGTCGTCCACCCTATCTGCTTCATTGAAACTATTCCCAACGGCGTCATTCACAATTCAGAGCCCTCACGATCAAATGGTGAAGTATCCACTGAGCACACCTCATACATGCCTGACTCTCGCACTACTCTAATGCTTACTAACCCACACGCTCAGAGAGACAGCAGTAGTGTCTGCGAGTACGAATGCTCATGAACAGCCCCAGAGCATCGCTTCGGAACTGCCAGGCAGCGTGCCAGTTGTGAAGTCTACGTTTATCCAACCGTCTTCCAGCATCGTTAACACGGTCAGATCGGAACCGGGACGTGGCCGGCATTTCATGTTGCGTATTGACCGTGCTCTCTGAGATATCAGTGCCCCTATATGCAGGCCTGTTAGGATTTGCTGTCAATGAGGAATGCTAGGAACACTATCTTCGGGAAGTGACCTGTTGTGCACTCATGATAGCGACTGCAGCATTGTTGGTGTATTCGCGAGGGTGGGGTCGATATTCAGTTTAGAAATGTGTCGGAGAGAGGATGCATCCGACGAAGAGAAAAAACAATAGCAAAACTATGCAATGAAGACATGATGGGTTGAAGGCAAGTGGTAGTATGGGCAGTAGGGCAATGAGGGTTATAAACACTGCCACTAAATTCATTAGATCCGAATTGTGATGTTTTAGGGTCAAGGTTGTTCCGACAAGTGAACAATTGAAATGATCACAAAAATGAAACGAAATTAGTCACAGCCACTAATTTCATTACACGGGAAAGTGGCAACTGTTAGTGGAGTGGACAAAATTTGGTCCTACAGGATTACTAAGAACGATTACATAAGTACTCGTAATATCTTGAGGCACGACATCAAGAATGGATTTGATTGGTCAGATTGTTTTGTCCATTGTGGACAAATCTGGCAAAATGCTCCTGTCCACGAGGGTGCATACCATGCCAATACAGTGGACAGCTCTCCATAAACAGTGCAGTTCATATCCACAAGTTGTAATTATTTGAACAGCAATCGGTCAGAATTCCCGCCACCCAGCAACCACGCAGACGCACCCAGCGTATACATGGCTTGTCATCAAAACCAACAAAACACATCCATGCATTGAATAAAATCTAATTTAATTTCTCTATAGTTATTTGACATCTATAAGGCTGACTTGTTTCCATTATGAGTGAGCACCCTCGAAATATTTGGCATTGTCACTCACATCGTACATATCCTGTTTAATTCATTTCGGTCACCAGCCCAGAAAGTCACTTACACTTGTTAGTTCGAACCAGGATGATGTGCTCATATCACCCATTTGAGTTCAACACTAGCATGAAGACCTAGCACAGACAAGGTTAAGTTTTGAGAGTCAATGGGGATTCCGGCTGTGGATCCGTATTTGTGTGAGCAGTGAACAGCCCACTGTCCATTTCACATGGAGTATTTTTAAATTTTCACATCCCGCATCACACTATCACGTCATCTATGAGCGATTTATGAGTTCCACAATCAAATTTCGGCCACCTTGTCAAGCAGAGACCTAGCATTGAATGTTTTTTAACCAGTTCCCCAAATAGAACAAATACATGTGGATTCATTATCGGTACCTCGCAGCTCTCCAGTCCAGACCCAAACATCTTTTGGACCGTGCAAGCTCAGTCGCACAATACTGTAGAGACATAACGTGATGGGCCAGAAATAGCATCGAGATACTTCAACCTGAGGGCTTTTGATGCTTATGGGCCAACCTGGTGCCTGTTAGGACTATGTCTGACCCATTTGCCTCTTTCCCTGAAGATAAATTCTGGATTTGTCCTTGAAAGTGTGTCTCAAGCAATACTCTACAGCAGTGTTGTGGAAGTCACTGACTAGTCAGTGACTAGTCGCAAGGTCACTTTAGTCAGGTCAGTTAGGTCACCAAAGTGACCTGACTTTCCGACCTGTCAACTGTGGGCGACGGGATAAAGCCAGTCGAGCTAACGGAGACGTGGGAGTCTCCTGGTCACTAGCAACGCGCTGGCAACGGCTGGTTGACAGGTCAGGTCACTTGCCCGACCTAATGACTAGTCAGTGACTTGCAAAAATGACTAGTCAGTTTGGGTCACTGACCCAACAACACTGCTCTACAGTGCTGCAAGTCCTGAAATCCGAACCTCCAATACTTGCAGATCAATCGAAAGTCGACATACTAAGTGATATCTAGACCAAAAAAAAAGGGGTTCTAGGGTGAATTGAGACCATTGGCAGCAGGTGAACACCATGTTGAACACCCTGGGCTTTCCTCTGAAGCATGAATGATTTCTTTGTAGATATAAAACAACCGTCAGAAATCGATAGGCCAAGCTGTGTGATCATTTTTGCGCACGAATCCTTTTACTGATGGGTTCCACGTCCTCCCTTCGCAGTCATACTTAATCACGCAGTCGTGTCCTCCTTGTAGACCATCTATTTTCCCTGTGTCACATTCTCCTTTCCCGACATATGGAGCCGTTGTACATTAACTAACAAGAATCATTCCTCCTTTTCAAGCCTTCCTGAACCCATTTAACTCGTTAGAAAATGACAACAACAATATCTGAGGATTCGAACCTTGGATGTATATCTCTCTGGTGCCTGCGGCATGAGCCAAGAGTGGGTGTGCACCCCCCCCCCCACTGATACACTGGCCTCCTATTTGGGTTGGCATGTTATCTGAGCATTTCCTGACCCTTGGACATATATATCCCGGCTGCTAGCAACATGGGTGAAGAACACATTCAAGTTCCTTCACTGACTGTGTCCTTTCTTCATGGTAACTTTTAACTGAAACTCGCGCCTAAGTACAGCACGGGGCTTAAAGGAGCCGGGCTCCAAGGTACATTGACATCACTTACTCTGTATTCTGGACTCAGCTAATCTTCCTGCTAGCCTTCATACACTGCTCTTTCACACAATGCAGCCAAATCATTTGTACATCCTCATCCTGGTTATCGTGTTTTTTTTCTGATCTTCTGTTCTCCTTGGGTCTCTGGATTCGGTTCTGATGCCTCGACAAGAATCGATGATTCGACTCCGGGGTCGAATCATCGATTCAACTCGATTCTCGATGAATCCACAATTACCTTGATTCTCCGGCAATTTGGGGTGGAGAGTCTATGAAAGTTGACATCAGAATCGAAGCTTGAATCCACACCTGAATTGACCGTTTACCTGAATTTGACTTCCCCTATTCTAATTGCAGTCTGAGAAGCTAGTCATATAAACATTTTCATTGGTACGGGTTGAATATTCCAATATTCCGCAGCACAAGCCTCTGCAGTATGAAGACCAAGTGTGTAATCGTCCGTACCCACAACTCGTGAATTTGCCTGATTCCAAGAGGTAAATCTGTATGGGGTGTCTCGTTCGTCGGTCATGTTTCAGCTGGACGATTTTCCTTTTTGTTCATTCACACCGCAGAATTTTTATATCATAATTCTGGGCAGAATCCACAAATAGTTGTGGCCGCATTCCTAGCAGAATCCCGGCCATTGAATTTCGTTTCTTCCAATCTTTTTATTGTGATTGACTTTCTCCAGACTTCCGTTTGTGTTTCATTTCGTCATGAGTGATGACCAATTCCAACTTGGTGGGTATGGGCTATCACGCAGCACGGTGATTAGAGTACTTATTTGGTATTAACATTTTCATCCTGGAAATGTAATCTTCTTGTGTTGAACTACTGTAAACTTTTGTAGAGCGGGAGCTTTCCCACGCTCGTGCACAGCCACCGCTTGTTCCCGAACGGAAACCCACCAAAATTGTCCGTGATGCAGGATAGAAACTGGAAACTAGAGCCCTGGGATGGAGGGAATTCTGGGAGACATTCTGAGAAAATTTTGCGAAGTTTTTTGGTCCCAAAGGGCCTGTACAAATTTTGTGATTTTATTGTATTTTTCAGGCAAGTTTTTAGTGAATTTTTCGCACATCACGCATTTTTGATGGAAACTGGGGCTCTGTGACGCAAATCATGATGGTGATTTGGAAACCCAACTCTTGGACCATTAGCGTGACGGTTTCCACTCTACAAAAGTTTACAGTATTGGTAACTTGAAGTCAATTCATACCAAGGCAAACTGCCCACCTCATAGGTACCTTCATCAGTCATGCTCACCCTTCCAGCCTCATTTCAAACTTAACCCACCTTGGCATACTTGATTGTGCCTGGATCAAAAAATTGTTACCATATTCTACTTTCATCAAGGGAGAACACGGAGAACATATTCTATGTCTCGAGGTAATGGACCAGGAACAAATAGGGGCTTCATTTGTTAATTGGTATTGCTTTGACAAGACAAACACGGCATCTCGGATCAACACTGCAAAAGTCTTTAACAGCTGACAAAGCGAAAGAATTTCCTACGGTGACTATGGTAAGCAGGAACTAATCACCATTGCTCCATTTAATTCGCAACAGACTGCTAATCAGAACCCTATATGTTGACAGTTGCCGATTGTCAGTACCGTTGATCATGCACCGACAACCAATCACCCTGTGGGTTGTGATGATCCGAGGAATACAAATGCCAAGATTTCACTCACTTCCGCTGCAGATATTGTAAACCTTGGTGATAGGAGAAGGAAACATAATGGCATTGCCATCATCATGGCTCTTCCTGATGTGACACGAACAACACAGCAATTGTGGTGGACTTTGACAACAAGCATTTGTTCAGCAAATTTCAGGTCCTTTAATTGCCAAGAATGAGTAGGGTGCGGGTGTTTGATTGCCAAGGAAACAGAATTTGATAATGGGATCAGACATACACAGCTATTGATCAACAAGGATGCAAGCATTTGAAAGGCGATATTGAAGTGGTGGGGACAGGATATATACTAGTGAAGGGACAAAGTAAACCTATTGCGGGTTGATGAGATACCCGAAGCATGGACAAGGAAACCAACAGATAATTAAGTGTAAGAAGACAAGATGCTCTTATGAGCTTGTCTAAGTGAGGGAAGAAAGTAAGACCAAAGCATTAGTGAAGCAACCGAGCAACAACACTTCAAGCAGCTGATACAATGGTCTAGTGCCCTAATACACAAAAAATGATTCAGCCAAAAAAATGACATGAAGGAGGATCGAACTCATGCCCTCTACCAATGTGGAGCACTGCCACTATTTGTATAAGATATAATGTAGTCCCTATTTCAATGTCATTAGATTTGGGTCAAATCACAACCGGCAAATCTAATGAAAATGTAGCACAGCCACTAAATTGTGTTAATCGTTCAGATCCGACTGTAAAAAAAAATGAGGTCGAAATTTTCAGTATGTACAAATATTAGGGAACGATTACATAAGTACTCGTAACTTTGAGGATACACCAGCGGGAAGACGCCAGCGACCACCTACTTATTAACGCGTTTAACGTAACAATAGGAAAGAAGACCTGGAGTGGTGGTCCACACCTACATATATACCGTGCATCCGACGACTACACGAATTTAATTCATGCGCGGTGCCTCGTTCGGTTCGAGGCTGGGTCTTACATGTGTATCCTGAATGAACACACTTGTTGACCACCGACCAGCAGAACTTTTAACACCGTGCCTTGATTGGACTGCGAGTACGAAACAATAGATGGAGATCCATAAGAGGTTGGAGGCACTTGTGGGTGTCTCATTCAACTTGAGCCTTGGTTATCTGTCGTTGATTCACAAAGGTTTCATTTATTTTCTTTCCTGCAGGTTTGCAACAATTCCAGACATTTTTGGTTCAACAGGAAAGTGACCTAGCGCGGGTTGACCCGCACCCACGACTTGTGCTGTTGGTACGCTGGATTCGGGGCTAGGTCATAATTGTGGATCGATGTTCGTTTGCACGCAGTCTGACTACTGGTCTCATGTTCTCAAGTCCAACTGGCTCCCAGGAATCCGACAGTGAACAGATTCGGCTCAAATTAAAGCTAGGGCATACTTCTATGGTTTGAGTGTTCAACTTACCACAAGCGGAAGAACCTAGTGCGGAATGGTCCGTACCCACGAGTCGTCAAGAGGTACCAATTTACAAGAGGTGAATTTCTGTGGGGTGTATGTTCGAGTCGAGGCCAGGTCATATAGCCTGTGCAGCGATCTTTTTATCGCTGGTACGTAGCAATTGCTGAAATCGACGCCACAACTGTCGGTTCTGATACTGCAGAGTTTCATTCAATTCAGATGTAACGCGTCACAGGGCCCAAAATTTCAGAAAATTTTCGAACATGTCACAGGTCACCGAGGAGATTTCCGAATGTCCCAAAGAAGTCACAAAATCAGCGAAAAATTGCTGCGAAATTCAAATTTTGCGCTTGCAGCGCATTTGACTTAGAAATCACAAAGAATAGATGATGGGAAACCATCCACGTCTCGAATATTGCAGCAGCAACAAAACTAGCACCAAAAAGAGAGAATTTCGACGATTTCCGGTGCAATTCCCTACTTCTGATACTATTTTTCAATCTGTCTTTGGTTGAAACTCCGTTCACAGGTTTTTAAGCTGCAAACAATCCCCTGCGATTTTCCGCCACATTTACGAACTTTTTTGGTGTCACAGTCGGCTCGGCCAATTTCAGAAAACTCAAGTTCGAAAAACTTCGTCACAAGTCACAGCTGTGGAGAATTGAATGAAACTCTACAGTAGCCTGGCCTTTGGTCTTTTGGGCATTCTTCCGACGATTACTACTGCCGACTGCCTTCCCGGCCAGTCGGGGTAACCGGCCACTTGGACAAAATAAGAGCACAGATCATTTATTTTGCCTAGATCTTGGTTGCATATTTGAAGCCAAGTATTGACGACTTCGGACATTAAAAATGGTGGGAATTGATAGTATTGACGTGATGCTATGGCGATCACAGACAGGGTGGGAACGCCGAAACACAGCATTTCCTTATTTGGGTCACGGCACCGCTGCTATCTCCACGCCCCCTGCACCGATCCAAGATGTTCTGGGCTCGTTCTGTTCAGCAAGAGCATAGATACACGTATAAGCCACTGAAAATCATTTCCACTCCCAATCTGCGGTCTCAGCGGCCTGAATACCGGCATCGAAGTGCGAAAATAACCTTCGAAGGCCCTGATATCGTCGACGATGTATCTAGTCCTATGGTCATACTATGATCTTGGAACTTGGTATGTGCATTTTACATAGCTAATCCATTGTTCTGACGATGCTTATACGATTTTATCGATTTTCTGCCTTCGTCAGCGGGCTCGACTACGCCAAACCATCGCTTTGCTCAGCCTGGGAACTTCGAACTTTTTGGAAAGGATTGGGAGCATTCAGCGTGGATCCAAGAGTTTAGGTACGTGAATTTACATCTATTAAACCTGCCACTCGTTCATTTTGGCCATGCAACTCACTTTGCCCTTATACTGGCGCGTCTCGACTGTCCACCGTCATCCCCATTGCTGGACTGATGGCGATGACTGAGATTCTATGGCGGAAACGGAGTTTAGTACCTCCTAAACACCTCTCTCACACTCCACGACCACCACCTTCTGGTTTTGGACGGTCAGCGCAGCCGTAAAGACCTGTCTCACGAGCTACAATATAGAAATCTATAAAAAATTCGGCACTAATGGCAAGTTTGAGGCAGATAAGACCCATTCCTGATGCTATTCAGGTCTCTTGTAACCCTAGCCCTCACCAATTGCACTTACAGTTCCTAGACGAAAGCTCAGCCTGCAGGACAATGAGATTGACCGAGCGGTTCCCACGCCTGGCCGGTTACCCCATTTTGGCCGTTTTCCGACCTTGTCGCGGCAAAATATTCGCCAATCAATCAAACCATCACGGATCGGCTGTCTCGGTACACAATCCACTCATAACATCCTAGACTACGTTCTGGTATAAAAAAAATGGCCAGTCTGCCTATTCCTTCGTTCGTAAGATACCCCAAACCGCTAAGGTGGCCGGTTAGCCAGTCGGAAGCAGTATATCATGCTCTCATTTGATTTTCTCTGATTACCGATCAAGATTGTCGAACATGTCTGTTCCGATCGCAGTCTGAGAAGCTAGTCTGCATACTCCAGAGTTCAAATCAGTACAGTATGTTTTTGTCAGAGCGATGGCTAAAGTCGATGCTACAACTGTCGGTTCTGGCGGTCTGGCTTTTGGTCTTCTGCGCATGCTTTCGACGAGGCTTGATTATATCATGCTCCCATTTGATTTTTTCTGATTACCGATCAGGATTGTCGAACATCTCTGTTCCTATCTCGGTCTGAGAAGCTAATCCGTATACTCTCGAGTTCAAGTCACTACAGTATGGAGACCTAGTGCGGAGTGGTCCGTACCCGCAACTCGTGAAGAGGTGAGAGGTGTCGAATTTCTTCTGGGGTGTCTCGTTCGACTCGGGGCTTTGGTAGGTGAAAAGGAGCAAATCGACGCTACAGCTGTCGGTTCTGAAGGTCTGGCTCTCAGGCTGGTGCGTATGGTTTCGCTCGGCGCTCGATCATGCTCTCGTTAGCGCCGCGGCCGGCGGCGACCCAAAGCATCCCGATTGAGTGATACTTTACCTGGTTTGACTGCCTAAAAATGACCTCATCCACTGCTCGTAGCTTGCGAGCGTGAAGCTTGTGCATCCCGTCGTTCGACTCGGGGTTGGGCCATGCTTCGGCGTTTGGCCGTTGTTTTTTTTCGGTGCCCAACGACGTTTAGGACCAGATAAAGGATTTATTCACCCCAGCGGAAACACATTGCTTCGTCGTCCTTTGGGTCGCTTCCAAGCACTGGACCGGACTAAATCAGCGTGCCACAACTGATCGCCCAATATGTACATCTTGGTGAAGTGAGTCGAAATTCAAGAATGACTGTTGTGCGTATGCATTCAGATCGGAAGTAGGAGGACAAGTTCCGAAAACGACACGTTTTTCACTGGGATTTTTTTTTCCGTGCCGTCGCATCTCATGCATCTATACTTACCCCAAACTTCGACTTTGGTGACTTGTTGACTTTCCGCGGAAATCTTACCCTCGAAATTTTTTTACGACGCAATTTGGAGGTATTGATGAATATTTAACTCATTTCGAGATCCCTAGCACCATAACCCAGCCAAACGCGAAGGGTGAACCAGAGTTGGGAGTCGGGCAAGTTGGGACCGTGTGAACTTGAGTCACGCGTTACAGTCACCGCGTCACTCGTTCTGATCCTCTCCACCATCCTGCTCCCGTCTTGCCATGATGCAGGGCTCAATAGAGACTCCCACCCTCAATGCCGCCCGCTTCCTCGCTCAATTCCCAGTCTGGATCGAATCTCGACGAATCGGCGTTGATTCGGAGCACTTGCATCACGAGAGCTCTAGGCTCCTTGGACATTTTTGACGATTATGCCGCCACAGCGTCGAGTGGTGCGGATGGGCTCACCGAACACTCTTTGACTGACTGATCGGGTGGAGCGTAGATGGGACGTGGATTCAACAGTTACGGGGCGCGGTGGATAGCTTCGCGTGCGTTTCTCCTTCCTTATCCGGTCCACTTGCCTTCGCGTCCGACGAAAATCGATCTACTGATGCTGCGGGCGAGTTTGCCGTCTCTCGGAGGTCCACGTCCTCGTCCGCCGCCACCTTCGCCCTCTACTCTATCCACACTCGCCTTCGCCTTCCCGCGTCGGTCTTTGCGTCCCGGCGACACAATTGCTCTGCGCACATATTCACCATACAGGACGGCCACATGCACGACTGGTGCCTGTTGTGCCCGCCGGCGCACTCGTCTGGGCTGCTAGGCTGCCTGTCCACTCCTCACCTCCCGCCTCCGACCTACACCCCGCTCCGCGCGGCGGCGGCACGACACACGTGTACGTTTTGAACTATCGGAGCGATGATGCAGGGAGATCTCTCATTGATGTCCATCGCCGTCGCCGTCGCCGAGCCCCCGCCAACACCCGACGCGTCTCAGTCTCTTCCTGTACCCGCACTCGCACCGGTGGCATCCTCCGCCGTCGCCGCAATCGCCATTCTCGGCACCGGCCGCCGTCCAGCCACCGCCCTCACCCTTGCCTCCGCCAACACCGGCTTCGACCATATATTGGCAGACCAAATCGCTCTCGTGCACACGGTGTTCCAGCGGACAGCATCCCTTTCCACCTCCTTGGCCTCAGCGTCTGCGCGTTCCTCGAGCCCGCTTTGGGATGGAGGACGGGCTTACGGGCGAGGCGGCGAGGTTTGCGCCGGGGTAGGAGTACGAGATTTTGCGGGCGGGTGAGATGGTGCTGTTTGGGTTGACGCAGGCACTTCCGTGCGTTTCTTTTGTTACCTTCTCATCGTTCTGATTCTAATTTATTGGAATTCATTCAGTTTACAGAGAATCATACACGGGCTACTTCCAATGCATGTACTCTCTCTCAAATCAGCCCACTCCAAGTTCACGAAGCTCTACAAGACCGTCTTCCCTGCCGCGCTCGACGGGTATTCTTCCGCCAACCCTCCCTCGACATCCCCGGGCAATCCTTCTGCGACTCCTCGCCCCCAACTTGAACGCGAAGCCCGCCCTCTCACACACCCCGCCTCTCTCGCCTCCGCCTCTGCCGCCAGCTCGCAGAACGCCTCCTCAGCGTGTCGACCTTCTCAGACGACCCACCCATCACGGCACCCGCACCGGTACCAGCTGCACCGGCAAGATCGATTTTCCGACGATGTGTGCGTCGACGACTTCGTTGTTGTCTACTCGGTGCGTTTGCCTCTCTCGCTCCTTTGTTTCACAATATTTATTAATGAATACGTTTTGCTCAATGATTTGGAGATCTTCCGCATCCAGCCCCAAGGTACTCCTGCTTCTCGTTTCTTTCCTGCCCTGAGCTAACGTTAACTTGCGCAGACGGAATCAACCCCTTCCCCCACGCCCCAGTACGCCGAGCAAGACAAAGCGGAGCGGGAAAGGCCGACGGCGGGGGCGCGGTGGAGGAGATGATCGTTTCAGGGACGGCGTTTGATGTGTTTTTCTCTTTCCTTCTTCGCCCTTGTTCTTTGGTACTGGTTGGGGTTTTGGTTTCAATTTTTTCGCATGGTTTCGTCGGCTTTTGTCGGTTTTTTTGTTCCTTGTTTTTTTGTTGCTGCAGCTTGCGGATTTCGTTCTGCGCGCGGACTTGATGCGTCAACATGCCATCCTACCGACTGTTGCCCTTACTCCCTCCGACATCCCAACCTGCGTCCGCGTGTCCCCAAATGCGTATACCCGCTCATGCACACCATCGGTTCGGTGGGTGGTTGACCACATCGCCCATGATGTGCCCGCTGCCCGCCTGAAACTTTGTCTCCATGCGGGGCTTTCGCTGTGTTGTTCGAATTTTCTTCCCTTGCGCCCTTCGAATCTTAGTCTTCTTTTCGTCGATGTCGTAGTCGGTGCGGATAAGTTCTCGAACGACATTTAGAACGGCCCATCGAGAGAACTGTAGTGCTGCGCCGCACGCTGTGGCTGCTCAGCCGGTGCCTCGCTGTTGCCGAACAAATACGCTAATTACGAGTACTTATGTAATCGTTCTCTAATATTTGTACAAAGACAATTTTTCGATCTCGTTTTTTACGGTCGCGTTTGAACGTGTAACACGAATTAGTGGCAGTGCACAAATTTCATTAGCTTTTGCGCGGCAGTGTCTGAGATCCATTAGATTTTTTCTGACTCGTCACATCTCAATCTAATGGAAATTCGACTGACCTTTTTCTTTTCTTCTCGCCCGACTCCGTGCGAAGTTTGATATCCTCATGTCCTCATGTGTTAGCCCATTCTCCTAGCGTTCTCCCGCTTCTTCATTTTCCCCCCCTTTTCTATCTGATCCTTTCTTGCGCCTTGTCTTCCACCCCGTCTTGACCTGGACACCCCAGTTTGAGCGGGAATTCCCCTCTCGCCACTCGTTGGATAGCTACGTCTGCTTCGTTTCTATTCGACATTCTGCATTCCTAGCCTTCTGCTGAGCCAATGTAATATCGCCTAATTCCACTTCGGACGCCTTTACCTTGCACCTCGACGGCGCTTTGCGAATATCTCGGCACTCACACGCCGTCACCGATCTTCAGTCGTTGGCATAGCAGAGTGGCGGCTGTTGCGTACTGCTGTCGTTTATATTGTCCTAAGTGTATACTTTTGCATTTTCTTTGCTACCACGGCAGTGCCCGGAATACTCGAGACCAGAATGTGTCGACTGCTGTTAGATTCGACGCGATAAATGCGTCTATGGCTCACTTTCCGTGCTTCCTATCGATTTCGAATTCTTGACACCCCGCCGCTGTTGCCGCACATGTTGATCCGTGTTCATTCGCTCTATTTCCAAAATGCTCCCTGTTTCCATTGCATAACTTGTGTGACTCCACTCTACTGTGCCTCTCCAATCATAAGTACCAACTACTACTCACTGGGCGACTCTTGATCGCCGCTCCCTGATACTCATTTCTTTTATCACAGTATTTGTGCATGAATAGCTTCCAAGTGTCTTCGCTGTACCCTCCCACTCACTGCCAGCTGGTCACGATAGTTTCAATTTGCTGTATCATGGCCCGATCCTCCCCGATGTTTTGCCCATTTCAAATTCCAACATTTCCTTGACGACTGCTTTTGCTCTCTCTGGATCCTTTCGCCATAATATCTCACTATTATGCTGTTCACCTGGCTACTTTGCACTGACGAAGTTTAAGTTTCATATAGGGGAGATGCTTCCTTCCGGGATGTGCTCCTGCGCGAGCATAAATTATGCCCCCCGAAAACATCTGTCCCGAAAAGACGAATGCACCTCTGCTGGTTGCCACTCTGTGCCCAATTTCTCCTATTTCCGTTGCCAAAAATCTCCGCCCGTTTTGTACATGTCGCCATTCGACAGCGCTCTTATTTCGCGTATGGCTTCAAACTCTGTATAAAATCTTTGTGCCTTTGACCTTCCTTTTTCGGAGGGTGCAAGTATTACTTCCGGTTGCCTGTTTCATCTTTTGATTCATTGTGCAGTTATGTTGCTCATTGGATCGCCCTCCATGCAAGTGACTTCCGCCAAACCTCCGCTGCACGTCGCTGAGTTCACCTTGAGCAGAATATACGCTGCAGTCTCAGTTGCAGCAACCTACTTGATAACAAACCTCACGCACAGTTCCCTGCTCAAGCAAGAGAAAATTTCCAATGTCGATTGACAATTGATTTTCTGTCAATCGCGACCTTCGCGATCGTTCAATATTGACAAATTCGAAATCTAGCCGGGTCAAGTCGAAAAGCCGATCATTCCGCAATTCGTTGGATGCCGAGGGCCACAGCTGCCGAGAACCACAGCACATGCGGCGCATGCTTGGCACTGTCAAATAAACAGCTTTCACTGCCAACCAGTCGCTTAATTCGACCGACTGTCGGCTGCAAGTAGACCGCCGACCAGCTTGTTCGTTAATAAAAAAAGCGGTAATGGAAGAGCATAAGACCAGGTTGAGATCTACGGGACAGATACAATTGAATTAAGTACTCGTATACGCCGCGCTACGCGACGGCCCATACCCACCAAGTTTATTCATCCCCCAGCCCAACCTTGCCCCGTGCGGCACCACCGTTATTCGCCCCTGCCCATGCCGTTCCACATGTGCATATCCGCCTCTCCCTGATGTCCTCAACTCCTACGCTTCGTGCTCCATGGATTTTGCCCACTCCCTCGAATCTATGTCGTCTTAGCTTCAATTTGCAGCATCCCTTTTTTGCTGTGTGCGTCTGTCTGAACGTCCTCGATTCAATCGCTTGACACCCGTATCCTCATCAGCGCTTCGAGCATCAATGCTATGTCCCGCCACCTTCATGATACATCTTTCACGTTCTGGCAACGATCCCTGATTTAATTCCCATACACGCACCCTCGAGCCTTTTCGGACGTCACAACGGACGGGCGATAACACATCTTCGACGTACGCGTATCTCATATGAGCTATAGGATGGCGATCGGTAAATAGTCCTGTTTGTGCGCACATCAGCAACGAAGGCCAATGCCAGCGGTATCAGCTCGAGTCTGTCTCGCGTTATTCTCCGGCAGGCGGGCGGTTCAGCATCCGGGAACTCCGAATAAGTGTTGAGCCTCGACCTTCCGCTGTTTAGGGTTGGCTGAATATTTTTCGCGTCTTCCGCGGAACGACAATCTGGTGCAGGAGGATACTGACTCGGTGGTGGTGTGGAGCTCACGGAAATCAACACTCTTCATACAATCATTACATTTGATGGTTGCAGCTGGTAGGACGCTGGTCACGAGCATGGGACGATGTTCGATCCCCAAGGCTCCGCCATCTTTGCATTGGACAGCGGAGGCTCGGAACTCATCCTCTGAATCTTGTCTGAGTGATATCATACATTTCGAGCTCAGTCCAGGGTGTTTGGAACTCCTTAAGCACCCGTACGCACTCAAGATACATAAGATGACTTCAGCTTCATCTGAATCACACTTCTCATTCAGCCGTGACGTTGGGTGTTCCGTCCACCTTGACGAGAACCTGGATGCTCTCAAGCTTTTTGGTACTCTTGTAACCTCCACTACGCTCGTGGAGAGCTATATTGCATCATCGCCACCCAGGACTGACCAACCAAACACTCTGAAACGAAGTGGTATTTCCCGGATAAGTATTGCTTCACTCTCGACTGTAGTTGTTTCCTTTGACATCTGCCAGCCCTTCTGATGGTCGAATGGGTGGAAGGGCAATGGGCGTTGGCACCTCCGCACGGCACCTCCGCAACACTGTACAACCGTGCGTTGGACCTTGTTCTTTTACTAAGCATCGTCGATGCCCATTTTCAGATACAGGCTTCTAGCACGGACAAAGACGCGAAAAATCTTTGAACGTGCGGAACATCTATTTCTCTGTGTTCTCACTGAGCGGTTTCCAGATGCGCATGAAATCCAAACCATTTTCGTTCTCAGACAGGAGGAATCTATATGTAATCAATGGCGACCGAGCTGCCTTACCATCTCATCCCCATTTTTTCATACGTACTTTCACATGAATCTAGCCCTCGTATATAGTATCACCCTCAAGCCCCCGTCGCAAACCCAACCCGGCTATCCGTGGTATCGAACACCGAGTACTTATAAATCCAGGTGAGAGAAAATTCAAAACTCAAATGATAAATTTTAGTTGCTCACGTAGTTCTCAAGGAATTTCTGACCGAGGATGAAGTTGACGCCAGCAGCAACAGTTCCGCCATTGGCAATCAATCCGTAGAATTTTCCGCTGGGCAATCCCCAATCAGCGTACTGCGCGGTGGGAACCGTGAATTGGGACGGAGTGAGCGAGAACGAGACACCGCCGATGGTAAATGCGAAGTTATGCCTATATCTAGATTGGAACCAGGTTCTCAAAGAGAACTAATGGGCTGCGACTTACGTGGGGAGAGCAGTCCAAGATGCCAGGCCAGCGGCATGGTCGGTATGTCCACCGGAAGCTGTGAGGAAGGAGTTGTACGCTGCTGTGGGAATGTAGATCAAGGTCGTTCCGGTGTCTACGACAGCACTGGCAGAGCCACCGACAGAAGCGCCGTTGTAGGTCATACCGCTGACGACGATGCCCTAGTACCGATTGTAAGGGGAAGCGGTGGTGGTCGGCGCCCAGGTTATTGAGCCCGAGTATTTGGTGGGGTCAGTTCCGCCAAGAGTAAGCTCGCCGTTGGTGTCATCGTTGTCACTGCGAACGGGTTTGAACCGAGTAAGAATACTATAATACTCGCATGGGTGTGGGCGCACCTGCCGGACTCAGGAGCGAACGAGATCCCCAATACCTGTGTTGAGATTGTACCCTGGCTGAACAGGTTGTTCATCACCGTGGGAACAGTGGTGACTCCCGAGACGGTGCCTTGGGTGAGGTCGACGGGTCCAAAACCAATGATTCTGAACCTATCGGTTAAACCGGCAAAGATCATAGCACTCTTTGGTACATACCCATCGACACCGTTAAATCCCGAGGATCTGGTCGCATCACCGAAGCTCTGGTTTCTAATTGTGAGCCCGCCGATGACAACAGTGTCTGTGTATTCGGTTCCGCTGAATATTATGTTAGTTTTGAGTGTACAGCTCCAGGACGAAGACTTACGAGGCGGTACTTTCGTCGCCGTAGATCACGCTGAAACGTTTTCCGGTGTTCACGGCCGTGGAGCCAGGGGTGTAACGCGTCTCAGCCTGCATTAAAGACTAAATTATCGGCTTGAAAGAGCAGCCAAGTCTGTACTCACACCGACCCATGTGAGACTGCTTCCAGTATCGACAAGTAATTCAAAAGTCTGAGTTCCAACCTTGGTGGCAGCAACATAGGAAAAATCGTTGTTCGTTCCTGGGGCTTCGCCAACAGCCCGGGCCGCCACAGTATCCACCTTGTAGCGGGCAAGGTCCCTGGCCAACAGAGTTTTGATGCTTTTGACTTTGCCGGAAAACTTCTTGTAGAATGGCACAGAGTGGACAGCAGGAGTTGAGGTACCTCCTTCAGTTACCATACAAAATCCTTTCGCACATTGGGGGCGGGCGGATACAACACAGACGAGGAAGAGCAACGCGCTTCCACAGGTAAGGCGGACCATAGCGACTGGGACGGCGAATATGTAGGTGGATGAGGAGAAACCCTTAGACCAATGCTACAGTTTTATACAGTGACCTAGGGTGGGTGAATCCGGCTTCTAGAATGAATGAGTTTCAACTCTGAATACTACTTTCCCTGGAATACTGTGAATTTGAAACTAATGTACGTCTTAACAGACACTGCCATCTAGGGGGCAGAAGACACAGCTAGTCGGGGTTAGGGTATAAAACTGTTCATATCTACGGCAGAAAGTATATTCGGCACAATGACAGGGGTCAGGAACAGATAATATGAGTGCATATCCGTTCTTTACGGCATCGTATCTCAAGCTCCCCGTGCTACTTATCTGTCAGGTCTTGGGGGCACCAATATACCACTGAAGGATCCAGTATTCGAGTGTATCTTTGAGAAACAAATGGCCGCATTGTGCAGGGGCATAACCGCGTTTACAGCCCGTAAAGGCAAATGATTACGGGGTGATTTGGGAGTTATTGGTGAAAACAAGCGGAATCCGTGAGGTACCCCAAGGCAACCAGGTTGACTACGCATGTGTATGGCAAGTTGAAGGATACTAGTGGCGGTGACTGCGAATTGAATCGCACTTTTGGTATGTACTATTTATGCTGACCGCGGCCCGGTACCTGCGAGGCTGCGATGGAAGTTGCAGTTGGTCAGGTTTCAACGAGCATACTGAATATTTGGTTGATTCTGGGTGTTGAATCACGCAAGGTCGAATAGAGACTTGGTCTAATTTTTACCGTCGAGACGACCGTCCCGCTTGGAATTTGCAACTGTCGCGAAATGCGGTGTTACATGTAGGTGGCGTGACCGAGGCAGGGGTAATCGAACGCGCGCGAGTGCGCGAGTGGATGAACCTCACCGAAATGCGCCAGTGCCATGTGTCGCTCTATGGAAGCATAGCAGTTAGCAGTGGTCGCAACGCCCAATTCCCAGAATGGAAAATTTCCCAGCGGCAATCAAATACGGTTCCGAAACCATCTACCGCGATCCTCGGTGAATCTGACTAAATGCATCAAATGAATTTGTTTCAACCCAGAATGAAAATCCCAAACCTTTCCGGGGAAAAATCACGGAGATACAACCCACAACTTCCAAGGAATGTTTGACCGGCATATTGGTGGGGTGGAGCCGAACCACAAAACCTCAGGCCTAATAAAGTCACTTCAGTTTGTGTTTCATTCAGATCGTGAACCAACTTCGAGGTTGCACTGGCAGGAAGACGCGAGCGACCACCCGTTTCTCGATCGAACTCATGGTGGGAAAGAAGACCTAGTGCGGGGGTCTGCACCCACGTATATTTAGTGCGTTTGAAGACTAGGCGGAGATAGGTGCGATCCCTCGTTCGATTGGAAGCTAGGTCCTACATATTTATCCTGAAATACACGCTTTTTGACCACCGACCAGCAGAAAGTCTTCCATCAGTAGCCCTAGGACTTAGGCTGATGACCTTTTCGTACCACACTGTGATTTGACTGCGCGTACAAAAGAGCTAGAGATCTATGAAGGTTAGAGGCGCTTGTGGATCTCTCGTTCAACTCGAGCGCTGGTGATCCGTCATTCATCCACAAACATTTTATTTATTTTCTTTCCTGCAGGCGCCCGACCATTCCAGACATTCTTGGCTTCAAGAATTCTGACACAAAGGGACCTAGTGCGGTGGTTGGCACCCGCAACCCGTGCTATGCCTCAGTGTGAGCTTGTTTTGGATTCCTCGTTCGATGCGGGGTTAGGTCATAACACGCTGGTTTTTTTCTTTCCTTTCTCTTCTGTTTTCCGCTTCGGCTTATGGTTTACCCCAAGCGTCAATATGACCCCATATTCCCAGGCGCAACTCAGGCTGGAGGCTCGTCATTTGACAACTAATTCAAGAATCGAACATCTCTGTTCCGATTGTGGTCGAAAAAGCTAGGACCAACGATCGATGACGGGCTGCATATTGCCGAGTTCAACTCACCACCGACATGAAGACCTAGTGCGGAGTGGTCCGTACCCACAGCTCGTAAAGAGGTGCTAAATCACAGGAGATAATTTGTGTGGGGCGTCTCGTTTGACTCGAGGCTAGGTCATGATCGCAGTATGTGCATGGGCATTTTCTTCTGTAATTCGTACGTAGCAATGGCTCAAACACGATTAGGTGATACTTCGGCTAGTTCAACTGCATACCCTGTGTGGATTGGTCCGCACCCACGAGTCGTAGCGTGGGACAGTGAGGCTTGTGCGTGGAATCCCTCGTTCGACTCGAGGCTGGGTCATGTTCTTCAAGTGTTCCCGTGCGTGGTCCTTTTTTGCGTTGCCTTACGACGAGTATCAGACGCTCTGGGTGAAAAATCTCTCGTAGTATTGGTCGGATCAAACACTTTTATCCGCCGCGTTACTTGCAAGCACACAGATAAGTATCGGCGAAATTTCAAAAGAGCTGAATTTTGAGAATACTCGTTGTGCGTATGAATTTAAGTCGCAGGAAGGGCATATTACAGAACAACAGAAACGTATTTCGCTGGGATCTTTCTCTGCGCCGTCGCATCTCGACTTCTGCTCACTTATCGCGCGGTTCGAAGTGAGTCAACTTTAATGACTTGCTGACCTTCCGCCGAAAACTTACCCCCAAAATTTTGTTCGGGCGAGTTTTGGAAATAAAAAGTAATATTGAACTCATCTTTGACCCATCTCAGATCCCCGCAATCATATGCGAACCAAACGCGAAGATTGAACATTGAGTTTGGACCGTGTGAACTTGAGTCACGCGTTACGGTCACCGCGTCACTCGTTCTGATCCTCCCCACCATCCTGCTCGCGTCACGTCTTGCCATGATCCAGGGCTCAATAAAGACTCCAGCTCTCAATGCGGCCGTTCTCGTCGCTTAATTCCAACGAATCGCAGCACCCGCATCACCAGAGCTCTGAGCTCTTTGGACCGGCCCGTGCCGAGTGGTGTGGATGGTCAGTAATACACGCAGAGCTTGCAAACTAATCTGTTTCTAAGGTCAGGTGCACGATTGGGTTAAAATCTTATGACATAATCACATTTTGAGGACCTTCCCCTGGAATTTGAACCTCAAGAATATGTTGAGCAGCAAGTTAGAGATGCAATCTCTGTGCCCCAATATTTTCGGATTTTTTCGCCACCATTTGACAATGCTGTTGAAGAGTAAAGTTGACGAGTGTTTGTCACGTCGCTGTCACACCGCATTCGACAACACATTACGATGTTTCAAGCCGGATTTGAGAAATTCTGAAGAGGCAGATTATCATTAATGTATGTTTAAAGCTGTTTACCATCCAGGTAAATGTGCCGTGCAGCCAAAATGACGCGAAAAGAGACGGAATTCAAACTCCGCAACTTACGTAACAAGATTTTAACGCGATCGGACCCCAGCGCGTACAAACAGACTTCAACATAACGAGGTACGAGTTACTATGTTGTATTGTCTGTCTAGGAGAGACTACTTGCAAACTGGTGATCGGCACTGGTCGGCATCGTTGATCGCCGGCCTCCGATGCTGTCCAGTGCGTGGTCAATGGATCCCACTCGGAATTCAGTGGAGCAGACTGGTTCTCGGTGTGAGAAATAAGGCCTGAAGAGCTGGTGGGAGCTTGCCGGTGTGACTACTGCTAAGTAAAAACAAGTGAATGAGTAATACACCCTTAACTAGCAAAGCTGCTGGTGGCCACCGGTGGTTACCACTGGCCATGCGTGGCCATCGGTAGATGGTGATTAGTGGTGTGCTTTGGCATGATTTGGTGATCTACAGTTGATCCGCCAATCTCCGGGGGTAGCCAGTGATCCAACCCGGGGAACTCCAACGGATTTTGTTGGTGTTCAGCGGATTTGGGCCAGAAAAGGTTTGTTTCAGGGTTTTTCATAGTCAGGGAGAATAAGAGGCCTCGGCACTGGGTGCTGAACATGTATTATCAAGCATATATCGAAATGATATATTAGGCCAATAGTTGAACATGGAGACCTGTTTAACAATGACTCAGCCCATTCAGTGTCTGCAAGCATGGATGGCTGCTGGAGAACCTTTGGCTTTTCACAGGGACAGAAATAGAGATTTTTCCCCTGAGCGAATGAAAGTAGACCAGAGTGCATACTTTAACGTTGTTTGCACATAGATTCCATCGTGAATATCAGCCTCAATTCTGGCAGAAGTGGAATCCAGTGGAATCCGTTGGGAATCAGCGAAGCCGCCGGTTTCTGGTGCAAACCATTGAACTCGAGGTGGAGACCACCATCAACCGCTGCCGAACAATCCAGATCACCCGTTTGATAGCTCCGCGTGTATTACAGCCGAGATGGAAGTGATCAAATGAAGAGCTGTACTCGGAACTTACATAATGGACCAAGTGATCGAACATGAGTGTCGCAGTTAAGATTCCGCATGCTGATTAGTAGCCTGATATTAATCTACTCAAATGCACAGTCCCACAGTCGAACCCCCATGCATGGGAAAATATAAATACAACTCAAGGAAGGGCTTATAAGCCGGGACTGTGTATTTGATTCGATCCTTCACTATGCCGCACCATCTCACCGTCACTGAAACCCGGCTCGAGAGCATTGCAGACTGTTTAGCTCCAACCATAGAAGTGCTCAATGAGCTGAATGACACATTTTCCCCACCATTTATTGAACCAATGTCAAACACCCTTGGATCCTTGGTCAAGCTCATTCAGGTATTGAAGGCTCTCAAAAAGTATTTGTGACTCACCCAATATGTCAGGGTGTGAAGCAAAATAAAAAGAAATGTGCTCAGTTGCTGGAGGATATGCATCAAGTGCTCTATGCCATTATTGACCTTCATGTAAAGTCTGAAACAGCAGGGTCCCTATCGCCTGTAATGACAGAGCATGTTGGAAAATTCATGAAGTGGACATTCAATCTATAACAATGATTTTCATTGACAATGTCTGTGCAGAACACTTCACAAGATATCCATATATATTGAAGCACAGCAGGATGGGAACAAGTTGAAGCAGCTTTTCCATAACATTGAGATGAATAACCTGGTGAAAGGCTGTCATTCGGAACTCAATGAAGCAAAGAAAATCTTTACAGTAAGACAAACTATTTGCTCCTTGTCAGGGGGGTTGACACATAACTTCAGGTAGGCACTAGTGGTTCAGTCTTCATAGATATCAGAGAGATGGAAAAGGCTGCTGAAGTCAAGCACAAGGGGTTCCCTGAATTGATTTCATTGCTACCTTCAAAGCCAAAGATCTTTCATGGACGTGAAATGGAGTTGGAGAATGTCATGAGGATGCTCAATCAAGAAGCACCCCGGATAGCAATTGTTGGAGGAGGTGGAATGGGCAAAACTAGTCTTGGTAGAGCAGCCCTTCATCACCCAGACACTCTCACCAGATTTGAACAAAGATTCTTTGTCAGTGCAGAACCTGCAACCACCAGTGTTGAACTGGCAGCTCTGATTGGACTACACATTGGACTAAATCCTGACCAAGATCTCACAAGATCTGTTGTCCAGTATTTCTCCAGGCAATCATCTTGTTTGTTGATCCTGGATAACTTGGAGACAGTCTGGGAACCAATTCAGTCTCGGGGGGGAGTTGAGGAACTCCTGTCACTCCTGTCAGAGGTCAAGCATCTTGGATTGATCGTATGTGTGCACGCTATTCCTATTCAGCTTTCTGATATATTCCAGATAACCATGCGAGGTGCAGAACGACCTGCCAGAGTTCAATGGACACATCCATTTTTGATGCCCTTGCAACCTCTTTCTGACAATGCTGCACAACAAACCTTTATGGACATAACAGATAATTCCTATTCAATTGAAAGTTTCAGCCAGCTCTTCAGCTTCACAGACAATATGCCTCTGGCTGTTGAGCTTCTTGCTCACTTTGTTGACTACGAGGGCCTGGAGAATGTTGTGGTTCGATGGGAAACAGAGAAAACATCCATGCTCTCTGTAGGATGTGACCGAAACTCAAATCTAGACGTATCTATCAGCCTCTCTCTGGCAAGTCCACGGATCTCATCTGGAAGCAAGGAGTTGCTGAGCCTCCTCTCAATACTGCCCAATGGCCTTTCAGATGCTGAGCTGGTCCAAAGCAAACTTCCTATTTCAAATATTCTGAGTTGCAAAGCAGGCTTATTGGCAACTTCTTTGGCATATCAGAATAGTAACAAACGGCTTATGGCATTGATGCCTGTGAGAGAGCATATCCAGCAGTTCTTACCTCCATCCCCATTTCTAATACACTCCCTCCGAGAGCACTTTCATGGACTTTTGAAGCTATACCAGAAATACAACGATGGCCAGCTCAAGCCTGTTATGAGCCAAATCACTGCGAATCTTGCAAATTTACAAGAAGTCTTTCAACGTGGTTTGGTTACTGGTAGCTCAAATCTTCCAGTCACAATATACTGTAGTCTATCTCTGAACTCCTTCTACCGAGTGACTGGCCGTGGTTTATCGGCCTTAATGCACCATATTCAGCAGGTTTTATCTGAGACCTCAGATGACAGGCTGAAGATGCATTTCATTATTGAAGTTTTCAAGTCCACACAACATTATTTGCCATTATTCATAGAGGAGATGCTAGTTCAAGGTATATCATATCTCAAACACCTCAATGATCCTCTCCTCAAGTGTAGGTTGGTCCACTTGTTCAATGAACTGCGGTGGTCTTATCATCTCTACAGCCAGATTCTATCTTGGAGCTTCACTAGCTAGCCAGCGAAGTTCCTCTTTATCCAGTGCTCTTCAATTTGCTCAGATGGCCCAAGAATTGGCAAATATATCTGGGGACACTGAGCAACAGTATCTTGTTTTGCTTCGTATTTCTTACCTGCAGGTCGATACTGGGGACTATTCCACTGGCCACCAACTTGCCAGTGAAGCACAGCAGCTTTCAGATATTTCAGTGGATCTGCATAATAGTGCAAATGCACTCTGCCTTCAAGCTCAATGCTCCAAACATCTGGGAAATTATTACCAGAGTCTGGAACAACTCCATAGGGCCAGAGGAAATCTTGAGATTTGTGGCATGTCTGGAGGGTATCTTGATAATGAGATTTCACTTGACCAAGCTGAGATCCAGCTCCTAAGATCGGATTATGTTCAAGCCCAAAGCATCTACCATCATATCACTGTAACAACTTCTCAACACAACAATCATGATGCATATGCCACTGCCTTCCTAAATCTGGCATATATTGGCATCCAAATTGGGTGGAATACAGAAAATATATCAAACAAAATAGACCTAGCTACAGCAACATACAAGAGTATGTATCAACCAAATCTTGAACAATGCAAAATAGTTGGAGCATGTCTCGATCTCAGAGAGCACACATTCGACTTGGCACAGAGGGCATTTCAGGAGGGCTCTCACTCTCAAATTCCTGACATCAGATCATTATCTTTGGAACATCTTGCCAACATCAGAGCCTGGCCAGCCAATGAAGGGCAGTTGCAATGGCCAGCAATATACTTGAGCTTTGCACATGAATCTAAAGAAAAACTTGCATTTCACAAGGCTCTCCTCTATTTTGGTGATGTATTCACAATCACTGGAGATGAAGAAACAGCATGTGTTCTCTACAAAGTTGCACTAGAGGGATTCACACACATGGATGTGCATCGAAGTCGAGCAGAGTGTATGCTCCGTCTTGGAGATCTTGCACACAGGCATGGAGATACTGCTGTAGCTATAGTCTACTGGACAACTGCTCGACCACTATTTGACAAATCATCACAGGCAGAAGATATAGCCAAAGTTGACTCCAAGATGGCCAGTGTTGCAAAGCTCATGAAGTACTAGCATAATGTAACAGAAACACACCTTTCTCATAAGGTGCATTGTATTTCTCATTATTCATGCTTACTTACCGCCTTCTTATGCTGCTATGTCATTCTTCATGTGATATTCAATCTGATCTATGCACTGCCTCCCGTTCTGTAGTATAAATATTGAGCTGTATGTAGATAAGTTTTTTGGGTCAATCTAGTACTTATCTCAGTTCTCTCATTACCCTTGTGTTCCAGAACTCGATGTCCCACATAACTTGCCAAATTGGAGGCACTCACCCAGGTATCAGATCAGGCTGCTACTTCCCGAAAACAACCTATGAAAATAGTTCCAATGTGATGCACAGAAGCAGTTTCTCTTGCCCTTTTTTTCATTCACGTGTTGCATTCTATTTAGTATTTACATATTTATTTGCTGAACCAGAGGTTTAGCTACTTACTGGTGTGGAGAAGATCGATTTTAACCAGTCTTGCCACAAGGAGAAACAAAAAATTCATCATATGAAATTGGTCATTGCACTAAATGAGAGCAACGAAGGATTGTCCATAACATTTATTGTTCCCAACTGTCAGAAATCATTCTTATCTGCTTGTCTCGCATTTTCCTGGATTTTTGTGTCTTGTGTATGATTTATCAGCCCCAACATACTGCTCAATTGATGTGTTATTTCCGTTTAGTGGTCAACCTTCAAGATCAATTTGCCATGTGTACGAGATCAATGTATCTCCTTCAGATTGCCGTCTCCTCGCCGTCTCAAGATCAGGGCAGAGCCTGTACTTGGACAGTTTCATGAAGTTGAGACTGTAAGCTGAGAATGTGAGTCGCGATTTGCATTCTGCTCAATTCGCGTTAATTGGCCGATTTTTTTTTGCAGTTGTAAGAGCCTTGCAGTCTGTTCTTCACTGGACTCTGGACTCTGGAGCGGTAAGAATGTTTGAATGTTGCTCCGGTCTCGGAGTCGGCTGCGATCTTGAACAGAGAGACTTGGAACAATACCTCCCATACTTCAATGTGCTCAGTGAGAACTGGTCGATGTAGCAGCATTGACCAGGTCCCCGCTGCTGCCTAAAGCTAAGAATAATGGAAATCTAAGTTATATCTAACTAAATAAATAGGGTAACACTCATGTGTTGAGTTTAGATTAATGTTCTATTCAGAGTGTCTTTCTGTAGCCCATCTCGAAGGTTCAGCCCACCGCCTCGCAGAGGCCTAATCCCACGTCATTTTCATTATGAATTATTCTATTTGGTACCCCTGGTGCTTCTTACAAATGCAATGCCTCTTCTATTTCGAGTAATCACTGCGTTTAAGGTGGCCCTAGACTGTCAAATATCGAGGCCCACTCAGGCCACCTAGACATGTCAACATGTGTCAAGCCAACGCCTAGATGCCAGCCGTATATGGGGATCTGATATATCAGATGTTCGCTGACCAGCGGACAGTGGTAATATATCAGAAACTCTAGGTTAGCGGTGAGGCTGATATATCAAATCACCTTCATTTTGCGCACATACCACCCTCTCCCCGATTTCCGCGCCCGCCGTTGGCCTCTCCGGGCGCCTCGATTGATGGCGCATTCAAATGGGTCGAGTTGTTTGCTCATGTTACAATCACATCACGTTCCATCACTCCCCCTCCCTCCTCCCTCCGCCTGCTGCCGCTTCACTCCTGGTACTCTGCTGCCTCTCACTTTTAAATAGGCCGTCAATGTTGGTCCTCCACACATATTTGTTCTCTCCCTGCACTCTGAATCCTTCCCCATGGTCCAGTATACTGTACATCAGCCTGCGTCTCCAGGAAGCATTCTCAATAAACGCTGTTGTTGGGCTCTGGGCATTCGGAAATTCAACCCCGACACTCATCTTGATCCGCCTTGTGACTTCCCTGTTTGGTATCCTTTCAAACCCAATATTGTCCTCACAATCGATCGCGACATCCACGCCGTTCTTTTTCACTTCTCGGCGCCACCAGACCTCCTCTGGCTCCGAAATTACATTAACACCAGGCCACATTATTGCATTGTGGGATGCATGACCCTCATATACTCCCCGATGTTCGTTCCACCCCCCGGCACGCCGTTCCACGGGTATGCCTTCGCCATCCCGAATATCTATTGCCCTGCGTTATGCTGTCGCAGCATGGGCCCACTCCTGGTAGTCACAGCTTGCTGCCACAGGCCTTTAATTCACACTGCGTCTACACGGCATGCATTGCCACACGCCGGTTTCCCCACACGCCACATTTGGTTGCCCGCTCGCCACCCAATTCCTTCGCTCCAATTGAAATCCCTGCGCAGTCTTCTCCATGCTCTCCATTGGGACTTTTTACATGCCGTTGCATCCGCAAGCGCCTCGGCGCTTTTGGTTGGCTCGACTGAATCCGGGTGCCGCAATGCTCTATATTCACTCTTGTTGCTTGATGCGCATCCGGCACGCATCTCGGTTCCCCTCGCGCATTCTGATCGCACCGACGTAGTGGTGCTTGCTGCTGCTTATCTGCACCCTCGCCACCGCAATTCCGGGTGTCCGCCTTCCTTACCCGAGAACCACACTTACTGGCTACTTTCCTCCCCTCAACGCACTTGGTCCGTTGCTTTATTCTGCTGGTTTTCCGTTCGCTCATGGTCGCACTCGCTGCTTCCTCCCTTCCTTCCTTCTGCATCTTGGTACCTGTCAAGGGATGTATCTCATAGCAATACAATTCGTGTTTGTCATCCATTCACCTGAAAAGTGAACATTGTCTTCCGGTTTGCATAGCGAGCCTATGACCGGTGAATTTTGACCTGTATGGCCCTGTTTACGTCTCTTTTCCCCCTAATTTGGTTGAACACACGAGAATAAAGATAATTAGCAGCAGCCAACACTCGTCCAAAAACTATCGGGTGATCGCGCTACATTTGGCTTTCACATCTCGCGAACTGATAGCACGAGTGTTGTCCCTGCTCTGAATTTGACCCTTTGCTTTTTGAGTTCCATTTGCTCAAGAAACACTCGCCCGAAATGCTGTCGAATCTCCTCTTCTAGGTATCGCTCTGGATGTGTCATGATCTGATGACTTGCCTGTTTTCCTTTAGTTCTTGGCAATACCATTTGCTTCCACCATCCGTGGTGCCAGGAAGATGAGAATGACCTTGAACTGTGAGCTCTCACCGAAATTTCTGCCAGTAGTCAGTGTGCCAAAGTGTTGGGTTTGAATGACCATCACGAACTGATTTAGGTCGTGAACTGACTATTCGCGAGTTTTGACCTACACCTCCAGCCAATGCGACAGTGATTCATGTTACTCTTTTGCATCCAAATAGCACATTTGTGATTTTTCCAGGAATTTAGAGCACTTATAGATAGAGCTAGAAATAAAACCATCAGTTTTTTAGCTCGCGAACTGATATTAGAAGTTGTATCCATATCGAACTAACCAGCATATGTCAGGATCTCTTCGAACCACCTCCCATTATTCAACTTCAACCGCTACCTGTGAGGTCAACAATTCATTCCTGTATTCACCAATGCTCCAGCCATTCATTCTCCATTCCACAGCAGCCGGGAGAGCACCAGAGGAGAGATATACAAAAACCGACAAATCGAGATGTTTGCGACAGAAATCAGTTCGCGAAACATGCTTTCCTTTCGCGTTGGGGCACACAATGTACAAATGGTTTCCAGCTCCTTGAGTACTTCAGATACTTCCTCTCGATACTCAATAACTGAAACTGCTTCGGAAAAAAGGTGCAATGCACGAAACGGCCAGTCATTCGGTTCGCAGTAGAAATTAGTTCGCAAAATCAACCTCATTCTCCCATTTGGACAGAGGATATGTGATGAATATCTATTTTATTTCCGCACAGAACCTCTGTGTTACTCACCAGCATGGATGTGGCGCCTGGTTGAGGATATTCAAGACAATTTTTGGGCTGCGACCAATAGTTTGATTAATTCCTTTAACAATCGACACTCTCTGGTTGGGCTAGTCATTGACAACAAATCTTTCGATTCTAAATTGTTAAAAACTAGGTGAATGTCGAAAGTGAGCATGAATATTATGTTAGTGGCCTTTTCGGACGTGTCTCCGAGCGATTCGGCACCGTTACCCGACGTGACCAATGTGACGATTCCTCTTCTCACCTACGGCCACCTTCCTCAAAGTATCTTCTCTATGCTGTCTGGCCGTACAATTGAACCACCATCTCGTTTTATGGCTTCATAGACTCTGCTACCCGCCTTTTCGGCATCTTTAAATGGGCAGACAACTTGCTCTGCATGCTTTCGCCAAGATCGATATCTCTGGCTGCGAGTTCACCCTGGGGCCTCCGATTTCCCTAAGCCTTGACAAAATGTCTTTGGGGACCTTTTTCATTCCCTTGCCGCTTCATTTTGGTCCTCATCCGGCCATAAAATTCGGAATATTGACATTTCCGGCACGATCTTGTCATTCGAAGAAATTGAGGCAGTGGTAGCTAGGAAAGTTTGTTCTCGTGGCTCATGGTGCGTCGGTAGTCGCTCTCTAGGTTTTCAGACCGCTTAGTTCAAGGTTTCACTTCGCATTCATAGTCCATGAGCACTTTTTGGTGCCACATCGCAAAGTGCAGTGCGCCAGCCCGGCCATGCCGCTGCCGTACTTCCAGCAGATGCACACCCTCGGAGTGGCTGCTCGTGGTGCTCGCTGTGATACTGGGACCCGACCCATTGCCCTGTGCTCTGTACGAGGCGGCATATCCACCCCAGCACATGCTGGCCGCTGGCTGTAGCACACCGCCCCAGACCCGAGCTCAGTTTCTTGGAGCTTGTCTGGGTGAGTGCCACTGGGCGACCATTAGGCATGCCAGCGTCTAGGCTGCGCAGCGAGTGATGTGCACTGCCAGGCCGTCGGATGCAGTTGACAGCAACGTTTTGAGCGCAGCAGATGCGATATGATGCACCTCTCAGGTGCCTTCTGGCCTCGTTACCACCTGCTCGACGCTCTGTGCTGGGCTAGTCCCCGATATTTCGACGCACGCAATGCTGGTCGGGCTACAGCGACCGCACGTCTACCGCTGCTGGTGCCGCTGGGTGCAGAGTTTGTGCGTGCACGTCCGCAGGAAGACAGGAGATATTGGCGAGCGGCTCAGTCCACTGTCGCAAGCCGTCACACTCGGGCGCGGGGGCAGTGATGGCTGGCTCAACGTGCAGCGAGGGAGCCAGAGGGCTTTGGATGGTGTGGTGGGGTGTCATAACTGCCTACTGCAAGACTTCACTGACCCGGACGGTGGGTGCAGAGCATGCGGTGGTGCCGGGACCGTGCTCACCGATGTGCTGGGTGCCAAGCTTTCGAGCGTGCGCAGCGCGGCTGCGGCAGTGCATCCGAGAGCCCTGCGTGTTGTATATGGGCGCATGTAGGCTCTTCCTTCCGTTTTTGCCCAAGGGTTGGCAGCAGGGTAGACTAATTTTTGCTGGGGCATAATTTTATTAAACCCCTCAAGTTACGCCGTAATTCTGTACTGATTGTCTTCATTGTTTTCAGTTTGTATCTTATATGTGTGTACTATATATCCATTTTTTTTCGTGATTTTTGGCGCACATTTTGTCGTCGTCGTCGCTGACAGCGTCGACGATGTTTGATCGCATTTGATGGCGACGTTCAGCTGTTTTGATGGACGGTGTCCAGATTTAGAGTCCTCGTGATGATCGTGGAGCACAGCGTGGACTGCACATGCCAATATTTCAACGTGGGCAGACAGCACTCTGCTCTGATATATCAGACCCCCCTCTAAGTTAGCGGTTTTGATATATCGCGGCTCTACGCTTGCTAAAGGCAGCTGATATATCAGCATGCCATACTAAGGTGCCGACATCAGCTGTAATACCAGCTGGCTTACATGCGGACGGTATGTGAGAAACAGGAATGAATTACGCAGATACAAGTGCTCAACGAAACAATGCGGTTGACGAATGACGGTTGATATCTGAAAACCGCCACGCCCGCGATCAAACGGCAACTAAGCGTGCTGTCGAGTGGATTCCGATACGTTCAGCGCCGTTTCGAGGAGATAAACAAGTGCTGCCATCTTAACCCTTGACCTAGCGTTAGTGGCTTAAAGTCGGCTTTAGGGCTTGCAGCCGCGCAATAAAATTACGAAAACACGGGCCGTAGATATTGTTACGGACCCGTACCGTCAGCCCACCTTATACGGCACGGGTTCGGCCGTAATACGGTGAGCCGTAACCGTCCGTTTACGGCTTTACGGCTTTGACTCAATGGTGCTTCAAAAATGGGAGGAATTTCTTGTGCATCAGGCTGGGAAGGCTGCCAATGGCATTCCATTGGGCAAGTTCCTGATCGTTGACTAAGATTCCGCATATCGAGGAGGCATCGCCTCAGTCCATCGCAGAATCTTCCGAGATGTTCAACTTGCATGATGGGTGTGATGCCGCCGTAAAATTGAGATATTAACATGTTCAGCTGCACTCCATAGCATAGCATGTCATTTACCATACAATAGATATATTTTTAACAAAGAAATGAAATATTTTCAAATGTGCGGAAGTGCGATGACAGGTGGCGCCGTAATTATGCCGGAACGGGGGGCACGCGCGGGACCCGTGCCGTTCGAGTATCTGCAAAATGGTCCTACAGACGGCTACACCGTACGGTAAGAAAATTACGCCGTAAATCTTACAGCCGTGGCCGTAACACGGGCGGGTGCAAGGCCTAGTTGGCTTCACTGGCTTAACCACTTGAGTCGGCGTTATTAGCTTAACGTTGTCTTGTACTAGTCAGAAATACTATTTGCCTTAATGGCCTTGAGCCGGGTCCTCGATGCCAACGTGTTAAGCTTAAGCCACTGGGAGTCGATCTTCTGTGGTTGAAGAATCGGCCCGCAGTATAATTGACCACTGATTCATGTTTTCTTTCGCCCTTCCGAATCCCTTCTCGTCGCATTGTTCGCAGAATCACGAGTATAATCATCTCACTCTGTTTTTTTTTTCACACAGAGCTCTGGTGTGGTTCATCCAAGCCTTCGGCATCCATCAGAATCGGGGATTCGATGTCAGAACAATGTCAGCAAGACGCGAGCAACTGTCTGCCTCCTGGTTTTAACTCACAGTTGGGAAGAGACTTAGAGCGGTGGTTCGTACCCACAAGGCCTCCGTTCTTCTGCGTCCCGAAGATGTATGTGGGATCCTTCGTTCGATTCTGGGCTAGGTCTTGTACGGCTGGAGGCTACGAACACACTTTTTGCCGCCGACCAGCGGAAATTTTCACATCATGCTGTAATTGGACTGTGAGTATAGGTATCCATGAAGAAGTTAGACGCACTCGTGGGTGCCTCGTTCAACCTGAGCCCAGGTAATACGTCGTTAATTCACAAACGTTTCATTTATTTGCTGTCCTGCAGGCCTACGACAATTTTCATACATTCTCAGCTTCAAAAATATTAGCATCCGGGAGACCTGAAGCGTTGGTCCGCACCTGGGAGATATCAGTGTAATCATGTTGGCCATGGGAGACCTCGTTCGGTCAGAGGCTTGATCATAGCTCGGGGTAATTGTGCACTGCTTTCGTTTTCATTTCCCTTCGGGCAGGTTCACCATGTCCTCAAGTTCAACTCACGCTCAGAAATCGGGTGATTCACACCTGGCGACATTTCATTGATCCAACATCGTCGGACCTTTCTTGAATTCTTTGTTTCGGTCGGTAGTTCAAAATCTGAGTCATACTCGTCTGTTGAACCCTGATGAAGGGCCTATTCTTTGGTTCAAGCCACGGACAGGATGAAGACCCAGTGCGGAGTGGTCCATACCCACAAATCGTATAGTACCAAATCACAAGAGGTAAATCTGTGTGGGGTTTCTCGTTCGAGTCGAGGCTGGGTCATAATTATCTTTGCATCTATCTTTTTGTCATTGGTATGTAGCAATGGCTCAAAATTGATGGTACAGCCGTCGTTTCTGAAGGCCTGGTTTCCACGCTGGTGCTGTATATTTCTCAATGCTTTGCTCTCATTTGCGCCGGCAGCGACCAAAAGTATTGCGATTAAGTGGTCCTTTACCTGATTCAACTGCATAGAAAATATGACCCAGTGCGGAGTGGTCCGCACGCGCGACTCGTAGCGTGGGACAGTGAAGCTTGTGTGTGAGATCCCTCGTTCGACTCGAGGCTGGGTCATGTTATTCAAGTGTTCGCGTGCGTGGTCCTTTTTTGCGTTGCCTTACGACGAGTATCAGACGCTCTCTAGGTGCAAAATCTCTCACAGTATTGGTCGGATCATACATTTTCATCCGCCGCATTACTTACAAGCACACAGATAAGTATGTCGGAAATTTCAAATGAGTTGAATTTTGAGAATATCTGTTGTGCATATGAATTTAGGTCCTAGGAGGGGCATATTACAGAACATACACGTACTTCGCTCTGCGCTGTCGCATCTCATTCACTTCTGCTCACTTATCGCGCGGTTCGAAGTGAGTCAACTTTGATGACTTGCTGACCTTCCGCCGAAAACTTATCCCCGAAACTTTGTTCTGACGGGTTTTGGAAATAAGAAGAAATATTTAACTCATCTTTGACCTATCTCAGATCCCCGCACCATATGCGAACTAAACACGAAGATTGAACATTGCGTTTGGACCGTGTGAACTTGAGTCACGCGTTACGGTCACCGCGTCACTCGCTCTGATCCTTTCCACCATCCTGCTTCGTCTTGCCATGATCCAGGGCTCAATTCCGCCGTCCTCCCCGCTCAATTCACAGTCGAGCTCGAATCCCGACGTCAACTGAATCGGAGCACCCAGAGCTCTGAGCTCTTTGGACGGCGTCTCTGATCGCGCCGCGTCATCCTCACCGGCCCGCGCCGAGTGGTGTGGATCGTCTCACCGGACACTCTTTGGCCGATCGCCGACTGGCGGGGTGACGCATCGCCGTCATCGACTTTGGCCAGCGCCGAGCCCTCGCCAACACCGACGCGTCCCAGTCTCTTCCTATACTCGTACCCGCACCACTGGCATTCTCCGCCATCGCCGCAATTGTCGTCCTCAGTGCCCGCGCAGGCACCGCCCTCACCCTCGCCTCCGCCAACACCGCCTTCGACCACAACTTCGCAAACCACATCGCCCTCGCGCGCACGGCGTTCCAGGCCGATAACACCCCTTTCCACCTCCTCGGCCTCGACATCCGTGCTTTCTTCGAGGCCGCGTTGAGGATGGAGAGTGGGCTTATGGGCGAGGCGGCGAGTTTTTGCGGTGCTGAGCGAGGCATGGTCGTAGAAGGCTGTCGTTGAGAGGAACAAAATTGGTGCGGGGACTGGGCGTGGTGGGAAAGGGGATGGCGAGGGACAGTTTGCGCTGGGGCTGGAATACGAGATTTTGCAGGCGGATGCGGTAGTGCTGTTGAGGTTGACGCATGCGCTTCCGTACGTTTCTTTCGTTTCATTTCCTGATTGTTCTGATCCCAATTTATTGGAGATGATCCATTTTACAGAGAATCCTACATAAGCTACTTTCAATGCATGTACCCGCTTGAGACCGCACATTCCAAGTTTACCAAAGCTCTATACTCTTCTTCCACCACCATTTCAATCTCCCTCCAATTCATCTGCGACTTTGCACGCGAGACCCGCCGCCCTCTCACACGCGTCTTCCCTCACCTCCACCTCTGCACCGCCTCTTCACCCGCAGCGTCATCGTAGAACCCGTTCTCCCTTAGCGTCTCGACCGCCTCGCTCGTTGCACCAGTACTAGCGCCTGCGCGGCGGCGAGGGCGATATTCGGACGATGAAGCACGTCGACAGCGTCGTTGTTGCCGACTCGGTGTGTTTGCGCCCTCCTCCCCCTCCTCCCTTCCTCTGTGTTCACGTACACTGATTGATGAATGGGTTCATTTAGGTCAGCGGCGAGTAGTCTGAAGGTCCGTCCTCACCCTCATCCATTCCATCCCTCTTCTATCGCTATTTTGCCGGACTGATGCGCTTTCAGATAACCCCTTCGCCCACGCTCCAACCCCCCGAACAAGAAAAAGTGGAGCACGAGCGGCCGGCAGAGGCACGGTGGGGGAGATGATAGTGTTGGGGACGGTGTTTGGTGCGTCTTTCCTTTGTTTCTCCGCCCTGGTTCTCTGTTGCTGGTTTGGAGTTTTATTCCTGTGGTTTGCATCGGGATTCTCGAGTGTTTTGGGTTTGGTTCCGTGAGTTCAGAATTCATTCTTCGCGTTTGAACTCCACCGCGCGCGCTTGGACCTGATCCTACGCACGGATATGATGCGCGGGCATGTCATCCTGCTGACTGCTGGCTACTTGCTCACTGCGGCATACCCATGTTCTCTGACCAAAGGCGCACACTTGTATTCATGTTTTTACGCGTGGATTCGCGCTGATGCGCGCGACGCGTCATCTGCCTGAGCCATTTGCGCCCCGTTTATCTTGTGTGTTCATTGGATTTTGCTGGGTGACCGCTCTGCCCATCGTGCCTTTCCTCCACGACTCTCGATGTCCCCCGCCCGCCCGGACCTCGTCTACGTCTTCAGCTGGGCCTCGTTGTTTGAATCTTTGTGTTGTGTTTTGAATTTTCTTTTGCTATTCAAATTTTCCTCGACGTCGACACCGGCACTGTCGTGGCTGATGTCGATGTCGATGTGCCCGGGGACGCACGACTCCTCGTACGCCGCCGTTTGCTTTTGCATTTGCGTTTGCATTTGTAAGTCTTCGTTTTCATCTGCTGCATCTCTTTTTCGTGCGGACATTGACCGCACGTTCGCGGTGCGTTCGGAGGTCATCTGGTGCGTTCGGACTTGGTTCTGCGCATTGGACTCTGCCCTGGGCGTTGCTGCTGCTTGTTCCCTCCCGAATGCGTGGTTTCGCTCTGATGCGCACGACGAATCGTCGCATGCCAGAGGTTTTCCGGCCTCTTTTCTTTCTTTCATTTGGTAGTTACTTGGGTTAGCTGGTGCTCATTGTGCCGCACGGTCACGACTCTCGATCTCGAGCGCCCGTCGGCCCGCCTAGACCTTCGTCTTCGGCTGGCGCTATCGATGTCGATCGGAACGACGGACGACTCTGCGGACGCCGCCGTTTGCTCTTACTTTTTTGTTTTCGTCCTCGTTTGCGTCCCTTTTTCTTCCTGTGCGCTCGGATGTCGTCCTGTGGGTTGGACTCCGTCCCACGCGCAGACTTGATGCGTGTGGCTTACTGCTCCCTGCCGTGCCCGCGTGCACCGTCAGCGACAACAGGATTGTTACGAATAGTTATGAATGTACAAGGTCAAATCGTCAAGTAGGCCATTTGCGTATCTTACAACGGTGTTCATCCTGTCACAAGGAAAACAATTATTACCATGCATCGGTCTGGGTATAAGTTTTCATTGACGAAGGCCTATGACTCTTCGGCCTGCACAACTGGGCGCTGAGCTTTTGTGTATCTCTGTTCGGTTTTCATTCAGGCTTTCGTGAATCGGGGACGAGGAATTTCGCATTCCTCGTCAGGAACAAACACGCAGCGGTCAGAGAGGCTTAGTGGATGTACCAATACATTCAGTACTCTATTCTCAATCTGACGATGCAGGCTATATGGAGGTAAAGATGGCTTTTCTTGTTGCAATTGCGGCTCAACTCATCGTTGGGAAGATACATGTGCGCTGACACAGACCAAAGATCTATGTGTGAGATACCTCGTTCGATTTGAGGCTAGGTCATGCCGAGCTGAGCCTCTAAGATACTTTTTGCCGGTTGCCGATGGCTAGAGGTTTCTCGCACTATGCAGCATCGGGAATGAATTAAGATCTTAGTAAGTATCTCGACCCACTTGAGCCCAAGTCACCCGCTTTTGATCCTCAAACCCTTTCCTTTCCCGCAGGCTCAGAATAATTTTATGCATTCTCAGATTTAAGAATACGAGCATAACAAGAACTGACGTATATAATACGGCAGTTCAACTACGTTGGGATTCCTTGTTCGCCTCGAGGCTGGGTCATCATTTTTGTTGTTCTTCGTATTTTACGCGGACTGACGCTGGCCTCAATATGACCTCATGTTCTCAAGTTCAGCTCGCTATTGGAAATGTTGTAGACCTGGAGCACCTGATATCAACCGATGTCAAATCTTTCTGCCATACACTGTAACCCGAAACTGTGTCATATTTTCTTGTTAGCGGAGGAAGCGCATATTCCACTAATCAGTAAACATCAGCATAAAGACCTAGCACGGAGCTGTACGCGCCCACTACCTGTAGCCGATAAACGCCTGCATCCGTGGGTTCTCTCATTCGATCCGAGGCCAGGTCATATTCCGAGGTGATGTGTTGTTGTTTCTGTTGACGGACTCTGCCCAAGCGTTTGCCGATGGTTCCATCGCCTCTGGAGCCACTTCCGCCCAGTGGAATGAAAATCAATCAAGCTGTCCTGAAGCACTGCCAAGGTGGAAGTGATCACCAGAAAAGTTGAACTTGGAACTTGTACAATGGACCAATCTGTTGAACATGATTGTCGTAGCTGAGGTCCCCTTTGCTGATAAGTAGCCAGATACTAATGTAGTCAAATGCGCAGTCCCACAGCGTAACTCCGATGGATGAGAAAGCATCAACACAGCTCAGAAAAGGTTTATAAGCCGGGACCGCATGGGTGATCTAACCATTTACGATGCCACGCCATCCCACTATTGCTGAAGTCCGTCTCGAGAACCTTGCAGACTGTTTGGTTCACACCAGGAAAGCCCTCAATGAGCTGCATGATGTGTTTTCTCCATCATTTGTTCAACCAATCTCAGACACCCTTGGTTCCTTGCTCAAGATCATTCAGGTATTGAAAGCTCTCAAAAAGAATTTGCAGCTCACAAACTATGTCAGGGCGTGAAGCAAAATAAAAAGCAATGTGCTCAGCTATTGGAGGATATCCACCAGATAATCTATGCAATCATTGACCTTCATGTAAAGTCTGAAACTCCAGGCTCCCTATCACCTGCAATGACAGAGCATGTTGGAAAATTCATGAAGTAGACATTCAATCTATAACAATTAGTTCCTTTGACAATAATCTTTGCAGAACACTTCACAAGATGTTTATATATATTGAAGCACAGCAAGATAGGAACAAGCTGAAGCAGCTTTTTTGTAAAATTGAGATGGGGAACCTGGTGAAAGACTGTTATGCAGAACTGGATGAAGCGAAGAAAACCTTTCCAGTAGGACAAAGGGTTTCATTCTTTGTTAAGGGGTTAACACAGAACTTCAGGTTAGCACTGGTGGTGCAGTTTTCAAAGACATCAGAGCGATGGCAAAAGCTGCTGAAGTCAAACACAGGGAGTTACTTGAATTGATTTCAACCATGTCCGAACCTGACACAGTCACAAATGGCTCCTCGGTATCAGATAATTAACTTTCACAACTTTCAGACTTGACTAATTGTGCATAGATCCACGTGGAAGGCAATGGTTCGAAAAACAGGTGGGAGAATTTTCAGAGTTGAACTGTCTATTGATTTCTTGAAGTTCAAATTCATTTTTGCTACTACCTTCAAAGCCAAAAATCTTTCATGGACGTGAAACAGAGTTGGAGAAGATCATACAGATGCTTGGTCAGGAAGCACCTCGGATGGCAATTCTTGGAGGAGGTGGAATGGGCAAAACTAGCCTTGCCAGAGCAGCCCTCCATCATCCAGACACTGTTGCCAGATTTGAACAAAGATTCTTTGTCAGTGCAGAACCAACAACCACTAGTGTCGAACTGGCATCTCTGATTGGACTACACATTGGACTAAATCCTGGCAAAGATCTCACAAGACCTGTTGTGCAGTATTTCTCAAGGCAATCATCCTGTTTATTGGTCCTGGATAACCTGGAAACAGTATGGGAACCTGCTCACTCTCGAGGGGGAGTTGAGCAATTCCTAGCACTCCTCTCAGAGGTCAAGCATCTTGGGTTGATGGTATGCATATGGCTAGTTTCAATTCAGTTTTTTGATATATCACAGATAACCATGCGAGGTGCAGAAAGGCCTGCCAAGGTTCAATGGACACATCCATTTTTATTGCCTTTGCAACCTATTTCTGATGGTGCTGCACAACAAACATTTATAGACATCACAGATAATTCCTATTCAATTAAGAGCTTCAGCCAGCTCCTGAGCTTCACAGACAATATGCCTCTGGCTGTGGATCTCCTTGCCCATTTGGTTGACTATGAAGGCTTGGAAAATGTCTTGGCGCGATGGGAAACAGAGAAAACATCCATGCTCTCTGTAGGATATGACCGAAAGTCAAATTTAGATGCATCCATCAGCCTCTCTCTGGCAAGTCCACGGATCTCATCTACAAGCAAGGAGTTGTTGAGCCTCCTCTCCATACTGCCCAATGGTCTTTCAGATGCTGAGCTGGTCCAAAGCAAACTTCCCATTTCAAATATTCTGAGCTGCAAAGCAGGCTTATTGGCAACTTCTTTGGCATATCAGAATAGTGAAAAACGGCTTTTGGCACTAGCACCTGTGAGAGAGTATATCCAACAGTTCTTACCTCCATCCCCACTCCTCATACACTCCCTCCAAGAGCACTTTTACAAAGTCTTGAAGCTATACCAGAAATACACTGATGGACAGCTCAAACCTGTCATCAGCCAAATCACTGCAAATCTTGGCAATTTACAGGAAATCTTGCAACGTGATTTGGTTACTGGTAGTTCAAATCTCTCAGTGTCAATATACTGTAGTCTATCTCTGAACTCCTTCTACAGAGTCACTGGCCAGGGCATTTCAGCCTTAATGCATTATATTCAGCATGTTTTATCTGAGACCTCCAATCACAGACTGAAAATGCATTACATTATTGAAGTCCAGAAATCCCATCCACATTATCCCACACCATTTCTAGAACACATGCTAGCTGAAGGCATATCATGCTCAAAACACCTCAATGATCCTCTCCTTGAGTGTAGGTCTTACTGTTCAAAGAACTGCAATGATCTTATCATCTCTACAGCCAGATTGTACTATGGAGCTTCACTAGTTAGCCAGTGGAGATCCTCTTTATCCAGTGCTCTGCAATTTGCTCAGATGGCCCAAGAATTAGCAAAGGTATCTGGGGACCCTGAGCAACAGTATCTTGTTCTGCTACGTATTGCTTACCTGAAGGCTGATAATCAGGACTATTTCACTGCCCACCAACTTGCCAGTGAGGCACAGCAGCTTTCAGATGTTTCAGTGGATCCATATAATAGTGCACGTGCACTCCGCCTTCAAGCTCAATGCTCCAGATATCTGGGAAACTACCACCAGAGTCTGGAACAACTCCAAAGGGCCAGAGAGAATCTTGAGACTTGTGGAATGTCTGGAGGGGTTATTGATAGTTTTATTTCGCTTGACCAGGCTGAAATCCAGCTCCTAAGATCAGATTATGTTCAAGCCCAAAGTATCTACCACCATATCACTGGAACCACTTCTCCAGAACAAAATCATGATGCATATGCCACTGCATTCCTAAATTTGGCATATATTGGCATTCAAATTGGGTGGAGTACAGCAAATATATGAAAAAAAATAAACATAGTTTCAGCAATGTACAAGAGCATGCATCACCCAGATTTTGAACAATGCAAAATAGTTGAAGCATGTCTCAATCTCAGAGAGCATACATTCGACTTGGCACAGAGGAGATTTCAGGGAGGCTCTCACTGTCAGGATCCTGAGATCAGATCATTATCCTTGGAACATCTTGCCAACATCAAAGCCTGGTCAGCCAATGAAGGGCAGTTGAGATGGCCAGTGATATACTTGAGCTTTGCACATGAATCTAAAGGAAAACTTGCACTTCACAAGGCTCTCCTCTATTTTGGTGATGCATTCACAATCACTGGGGATGAAGAAACAGCATGTGTTCTCTACACAATCGCCCTAGAGGGATTCACACACATGGATGTGCATCGAAGTCGAGCAGAGTGCATACTCCGTCTTGGAGATCTTGCTCAAATGCATGGAGATTCCACTGCAGCCATGGTCCACTGGATAGCAGCCCGACCACTGTTTGAGAAGTCATCACAACTGAAGGTTATGACTGAAATTGACTCTAGGCTGGCCAGTGTTGAAAAAGCTCATGAACTGACAGAACTTGCCAAATTGGAGGCACCTGCCAGGGATCAAATCAGGTTGCTGCTTCCGAAGAATAACCTGTGTAAATAGCTCTACTCATCATCACAAAAAGTGACTAGCCATTCAACTATTACGGCAGAATTTTGTAGAATATTTTGAGTCTAATGCACTTGAGAGGTTCTCCTGCATGTATTTGCCCTGTCGAAACCGAAACCAATGTGCAAAATTATTTATATACCCTCTCTAGATCAATTGTTCAGGAGGGCTTGATTTTCGCTCCATCTGCTGAAAATTGGTCTGTGTGGCTGGGCCTGTGGGCGTAGATCGGGTTTGCAGGTCGTATGATTATTCATTAGAATATGGTGAATGCATTCTATAACTCTGAACTCAAGGAGAGGTGAAGGATTCTCATGAAAACCTCTGTGGAAGTGCCAATAGGCACACTCGTCGTTATAGGAGATATTCTTCACACACACGGGCTCCCCCACGGGCGTTAACAGCCATCTCGCATTCATTCTACTGCTCTAAATCATATCTTATCTCCTTTCTCTCTTGCACTCTGTATTATAGGTCAATCACCAGCCGATCCTCAATTTCAACAAGAGAGGCGTTCCTCGCTCCAAAAGCATTCCCACGTGACCGCGTACATGTTCGAAGCGCGTGCCTATATTCGCTGGTGGAAGGAAATCCAGGAACGGGGCTATTCATATCGTTTCCTATCTCTATCTCACACATTTCATCACTCCTTGCTCATCTCCACACAATATTTCAGATTATAATTTGACTACCATGTTTGTACAACAACCAACATGATGTTGTACTCGGAGCATAACCAGCTCGGAATGCGCTTGGGATCGAGGTGCCAGAGGCTTGGGCCACCTCTGGTACGTGTCTGACGGCGGCAGCACGCTCTCCCAATCCAGTCTCTGTGCATATCCCGGTTGGAGTGCTCAAGGGTATGATTAGCTGAGGATTGTTTTCCCCATGATGGTCACTTACCTACTGATCATTTGTAATTTTATTTTCCTCATGTAAGGGTTCTGGCGACGCAAAAGAACGCGTGACAGACACCCCGATCGTTTGTATAAATGCCTGACAATGGACATTGAGGGGCATTCCCTCTTGACTTCTCCCATTACCATCTCGTCTTCTGAGCCTGAGTCCGAGCATCCTCCTTCGAGTTACAAGTACGAGTGGTCGAGAGAACGACCTTATTTGAGCACGGGAGTGGATAGAAAGCTGAGTTATCAATTCCTCTTGTATTATTCCAAATCTACTGTACGCCTGCAGCCTAGGTTCCACAGCCGACTCTCTACCTCTGGTCTACGTACCGACCGACCCTCTCTTCTACACCCCATTTTCTACAGCAAGGCATGGCTGTACAGCATGGGCTGACAGTACTCTTCAGTTGAGCCCATGAAACAAAACATTCAATAGTATAGCCTTGCTCAAAATGGAACAATGACATGCCCAGGACATATTCCCCTACGTTCAGGTCACTTTGGATCCACAATTCCAATCTGAATTGCTCCTTCAAACAAGAAATTGTATAATTACGCAGATAACACTGCAGCACATTTTTGAGCAGGAATTTGTTGCACAATCAAGGACTTAACTGTTCTGAAATCTAAAAAAGATATCTATTCCCATGTTCAGAGCCATCTCATTGTGAATCTAGGCTCTCTGCATTTTTTTTCAGCAACTTTTGTTCAACTGTCAGATGGAATGCCATAATTTATACATGGATTGCTGATGTTTTCTTGGCTCTAGAGTGCAATATTGAATGCATTCTCCTGAAACAAGTTATGTAGTCCACAGCTAATATCCATAGGTATCGAGTGTGAGGGTATGGCTGAGCTCAGCACATGCAATCTGACACAATCAATCAATGACCGGTTACTTTTGGAGATGGCGAGTATATTATATTGTTGGTCCTGCGCATCCGACTAGTTAATTCATGTGCGATGCCTCGTTCGATTCGAGGTTGGGTCTTACATGTGTATCTTGAATGAACACACTTTTTGACCATCGACCAGCAGATGTGTTTTACATCATGCTGTGTTTTGCCTGCGGTCACGAGTACGAGACAAGCTGGAGATCCGTGAAGAAGTTAGAGACACTTGTGGGTGGTTCACTTAACCCGAGCCCAAGTCGTCCCTCGCTGATTCACATACCTTTCATTTTTTTTTCCCTGCAGGCTCACGACAATTCCGGACATTCTTGGGTTCAACAGGATTAACACAAGGAAACCTAGTGTGGATTGACCCGCACCCACGATTCGTGCTGTTGGCACACTGAATTCCTCGTTCGATTTGGGGCTAGGTCATTATTGAGGATCAATGTAAAGCTGGCACCTGTCGCATGCACAGCCGCCAGACCAAAAGGCAACATAATCAACAGCTACACTGCTGACTACCAACGGGCTATATATGCTGTAAGCCAGCAGGCTTACAATCAATCACTTTTTGCACGCAGTCTGACTACCTGTGTCATGTTTCCAAGTCTCCACACCTCGGGAATCAGACCGGCGTGCACATGGCGGCAGTGAACAGATTCAACATTGCCGCACCTTTCTTGGATTTTTCATTCCAGTCAGATAATATGCAGTTCGACTCAAATTAAAGCTAGGGCTACCACAAGCAGAAGGACCTAGTGCGGAATGGTCCGTACCCACAAGTCGTAAAGAGGTACCCTTTTACAAATTTCTGTGCGGTGTTATGTTCGAGTCGAGGCCAGGTCATACAGCTTGTGCAGCGATCTTGTCAGTGGTACGTAGCAACGGCTGAAATCGACGCTACCACTGTCGGTTCTGACGGTTTGGTTTTTGGTGTTCTGCGCATGCTTCCGACGAGACTCGATTATATCATGCTCATTTGATTTCTCTGATTACCGATCAAGATTGTCGAACATCTCTGTTCCGAACGCGGTCTGAGAAGCTAGTCCGGATACTCCCGACTTCAAGTCACTACAGTAATGCGGAGTGGTCCGTACCCACGCCTCGTGAAGAGGTACCAAATTGCAGGAGATAATTTGTGTGGGGGTATCTCGTCTGACTCGAGGCTAGGTCATGTTGGAGCATCTGCGGCGATCTTTGGTCATTGGTGCGTAGCAATGGCTCAAAATCGACGGTAAAAGCGTCAGTTGCGACGGTCTGGCTCTCAGGCTGGTGTGTATGGTTCCGCTAGACCCTCTATTGTGCTCTCGTTTGAGCCAGCAGCGATCTAAAGTATCCCGATTGAGTGCTACTTCACCTGGTTCAACTGCATAGAAAATAAGACCCTGTGTGAATTGGTCCGCACCCACGAGTCGTAGCGTGGAACAGTGAGGCTTGTGCGTGGAATCCCTCGTTCGACTCGAGGCTGGGTCATGTTCTTCAAGTGTTCACGTGCGTGGTCCTTTTTGGCGTTGCCTCCAGACGATTATCTGACGCTCTGGATGAAAAATCTCCCGCATTATCGGTCGGATCGAACATTTTCATCCGCCGCGTTCCTTACAAGCATGCACACAGATATAAGTATGGGCGAAATTTCAAATGAGCTGAATTTTGAGAATACTCGTTGTGCGTATGAATTTAGGTCGCAGGAGGGGCATATTACAGAACAACAGAAACGTATTTCGCTGGGGTCTTTCTCTGCGCCGTCGCATCTCATTCACCTCTGCTCACTTATTGCGCGGTTCGAAGTGAGTCAACTCAGTAATACACGCGGAGCTTGCAAACGGCTGATCGGCACTGGCCGGCATTGCTGATCGCCGTTGTTCAGTGCTCGCGGAACGTAAGACAGCGGCCACCAATGGATCCCAATGACCGCAGACAGTCGCATCGAATGTCCATTGGTCCTCAATGAGCCATGAAACTCTCCCGAAACAATGGAAGTTGCTGGAATCCACTGGATTCCCGACCATTGTGGACCATCGGTTCCCGCTGGAGTTCGCTGGATCCCTAGCCGATGTGAACCAGTGGTATCCACTGGAACTCGGTACCCTCAAAAGCCATTGTGGTCCAATGGATTACATTGGATAATCGTCGGTTAAACCATTTGGAATTCATGCAGTCATCAGTCGTAAAAAAGGTCACCAACGGGGGTCGAACACAGCAACGCATCAAAGTAGTCGACAAGCAACGCACCCCGTAACCAATGGACTAAACCGAATACCAGATGCTGGCCGCTAGATGTATTTGTGGCTAGATGCGGAGCTATCTTGTGGTGGTACAGGCCATTGAGCCCTTCATGATTAAATGAGGTTCGTAGAGCGCTCAACGGAGATTCATAATTGATATGAATGTTGGAACCATCGTGAAGGAATTCGCTAGTACACTGCACTGAACTCTAATCATCGCCCAATGCCTCTGCCCAAAATTCGTCTGTAAGGCCCAAATCCTTCTCGCGCACGCGTCTTTGAATTCGTTCAGCATAAAGCATCATCAGCGCGTGAATTAAAAAATCGTAGTTTGTGGCAGACATGTGGCGGAGTTGTGATTCAAAACCACTAAGCCAAGAGTTCAACTGCTCAGCAGTCTCTGTGTTGAACGCTCGCGTCTGGTGGGCGGTTCCATTCATGTCCATCTCGACACGAATGAGATCGGGCTGAGAGCCATTTGTGGGCTGTGGATTGCACCAGAGACGGCACAGCAAATCTGTCGCAAGGTGGCCGATATAGTGCCATGCATCGACGATGAATTTTGTTGATTGAAGCCAGGGGCTGCGGGGATCTTGGGTGACGATGTGGCGCAAGAGGCTGCACGCATCATCATATGCAATGAAACTAGGTTTTGCCTCGGGGTAGTCGGCCCAAATGCGATCGAGAATGGAGAGAACCTGAAGAATAATTTAGATCGACTCACGAAGACAAGAACCGCCTACCTGGCTTGAGCTTTCAGAGCGGTAACACTTCTCCCACCCGATTGGGTGGCCGCAAGCCCATTGGATCATTTGTAAGTACAAGCACACAGATAAGTATGTCGGAAATTTCAAATGAGTTGAATTTTGAGAATGTCTGTTGTGCATATGAATTTAGGTCCTAGGAGGGGCATATTACAGAACATACACGTACTTCGCTCTGCGCTGTCGCATCTCATTCACTTCTGCTCACTTATCGCGCGGTTCGAAGTGAGTCAACTTTGATGACTTGCTGACCTTCCGCCGAAAACTTATCCCCGAAATTTTGTTCTGACGGGTTTTGGAAATAAGAAGAAATATTTAACTCATCTTTGACCCATCTCAGATCCCCGCACCATATGCGAACTAAACACGAAGATTGAACATTGCGTTTGGACCGTGTGAACTTGAGTCACGCGTTACGGTCACCGCGTCACTCGTTCTGATCCTTTCCACCATCCTGCTTCGTCTTGCCATGATCCAGGGCTCAATTCCGCCGTCCTCCCCGCTCAATTCCCAGTCGAGCTCGAATCCCGACGTTAACCGAATCGGAGCACCCAGAGCTCTGAGCTCTTTGGACGGCGTCTCTGATCGCGCCGCGTCATCCTCACTGGCCCGCGCCGAGTGGTGTGGATGGTCTCACCAGACACTCTTTGGCCGATCACCGACTGGCGGGGTGACACATCGCCGTCGTCGACCTTCGCCAGCGCCGAGCCCTCCTCGCTAACACTCAACGCGTCCCAGTCTTTACCTATACTCGCACTCGCACCGGTGGCATCCTTCGCTGTCGCCGCAATCCCCGTCCCCGACACCCGCCACCGCGCAAGCACCGCCCTCACCCTCGCCTCCGTCAACACCGCCTTCGACCATATATTTGCAAACCACATCGCCCTCGCGCGCACGGCGCTCCAGATCTACAACACCCTGTCTACCTCCTCGGCCTCGGCGTTTGGGCGTTCCTGCAGGCCGTGTTGGGGTTCGAGAACGGGCTCATCGGCGAGGCGGCAAGGTTGCTGGCGCTGAATGCGGGGTCGAAGAAGGCTGTGACGGAGAGTAAGAAGGTGTCTGATAGCGGTGGAAAAGGACATGGCCGGGGATGGTTTGCGGCTGGGTTGGAGTATGAGATTTTGCAGGCGGATGCGATAACTTATGCGCTTTCGTGCGTATTCTTCGCCTCTTAATTTTATTCGCTTATTCGCTATATGATAACTCGCAGATAATCATATATAGGCTACTTCCAATGCATGTACTTGCTCAACGCCGCACATTCCAAATTGACGAAAGTCTATGAGACCGTTTTCCCCGCCCGGCTGGATGGGTACTTTTCCTCCTTCTCTACCACCAACTCTGCCTCGGCGTATCCCTGCCATGCTTCTGCGACTTCGAGCACGAAACCCGCCGCCCTCTCACACGCGCCTTCCCTCGCCTCTGCGTCCGCTTCCGCCGCCTTCTCGCGGGACGCCTCATCCCTAAGCGTCTCGACCATCTCTGACGACCCGCCCATTCCGGCGGCCCCACCGGACTCAGCAGCACCGGCGAGGTCGATGTTCGGGAGATGGGGCGGCGACGGCGTTGTTGTTGTTGACTCGATGCGGTCGCGTCCCTCCTTCGTATACTGATTGATGAATGGGTTTGCTTAGGTCGGCTGCGAGTAGCCCGATGGTATCTCTCTCTCCCATTTTTTTAGATTTATATTTCGCTCCGCTGAACCTCGCGCGCAGACGAAACCAACCACGCCCCAATCCGCCCAGCAAAGAAAAGGTCGAGCGCGAAAGACCGGCCGAGGGCCCGGTGGAGGAGACAATTGTGTCGTGGACGGTTGGTGCGCCTTTCTGTTTCGCTCCATTCTCCTTCTCTTTTCGTTGGCGTTGGCATCTGGGCGGTTTCTATGTTGCTCTTTCCTGTTCGTGTTCTTTAGGTTTTTGCTGCAGTTCGCAGATGTCGTCCTGCGCGAGGATGTGATGCGCTCGCTGGTCATCTTGCCGATTGCTGACTGCGTATTGCTTCCTTTGGCTCCTGGGGGCGTGCACGGCGATGCGCATGGCGCGCCATTGCGGATGCCCGTGCCTTGACCGTTTTCTCCCCGCTTATCTTGTTCATGCTTCTACGGGTTTGGCTGGTGGTTGGCTGCGTTACCCATCGTGCCTTCCCGTCGACCAGTACTGATGTGATGCGCCAGCCCACTTGCCTGAATCTCCGGCTTCGTCTTTGGTTGGGCTTTGGCTGTTTAAATGTTCCTTTACTGCTCAATTTTTGGTCTTCTTTTTGGTCCATGCCGGTGTGCATGGGAACACACGGCCTCCCCGTATGCAATCATTTGCCTTTTATTTTTCTTTTGTCTTTGCGTTAGCAAGTCTTCGTTTCTTTTGCTGCATCTCTTTTTCGTGCGGAACTTGACTGCGTTCGCGGTGCGTTTGGAGATGGTTTGGTACATTCGGACTTGGTTCCATGCGTTGGACTCCGACCTGGGCGTTCCTGCGCGGACTTCCTGTTGCTTGCTCCCTGTCCCTCCCGAACGCGTGTTATCGCTCTGACACGACGCCCCATCATATGTCGGAGGTTTTCCGACCTTTTCTCTCTCTTTCATTCATTAGTTCCTTGGGCTGGTTGGTCGTTGGCCGAGTGGCCCATTGTGCCGCACGGCCATGACTCTCGATCTTCAACGCCCGCCCGCCCGCCCGCCCGCCTTGACCTTCGTCTTCGACTGGCGCTATCGATGTCGATCGGGGCGACGCACGAGCGGAGACCGCCGTTTGCTTGTGCTTTTTTGTTTGCATCTCCTTCCTTCCCGTGCGCTCGGACATCGTCGTGTTCCGTTAATCTTTGTCCTAGATATCTACACGCCATCGCCGTGCTATGCAGGTGTACCCGCAGCTCGCGGGGAGGAGTGCTACGGAGGATATGATAAGATAGATGGCCTTTAAGAGACCAATTCGGAGTATCTTTCCTGGATCGTCCCCCACTCGGTACATTGTCACCGTTACCTGCTTGATTTGCTATGTGACCTTTGTGCCTGTAAATTGTACAAAAAATTATAAGCTTGGTCTGCTTCCCCAGAGATCGACTCCCGAGCAAATCGACAAAAGCCTCCATCCTGCAGCGCTGCACATCCATGGCTTTGAGTTGGCCGTAATCGTTGGCGGCTGCAGCCTGTCGATATTCAGGGGATTCAATTCGGCGGATCTTCCCAATTACTCGCCGTACTGCTAGGCACTGCAGCCGACCCTTTATCGATTCTTAGCTCGTTCCGGCACCAGTTCACATGACACCGCTGCAACTCTCGCATATTGCTTTCTTGTCCACGGCGAGGATCCATGACAACCAGTAGAGGTTATGCCGACAGTTCCCTGGAGATGCGGGACTCCGTCCAAGTCTTTGGTGAGGTTTTGCTATCTCTGGAGCCGTTTCGGCTCCCTCCGCCTGGTGGGAAAAAAATCAAACGATCTGTGCTGAAGCACCACCATGATGGAAGTTATCGACAAACAAACTGAAGTTGGGACTCATACAATGGACCAATCTGCTGAACATGATTGTTGTAGTTGAGGGCCCATTTGCTGATTCACTGCATTCCCGGCCCTGCAGTCGCAGTCTATCCTCGACCGAGCTCGGAATACCTTGCATCACCTCTGACTTCCGCCGTAGTCAGGGGTCATATCATGCTGTCACACTGTCGGTAGTCAGACTGTGATTACATCTGCCTACCTGGGTGTACGCCACTGCCCGACTTTTGTTTGTTGGCGTCTCATTTCTTCTGCAGCAATTATTGAAAAACTGTACAGATTCTACCTGTGACTACATCCGCTCAACCTACGACTACATACTTAGTCGCAGGTAACTAGACTTAGTTGCAGGTACGCTAACATGGCCTCAGGAATAGTGAGATTGCGGCCCGTAGTCAGACTTTCCGACCACATGGCCGGGAACACAGTGATCCCACGGTGCAACTCCCGCGCATGCGAAGGCATCAACACAGCTATGCCTCACGTGTGCTGCAAACACAGGACTCTGCCCAAGGCTTCGCAGATGTTTTCATCCCCTCTGGACTCCTTCCCTCCAGTGGAAAAAAGTCAATCACTCTGTGCTGAAGCACAAGGTAGAAGTGATCAACTGAAGAGCTGAACTCAGAACTTATATAATGAACCAATCTGTTGAACATGATTGTTGTAGTTAAGGCCCCATCTGCTGATCAGTAGCACAATACTAATCTGTTCAATGCAGTCCCACAGTACACCTTCCGCGCATGGGAGGGCATTAATACAGCTACGGAAATGCTTATAAGCTGGGCGCATGTATCTAATCCCACCCTTTCATGATGCCGCGCCAACCCACTATCACTGAAACCCGGCTCACAAACCTTGCCGATTGTTTGGCTCCTGCCATAGAAGTACTCAATGAGCTGAATGATGCTTTTTCTCCACCATTTATTCAACCAATCTCAGACACTCTTGGATCCTTGCTCAAGCTCATTCAGGTATTGGAGGCCCTCAAAAATACCTTGCAACTCACCAAATATTTCAGAGTGTGAGGCAAAATAAAAAGGAATGTGCTAAACTGTTGGAGGATATTCATCAAGTGCTCTATGCCATTATTGATCTTCACATAAAGTCTGAAACTTCAGGGTCCCTATCACCTGCAATGACAGACCAAGTTGGAAAATTCATGAAGTTGACATTCAATCTATAACCATTATTTGCTTTGACAAATTTCTTTTCAGGACACTTCGCAAAATATCCACATATATTGAAGTACAGCAAGATAAGAACAAATTGAAGCAGCTTTTCCATAACATTGAGACAAATAACCTGGTAAAAGGCTGCTATGCAGAGTTGAATGAAGCAAAGAACATCTTTGTGGCAGGACAAATTGTTTTGTTCTTTGTTAAGGGGCTAACATATAACTTTAGGTTAGCACTGGTGGTCTACTTTTCAAAGACACCAGGGAGATGGAAAAAGCTGCTGAAATCAAGCACAAGGAGTTGCTTGAATTAATTTCAACCATGTCCGAAGCTGACACAACTACAAATGGGTCCTCGGTATGCAACCAGAATAGGTTCACAGAATTGACTAACTGTACACAGGTCTATTTGGAAGCCAATGACTTGAGAAATAGGTGGGAGAATTTTCATAATCAATTCCTCTACTTATTTCTTGAAGTTCAAATTCATTTTCATTACTCCCTGCCAAGCCCAAGATCTTTCATGGACGTGAAACAGAGTTGGAGATCATCATAAGGTTGCTCAGTCAAGAAGCACCCCGGATGGCCATTCTTGGAGGAGGTGGAATGGGTAAAACCAGCCTTGCTAAAGCAGTCCTCCATCATCCAGACACTTTCACTAGATTTGAACAAAGATTCTTTGTCAGCGCAGAACCAGCCACAACTAGCATTGAACTGGCAGCTCTAATTGGACTACACGTGGGCCTGAATCCTGGCCAAGATCTCACAAGACCTGTTGTCCAATATTTCTCTGGACAGTCATCTTGTTTATTGGTGCTGGATAATCTAGAAACAGTCTGGGAACCAACTCAGTCGAGAGGGGAAGTTGAGGAATTCCTATCATTCCTCTCAGAGGTCAAACATCTTGGATTGCTAGTATGTGTCTAGCTGGTTTCAATTCAGCTTTCTGATATATTGCAGATAACCATGCGAGGTGCAGAAAGGCCTGCCAGGGTTAAATGGACACATCCATTTTTATTGCCTTTGCAGCCTCTTTCTGACAGTGCTGCACAACAAACATTTATAGACATCACAGATAATTCCTATTCAATTGAAAGCTTCAGCCAGCTCCTGAGCTTCACAGACAATATGCCTCTGGCTGTAGATCTCCTTGCTCACTTGGTTGACTATGAGGGCCTGGAGAATGTCTTGGCCCGATGGGAAACAGAGAAAACATCCATGCTCTCCGTAGGATATGACCAGAAGTCAAATTTAAATGCTTCCATCAACCTCTCTCTTTCAAGTCCACGGATCTCATCTGCAAACAAGGAATTATTGAGTCTCCTCTCAATACTGCCCAATGGTTTATCAGATGCTGAGCTAATCCAAAGCAAATTTCCTATTGCAAATATTCTGAGCTGCAAAGCGGTCTTATTGGCAACTTCTTTGGCATATCAGAATAGGAACAAAAGGCTCATGACATTGATGCCTGTGAGGGAGCATATCCAGCAGTTCTTGCCTCCATCCCCATTTCTAATACACTCCCTCCGAGAGCACTTCCATGGACTTTTGAAGCTATACCAGAAATACAATGACAGCCAGCTCAAGCCTGTCATGAGCCAAATCACTGCAAATCTTGCAAATTTACAAGAAGTCTTTCAACGTGATTTGGTTACTGGTAGCTCAAATCTCCCAGTCACAATATACTGTAGTCTATCTCTGAACTCCTTCTCTCGAGTCACTGGCCAGGGCTTATCGGCCTTAATGCATCATGTTCAGCATGTTTTATCTGACACCTCAGATGACAGACTGAAAATGTATTTCATTATTGAGGTTCTCAAATCCACACAACATTATTCACCATCATTCATAGACGAGATGCTAGCTCAAGGTATATCATATCTGAAACACCTCAATGATCCTCTCCTTGAGTGTAGGTCTTCTTGTTCAATGAACTGCAGTGGTCTTATCATCTCTATAGCCAGATTTTACCTTAGAGCTTCACTAGTGAGCCAGAGGAGATCCTCTTTATCCCGTGCTCTACAATTTGCTCAGATGGCCCAAGAATTGGCAAAAGTATCTGGGGACACTGAGCAACAGTATCTTGCTTTGCTTCGTATTGCTTACCTGAAGGTTGACAATCGGGACTATTCCACTGGCCACCAACTTGCCAGCAAGGCACAGCAGCTTTCAGATATTTCAGTGGATCTGTATAATAGTGCACGTGCACTCTGCCTTCAAGCTCAATGTTCCATACATCTTGGAAATTACCACCAGAGTCTAGAACAACTCCATAGGGCCAGAGAGAATCTTGAGATTTGTGGCATGTCTGGAGGGTTTATTGATAGTTGCATTTCCCTTGACCAAGCTGAGATCCAGCTCTTAAGATCAGATTATGTTCAAGCCCAAAGCATCTACCACCATATCACTGGAACAACTTCTCCTGACCAAAATCATCAGACATATGCTACTGCCTTTCTAAATCTGGCATATATTGGCATCCACACTGGGTGGGATACAGAAAATATATCCAAAAAAATAGAAATAGCTGCAGCAATGTACAAGAGCATGCATCACCTAAATCTTGAACAATGCAAAATAGTTGAAGCATGTCTCAATCTCAGAGAGCAGACATTCGACTTGGCACAGAGGGGATTTCAGGGGGGCTCTCACTGTCAATATCCTGAGCTCAGATCATTATCCTTGGAACATCTTGCCAACATCAAAGCCTGGCCAGCCAATGACAGGCAGTTGAGATGGCCAGTGATATACTTGAGCTTTGCACATGTATGGAAAGAAAAACTTGCACTTCACAAGGCTCTCCTTTATTTTGGTGATGTATTCACAATCACTGGGGATGAAAAAACAGCATGTGTTCTCTACACAATTGCACTGGAGGGATTCACACACATGGATGTGCATCGAAGTCGAGCAGAGTGTATGCTCCGTCTTGGAGATCTTGGCCAAAAGCGTGGAGATTCTGCTGCAGCCATGGTCCACTGGATAGCAGCCCGACCACTGTTTGAGAAGTCATCACAAGTGAAGGTTATGGCTGAAATTGACTCTAGGCTGGCCAGTGTTGAAAAAGCTCATGAACTGACAGAACTTGCCAAATTGGAGGCCCCTGCCAGGGATCAAATCAGGTTGCTGCTTCCGAAGAATAACCTGTGTAAATAGCTCTACTCATCATCACAAAAAGTGACTAGCCATTCAACTATTACGGCAGAATTTTGTAGAATATTTTGAGTCTAATGCACTTGAGAGGTTCTCCTGCATGTATTTGCCCTGTCGAAACCGAAACCAATGTACAAAATTACTTATATACCCTCTCTAGATCAATTGTTCAGGAGGGCTTGATTTTCGCTCCATCTGCTGAAAATTGGTCTGTGTGGCTGGGCCTGTGGGCGTAGATCGGGTTTGCAGGTCGTATGATTATTCATTAGAATATGGTGAATGCATTCAATGACTCTGAACTCAAGGAGAGGTGAAGGATTCTCATGAAAACCCCATTTTCTACAGCAAGGCATGGCTGTACAGCATGGGCTGACAGTACTCTTCAGTTGAGCCCATGAAACAAAACATTCAATAGTATAGCCTTGCTCAAAATGGAACAATGACATGCCCAGGACATATTCCCCTACGTTAAGGTCACTTTGGATCCACAATTCCAATCTGAATTGCTCCTTCAAACAAGAAATTGTATAATTACGCAGATAACACTGCAGCACATTTTTGAGCAGGAATTTGTTGCACAATCAAGGACTTACTTGGGTGGTGAAGGGTCGTTGCTGCATGTGGCGGTTACGAATACTCAGGTTGTTTATCCACCTGTAAAAGTTCTAACAAGCACTAATGACTGATTGTGTGTAAGCAAAACAATCTTATCATTACACTCCAATGGTGAATGCCGGGGAGACATCACAATTGTCTTGGATTGCATCAGAATTGGCATTCTGAACTCTTGCATTTGCAGCCAGCTTCCTTATCTCTCATCCTCGCACAGGCCGATTTTACAACCACAACTAAACACCAACAATATCTAAATCAACTTATGTGCCATTAGGACAAAGGCACGCAGCCATTGAGCATCATGATTCGCTATGGTCTGCCTGAGGCCTCCAGATGTTGTTCAAAGCGGGTCAAGTATAATAAATCTGAGAAGAATGAGAATCGATCCCAACACAATTCAACGTGCCGTTGCTTACCGTTATTCACCCTATGGTCGATCCGCCCTGTCACTGAACCATACCTCGAATCGGACACCACGCCGCTCCACAACGCATCCCATGGTACCCAGTGACCAGTATACGTCTACATTGATATCTTGGCGTACTGGCCCCCGGTGCCAACCTGTGTGATCGAAAAACATCTGGAACAATAGGGAATCGAAAGAGTTGCATTGTTCAGATGGGCAAATCAAGCAGCTAACACATTGAACGGAAACAGGTGCAGCATCACTGTATTCGTGAAAGGACAAAATTTGTACCCCTTTTTTATGCACATGTTTCTTCATAAAGTTGAAATCCGCTTGGCCCCGTTGCAAGATACCCAGTGGCTCATATTTATGGGACACCATGGTTTGGGCGTCAAATATCAGAGCCGAATAAGCTGTAAACAAGTCTTTCCCACACATCCACGAGAATTTTACGAAATACTCTTTCATGAGGCTCCCCGTAGCATCGGTACACGGCCGTCACGGCCGCCGAATGACCGGCGGTAAAGCACTGTGTAGGAGACTCCGCATGTAATGCGTTCAGAGTCGACGCCCACCTGAGAGCTTGGATAGAGACAGGCAACAGAATGTACATTACGCACCTTTCGATAAGTCGTAACGACTTTTATCTCTGCAGGTCTGCATACAGCAGCCTGTAGCGCCTTCGAAAGGCAATTCGGACGCAGGACAGACTGTGTAGGAGGATAATGACGGCTGAGGAAGCAAGCTTTCAGGGGCCACGGGAGCACAAGGGTAGGACGAACAAAGTAGGGCAAAAAATGGGATGCGAACACAATACAACTTGGTTATAAGAGAATAAATCGACAAGCGATGGGGTAAATGCAATAAATGTTGCCGCGAGAATAGGCTGGACTTTCATGGAGGCAGGAGCGGATGAAGAGTGTCAGGAAGCATTCAGGAAATATGCATCAATGTCCGATCGATATTTCAATGTCTGAAATACTGAGTGAGGTCGGGGCGGACCAGTTACAGACACCTTCGGTGAACAATATAATCACGAAGAGGCACCTAAAGAAGAGTACAAAAATTCAGAGCATAGCCGATGAACATCCCTATGTGAGGGCTGCTTGAACAGTGACAGAATCTCTCTCTTTATAAAATTATCCATGTCTGTCCAAAGCTTTTTAATGTCCGCTTTTGAGAGATCAGGCCCGAGGCTTTGGAAGCGCTGGGTCCAGATCTTTGGAAGCGCTCAATAAACGGCGCTTCCGCGGGGCTTTTGGCCCCATGATCAAGTTTAAGCGCGTGCGCGCCTATAAAAGTGTACACAAACCCAAACTCCGCTTTCCACTCACCGTTGAAGTTTCCAAAGTGCTAATTCAAGCGCCAAACTAGCACAAGTGACTTGAATTTACTTGCAACTTCATCAATTCTGACTCTGTCCGAAGCTTCTAAGCTCCGACACTTTATTTGATGCCATCTTGACATTTCATCCACTCCCACCCCAGATGGCACTGGGCAGATCCATTCCTTACGGAATCTTTAGCGCCGAGCCTCCCGGCCATATCGGGTTGCATGCTGCCATTTCGCTCAATCACCCTCCATCACTTCTCTGCCAAAGACGCTCACTATTCTCTATACATTCTCCGGAATGCTCCAAGTTGCATACAAAATCAACTGGACTCAATTCAACACAACTCGGTCAAAATTTCAAGCCTTCTCAGATTGACAAGTAAAATCCAAATATTTTTGCATTGTTAAAAGGGGATGGGAGGCCGCGAAGCGGCCGACCAGCCTCTTGTATTATTTACAAATGTCAACTGACCGCTAGAAATGTTATATGCATCGGGGGCCGCGCCAAGTGGCCGCTTCGCCTTCGCGGTCCAAAACACGGACGATGTTCAAAGTGGCTTCTGCTTGACCACTGTTCGAGGGCTAACTTACCTACTGTTCCTTTAGATTTGGAGATAAAGGGTGTACTGAGCGAGTCGTTCCATGCCATCAAGATACTTGATACAATTTGGTCGTGTTATGTCCCCCATTTCACCCGCATACTCACACGTGACTGGGGAATGGCCCATTGTGCTCACAATCAAAGATACGAAAACAGGCTCGATCCATTGAAAAAAAAAGTGCAAAAGAGGTCAGAACAGTATTCCCGAACACTGCATCATGATATCAACAAGCGATCTAGATGTACTTCGGGATGAAAGGGACCGTGATGGTTACGAATGAGCCGTTCAACAACAATAAAGGTGTGCAAGTCACGCAGTATCGGACTAGAGCTCAAGAGGACTGTTCTATCACACAAATTTAAGCACAGAGTGGGCGAGTTGCGCTGGGAGAAATCTGTGACATAAGCATTTCTCACACAGCCACTATTTTCATTAGATTCTGTTACTGATATAACGGCAAAATGCGGCCCGGATCTAATGAATTCGTTAATATGATCACAAAAATGTGATGAAGCTTAATTGTCATTGGACTGGAAAAGTGCGGACAGTGAGTAGGGCGATCGGCAAAATGACCCTGATGAAATATTAAGAACGACTACATAAATTATTCGTACACTGTTCTGAAATCTAAAAAAGATATCTATTCCCATGTTCAGAGCCATCTCATTGTGAATCTAGGCTCTCTGCATTTTTTTCAGCAAGTTTTGTTCAACTGTCAGATGGAATGCCATAATTTATACATGGATTGCTGATGTTTTCTTGGCTCTGGAGTGCAATATTGAATGCATTCTCCTGAAACAAGTTATGTAGTCCACAGCTAATATCCATAGGTATAGGGTGTGAGGGTATGGCTGAGCTCAGCACATGCAATCTGACACAATCAATCAATGACTGGTTACTTTTGGTGATGGCGAGTATATTATATTGTTGGTCCTGCGCATCCGGCTAGTTAATTCATGTGCGATGCCTCGTTCGATTCGAGGTTGGGTCTTACATGCGTATCTTGAATGAACACACTTTTTGACCATCGACCAGCAGATGTGTTTTACATCATGCTGTGTTTTGCCTGTGGTGATGAGTACAAGACAAGCTGGAGATCCGTGAAGAAGTTAGAGGCACTTGTGGGTGGTTCGCTTAACCCGAGCCCAAGTCGTCCCTCGCTGATTCACATACCTTTCATCTTTTTTTCCCTGCAGGCTCATGACAATTCCGGACATTCTTAGGTTCAACAGGATTAACACAAGGAAACCTAGTGTGGATTGACCCGCACCCACGATTCGTGCTGTTGGCACACTGAATTCCTCGTTCGATTTGGGGCTAGGTCATTATTGAGGATCAATGTAAAGCTGGCACCTGTCGCATGCACAGCCACCAGACCAAAAAGCAACATAATCAACAGCTACACTGCTGACTACCAACGGGCTATATATGCTGTAAGACAGCAGGCTTACAATCAATCACTTTTTGCACGCAGTCTGACTACCGGTGTCATGTTTTCAAGTCTCCACGCCTCAGGAATCAGACCGGCGTGCACATGGCGGCAGTGAACAGATTCAACATTGCCGCACCTTTCTTGGATTTTTCATTCCAGTCAGATAATATGCAGTTTGACTCAAATTAAAGCTAGGGCTACCACAAGCAGAAGGACCTAGTGCGGAATGGTCTGTACCCACAAGTTGTAAAGAGGTACCCATTTACAAATTTCTGTGCAGTGTTACGTTCGAGTCGAGGCCAGGTCATACAGCCTGTGCAGCAATCTTCTTGTCAGTGGTACGTAGCAATGGCTGAAATCAACGCTACAACTGTCGGTTCTGATGGTCTGGTTTTTGGTGTTCTGCGCATGCTTCCGATGGGACTCGGTTATATCATGCTCATTTGATTTCTCTGATTACCGATCAAGATTGTCGAACATCTCTGTTCCGAACGCGGTCCGAGAAGCTAGTCTGCATACTCCCAACTTCAAGTCACTACACTAATGCGGAGTGGTCCGTACCCACGGCTCGTGAAGAGGTACCAAGTGAGCCGTAGCTGTAGGATTTAGGATAATCACCTGGTTGCAGTCACCCTCAATGGTTGTCTATTTCACTGGATGCAACCAGGTATCTGGCTAGGTGCAACTTTGGCTTCTTTCCACCAACAATGGATCTGTTCGGCATGCCAGGCATGTATAAACAATGATAAATCCATTGTATAATGGCTGTCAATGTCAATCAACTACTGGATAGTTTCGGGAGATGCCTCAGATTTGATGGTAGTTGTCACTATTTGGATTAGATCATTTCTCGGCCATTCCCATGCCTTTGATGGTTTCACACAATGCCTGAAATGTGATGTTGCCTTTATTTGGCTAGAATTGATGATTCCGGCCATTGCCATACCTTTCATATGGCTCAAAATCGATGGTCAAACCGTCAGATGCGATGGTCTGGCTCTCAGGCTGGTGTATATGCTTCCGCTCGACGCTCTATTGGGCTTTTGTTTGCACCAGCAGGGACGAATATCATGTCGATCAAGTGATAGTTTACCTGGTTCAACTGCATAAAGAATAGGACCCAGTGCGGAGTGGTCTGCACCCACGAGTCGTAGCGTGGGACAGTGAGGCTTCTATGTGGGATCCCTCGTTCGACTCGAGGCTGGGTCATGCTTTGGCCATCTCGGCGTTCGTTTTTTTAGGTGCCCAACAACAATTGGGACTCAATAAAGGACTTCCTTGCATCAAGATGAGCGTATTGGTTCGTCGTCGTGCGCGTCACTTCCCAGCAAGCAGATTTGAAGCAGACCAAATCAGCGTAGCTGCGACTGATGCGTCCCAGTGCGTCCTATACCTCCAAGTGAGATGAGTTGAATTTTGAGAATGTCTGTTGCACATAAATTTCGATCGGAAGTATGAGGATAATGTTCCCAAAAAATAATTGCGCTGAGCCGGGATGGTCTCCTCGCCGTCACATCTCATGCAATTCTGCAGGCTTATTGGGTTCGAGTTGAGTGAACTTTGATAGCTTGCTGACTTCCCGCCGAAATTTGGCTGAAATTTTACCCCTGAAATTTTTTTCTACCTGGAAAGTAGCAATAATGCATTATGGTAGGTATATATCTATAGCTGTGTTACAATACAGTCAAACATTGGCTGGGTGGCCAGAGTGACCATAATGCAATGTGGCCATGGTAATGTTTGGTAAATTAAATATAAGTAGCACACAGTGGGATTTGAACCCAAAAAGCATTGCATGATGGCATCAAAGCCAGAGTGAAGGAAGAGATACCACTGTACTAACCAAGATATATTTGGCAACAAAGCTGATCTGACCATACTAGGTGTGGTACAGGTGATGGAATCAGCCTTGTGGAAGGGCTATAGTGGTTAGGAGGTTAGGGTGGTTAAGGGTTAGGGGTTAGGTATCGGTGTCCTCTTTGGACAAAAATAATCGGGTTTACCACATCTGATGCGCCATGTTTTGGCATGTGATCCCACTTGATCTCGTCGATGATCATCATGAATCATCAGAATCATTGCTCCAAACCCATGCTTCTTGACGCGAAAATCCTTGTTCTTGCGCCCGAAAATATACTGCGAGACATCTGAAAGCACAATGCATTTCATCAATCCAATCTGCAGCATACCTGGCGAAAACAAAAGTGTTCTTGACGAAAACGACAGTGTCTTGCCCCCAACACAAAGTTACTACAAACTGCTTTTTTGATTTCGTTTATGTTTCTTAGAATCTCGCTGGCAAGGACTTGGTTTCGTCTTGGGACAGCTGGCTTTCGCTTTTGTGTTTGCTGGATCTCGCAGTCAGCTGAATATTTTCGGGAATCACAGTCCTGTTTTCGCCTTGCTGAATTTTGATCTCGTGGGGCCGTATTGCATATTCGTCTCCAGCGCCCCTGGTCTTTTTGCCAATTTCATTGCTTGTGCTCATCAAGGAGCGATCACTGAGGCACCCACGTGGACCCAAGCCGTTTCATCTTGTCTTTCTTTCTACGTCCATCTCCTTTTACTCTGCATCTCATGGCAAGCCCCTCTCGCGGCCCGTGCGGCATGTGCCCCTAACCAAGAATGTGTCGTCTATGCTGTGAGCTGTTTGCATTTACTGCTTTTTGCATGGCCAACGTACTGAAATACTCTCCAGCCAGGGCTTCAGACCGGAACAAATTGTCTTTGCGGCCATGCGGCTCTCGCGCATGCAATACTTCCCCCGCCCAGACTCGACCCTCGGGGGCCCTGTGCCGCCACCGGGTGTCCGGAGTTCCAAGCCGTGAGTGTCGAGAGTCCACTGTATGATGTTGTTCCTTATAGAACGGTCTTTTTCGCAGCGGGTTTTCCAAGCTGTGGACGCTCCCCGGACTCCATGCGAATATCCTGGGTGCGGGCGCCCTTACATCTCCCATGGTCCTCCCAACTCCATGCCTGGGGCAACTCCTGTCCCTTCTTCGGAGCCTCGTCCTCCCGCTGCCTCGGGGTACGTGCTTGACTTCATGGTTCTTGACAGCACGATCAACCCATCCAGAATGGCTATGGTTCCCAGCCGAGCCCCATCTGCCCAAGGTGTCTGGGGTATCCCCCCGGCTGCCAGTACCAACGAGCGCCGCAGGACTCATGCTGCTCATGCGTCGATGTGGGGCACTGCTACTGGAACCTCTCGTCCTCGCGGCCAGCACCGTCAATTCCAAAACAACAAGCGTGTCTCTGCGGCAGCGCCTGCCGCCGACGTTGTGATATCGATTCCATTTGCGATCTATCCATTCCCTGTACGCTACTCAGAAACCCCATTTCGTGACAAACTGATGCCGTGAGCAGATGAGCCGTAGTTCCCACTACGAACAGGAGCTCTTGTACCCCGAGTTGTACCCTCGGGCCACCGATTGCCGCGTATTCGATCCCTCCGAACTTTATCTTGCAGCAGATGCCAGCAACTTAACTTTCGAGTTCACAACTTCCATCCCAGCTCCTACAGGTACCGCCGATATCTCGACAGCTGAGCCCTTTTTCTATGTGGAACTTGATGCCAAAATTCACGCTCATGCACTTGAAAAGCAACTTTCTTTCCCGCCCAATCCAAGCCCCTCTCGCACATCGGCAGCGGGGAGTGGAGCTGCGCAGCATGCACACGCATTTATGGCTATGGACTGGGTTCTTGTCCAGCTCGGAGCGAAGCCTCGTTCTCCCGACGCTGGCCGCCTCATTTCGCGCTCTAGCATTGCGTACCACGGCTTTACTGTCAGCAACTTCAAGAAACTCGCTTCGTTTCCCAATCCCATCCTCACCACCGGCAATTATCATTTGATCGGTATGTTTCCGTTTCATCGTTTCGAGCTGGTCTGACTTCCCTTCGAAGCACCGAAATATGGCCCGCTCGGAGGAATTCCGAAGGGAATGCTCACTCCCCACCGTTGCTTCCCACTCCGCTTTATCCAGCCGCTTATCGCGATCTCTGATCCTGTCCAATGCTACGCTGATTGCACAGTTGTTGAGCAACGCCGCCATCGTCCGCCAACCTCACAAAGATCTGAGCGTAGCGTCGAAGACAGTCTCTTCGAAAGCGATGTGAGTTCTTGCTGGCGTCTTGAATCCTCCTGACCTTTACAGTCTGATCGGGACCAGGAGGATCATGACATGGAACTTGCTCTCGCCCTTTCTTTGCGCGAGAGCCAGCCGGGCCCGCAGTCGGACGCAGGTGCGGGTCCTTCTCGCCGGCCCTTGGTATGTGTACACTAGTTTACCTTCTCCATATCTGACATGCATACATATCAGCCACAACCACCCGCTATTCGACCGCGCTCTGGTGACTTCTCGGTACGTAATTCTTGATGCGCCTTTCTGAATAGATCTCATGTTTCGTGTCTTTAGCCTCCCCGCCGCTCCACTCGGCGGCGTCTCGACTCCCCCGTTCCTATTGACCTGACACGGAGTCCATCCCCTGTAAGATTTGATTCTCCTAGAGTGCACCGATCTCCGATCTCATTCGCCAACAGGCAGAGATATATAGGCCGGCATTCCGCAGTGTGATCGCATGGGCGAATGCACTCCGGCCAGTCCTCTCTTCTGCTCCTTCTCATCTCAGTGCACCGACCACAGAAGCCGCTGTCACCACCCTTCTTGCGCTCTTCGAGTCATTCTATGGTGGTGATCCGCTGCCTGAGCAGGGCCCAGTTTCCATAGTGCCCTCTGGGCCGTTCGAACTTTTGACGACAAGCAGGCCCCAGTGGATGTGGTGCGTAACTCTCAGCCCGAACCCCGAACACAGGCTTACCATCGGTATTCAGCGGAGGCTCAGTCGGTGGCGGCGTTTTCAAGAATACCATGACTGAGCTCATGAATTGTGTTTTTGCCGACCAGACGATCTGGAAGGCGGTCGATAGCGGATACGTCATTGATATCACCCCAGCAGGCATCATCCCTGATCCATCCCGTCTTCGTCGTCTTCGGGCATATGGTTATGCCTGCATGCTCTACATTCTGCGTGAGCATTCTCTTCCAGTGCCCATGTCCACGCTCTTCGCATACGCCCTCTTGCAAGCGAATGGTGATGTCTTGGTCCTCGATGATGCCAACTACCTTCGAGCCGCAGCTCCCGGAGAGACTCGACTGTTGGACGGGTGGCCCATAGACCCTGCTGCCTTCATCGAGCGCAAGGACGATCCCATCCTCAAAGAGCTTACGCTGGAACATTTCAATAAACTCGTGTGTCGTTCTTGCTTATCAAATGATGCCCTATCTCATTGGTTGCGCATAGCCCGAGGTCTTGGGCAGCCTATCCCCTGAGACATTGAAGGGTTATCGTGGGCTTGTATACCGCCAAGTCCTCTTTGGCTCAACCCTGCCATTTGCGCAGTCTGGGGATATTAGCGCATTTTGCGAAGGATTCAATGGCCATGTCGGCACGTCTTCTACAAAGACCTTGCGTGATGTCCGTATATCTTGTTCTGCTGAGAGTGGCCATTTGCTGAGATTTTGTCAGACATTCGGCTGCTCCCTCAAGCCGCTGATCCTAGCCATGTCTGGTCGCCGTCTCAAATCGCCCGACGACCTCATCGCCCGACTGAAATTCAAGTCGGCCGGGGTTGCAGATCTTTTCCAGGCCGAAGAGCTTTACAAGGCAGCGCTGATTCGGTACCTCCGGGGCAAAGGCATCGTTCACCATGCGCTGCTGCCGGAGGCTAGTCTTACTGACACCGAGCGTGCTGTGGCCCCCGATGATCCTTGTGCTAGATCGCTCATGTTCTTACTGACAGTTACTGGAACTATTCAGCTGCCCAAGGACGAAGGGATGGTTGAGGTATGCTATTTCACTATTTCGTTCACGTAACTAATACTAATATTTTTACAGGTTAACTTTGTCGAACGATTTCATGATCAGGCAGCATCTGACCGCGGGGACCCGAACAGCTACCCCGAGGACTGGCTTGATGTACACCGCCCTTTAACGAGCTGAATTGCACTCACGTACTCGTAGCATGCTTGTCTGGTTAAACCTCACACCTGTTTCAATGGTGTCGACTGTCCTTTGCTTGGTGCTATGACACTGCTGGGGCAGCCCTTGCCCGATGACGACACCTCCACCGATTTCGACATATATCAGTACACGATGTACCGTCCAATTGGGACCCGCTTCTCCGAATTCGGCGGCCTGGTGGGTCGATCTTGTTCGCCTTTTCCAGCCCTGCATAATTTGAATACTCTTTCTAGTCCTGAAATATTTATGCCTGAAATACGAAAACCATGGCCACAGCTCCAAACTCTGTCTTTCCTCTTAGATCCCTCCTAACCACAGTCCTTACTCGTGTGCATTTTGTTCTCACCTCTAGTGCGCAGTTGATTGATGACACTGTCTGTTCCAGTACTTCACTATGATTTCTCCTCACTCGACAGTCCCTCGTACGTGTTTTTGGTACTCTTTTGGCACCCTCACTCACCGACTCTGTTTCAATAAGGCTTGCCTATATCTCTCCGATCCTTTACTGTTGTGCAAATCCGCCCCAAATGCTGGCAACAGTCTGTACTCGACTCGTGCGTATTTTTGGTACTCTTTCGGCACCCTCACTCACCGACTCAGTTTCAATAAGGCTTGTCTATATCTCTCCGAGTCTTTACTTTTGTGCAATCCGCCTCAAATGCTGGCGAATGCTGGCGACAGTCTGTCCTTGCTCGTATATGCCTTATGCATTGGTGTGTCTTATCTTATATGAAGACTCCAGATTCATCTCACGAGATCTCAAGTAGAATTCTTTCACACAAAAATATGGTCAAATGGCGGCGGGCCTCATTCTGTAAGTTAACGTTCGTGGTAGCCACATTGGGCTTCGCACTTGTTCAGGCGTATACGGCGTTTTGATAGATCAACTCTCCTCTGATTAGCGGAGACTCGCGATGTATCAAAACCGCTAAGCCACGGGAGCCGCTGATACATCAACCCACCTTTTATTTCATGCACGCAATGCGCACCGCCCGATCATCGCGCCCACCGTTGCCCCGCCTGTCCGCCACAATTGATGGCGCAAACTTCGCATCAGCCGCCCCTCCAAATGGGTCGATTTGTTTACATATGTTCCATTCACATCGGCTCTCATCAATCCTGCTTCTCCCTCCCCGCTACCTGCTTCCACGTCACTCCTGGCCTCGGGTGGCTTCCTCTTTTCACTGGGCCGTCAATATGGGTCTGAATAACTGCTGCGTCGCCCTCAAAAGCTCTCCAGTCACCTCAATGCTGCAGTATGGCTGCCACATCAGCACCCATCTGCGTACAGTACTTTCCAAAAAAAAAATGCTGCTGGTTGCAGGGTACTCTGAAATTCGATATCGACCCTCTATCACATTCTCTTCATGGCCTCCCGCCCAGAATTTCCTCAAACCCTCTCCTAGGCTTGTAATCGGCCTCGCCGTTCCCGCGCCTCCTCCCCGCTTCTCCATGGCCCTAGGCCTGCTCTGGCTCTCAAAATTCGGCAGTACCACGCCTCAGCACACCCTCTCCATCTAGTATTTGCATTGAGCTGTCCGGGATCCCCGCCAGCACGCTGCTTCGTCCCCATGCATGGCTGCACCTGGTATTTTCCCGGGGTTTCGTGTTCCCAGATGCTGCCCGTGACCCATTCGCTCCGTGTCTCCACGCCACGTCCGCATCCCGTCTGTTGCTACTACCGCCCCACGCTGGCCCATTTCGCACACCTGACAGCTGCATGCAGGGCTGTCTCTTCGGCTGCGGCTGCGACAATCAAACCTGCACACCCGATTCATGGTGTTTGCTTGTTGTCTACCCGTGCCGCCTGCAGCGCCACACCTCGCCTTGCTTTTTCATTCCCATACCTCTGCGCACCCGCCGCTCGCCGCACCCGTGCGGGTCCTGTCGAATTCTCCTTGCTTTTTCATTCTTACATCCATCCTTATTAAATGATCCCTCTGTATTTTTACCCCTCATCCATTTCTGCCCTTGCGTAGCAGCTCAACATTGCACGGCCGCAGTTTTCCTCTCGGATACAGGAGTTCTTGACAGATCCTTGTATCACAAATTAGTTGTACATATGGTGGCAATAATATTGTGTTTTTGTTTTTCTTTACTTCCTCAGTTGTCTGTGGACAGGAGCACCGCAGAAGAACGGGTGGATACTCGATGAAAATGCTGTCGGGTCATTGCGCCGAAGGTTTTGGACACGAATCCGAAGAGGGCCGTAACACAAATCTCGCTTTCGAAAAACATTTTGGACTACTTCGTGACGATTCTGAGCTGACAGAACTCTTGGGAATCCCTGCCGAACCTACCAGTATGTCCGGTTCGGGAAATAAATAATACTGTAGCTCAGTGCGAAGGAAACTTGCTTTATAGGCGCTTGATGCTGTCGTAACACGGGAAGTTGTATCGATAGAAGGGAACAAAGTACATACCTCGTTCTAATAACGTGTACGGTGTCTGGTATGCTATCCCATCAATAAAATGTGAAAACTTGAGGAACTTGAGGAAATATAAGAAGTTGAACAAACGTGTTCGTTCAGTAGGTCAAAACCGAGTGCAGATTAAACTCACGTTCAGCGAAATCAGTGTCGCGAGTTCGAAAAATTGATCCTTGCTTTAGTTTTCGGAACAGAGCGTGTAGTATGAATTGGTTGGGCCACTAGAAGTCAAAGAAAGCTTTGTATTATGCATATAATACTGGACTGAGGGATAACGAGGTGGTTTTTTGTGTTAAGGCGCTGCTGAGAGAATTTCCTTGTTTTCCTCCCATATTTTTGATGAATTCCCGAAAATTTTGGCACTGAAAAGTTTGGCTAGATTATTGGGAGAGTTCTACCGACCCCGAATTGTCAAAAAAATCTGTGGAATTTCCAAGCAAAGATGAACATTGTGTTAAGGCGCGTTTCGGAGGTGTTTCGGAACCGTTCGGCGACGTTACCCGACGTGACGAGCGTGACATTTTCTCCCTTGGACCACGACCACCGCACACAAAATGCGTCGTCTATGTCTTCCTTTTGTCCCATTTGCTGCGGGGCTTATTCTATGGCTTCTACCCACCCCATATCCGCTTTCCCCGAACTTTTCACCGGTCAGCCACCTCACTATGGCGACTTTCGCTGACCTCGACATTTGTGGCCCGCAAACTCCCCGCATCTCCTCCAACTTCTTGGAATTTCAATAATCCCTCTCAAATAACTCGCAAGACTCCTTCCCTGTCTTTTTTGCTTGATGGAGCTCCAAAACTGCAAATATCCGCATTTTCAGCGAAATCAATGAGATGCAAGCATCACGGTGTAAGGGAAAGTTCTGCATGGCCCATGGTGCGTCCACAGCAAATATCTAGGTTCCGTAAACGCTTACTGGCGGCTATAGGCACAGATTCGCAGTATACAAGCACTTTGCTCTGCCACATCACACTCGTCCTCCGTGACGCCCCGGGTGCGCACATGCAGCCCGGAGCAAATGCTTCAGTTTCTGTTGCAATCCCAGCCCGCTGGGATATCCCTGGGCGAGGATGGGTCCGATGTGCAGCATTGGTCGCATTGCGCCCGATCTGCATCACCGGTCGTCTTCCAGTGGTCGTGCAGCACCGGTCGTCTGTTGCTGCCACACAACGCCACGGTGGATGTACAGGGACGTTGGGCTGTGCGGCTGGTCTCGCAGGAGATCTCCATCGCCAGTTTTGTCGCAGTGGGACCCGCAGCACCGGTTGCCTCTCAGCCAATGCGAGACAGACGCGAGGGCCTCCGGTGTTCGTATCCTACATTCAACGGAAGTGCGAGTCCTGCCCTGTGCGGCGACCGCAGACCATCAGATCGTGTGGCAAATGCTGCGGGTAGCATTCCCGGCACGGGAGCTTACTCACGATCCTGACCTTGGTCTGCAGCAACGCCGGGGGCGGAGGGTGCGTAATGAGCGTGCCAATAGGTCCTCGATAGCCTGTAGCGGGTTGAGCTGCGTACCCGGAGGGTGCACGCAGGCGCGCGGGGACCGGGGTACCCGGTCGTGTCCACATACGCCGTGCGGTGCCCCGCTCTGTTATGGTGTGCCTGGATCACATCATGGGCTATTCTCGCTGCCCTAGCCAGGTGCTGGCGGCGCTCGCGGCTTGATTCATGGACGCACAACACGTTTCCGACAGCAATTCCCCGGGCATCTAGCCTTGTATCCAACCGTCTCCCAACCGCTGTGTATTCCATCCTTTGGATCCCCGCGTAGGGTGCAAATTTGCCGTATGAATTCCGTAGGCGCACTTTATATGAAAGATCGATTTACAGCACAGTACAGCGTCAATTTTATTCCTTGCCTTGTAATCTGTATTGTATACCTACGCACTATACATCATATTTTTTTTCGTGATTTTTTGGGGAACATTTCGCCGTCGTCGTGGTCGACGATGTTGACGAGTTTTGATCGCGTTTGATCGCGATGTCCAGAGGATTTGATGGTCGTTGTCCAAATTTGGAAGCTCGTGATCGTCATGGAGCACAGCGATGGCCGCATGAATAAACATGATGATGTGGGCAGAAAGGACTCTGCCATGATGTATCAGAGTTGCCTCTAACTTAGCGGTTTTTATGTATCATGGCTCTCCGCTAATTAGAGGCTGATGATCTATCATACTGCCACTATAAGGTGACTTGTTAGCTGAAAATCGTATTTTTTTCATTCAGGTGTGTCCCGCATACCCAAATCTTAATGGGATCCCGAGCAGTATTGACCAACATGTTCCCTAGTACCCCGCCTAACTCCCCCGTGGTTCAAGACGCATTCGTTCACCGCCGCCGTCTCCGCCGCCGTTGGTCTTCGCACTTGTTACCTGAAAATCGCATTTTTTCACTTAGGCAAGTCCCGTATACCCAAATCTTGACGGGATCGCGAGTCGTATTGACCTACGTGTTGCCTAGTCCCCCGCCCAGCTCCGCCGTGCCTCACGACGCCTCGTTCACCGCCGCCGCCGCCGCCGCCATTGGTCTTCGCACTTGTTACCCGAAAATCGCATTTTTTCACTTAGGCAAGTCCCGCATACCCAAATCTTGACGGGATCGCGAGCCGTATTGACCTACGTGTTGCCTAGTCCCCCGCCCAGCTCCGCCGTGGCTCACGACGCGCCTCGTTCACCGCCGCCGTCGCCGCCGCCATTGGTCTTCGCACTTGTTACCCGAAAATCGCATTTTTTCACTTAGGCAAGTCCCGCATACCCAAATCTTGACGGGATCGCGAGCCGTATTGACCTACGTGTTGCCTAGTCCCCCGCCCAGCCCGCCGTGGCTCACGACGCGCCTGTTCACCGCCGCCGTCGCCGCCGCCATTGGTCTTCGCACTTGTTACCCGAAAATCGCATTTTTCCCTCAGGCAAGTCCCGTATACCCAAATCTTGACGGGATCGCGAGCCGTATTGACCTACGTGTTGCCTAGTACCCCGCCCAGCTCCCCCGTGGTTCACGACGCATTCGTTCACCACCGCCGCCGCCGTTGGTCTTCGCACTTCAAGTTGTTACCCCAAAGTCGATTTTTTCTTCTTCAGGTATGTCCTACATACCCAAATCTTGATCGCGCGTTGTATTTAACATGTACCCCAAGGTCCCACCCAGATCCCCCGCTGACCACAACACATTCGTTCACTACCGTTGCTGCTACTATGTATCCGACCACATAGTCATACTCAGATTACATTTACATGCATTCCTGTCCCCAGACTTATATATCACTTATCTTCTCCATGATCACTCGAGTCATCCAGTGCTTGCGCTCGAACACAGATCCGCATTGCCAACACTGTCGTGCGTTCATTGCAAGGACGACGTGAACATCGGGTTTATTCGGACAGGTCATATTCGGAGATATCACCTGTGGCTGTCCGCAGCAAGCGGACAGCCACAGGCTGACAGCCTCCTTCTTTCGGTCGTCATGAAGCTCTCAGATACACTCCTCAGGACTCAGCCCTCTATCGAGCCATTTGACCCTGATATACTGCTGTACTCCGTCCCAGAAAATCTGAATCAGTTGTCTCTCCGCGACGTCCGGAAATCTCTTGACCAATGAACTTATGTCCCGAATGAAGTCTCGGACCGTATTTTTGCCTTGGTACGCATTCATTAATCGCTGTCTCAACCGAAGTTTCAAATCCGTTGGGAGACAATAATCGAACGCTTTATAGACTTCTTTTACAGGCTATTGCTTCTGATCCGTTGCAACATGTTCCATCAAGAATTTACTTGCTTTCCCGCTCAATTTCACAATCAGTTTCATGGCCAGCCTATCTGGTAATGCTGTCAATTCCATCCAAGTATCAGCCTCGTAAGTCCAGTGATCAAATGTTTCTAACACTGGCTTTCCATCCCATATGAACGGAGGTGTAATTTTAACCCCAGCCATCGCTTTCTTCATTTGCTTGGCTTCACTACGGCGCTTCAAGCTCTTCTTATTCTTCTTGGCTTTCTTGCGCTCCGCATACGTTTTCTTGGATTTGGAATCCTCTGAGCTGGTCTCATCACTGGAACTCGATGTTTCCGAGTCCGAACTCGAAGAGGATGAATTGGACGAGCTATCACTCGAACTCGACGATTTTGGCGGGCTCCGTGGCTTACGGCTACCACTTGTAGTGGATTTGAACCACCCGCCCTCAGGCACCTGCGACTCCGGCCGCATAAAGCGCTTTTTCGCCCGCTTTGCAGCTTTCTCTCGATCGCCTTCGGCACCCTCTTTCGGGGTTAACTTTTTCCCCCGATCCTTTTGGCTTACTTCCCTCTGCTTTTGCATTTTCAGCCTTCTTCTTTTCCACTTTGCGAAGATACTCGGCAAAGGCAGCGCTTCTCTCGTTTGCCGCAATTCTTTACCTTTACCCGTGCTCTCTCCTTCCTTTCGCACGGACTCTGGCATCTCCATGATTACTGCCATGCTGCGTACTTTCTCAGCATTTTCCTCTACAATCTGATCCTCAATGGATCGGCGGATCGCTTCTTGCAGATCATCGTCTTCGTGCTTCACTGCTCCCACGTTCCAGTCATCCGGGAACGGGCCAAGCTGGTCCTTGTCCATAGTCAAGTCAAATCAGCTCGGGAAGAACTTGTTCTGTGTATCAAGTGTAACCGACCACTTGCACAACTTTTTAGCTGCAACCCGCGGCACAATAAATGCGCCCTCAGGGACTTCCCAGTCTGAATCAGCTTGCGAGCTAAAACTATTCGCCTCCGGCGAGTCGGAACTCACGCCGCTAGGTGAGCTTTCGCTCAAACCATCGTAAGAATCATCCGTTACCGGAGACTCTGCTCACCCCTCTGAAACCTCGTCATTTTCGTTCCTCTGATCCTCGAACTATTCAAGGTACTCTCCGAGATCAGATCTACGAATCCAAGGGAGAGAATAGACGCGTAAAGCGTCTTGATCTGCCACTGGAGCGCTTCCTTCCAGAAGCTCGCCCTCCGCAGCGAAGACCTCGGCCTCAGTTCCACTTTGGAACGAGGCTCCAACCTTCGGCTGCTTCCTCCAAAAGACTCTTTGGAGAAGTCCGAATTGCAGGTGCAACCAAAGCGTACGTCTTCCTGCGTGCGGTAACCATTCTAGCTATGGTTCCCTTGAAATAAGCTTGACTTTTACCTTTACCGCGCTTCTACGAACAATCGGGTGATCAGTCCGACTGCTTCAAAACACGGAAAAAAATGAACTCAAAAAAAATGTGAGGCTACGGAGTTTCTCTTGAAGAAAGTCGTAGACACAAGAATCGAGTTGGCAGAGTTCTTAGACGTAACCAGAAGTTGAGTCGGTGAAATCCGTGTGTTGAACTAGATTACCGTGCTCGAATGTAACTAAGAGTATTTATACTAAACTAAAGGACCTTACGGGTCCGGATATATGACTCTTGATGAGTCGTACTGACTAGAAATGATTCGTACTGAGTATCTATGAGTCAAGTAGAGTAAATAGAAAGAAATCTAAAATAGAAATGAGTTGAGTCCCTTTTCGGGACTGTGAGCACACGGTGGGACGTTACACTGTCCTGCATGGTAGTTCTGTTCTCTGCTCTAGACCTGCGACGATATGGCGGCACTAGTACTCCTGAAGATGAGTTATCGGAAGCCGAATTCACGAGTGCCAAATATGTTTCGTGGCGGAAGTGGGTTGCGAGCAAGTACAAGTGTTTCGGTGCAAGTCATAAGGAGCTAGACTGGAGCGCGATATCTTTTCGGTGACCAATTTCCGGTTGTTCAGCGCACCTCGAGTTGACCATACTTTGTATAGCCTTCCTTGTGACATCTGGGCGTCACGCGCTACCACTACCACCGGCGGCGAAGCAACCAGGATCCGGAAGTTGAAGTCTTTTGCACATTCACAAGCAAAGCTTTTGCACCTGCGATTTCCGATGCTTTGTACAGCTATGATAAAAAGTTGGTGCAGCAATTCAAGACAAAGATTGAGGCTTCGGAGCCATTGGGAAAAACTCGTTTCTTTTTGTTCGAAGACGAAGAATTGTACTTCAAGGCTCTCTAAGTAGAATGTTCCGTATCTGTATCTTTGTCGTTCATCGAAAACAGATTCCTCTCAGCCTAGAAGCTTGGCCTAGATTTGTGCTGACCGGTGTTCTCTCATGGTAAGCTGTACTCCGCAATGGCATGGGTTCCCGGCTGAGAGAATGTGTTGATCTTGAAATACGAGGGGGATTTGTCGACAAGCACAACAAATATTGTATGGCAAGAGCTTCTACTATGATGATTGAATTTAGCGATCCGCAAAGAGCACAGCTTCGCGGGCCGTCTGCCATTTGTATTGCTACAAAGCTTGTGCTCATGTCGGTGGTGCATTCTTTCATCTTCATGAGATCTCTCAATTGAATTTGAAGTGGTGACTGATTTTATTGTGGTTGCTACTGCTGTAATTTGTTTACAGGACGTCTATCAATGAGGGTGCTGTCGACGACGTACAAAAGGTGTAATGTGTCTGCGTAAATCGACAACTGACCAACGCAGGGATAGTGCATCATCCGATGCCTGCGCTGACGGGTCAGTAGCCAACACATCGAGATGAGCCCGTAAAGCCCGCTGTGATGGCATGAGACGAGGAAGGCTGTGGAGCTGTTGACGAAGCCGCTCGCAGTCCATTATCAAACCCTTCTCATTAGCAAAGCTCCCTGCATTGACACCAGCCCAGTCGAGGAGGGCACCATACGTGACTTGAATCGCTCCAACACTTCCGACCTGACTTGGTTTGCCGATTTGGAGGCCGATCTGCCTTGCAAGCCGGTCGATAATACGATATCGGGTGTAGTGGACATAAGCCACTCCCCACCAACTTTGCGACAGTGATTGGAGAATGCTTTTCTCGTATTGAAAACGAGAGGTAAGAAACGATTCGGTAGTTTGAGTGCGTAATCTGTTATCGGATGTCTGCTATAAACTCATGAATAAACCGCCAGAAATGAAGTCTAAAGAGGGTACAGACCACCGGCTGTGTTATATATATGGAGAGAAGCTGAGCTGCAGGGGGAAGATTGTGGCGAGAACGAAACTGCAGCGTCGCGATGGTATCTGGGAAAGACGAAAGAGGAGAATCCGCATGTTGAGAAAGAGCCAAGGTGGATATTTCTCGGTAATTGGAGCGTGGGGGGGTGTCAAGCGACAACGGAAAAACGTCAAATTCTGAGGGAACAGAGACCATGTAGTGATGAGCCTGGTCCAGCGCCTCCAAAGACCGAAGGAGATAACCCCCCACACCGTTGTCTTGTCCGGAAATCTTTGAGATGAAGTCGGCAATGGTCAACTGGTCATGGAGGCCCATTGATCTGAGCTGGTGGGGGAGATAAATCACCGAGCGCGAGATGGTGTCTGTATATACACCAAAAAGGACACAGGTTTCATGGACTAGAGGGGTTGGTGATTATGTGTACCGTCGATAGATGAGATTACACACCTTGAGAGGGGTCAGTGATCACTGGAAGACTTTCCGTGATGAAGTAGCGCTGTATGAATGCCGAGAGCCATGCCGGCGTTGTATAAGATGCGCCTGGCCTAAGCCTGGATACCGGCGACAGGTTTGGGGTTGACAGGTTTGGGGTTACGACTACCAAAAATTGACCGCTTGCGACATCAGAGACAAGTTGTTCAACATCGAGAAGATTCTCAAGGTCGTCAAAATCGACCTCTGCACCAAGTCTGGGGGCTTAAGAGGCCATGAAGTTCTGCATAGAGTATGGAGGTGGAGAATCACATACGGGAAGAGCTGGGTTCTAGGTAAGGAGTTAGGTATGCATGCATTATACGAGATGGCAACAGGGGCCGGCTCACGCTCTGATCCTGAAAACTCGGGGCGGTGGTCTGAGGGTTGGGAAGAGCGGACAGCAGGTGCAGGCTGATCTGGAAAAGCACGCGGACGAGTGGGCGCCGGGACAACTCGCGTGATGACCCTGCCTCGGAGAGTCAATACATTTGTGTCGCTCATGTCGTCGTCGCTGCAGATCAAAGGCGAAGCCTTGATGCTTAAACATGTTCAAACAAGTCTCTCGGCTAGGTACTTTGGCTTAACGTCGCGATTGGAGATCGTTTTGATCATTTTATTGTTCGTATAGCTGTCTACAAAAATCTAATGCTTCAATCCAAAGAGCACGGCGGCTGTTCATGTTTCTTGAATAGAAGTGAGCAGAACGCGCCAGGTGTGCATCGAGGAGTTCGACCTCGGCAGGATCGAATGGACAGAGGGGCTCAACGACTTCGACATGCGAAAGCTGATGAGGACCATCATTGGTGAATGGGTTTTGAATGCTGTCCATGTTGAGCTCAGGGTCAGTATTAAACTCATCATGATGAGCCATGACCTCTGGGTCGCTGAGGTCCACCCAATCAACGCCGTAGCCGTCGAGGTTCTCGATTTCATCGTCATCCAAAACCTCGGGGACCCCTTCAAACCCACGTAGACCATTCTCGATCATACCAAAGAAAAACATGTCCCGCGGACTACGTGTGCGCTCCGTCTCCAAACGGATCTTGTGCTCGTTCCACGTCCTTGCCCAATCCTGAGCATCCTCGTTGATGGCAGGGAGGAATAGATGGTGAATGAGCCAGATGTGTGCGTCAAGATCAGGACGCAAACCGCAGTTGAGCTCAAGCCCAAGGAAGAAGTGGCTCCACTTCCGGCCAAAGCCCCTTGTAACGTCGCACCATAGACGCTCAATACGTATATTGTGTACACTTCTACAACGCAAAATTTAGCGACATCCATTTCAAGAATCAACAAGCTCATCCCCGCCCAAGATCAGACCAGACCCGTTCAATGCGATGATTCGGGACAGATTGAAGAAAAAGATAGCTGACATGGGACGGGTATGGGACGAGCCAAAACAGGGAGAAGAAATAACTCACCGACCCCAAATGTAGGCGCCATGTTCAGGGCCATAGTGCTCCTCCATCCATTGGGCAACTGCGACGTTCTCCGTGCCGTGATCTCCACGCACCCTTCGAGGTACACCATGAAGGAGAACATCTTGAAGAAAAAGGTCGAGGACAGTGGCGGCACGATTGTTGTTATTGGCTCTGATGCCGGTGACGAAACGGGAGAACCCGTCGATGAAGGCGTGTATAATGATCCGCCAGCGACGCAGACCTGAGGGTGCCAAATGAACATTGGGCCATTGAGTCTAATGTAGATGTGGGCTTACCGTGCTGTCCGTCATGGTGAGAGAGCGAGTTTGGGCCAGCAACTCTGTAGGGCTGACGGCCAGTTGGATGGCTTGAGTACGACACGGGAGGACCATGGACACGGTTGTAGGATTCGCGAATGCGAGCAGTAGGGATATGGTGACCAAGCTGACGAAGATGGCCAGCAATCATGCGGCGTCCGAATGTAGGAAAAATTTCAAGTATGTAGTGCATCAGCTCGTCGAGCTCGTCGTCACTGATCTCGGAGACTGGGCCGGTGGTGGAGGTAATATATGTACGAACGACAACACCAGCCTCATCGACGTCTTCAATGAACACAGGGGCAGCAGGCTCGACGAGGCCATACTCCAGAGCTCTGCGCCGAATAGTTCGTGAGGCCACTCCAGCAACGGGGGGCAAGACCGGTCGGACCACGAAGTTCGAGCCCGACGGCTAGGAAGTCGTGATCGATCTCAATCCGAGGGCGACCACGGCGCCCAGTATATACAGGGCGGGAAACAGAAATTCCGGGGCCAGATGGAATGTCATCGGATTGGAGTGTCGCAGTTGATAATGCATCGAGCATATTCTCGATACTGCTTTCCATGACTTGGCGCTCGGCAGGTGGGATGACATCGGAGTGCTGAGAGAAGAATTTGAGACCTTTGCTCTAGCAGAATATTGAGAAGTTATACCTCATGAATAGCCGCAAGAAGGCGCAAGACACCGCTGTTTTGCTCCTGTAGACGGAGGCGGTCTCCGATTTGGGTATGCAATGCTCCATTCACTCGGTCTCCAAGCTGGAAGAATGCGATACGGATACTCTCCAGGCGAAGAGGAACAAGCTCTGGCTCAGGATCAGCCATGGTAAGAGAGGGGTTTGTCGTCTCGGAGTTGCGATAGCTTGGTAACCTTGTGCTAACCGATTGTTTGAGGGCACATGACTGTCACTGTGATCATCGACGAGAAATTGGATCTGCTACCACCAAAGTGAAGAAATGGCAGTGGTCGAAAGCAAGAGATCACCAGAGTTGAAAACGAAATCAGGATTTGATCAAGCGAGGACGAAGTCCGAACGAAACGAAAACCAAATCATGATATGATCGGCAATCAAAGATTTTCGTTTTCGCCATTGAGGTTTTCGCTTTCGCGGTTCGTGTTTTGATTTCGCTGATCTCGTTTTGGTTTTCGTCTACAGGAATTTCATTTACGTTGAATGCTGGGTCGGTTTGGTTTCAGACAATTTCGTTTTCACCCCGGTTTGTACAGCTTTCTCTTCATGCATGATTACGCTGATGATCATTGTGATCATATGCGAAAACAGGAGATATCTTGACTACAACGAAAACATTGAATAAAGTCCGAAAAGGACACCTATATTAGGGGTTAGTGGCTAGGTGGTTAGGCCCTGGGAACATGCACTTTTGAGGTTAGGAGGTTAGGGGTTTGGGTTCAAACACAGAAAAACAAACAATCAACAGTGTCAAACAGTTTTTGAAGACCTAGGCCAGCTTGAGCACGATACTTATATGAACCAAACGCGAGGGTCGAACATTGAGGCCGGACTGTGTGAACTTGAGTCACGCGTTACGGTCACCGCGTCACTCGTTCTGATCATCCTGCTCCCGATAAAGACTCCAGCTCTCAATGCCGCCGTCCTCCTCGCTGAATCCCCAGTCGAGCTCGAATCTCGACGTCAACCGAATCGGAACACCCGCATCACCAGGGCTCTGAGCTCTTCGTTGATCGCGCCGCCCCAGCGCCGGCGTGCGTCATCGCCACCGTCCCGCGCTGAGTGACACTCTTTGAGTGATCGGGACGGGTAGGAGTTAGGCATAGAATGCGACACGGATTACAGTTCAACATCACGGGGTGGTTGATAGCTTCCAGTGCGTTTCTCCTTCCTTATCCGCGCCATTTTTCTTTGTATCCGACGCTTCCCGCGGATGGCATCGATCTACTTTTGCTACGGGCGAGGTTTCTCTCTGCACTACGAGGTTAACATCAACGTCCACCGTCACCTTCGTCCTTCTCTGTCCACACTCGTCTTTGCCTCCCCACATCGGCCTTTGCGGCTCGGCGACACAACTGCTCTGCACATGTACTTGGCCTACACGACGGCCGACATGTACGACTGGTGCCGGTGCTGCTGCGCTCGTCTGGGCTGCCAGGGTGCCTCTCCGCTCCCCGGATCCCGCCTCCGACCTACACCCCGCTCCCCGCCGCGCGGCACAACACGTGTACGTTCTTGGGTACGTTCCCAGGTATCGGAGCGATTTGGGAGCGATGATACAGGGGGATCTCATTCAACGTCCATTGCCGTCGCCGTCGCCGTCGCCGACCTTAGCCAGCACCGAGCCCTCGCCAACACTGACGTGTCCCAGTCTCTTCCTATACTCGTACCCGCACCACTGGCATTCTCCGCCGTCGCTGCAATTGTCGTCCTCAGTGCCCGCGCAGGCACCGCCCTCACCCTCGCCTCCGCCAACACCGCCTTCGACCATAACTTCGCAAACCAAATCGCCCTCGCGCGCACGGCGTTCCAGGCCGATAACACCCCTTTCCACCTCCTCGGCCTCGACATCCGTGCTTTCTTCGAGGCCGCGTTGAGGATGGAGAGTGGGCTTATGGGCAAGGCAGCGAGTTTTCCAGTGCTGAGCGAGGCGTGGTCGTAGAAGGCTGTCGCTAAGAGCAAGAAAATTGGTGCGGGGATTGGGAGTGGTGGGAAAGGGGATGGAGAGGGACAGTTTGCGCTGGGGCTGGAGTACGAGATTTTGCAGGTGGATGCAGGGGTGCTGTTGAGGTTGACGCATGCGCTTCCGTACGTTTCTTTTATTTCCTTTCCTTATTGTTCTGATTCCAATTCATTGGAATTCATCCATTTTACACAGAATCCTACATGAGCTACTTTCAATGCATGTACCTGCTCGAGACCGCACATTCCAAGTTTACCAAGCTCTATACTCTTCTTCCACCACCAATTCAATCTCTGCGTCTCCCTCTAATTCATCGGCGACTTTGCATGCGAGACCCGCCGCCCGTCCACACGCGCCCTCCCTCGCCTCCACCTCTGCACTGCCACCCGCAGCGTCATTGTAGAACCCGTTCTCCCTCAGCGTCTCGACCGTCTCCGACAAGCCGCCCTCCACCTCGCTCGTTGCGCCAGTATCCGCGCCTGCCCCGGTGGCGGGGGCGATATTCGGACGATGGGACGCGTCGACGGTGTCCCTTCTATCCAGCATATCGGCTGCGCCTAGTCCCAAGCTATTCCTTTCTCTTCTTCCCCCTCCTCGCCTCCCTCTATTTTCGCCAATTACAAATCATGTTGCCTCGCCCAGACGACACCGGCCCCCTCGCCCGCGCTCCAATCCACCGAACGAGAGCCGAGCGCGAGCGGCTGTCGGAAGGTCTTGTCGAGGAGACGATCGCCTCGGGGACGGCGTTTGGTGCGTCCTTGTTCATTTCATTCCTATTCGTCGTCTGTTTCGCGTGGTATTTTTGGCTTGCGGTTGGTTTGTGTGGTTTGCGCCGGTGTTCTTGAGTGTTTTGATCTTGGTTCCGTGCGTTCGAACATAATTTACGTCGTTCTGTACGGTTGAACTCCACCCCGTGCATTTGGACTTGATCGTGCGCGCGTATATTATGCGTGTGAGATGCCGTCCTGCTGACTGCTTACCACTTTGTCTTACTCTCTTACTTCGTCACGCATCCACCCCCTACGCACGTCCCCGACCGCGTATACGTACCGTTTTAGCGCTAATGCGCACGGCGCGTCCTCGCGCATGCCGAACGATTTCCTAGCCTCTTTTCTCCATCGCTTGTGTTTATACTTTTTCTTCCTGTTAGTGCTCTCTTGGAGTTATCTGGGTGCTTGACCACATTGCCCATCGTGTCCACCGTGGCTTCCCTCCATGAGGCCTGTTTCAATGCGCCCGCCCGTCTGCCGGGACCTTCGTCTTCGTCTTCGCCTCCGGCCGGGCTTCGTTGTTTGAATCTTTGGGCTGTTTTTTGAATTTTCTTTGCTGTTTAAATTGTCTTAGACGTCGATGTGCATGGGGGCGCGTGACTCACCGTACGCTGCGGTTCGTCTTTCCTTTTGCATTTGCGTATGTAAGTCTTCATTTTCATTCGCTGCATCTTTTTCGTGCGGACTTTGACCATGCATTCGCGGTGTGCTCGGAGGTGGTGTGATATGTTCGGACTTGGTTCTACGCTTTAGACTCTGTCCTGGGCGTTGCTGGGCGGACTTTTGTCCCCAATGCGTGTTTTCGCTCTGATGCGCACGACGCATGATTGTATCCCGGACTTTTTCCTGCCTGTTCATTTTCATTCATTCATTCATTAGTTACTTGGGTTGGCTGGTGGTTGGCTGTGTTGCTCATTGTGCTGCACGGTTACGACCCTCGATCTTGAGCTCCCGCCCGTCCGCCTGGGCCTTCATCTTTGACTGACGTCACGATCGGATCAGCCGAGTAATTGTCTCTTCTTTTGGTAGGTTCCAACCGGGTGACGGAACTTCGAGCGGGCTATTTTAGGCGTTTCTGTGCGCATATTGGGTATCATTCGAAAGCCCCTTTGACCGCTTTCGAACGCCCCCGGACTCAACCAAATCAGCCCAGAAATGAGTGAGAATTGAGCAAGACATTTCAAGGCGTTTGAAATGTTTTCTTTCTTCCATTTTCAGTTCACTGTCATCCATTTCGCAAACAGCTGTAATATTTCTGAATCTCTGATGCCCAAGTGTAGGTGTTTCATTTATTCATTTAGAAAAAATTCAGGCACTCAGTGCCGAAGCAAAGCATCAGCATATCCTGTTCTTCACAGTTGTGATGGAGAGCAGCCGGCACGGCTAGTTCGGGCACACAAAAGTTTAGAGATTTGTTAGGTGGTTGGGCCAACGAGGTGAGTGGTTTGATAGTAGGATTGACCCAGGGACTAATTACGGAAATAAAGGGATAGGAACAAGATAAAGAAATGATAGTAGTGCTGCGCACCATACGGTGATCGGTGCGTAGGGTCAAAGCCAAGAGATATCCAAAAATAAAGAGAGTGTCACAAATTAAAAATTCGGTCCTTACAACAATAACATATCTTTATACAACACAAGGGTCTGAGGCTCGCTTCGCTCAACAGCTGTTCAAGTTCAATTTATTGAACATAAGTAGCTACAAAAGAAGTTCCTCCCAAACAATGTTGGTGGTACGGGTCGAATGATCGCCTTCGTACTCCAGAATCAACATATTTTGTGCTTTGGATATGCATGTCATTGCTGAGCATGGCTGTGCATGGAAGAATATCTCTCCCCATAGGTCAAGACTCAACTTCTGCATGGTGAGAGCTTAACAGCCGTTGAAATCTGTTTTCGGAGAAGCGTGAATTCAAAGCTGTGGGGTTGAAAGTGGCCATTGATATGCAGAATATGAAGTCCTATCTGCTCTTTGTTGAATATGAAAGTACATGCAGCTACAATGGGAGTAGTGGCTGATAGTGAACGCCTTTGGGTCTGCAGACGAAGCTCTTATGATGAATTACTTCGCTAGCAAGAAGGAAAATCTACTTGAATGGAACATGCCCCTTGATGCTGCATCTTTGGAGTTTCTGTTCCAGTGAAGCCCGAGCGGTGCAGATTTATTGAGCATGGAAAGCCAATTCCACTACTGTGTGCTCGAGTCAGTGGTTCAGTTGTTTCACTGGTCACCATGCCTTACAGCAGATTTCTTGGATGTGACTGATAGATAATTCAGAGCGAGATAGTCAGCGAGTATCTGTATGTTGTTTGCGCCTCCGTGTATGTTCGGCAGAATTGTTGCTACTGCGGCGATGTCTCTGAGCCTCGTGACAAAGATAATGATTTCGTTCAGTCTCAAACTCTTCATCGATGTCTGATCCTATTGGGGACACTGTCGGAGATGCAGAGAGAAAGAGTCAAAAAGCCTTGAGGCGCATCTTAACTCCGCAGCCAAAATGCTGTAGAATGTCGTACGCGCGGCCCTTCAGTTGGACAGGCGGCACTCAAATAGACTCAGAGCAAAGATCTCGGAAACAGAGGGAAAGACGCACATGCTGCAAGGCCAGAGATTGACAAAATAGGCAAGTGTCAATAAAGTGGGAATGACGTAGCGAGCAGAGTTTGAAAAGGCTTCGGACAGACATGCGTAATTTTATAGATTATTAATATTATACAAGAGCGTGGTGGGCCGTGGAGCGGCCCACCACTTCGGTTGAAGAAACTGAACTGATGTGAGTATTTTTAGGCCCTAAATAAAGAGGTGCGGGATCAGAGCACTGATAGCGGAGTTTGAAAAGGCTTCGGACAGACAGACAGACAGGCTTAATTTTATAAAGAGGGAGACAAGGTGGTCGGCAGCCTTTGGCTGCCTTCCCCCTTTTCTTTTCTCATCAAGAATAAGTACTGTAGAGTTTCATTCAATTCGGATGTCATGTGTCCCACCCGATTTCTGCAAACCCTTGCAATAATTTTTTCTCAATTTTAGCGGATTTTGGAGATTTGTCGGAAATTTTATAATGTCATGTGCATTATGAATTGAATGAAACTCTACAGTAATTCCGAGATTTGGAATGGCCTGCACCTCTGGCAGAGGAAATTTGTTGCCTGGAATGATTGCATAAAGAATTTGAAGTAATTGGAACCTGAGAGAGGCACACTTGAAGAAAAAAAGATTGGCAAAAGGAGCAAGGACTGATCGCTGTAGTCACACCGGAGTTTGCCGAGTTTCAGGTCAACTGAAATGTAATCCGAAACGTGAACTGAAATGCAAGGTATCGGATTAGAAAAAAAGCCAGCCGAAATTCAATCTGATTCAACTAGTTTCAGTTTGAGTTTCAGTCAGCCTGAAATCAGAGCTGAAATTATTAGATTCAGCTTTGATTTCAGTCGAACTGAATTTCAATTGGAAACTTTGAGTTTCAGATTACATTTCAGTTGACCTGAAAGTTGGCAGTCTTTTCCATGTGTAACATTTGGCTGGATATTTCCCCTCTAATGGTAGGCATGAGTAAAATCCCCAAGTTTCAGGGCAGCTGAAATGCAAACTGAAATCAATTCCGAAATTCAAAGTATCAGATTCAGTTTCAGGTGAGCTGAAATGTGAACTGATTCTACCAGTTTCAGCTCTGATTTCAGCTCACCTGAAACTGAATCTGAAAGTTTAAAAATCAGCACTGATTTCAGCTCAGCTTTTACACAATCTGAAATTTTTGGTTTCAAGTTGCATTTCAGTGGGCCCGAAAGTTGACACTTCCCGGTGTGAGTGTTGGACTGTGTAGCATGCAAATGAAAGTTATTTTGAGAGGACCGGACCGAGTGACGTACATGTGGAGCAGAGGTGGACATAAAAGCCAAATGCCAAGAACAGATGATGCTAGTGGCGCAGCGGAGTTTGAAAAGGCTTCAGACAGACAGGCTTAATTTTATAAAGAGGGAGATTAATAGAGGTAGACAAGAGCGTGGTGGGCTGCCTAGAAACGCTACTGTCGAGGCCCCCTTACCTCCGTGACGGCAACGGAGAACTTGCGGAGTTTAGACGACGCGGCGTGCATCCACAGCCCCGAGCTATCACGGCTAGGCGGCTAGAGCCGGCTACGCTACCAAGAAGGCTATGCCTTCCCTAGCCGGGCAGCATTCTAGCGGGCCCGTCAATGTAGTGATTTGCATGAGATTTGAATGTCATCTATAGAGGTTGGTATGCAATTGAGAGAGCAAGACAAAAAAAACTCTCGTGCGATCGCAGTATCGTGATTCGGATCCACGGAACCCCATCGGGATATATTAGGGTTGCAGCGGTTTAGTCAGATGGTGACTACAAAAGATGTAGCATCGAGTGGAGCTAGTACTTAGCAGTGGAGATAGCCCAAAGACTTGCTCCATGTAGCATTTCTCCTAATGGAGCTACAACCAAATATTCCAGCCAAAGACGAAGAGTGAAATGAGGAGTAGACTTCTGAAATGCATTCCTGGTCAAGTTTGTGTGTGAGGCACGCAAATTGAACCACAATTACAATGTATCTAATCATATTGCTGGACTTGATTGTGAATATTCAGTGAATCAATCTTTGCAGGAAATGAAAGGAACTTATATAATGGACCAATTTATTGAGCATGAGCATCGCAGTTAAGATGCCACTTACTCATTAGTAGCCTTATACTAATTTGGTCAAATGCACAGTCCCACTGCAACCTCCATGCATGAGAAAATATGAATATAATTTAGGAGGGACTTATAAGCTAGGACCGTGCATTTGATCCCATCTTTCACCATGCCGCGCCATCCCACAGTCACTGAAACCCGGCTCGAAAGCCTGGCGGACTGTTTCCCTCCTGTCATAAAAGTGCTAAATGAGCTGAATGATTCCTTCTCTCCACCATTCATTCAACCAATCTCAAACACCATTGGATCATTGCTCAATCTTATGCAGGTATGAGAGGCTCTCAAAAGGACCTTGTGCCTCACCAAATATTTCAGAGTGTGAAACAAAATAAAAAGGAATGTGCTCAACTATTAGAGGATATTCATCAAGTGCTCTATGCTATTATTGAGCTCCATGTAAAGTCTGAAACACCAGGCTCCCTATCACCTGCAATGACAGAGCATGTTGGAAAATTTATGAAGTTGACATTCAATCTATAACTGAAATTTATGTTGATAATTTTTTCACAGAACCCTTCACAAGATATCCATATATATTGAGGCACAGCAGAACAGGAATAAGTTGAAGCAGCTTTTTCGTAATATTGAGATGAATAACCTGATGAAGGGCTGTCAAACAGAACTTTTTGAAGCAAAAAAAGTCTTCACAGTAGGTCAAACTGTTTTGTGCTTTGTCATGAGGTTGACACATAGTTTCAGGTCGGGACTGGTGATGCAGTCCTCAGAAACATCAGAGAGATGAAAAAAGCTGCTGAAATCAAGCACAAAGAGTTGCTTGAATTAATTTCAATCATGTCTGAAACAGACACAACCACAAATGCCTCCTCAGTATGTGACCAGAACACTCTGACAGACTCAACTAATCATCTACAGGTCCCCTTGGAACTCAATGATTTTAAAAATAGGTGGGAGAAATTGAATAATTACTTCCTCTACTTATATCTTGAAGTTCAACTTCATTTTCATTGCTACCTTCAAGGCCAAAGATCTTTCATGGACGTGAAACAGAGTTAGAGGACATTATGAGAACACTCAGTCAAGACGCACCCCGAATGGTCATTCTTGGAGGAGGTGGAATGGGAAAAACCAGTCTTGCTAGAGCAGCCCTCCATCACCTAGACACTCTTGCCAGATTCGAACAAAGGTTCTTTGTCAGTGCAGAACCTGCAACCACTAGCATTGAACTAGCAGCTCTGATTGGACTACATATTGGACTGAATCCTGGCCAAGATCTCACAAGACCTATTTTGCAGTACTTCTCCAGGCAGTCATCATGTTTATTGGTCCTGGATAACCTGGAAACAGTCTGGGAACCAACCCAGTCCCGAGGGGGAGTTGAGGAATTCCTATCACTCCTGTCAGAGGTCAAACATCTTGGATTGCTGGTATGTGTACAGCTGGTTTCAATTTGGCTTTCTGATGTATTACAGATCACTATGCGAGGTGCAGAAAGGCCTGCTAGGGTTCAATGGACACATCCATTTTTACCACCTTTGCAACCTCTTTCTGACAGTGCTGCACAACAAACATTTATTGACATCACAGACAATTCCTATACAATTGAAAGCTTCAGTCAGCTACTCAAATTGACAGACAATATGCCTCTGGCTGTGAATCTCCTTGCTCACTTGGTTGACTATGAAGGCTTGGATAACATCTTAGCCCAATGGGAAACAGAGAAAACATCCATGCTCTCCATAGGCTATGATCGAAAGTCAAATTTAGATGAATCTATCAGCCTCTCTCTTTCAAACCCACGGATCTCATCTGCAAGCAAGGAGTTGTTGAGCCTCCTCTCAATACTGCCCAATGGCTTATCAGATGCTGAACTAATACAAAGCAAGCTCCCTATTTCAAATATTCTGAGCTGCAAGGCTGTTCTATTGGCAACTTCTCTGGCATATCAGAATAGTAACAAACGGCTTCTGGCCCTAATGCCTGTGAGAGAGCATATCCAACAGTTTCTCCCTCCATCTCCATTTCTCATACACTCTCTCCGAGAGTACTTTTATAAAATTTTGGAGCTGTACCAGAAATTCAATGATGGACAGCTCAAGCCTGTCATGAACCAAATCACTGCAAATCTTGGGAATTTACAGGAGGTTTTGCATCGAGGTTTGGTTCCTGGTGATTCAAATCTTCCAGCTACAATATACTGTAGTCTATCCCTGAACTCCTTCTACCGAGTCACTGGCCGAGGCATTTCATCCTTAATGCATCATATTCAACATATCTTATCTGAGACCTCGGATTACAGACTGAAGATGCATTTCATTATTGATGTTCAGAAATCTTTTCTATATTATCCCACATCATTTCTGGAGCAGATGAGAGTTCAAGGTATATCCTGCTCAAAGCACCTCAATGATCCTCTTCTTGAGTGTAGGTATTCTCATTCACTGACTTACAGTGTACTCATTATCTCTACAGCCAAATTCTATGGTGTATCTGCAATATTTCACATTGATCATGTCAATTTGTCTTCACCCAGTGCTCTGCAATTTGCTCAGAGAGCCCATGAATTAGCAGAGGTATCTGGGGATATTGAGCAACAATATCTGGTTTTGGGTGATATTGCTATGCTGGAGGCCTATGAGGGAAACTATTCCACTGGCTATGAACTTGCGAGGCAGGCACAGCAGCTTTCAGACCTGTCAATGGATCTGTATAATAGTGCACATGCACTCCACCTCCAGGCTCAATGCTCCAGATATCTGGGAAACTACCGCAAGAGTCTAGAACAACTCCAAGGGGCCAGAGAGAATCTTGAGATTTGTGGCATGTCTGGAGGGCTGGCTGATAGTCACATTTCAATTGAGCAAGCTGAGATCCATCTTCTGAAATCAGAATATGTTGACGCCCAAAGCATCCATAATGCTATAGCTGAAACATCTTCTCCTGACCAAAATAGTGATGCATATGGTATTGCCTTTCTAAATATGGCATATATTGGCATCCAAGTTGGCTGTAGTGTTGCAGATATATCAAAAAACTTAGATATGGCAACAGCAATTTTCAAGAGTGTGCATCACCCAGATCTGATGCAATGCAAAATAACTGAGGCATGTCTCAATCTCAGAGAGCACACATTTGACTTGGCCCAGATGGTATTTGAAGAATGGTGTCATTTTAACCTTGCTGAGCTTAAATCTGTGTGTCTGGAGCACCTTGCAAATATTAAGGCATGGCCGCCCAGTCCAAACCAATCTAGATGGCCTGTGATATACTTGGGTTTCGCATACAAAGTCAAAGAGAAATTGGCACTCCACAAGGCTCTACTGTTTCTTGGAGATGCATCCATCATCAATAATGATAACAAAACAGCATTCATTCTCTACACAGTTGCACTAGAGGGATTCACCTACATGGATGTGCATCGAAGTCGTGCAGAGTGTATGCTACGTCTTGGGGATCTTGCACAAAAGCAGGGAGATACTGCCACAGCCATGATCCACTGGATAGTAGCCCAACCACTGTTTGAGAAGTCATCCCAGGCCAAGGGTATGGCTGAAATTGACTCTAGACTGGCCAATGTTGAAAAAGCTCATGAAGCACTGACAGAACTTGCCAAATTGGAGGTACCTGCCCAGGCATTGAATCAGGTTGCTATCTCTCATAAGCAACCTGCAAAATAGCTCCAGTTTCATACCTGGGACCAATTTCTCTTGCTCTTTTCCGTATTCATCTGCTGCATTCTATTTGTATTCTGAAGTAGTATTTATATATTTATTATCTCTTAAAAGTAGAGGAACTGTTTCAATCTGACCTGCAAGGTACAGGCACCAAACATATATTTTCAGAGACCAAGGCTACAAATGAAAATAGGTACATTCTCATGTCCTAAGCAGATCATTTGTTGTTACCCCTATTTTTTTCTTTTCATTTATATCCCCAGATATTCTTAAGTGCAATTCAGATTCCCTACCTGACTGATTGAATGCATAATCTCAACCAATTCCTCAACATTGCTATGTCAAAAAGGTCAATTTTCATTGTGACAAGAGTTTGAACAGATCTGCAGAGCAAAGGCTTCATGTCCGAATTGGCTGATCTCCAAGATCTCAGTGTGTATGGCTATACTGGATCAGGATCCATGTGAGAATGAATGTGATACACTTGCATATTATGTACAGGTGCCATATGACAAGAAGTTCAAGCCTTGAGCAATTTCTTTTGGCACACCAATGTTCCATCAAAAGGCCGAAACTCGCCGATACAGGGCCGGTTTGAAAATTTCGGACCAAAGAAAGCTTGGGAAAATAATTCTCGGGGATAGATGGAGATTTTACGAATAGAAACGCACTTCACAGCCAACTCAAAACAAAATATTCGCTTGTGAGGGCAGTACGCAGTAGGAACCGGTCGACGTTGGAAGCAATTGAGGAACAAACAATATCAAGCAACACGCTGATCGAATCGCGGACACCGGTTTCTAGTACCATGACATCTGTCACCTCCATTTCTCATTCTAAGCTGGTAAACTGATCTAATGTAAGCATGGTTATCACCCCCTCTCTTCTTTCTTGTGGCCACATATGACCCCGTGTTCCTAAGTTCAACCCGGGTCTGCACCTTGTAAATTTTATGTTGCCTGTCTGTCTCATTTTCCAACATGCGAATCTATTTTACACATTGCTACATTCAAAAAAACACATGGCTAGCACTATATGTTCCCCTTTCTCAGCCGTCCCAATTCATCCGACAAACTATGACAATCATGTTGTCTGAGCATTTCTCAATCCGTGGACCCATATATCCTGGCTGCTGACGACACGGGTCAAGAACAGGTTCAAATTCCTCACTGACTGTGTCCTTTCTTAGTGGTCATCTTTAACTGAAATTTACACCCAAATACAGAGTGCGACTTGAAAGTGCGTTGAAATTATTCGACATTTCCGAATCAACCAAGTTACTGCTGCTCGTCGCGAGCTCGGGCGATGTCGTTCTCTTCCCGTCATCTGAACCCAAGTCCCCGCAAGTCCTCTTCGGAATTTCCCTGCCTGCATTTTCTGCTCCACTCCCTAGGTCTTGTCGACTGAGCATTGCTGGGAACAACTCTATGTTACACCCTTCGCTTTCTCCTTGGGAAAAACCTACCCTTCATTTCCTTGCTTCGCTCTTGGTCCGCAAGCGAACTTGGCCCTCTTGACTGCCATATCAGAGCTCATTTATATCTTCCACCCCACCCCTCCATTCTTTTGCTGTCTCATCGTTCTCGATTTGTCGAAGTAAATCAATCGGTTTTGAATGTGTTCCGACAGCAATTGTATTGGCTCGGATGCCCGGACTGGTCGAGAGTGGAATCATTTTTCGCTGTGTCGCACTCCCTTGGTTTAGAGCCACGTACATTATCCCTCTGTAGACTGAAAGGGCCAAAATCTCACTGCTCGTGCTCCGCATCATCCTTATTTTTCCCTTACCTCAGATTCAGCACAGCTCACGGGATGAACTAAACCTACTCCTTGCCTCCTTTCCGTTCTCATGTCATCGAATAGAGAATCGTTTTCGTGGACGACCGGAAATCCCACATCTCGGTTCAAGTTCCGGTATAGATATTCAGCCGATTTTTGCAACAGATCAGCAATCTAAATTTAAGCGAAACAAGAGCGCGGGGCTTCGCGGTCCCCCACTTCGGTTGAAGTGCAAGTGAACCCCTGTGGGTGCCGAATAAGTTATGCGCGCACTTTGATCGCCATTGTGGTCAATTTTCAGCGCCGAGGCAATGTCTGTTGTTGGAGAGGTGACGAAAGCAGCCGCGTTGCTGGTTCGGCGAATGCTTCGGCATGACATTCTTCGAAGGCTAAGCGATGAGCGAGATAACGGCAGGAGCGGAGAATACTTAAGCAGAGCTTAAAAAGCTTCAGACAGACAGACACACGTTATTTTATAAATAGGGTGATGCAGCTGCCGCGCACTAACACCGTACAAGGCATCCAGTGCGGCATTGAAATTTACCTCGTCTTCATTCATGATTTGACAGATGAACGCGGCGCGGCGGAACACCGTCGGCAGGCGCGCCGCGCGGCACGGCCCACGTGCGCGTTTTGATGCGTACACACTTGGTACGCTTGTATTTGCAGTGATGTTCGCCGCGTCATTGTGTATGCCGGAGTATTTTCTTTTTCCCCGTTTGTTTTGTCCCTGCTGTTTTTGGTTTACTGGTTCGGTCAGCGATTGACTGCGTTGCCTGCCCATCGTGCCCACCGTGCCTTCCTCCAACGAACGTCGTTGCAATGCTCCCGCCCGCCCGAACAGTTGTCTTCGCCTTCGGCAAGCCTTTGGCCATTTGAATCTTTTTGGATTTATTTTTGCTATAGCGCTATTTAAATTTCCTCAACGTTGACGCTGGCACCGTCGTGGCTGATGCCGATGTGCATGTGGACGCGTGACTCGTACGCCGCCGTTTGCTTTTCCTTTTCCTTTTCATTTTGCGTTTGCGTTGTTGTGTTTTCGTTTTCGTTTGCTGCATCTCCTTTTCGTGGGGACTTTGCCTGTGTGTTCGGCCTTAGTTCTACGCGTTGGACTCCGTGCTGGGCGTCCCTGCGCAGACTTGCTGCTGCTTGCTCTCTGTCCCTCCCGAACACATGTTTTCGCTCTGGTGCACACGACGCATCATCGTATGCCTGAGGTTTTTTAGCCTCTTCTTTTGCTTTCATTCATTAGCTACCTGGGTTGGCTGGTGGTTTGGCTGCGTTGCCTATTGTGCCGCACGGTCACGACTCTCGATATCGAGCGCCCGCCTACCGCCTGGGCCTTCGTCTATGGCTAGACTTTTGCTGTCGATCGGGACGACGCACGACTCTGTGGGCACCGCCGTTTGCTTTAGGTTTTTTCTCTGTATCTCTTTTTTCTTTTCGTGTGCTCGGATATCGTCGTGTGCTTGTTACTCCGTCCTATGCGCGGACTTGATGTGTGTGGCTTGCGGCTCCCTGCGGCATGCCTGCGTGTACCCGTCTGCACTGTCGCCAGCAAGAGGAACGTTGTGAATGTTTATGAATACAGCAGATAGTCTTGATCGACGTCGTCAAGTACACCGGATTTTTTCTCTCCTTCGACTGAAACTGTACATGCTCATTCTGCCACAGGGAAAACAATTATTTCAGCTACTACTATGCGTATAAGTGTTTATTTAAAAAAAGACCTGGCAACTCCCCAGTCTGCATGACTGGGCACTGAGTTGTGTTTCTGTTCAGTTGTCATTCAGGCTTTCGCGAATCAGAAACGGCGAGGAAGCGGATTCCTTGACAGGAACAAACAAGCACAGGTCTGAGAGGCTTAGTGGATGCACAATAATTCAGTACTCCATCCTCACCCCGACGACGCAGACTACATGCACCCAAAGATGGTTTTTCTTGTTGCGATTGCCTGGCTCAACTCATCGTTAGGAAGATCTAGTGCCGTGGTCAGCATCCACAACCTGTGCACTGACGCAAGGATGAAATTTTCATGTGTGGGACACCTCGTTCGATTCGAAAATCGGTCATGCTCAGCGTCCAAGATATGTTTTGCTCGCCGCAGCGCCACCTACGACTGGAAGTTTCTCACCGTGTAAGAATGAGTAGCACCGCCAGCGATGCAATCCCAAAAATGCACGTAGACATTGCAGGCGCATGTCGGTTTCTCGTTCAACTTGAGCCCAAGCCATCGCTAGTTGATCCAAAGGCCCTTTTGTTCCCGCAGGCTCACAACAATTCCATGGATTCTCAGATTTAGGAGTATGATTCCTTGTTCGATTCGAGGCTAGGTCATAACTGGACATCATCCTCGTTTTTCTTCGTATTTCACGCAGACTGACAACCGGCCTCATGATCAATATGACCTCATGTTCCCAAATTCAGCTCGATATTGGGAATCTTGTAGACCTGGAGCGGTGCTCTGCACCCGACACCAACCGAAGTCGAATATTTCTGCCATTCTCTGTAACCAGGAGCTGTGTCATAATTTTTTTTTTGTTAGCTGATGAGGCGCATATTCCACGAATCAGTTCACCACCAGTAGGTTGAGCGGTCCGCACCCACTAGTGGGTGCGGACCGCGCGCACTACCTGCAGCGGACAGACGCCGGTATCCGTGGGTCCTCTCGTTCGACCCGAGAGTAGGTCATTCCGGCAGGTCAAGGTGATGTTTGGGGTTTTTTGGTGGATCAGTTGAACCTAGTCGGTACTGGAAAAACAATTCAGTCGTGGGTTCGTCTGTGGCACCCGAAACTCTCTGATATCGTGGGTTTCTTTAGATTTGGTCGGGAATTCTTTTGCTACCATGGTCAAGACTTAGAACGGTCCTCGATCGTCGTATTATTACAAGCGTTTTTCCAAATACTGAATCTGGAATTTGATTTATAGTCCAGGGTTTCGGCCGCCAGCAATAAGGCCTGTAGCGGAGTGGTCCGTATTCGAGCGCCATGACACATCGAAACTCAATTCCGTTTGGACTGTAGCTAGTTGCGAATCGCATCTCCTTCTGTCTGCCGCCCGGAAAGATCTCACATTCAGGAGTTCACTTCATAACCCGACGAAGGCCCAGTGCGGAGAGGTCCGCACCCACAGCTCGTCAACGAGTTCTTGGGAAATGGAGTGGGATGTCTCGTTCGACTCGAGAGGCCATCAACCTAAGTCCTAGGGCTACTGGTGTCGAGACTGGGTCATGCATTTCGGAATGTGCAGAGGTAGCTTTTTCATTCAAGCTACTAAGGGGAAATTCGGATTCAAGGCCAGATATTCGCAAAGTTGTCGCCCATTTTTAGCTGAATCACAATTGACCGCTGCTGCTGAGTCTCCTGCCCTTCGTATTCCCTACTGCAATGCAAACCTAGGTTTTAGCTCATTCAACGACAAGGCTCGCTTCGAGAATTCAGGTATTTCCTCGCTCCACATCGCAGGAAAGAAGGCCTAGAGCGGTGGCCTGGATCCACAACCTGTGCGCTGATGCTAGGATCAACTTGGGATGCCTCGTTCGATTCGGAGCTAGGTTATTTTCAAAAGTCGGTGATTGTTCTTTTTGGCCACCGATGACCGAGACCTTGCAGGCGCATGTCAGTATCCCCCATGTCATGATCAGTCTTTCAGGCTTCGTGGCTTGTCAAGTTCAACGATACCACCACGACAACACCAACACGATTTGGAGCGGTGGTCCGCGTCTGAGAAATATTCGAGAACTGCGTAATTGCAATTGGGTTGGGATCCCATGTTCGATTCGCCGCTGAGTACTGAAGCTCACGACGATGTTAAGATATCGACACATTCCCAAGAATCAGCGATAAGACCAAGACTCGGAGTGGTAGTCCGCAAGTCAACCTTTTAGCGGAGATCTCAAGGACCCTTCATTCCATTCGTGGTTAGACTGGACGCTGCCAGACTTTGTGGCTGGCTCATAATGACAAGACGCGTATTCACGGAATCAGCTCAACAGCGGTATGAAGACTTAGCGCGGAGCGGTCCACACCCAAACCTCGTAGTCGCGTGCAGGTCCGATGTTTGTGTGCGTTTCTCGTTCGCCTCGGGTTTAGGCCATCCGATGGTCCTCAGTTACCGCTTTTTCTTGCAGGTGTCCGCGAACGAAAGGAAATTTCCCCCTCTCTCGCACGCACCACAGATCCACCACTGATAGGTCCGGCACCTTCACACACGGTGGCGATTTCTATTGTAAAAGATCGTAAGTTCGATTGTCGGGGTTGCTTGTTCTGGATGTAAATGACCCGAATTTATCTGGACAGTAGAAAACTCAGGTGTGTCTCACTGGTGGGTCTCTCGTTCTTCGAGAATCGAAATCCGTGACCGCGTTCAGGAATTAACTTCAAGTCATTCAAGATATGAGCTACGTAGGACTTTCGGTCGCCTGTCGGGCGAGTTCATGCCTCGTATTTTTTTGAGGTTCTACAGAACAAGTATTACGTTTAGGAATATTCTAGATGTGTCGTAGCTCTCCAGTCCACGCGCGAACGTTGAATTGAACATCGAGTTTGGACCGTGTGAACTCCTGTCACGCGTTCCTGTCCCACGTGACAAGACGCGTGTCTTAGGCTGTTCGCCTGCTCTCCTTTTCAATTTCCGTGTTCGCGGCCGCTCTCTTTTTTTGGTCTCACGATTCAACCGTCTCGGCAAACACATCGCACATTCTAAGCTCGTTGCAGCGATCACTTATCCCGCGAACGACGATCCAACTGGTGTCAGGCGATTTTGGCCGTTTCCACCGCCCTGTTTCTTCATGACCTGATAAGAGATAAGATTGTCTTTCGGCGTGGTGCGACACAGATAGTCTTACGCATCTGGAAATTCGGGAGGAAGTGTCAGCGCCGCCGTCGTGAGTCTTTTAGAGTACTGGGTTTACATCCACGGTACGTTGACATGACTTCTCTCCGTCTCGGATCTCAGCAACTTCCCCCACAGTATCGAGCTGCGCACCTTCTCGAACTGTTATACATGCGATGCCGTTTCTTCGGCCATTCGAATCCGACCTCACACCGACCTTCTCGCGGGACCCTCCTCCCAGCCTCGACTGCGCGCCGCCTCTCTCTTCCTCCCGGCACTCGACCTGCGCTGGTTCTTCGGCTATTTCCTTGTTCGGACCGCCAACTCGTCCTAGGCAGCTAGGCTCCGAGTCTACGCTCATCGGCGTCGCGTTCTGTGATCGCTCCGCAACATCGCCATGACCTCGCCATTCCGGCTTTCTCGTGGGCGGGTGGGATGCATATTGCGATTCGACTGTGCAGTATATCTTCCAGCCCGTGCGTCTTATCCTTTTCATGTTTCCTCGCGCCTGATGCATTCGGCAGACACATGCTTCTGGTATACACGACGCGACTTGGACGAGGTCTCCCTCCTCGTCTTCTCCCTGGCTGCCGTCTCAATCCGGAGCCGTCACCGTAGTGGTCAACGTCTACATCTCCTGCGTTCATCTGCTGCGATCTCCATCTCCGTGACGCGAGACCGCCTTCCGATGAGGAACTGTGGACCGTAGATGGGAGCACGAGCTCCAGGGCGGAGAGTACAGCTACGACGTCCCGTAGCTGCGTCCGCGTCCGCGTCCGCCCCTCCACCTCGATCCCTTCCGCTTTCGTTGCGACGTAGAGCTAGGGAATGACGATTGGGAGCACGATCACGACCGGAGCACGACGACCATTAGTGCGATCCCGCCGCAAGATAATGCTTCGTGCCGCGGTGCTGCGAGCAGGAGGGTATGCGAGGAGCAGGGAGCACGGGAGCGGCTACGAGGCCTGGCGAAGGGCTAGGGCGAGGGACGGCGAGAGCGAGGGCAAGTCGGGATGGCGAGACACGGTGAGGGACGGCGAGGGACGGCGACGCCGCGCCGAGCGGGCGGGGCGGGTGAACGAGATAGCGAGAGGTGAGGGGGAGAAGAACGGCATTATTCGATGGGAGGCACCGGGATGGGGACGAGGGCAGAGCGGGCGCCTGCGGGACGATGGGCGGAGGTGAATGAGGGCGATGATGACGTTTGACGTCTTAAAAATCTGGCGTCCTCTTTTGTTGTTGTCGAGGTCTCTGCTGTCTAGCCCAGACCCTACTGCCACTCGCCGGCTGCGCTTCCCATTCAATTCCAGGAGGCAATTACATGGCGAATCGCTCGCTCCGGGCCCACCATTCCGCCCCCGCGATTGCGATTCCGGCTGCGAGTCTGATTCCGATGCTAGTCAGCTGCAGGTACGGCGGCCGGAGTACCCGGATCGTGACCTCGAGAGTTCTACGCACCGGCTCGCAGGAGCTTCTGTCTGCGGCTCGCTCTGCGCTATGCACGGTCATCGCTGCTGCGTTCCTGGCGTTTCGGTTCCGTGTCGCTGGTCGGCGCGTCGCGATGCGTGGCCAGACAAGCCCCGTTCTTCCGCACGCAGCCCCTCTCCTTGCTGCTCTCCCTCATGGGTTTCCATTGGACAGCGACCCGACAGAATACAGCACCCGGTACAGCACCCGTGTACGACTTCACCGTCCCTCGATCGCCGTCGCCGTTTCCCCCCGTCCCTCGTCTGCGCCGACACTATCATTCCGGTTACCGTTGTCTTCGTCTTTGGCCGTTACTCGTCCACATGTGCTGGGATCGTCAGCCCTTCAAGTCCATCCACGCGTTGCACAAACTTGCACCTGCCTCTGCCACGTGCCTTAACCACGAGGAGCAGCTCCGCGACGACTCGACGACGTGGCAGGCGACGAGTTGGGCGATAGATCGGACGAAGGCTAAAGGGGGCGAGGACCGACAAGTTGGTGGTGACAACGACTCGGGGTCGCGGTTGAGGCGTTGACGCACGCTGCTGGAGATGGAACGGGGCTTGTGCACACGTGAGCGAGATCAATGTGCGCCGTCGTCGTGCCATGCGCACGCACTCGCGAGGAGATGCACGACAGAGGGATAGGACGCCTTAGCGAGTATCTTGAACCGGCGGCTCAGCTACGTTAGCTGCATTATCATGCTTCTTTCCTTGCTGTAGTACATTGTCACCTGGTATTTCCCTACATCTCCCTTGTGGTTCTACATGTCCCTGTAATAATTATCGACATAAGTGCGCAGCCTGCTTCCCGATTTGGAAACGGCACCCTTGCGTTTTGAAGATGACATTCGCAAGTGGGTCTGCTTTCGCAAACATCACCTCCTGGGCTTTGATTCGGATGTAACCATTGGCGAGCGCAGTGTATCGAGATTCTGAAAGATTTTCATTCTGCAGATGTTCCGCCACGCGAGCCATTCTTCCCCGGCAGCCTCAGTAGTGCTGGGTTTAGAATGATGTATTAAATGATTGTATTATACAAGCGGGTATTATACAGGTATAATACATTCTATACCTGGAGGGGTCCGGGAGGCCATGTATTTAATGGTATGAAATACCCTACCCTAAGTCGTGTTTGAAGTAGTTGGAACTCGGCTCAAACAACTTGCACACAATCGGTGCAACCTCTACTGATGACCTTCCAACCTCTGAACAATTTTATCGGGCTACGATGTCATGCTGCGGTGTAGCCGAAGCAGTCACGGCACACCGGAGGGTCCTTTTATACACAAAATACATAAAATACAACATAAAATACGCGTATTATACATTAAATACCGTATTTTTTTCGGGCCGGCGGCGCCGGTATTTTTTGTATTATACCAGCCATACTTTCAAGACATCCGGGGCCCCGGATAGCCGTGTATTATACAAGGCCCAAAACATTTTAAACCCAGCCCTAAGCCTCAGCACTAGTCTCTCTTGATGTTTGATCGATTCTTAGGTTGTCCGTCGCGCAATAAACCTCGGCGACCTTTTCCGCTGGTAGGCAGTATCGCACTTCCAATCATATTTTCGAGAATATTGCTTTGCCTTTCCCCCATCCATGCCAAATTTCAAAACCGCTGCAACTTCCGCATGCTCTCTTGTGTACGGCGAGTATCTATGCCGATCAATAGAGATTATGTTTCAAGTCCGCTGGAAATGCAGGACTCCGCCCAGCCCTTTGCTGATGGTTTCGTCGCCCCTGGACTCACACCTGCCCTCCTCCCAGTGAAAAAAAAAAAAAAAAAGTCAATCTGTGCTGAAGCACCGCCAAGATGGAAGTGATCTACAGAAAAATTTAAATTGGAACTATATAATGAACAAAACTGTTGAACATGATCGTCGTAATTGATGGCCTATTTGTTGATTAGTAGCACCATACTAATCTGTTCAACGCACAGCCCCACGGTGCAACTCCCACGCATGAGAAAGCATCAATCAGCGCTTATAAGCTGGGACTGTGGAGTTGACCCCACCATTTATGATGCCGCGCCATCCCACTATTGCTGAAACCCGGCTCGAGAGCGTTGCACACTGTTTGGCTCGCACCCTAGAAGTGCTCCATGAGCTTAATGGTATATGTGCTCCACCATTTGTGCAACCAATCTCAAACACCCTTGAATCCTTGCTTAAGCTCATTCAGGTATAGGAGGCTCTCAAAAATACCTTGCAACTCACCAAATATTTCAGAATGTGAAGCAAAATAAGAAAGAATGTGCTCAATTGTTGGAGGATATTGACCAAGTGCTCTATGCCATTATTGACCTTCATGTAAAGTGTGAAACAGTAGGGTCCTTATCGCCTGCAATGACAGAGCATGTTGGAAAATTCATGAAGTAGATGTTCAATCTATAACAATGATTTCCACTGACAATGTCTTTGCAGAACACTTCACAAAATATCCATATATGTTGAAGCACAGCAGGATGGGAACAAGTTGAAGCAGCTTTTCCGTAACATAGAGATGAATAGCCTGGTGAAAGGCTGTCATTCAGAACTTGATGAAGCAAAGAAAATCTTCGCAGTAGGACAAACTGTTCTGTTCCTTATCAGGGGGCTGACACATAACTTTAGGTTAACACAGGTGATGCAGTCTTTATAGACATCAGAGAGATGGAAAAAGCCGCTGCATTCAAGCACAAGGGGTTGCTCGCATTGATTTCATTGCTACCTTCAGAGCCAAAGATCTTTCATGGACGTGAAACAGAGTTAGAGAATGTCATGAGGATGCTCAGTCAAGAAGCACCCCGGATAGCAATTGTTGGAGGAGGTGGAATGGGCAAAACTAGTCTTGCGAGAGCTGCCCTCCATCACCCAGACACTCTGAACAGGTTTGAACAAAGATTCTTTGTCAGTGCAGAGCCAGCAACTGTTGAGATGGTGACCGCAGCGTGCCGCCCCACCTATTTGCTTTTCTGTTGCCTTTCCTACCCCCCCTATCTGTCTGTCCTCCCTTACTTATATTGTGCCGTAACTATCTATTCCGTAGCTAATTCTGTATCCCCTCGACGCCCAACTTGGACCTCGAATATATCCTGCTTGGCTCGCTATCTTCGTGTTACCTGAATCTTATCAGCAACCACTAGTATTGAATTGGCAGCCCTGATTGGGCTCCATATTGGACTAAATCCTGGCCAAGATCTCACAAGACCAGTTGTCCAGTATTTCTCCAGACAATCCTCTTGTTTATTGGTCCTGGATAACTTGGAAACAGTCTGGGAACCAATTCAGTCTCGAAGGGGAGTTGAGGAACTCCTGTTGCTTCTCTCAGAGGTCCAACATCTTGGATTGATGGTATGTGTACCGCTAGTTTCATTCCAGATTTCTGATATATTGCAGATAACCATGCGAGGGGCAGAACGACCTGCCAGGGTTCAATGGACACGTCCATTTTTATTGCCTTTACAACCTCTTTCTGACAATGCTGCACAACAAACATTTATAGACATCACAGACAATTCCTATTCAATTGAAAGCTTCAGCCAGCTCCTCAGCCTCACAGACAATATGCCTCTAGCTGTGGATCTCCTCGCTCACTTGGTCAACTATGAGGGCCTGGAGAATGTTATGGCCCGATGGGAAACAGAGAAAACATCCATGCTCTCTGTAGGATCTGACCGAAAGTCAAATTTAGATACATCTATCAGCCTCTCTCTGGCAAGTCCACGGATCTCATCTGGAAGCAAGGAGTTGTTGAGCCTCCTCTCAATACTGCCCAATGGCCTGTCAGATGCAGAGCTGCTCCAGAGCAAACTTCCTATTTCAAATATTCTGACCTGCAAAGCAGTATTATTGGCAACTTCTTTGGCATATCAGGATAGTAACAAACGGCTTTTGGCACTAATACCTGTGAGAGAGCATATCCAGCAATGGTTACCTCCATCCATATTCCTAATAGACTCCCTCCAAGAGCACTTTCATGGGCTTTTGAAGCTATACCAGAAATACAATGATGGCCACCTCAAACCTGTGATAAGCCAAATCACTGCAAATCTTGCCAATTTACAAGAAGTCTTGCAACATGGTTTAGTTACTGGTAGCTCAAATCTCTCAGTGATAATATACTGTGGTCTATCCCTGAACTCCTTCTACCGGGTCACTGGCCGGGGCTTATCAGCCTTAATGCATCATATTCAGCATGTTTTGTCTGAGACCTCAGATCACAGACTGAAAATGCATTTCTTTATTGAAGTCCAGAAATCTCATCGACATTATCCTGCACCATTTCTAGAACACATGCGAGCTGAAGGTATATCATGCTTGAAACATCTCAATGATCCTCTCCTTAAGTGTAAGTCTTCTTGTTCAATAAACTGCAGTGGGCTTATCATCTCTACAGCTAGATTTTACTATGCAGCTTCACTAGCTAGCCAGTGGACCTCCTTATCCAGTGCCCTGCAATTTGCTCAGATGGCCCAAGAATTGGGAAAGGTATCTGGGGACACTGAGCAACAGTATCTTGTTTTGCTTCGTATTGCTTACCTGAAGCTCAATACTCGGGACTATTCCACTGGCCACCAACTTGCCAGTGAGACAGAGCAGCTTTCAGATATTTCAGTGGATCTGTATAATAGTGCACGTGCACTCCGCCTTCAAGCTCAATGCTCCAGATGTCTCGGAAACTACCACCAGAGTCTGGAAGAACTCCATAGAGCCAGAGGGAATCTTGAGATTTGTGGCATGTCTGGAGGGCTTATTGATACTTACATTTCACTTGAACACGCTGAGATCCAGCTCCTGAAATCGGATTATGTTCAAGCCCAAAGCATTTACCACCATATCATTGGAACAACTTCTCCAGAGCAAAATCATGATGCACATGCCACTGCCTTCATAAATCTGGCATATATTGGCGTCCAAATTGGCTGGAATACAGAAAATATATCAAAAAAAATAGACATAGCTGTGGCAATGTACAAGAGCATGCATCACCCAAATCTTGAACAATGCAAACTAGTTAAAGCATGTCTCAATCTCAGAGAGCACACATTTGACCTGGCACAGAGGGGATTTCAGGGGGGCTCTCACTGTCAATATCCTGAGATCAGATCATTATCCTTGGAACATCTCGCCAACATCAAAGCCTGGCCAGCTAATGAAGGGCAGTTGAGATGGCCAGTGATATACTTGAGCTTTGCACATGTATCTAAAGAAAAACTTGCACTTCACAAGGCTCTTCTCTACGTTGGCGATGTCTCCACAGTCACTGGGAATGAAGAAACAGCATGTGTTCTCTACACAGTTGCACTAGAGGGATTCACACACATAGATGTGCATCAAAGTCGAGCAGAGTGTATGCTCTGTCTTGGAGATCTTGCACAAAAACATGGAAATACTGCTGCAGCTATAGTCCACTGGACAACTGCTCGACCACTATTTGACAAATCATCACAGGCTGAAGATATGGCCAAAATTGACTCTAGGCTGGCCAGTGTTGCAGAATTTCATGAAGCACTGACATAACTTGCCAAATTGGAGGCACTTACCCAGGTATTGGATCAGGTTGCTACCTCCCAAGAACAACCTGTGAAAATAGTTCCAGTGTGATACCAAGAACCAGCTTCTCTTGCTCCTTTCACATTCATGTGTTGCATTGTTCTGAAGTAGTATTTATATATTTATTTTCATTATTGCTTAAGCATTTAGGAAATGTTTCCAACATGGCCTGCAAAGTTCAGCCAACCAGGTGTGTTCTAAAACAAGCCTAAGAACGAAAATAAATGTGTTTTCATTACAATACAATCATCACCAAAGGCGCACACTGTGCCATCTGGCATCTGTCACCTCATGTCTCACCAGCACAGAGAAAGCCCACTTTCATGGTGTACTTGGTTGTCACCTTCTTTTTGTTGCTTGTCTCCACATATTACTACATGTTCTTGAGTAAGTTCAATTCAAGTCACACCTGGCACCAATCACCATGGCGGAACATTTCTAGGATTGTTAATTCTGTTCACCCTTCAAAGAGATGGCTATATTTGGTAGTTTGGCCCTGATGACATGCTACATATTCCCCAGTTCAGTTCCAACAGTAGGAGGATTTAGTATGGATTGGTGCATTGGTGAAAAGCCAAATCACTGCGCTTCCTCATCCTGATTATTGTACTCTTTTCTAATCTTCGGTTTCTTCTAGGTCCTCCTGTGTAGGCTTCAGCTGAGCCTTTCCTTCTCTTTCTCTAAGTTGATAGACTTGTGTTTGTTTGCTCATTTATTTTCCTGGGAAGTGGCATTTGTTATGCACACTCATGACTTGCTGTTGAAGGCTTGAAACACTTATAAGAAATTATGGTTGGTGTATAAGTCCTTGTGGACTCGCATATTTGCCTGATAAGATTCAGAGACGTGTGATAAGGCAAATTGGGTTTTTTGCAACATTCCACATCTCATCTGGCTAATGTTGTCATTCTGTGTCAAGCTTCCATTCTGTTTAGCAGCAACATTCTCTTCAGTTGATGTGTCATTCATGCTTTGTGGTCATACATGTTTCTCCAACAACTGGTGGTGGCAAACTGTGGTGGTGGGCAATGACTGATGTCAAATAAATGTTCCCACGCCATGTCACCTGATCAAAAACTCTGTTTCAACTGGCCCAAAACTCGCGGGAAGACATTTGAGAATGTTGTCTCCAGCTTGAATTTTTGATTTCAACAATACTTTGGAGTGGTTTGAGTTTTAGCTTGTGATTTTAGATTGTCAGTGGCAGAAGTGAGATATTGGGAACCTCAACTTGAAGGCAACATGCCCCCCATTGATTTCAAACAACTTTCTCTATGTACCCAAGTGTGACTCTGCATGATGAGTATATACTGTATCTTTCCCTTCAAATTGGTAGTCACGCATCACGCACCTCTGTGTCGATCACGAACTTCGGTTGAGGTCACACGTCACGCAGGCCTCTGTCGAACCTCCAAACCGTCATGCAGCCCCAAAAATTGCCTAAAAATGTCAAAGAGGTGGAATTTTCCAAATTTTTCATTTCCAAACACCGAAATTCTCGAGGTGTCACTCAAAATTTTTTCCATTACCGAAATGTCGAATCGCTAAATTGGGTCCCCCATGTCAAATTGAAGGGAAAAATACAGTAAACATTTCCTGACTGATACATGTCCCATCAATTTGGCCCAATTCAGATTACAATTGCTCCCCACCATTGTGCTATACTATGACTCTATTGTTGTTTCCTGAGATAAATGCAGTTCATAGAGCAAAGAATCAAGGAAATTGACCCAGGGAATAACTTCGATGTTTCAGTGACTCACATCGGAGTTGTTTGGCTTTGGGATCTCATGGAAAGTTGAGCTTGATGAGTGCCTGTCCAGCTTCGAAACATTATGTCCCTTAGTTACGAATTTACCTCCAATTCGGAGAAATTTCCTTCCTGCTTCCAAAATTGGGCTAATTGGAGGAAATCAAGGCAAATATGGTCGAATTTCCACCATTACCAAGATTTGCAATTTTGAAGCAGGCTCATGGATAGTATGGCTCAGGGGCAAGTTTAAACTTTATCAGGCCTATTTGAAACCTCCGGAATTTGGGATCAGACACATAGTTGAAGGTTGCCAAAGCCTGAGTGTACCACGGAGGGGGTTCCATGTAAACATCCCAGATTATTCCAATCTGAGAATGGCTGAAATGGATGAAGTCTACTTATCTACTGTTCGACTTATGATGCCTCAAGAATATGGCAAAACACCTCAAGTCCATAGCCGAAGATAGCCGAGCGGGCCGCCATCCGATCAAACGATGAAATCGTCACGTGGAGCGACAGGAGTTGGTTGATCGAGCTGTCAACGCATATCTTCCTTTCCTTCCACCACCGTGTCCTCATCTCCGCGCCTTCTTCGCTCTGTCCAACACAATCTGAGCAGCAGATTCTTACTGTTTCATCTTCAGAGGACCATCTCGTGTCATTCTGTCCTGCCCAACATTTGACACAGATGGTGACGGCGGAGGTCCGATTCTTATCGGACTATGTACCCGCTCGTATATTTTTCAAGGTCCTCAGTATGTGCTCCATGCGTCGCAATACTGCACAGACATGAACCTGTGACTGTCCCTAGCCAGTCCCAGCAGATCCGCCTGCTCTGATGCTGTCCACTTCATGACCAACGATCTTGCCTGCCATATCCTTCGCAGCAACATTCACATACATGCCCGCAATACTCAACAAGGATGTACACCATATTTTGGCACCTACTTCCGTCCTTATACTTCTGCAGTGTTCCCTGTCAAGCCAACACCGCTGAGCGCTCATGTATTTCCGGTAAATCTCACCCATTGTGATGCTTGTAATGAATTCTTTGCAGTCATGGCTACGCACAACTGAGGCCGATACATGTGCGTTTTCTCAGCCTCGTTCTATGTTGACGATGCTAATACTTGCCCAGTGCCATCACTGCCTGTTTTGCAGTTGTCCTGCATCTCCGGAACATCTCGTATGTGACTGACTTGTAACCCGGTAAACTCAATACTGACTTCGGAACTCATCATTCCCCAGTCCGACTACGATCCACCCCCCAATATGTCCGCATTGCCGGAATAAGTCTTGGCCTTTGAACTCACCCAGCGGGCCCATCCGGTCCTCGCACCACCGCTGTGTCGATGAGTCCTCAGTGAGGTGTAAGGTAAGAGTCTACATTGTGCCGAAATGTGAGGACTGATCTCTCGCTCATTCCAGTCGGGCCATACCCTCTTGCCACCCTGTTGAAGTTCCTTTGGCTGCACACTGCTAATAGGTTGTGTCACTGAGGGTTGATGTAGGGCGATTGGAATGCTAGAGTTTGTAGTACAGCCGAGTTTATGAATGTATCATATATATCTAATCAATACTATGTGTTTTGTGCCATTTCTACTGGAATCTGAGTATTTATATACAGCCGAAGGCACGAAAATTACACCACCAATGGAAGGTAATCCAAGGTAATTTACCTCCAAGTTGGAGGTAACTAGATAGCAAAGTTACTACAAAGCTAATCGACCAAACCAAGGATATTTGGTCTAATTTGGGGCGAATTGGAGGTAAACCCAGGAACTTACCAGAGGAACCTTTTCCTGATGTGCTTATAGGATTTATAACCAGGGCTTTGAGACCAAACCTCATATTTCAAGATTCAAAAAAGGTGCTGGGTCAACACATCTTGATTTCTTCCTATTAAAGAGTGCATGTCATTATCACAGAAAGTCAATTGCCACTGCCCACCACCACAAACTGCTGAGATCAACACTCCACCAGCAACTTGCACTGGCGGCAAACAATCGAGCCCAATGCAATTGGGCCCTAACTGGGCCCCACACAGACCTGACGTTGACCTCACATCTACAAATCCTTTGTTCTTATCAATGAATTTTTTTGATGGTTGAGGCATTTCACATCATCAACTTTGTCCGGGCTGGTGCTACACAGCCACCCTTACCTCCTACCACCAACTAGGCGACCCGGATGATACGGCATGTGTAGCTATGTGACTCTGCTTTCCTCAGAAATTTTCACCATGATCCTAGGTATGAGAAATTAACAGCTATGAAGCTATTAACAACTTCAGCAGAATTCTTATACTGCATCAGGTTGCCATCAGGCTCATTAGTTGAGATACTTTTGTGCATAGTCATGTTCACTTTCAGTTTGGATTTACACCTGATGTCAACAAATGGAACCACGCAGGCTAGCTGTGGCTCATCAGTTTTGTTCAAAGTATTTAATTCTGCTCACTAACCACTCATCCCTTGGATTTCTCCTTGTTTAATTCAGACATATGTGGCAATGGATATATACACTGGACATGTGCTTCTTTGTTGCTCATTGCCAGCTCTTCCCTTATAGTTTACTCCATGCTCATTACCTGTCATGTTCTGTTTGACACAATACAGTCCCTTGTGACACTGGGGGCAATGAATTGTGCATCCAAGTTAGGATGTGTTTGACCCATCCAATGTACATTATGGCAAGCTGGGTCACAAAGGTTTTCAAAGGCACGAAAGCAGTCTTTGTGTGTTCTTTGTGCATCTTTGTTCCCCCTGGTCCAGGGGAACAATGCATGCACAAAGCAAGCACAAAGACTCCCTTTATGTCTTGAAAGAGACTTTGTAAAGCAGCTGATTACATGCCAACAGGATGCGTCGAATGCATCTCCAATTGGATGCGCAATTCATTGCCCCCAGTGTGAAGCACTGCTTGCCCCGTATTCCAGCTGGCCTCTATGTGTACTTCTGCTTGTGCATTTAACAGTCTGCTTTATCTTCACTCCCCATTCACTGTCCTTGTACCAAGCTGTAATCGGTCTTCAAGGCTCAGTGGACAAGCTGCCCATATATCCCAATCATTTCCTGATGTGGCTCCACTGCAGATTGCTACACACTGTACTGACACTGCCCCTGGACCTACCGCTGCTCCTAAGTGGGGAACTCTCACTCACATTCTCGTCACACATATACACTGCACTTGTTGTTGCCCTTGCTCATGTAGTATGCACTTGCTCCCTCAATTCCTGCTCCCATTGGTTTGACAATGTGCAGTAAACACATCCTGTGCAAGTCACTGCTCAATATTTATCATATTTCTACCCATTCTCACACTGTTCAAGCTGCAAAGATACATCTGCCATGTATCATCAGTTTTTCAGTTGGTGTTCAATATTTATGAATATGGCACAGAGCAGAGGAAGGCCAAAACAACATTGGGGATACCTATATATGGAGTTCAAAATTGTCGATTACAACGGCGTGAATCAAATCACACAGTTATTCATAGATTTACCATGTGTATCAGAATCAGATAAGAGGCCCTGACATCGCAAACAAAGGAGATTAGAGTAGGTCTGCATGAGGTCGACGTGAGGCCGGTGTCAGGCACAATTAGGGTCCTATTGCGTTAGGCCCAATTGTTTGCCACCAGTGTTGGCATGGGCCAGGCCTGTGGTCTCAATGTTCATGGTTCATAGAGAAATATGTCTTCCGCACTTCAGTTGAGACTCAGATAAATTTGTCAAAGTTCAACAATGAGGTCAATTCACATACCAATTTGCACGTTGATTAACACGCCGGCGCCGACATAAAGCCCTACCAAGTTTGTTTAAACAATCTGCGTCTCAACGCTAAACGGTGTTTAAGCACTGTTTTGTTTAATCTCTCAGGCCGCAGCAGTGCTAGCTAAGAGTAGGAGCTGGGTGAGATTGAACAGTGTTTAAACTGTGCCTCTGTTTGACTGTTCAAAACTTGTTCAACCGTTGTTTAATCACTGTTCAGCAGTGTTTAAACACGGTTTAATCAGGGGATTTGCAAAACTATTCTGCTTAGCCGGGACTCGAGCCTGAGACCTGTGGATAATCCACAAGATTTCAGAGGACAGAATAACCACTAGATAATACCAGCACTGGGGAGCTGCTGCAACCATCGGATATGTGAAATGTCATGGTTTCAATTTGTCCTGTAATTCCCTCCCAAATGAAGCAACAAGGCTTGAACAAGTAGGATGATACCAGGCTGAGGGAGTAGCCTGTGGATCCCTCAAAATCATGACTGGGTACTGGCAAGAACTTGATGGCTGCTCACCGAAGTCATATGGACCAATTATAAATATGAATGCTGAGTGCTTACATTAATCTGAATGTGTCAGCACTGAGACTGAGTTTCTAGCAATTGCAAGGATCCATTCCACCCAGAATGATCCATGTATTTCCAATGTTTTGAACCGCATACCTGTGAGGAGAAAACTGAGGTAATTAGAATTATTGTCCGTGCTGTTCAATGACAATCAATGGCTATCTTGGATGATATTTCGACTTGCTTGTATTCCCACCACTTTGTTATGGGCTGTAGCTGCTGGGATCCTACTGCTTTCTAACATCCAAGGGACTTGACACTCAGCAAGAATATGCTTTATCACGCACGATGATCAAACATCCTAGTTGATGGTGTCTTGTTGCCTGTTTAGCTCAGTTGTAAAAGCCCTCGCTCTCGGCTCACCTCTTTCAGTGCGATGCGAGTTCGAATCCCACTCATTGCAATTGAACACTGTTTAAACCTTGATCGACTGCCTGTTTAAATGAATCAGTGCTTAAACCGGGTTTAGCGTTGAGATGCTCTTTGTTTAAGCAAACTTTGTAGGGTTACTGCACCAACGTCAACCAAGAAGAAGACAAAGTGAGCTTGGAAAATCTTTTCGGCTGACTTGGGACTTCCTTCTAACCCCACATATGAAATTTTAATCCCGGTTTCCCCTTGCCTTCGGCTGACCACCTTCCCTGCCGTAGTTAGGTCAGGCTCGCCCCGCCCGCAACCCATTGGGAGAGGATGGCGTAAGTGCTCCCACACACTGGCAGGGCAGGAGAGAAGAAAGTGTTTGAATACTTTGTAAACCATTCAAACTGAGTCTGGCCTGGTAAGGCATGCCGTGAAGCCTCATCTGCATCAACTGAGCACAAATTAAATTCGAGATTACGGTCTCAAGATTAATGAAAACATTCTATATTAGGTAATTTATGATTTTGGGTGATTTTCTTGCCAAATGTTGTCTAGCATGACTAAAACATGTCCCAGCAAGCTAATATTCTGCGATGGACAACATAGATACATTCTCAAGCATGTGATAGAGCCAGAGGTACGGATAATTTAGTTACAGTTCCGGCAGCTCCGTTGGATGCATTTGGTAAGTTTGGCATTGAGAAATATTGTAAAACTTACATCCATCGTGGGATCTCATATCATTCTGGCTCTATCACATGCTTGAGAATGTATCTATGTTGTCCATCGCAGACTATTAGCTTGCTGGGACATGTTTTAGTCATGCTAGACAACATTTGGCGAGAAAATCACCCAAAATCATAAATTACCTCATATAGAATGTTTTCATTAATCGCTTTCTATCACTAATTGGGTATGAATTAGGCCAACAAATCTACCGAGGTTTCATCGGAATTGGTGCAGAACTGATTGAGTTACTAACAATTCTTTGAAAACACAACAAAACAAGATATTTTTGCCCGCGCCTTCGGTTCCGACATCGGCTGTAAGTAAAAAAAGATCCTAGGATTATCCTGCTCAACCCGCATAACTGGGCGGCGAGTTTTCATGCATCTGTCTAGCCAGCAATGCATCCAACTGTGCTTCCATCCTGAGCATTCGTTGAGTTATTGCATGTGGTGGCGACTCCGGGTGAACTTCCAACACAACGGGGGAGCTGGACATATCACTAGCCACCGCTACATTCGTGGATTCCTTGTTCGACCGCAGTTGCCTCCACGTTGGATCCCCTTCCTCAACGAATTGGTCTGGGAGTATGCGTGCCATGGTGAGCGTTTGACGGCGTCTGAACCACAGAACAAACAGTCCGCTGAAGAAACCGACAGCTACTACAGCTACTACGATGGCAGCAATCTGTGCTCTGTGTCTTACGGATAGAATTTAATCAACCTCGACTTCTCCGAAACAAGGCTGGAATCATTACCTGGCCAACTCAGACGACATATTCCCCGATATACTTGAGCCGGAAGATGTTGCAGGACTCGGGTTTGAAGAATACGCTCCACCGAGTGGTTCAACACTTGAAGTTGGAGAATACGCTTCGCCGGGTGGTTCAACACTCGGGCTTGAATAATACGCTTCGCCAAGTGGTTCAACACTTGGGATTGAAGAATATGCTGCCGCGAGTGGTTCAACACTCGGGCTTGGAGAATACGCTGCGGCGAGTGGTTCAACTGATTGATAACTGCTGCTCCGAAAGCTCAGGGGTGCGACGACTATCGAGAGAGGTACTTACTCCAGTACTGCGAATGGAGGGCAGGATGAGCCCGTCGAGTCAGTGTCGACGAAATAGCCCTAGAAAGGGTAACGAATGAGTGAGTGTCTTTGCTGTATGCAATTTCACCAACATTGAAGAGGTACAGGCAGTCACCGCTGGAATAACAACAGCCAAGTGCGGATACGGATACGGATATGGTGGTGGTACTGGTGCCAGCAGGTGCAGAAATGGAGATGAGCGCGTTCCCCGTTGTGTCGAATGGAGGACAACTAATGGCGTTGACCAGAATTCGGAATAGGACGAAAGATAACCAGAACGTGCGCATATTTCGAGCCATTGAGGTATGGATCCAATTCACCCAATGAAATACGATGGGGAATGTGGTGGGATAAATGAGATTGGGTTCGAAATTGCGTGCCAAGGCAAGTCGGTAGAGAGGAAGAGGTCGAGATGAATGGTGGCCGGCTCGCATTGCCTATAGCGATTGACCTATTTCAGGCTGACAGATATGGCCGGTCAAAGATGCAAGTGCAATTACCATAATACCTTTCGTCGCGAGGCAATAGACGCCATACAAGGTCAGCGTTATGGCATTTAGCCGGGTATCAAGCTTCGACCAAATCTTGTGTGTCTCGGGTGCGGAAAAAGCAGAAAATACGAGATGCAATATTTCTGCGGGATCCACTCTCGATACTTGGGAACCCGTCACATTGGTCAGACACGGAGTGCAGAAGGGGAGCTATACTCAGACTGAGTTCAGCTATGACCGCCACCACCACCATAGGCGGAATGCACAGGTACCTGTTCTGTGTCGTTCGCGACATTTGTTCGCCCGTTGTCATGATGATTCAAATCTAATCTTCTCCATAGGATATCACACGAGCATGAAGAGAGCAGATGTGATCCCTGACAGACTGTTTCCGGAGAGAGTATAGATAGGTTGATCACTGCCTACATCGATCTTCCACGTAGAAACTTTTGGACCAAGTGAAGCATAGACCTGGCGTATCTCCGCATTCGGCTCCGCCACTCCCTCCAGAGCTATTGCACTGATGTACGAGGGTATCAGCAGACCACGCTGTAACATCCTCACTCAAACTCCGACTCGGGTTCAATGGCTATCTATTCCGCTTCAACTGGCCCAACTGCTCTGCTCCCGAATCCATCCACCATTTCCTCTTTGCCTGCCCCACATGCCGCTCCCACCGCCTCCGCCTCGTTTCCCGAATGGGATCTGCGCGCCTCTTCCTCCGCCACCTCCTCTCGTCTAAATCTGAACATAGCCACATCCTCGCCTTTGTGCGGGACACCAGCCGTTGCCCATTTTACTCTCTTTGACTTAGACTTACTTTTTCTTTGCAGTAGATAAACAGATTCGCTTTCTTGAGACTTATATTCTCATATTGCTATGGACTCGTACTGAAAAAAACAGAACCTCCTTCGGCCTGTCTCCAACATACCTTGCCTCTCGATACCTCCGCTGCCCTCACTTCATACCAGCCAGGAGATAGACACCGATGTGTTTCATAGGGTTAGTCATGAGCCTCAAGGGGCCCGCAACACTCCAACGGAAACAATAATAATAATTAGCGTTTCATGGCTGTTTTGAATTTCCATCACGATGCAACCAATCATTTGAGCTTTTTTTTTTTTTTTTTGGAGCGTGTGGTATTAAGATTCTCAGTCTGCAGAAGCATCCAAGGTCGTCCGCTAATTCAGCTGGCTGTGAGTCAGGTTTTGCCAGGATTTGCTCGGGAGTAAATGCCGTTACGCACAATATGGATACCGGTGTGGAACTCCGACCCAAAAAATTCCTCCTATTCCTTGTTTGTCACACACACCCACTAAAGATCCCATTCATCTGGCAAAGATTCTTCATTTGCTAGTATACCGCTCCATGTGCTTAACACGAGTTGTGTGTTGAACGCGAGCGACCCAGATTTATGTATTCTTGTCTGTGAGTAGTCAGTCGCGTGTAAGACTCGAATTCACTCCTTCCAAGCAACGGTTATAAATTTTTCTTTCGCTGTGTACCCTGTCTGGGTTTTCAGTAACGCTTTCCCGATGCAGATGCTAGATCAGGTGCCATGCCATTGAGACAAGGATAGCGAACAATCTTCCCTTGTCGGGGATAATCGCACCCGTATCAGAACGAAACGCCACGAGGTTGCATTCCAGAGTTAGTTCTCAATTCAGTAATGGCAGCTGCTGATAATTTTTCAACCAAAGTTGTTGAGTTAATCTCCACACTAAGAGGTTTCGGTTCAAGCTTCTGTATGATCTTAGTAAATAGTCCAGGAAATTGATCCCCCCTGATCATTTGAGCTTGTTCAACTGTTTTTGATTCCCATTGAATCCGAATGAACTGTGTTCACACCAGAGGAACAGCACCGTCAAGAAACTGTAAGGCGCAATTGCGCCGAATTCTATAACAGTATGTAGCGCGAAATTGCGCAAGGTCCAACCCCTCTAATTAATGCGACAGAAGCGAGATGGTTCTATACCCACCAGAGAGCCAACCGAACCCAACTCAACCCCGAACGACACTGCTAAATGCGCTCCATGTATGAGCGCAACAGCACCTCAAATCCCCACCATCGCGCGCTTCTTCCCAATTTCATCCCTCAGCAACGCGATCCGGCTGTCCAGCCGTGATGACAGGTCAATATCACTCTTCCCCGCAATGCCCTGCGCCGCGTCCAGCTTCGCCTCCGCGCCTGTTAGCACGCGCCCCCAGGCCGCTTTGTCTAATGGCTCCTTCCCTTTCTCAGTACCCTCCGTCATGCCAACGCTTGCAGCATCCGCCTCCTTCAGATCCGTCACGGCGAGCTCGAAATGCGCTACGCCGGCGATCCACGTGCTGACTTTGACGCCCTGCGCGCTACGTGCTGACTCGAGTAATGCACGCGCGGGGGCGTACATGCGCAGCGTGCGGTGCATTATCCCGAGCAACAGGGCGCGCAGGGCGATTTCGTCGGGGGTGTCGAGCTCCGCGGGGCTATTCTCCGGCTGCGCGAATGAAAAACAGTTAAGTCGATGAGAGAGCTAATTTGAATTCGGCAAACGAGCGACTCACCTGAGCCTTATCACCAGCGGCAGATAGCAGCGGACTCGGAACCGCAACAACTACAGGCGGACTCATCGCCGCCAACTCAGCGATGTGCGACTGAGCGACATCATCGTTGATGCGCTGGTGTGTGTTCCAGACTAGTCATCTTAGTCAGCACAGGAGGTAATTTGGAAAGGGACGGTACGCACATATGCCGAGCTCTGAAATTGAGAGATGGTGGTGAGTTCTAAGATAGTGAAGGTGCAGGAAAGACACACCATCCGCAGTACTGATAGTAATAACCTCGACGAAGCGCGCCGGGTCCCCACCCCGTCGTTTTTGCTTCTCTTTGTAGAACTCCACTGTAAATCGTTAGCATCGCTAAACAACAATCTCGGAAAGTGAGGCCAGCGGAGGGAGGCGAACGCACACTTCTTCCGAATCAAGACCTCCGTCGGCAAATCCTTCCCGCCAACTTTCCTCCGCTGCAGCAGCTCCGGTACGGCGTCGAGAAGCTCCTGCGCCTTGTCACGGTTCCCAAGCGAGATGTAGCACCCCGCGGCGATGAAGTAGTACGTTGCGTGGGACCTGGGGTAGTTGTCAGAGAAGTAGATAACTACTGCGGCGCAGCGGTAGCTTGGTTTGAAGGCAAGTAACGAAACGACATACCAAGAATTCAGCTCCGTCAATCTCACGAATGCGTCCGCCGCTTCTTGATGCCGCCGTTGCGAGAGAAGCGTCCATGCGAGTTCGAAGACGAGCTGCGCATTTAGTCAGCACATCACAGGAGACAGCACAAACGAGACGAAAGCCTGAAGGTAGAGAAACGTATAACCCACCAACGTATCGGCCTGGACGAAAGTCTGCTCCGCCTCGAGGCCACGCTGCAGCACCGCGATTGCCGCCTCGGGGTCGTTCGACATGCGCAGGATTTTAGCCTGCGAATAAGAGAATATACATCAGAGTTAACGATTAGTGTTAGCTTCGAAGTCAACGAAACTTACCCGATTCAATATCCACAACGCGCCCGTCGGGTAACGTGCTTCGATCCTGTGCTACATGTCAGCCCTAGTCGATCTCGGAGAAACCAACAAAACAACGAAAAGAAGTTGTTTCTTCATAAGGCAGACGGCGAGGACAAACGGAGAGAAAAGCGAAAATCGCCGAGGAAAGGAGGAAAATATGAACAGAACTCACACATCAACAACCGCCTTATACGTTCGCACCGTGCGCGCCTCGTCGGCTTGGTAGCCCGACAGCAGGAGAATGACGCCATAGAAGGTCATTAGGACGAGGCTGTGCGCGAGCGTAGCGAGTGGGAGCGAGTTTGGGGGGCGAGTAGCGGAGGCGAGTGAGAGTGGAGTGAGACGGCAAGATTGGAAGAACCATTAGCATCAGTGAGAAACGATTTCAAGTAGAACAGAAGGAATGGAGCACGCACCCCGCAAACACGCCATGCACGTCTCTGCCTCCAGTGGCGACGACACTGCCGTCGGGGTGTACTGTGAGGCCTGCGGCGAGCTGTGCGGGGAAGCGTCAGTTTATTGAAGGGAAGAGAAATTGAGATAGGAAAAAAATCCCGAGAGCGACGCGCAGCCTGAGTCGAGTCAAATACGCCCATCCAACGGCACGAAGGTAATGCAAAAATAACAGAACAAAAACGAAAAGAGGGGAGGCGACGAAAAACTCACTGCCAATGCCCTTAACGCCAACACCCGATCATGCTTGAATCCGAGAAAACCAACGAGGGACCTGTCATGTCAAATATCAGCAAGATGAACTTTGCTTTGGCCGAAAGAGAAACAGGAAGAAGCGAAGACTCACTGCACCCGCTTCGGCAACAACGAAAACACGAGGTTGAAGAGGCCGAATCCTGTGGAGGAGTTAGCATTACATTTCTCAATCAGTCAATTAATGTGGGTTTTGAACTCAAGCAAACGAGGTTGAATCGAGCCGAAAAAAGGCAAGGCAAGAAACAGAGCTGTAGAAAGCAACAAAAACGCAACGCCCGCGCGATACACCGAGCCGCGAAATGGACGCCCGAATTCCGCACGCAGGGGAATTCGCACCCGGGCGCAGCTACCCTGACCCGCTCGAGATGACAATCAGAATCAAATCGAGCCAACAAGCCAAGCGCAGCAGCAAAGTACCTCCATGGGGCGCATTACAGACACGCGTATATGCGTACGTCCGACGGTGCGACGATATGCGCGGGAACACGCGGGTATGCCGTCGGGGGAAACGAAGCAGTAATGAGCATAACGTGCCCACGCATCGAGTCCGCGCCGTGGAATGAGGTCCAACCGCAAACGCAATAGAACGGAGCTTAAACGCGCAGAATCAAATCCGAGCGCAGCAGACGGCCCGAACGTACATACGCAATGACGCATCGCGCGCGTCACCGCGACAGCATGGTACGCGTACGCGCTCGGGGACAAGCGGATGTAGGCGGGGATGCCCGAGGGAGTAAGAGCAAGCGGTACGCAGTCAGCAGGATGACATGCGCACACGCATCACATCCGCGCGCAGGACGAGGGGGAAGCGGACAGAGCGCCGAACGCACAGAGGACGATCGAGCGGACTTCTCCCCCAGAAAAAGCCCAGGGAAAAAAATTGAAGAGCAAAAGAAGAAAAAAACGAAAACGAAAACAGAAGAGCAAGAAGAGCAGAGAGGACGTACCAAACGCCGTCCCGGACACGATCATCTCTTCCACCGGGCCCTCCGCTGGCCTTTCGCGCTCCGCTTTTTCTTGTTCGGCGGTTTGGGGCGTGGGCGAGGGGGGAGGGTTTCGCCTACGATGCGCATCAGCGGGGTGAAATATAACACGAAAGGGAGAGGGTGGACCTTCGGGCTCGAAGCAGCTGACCTACTGGATAGAAGGGACGCCGTCGAGGCGCCCCATCGTCCGAATATCGACCTCGCCGGTGCCGGAGCCGCGACTGGCGGTTCGTCAGAGACGGTCGACACGCTCAGGGATGAGGCGTTCCGCGAGCTGGCGGCGGAGGCAGAGGTGGGGGCGAGAGAGGCAACGGAGGCTGCGGGTGAAAGGGGCTTCGGGTTCGAGTTGGGGGCGAGAGTCGCAGAAGAATTTGATGAAGATATTGAAGAGGAAGAGTATCCGTCAATCCCGGCGGGGAAAACGGTCTTGTAGAGCTTCGTGAACTTTGAGTGCGCGGCGTTGAGCGAGTACATGCATTGGAAGTAGCCCATGTACGATTCTCTGCGGATTATTATCAGTCCAAGAAATAAACAGAATATAACGAAACGAGAAAAGAGATGCAAAAAAGACGCACGAAAGCGCATGTGTCAACCCTAACAACACCACCGCATCTGCCTGCAGAATCTCGTACTCTAGCCCCGGTGCAAAACGTCCCCCTCCATCACCTTTCCCGCCTAATGCACCCGCACCTGCACCGGTTTTTTTGCTCTCCGCCACAGCCTTCTTCGACCCTGCCTCGCTCAGCGCCAGCAACCTTGCCGCCTCTCCCATGAGCCCGGTCTCCATCCCCAGCGCGGCCTCGAGGAACGCACAGACACCAAGACCGAGTAGGTGGAAAGGGGTATTATCCGCCTGGAATGCCGTGCGCGCCAGACCGATGTCATTCGCAAAAATGTGGTCAAAACCGGTGTTGGCGGAGGCGAGGGTTAGGGCGGTGCCTGCGCGGGTGCCGGGAACCGCGATTGCGGCGACAGCAGCAGCAGGAGGGGATGCCACCGGTGCGGGTGCGGGTACGGGGAGAGACGCAGAGTCAAGTACTAGGGTTGGGGAGGACGATGAGGACGAGTCGGAGGGCTCGGTGCTGGCCATGGTCGAGGACGGCTACAGCGGCGGCGACGGTGACGAGGAGATGGACGCTGAGTGAGAGAGGCAAATTATCTCCTTGCATCATCGCTCCGACACATCAAAATGTGCACGTGGGCCGTGCCGCGCGGCGTGCCGACCGTGTTCCGCGTTCATCGTCTCATCTGCAAAACATCATTGGTATCGATATATATTGAGGCAAGACGAGGCAAAATCCAAGAGCGTACAAAAACCGTATACGGTGTTGGGGCGTGGCGAGTCCATTTCGCTTAAATTTAGACTACCCATCCGTTACGAAATCGGCTGGATAGGAACCGAAATTCAACCGAGACGTGGGATTTCTGGGTGTCGTTGAACACGAATCTCTATTCAATGAGATGAGAATCTAATTGAGAATATATTTTTAATTCACCATCCCATGAGCTGTTCTGAATCTGAGGCAGGGAAAAAATGAGGATGATGCGGACCGCGACGAGTGAGAATTTGGCCCTTTCAACGCGCAGAGGGATCATCTGCGTGGCTCTCAACCAAGGGAGTGCGACACAATCGCGGCTGGTTGACATTAAATCAACAGATCCGCCGCGACAAATTGAGCAAAAATAAAGATCAATGGGATGATCGCGAGAATCAAGAAATTAAAGCGAGCCTGGTGAGAGGAGTTGAGAAATAAATGAGCTCTGTGAGAGTACCTTTGACGGAGGCAAAGCAAGAAAACAAACGATAGGAAGGCTTCTCCAGAGGAAGAAGTCCATTATGGAGCAGGACGATGACCAGGCGGCAAAAACCCCCAGTAAATGAACGCAAAGGGACATGTTAGTGCTTCCTTTTCTAATGAGTAGTGAGGAAACTTCATTGCGGAAGCGCAGCGAGAAACGGTGAGTTAGCGGAGTCACGAATGGAGGCTGACGTCAACGTACCTCGAAGCAGCACTCCTTCAAGCTGGGTTCAGTCCTCGGACGTAAATTTCAGTTGAAAATGACGAAGAAAGGAGGTCACTGGGCGTAAAGGAATTTATACCCATTCTTCGCCCACGTCGCTAGCACCCAGGATATATGCGTCCCAGGGTGGAGAAATGCTCCGATACCGTCGTTGTCGTTCCTGAGGATTCGGATTGATTGAGAAGGCCAGAAAAGGAGGGAGATCGAACACAATACTGACCATGACTCGTGTTCATTGGGATGATGTGTGCAGCAGTTCCATCAGTCGGGAAAGAAAGATACGGGGAACATGCGTGGTTCACACAGAGGATACGACCGCGTGCATGACTGCGAACGAAAGAGACCATCCATAAGAGAATACGTGCGCGAAAATGGCCCCATACCTCGGCCCATGCGCCGCCGAGCACCAAGGATATATGCGCGTCCAGATAGAGTATATCCTCGTTAAATATGGTCGGTGGCTTTCCTCAGGGAAAAAAAATGAGTCAGGAGCTCGTAGCAGCCGTAATCACGCACTGTTAGGCCACATCACCGTCCACGCGAATATGCGCTCTGAGAAAAGCTGGTTCTCGAGTATATGTGCATTGAGGTCAAAGAAAGGGGAAGCGTCCTCGTAACAGCAATGGTCCTGCACTCTTGGTCCATGTCTTCACCCAGTCCGAGTATATGCGCGTCAAAGCATGGTAGGCAGTCCTCGTCGTGCTTGAGGCAAAAAACCCAATGAGAACGAGGCAGCGCTTTCGTGGTATCGGTCACGCACTCTTCCCCATGTCGTTACTCGCCCCCGAGTATATTCGCGCCGAAGTGGAGTATATGCGCGTCAAACAATGATGATCGCCATTTCTGAGAAAGTATGAGTTGGGATGGCGAGAACAGCGAAGCAGAAGGATGACCGACGCTTGTAGCCGCGACACGCTTGCCGGATATGAGTGTTGTGTGTTCTCTGGACACAAGGAAGTAACAAAGGACAGATGAGACTGACTGTACTACTATTTGGGATCAGAAGTCCCCATCCCTCTATCGAAAAGCCCACAGTCGCGTATTCGTCCTTTGGTGCCTCGGACTTTTGGCTTTTGCGTCACGTCGATGTCTAGATGTGTATGAATAGTGTCGAAAAGAAGACGAAAACGTGTTTTGTAGTTGTTTTCACAGGTTGGGGTGACATTGGACACGTAAAACGACAGGACGTGAGCAGGGAACGAAGACTGGTGGCATTGATGGAAGCGAGACGCGTCGAGTCACGCGCCTGTAGTACCGCGTGACTGAAGTTCACACGATCCAAAAGACGTTCGGCCGCGGTCGCGAGGCATCGGAAATAAATTCACACGTATTCATTAAATTTCGTTTCATTTGAAAACGGGTTCAAAAATAATCAACTTGTCTGCCTGACAAGGTGCCCGAAAGTCCAGATTGATAAATACCTGCATGAAAGTCATAAATCGCTCATAAACAACGGCACAAGGGTATGGTGCAGAACGCGAAAAACAATCCTCGTGGAGTGCACAGTGAGTTGCTGACCACTCAAATAAATTTGCATCTACAACCGGCACCACGAATTGACCCCGAAATTGAACCTGCTCCGCTCTTGCCAGCAAAATCGCCACGCTGTGGAAATATGTCAGTTGTGGGCTCGCAGTGTGTGAGGGAGCATAAAATTTCATTGTTGCAGTCGCCAAATAACCTAGGCTCAAGTTGAATGAGAAACCCACGCAGACACAGTGCCTTCAATCGGATACCGGCTGTGGATGCAGACCGGTCTGTGCTAGGTCTTCATGGTGGTGTCAAGCTGAGCTGGGGAATATGCAGCATGGCACTGTGAGCCAACTAACAAGTATGACTAGCGTTTCGAACTGGCAACCAGGACGAAGAATCCCAGAAATGTTTGAGACTCTGGCTGATTGGTCCCAGGTGCAGACCTGAAGTGAACCTAGGAACAAGTGGTCATATGCATAAACAACAAAAGAAAAAAAAAAAAAGAGGAGGTGACACTATGTATACATAAAATCAGTTCATCTACTTAGAACATGAGAAGGCGACAGATGACACCCTGTTAATTTGAGACAGTAGTTGAGACATTTTTGTTTTCAATTTTAGCCTTGCTTTTTTAAAAACATACCTGGTTGCCTAAACCTTACAGGTCAGGTTGGAAACAATTACTGAATTTCTAAGAAATGAAAATAAATATATAAATACTACTTTCAAATACAAATAAAATGCAACACATGAATACAGAAAGGAGTAAGAGAAACTGGTTCTGGGTATTAAACTAGAGCTATTTTTGCAGGTTGTTCTTGGGAGGTGGCAGCCTGATTCAATACTTGAGTAGGTGCCTGTAATTTTGCATGTGCTGTTAGGGCTTCTTCATGAGCTTTTTCAGCACTAGTCAGCCTAAAGTCAATTTCAGCCATATTCTTGGCCTGCGATGACTTCTCAAATAATGGTTGAGCTGTCTTCCAGTGCACAATAGCTGCACTGGTATCTCCTTGCTTTTGGGAAAGATCTCCAAGACGGAGCATGCACTCTGCTCTACTTCGATGCACATCCATGTGTGTGAATCCTTCCAGTGCAACTGTGTAGAGTATGAACGCTGTTTCTTCATCTTCACTGACCATAAATGCATCTCCAAAATAGAGGAGAGCCTTGTGGAGTGCAAGTTTTTCTTTGGATTTGTATGCAAAGCTCAAGTATATTGCAGGCCATTTTGAATGCAACTCATTGGTTGGCCAGGCTTTGACGTTGGCAAGCTGTTCCAAACATATAGATTTCAAGTCTGCCCAAGCAAGATTGGAACATTCCTGGAGTTTCATCTGTGCTACATCAAAAGTGTGCTCCTGAAGGTTCATACATGCTCCAATCGCTTGGCATAAAGTAATCCCAATATCATAACCTGTGCTGTTGTAAATCTCCATTGCTTTGTTTAAATTTCTCCACACATTTGCCCCAGCCCCACCAATTTGCACATCAATGTATGCAATATTCAATAGGGCATTTGCATAGGCTGTGCCAATTTTACCTGGAGAAGATGTTTCAGCTGTATCATGGAAAAACTTTTGGGCTTGAACATATTCAGATTTCAAAAGATGGATCTCAGCCTCGTCTATTGAAATGTAATGATCACTAATGCCTCCAGTCATGCCACAAATCTCAAGGAGCCTCCTGGCCTCATGAATTTGGTCCAGACCCTTTGGGTAGTTCCCCAGGTGTCTGGAGCATGAAGCCTGAATCTGGAGTGCCACTGCACTGTGATATAGATCCATTGCCAATTCTGAAAGTTGTTGTCCCTGTCTAGAATATTCCTGAGCTGCAAAATAATCTCCACTATACAAGTTGAGCCGAGCAATCTGAAGCAAACTCAGATACTGTTGTGTCTTATCTCCACATAACTTTGATAGCTCCTGGGCCTTGCTCAGAAATTTTGATGTCCGGGGGAAGTCAGATAAAGAATGTGTAAAAGCTGCAGCTGCTTGATAGAATTTGCCTAGTTATTCAGTCAGAAAGTTTAACCAAAGGAAGGAAGTTTCTTACATCCAAGGAGAGAATCAGTGACAGATTCAAGGTAAGATATACCTTCAACTATCAATTGTTCTAGCCACAATGGGGAATAAATCCGTGGGACTGATGTTAAGGCTTCAATGGAAAAGTGGATTTTCAGATATTGATCTTGAGCCCCAAGGACAATATGTTGAACATGATCCATTAGAGGGCCCACACCCCGACCAGTGACTCGATAAAAGGAACTAAGAGATAGACTGCAGAATATAGTATCTGGAAGATTGGGATCATGGAGACATATGCCACGTTGCAAGAGTTCCTGCAGATTTCCAAGATTTGCAGTGATTTGGCTCATGATAGGCTTGAGCTGGCCATCATTGTACTTCTGGTATAGCTTCAAAAGTCTATAGAAGTGCTCTCGAAGGGAGTGGATAAGCAATGGGGTTGGAGGTAAGAGCTGCTGGATATGCTCTCTCACAGGCACCAGTGCCATGAGTCTTTTGTTGCTGGACTGATATGCCAGTGAAGTAGCCAGCAGTGCAGCCTTGCAGCTTAGAATACTGGAAATTGGAAGGTTGCTCTGAACTAGTTCGTCATCCGAGAGTCCATTGGGCAGTATTGAGAGGAGACTCAATAACTCCTTGCTTTCAGATGAGATCCGTGGACTTGAAAGAGAGAGGCTGATAGATGCATCTAAATTTGACTTTCGATCATATCCTACAGAGAGCATAGATGTTTTCTCTGTTTTCCATCGGGCTAAGATATTTTCCAAGCCTTCATAGTCAACCAAGTGGGCAAGGAGATCTACAGCCAGGGGCATATTGTCCGTGAAACTGAGGAGCTGGCTGAAGCTTTCAATTGAATATGAATTATCTGTAATATCAATAAATGTTTGCTGTGCAGCATTGTCGGAAAAGAGGTTGCAAAGGCAATAAAAATGGATGTGTCCATTGAACTCTGGCAGGCCTTTCTGCACCTCGCATGGTGATCTGTAATATATATCAGAAAGCTGAATTAAAACTAGCTCTACACATACCATCAATCCAAGATGTTCAACTTCTGAGAGGAGTGATAGGAATTCCTCAACTCCCCCTCTGGACTGAGTAGGTTCCCAGACTGTCTCCAAATTATCCAGGACCAATAAACAAGATGACTGTCTAGAGAAATGCTGGATAACTGGTCTTGTGAGATCTTGGCCAGGATTGAGTCCAATATGGAGCCCAATCAGAGCTGCCAGTTCAATGCTAGTGGTTGCTGGTTCTGCACTGACAAAGAATCTTTGTTCAAACCTGGTCAGAGTGTCTGGGTGATGGAGGGCAGCTCTCGCAAGACTAGTTTTGCCCATTCCGCCTCCTCCCAGAATTGCCATCCGGGGTGTTTCTTGACTTAGCATCCTCAGCATGTTCTCCAGCTCTTTTTCACGTCCATAAAAGATCTTTGGCTTTGAAGGTAGCAATGAGAATGAATTTGAACTTTAAGGAATGAGTAAAAGAATGGATTATGAAATTTCTCCCACCTATTTTTTGAGTTGTTTCCTCCCAAGTGGACCTGTACACAATTAGTTAGGGCTGTGAAAGTTAATCGGTCCCATACCAAGGAGCCATTCATGGTTGTGTTGGTTTCAGACATGGTTGTAATTAATTCAAGCAATTCCTTGTGCTTGACTTCAGCAGCTTTTTTCATCTCTCTGATGTCTCTGAAGACCACACCACGAGTGCTAACCTGAAGTTATGTGTTAACACCTTGATAAAGAACAAAACAGTTTGTCCCACTGCAAAGATTTTTCTTGCTTCATCCAGTTCGGCATGACAGCCTTTCACCAGGTGATTCATCTCGATGTTACGGATAAACTGCTTCCACTTGTTCCTATCTTGCTGTGCTTCAATATATATGAATATTCTGTGGAGTGTTCTGCAAAGAAATTTGTCAAAGGGAATCATTGTTGTTGATTCAATGTCTACTTCATGAATTTTCCAACATGCTCTGTCATTGCAGGTGATAGAGAGCCTGCAGTTTCAGACTTTACATGAAGCTCAAGAATGGCATAGAGCACTTGGTGCATATCCTCCAACAGTTGAGCACATTCCTTTTTATTTTGCTTCACACTCTGAAATATTTGGTGAGTTGCAGGTTATTTTTGAGAGCTCTCAATACCTGAATGAGTATGAGCAAGGATCTAATGGCATTTGCAATTGGTTGAAAAAATGGTGGTGCAAATGCATTGTTCAGCTCATTGAGCACTTCTATGGTGAGAGCCAAACAGTCTGCAAGACTCTCAAGCCGGGTTTCAGTGACAGCGGGATGGCGCGGCATGGTGAAGGATGGGATCAAATACACAGTCCCAGCTTAAAAGGCCTTCGTGAGCTGTATTGATATTTTCTCATGCATGGGAGTTGCACTGTTGGACTGTGCATTAGACAGATTAGTATTGTGCTACTAATCAGCAAATGGTATCTCAACTGCGATACTGTGATGGTCATGTTCAACAGATTGATCCGTTATGTAAGTTCCAAGCTCAGCTTTTAGTTGATCACTTCCATCTCGTGCTTCGGCAAAGATTAATTGATTTCTCGAAATTTACCAAGAATGTACTTTGAAGGTCTATCACTTGTTTTACTCTTCAATTCATGTTGCCCTCCGCGATGGTGCCAAACTTTGGCCAAAATATTTGGCAATATTCGTCCAAGTTGACAAATCCAAGAGAATCAAGAGGAAATTTCGAAAAACTGAAGTGGCAGATCCAACATCAGTTCGCACCAAATTGGATTCGAAATGAGCGAGCAATTCCTCTCTGAATACCCGCATTCATAATGAGAAATGCCAGAAACAGGATAGGAGATATGAACCCGTACCCGTACTGTAACCACCCACTATGGGCATATTCAACTTTTCCTGTGATGTATAGAAGGTTGAGTATTTCATTCAGCGTTCAATATGACGGGCTTTCTTGGACAAGAGCCCAATTTCCGTGGATCAGCAGCTGTGATACATAGATGTGGATGGGGAGGGATGTTGTTCAGCTTGTGTGTGTGAATACCCATGGTGAGTGCGTGGTACAGATGGTAGCCATCAACACGTAGCCTGCAAAACCCGTCTTAAAACGGGTGTATTTCTTGCGGTGGATTAGCCAGATAAACCGTTTTGCACCCTAGCAACCCGTAAAATTATGGGACGGGTTGATGCCCTAAATTTTTCTGGCATCGAAGTGGCTCCGGAAATAGAACCATCGGCAAAGGCTTGGGCGGAGTCCTGTATTTCTAGCACACTTGAGGTATAATATCTACTGCTTTTCATGGATACTCGCCATAGGCAAGAAGGTAATATGCGAGAGTTGCAGCGGTATCAGAGTACGGATTCTGCGAGGCGAATGAGCGATTCTTGAGAAAACACGAATATTTGAATACCTAAAAAGGGTACCAGGCAAACGGAGTGCTGAGGTTTATTGAGCAGGGAACGAGCTAAGAATCAATAAACTTACGGAACGATGCTTGAAGCCATTACCTCTATATGATAGTCTAGGGCTGCCGCGCCGGACTCTGAACACCAATTTGTGGAAATGTTGCAGCCATATAGCAAATTCACAGACCGGAGAGGAGCAGAGGTGCACTCAAAGAGCGAGATCTATGTTGGAGGGCTCAATTAGCTTCAAATGAGAGCCGACGGGGTACTCCGAATCCGAGAGAAGTTCGGATGCATTATCGGCCAAGGTATGCAGCTTGATATTGTCAGAAACTCGATATCGTGAATGCCCAGGGCTTGTTTTTGACAGTCAGTGCGGGCTTCAATTTTGACCTGAATCGGATTCTGGCCCGAGGATGTGTCAAGCGGAGCGGAAGAGTTCACGATATATATCATACTCCTTGAAGAGCTATTGTGGGCGTCAGAATTTTCTCCGCACGCTGCGAAGATGGCGCACATGATTCCGAAAATCCCTCAACTGTTGAGCAGACAGGCTGTCAATACACTCTTGATACAGTGGTGTATACTTCAACGAAACATTTGGCGCGCTTTCTTCAAGTCCAGTGTCGGGAGATGGGCGGGCGGTGACGAGGTGGTAAGAAAAAAAGCTTTGACAGATCATGTGGGGTTTCCGCAATAGGATTCACTTGCATTGCGCGCGTCGTGTACTGACATACCCGTAACGCGGCACATTCAGAAAAGGCAAGTGACATCTTTGATCCCGGCACGTTCAAACGCGGCACATTTCCATCAATGTGCCGCGTTTATTTTACATGTGCAGGGTTTCACAATGTTCGTGCACTACGGGTTTTGTATATCCCCAAAAAGATATGAGGCATGAATTTCCCTGGTGGCACCGAAAGTCAGCAGTGTAAATATTGATGTATTTTACAGTCAAGGTACGGTCATGTTACAGGTGTTATGAAGCAGAACAGGAAGAAATCCGCCTAATCTGGATAAATCAACATTCAAAACAGACGTCTAAGAAACTTGATTTAGCATGGATGTGCCGGACATATCAGTCATGAGCACGGTGATTCTCGCTTCACGGATCCTCGGCACGCGAAGTACTTATGTGCGAGCCAGTGCGAGATCTTTGTCGTTTACATGGGCCTACAAAAAAAGAGGTCATGAATCGCAGCCGGCATGAAATGTCCCAGGCTCGAGTCGAACGAGCAAGCCACAAACACCAGGCTGCCGTTCTGAAACACTGACAATCGTTATCACTCTGCGCGAAGTTGAACAATTGATTGAATTGTCATCGATAGGTGCCAAAACAGGCAGCAAACGCTGAATCAATGCTTTACTTATCCCAGATATTCTTGTTTGAAAGGATGATGTGAGCGATCAGCATAGCAACGAAGGTTACGATCTGTCAATGTACGAATCGCATGAAATCGTGGAGCCTCACATTTGGGAAATGCACCGTCTTACACAATGCCATTACACACTGTATGGCGATTGAGCGTTAGCACCGTAGAGTTATATAGCCGTGTAGAGCCACATAGTAGAGTGCGCGTTTCAACCCGAACAACACGCCAATCAATTCTGATCCTTCGCTGATGCTTTTATTTTTTTCTAACCGATCCAGGGAACAGCTAAGGAACGATGACAATGTGAACAGTGCATGAGCAAGTAAACGCAACAAAATGAGTTCAGTCACTCAGCGTTCCATGAACCAGACAGGTTCCCACCGGATGGACTTACCTTCCTGCTCTGTCTCATCACTGTATTGGCTTGCCTGGAATAGAACGCGGATCCCGGACAGATATTGTATCTGTATCCTCTGCGCTTCGGATCGGCAACCACCAATATAAGTGAAGTCCCAAAATTTTGCATCGGTCGAAAAGTTGGATTTTTTTGCCCTCGTATTGTGGTAATTGCATGGTATATATGCATCTGACTCGCATCTTGAACGATACAAAGACACGTCGACGTACGAACTGTCACCCTGAAATAAATCAATTGCATTCTTCATCTCCACTGGCCTGTCTCGGCTCGGCATACAATTATGAACCCACGCTCTTTCCATCTAGCGCACTCCGCATCGTGGTGGTTTATCCGCAGAATTTGTTAGTTATCCTAATGCTTCGACACATTCGCTCTCTATGGTTGTCTTCCGCTCTACTTCAAAGTCTAGTTATTGCTCTTAGTTGCCCTCCATTCGACACAGCCGGGAATGCGCTCATACCCATTCCCATTTCCGTGCCTACCTTCACCCCAGCCCCCAGCGCCACCATATCTGTCTCCGTCTCCGTATTGGGCTGTTTTTATTCCAGTGGTGACTGCCTCTACCTCTCCAATGTTTGTCCAATGTTGGTGCAATTGCCGAGAGTGATGACACTCATTTCTTTTCCCTCTAGGGCCGTTTCGACGACGCTGACTCTACAAGCACCGCTTGCCCCCAACTCGCAATACTCGAGTAAGTCTTCATCTCGAAAATACACCAACTATGAGCTTACAGGAGTAGCAGCTCACAGTCGGCTGAACTACAAGCATCAAGCCTCAGCACAACTTATTCCTCGAGCCCGAGTCCGTCAAGGTTTTCTAACGACTCGAGCGGTGGATCTCCCAAGTCATCAAGGTACTCAATACACTTCCTGTTAGATACGGGAAATTCATTCAAGTATGTCTCCCTGTTTCCAGACAGACTGCCGCCATTGCAGCAACTGTCGTGGTTGTCGGCTTTGTTGGGGGGATGTTGGTTCTCGTTCAGTGGCTAAGAAGACGCTACCAAACCCTCAATCCACACACTCTTCCGGACCAATTCCTCGAGCAAGGGGATTGTACGCACCCACAACCCCGTTCGAAAAGCCAAAATTTAGGGGATTCAGCATATAATAGCACTGTGTCCGGATCCCCGTCTGGACCAGAAGAGACAGCTGTGTTAGAGTTTTACCCAGGGGCACCATCAGAAGGGGGGCACTCCACACGAAATAACTCAACGAATGCGTAGGATGGAAGCACAGTTGGATGCATTGCTTATTAGAGAGATACATGAAAGCTCGCCCCCAAGTTATGCTGGTTGAGTAGGACGACCCAAAGTTCACGTGGGTTTGCCAGAGGAATATGATACCCCGACGAGTATGTTGTAGTATTTTTTGTTCTAGTTGCGAAGGTCGATAATCCCATTCGTTCTGAGCCAATCATGCCCCAGGATGGACAGGAGCGCGGTGGCTTCCACTGTTTCTGTGTAGATACCGAATCTTGACTTTGTATGTTTCTGATGGCGAAGCTCAGAGGTCCCATGAACCACTTCGGCATACTTCATCTAAAATACCCGATGTCTGCAGCTGTCCAGTGCGGCAGACCAGATAGAACACAGACCAATAAATAGACTTCTCCTGCACATCTCGGACATTCACAGATATGTCGCCTCTGTGATAAACGTTGGCAGACTGATAGAAAAGCCTAGCGCTGGCATATCGTGCGCGCAAAACTTTTCAGCCAAGAAATGGCCACTTGAATATTCCATAATGGCCACCCGAATGTGACGGAGAGTAGCCGGCGAGCAAGTCCGCGGGTGGTTCCGGCACACAAGTCAAGTGGAGTTCAAAGTCGGGTGAGGGGTGTTAGACCAGTCGAAAGCAAGCTGTCGAAACGCGGATCACCCACACAGTTTCAATAGACAGATGGTCACCATCGCCTAGAGTGGCGTAATAGTATTGGATTGACTGCCACTAACTACGAACAATGCGAGAATTTATAGTAGACTAGAATATGAAAGGGATGGGAGAAACGGGTGTCAAGGAATGAAGCGCAGCATGTACATGCCAAGCGATCGCAATCGACAAGTGGATGATCGTAATGGAGCGGGTTGAAGGTAAATGATGATGGTGAGAGAATAATGAAAATGCGCGCAACGCACCGTTACATTGAAACTAAGGAAATGGTATGAGCAAGAAAACAGAAGGTTGCCATACTTAACTCCTTATTCTTATAATAATAATTCTCCAGCCTCAATTACCAGGTAACCAATAATACGACTTTCTCTGACTTGAAGAGCCAATTGGCGCGATTAACTGGGTCGGATCGTTGTCCAATTGCCCACTGAAGATCTCACTGCGTTTAAAGGCCGGTTAGACGTGCCCATTAGCTAGCCGGCCAGACGTCGGCAGTTTAGCCGACATCTGTCTTGACGCTTTTAGGCGGTGATCGGTTCACATTTCGATTCGGGACCCAAAATTGGGTGAAATTCAGCCATAGGGCCTGAGCACAACGATATACTGCACTTTTTCGTTCAAATCGACATTGGGTGTGTGACGGGTGACCCAAAGTTTTAGCAAATCGACATTTCGGTAGGCTGTAGCCGCCAATTTCTGTGTGACACCAGGAAATTTTTGACATTCGAGCTGAAAATTTTCGCTTTTTGCACATGTCTAAGAGTTTTGCGTAATTTTAAGCCCTGCGTGACCGCCGCGAGGTTCGACAAAGGTCTGGGTGACGCGTGACTCTGACCAAAACTCGCAGCCGACACAGGGGTGCGTGACGCGTGACTGCCGAATTGAATGAGATGTACTCATACCATTGAAATGGTAAATCCAATTGTTCATTCCACAAACCCCTCCACTCGGCGGCGAAAGAAGGTGGTCTATTCGGTCCTCTACACGTATCACCCCTTCTCTGCAAACCTAAGCTCCTTAGGGCAACGGCAGCTTTCATTGAGGCAACGGGCCTAGTGATGTGCCGGGTCAGGGCTCAAGCCCAAGCCCGACCCAAGCCCGGGGCTTCTGAGCCCGACCCAGGCCCGACCCGAGTAGGGCTTCAGTAGGGCCCAGGGTCGGGCTTGGAATTTTTTCAGACCCGCGACCCGGGCTTGGGCCCGGGTCGCCCAGTATGGGCTACATTTGGGCTACATGTGGGCATTTTGGTGAGTGAATTATAACTTGGAACCTCATTTGGACTTACCCAAGCTGAGTTGCACCTTTAACAGACTTTCAAGTCCTTTCATCTTCCTCAGTGTCACGTAAGTGAGTTCGGGATATTCCGCTGAGATCTGATTTGGATCTGATCGACATTAAAATCACCTTGGAAAGTTGGATATCATGTCATTTACCCCAAAGAACAGTTCCTAAGCTTCAGAAGAGGTCAGTATGTCTCAAATTTCCACTACCAAATATATTTTCGTACACTCAGCAAGATCATGATCAAGCCCGGGCTTGAGCCCAAGCCCGACCCGACCCGACCCAACCCTAGAGGTAGGGTCGGGCTCAGGATATCCTCAGGCCCAAGCCCTCCTCGACCCGACCCAAGCCCGGGCTTTCAAGCCCGACCCGACCCGAACAACACTAAACGGGCCGCTTCACGTGAGCCCGACCCTCACTGCCTCGTTTCCTATCCGTTTCCTGTTTCCCTCTCCTCTTAACATTATAATACACACACTTAATAACCCCACACTTACCATGAACGACCCCAACCCGCACCGCTTGATTACCACCCTTCCGCACCTGTCCTCCCTCACCATGAAAGCAATATTTTACATCACCATTTTACCATACAACGTAGAAATCTCTTTTGCTCTTTCTCTCATCTCTGATAAAAACAAGTAGTGAATGTTCCCCAGTAGATAGACACACGTATGACACACCTCACGGACTGCTGCCATAGTCGATAGACTGCATGTAGTAACAAAATGAAAAATCAATCAAGCAATCAATTGTTCATTACCACCAGGCGAAATAAGTTGTGAGCTTCAATGTAGCCTGTCTACCGGTCACTGCGTTTAAGGCCTCCCTAAACATACCCATGTCTAGGCCCACTCAGGCGCCGGCTTGACTCGCCTACAACTCGCCTAGGCACCGCTTTGTGCCAACACATGTCAAGCCGTGGCCATATCTAGCTATCAAGCTAGATCGCCGTTTAAGCCTGCTATAGCGACCGCCTAGACTGCGGAGACCCGCCTCGACACACTTCCATTGCCTGTGCTATGGTTAGCTTCTACCCTGACATTTTTCTACTATACTTTTTCAGTCTAGAGATTTGATTCTTTTTTCGTGGTTCATGGGAAATTGTTGTGCATTTCGGGAACGTGGGTAGCATCTATCCGAGTTCATCTCCCGCCTTGACTTGTGCATCTACGACTGTTTTCGACTATTTCACCCTTCAGCGAAGCAGGGGGATTCTGATTCTCCGTGATGATCAGTTATCATTACTGGCCCGGAGCTGCGGTGTTCCTAGCAGATACTTGATAGACTATTTGGGTTTGATTTGCTCTCAGTATATCAAGATTTCAACGTTCCATCAGCCTGGAATGTGCACGGGGCTTCATAGTGGGCACGAATATAACCTGGATCTGGCGCTCCATACTCTTCCATTCACGTCTTGTTTCGTCTCTCGTTAACCCTCGGTAAATTTGAATGCCTCGCTGCTTGCACTCGTTCTGGCTTGCCCTGGCTGTATTCGCAAATCTAGTCCATGCGATTGCATGTCCTTCTTTCGACTCAGCGGGGAATCCGCTCATCATTCCGACTCCCTCCACCGCTGCCGCCTCCCCGTCCCCGTCCAGCACACCCGCGGCATCCATATCTATATTGGTCACTCCTTGCATCTACTCCAGCGGGTATTGCTACTACCTCTCAAACGTTCGTTGCAGTTTGAACTCATATCGCGACTTGAAATACTGATAATCTTGCATCATGTTTCAAATAGGGCCTCCTGGACGACGCTGACTCCACGAGCCCGACCTGCCTCGGGTTTGTCACGCCCAATTCAGCCTCGTTGCCAGAGGCAGGACCTCCATTAACGTCGACGTCGATATCAATAACTACGTCTATGATATCGACCACTACGCTCATGACATCAACCACTACATCTACGTCTACCCTCACTCACATACATGCATCTCATCCACCAAGTCAAAGTTCAACTTCATCCAATCGCTCTCTGTCCTCACCAACCTCGTCCATCTCCAACGATTTCGCGAAGGGGACATCCAATCCTGTAACGCACTCAAGCGCATCTAGCACAGGACACATAAACGCGCCTTCTTTATCTACTCAAAGTGCTTCTTTATTTCCTCAAAATGCATCCCCTGCGGCATCTACTATTCAATCTGCCGACGTATCCACTATCTTAAAATCCACAAGGTGAAACCAGAGTTAGCATCCCATCGCCTCGCTTACCGATACACAGGAATGTGTCACCTACCGCCGCCATCGCCGGAGCTGTTGTCGGTGTGAGTTCACTTGGCGGTGGGATCCTGCTTTGGATACTTTGGTCTAAGCGACGGCGACGGCGGATTCAACAACGTTGGCTACCAGAACAATTCATTGAAGAGGAAGACTCGGAGTCAGATTGCAATGTCCTCACGATGGGGACGAAAAATGGCGGTGGGATCGTATCTCAGCCTCAGATCACTGTGCCAACAGAGAACGAACCACGACATCCAGTTGGGTTGGATATAGGTACTCTATGTGAACGAATGCGCCGAATGGAGGACCAGTTGGATGCCCTGGTCACAATGAGGCTGCCCACGAGCTCGGAATAAAAACACTCGCTCGGGTGTTCCTAGCAATGTGGATTATCATTGCATTTTACATACTTGAAGGATGTGTATGCTGTAGTTAGTTCACCGTCTCGAGAGCTGAATCAGGTTGACTTCAAGGCCAAAGAGAAGCGCACCCACTTTCATCCGACTTTTATCGCTTATCAAACGAAACAACGCTACCGAACGAACAACAATATAATGTGTTGTTGTGTTGAGCCATGTCATTGTCACTGTCACTTGATTAGTTGGTTTGATGTCGTTCGCCACGGAACCTTGCGAAAACGCCTCGCTGTGAAATATTTGCATACGTAGGACAAGCTCCAAAATCTTGGCGGTCTTATTGGTCGGTACTCAGGAAACGTACGAATTGGGCTGGTCTAGACGCCTCAAAATGGCTCCATACATCAGATAATTAATCGGGGCAGAGTTGAAAGACAGAAGACGGGAAGAATCCACCTAAAAAATGACTCCATACATCAAGTAATTAATCGGGGCAGAGTTGAAAGACAGAAGACGGGAAGAATCCACCTAAACTGGGGATCAATGATTTGTTTTTGCCCTCGAGAACCATGGACATACCTGGTGTTAGAGCATTGAATTATGACAACCATCCGAACACAAGGACACGCTGAGCGCACATGTCCTGGATTCGCGCGGCGACACTGGAATCGACGGGACGCCGATGATAATCCATTGAGCAGCGCATACGGCTCACGAGCGGAATATGATTTGAATCCCCTGGTTGGCAGCGCGAGATGAGGAAACCAAGATAGACACTGTCGTCGAATCTGAGGTCCGAAATGCACTCGAGGATCCGGAGGTGCGGGACGAGACATGTGGAATCCCCTGATGTGCGAGTGAGCGCCGTGAGAAGGGCATTGTTGACTACTGGCTTGGGGTATCGGTCCATGAGTGACAACTGCCGGAGCGCAGGCAGGGTGGATAGGCACTCGACGAGCTCCGGTTCCGTAATGTGGACGCCCACGAGATTCAGGCAGTCAAGGTGGCCGGAAAACGAGGAGCGGATGGACAATTGCATGAATCGACGGTGGGGCCACAGAGGCGGACTCCCTTTCGTGGTGAATGATAGAGTATGGAGGGAGGGCAGCGTGATGGCTGCGAATATTTCGTCGAATATCTGAAGACCGTATGCGGTGCGGTGGAGCCCGCTCACTTCGAACGAGAGGCTGGTGATGTTGGCTGATGTCCGTGATATTCCCAAGGTGGGAGAGTCGCTCGGGATCCAATGGAGTAAGTTCAATTCAACGCAAACGGCGCATGACCGCGGAAGGCGCGATATGGAAGCCACAGCCGATGCGATGGATGTCGATTGCACCACTACGCACTTGTAGGTAGTGAGGCCCCCGGCGAGAAGTCCGCTCACACTGGGATCGACAGGTCCGTGTACGATAAAATTCTTGAGGCTTGGGACGAGTTGTAGAAAGTTCAGGTCCGCCGACGTGGCATGTCCAGTATCGAGTTCGAGCGTGCTCAGGAGCGGCAAGTTGCCCTTGGCTCCGGAAAGATACTCGAAATCATGGGGACTGCACCTGAATTTCGCAGACCTCCATCGCGCGGAATGGCGGGCAATAAGTTCTAGAGCAGGTGCGTAACGTCTGACATGTCCTCCGAACGAATGGAACTGCACACTCAACCGCGAGGATCCACTGCGCTGAAGTGCGAGTCGAAGCAATTCCAGTGTGCTTTCGTACTGCCGTGGAGTCCCCTGAACCGCGGCTGCGTGAAGCGAGATGATGTTCCACAAGGTGGGGGTACCCATGACGAGTGTATGCCACAGAATACAGACCTGGGACACCTGCAGTATGGTATCCTGAGCAAGATGTGCCATGGCGCAGTATGTTTGGTCAGGGGAGCGCGAGAAGTCGGGTTCGGATCTCGAAGGTCGGCAGAGCTGGAAAATCTCGAACAGGATCTCGGAGGGTAGTCGGCGAATGGGCGCAAGGAGACCACGGCAGTCCCGACGGTAGGCTGCGAGAGCCGAGCGGCGGGATTCCAGCTGCCTGAGCTCGCCTTTCAGCCGCGCAATCTCGTGGTCGTGTCTGTCAAGCTCATCTGCCAAAACGGAGATTGTGGATGAAACAGTGTGAGGCGGTGGGGAGTGAGACCGCAGCAAATCTCGAATACGGCTCTTCAGCTCGGGTTCGGGGAAGCCGTCCTTGGTCGACATAGTGATGGTTCAGGTTAAGGAGAGTTAAAAAGGGGCGAGTGTTTCAAAGCCCGCCCCACTGATCGGAATCCACAAACAATCGATCAGGACATGAAAAAGAAAATCGTACACTGTGCACCAGTCGTCAAGAGATGCTTGTGCTCCAAACCAGTCGCGACTGAGCAAGAACCAGGCTGGAGGACTCAACGTGAAGCGGAAGGAAAACGGTAACCCGAAGGAAATACGTCTGAGCGCCATTCATCCCCAGGAAAGATAAACAACATACATGGAGACCTGTCAATAGCATAACTCCACCGCGTCGATCGATTTCCACCAACACGACTTGGAGAAAAGAATCCAAAATACGCGGAATTGAACTGGTATTGAGCGTCCACTTGAATCGAAGGCAGCAGTAAGCGAAGCAAAGCAGCGTTAAAGAGCAGACCGCAGAAGATGTGCACCTACAAGAATTACCAGGGCAAGTGGAAATTCAATCGTGGCACGACGACAAGCGCCCCTCGGCACACGATTTCAAGAAATGGCGCGAGGGCGGACGATCACGTCACATAATTCGTCTACCCAGTGCCCCCATGAACGCTAGAATAATGGATAGTGAATGTGGCCGGGAAACTGCGAGATGGATCCAAAAAAGCCTAGTTGGAGACAGGTTTTCGTCGTCATAGTACATCAAACTCCAGGAGAGCCTGAATGAAGAACGTCCGTCCACACGATGCGGAGGGCTTGCATGGTGAGCATAAGACATTGGGGGAGGGAAGTACCAGCGGAACGACGAGTGGCTCCCCTCCTCGCAGTGATTCCGCTGTCCGCCATCTGTCACTGTTTGGGGGCCTCGCTCTCCGTCCCGAGCCCGACGCAATCTGGTTGAGGAGCGTCTGATCAAAGTCGGTCACGGTGGCGAAGGCAAGGGTGAGAATGTGGGACGTAGGCTGAGGCGACTTAGGCGAGAGCTGCATCAGTGGCGGAACAAGCGGGAAAAGCGATATGATCCCATCACTGGGACGCATCATTCTACGCACGTGGTGCAGCGCCGATCCGGTGGTCAATCTACAATCAATCTATGTTCCGTCACATCAACAGTTCAGGATGTCTGGCCAGTATTTCGGTTCTAAAGAATGTTCGACATGATGAAAACAGAAACAGAGAACATCCCTGTGCTGTGAAATGTGCAGAAACGACGCCTTTCAATAAATTCATTCACACAACTTGAACATCCAGTGTCACGTATTTAAACGGTTACTTCCTTGCAACGTCGTCAGGACAATCATTCCACTTTGTTTCATTGCATTCAATTATTATGGTTCCTCAATGACAAGCTCATTCAACTCGTCGAGCTCCCAGGTCCCACCAGCTCGTGAAGTCCTCTTGGGTTGAACCAACACCGGCTCTTTCCGAGATGCTGTGCAGCCTTCTCACACCTCTTTTCTGTGCTCTGCCTACACCGAGACGGCTCATATTCACGGGGAGAAGAGATCAGTGTATTCATTCGGTAAGTTAGTAGTCTAAAATTCGTCATAACTGCCGTGGATTTCATCCCCATTCCAGGCTCCGCCAAATAACTGTTTAAAACGTTTTAAACGGTTTTATAAACATTTGTTTTCATTTTCATTTTTTTACGGCCGGGCACAAACGAAAAACAAAAAGGTTGGAGCATTATGTATGCCGCGATTATAACCTACATGTCATATCACCTTCATTCGAGAGGCAACTGCCATTCAACATACGTTCATCAATGAAAGATAAAACTAAGATAGAAATCGTCCTGAATCCTGGGTATCAATCATTCGTTCTTGTACTCCTCACGGATCGATCTATTCGCCTCCCAACGCTGGACCCTAAACTAAACACTACAACCACTCAAATTTGAGGACTCCCCGAGCGCACATCTCTTGTATCCGCGCGGCGACATCGGCATTAAGTGGACGGCGATAGCGATGCCATTGGCAGCGCATACGGCTCACGAAAATGGGCCCATTCGAGACGTCCGTGTGGCAGCGCGAAAGAAGAAAATTGAGATAAATGCCATCGTCGAAAAAAAGATCGGAGACGCAGTCGAGGATGCGCAGATTTGGGACCAGAGGCATGGGATCCTCTGATGTACGGGTGAGCTTCATGAGAAGGGTGCTGAGAAAGGTGTTCTTGATCAATTTCGTGGGTCCAGTCGGGTCTATGAAAGACAGCTGCTGGAGCGCAGGCAAGGTGGATAGGCATTGGATAAGCTCCGGTTCCGTGATTTCGACGTCGAGAAGATTTAGGGAGAGGAGATGGCTGTGGAAAGAGGAGCGAGTGGAAAGTGCGATGAATTGATTGTGCGGCCAGGGTAGTGTTGATCCCGTCGCCGTGAATGATAAATCACGGAGAGCGGGCAGTGTCAGGGCGGCTAATATTTGGTCGAATGTCTGGAGACAGCCGCTGAGGCTGGACGGAAGTTTGAATTTCAGCGAGAGGCCAGTGATCTCGGCCGACGTCTCTGGTATCCGCAAGCCAAGAGCTTCACACTCGGCATCCCAAAGGCTTGGATCGACTTCAACAGAGAAGTCGCACGGGTTCGAAACCCGCGATAAAGAAGCTACAGCCCACCTGACTGCATTCGGACGCAGTCTTAGACATCTGTAGGTGACAAGCCCTTCCAATGGAAGCCGCGGCATGCAAAATTCGATGGATCCATATACCGTCAAATTCTGGAGTTTCGGAACGAATTTCAAAAACTCAAGGTTCTCCGGTGCGGCGCTTTCAACGAAGAGTTCGAGCGTTCTCAGGAGGGGCAATCTGCCTTCGACTCCGGAAAGACATCCAATCCGGAAATCCCTCCCCATGAATTTTGCGGATTCCCATCGCGCGGAATGGCCGGTAATCAGCTCCAGAGCAGGCATATAATACGGGTCGCTCTCTGTGAGGGAGGCCGACTCGAACCGGACATGTAAGGGTAACGAGCCGCTGCGTTTGAATGCCGCTCTGAGAAGTTCCATCGCGGTTTCGCTCTGCAGCTGGGTCCCGTTGAGTGCACTTGAGTGAAAAGAGACGATGTTCCACAATGTGGTGGTGCCCATGACGAGAGTGTGCCACAGGATGCACACCTGCGAAATCCTCAGCAGAGGTTTCTGCGCAAGGTGTGCCACCGCATCGCGCGAGTGGAGGTGCCACGGGAACCGCGGGGGATCAGGCTCGAAAAATCGGCAAAACTGAAAAATGTGGAGCAGGATCTCCGGGGGTAGACGGCGAATGGGGGCAAGGAGACTACGACAACCCCGGTGATACCTATCCAGAGCCGACCGGCGAGACTCCAATCGACCGAGCTCAGCTTTCAGCTGTGCGATCTTCATGTCGTATTTCTCGAGCTCGTCTTCGAGAATGGAGATGATCGCTGAAACATTCGGCGGCGGGGGAAAATGAGAGCGTAGCAGATTATCAATGCCACTCTTCACGCCGGGTTCAGGGAAGCCCTCCTTTCTATCCCAGTCAGTAATCGACATCGTCGGTGAAGGAGGGTTAAAAGGTTAAGTGGGCCAAACAATGTTAAGCGATCGGACAATAACAACAAGAATGATCGACGCTTTGAAATTGTGCCACCGTCGCAAACCAAACAGCGAACAGCCAGGGCCAGGTACGACACGGGGAAATATCCGGGAACCACTTGAGGGAAAGTGGCCCAACGGTAAAACAAAAGGAAGCACAGAAAATGCCGATGAGCCGGAAGAGAGCATACAAAAAAAAGTTTCTCTCTTTCCTGGAATCGATCAAATCGTTAATACAATATAGTGAGCCAAAAGAGATGAATGATAGTGAAAACCACGAATGATCAACAGAAAAAAGAGGAAACAAAAATTTCCCCACATCCTCGAAAGCAAGAACGGTTAAATTCAATATTTTGATCATGATCACAGGTTTTCGGACAGACAGACGCACGAAAACAAAAGCGAAACACTTCAGGACCGCGAATGAACGGTCGGGGGTAAAACCAAGAAGTCCAGTTGTGGGAAGAGTCTTCGCGCCACGGCACAGTGAGACCGAAACGCGCCTTGCAAAAACGCCCGAGCAAAACAGTTCCGTGTGGTAGCAGCGCCGACAACGCAACCTGGAATGCGCAAAAAAAATCTAACAGAGAATCGAGCACGACGAAAAATCCTTAGTCTCTCTCAGACAGATGCTATAATAATTAGCTCGTACCTCGCTAGCTATATGTAGGCTTGAAGGATATTTCCAAATGCTATCAATGCAACCGCGGAGCGAAGGAAAACGACAGCCTCGAACTCGAATGGATTCAGCGAGACCGAGATCGCGGGAAGAGACAAAGGCATGAAGAACGGGTGGTAAGACAGTAACTGAGTAAGAAAAATCTTCTTGCTTTCAAGACATTTCCAGTGCGACCGAAGCGAAGGAAACTAGAACCAGGCCCCGAGTCAAAGTAGAGCCAGAGTGAGAGCACGGGAAGTAACATCGACCCAAGACACCCGCCTTCCCCACTATCCCCATCTAAGTCATGCATGCGATCCTCTCCATTGAAGACGATTTTACTGGGCCTCAGACGGCGAAGAATCGATAAAGCGTCCGACGTTCAGGGAGGCCACTAATGAGGGCCGGCTCGCGAAAGTGCGGAAGATTGCTGCAGAATCTCAATAGGCTGTTACGTCCAAGTCGAAGGGTGGAGGCGTTTGCCAAGCCGGGCTTGCTTGTAAGTATTTTCTTCAGAAGGCAACGCCGTCTTGAGTTCCAAATTAGGACAAGCCAAGAATTTTCGGAATTAAAAAAGTTACAATATACTGGGAACCAGAAGGTACGTGTATGAAGAACACCAGGTAGTATACTCAACTAAAAAAAAAAGAGGAGTGAGGGAGCTGACGTGGCTGAGCCTCGAGCAAAAGATACTCGAGGATGGAGGCGTCCATCCTGTCACATTCTCTCTCCGATACCCAACCGACACCTCCTCACGAGCAGCGGTTGCGTTCGTCATAGCGCGACGACAGCTGCACAAGCCCAGCTCCGCCCCCAGCCGCGTGTGTCGACACATCGTCGCCACCAACTTGTCCCTTTCCCTTTACTCCGTGCCAGGGCGCTTCCTCCTCCTTGCCGTACTGACACTCTTCCCTTTCGGCTGCGCGCAATCCATCGTCCACCGCGTCACCCGCCGCATCGCCCACCTCGTCGCCCACCGCCGCGTCGCGGAGCTGCACTGCAGAGAGCAGGAGCAGCACGTCGTTGTCCAGGCGGGCGGCAGCGGGGTGGGGTCTAGAGCGCGGCAGCGGTAGCTGGTGCATCCAGATCTCAACGGAGCGCACTCCACACCGCGCCGGGTCATCGCCTCGTCGCCCGCACGGGCAGCGCCTCGTCGCCCGCATCGCCTCGTCGAGTCGTCGCGGGGCTGCACCGCGGAAGGCAGGAGCTGTATTCGTACGACGCGCATATGCTTGAGGACTGGAAGGCGACCCCGCACCAGCGCCGCGTGCATGGGGCTCTGCGAGCGAGGAACGGAAAGGCGACAGGCGGCTTGAAGGTGCTGTGCAGACGAGGGACGAACCGGAAGGCGATGGGTACCAAGGTGGATTCAATAACATAGGAGGAAGCCGGTACGGATGTGATGCGCTGGGGAACTTGCTGAGAGTGGGGCACGTCGAGTCCTCAGACGGGCAAATACGTAGATCCATCGATGTCGAGGTACTCCCGTCGCGCACTGAAGCTGGATCTGACTTGGAATCGAAATCGGCGGAATGACGGACGCGGAGTCCTTCGTCTATTCGAGCGTCTCAGACGTGCTTGCAAGCGGGAAATGACGTGACGAGTGGAAGGGAAGGTGGTGTAACATCGCATACCGTGCCGGAGCGCGCGCAGGCGGAGCTGCTTACCCTCGCTGGCCCTTCGTTGTGGCTCGCCGGGAATCCAGCTGAGGCAAAAGCAGCAAGAAAGCGTGCATGGGATCCGGCATTCGTACGGCGGCACACCCTCGCACTCATGCTCCGCAACGCTCTTCAGCCCAGGCTGCATCGTCCTCTTGCCGTCATCTGCTATGCTCCGTGCTGGCCTTCGCCCTCGTCCTCGTACCCCGCCCTCCCTCGCCGTCCCGCCACAGGCGCCCCCTCCCCCACAGTCCCGCGCCTTGACCCTCGCATACTGTCCCGCCCTCATGATCCTCGTACGACGCACGACCAGTCTTGCAATCGCTTCCAAACAGCGACGGCGTTGCTCGCGCATGTCGTAATGCTACTGCCGTGTTCGTGCCCGTGTCTCGTCGTCGTCGTGCTCACCATCCCTGCCCCACCGCCCCACGTCGCAGTGAAGGCGGGGCGGAGGACGATAAGGACGGCGGAGGGGAAGGTGAGGGAAAGGGGACCGGAGGAGTAGACTTGGTAGGATGAAGGAGGAGGGCGATGTGTCTCGTGCGAAGGCGCTGTCCTGATCCGGGTCGGTGTCGGACGAAAATCCGAGGAAGGGGTTACTGGAAAGGGGAGAAGAGCAGGATGTCTGGACGGTACACTAAGCACGGGCGCGATACGCAAACACCATGCCGCTAATTCGAATCACAATCGGCTCGACGACGCACGTCGGACGCCGAGTCCCCCGAGAGATGAATTCGCAGCTCCTACAAGCTCGAGGAGGTACTCTCGCGTTGCAGCCGACTCGGCGAATGGGCGCGAAAGGGAGGCGTGTGGGGCGGGGATCGTCTAGACCTTCCGAGGCACGCTGACGGCCAGATACCCGTCGTCCGTAGCCTGCCCCTGGTGCTCCGCTACGCCTCTTCCGCCGCCCGCCCGCTTGCTCGCGAACCCGGCGCCGTCTTTCGCCCATGCCTCGTCGTCACTTGTATACCACCTCCTCCTCCTCTTCCTCGCAGCGGCGCTGCACGAGGCACCACGCCCGACCTTCGCGCGCGATCGCTCCATTCATCGCCGTCGTGTTCATGCTCCCCTCGTAGTCCTGCTTCCCATTCTCGTCCCACAGCACCAAGTCGTCGTACTCGTACTCGTGTCCCCGCCGTGGTCGTGCTCCTCTTGCTCATTCCATAGTCCCCACGTCACAGCGAAGGAGGTGTACAGGGACGAGAAGGACTGGAAGGTGAGGGGAAGAGAGCCAAGGGAGCAGACGTGGCGGAGCAGAGGATGACGTGCGGTACGACAGGTGTGTCGGTGTCGATCCAAGTAGGAGAAAGAAATGGGAGAAGAGCTGCGTGCGGGGATCGTGTGGACGGTGCAAGGGACCGTGTGGCGCAGCGTACATTACGCCCCGACGAACGTAGATAGATCCCTCGAGGTCGCCTTGGCCGCTGCAGTTGCAGCTGATCTGAATTTGGAATCGAAGGGCGGAGCCAGCTGTGAAGAAAACGCATCAGCATCATCGTGACGAGAAAGACGAAAGACCGACAGAGGGTAACCGGAGCGTGCGCAGCGATGCCCGGTCTCCCCTCGTGGCGGACTCTCCCCCGCCGTTGCACAGCATGGGGGGTAGCAACAAGAAGATATGCGTGTGACGTCAAGCGTCGTTCTGACTCCTCCATAGCGCTGCCCTCGTTTCGCCCTCATGCTCCGCTACGCGTCTTCCGCCGCCCGCACCGCCCGCCTGCTCGCGAACACCCTCCTCTTCCCCCTCGCGCACGACTCGCCACCCCGACCTTGCCGCGCGATCGCTCCAATCGTGCTCGTCGTCGTGTTCATGCTCCCCTCATGGTCCTGCTCCCATCCTGGGACGCGTCCAGTTGACCCGACGAGCGCGCTGAGGCAGGGCGAGCAGCAGCACCAGTATCGCGCATGTCGGCGCTTGTGCGTCGCGCGGGCGCATGAGGCGAGGGCAGAAATGGACGCGTGGTCAGGTGCAGATGGTCGCCGTCGATGCGGAGAAAGTGCCGCGCGGTGGCAGTGGACGCGGATGTCGAAGGCGGCGGCCAAGGGAAAGACGAGGACGGAACCCTCGCCGTGTCTGCGTGAAGCGTCAGAAGGCAAGAAAATTGAAAGGACAAGAACAGACACGCACCTGAAGCTGTCCACCGCCCCGTAGGGTCAAATTGTAATCCACGTCCCCGGTACGCTCCATCCCGCCGCCCGCCCGATCCGTCCAAGGGTGTCCAGTGAGACCGTCCATAAGACTCGGCCTGAGTCGGCCCCCTATGACGCCGACGCTGCGCAGTGATGGGGGCATTGAGAGAATGCGCTGCGGCTCAGAGCTCACCTTCAAGGGTCCGACGAGGCTGGTGATAGTGATCCGGTCCGTGAAAGAAGGCAGCCGCAACGCCAGCCAGCGGGAAGCAGCGCATCTTGAGCGCGAAGCAAACACCGGGACGGCGGAGAGTCAAGCCGCCTTGGACGGTATCGCACTTGTAAGGTACATTGCGCAGGACGCTGCGGAGAGCTCAGCCAGAACCTAAATAGAGAGCAGTGGCGGCAACGTACCTGGCATGTAGCCTGACTCCAACACGTCCAGCCCCCTTCAAGAATGCCTATAACGAGTGCACCGAGATCGAGCCAACTCTCGAAGTTCCAGATGGATTAGACGCTCTGCGTCGCGCCAAGATGGAAGACCATCAGGCATCCCACACGGGAAAAGCGATAGGAATCGTTGAACAAACCGTGCTCGGTTTTGCAAGTGTTCGAAGCGTTCAAGCTGCGTCGTCCAGAGTTACTGGCGGAAAAAGCCAAGATCCCCCTTTGCGCCTCGAGTCATCAATCCCGCTATAAACGGCGCGAGGAATACGCCCAGGACGGCCGGTGAGGGTTTTCACATCGCTTCATTGAGCCCTGGATCAGCGCAAGACGGGAGCAGGTGATGGGGAGGATCAGAACGCGTGACAGGTTGACAGTAACGCGTCATTCAAGTTCACACGGTCCAAACTCAATGTTCGACCTTCGCGTTTGGTCCACATATGGTACCGGGGATCTGAGATGGGTCGAAAATGAGTTTTCGTTCAGTTTCCGAATGAGCATCTGTGAATGTGAGTGATCGGTGATCACAGGAGAAACAGAAGAGCTCGTTTTTCGCTTGCGAGCAAGGAAATGAGTAATGTGCCGTACAAACAACCGAGGTATGAGCTTCCAAATTTGTAGTCTGTCTACGAGAGACTACCGTGAACAGGCTAAACGCAGACAGCCCTCGGGACGAAGGACCAAATCTTATACTCTGAGCCTGCCCACAAAAAAAAACCATCTCAGCCGTATTATTCAGAGGCGAGGAGTCGAACCCCGAACCCCACCATCCTCAAGGTTTTTACGAGACGAAAATTAAGAGCCTGGCGTGTGCCGCACACGACGTCCGATTTATTAGTTGGGGTTCTCAAGGATGCGTGACATGGAGATTGTTTAGAATGTGATGGAAATCACATTTTTATTCCGAGGCAGAACAAAGTGAAGTTTGTGAAATCAACAGCAGGAGCAGGAAAGACATGTGTAAAGCTCGAGCCAGAAGAAGTGCACATGCGCATCCAAGGAGGAAAAAAAACCCCGCCGCCTATCTGTCAATTCGCGCGCGGGGCCTCGATTCCCATGATATCGCTCGCGACACTGGTCGAAAATGAGTCTAATATTCCTTCATGATTCCCAATCGCGTCGGAATTTTTTTCTAAGATTTCCGTGGAAAGTCAGGAAGTCACCAAAGTTCACCCAACTCGAACCCGATAAGCTGCTAAGCACATGCGCATGAGATGGCGAGAGAGGAAATCCTAGTCCAATGTGTCGTTTCTCACGAACAAAGCAACCGCCAAACGAATGACCCAGCCTCGAGTCGAACGAGGGGTCCCACGCACAAAGTTCATGCTTTGACGCTACGAGCAGTGGGTGCGGACCAATCCCCACTGGGTCATATTTTCTATGCAGTTGAACCAGCGGTTGATCGGGATGCTTTTGGTCGCTGCTGCAAACGAGAGCACAATAGAGCACCATCAAACTTGACGGATGTAGTATCGATTTCAGCCATTGCTACGTACCAATGACAAAAAGATCTCTGCACAGCGTTATGACCTAGTCTCGACTCGAACGAGACACCTCACAGAAATCCCCCTCTTGTCATTTATTACCTCTTTACGAGTTGTGGGTACGGACCACTCTGCACTAGGCGGCCTTCATGCCGCAGCGACTTGAACTCAGAATATGAAGCCCGTCATCGATTCGTGGGTGAACAACAAAAATTACGACTAGTTTCTCTGACCGTGATTTGAACAGAAATATCCGGATCTTGGATCAATTGTCAGATGAGATGAGCACCCTCCAGCGTGAGTTAGGCTTGAGAAATGGGGTCATAATGAGGCTCGTGGTGTATGGCAGTGCAAGTGCACATTTGATAAATCGGGAAACATTCTGTTTTGGCGTGTTCCCTGCCATCAAAAAAGACAGCTCTTTGTCAGCATGTCCATATCTCAGGGAAATCGTTGATTTTCACAACATAAAGACAGAAGACTGGGAAATGTAAAGCCGGACAACCGCGAAACATAAAGTCACCATCACGAAACTTTCACTCAGCACCACTGCAAAACTTTTTGGTCACCCCTGAAACTTTTCCTGCAGCATCAGCATCTCCTGAAATCCTGATGACAAGAACAGCAAATCTCATCCTATATTTGACAACAGAATGCTGATTGCGAATAGCAAAATCAGCTTCAAGATAGAAATGAAGATCAGGGCAGGGCAGTCTTGTTCATGTCATTTCCCAAAAAGGGCTCAGCAACAATGCGAGAACGCTTCAGGGTTGGTTCTGCAGATAGTGGTTAACTCTTGGCACTTCATGTTCCCTTTGCCCCTCAACATGTACCAGAAAATTCTATCTCAATTGCAAAGCCTTCGGCTCGGTCTTGGGCAAAGTGGAGTCAAAATCAATCCAGCGCGAACTCCGGCAAGCAGTACTTTGGTTATTGGAGAGCCGGCCACCCAGCTGACTCTCAACACCTTCCACTATGCCGAGTAAAAATGTCGCACTCAGTGTTCCATCTGACGAGAGAATTCATCAATGTCACCATAAACATCAAAAGGCCATTGCTCACCATCCACCTGAATGAGGATAGCTCCGGTGATGTCACTCTGGCCCAGTTGTCGTCCACAAGCTCAAATATACAGCACTTTGAACAGTTATTTCAACTGACCTAGCCTCCATCTCATTGTCCAAATAAAGAAATTAGCATTCGCTTCTTAGCACTTCGTGTCCTGCCTACATCGGAAGACTATATGATCCCTATGAATTTCTGTGAGTCCCTATGCATGTATTGATCCATACAGAGCTGTTTCTCAAGCAAACCTTGTCAATTTCGCTACTATTTTACACCGCCTTTCATCGGGCATTCATCTCCCACAATTTTGTAGCATCCCAGCAATGAATAACACAATACTTGAGTGTGCCTGGGTGAAAAACAGGTTTGATAGACTGATCCCTCCCATTTTTGACACTGAACTGGATTTCTGAACCACAAACGAGTAGAGAAGAATGTTCTAGAGCGGGCAAGGCTGAAAAAACACAGTGTGCTTCCTTCCATCTCAAAAATAGTGCCATTCCAGTTTGCACACAGCTTGGGTGCGAAAAATTAAATTTTTGAATGCACTTTGGTCCATTTCATGACTTGTTTTGCATATTCATATAGGCCTTCGGTGTCCCGTGACATGCAGAAAATTTTTCATAAATTTTGGGGCCTGTGACATGTGACATACAAATTGAATGAAATGGTACAGTATAAATAAAGACAGTGAAAGACTGCCACTATCAACATCTCACCTCCAAGTCAGAACTTTGAAGGTCTTAGACTCTTCCTGAGGAAGTGGTACCATCCTGTCTAGATACTGGCCTGCTACATGATTCCAAGAGAGACTCTGGGGAAACAAAGGAATGAAGCATGTGGGCGGTACAAATGAAGGTGATAAATGACATGACTAAATTTTTCTTCCAAGTTGTTTGCTGATCGGCAATCCTCAGATGTACCAGTAATCATCGGACGACTTCGGATGACCAATGTACAAAGCACAGCCCATCGACTATACAGAACCAAATATTGATCTTGCCACACTGGCATCTTCTTCACATTCCACCATCTTCTCCCCTTGCAATTCCATTAGCCTTGTTGCGACTCTCCTGCGCTCATCTCTACTTCCAACACCTCTCTCACCCTTGGAACTCTCAAGCCAATCTTTTTCAACTATATCTGGCAGTGCCTAGCTTGCCTCAGCCTCAAGTGTCATATTCATGTGCCTCTAGGAGGATTCTTGTCTTTGTTAATACCTTATTAACATCTCCCCCATGTTAACTGCCTGCTGTTGTTGAAGGTTTGAAGTACCAGACTCATTGGGTGGTGGAACATCAAGGTGCACATCTATGCTTCTGGTATTGATGCAACTACTGAGAGTGTGGAAATAGTAATGTGTACATGCCAGGTTCATCCTGTCAATGCCATGCTCAGTGACTGCACCACTGGGTCTGGTATGTTGCTCTCTTTTATGGCAGTCCAAGTGCACATTTAATAAATCGCGAAACATTTTGATGTTCTGCAATATAAATAGCTGTTTTGACTAGAGTGTAGCACGAGTATATTTGCGAATATGAATATTCACCAAAACCTAGAAATTGATATTCGCATTCGTACGAATATTGATGGCGAATATTCGTTGCTTAGTCAGCAATATTCGCGAATATTCGTGAATATGAATATTCAGTGAATACATTTGAGATTTGGGGGTTTAGTAGCCACCAATGAGTTGCTGAGGACACTTTTATGTTATCTTGTGAGTTTAAACATTGTTGAGGACTCATACAAGCCCTTGTCTTGCATGTTCAACCATTTGATTGACCATCATCACACTTGCCATCAACCTGTCAAGCAGTTGTCAAAGCAAAGATGTCTCTAAAGTGGTTGGTTTGCATATGAATTACAGATCTAGTTGGTGTAAATGAAGTGTGTTATGGTTCCAAAGAGATGTGTTAAACAGACCCAAATTTACTATACTTGCTTGAAATTTTAGCTGTGTATTACAGCTGCAAATATTTGCGAATATCAACTTTCCTGAAAACTGATATTCGCATTCGTGTGAATAGCACAGCCACAGCCATTCATGAATACAAATATTCGCTATTTGCAAATGGCTTGGCACGAATATTCGTGATATTTGGTATTTGTGCTACACTCTAGTTTTGACCATATCCCTGCGAAAAAGACAGCAGCACATCATCGTGTTTGTGTTGTGGGGAAATCACTGATTTCCCTGAAACATAAAGTCGAACTTTCATGAAACATTTAGTCGGTGCTCTGCAAAACTTTTGGCAACCCTGAAACCTTTTTCTCAACTTTCTGCAGAATGTTCATAGGACTGTTTGTATATTCTGAGCAATGGTCAGAGCCACTATCAAGCACTATTCCAAGGTTTAGAGCACCAGGTGAAACTGAAGGAAGACTCTTGGCCATCTCGGTGATGCTCACTTGTATGAGCATCAGATTACTCCTGAGCCCGGACTTTTGTGATTGTAACTTCAATAAGATCCAGGTTTATCCCAGAATTAAGGTACCTATCTATGTCCAAAGTAACCCGAGCCCTGTGGCATGGACTGCGAAAACATGCCAGAGATAAAATTCTTTTGTCAACAATCAACAGCATTGCCTCGGATGCAATAATTATCCAGCTAATCACATTTCTTGGAGGTTATATTATGCACTGGCTACACTGCACACCCAGGGGCAAGGCTTGGTCAATGCCTGCTCTGTTCAACTGCACAGCTTGGAGTTGAAATTCCATTCAGACATAACAGAACTAAGGGGCACAAATTTGTGAAAGCTCAAGACAAATGGCAAAGCAGAAAAGTTAAACAGATCTCACTCGAAGCATGAGTGATCCAATGCTCATACGAGCATCACCGAGATGGCTGAGAGTGTTCCTGCAGTTTCACCTGGTGCTCTAAACCTCGGAATAGTACTTGATAGTGGCTCTGACCATTGCTCAGAATATACAAGAGTGTGGGGGACCGCGAAGCGGTCCCCACTTCGGCTGAGGTTTTTAGTGCTAGACTGCTAGTTGTTGGCCGCGGCCACCGCGAGGCAGTGTCTGTCCAAAGTTTGTTGGAGAGATGCTGTGAAGGTGACGTCGTGCCGTCAATGCCGGCTATGTGATTGCCCGTGGGCGAGCAGCGGCGCAGAGGTGAAAGAACGGAAAGATGATGAGATGTGAGCGGAGATTGAAAATCATGAAAGCGGAGTTTAAAAAGGCTTCGGACGGACGGACAGGCGTAATTTTATAAATAGGGTGACAAACAGTCCTATGAACATTCTGCAGAAAGTTGAGAAAAAGGTTTCGGGGGTTGCCAAAAGTTTTGCAGAGCACCGACTAAATGTTTCTTGAAAGTTTGACTTTATGTTTCAGGGAATCAGTGAATTCCCCACAACACAAACATGGTGATGCGCTGCTGTCTTTTTCGCAGGGATATGGTCAAAACAGCTATTTATACCATGGAACATCAAAATGTTTCGTGATTTATTAAATGTGCACTTGGACCGCCATACTCTTTTACCCTGTTACAACCACAAACTCAATTTGTGCACCCTAGTCCCTCAACAAATTCCATAACAATGTATGTCCCCTTGCACTTCATCTCTTGCTCCCCCATGTATTGACTTGGTGTTCTTGCAGGTATGAATTTTCGATTGAAGAGCCACAGTTGAACAAAATGCTGAAGCATAATTCAACTGTAATATATAGCTGAAGGATGGTTCTGAGTCCTGACCAGATAGTGAAGGGATTCCCCCTGTAACTGATGACCTAGCTCTGAGTTATGGTGTTCGGCTTCAGACCACTCTGCATCAGATCCACCTGCTGGAAGCGAATTTAACAACAATTGAGCATGCAAGTATGAGCCCATGGGGTGGAATTATACTTACTGGGCAGAGGAAGAATGTAACCATGACTGAGCTGACCAAAGAAACCAATGCCTCACGCGATATCAGTGCCACAGACAACTGCACAACTGAATCATATTTTTGGTACCAAGTATGTTAAACCAAGTCAACAAAGACCAAACAATCACATTGACCTGTTGGAATAATGATCTACTCTTGGGGCAAACCAGAGGCCCCACAAATATGAGGGTCTATCGGCTACAGGTATTGGGTGTGGACCTCATCAGTTAACAGCAACATATGATCCAGCTTCGGGTTTAGACAGTATCACAAGTGGCAAGTATCATGAATATTTGTGAATATACACTTGCAAATAATGAATATTCCTATTTGCGAATGGCTGTGGCTGTGCTATTCATGCGAATGTGAATAGTGATCTTGGCAGGATCAAATATTTGTTTGGCCCAGCTATACTGAATATATTTCCTGAAAATGTATTTTGACTAAAAGATACAAGGGAGAACAGATAGAACAGGTTCTCAATAGCTGCCATTTGTAAATGTGGAGGTTAGAATACAAATTTGTGGCAGATTTTCTTGACACATCTGATGTTGGCATTTGTTAGGGCCTCAAGGAATGGTTAGTAATGCAAGTTCAGGACCTGAATAGTTTCTCAAGTGAATTAAATTAACAAGAGAATGTGAAACATGTTCCATATACCTGTTTCCACACCATGAATGCTGGATAACCAGGTGTTTTTAGATGTTAATTGTGAATAATCATATTCATGAATATTCACGAATATTGCTTAGTAAGCAACGAATATTCGCCATCAATATTCCTTTGAATGCAACTATTGGCTGGCAGTATGTTTGAGGCTGTGTTCAAGGCTGTGGAACAGCCTTGTGAGTCATTGGGTTCTGACTCATGCTTGTAGTATTATGAATACTTATGTAATTCATTCTTAGTATTTGTACACAGCCAAACACCGCACCTCTCCACGCACTGAAGCCCAAAATCCAACTAATGAAATTAGTGGCAGTGTCAATTTTTCATTAGATTTTTGTGACTGAATTTCAAAATTCATTAGAAGGAATAAAGATGATCCGGATCATCAGTATCGAAATCTAATGGATTTAGTGGCAGTGTGGGAACTGATTATGACACAGATTTCACTTCCCTTTGTGCTCTTTCTCCCAGTGCCGTTGAACCTTAATGTTTGGGAAAGTAGGATGTTGAATCTTCAATCTATAGTCCACAATGCATTTTTTATTTTTTTATGTTTTCATCCTATACTTTTCATGATCATAGGTTGAGATAGGACCACTTGTTGTTGTATTGTCCATTTTTTTTCGCGATCAGCCTGCCAGTGTGTGGCTATTGGTATCATCAACATTTTGCTACCTGCCAGAGCGATCAACATTCACCAGTTTTCTGGTTCAAACTCATTTGCCGATAACTGGCAGTAAACCTTACTCCCAACAATCAATAGGATCAAACAATCTTTCTTTTACAAGTTGTCTTGTTCCGGCGATCATTTCCAAACTTCAACTCTACTGATCATAACGGGATTCAGATGAAAATATGCCGATCAGTGATTGCCGCTGTTGTGAGTGTCCTCAATGCCTTTATAACATGCTGATTCTGCCTTCCATCTGCCGGTTAACCCAACTTCTCTCTGAGGGCTCATACCTGCAATCATGCCCCTTGCATCCCAATTTTCAAACAGACATTGACATTTGTAACTACCCCTGAATGTTGTCGTTCTCCTTCTGTCCTTCCCTGTTCACTACGATCATCACGACATCATGAAGTTCTACTGTTCATTCACAGCCTCACTCACAATTCATGCCAACAAGTAACCATCTGCTCTCGCCAGACTTCCTCCCTGGTACAGAACCAGCGAACAACATTGTCCTTTTCTTCAAGCTGAAATGCTGACTTACTTGAGCAGCTATGATCACTATGTCTCATCAGTTGTCCCGTTTTATTGTGACATGACCTGTCGCTGTCTGAAAAATTCAAATACAACCCCTGATCATCACCATGCTTTGAAGTCTCTTTGCTCCTACCCATGAAGCTACCATTGTCTCTGCTTGCCTGTCCTATGTTGATAAGCTGTGCAAACAAACACACAGGAAATTTTGTGACTTTGCACTTTCCTTGCATGCACTCTCCTTGATAAGAAGGGTTACCATGAGCCTTGGATGGGTAACTACCAGTCATATACAGTTGCAAACTGGGAAGCGAAACGGTTGGCTTTGATGCACAATTACAAATGCAATATTGCCCTAATTGGTCAATTTTTTGTATTGGGTTGGTGAAAGAGCATCCTAGCTTCCTACTAGGACAAAATTCTGTGTGGTTTGGTGTATTGATTGCAGAGAACAAGGCTGTTCTTTCCGAAAGGCCAAATGTGAGTAAATAACAAGGAAGCGAAACAGTTGCAAACAAGCCCGTGCATGCTAGCCACAGAACTTGACTGTATGGGAGATTGATATTCTTCATCTGTGACCTTGAAAACCCATTCGAGAACCTGGTTCACCATAGACCTCTCATGTTTACAGGAGATATTGATCTGCATGCTGAATGACGTTGGAAGACTTGTGTAGCACAGGCTCAACGGGAGGTTTTGAGCCAATTCCTTTTGGGCAATTTGACTGCATATGTTGTAGATTTATATGCTAAAATCTTGAGCTCGTAATGTGGCCTGAAGTGGTAGGACAAGGTAGTGTTTCGCTTCACAGTTTGCAACTGTAGTTAGAATGGTTTCCAAGGATATCTGTGGTAACATTGCTGGTAAAGCATAGAGCCTGACACTATCAAGGGTACTATTCAAATAACCAGACAGTACCTGGGTTACTATAGCTCAGAAGCACTCACACTAGACTTGGACTAAGAGGATTAAACATAATATTGGCACTCCAAGGAAAGACACAAATGGGTTCCAGGAGTGCCTCCATAACGAATGGTGTTTATGGAAGTTTGACGAGAACATATGTGTGCCAGAGGTCACAGAGCAATGTGCAAGGAAGAGATCAGCCGGACCCAGGCGGGTCTGGGCTCCTCTAGGAAAGCATAGCAGTCAAATGTGTCAGTGTTTGGCACCAGCAGCATGGCTATGGACAGCTGTCTGATCATGGCAGTTACCGATCGATCACGGCGGAGGGTTCTGCTGGTTCAACCACTTTCTGAGATCAGACAAGTTATCTCAAAGAGACCCCAGCTTACCATGGCAGGTAGGCAGGCTAGTGACAAAGAAGAAACAAGTGAGGGGTAGCAGGAAGGCAGAGGGCTAGCATCGTCGAGGGCAGGAAGAGTTGGAAATGTCGCCTCAATACTGCAGCAAGGAGATCCTCGATTGTTTGGACAACACACAACAGCCAACGTTTGGGGGGAACCAATACCAATACCCGCACAGGGGATTCGAGTCATAGTTTCTTGGGCACACGGACCTTTTCTCATAATATTTATATAGTCATCAGACCGAGCAGTGGTATATAAGGAGTGTGTACAAGTAGAATTAGGCAGCAGACCTTTGGGTTGGGGCACTTGGGCTAGGGTTAGCACTTGTGTTGTCGACAGGTTGGGCTCATGGGAAGACTTAGGTCGATCCATGAACAAATTGTAATTGTCTTGTGGCAGTTTGGCCGAAACTTGGTTTCCTTGGAAAGATCTTGTCTGTTTGACTTGTGGCAGTTTGGCCGAAACATGTTTATCTTAACAACTATTGTTGTTCTTCAGAACACCCACATTACAAAAACCCAATCGATTCACTTTGAATCAGAGGAAGATGCCTTTTCTCGAAAGACAACAGAAGGCCTCTTATCCTTGGAAACTCTCCTTGAATTCTTCAAACGAGCGGAAGTGCTATTTGGTCTAATACTTGACCTTCACCCCCGAACTTGCACAAGTTTCCATGCTAGCAAAGGAGGTGTTAAGTGATAGTGTGTGTGGTTGAGGAGTTTGATCTCAGAGTGCGGATTTTCTATCCTTACTCTTGCGGTTTTCTCTTCTTAGGCATATTGCTCATTCTACTTGCACACGGCGTGGTTACCCATTTCAATGTTTACCTTCCTCATTGCCTTTCCCAATCACCATATACCTCTGTTTCATCCCTTGCCTTTCCCAGACACTGTCCGGCCCTGGCTCGCACGGTCCTTGAATATCTTCATCATGCCGCTCACTGCTGCATTGATTTTGCGCCACTTTCTGGCTCAATTTTCAGTGGCACACTGCCTTCATTCAAACTCTTGACTGCAGCCGGATTATCAGGGTCAATATACATGATTTTTGTCATTTGTTCTCCAGACTTAGCAGTAGCTGTCACGATTAGATAGTCCTTCATCACAAATTGGACACCGACTTTCACAACCAACAATACAGAAGACAGGAAAAAGCAGTGGCAGTCGCCAATGGTGGTGAAGTGCTGTTCCCTTATTGGACCATGAAATATTCTTCTTCATACCGGTCCTCTCTGTTTCTCAATGTATTTTTTAATCCTTGATTAGCAGCTTTTGTTTTGTCACCATTCATTTCTTAGTCCACTTGTCAAGGCCAGCCAAGAAGCACATGCTGTCGATTTTTAGATCTGTTTAACCAGACGAACAAGCATCAACAATGCAACATCATTCTAATCAGCATTTTCCGAACGTCCTTGGATTTGATTCCATTACCTGTTGTACGCCTGAAAGTACTTTGAGTAGAACTTGTTTTCAATGATCACTGGTAATATATACATTGCTTAACACGTGTTTTCACACTCTTTGTAGATGGCAAGCAGTGCAACTTTGGGTATCATCATTAGATAGTTCCATTATCCTTTGCTGCAGTCGGTCAGTCAGCCAAAGAAACTTCTTCCATCTTTGCTATGCATCCAGTTAGTTGTTTATTAGGTGGCTCAGGTAGTATCAGTGGAAAAATTGGTTCACCTTCAATGACAAATTCGTGAACGGTTCCGCAAACTGCGGAAATCCTCGTCTGCTGGAAAGGCAGCCAAAGGATCCTGGGCACCAAGAAACCTCGAAACTAATGCTTCAGCTTGACGTTCCTACCTCAATTGTATCGGATGGATCTCGAGCCAACTACAGGTATAGGTCTGATGGTGAGGATGTTTGTTGCTACTCTGTATGCTGCCTTGCTCACAATGTCATTCAGGCAAAACATAGCTGCTCACAGGTCAGGCTCTTGTTGCAATGCATATTTGGCTTAATTGTTTCTTCTAGGTCAAGACTGTGTCCAAGTGTCACGTCCTGTGACGGCCTCTGTGGACTCCACAAGGTACTTCATCTTTTTTTAATGAACTGAATGTCTGGCAGAGTACCGCTGGGGTTTGGTTTCTTCAATCTCAGCCTCAGGATTGGTCATTATTGTTCTACACAACATTCTGTCATGTGGTCTTCACTTATTGTTCAAACTCCTTCTTCTTCCCTGTATGTTAAACAATTAGCTTATTGTCTTTATTGTTCTCCATCAGACAATTCTCGGAGTTCCTATAGTATATAAACCCTGCATGTATTCTAGATACTTAGTTCAAATATCAACTTAGTTGGACCCTATCTCTGTCTGTTCAACTGACTCTCTCTAGTCTTTCTTCTTGGAAATCAGGCTCCAGGCGTAGTGAAGGGTGCAGTGCACAAGCTGAAGCCAAGCCCGTTCAAGTAGAGCTGGACTCCTGTGGACTCCACCAGGATTCCTTCGGTAGTCCATCTGGCTTATTCAGGATCCAGTACTTGACACCAAGTGGATCAAGACAGTTCTACAGTTTTCTGATCTGGTGAACACTAAAAGATGAATACAGTAAGTCTTGGCACTTCAACAAAATTTCTAAAGTGCAGGGGAAAAAAGCGGAGTGTCAATCTTTTCCAGAATGGCTGTAACTACGTACTTACTGTTGGCATGCAGGAGTTGTGGTTGAGAGAGAGAAAACTTTGTACTCTGATATCTGATGGGTATTTAAAGGAACAGTTCGGCATCCGAGCCAAATTGATACCCGGTCACGTGATGGGCTTGGTCGTAGCGGTAGCTTGAGATTATGTTCTGCACGGCAATGGCCAGGTGTTAATGATAATGATGGCCAGACTGCAATATATCGGTGCTCCTGAATACCATATCGCAAGTCATAAGGATTCATAACAGCCACATGCCTGTGACGGCCTGCACCCCCTAGTATAAAGGGGAGCCCTTGCCTCTTGTTGGGACAACTAACTTTACCTGCAATACATCTCTTTGAACCTAACACTCTGTGTGAACCTGAGTTGAGCTGCTAAGCTCAATTATTATCAACCTCTGTATCTACTGTAGTTTTGCTAGACTCTACAGTATCTTCAAAAACTCTCTGCTGCTTGTGACTTTGCTAGACTTCACTTCACATTAGAGTTTTTATCTATTTGACCTTCAGTTGCTAGACTTGAGGCATCAGATAGATTTATGGTGAATAGAACCCCTTGAAGCTATCAATAAGTTCATAATGTCCCTCAGTCGACTGATTATACAAGGGTTCAACAAACCAACATATATTCATTCTGTGTACTACATTTCATAATACCAACTTGTTCGCATATACTCATATTACATTTATTGCTAGTAACCCATGTATTACCTGTTTCACTTACAGTGTGAGCCTGAGCAAAAGCCACAAAAGAAACAAAGTAAACAATCTGGATGACCTAGCTCCAAGTTGAATGAGGAATCCCAACATGGTTGAACTGTGCATCTACAGCTTGTAAGTCAGTTGTAGAGCACTGCTCTAGGTCTTTTTGTGCTCATATTCTTAAGCCTGAGAATGCATGAAATTGGTATAAGCCAGCTAAGGCAGAAAACAAGGTCTCATTGTGGGACCGGATAACTTGGTCTTGGCTGAAGATCCCCAAAAGAGGATCCAACATCTTGATGGGTTGTGCATTGAATCACTGTGTTAGCCTTATTTCGTACTCGCAGTCCAATTGCAATACAGGGTTGGAAACTTCGAGCCATCTGCAGGTGGCAAAAAATACCTCAGAGGCTGAGCAAGACCTAGTATTGAATGGAACAAAGTATCCTACGCATGATTCTTTATTCCTTGCATCAGTGCACAGCTTGTGGATGCGGACCACCACACTAGGTCATCTTCTCTATGATAAATTGAACTGGGAAACGAGCAGAACTCTGTGGAAGTTGAGGTCGGTCACTAAGTGGACCAGAGAGGCGTAGGTCGTGCCAGCTGAGGTGGGAGAGCGGTGGTCCAAAAATATGATGATCCAAGGACAAAGATCTGAGAAGGCGTAGAGTAAATATAATGAGAGTCAACCAAAGGAACTTGGCTCAAGGATGGTCAAAAGGCTCGAAAATAATCGCAAGGAGTGTGCATTGTGGTGGTACAGAGCAAGGAGAGATCCCCTAAATGTACAAACAGACTGTAATAAGAGTCCGATCGATAAATAAATAAAGTGTCCATGGAAACGCCGTGGCTAATGCATATCCTCTGTCAATCAAACTGACCGGGAACTACGCAAAGACGGCATAGAGAGAGCATGCTGCCCCCACAGCATTGACAAGTGGGTGCCCAAGCCACTGTCGGCTCGATCCCCAGTGTAGTCCGAGAAGGCCAATGACTCAGGTCTGGCACGTCGCATTGGCTGTACGTAGTGAGAATAAATAAAGCATCTGTGGAGTAAATCTGGGAGCATAAAGGAAGGAAAATAGTGAGTATGGGAGTAAACTGTCAAAAGGATATGGGGAAGAAGTGAAGTAAAATAATGAGTGATCAGATGAGGATTTCTGCTTGATGAGCGTAAACCATGTGATGGGGAGAGGCGACAAGGGGAACCGAGGGGCACTTCCATAACTCCATCAAGATATAGTAGAGTTACGGTGTTTTAATCAATGGTGGCTACAAAATAATGTATCATGGAGTGGAGATAGTACTTAGCAGAAGGATTCAATGTGGAGATAGCCTAAACACTCTGTGTTCTGCGTAGCCTTTCTACTAATGGAGCTACAGCCAAGTATTTTGGCCAAAGACATGCTGATTGCCGAGATGGCCGAGGTGTATAAATTGAAGAGTGAAATAACCGGTAGACTTTTGGAATACATTCTTGGTCATGTTTGTGTGTAAGGCATGCAACATTGCAATGTATCTAATCATATCAGTTATGAAAATTTGATGACTCAATCTTTGCCAAAGCACAAGATGGAAGTGAGCAAATAAAAAGATGAATTTGAAACTTACATAATAGACCAATTTATTGAACATGAGTGTTGCAGTTAAGATCCCACTTGCTGATTAGTAGCCTAATACTAATCTGGTCAAATGCACAGTCCCACAATGCAACCCCCATGCATGAGGAAATATTAATACAACTCAGGAAGGACTTATAAGCTGGGACTGTGCATTTGATCCTATCCTTCACCATGCCACGCCATCCCACTGTCACTGAAACCCGGCTCGAGAGCCTTGCAGACTGTTTGGCTCTCACCATCGAAGTGCTCAATGAACTGAATGATGCCTTTTCTCCACCATTTATTCAATCAATCTCAAGCACTGTGGGATCATTGCTCAAGCTCATTCAGGTATTGAAGGCTCTCAAAAATACCTTGCAGTTGACCAAATATTTCAGAATGTGAAGCAAAATAAGAAGGAATGCATTCAGCTGTTGGAGGATATGCAACAAGTGCTCTATGCCATTATTAATGTTCACACAAAGTCTGAAACTGCAGGATCCCTATCACCTGCAATGACAGACCATGTTGGAAAATTCATGAGGTCAACATCCAATCTATAGCATTAATTTCCATTGATAATTTCTTTGCAGAACCCTTCACAAGATCTTCATATATCTTGAGGCACAGCAAGATAGGAACAAATTGAAGCAGCTTTTTTCGTATCATTGAGATGAATAACCTGGTGAAAGGCTGCCATGCAGAACTGGATGAAGCGAAGAAACTCTTTGCAGTAAGAGAAACTGTTTTGCTCTTTGCTAAAGGTTTGACACATAACTTCAGGTCAGCACTGGTGGTACAATCTTCAAAGACATCAGAGAGATGGCGAAAGCTGCCGAAATCAAGCACATGGAGTTGCTTGAATTAATTTCAACCATGTCCGAAACTGACACAGCCACAAATGGCTCGTCGGCAGGTGACCAGTTAACTTTCACAGACCTGACTAATTATGTGCAGATCCACTTGCAAGGCAATTATTCGAAAAATAGGTGGGAGAAAGTTTATGATGGATTCTTCTACTTATTTCTTGAAGTTCAAATTCATTTTCCTTGCTCCCTTCACAGCCAAAGATCTTTCATGGACGTGAAATCGAGATGGAGAAAATTATGACGATGCTCAGTCAAGAAGCACCCAGGATTGCAATTCTCGGAGGAGGTGGAATGGGCAAAACTAGCCTTGCCAGAGCAGCTCTCCATCACCCAGACACTCTGGCCAGATTTGAACAAAGATTCTTTGTCAGTGCAGAACCAGCAACCACTAGCATTGAGCTAGCAGCTCTAATTGGACTACACATTGAACTAAATCCTGGACAAGATCTCACAAGACCTGTTGTCCAATATTTCTCCAGGCAATCATCTTGTTTATTAGTCCTAGATAATCTGGAAACAGTCTGGGAACCAACCCAGTCTCGAGGGGAACTTGAGGAGTTCCTGGCACTCCTCTCAGAGGTCAAGCATCTCGGATTGATGGTATGTGTACAGCTAGTTTCAATTCAGCTTTCTGATATATATTACAGATCACCATGCGAGGTGCAGAAAGGCCTGGCAAGGTTCAATGGACACATCCATTTTTATTGCCTTTGGAACCTCTCTGTGATAATGCTGCACAACAAACAATTATAGACATTACAGATAATTCGTATTCAATTGAAAGCTTCAGCCAGCTCCTCAGCTTCACAGACAATATGCCTCTGGCTGTGGACCTTCTTGCCCACTTGGTTGACTATGAAGGCTTGGAAAATGTCTTGACCCGATGGGAAACAGAGAAAACATCCATGCTCTCTGTAGGATATGACCGAAAGTCAAATTTAGATGCATCTATCAATCTCTCTCTTTCAAGTCCACGGATCTCATCTGCAAGCAAGGAATTATTGAGTCTCCTCTCAATACTGCCCAATGGCTTGTCAGATGCTGAGTTACTCCAAAGCAACCTTCCTATTTCAAATATCCTGAGCTGCAAGACTGTCTTATTGTCAACTTCTTTGGCATATCAGAATACCAACAAACACCTTGTGGCACTGGTGCCAGTCAGAGAGCATATCCAGCAGTTCTTACCTCCATCTCGATCTCTCATACATGCTCTCAGAGAGCACTTTTATCGACTTTTGGATCTATATAACAAATATCATGATGGCCAGCTCAAACCCATCATGGGCCAAATCACTGCAAATCTCGCGAATTTACAGGAAGTTCTGCAACCCAGTTTGGTTGCTGGTAGCTCAAATCTTCCAGCTACCATATATTGTAGCATATCTCTGAGCACCTTCTACCGAGTCACTGGCCGGGGCATATCACCCTTAATGCCTCCTATTCAGCACATTTTATCTGAGACCTCGGATTATGCACTAAAGGTGTATTTCATTACTGAGGTTCTAAGATCCACCCTATATTATCCTACAACAGTGCTGGAACAGATGCTATCTCAAGGTCTATTGTGCTTGAAACACCTCAACAATCCCTCCCTTGAGTGTAGGTATTCTCATTCAATGAATGGCACTGGTTTAATCCCCTCCACAGCTGGATTTTACCAGGCAGCTTCAGTATTCTGCGAGTGGTATTCCTCTTCATCCAGCGCTCTGCAGTTTGCTCAGAAAGCCCAAGAGTCAGCCAAATTATCTGGGGACATGAAGTACCAGTGTCTTGCTTTACTTCGCATTGCTGAGATCTCAAATCATATTGGAGACTATTCCACCAGTTACAAAGTTGCCAGGGAGGCACAGCAGCTTTCAGACTTGTCAATGGATCTGCATGACAGTGCATGTGCACTCCGCATCCAGGCACACTGCTCCAAATCTCAGGGCAAGTATCACAAGAGTCTGGAACAATTCCACAAAGCCAGAAAGAATCTCGACATTTGTGGCTTATCTGGAGGGCTTGATGATAACTACATTTCACTTCATCAAGCTGATATCTATCGTCTGAAATCAGAATATGTTCAAGCTCAAAGCATCTACAGTGATGCAGCTGAATCAACTTCTCGAGACCAAAATGGGGCTTCTCATGCCATTGCCCTTCTAAATCTCGCATATATTGGCATCCAGATTGGGTGTAGCACAGAAAATATATGCAAAACCTTAGGCATAGCAACAGCAATATTCCAGAGCATGCACTACCCACATCTTAAATACTGCAAAATCATTGAAGCATGTCTCAATCTCAGAGAGCACACATTTGACTTGGCACAGAAGGAATTTCAGACAGGGTGCCATTTTGATGATGCTGAGACCACGTCTATCTGTCTGGAACAGCTTGCAAACATCAAGGCATGGCCTGCCAGTCCAGGGCAGTCTAAATGGCCTGCTATATACTTGGCTTTTGCATACAAATCCAAAGAGAAACTGGCACTTCACAAGTCTCTGCTATTTCTTGGAGATGTATTTATGGCCAATAAGGGTGAAGACACTGCATGCACACTCTACACAGTTGCACTGGAGGGATTCATGAACATGGATGTGTATCGAAGTCAAGCAGAGTGTATGCTCCGCCTTGGAGATCTTGCACAAAAGCATGGAGATACCAATGCAGCCATGGTCCACTGGGCAACAGCTCGACCTCTATTTGAGAAGTCATCGCAGGCCAAGGATATAGCCGAAATTGACTCTAGGCTGGCTGGTGTTGAAAAGGCTCATGAAAAAGCACTAACAGCACTTGCAAAACTGGAGGCACCTGCTCAGGCATTGAATCAGGTTGACATCTCCCAAGAACCATCTGCAAAAATAGCCCTAGTGTGATATGTGGAGCCAATTTCTCTTGCTCTTTTCCATATTTGTATTCTATTTGCATTATTTGTGTTCTGAAGCCGGATTTATACATTTATTATTTTCTCTTGTCCTATGCAGTTAGGTGAACTGATTTAATGGGCACACAAGATATGCCAGAGCTTTGCTTTGGCCCCAAGAGATACAGGTTCAAATTGTTATTCATAAAATTGAAACTTGTCACATGAATTTAGACATTTCGGAGTAGCGACATGCTGGAAAGTTGATATAAACTATTCAAGTTCTTTGTGGGCACCCACTTCTCAGCAACCAGGTAGAATGAAATGAGGGTATAATTCACAGAACCAACAATAAGATGTTGCATTCTCAGACATCCACACAAACCTATTCATCTATGCAATCCCATTCCCAAGGCAACTTTCATTTTTTATTTTTTAGCTACCAAAGATATTTGGATCAGCACAAGCCCGATTTATGGTGGCCCATTTTGGGTGGGGTGTGCATCATTTAAGACACCACCAGCACCGCATGCCTCAGGAGCTACTAGGTGGCTACTGGTGACTCACCGCAAAGTCTCTGATGTGGTCAATCATTGCTTTGAATCTTGAGGAGATCCTTCTTGAGGTATCAAGATCTTGAGATAATAATGACCTCTTGATCTGACCCAGGATGTTTGGTACTCTATCAAAAGGTATGGTGCCTTGTCCAAACCAGGAAGCAGGCTCCATGCTTGAAGTCAATAATTATTACAGGGACGGCTAGGACATGAATACCAGGTAACGGTGATGATGTACTAGAGACAAAGGAGGAGTGTTGATGCAGCAAACAAAGCGGAGCCTTGGGAGATTTTAGGAATAATATTTTACTCGAAACTCGATGCAGCATCATTCTCAGGCTAACTCAAGCTGTGGGTGCAATCCTATTGGATGACGACGCTGCATAGTTATCTCGCCGACATGTGCACAAGTGCTGTTCCATTCCTAGCTGCATGAGTCAACACATCCCCAGCTCCAACACCTTTCGTGTTTTTTCGGACCTTCCGCAATAAAAATGGGCACTTTGTATGGTGTTCAAAGCATACATTTATTCGGCCATAAAACCTTTCGGTGATTTCAGCCTTTCTGCAACATAAATATGCCTTTTAGCACTCTCCCCACAAAACAGACAGGTGCCGAGCGTTCTGTTTATCTTGCGGGGAAATCAGTGATTCCCGCAACATAAACTTGAACCGCCCACAAAACATTTAGCGTTGATGCGGTGCACCCGCAAAACTTTTAGGTGTTCAACAAATAAAATTCCTGAAGAAAATCAGAGGAGTTAGTGGGGTGTTTATAAAGGTAGGGCCATTGTACAATGGGTGTAGATACTGACTGTAGTACGAAGGGTATCAGCCTATTATTGTCCTGAACGCGGCTGTGTTGAAACCAGTTTAGGTCTCCAGCTCAGCTAGAACTGTCAAACCACAACAATGTTTGATTTTGTCACTGCGCAGTCCGCTGGTGGGTGGACGAGTCGCATATTAGGAAGGCAGGACATCGTCATTTACTGGCGAATGACACAGGCAAAATGTTGAGTGAGGAAGCTCCTGTAGTGCCCCACTGCAATGCAACGGCAATCTATTATGTTGAATAAATGGTCAGCTTGTCCTACGTCCTCAGGATTGACTGAATTGACGGCCGAGTCGATATTACACTGGGGCTGGCCCTTTCTTAGCCCAGAATCCAAGCCACATCGGTTTGGCAAAGCGTTGAATCGTAGGCTAAGTTTAACCTGCATTCTAGGCATCTTGGCTGGATTTTGCAAGCAGGACAGTACTAACATGCTGTATACAGCCTCCTGATTGTCCTGTAGACAACATATCAGCGAAAACTGCAGTAAATGACCGCGAACCGATTTCTGAACCTTAATTCCTCATTGATCAACTTGATTCGAGATTGAATATTTCAAAATTCGCTATATGAAGCCCAATGCTTGTGTGAAAAATGGTTCCACCTGCAGTAATCAACAATCTCTGTTCAACGTTTACCCCAGCTTGTATATTTAGGTAGTTAAGTCTTTCATTGATTGGTTCCTCCCTGCTCGCTCAGATTGCATCCTTTCATTCCACTAGTTGGCTAGTAATAGGATGCTGGAATGATAAGTCTAAATCCTGAATTCAGGGACAACGGCTAACTTGTACAGCCAATTGCTTTGCTTATATGGTGAGTGCTATGCTGGTGAGGGGACTGAATGCATGCTTCATTGAACCAGTCCCATGTTTGATGAATGACATGATCTACCTCTTTCAAAGCATGTATGCATGCGAAGGTTCAAATAACAGGTGCAGCCCTTGGAGTGTTCACTATAATAGAGGATAGAATTATGGAAGGCTGCTTGGCCAGCGCAACAATGCTCTTGCCTGCACCCTGTTGACTTCAGAGCGTTGTCAGAACTGTGGGCCAACCCCATTGCATGGTTCTGTCATTTCGGAATGCTGAATCTAAGTTCCGTGTTTGCTTCCTGGAGGCACTGAATCATGAAATCAGTTTCATGTTCAATTTAACCCTTATTTCGGGCATCTCGGGCACAGACAATTGTAGGCAGGATGGGACTGTGTCATATGCAATAGCTGTGGCCCTGTATGTCACATACATTACGAATGGTAAGTTACTCTGCGCGAACAGTTCTGGTGCTGGCTTCGATTCAACTGTGCAGATACCGAGTTCCGAGTTGAGCCTACAAAGATCAGGTCACAGTCAAGACCAATCGCAACTACAACACCTGTACTGGGATTCGCCGTTTTCTGTGCATCCATTCGATTCGGTACCTCAGTTTTGCACCATCTTCATTGGGATAATTGGTGTGCCTTCAGCGACCTCGGGATGTTGAACATATATAGTCCCCATCCACCACAGCAGTAGTTATGGCTGAGAGATGGTTGATTTCCTCAGAACATCCTGTGATAAAGTAATCTTCAGCCTAGTATTTCATACTCAGACTGGCAAGTCACTGCTAGTGTGGGACAATGTATATTACTAGTGCACGCAGTTGTATGAGGTTACTGCTTGCAACTACAGCTCTAAACATCTCAACCACCCTCGGAGCACATCCAGAAGTTTTGTTGAAAGTTGTGACCAGAAGTTTTGCGGGTGTGTTCTATACTTTGCGGGGGGTCAACTTTATCTTGCGGGAATCAGTGATTTCACTGCAAGGTGAACTTGGTGATTGGTGCTTCTGTTTTTTGCAGGAATAGTGTCAAAGTATGGCGGTCAAAGTGTACATTTAATCCTCTGCAAAACCTTTCGGTGATTTCTGAGTTTCCACAATACAAATGAAGCTTTTGATACTATTCCCGCAAAAAAAAATAGATCAATCGCTTGATGTATTTTGTGGGGAAAGCAGTGATTCCCGCAACATAAAGTCGAACCCCCGCAAAACACTTGGCGTTGATGCGCCCACAAAAACTTTTCATCCATGTTTTTGTAAAAGCTTAAAAACTCATTTAGATGTTCAAAGTAACCATTGGAGGGGCTGTAATATGTACGAGATATATGATACTGGACAATGGTTACACGGTAGATTAGTTGGTGTTCAACCCAGCGAGCAATAACCAATGACGTTGATTCTCCACATTTGAAAGGAGCTTGAGAGGTTATTTACATGCCAACAAGGTGGCCAAGAGCGAGACCTGCCAACATTGGGGACTATGACAGAAGCAGGGCAGGAAAATCCAAGGTATCGGAGTTTGATTGAGGAGGAATACAGTTCAAAGACACCACCATTGAACATCTGCGTGAGTCGGACAGGCCCGGGAAGGGACGCATGGTGGATGTTGCAGGTTAAACCGTGGTAAAGCCTTGGCAATCTATGTTTATGCAGCTTCAGAGGTGGTAATGCTTAGAAAACAATATATATATACTTCAAATGAAGTGGATCCAAGTGTCCCTGATCCAAACCTCGCTCTCGATGGATGGTTTACCTCCACAGCCTGCCCTACAGTTGCTTCAATACTTGACACTCTGATGCTTGTTGAACTCAGCTGTTCTTCTGGAGGCCGTATAAAGCATTCGGGACTCTCTGTATCCCATTTTGCTGGGTTTTTGGCATGCAAACTGACCTTATGGTTGAGCCACACATCACATCAACCCTCCACCAAACACGACGAGGCTCCAAATGTTGGAGGTTGTTGTTTGGATCGGACGATCATCTCACTACTCATTGGATTGATACAAATCTTATTGTGGTGATACCAATCTTATTGTTCTTATTGTTCTCATTGTTCTTTATTTAGTCTATTGTTCTTCTACCTATATAAGTAGTTACTGTACAATGGATCTTGGCTTTTCACCTCCCATCTGTGTCTGAGTGCCTTTGCGGCTCCCATCTGTGTCTAAAAGTCTAATACCGAACAGCATCAAGATTCATGGACTTGACTGGCAAATTCATCAAGTCAGCATTTGACAGGAAATTGGCCATGAAGCAAGCAGAGTACACATGAGTAGCCTGGGCGATGCATTGCAGTATGGTTCGGGAGTTTCCTTGTGGCTGTATGCTTCAGGTGAGAATGGGCATGTCCTGCCAGCCTTTGAGCATGCTACCATTCAAGAAAGCACGCACTGTTAAGGTACTGAACCCTTCCCTATACACAGTACAACTCTATGAGGGTCAGAATGCACATTTATTCGGGCCGCAAAAGTTTTCAGGTTTTTGGACATTCCACAATAAAACTAAGTACTTTGACATTATCCCTGCAAAAAACAGAGGCACCAATCACTCAGTTTATCTTGCAGGGAAATCACTGATTCCCGCAAGACAAACTCGAACCGCCCGCAAAAGATATGCAGTGACACGCCCGCAAAACATTTTTGGGTCTGCAAAACTTTTGGTCAAAAAATTTCTTTAGAAATTCTGGATAGGTTCTGTATGAGGGTCAGAATGCACATTTATTCGGGCCGCAAAAGTTTTCGGGTTTTCGGACATTCCGCAATAAAAATAGGTACTTTGACGTCATCCCCGCAAAAAACAGAGGCGCCGATCACTCAGTTTATCTTGTGGGGAAATCACTGATTCCCGCAAGACAAACTCGAACCACCCGCAAAACATTTGAAGTTTATTTTACCTGCAAAACTTTTGTGAATACTGAGACAGAGCCGATTGCCCACTTCGGAAACAACTGCCAAACCAGTATACTGTCACTACTGTCTCTCTATGAGGAGATAGCACCAACAGCTTATTGGTGAGTTGATAGAGCAAATCTTTGGAACAGGCAGCATCATGGAGAATCATGATCAACAAGTGGTGGCAGAATGGCATAAAGTGATCCACGCTGGACCTCGCCTATGTATGCTGCCCGTGTTATTTTTCAACTCATTGGTTGAATCAGAGGTGACAGAATTGACTCCAGAGTTCATGTTACACGGTGCGTTTCGAAGCCGTCCCTCAGAACACCAAGCTCAATGTCTCTGTCCAGCTCAGGAAAGGGTTGGGCCAAGGCTTCAGTTCAACATCAATTTCAACCTGGCCCTCGGGCATCTCAGGCCTTGCAAATTATGAGCAGGATAATTATCCTGTGTTGTATGAAGTACTGATCGCTCAACACGTTAAATATATCTCATGAGGCACAGAGGGATCAACTCTGGTTGGGTTACTGCAGAAAGGTCGATGTGGTTCAACTTTGCTGAGCAGACGGCAAATTGCAGCTACCAAACTTCGCTCCTCTAGGCCAAGATTTGGCACTAATCACAACGGTTGTGCAGGGCTTCAAGCACTCCCTATTCGAACATGAAGTTCCAAGAGGGAGAATTAAGATGGTACATTGCTCAAGCACTCGCTTTGTCCTCATGTATACGCTGTTATGCCCAGATGTCCGTTATCTGTGCTCCTGTCTTCGATGATCTCGAGATGCTGAACTTTGTCTCGGCAACTTCTACACCTGTTATTGCTAAATGCTTTTTGGAGCTCGCCAGAACGTTAATGCCCCTTCATGCACTCATTTGAAGCGTATTATCTCTCACCCTGCCTTATCAGCCATTACAAAACATATTGTATTACCGCTGCATCGAGTTACTGTATCTAATCCAGTCTTACCGTCATCTCCATCGCTGTCCTCGACATCCGAATAACCCACAGAACTATGAGGGTCAGAATGCACATTTAATTGGCCGCAAAAATTTTCGGTGATTTCGGTGATTCCGCAAGATAAATGGGGTCTTTAACGCTATCCCCGCAAAAAAGACAGGTGCCGATCACTGTCTTTCTTTTGCGGGGAAATCAACGATTCCCGCAAGATATATTGTCCACCTCCACAAAACTTTTTGACCGCCCCGCAAAACTTTTTTGCTCACAATCCCCTGCATGATTTCGGAGTTTTCTCAGTCATGGGATCCAGAGCAACTATTAGATTGGCTGTAAGGTACAAAGGAACATATGTCTAACTAATGCCAAGTAAGATGCAAGTAATGAACGACAATTCCAGGGATCCGAGAAAGTGAAGATGGAAGTAACAACATGCTACATTGACTCAGACTCCAAAGGATCGTCAGACCCATGAGCCGCCTTATCCCAAAGGGCTGCTCGAGTGGGTTCATCGGTTTGCACCAGATCTGCATCATACGACTCTGCTCACAGTAAGTTGTAACATCAACAGTCATTTTGTTTCTCACCGTCATTGCAGGCTTGAAATTTGAGAACAGTGACCATGATGATTTTCCCAAACTCCTTCCCGCCACAACTGGAATGAGCTCACTGAAGCTTTTCCCGTTCACAAGGGCCTTCGTGTTCCGGAGGCATCCGCCGACATTTGACTAGATTTCACTGTTGCTCATGTTCTTCTCACACCACCAATTGACTGCCATTAGTTATACTAATTCGCTATATTCATTTAGAAGCCCACTGCTACATTTTACCTATACTTTGTGCTTACAACTATCACACTCTACTCATTCATTAGTTACCTACCTAATCTACACGGCGCTCCTTACCTCACACGCCTCTCCTTACATCGTCTATTATACAAACAACTATGGATCACGTGGACCTCTAACTGGCCAATCAGAGAGCGTACTTATCTCGAGACAAACATGGGACAAACATTGACTTCCTTTTATCATCGCTCTTGCCACATCTCTCTTCTGGACTCCTGTACTACTGCTCCAGTCAATATATCTCTTTCCTATTCTTCGACTCTTGAGACGACAGCATCACAACTCGAGGGTGCCTGGCTCCCGGCACAGCGAGAAACATGCGCACGGGCTTTCCGGTCCCTGGAACCCAAAGACAAGCACTTCACAATGTTCTTCACAGTCAACATGGCTATCTCTCTTATAGTTCTTTTCCTTGCAGTTCTGTTGATGCACAAGGGTGCTGGCTTTCGTCGGACACCCGGTCCATCCTCATTGTGCTATTGTGACTGTTCTCACATTCATCACACTATACTATAGTACCATTGACAATTCATCTTCACCCCATCAGTCTGATCATTACTGTGCCCTGGTGTTTCCTCTCATCGACCTCACAGTCAATCATGTGTGGATGATAACGAAAACAGTATTGCCAGGGCTAGCGGCCTCAGGATAAGTACATATCTTCGTTGTCCATCCAGAGCTTGCGTTTCTGGTTCCTATTCCGCTCACCACACTATCTAGCCATCGGTGATAGCGACGTGTAGATTTCAACCTTGACCTCACACTTGCAGCTGGTCCAAGGGTGTTTTATTCTGTTTTTAGCTGATGCTCAGGGATGACCACTGAGGCCAGGAAGCAGAAATCGACGATCAACGACATCACTTATACAAGATCCACAAGATATGAAAGAAGACCTAAGCACACTTTAGGGTAAGAAAATATCACCGTCGAACGTTGATGGCTTGGCCTCACCTAGGATGGCACCACTGCTACTGCGGAAGGCTGTCCCGCTGCTGCCATGCCTGAAAGCCGCATACTCCAATTTCCAGCCTCTGAGTCATCCGATCAGAGCTGTTCACAGTCGTCGTCAATTGGATCCGGCTACATTTTGACAGACTCCAATGCGACCCCTTTGTCGTCACCATTGCCGGTGTCTCTGGCTGATCCCGAGTACATAGACTCGACATTTTGTCTCACCCTCGACCCCATGGGCGTCAAGTGCGGAGCCACTGCGACCCTTGCCGATAACAGTTCTTGCTCAGGCTGAGCTTAAATCACGGGAATTCTTCTTGGTTGGAACGTTCGATTATTTTATTTGGATGCTCTCTCAATAGCTGCTTGTCTTTCATATCACATTACAGCTGAACACTAGAGACACGAGGAACCAACCGAAGGATGGTGACGAGTTGATATCATGTACGATGTTTGCTTCATCAACATCCAACTTTGGTTTGACATCAATTTCCCTCGAGAACATATTTGGCGAGGACGTGCAAAATTTGGACGGCGGACTACTACGGAGCCAACAGAGAACAGTGAACAAATGAAGTGCAGAGATTTCAATTTAGTACAATATACTGAAACATAAGGAACCAACCAATAGGCTGGCGAGGAGCGTTCATCAGCTCTATTTAGTTAGATGACTCACACTCCAGCAAGCGGTTAGCCTACCAAATCCGACCACCATATTTTGTTACCGTAGCGAAGCACGGGCTCTGCTAGTATACCATTACTCTAAATAGCTAAGGCCCCGTTCGGGTGCGCTGCGTACGTACGCATATGCTTCAGATGCAGACCGAACAATGGCTAAACGCAGATCGGACCATCCCCGAACACGGACAACGCGTAGAGTCACACATGACAGACATAATTATGTTAAATCGGCTCCTTTTTCGTGTTTCTTGGCGCATTTCTTACCTCCCTCTCGCTGAAATGGCTGGCAAAATTGCTGTTCTATCGCAGCGTATCGCTCGCAAGGCCTTCACGGCACCTTGTTGGACATCCGACTCGCTTTCGAGAAGTTCTGAAGAATTCAGGACGTCGAAATACACATTCACGTGAGCTGGCAGAAAGCAGGTGTGACGGTTGTCGGATGGCTCGCAGATGGCATAGTTGTGGCACCCGAACACCCCATCTGCGTGCGTTATGGAAGCATATGCTTGACAAGGCATATGCTTCAATTTTGGCGGGATCTGCGTTCATACGCAGCGCACCCGAACGGGGCCTAATCGAATAGCAAATTCAGGGCTGCCGCCCGTGACCGTCGCCACGGTTCCACGGCACCCGTGGCACGGGTGCCGTGCCCGTTCCATCGAAGATTTTTGAGGCTGAACCACGGCACGGCTACGGCACGGGTCACAGCCACTACGGGCCGTCGAAACATGGCCGTTGCAGCCATGGCATGGGTATCTGGTTTGCAAGTGCAGTTGTAGGTCTCTAGCAATGAAATAGCCTGTTCATTTGCTATTAGCATTCTTGTATGCAGTGCCACTTTCTTGCGTTATATGTTTCTTGTGGTTTAAGCAGAATTCAACCAGGTGGCAGGAACTTCTCAAAGTGATGGTTTGAACTCCATAAGCACCCTCTCGTTTTCCTCGCTTCTGCCACAAAGAACCTGACTCTTCATTCAAAAACAGTCACTAAACACCTGGGTCTCATTCTCCGAGCTTTTAGCAATCAAAAATCTCGCTTTGGTGGTTTTGCACATCAATCTTGGTTGACCATCATTTAGATTCATCAACCACTGTAGGAGCCTTTTTTTGAATTAACTGAAGGTTTTAATATCACAGGTTTCATTATATAAACCAATACTCATGCACGACTCCAAACCCACCCATGGACGCAGCCGTCATGGCCGTGCCGTTGACCGTGCCGCCCCGTTTAACATCTTTCAGCGACCTCAACGGCCGTGTTTCTCGTGGCCCGTGCCGTGGAAAGCCCGTGGATTGGACGGCCGTTGCTGTCACGGGCACAGGTGGCAGCCTAATAGCAATCTAATAGTTGCTCTGGAGTCTGGATAGTGTGACTAGAAAACTCGGAAATCATGCGGGGAGTTGGGAACGAAAAAAGTTTTGCGGGGGTGGACAATATATCTTGCGGGGGTCCAAATATAGCTTGCGGGAATCGTTGATTTCCCCGCAAAAGAAAGACAGTGATCGGCACCTGTCTTTTTTGCGGGGATAGTGTTAAAGACCCCATTTATCTTGCAGAATCACCGAAATCACCGAAAACTTTTGCGGCCGATTAAATGTGCATTCTGACCCTCATATTAAATGTACATTTTGAACGCCATAAAAATAAGATGGCCTTGCATTCAAACACTCCCAGAAATCACCTGAAATTGTTTGGAAAAAAGTTTTGCAGGTGTGTCGACGCCAAATGTTTTGCGGGCTGTTCAAGTATAAGTATCTTGCGGGAATCACTGATTTCCCCGCAAGATAAGCGAAATCCTCAGCACCTGTCTTTTTTGCAGGGATAGCACTAACAGTTGTGTTTATGTTGTGGAAAGCCGAAATCACCAAAAAGTTCTGCGGCTGAATAAATGTACAATCCGACCGCCATATCAAAGGGCCTATTTTTATTGCAGAAGGTCCGAAAAACCTGAAATCTTTTGCGGCCTATTAAATATACAATTTGAACGCCATAACTTTGCCACTATCCCTGCAAAAAACAGAAGTGCTAATCACCAACCTTATCTTGCGGTAACACAGGAGGAGGTACAGCAGCTCAATGCAGCAGCAATATCTCGACCAAGCCAGCAATCGCTAATAGTGCTGAGTGGGAAATAAAACCGAGTTAATGAGAGGAGATTTTGGTGAAAACCAACAGTTATTGAAACTAACAGGTGTAGAGGTTGTCGAGATAATCATCCAATATACCCGAGATCACCGAAGACAGAAGTACAGAGAACGGACATCCAGCTGACATCTAGAGTCGACAGTGTAAACATGAGGAGTACTTGATTGAACTAGTCCTATGTTTGAGGAGAGACATGATCCACCTCTTTCCCAGCTGGAGCATGTATACACACGAAGGTTCAAATGCCAGTTGAACCCCTCAGAGTGTTTCCTGTAATAAATGATAGAATTATAGAAGGCAGCTTAACCAGTGCAACAATGCTCTTACCTACACTATATCAAATTCAGAGAGTTGAAAAAAGCGTCGGCGGAGTCCATTGCATGGTTCTGGGATGTCGGAATATCGAATTTGACTTCAGTGTTCGCTTCCAGGAGGCATTGAAGCATGGAATCATGATCAGTCCCACATTCGATTTCAACCTTCATTTGGGGCATCTCGGGCGCAGAAAATTGTAGGCAGGCTGAGGCCGTGTCGTATGCAGTGGTTGTGGCCTGTATGCCACATAAATTACAAATAGGAAGTTACTCTGCACAAATAATCCTGGTGCTAACTTCAATTCAACTGTGCAGATACCGAGTGCCGAGTTGAGCCTATAAAGATCAGGCCACAGTCAAGAGCAATCACAACTACAACAGCTGTACTAGGGTTCGTCATTTTCTGTGCGTCAGTTTGATTTGGTAGCTCAGTTTCTCACCATCTTCACTCGGATAATTCATCTGGATATGTGCACCTTCGGCAACCTCGGGCTTGTTGAACATATACAGCCCTGATGCCCTCACAGCAGTTACAGCTGAAAGATGGTTGATTTTCTTCAGAACATCCTCCAACAGCGTCATCTTCAGCCTGGTATGACTCTTAGATGTATAATGCTGGTGCACGCAGTGGTGTGTACGAGGCTGGCTGCCTTAGACTATTATCTGAGACTGGGTATCTGGCCACCTTAAGGGTTTTCCATATCTCATGACCAGAGGCATTAGAGCGTATTTGCACCGGCCTTGGGGCCACTTTCTGGCGAAAAGTGATGTGAACTGTCAATAAAGTGATGAGCCCCAAATGGCAGGCGTGACTCGGCTAAACTGAAAGCGTGATGATGCACTGCATTACACAGGGCCCATAACACAAAAACCCATGAAGGAATACTTGAAAAATACCCGAGAATTAGTCTAAATAATTTAGCCATATTTCATCATAGAATACCTAAATAAATTTCAAACCTTTTTTCTACATATAGAATGGTGGAAGACTTGGGAGATGTCTTTCATAGTTTCCATGTCTCTTCACCATCTTTTTCGTAATGTTTGCAGGCTAATCTTTATGTCTTGTGTAGGCCAATACCATGAGAATATTTGAAATGATTCTTGTGTATTTTATCATGGAAGACCGGAATGATTTTCTCAACACCTTTCACATATCTGTAGGGTATTCTTCAACATGTTTTCCTGCCATGTCAACATGAAAGATGCTGAGATGTCTTTAATGCATTCTCTGTATTCTCAAGATATTTTTCACAGGTTTTTCTGAGTTTCCTGACATGAGACATTTGGGAGGTGTTTTGAATGTCTTTTCCATGAATTTGCAGAACAATACTGGGGGATGAGTGTGAAATGTCACAGGGTGTTTTCTAGGTCTGTTCAGAGTATAATTCAATGGGATTTTCACATCATATGCAGTGGAATATTGGGGAAAGATAATAATGTCTTCTGCATAGAATATAGTGTGAGTCTAGAGTATAACAACAGTAATATTGAGTAGAACAGGGGAAATATACACAAGTATTGTTTTGAATAGTTTTCAGTGATGTCTTGGGTAAAATAACAGGAGAGATGGGGAAAGTATTTAGAGTATTTTCTATGCCATTCAAAACAAAAGACTGAGGGGTTATGTGGAAGAAGTTTAGAATGTTTACTGCATAAAGTACAGAGCAAAGAAAGCAGGAGAATGTTTTATATAAAAAGGTCCACCAAGTTCAATGAATCCACTGATTTCAAATTGGTCTGACTGAGTTTGATGAGTCCCCCAATTTCAATGGGTTCATCAAGTTCAAATTGCTGTGCCCATTCAATGGGTCCACCAAGTTCAATGAGTCCATTGAGTTCAAATCAGTCCATTTGTTCAATGAGTCCACTGAGTTTGATGAATCCACCAATTTCAATGAGTCCACCAATTTCAAATCAGTCTGCTCATTCAATGAGTTCAAGTCAGTCTGCTCATTGAATAAGTCCATCAAGTTCAAATCAATCCACTCATTCAATGGGTCCACTGAGTTCAATGAGTCCACCAATTTCAATAGGTCACCAATTTCAAATTGATGTCTCTCCTTGCAGCACCAATATTGATGATTAACCCTCTGAGTCTGGATACTGGCAACAATCGGTTGATCAACCTGCTATTCGGTCGTGTTTGGTTACTGCACAACCACACTCATTTTTGACATGACTATGGGCAAGAGGTGGTGAAGTGCAGCACAAAAAATTGCCAAATAACCAGTGTAGTGCACTCTGCGGCAGAGCCCACTAACTGCCTCACATTGTCATAAACGCATCCTATATACTACAGATCATATCAAGGATAAATGCATGTTGAGTAACTAAGAATTGGTTGATCAAGTCCACCCTTGTCTCGCATCCAAAGCATTCAGCCCAGCAGAAGATATGCCGTGATTCTCTAGATGCGAGTAGAGAGCATAGACATCACCGGTCAAAATGTTACACCATGGAATAGAGGAAAGAAAATACTGGTTCAAGTCAGGTGACAGGTACACTGGACCGGCTGCAGGCTTTCGGAAGGTAGAGGGACCAGCAATAGAAAAACGTGAGATAGTTGCATTACTATTACTGGATATTGAATGTGATGTAGCAATATATCCGTGTGCAGACGCAAGGATGCCGTACACGGACATGGGCGCAGCATCTCCCATGGACACGTATGCATTTGACACAGAAATTCCAAAACACCCCTGTGCGGACACAGGAACACTGCACGCGGACGTGGGCGCAGCATCTCGCGCGGACGCGTATGCATTTGACACAGAATTCCCAAGACAGCCATGCACAGACATAGGGACACCGCACGTGGCCGTGGGTGCAGCATCTCGCGCAGACGCATATGTATCTGGCTCGGAAGCGCCAGCAGCCGTGGGAGGGTTGGAAGGACCTGTGTAGGCGTGTTAGGGTATGAGCCAGGACAATTTACATGGACTGTGAAGACAATGCTGACCCAGGATTGAGCCGAAACCATGGATGGCCACAGTACGAGCAGGCTTACCTATGCTGAATGAAGCAGCATCTGTAGATGCAACAGGCCACAGTGTGTTTGGGTGGATACTGAGGTTCCCCAGATCAAGCAAGCCCGATCTTGCGTGCAGGATGCGCTTTCGCAGATCAAGGTCTGATTCACAGAGAGAGCGAAGCCAGTCCAGGCCCAAAACAAGATCAGCAGGCGAGGAAACCATTACAAGAATACTAGACTGCAATAAAATGGCACCAGTATCGGACGGGAGGACCAATAGACCAGACAAACGAGAACTGCGGGCACGAAGTCCGGAGGTTGCGCAAAGCCCCGAGATTAGAACCCAATCAAGAGGCAAAGACGAAGAGGGCGCATCAGCGTTGAATTCGACGGTCAGTGGGAAGCCGCAGAGGGAAGCCGACATGAGGATCGATGGTCGGTGGTAGGTGAAAAGCAAGTGAAAAGAATCAAAAGATTCTACTCGCCTGGTCTCGTGGCGTGATTTAGTGGACATGGAAACCGGAACAGTTCCGATCGGTAATTCAGAATGAGTCAGCTGGATTCGAGCATATCATCGAAATCTTTGTTTGCTGGTCCCCAAAATAAAGAAAAAAAAAGAGCTGATGTTTGGGAGAAATACCATACTGTATGTTAGCATTGCACAGGGCAATATGTTAAGGAAAGCTTTATTTCGGTTTCTTCGCAGAGGATGACCAAATGTGCATGAGTCAGTTTTACCACAACAGAGCCAAACATTGCAATTTACTGCCAAAAGTTAGCCGATCGCACCATAGGACCCACTACCTAAAGTTAGTGGGCATACACTTTAAAGGCATCCAAAACAACCCACATTCACGCTAACGGAATTTCGGATGAAAGTGACACTGAAAATTCATCAAACTCTGATACTGTAAGCTGCCTGCAAAATCTGGCTCATCTGCCCCATATCTCAGGTAGAAACCTGCCTCTTTTTAATTCAAAGTATCATTTGATGTATTATCAATTGCTTTCTGGCATTTCTATATTTTTACTCAACATATCTGTATTATCCAGGTCCACTTTCTGCATGACTTCCAATGTCAGTGTTTCACACGTTATAATGAACCAATGGCAACATTTCACCCTCTTTTAAGATTAAGCTGTCTGTCCGTCTGAAGCTATTTAAGCTCCGCTTCTTACTCCGCCACTACCATCAACCGCCGCTGCCCGGACTTACATACCTGCCGTCAAGTAATCTATCATGCTGCCGCTTCTGCCGCCATGCAGAGTCTCGGCCACTCACATCACCCTTCCAAGAAGGTTTGACAGACACTGCCTCGGGTGCCAACTTTGACAACAATGGCGGCGGGAATGCGTTCAAGACTTCCGACATTTCGCCGTTATTTAGCGTCAACTTTAGCACCCTACCAAAAACATTCCGCTCCCAACGGCGACCGATATTTGTTCTGTCAGTGCCAATCACGAGCTTCGCCGTCACTGCACCTGAAAGTCCTGTCTGCATCTTTGAATTATTATTCACCAGCCCCATGAGCAACTACCACTTGAATTTTGAAACAGCATTAATGTTGTGCACTGGTGAACCAAGCAGTTTGTAAGGGAGGGAGCCGGCTGAAGGCCGCCGACCCCTTTGTAAAATTAAAAGCTTTCCAAGACCCGTTAGCAAAGCATCACAAGAGTCTGTGTGCCAAAAATTGAGCTGGTGGGTGAAGTAGTTCTGCCAATAACCTCGGTACAGTGAGCGGTATCAAAATGTCAAGCGTTAATCGAGAACAAACACCACTAAATAGCACGTTGATTGACTGATTGTTGCCGGTACCCACTGAGTCCAAGTCCAGCATCAGCCTTCTGAGTTATAGTAACCCAGGGACCATCTGGTTATTCAAATTGTACCCTCAATAACATTGGGCTTCATGCTTTGCCAGCAATGTTACCACAGATATCTCAGAAACCATTCTAACTATATCACCAGTAGTTACCCATTTGAAGCTCAGCAGTGACTCTGTTATCAAGGAGAGTGCACACTTGGAAACTGCGAAAGCACAAAATTCCATGTGTGTTTGTTTGCACAGCTTATCATTGCTGGACCCATTGAAGTCAGTGAGCTCATTGAACTTGGTGGACTTGTTGAACTTGGTGGACTTGTTGAATGAGCAGACTGATTTGAACTTGGTGGACTCATTGAATGAGCAGACAAATTTGAAATTGGTGGACTCATTGAATGGGTGGACTGATTTGAACTTGGTGGACCTATTGAATGGGTGGAGCAATTTGAAATTGATGGGCCCACTGAAATGGGTGGACTCATTGAACTCAGTGGACCCATTGAATAAGCAGATTGATTTGAACTTGATAGACTCATTGAATGAGTGGACTAATTTGAAATTAGTGGACTTCTTGAATAAGTGGCTCGATTTGGACTCGGTGGAGTGGACAAAAAAAAAGCAGGAGAATGTTTTATGTAAAATTCAAACTAAAATGTGAGAATGTGAATCTTGTGCCACAGAGAACTGGGAACATGCATGGAAAAGATTTTGAATGGGACTTGGGTATTGTTTATTCTAGAATGACACAAATTACTAAAGAATGATTTTGAATAAGGGATAAGTATTGTTTAGGGTAAAGCAACAGAAGGTATATGGAAGGTGTTGTGAAATAAAATATTACTTCACCCACATCAGGTGTGCTATCAGTTTACCAAACCTGCAGTGAACTCACCTGGTATGTTCTCCAACCTTTGCATATTGTTCCCTTTGACAGCAGTTTGTGCTGCACCCCAATGTCAGTCAGGCATGTCTAAACATTGTTGTCACAGTTAATGATCTGTGTGGCTATTCAATATTGTGGATTAGTACAACCCATCCTTTGGTCAAATGCAACTGCAAATATTGACTAACTCTACTGTGCTTACTCTACTATGCTTACTCTGTGTGCTATGGAATGTCAAATTGTGTGCAAATTTCCAATGAGTCCACCACGTTCAGATGGATCCATCCATTCAATAGGTCCACCAAGATCAAATCAGTCTGCTCATTCAATGAGTTCACTGAGTTCATTCAAACTGAGATGTGACTGCTGGTCCACGGAAACTGGCAAATGCACAGAAAAGATTTTGAATGGGACTTGGGTATTGTTTATTATCCAATGATGCAGATTACTAAAGAACAATTTTGAATGAGGAATAAGTACCATTCAGGGTGATGTGCACACAGTGCGTCTGAGAGCGGGAGCTGATCCAAAGAAGATCAAAATTCAACAACACTCCAAACACAGCCATGATGCTCTGTAGGTGCAGGTGGGTCCAACCAAGTCCAGGGCTTGGACCATGATTGAAGTCAAAGTTGATAAGAGGGAGAAGGTGAATGCGACTGTGGTTTGTGGTACAACAAGGGGCAACAGGGCAATAAACAAGGCGAGAATGAGGAGGGACCAAATGTGGGTGATGACTGAGGTAAACATAGACAATGACAAGAGAACTGATATAATGTTGAGGGTTGAACTAATAGTGGTGTGATATCCAATGAACAACCAAGGCTAAACAATGTTGAGAAGATGCTGTGGACGTGGATGATGATGAGGACAATGAAATCAATCCAATATGAGGAAAGAAGTGAAAGCCTGAATTGAGGGTCTAATATGTCTCTGAAGTACAGAACAACTACTGAGGGCCTTTTACACAAAAGGTGTGGGAAAGGCATGTGCTATGCAACATGTTTGAGCACAGCTTGTGTGGGAAGCTCACCCGAGTGCAAACTCGATGTCAAGGTAGGAGAAAAGTCCATAAAAGGAAGGCCATGCCATTCAAGGGTATAACACGAGGAATAAACTTCACCCAAGTGGGGAGTCTAGTTGAATAGACATAACTGCATGTACTGCAACTTTGAATGATGCATAACAGCGTGGAATTGGGCAAGAAATACACATTGAGGTGCTCAAGGTCTTGAGGATCGACAGATTAATTGCAGATCAACCTTGTATGGGAATTTCAAACTCGGCTAGAACAGCAAAAGCTTGGCTCAGCTATGAGCATGTCATGGGAAGCTTGCATAAACAAGCTTGCAAGAGAACAGCATTGTGCATGTGATTCCTGGTGCAGCGTGGACTGATGCACATCAAGGGTAAAGCAACAGAAGGTATATGGAAGGTGTTTTGAAATGAAGTATCAATTCACCCAGATTGGGTGTGCTATCACTTCACCAAAGTTGCAGTGAACTCACCAAGTATATTCTCCATCCTTTGGATATTTTCCCCTTTGACAGGGGTTTGTGCTGTGCCTCAATCTCAGTCAGGCACATCTAAATGTTGTCCTCATGATGAATGAACATCCTCCATGGGGCTACTCAATATTGTGGATTAGTACAGCCCATCATTTTGTCAAATGCAACTACAAATCTTGACTAACTCTATTGTGCTTACTCTGCTTGCTATGCAATGTCAAACTGTGTGCAATTTTCCAATGAGTCCACCAGATTCAAATTGGCCCACTCTTTCCAAAGCTGAAATTGGTCCACCCATTCAATGGGTCCACTTGGTGGGTATGGGCCGTCGCTCAGCGCGGCATGCACGAGTACTTGTTGTAAAGTCTTCAGGCACACCGTCCTCAGTATTCCAATTAAAATTTGTAGGTGTTTCCATGTTGTTTGTTCATCCATGAAGGCAGCAGAATCAAAATATGCACCGGCACGACACTCGCAGTCTCTGTTTGGAGGATGGATGGTTCCAGATTTACTTCACCAAAGTCCAAGCTGCGAAATATTTAAATCCTGGCTCACCTGATCTGTACTCTGTAAGGCCTGAGTGTACCATAATTCAAATACATCAACCAAGATCATGCGGCATGAGATGCCGGAGCTCGCTAGAGTTCCACGTCTGAGTGAAGTACGGCACACTCAATCTTCCTCCATTCCTCGCAAACTGTGAACAGTTTGATTAGTTAGGGATACAGTTCGCCCCGAGCAATTGGCATGCACTAAAAATGTATTAAACAGGTCAGTGCAATTAAAATATGGGGGCTAAACATCTCATTACAGGGACTCGGAACTACCAAGCTGAGATTTAAATTTGTCTACAGCTGGTGCTGAGTGCCAGGACCAATGCCGCATGATTTGGGAATGAACCATGCAAAACTGAAGTGCAGGGAAGAGAATCGGAATCTGTTAGGTAATTAATTTGCGGCTGTGTGAAATGTTCATTAGGATGAATACTGATGCTTTAGGATGAAAGATAGCCCGAATCTAATTCACAAACAGAACTTGTTCTGTATGTGCCTATTTGGGGGGGTTTCAAAGGGGGGAGTGTCAAGAATGTCCGCTTTTGGCTTATGTAAATCGGACGGCCCCGGACCGCTGCCGGCTCGCCCTTTTCCAGTGGTCTGGACCATGAGTTTGATTTACTTAACCCAAATGCGACCCAATGCAAGCTGGTTGACGTGTTGATTGATGTGCTCCGAACCTATACCAAAACAACCAACAAAACACTCGAAACACAAATCCAAGACCCCCAGAAATAGCGAAATGCTACTGGAAATAAGCCAAGGACTGAGAAAGAGCGAATGCAGCTGCCAAAGTACAAGACCAGGCGAGTGTCAGTCCCTTGGTCAGGGCCTAGACATAGGTTGAAGGGAAAGGCTAAGGTCCTCTACGGGAGAAACGACCTTCACCAAGTAGAACCGCTGGAAAGAACACTCCAAGCGATATCCCAATGATGGATGTCCAATATCCAGAAACTAGACACCAGTAAGAGCAAGCAAATCGGGAAATAGTGATTCCCAAGTGTTGTATGCAGGCGAGGCTGTTCCTCAGAAGGTAGGTGATCCAACAACAATCCAATAATCCGTGCAAGCGTGCAGTTCTGTACAATCCATGCAATGTTCACTCAATCACATCAAAACGTTTCCAATAAACCAAACTTCTATTCCAAACTCCAACAGAAGATCTCACAATCGCCAAGTCCAACAACTGACTATGCACAATGCACTGATCCCAGAAATAAGCCCAAATCACAAGCGTTAAGCCTACTAGTACACGGGTAATTCTGTGTCGTACAAAGAAAGAACTCTAACTACTTATACAGTGTCCACAATCACATGGAAATAAGAAACTCCTTCCGAAATAAGACTCCAAAGCCCTCCGCCCTTGCCCTAAGGCCGTTCATCCGTCTAAGGGTTACTAGCACGAGTAATGCCATTGGCCCGATCAATGGGTAAGCCCTAAGCCAGCCAACCCATAACCCAAGAATTGGAAACCCTGTCTGATCGAAACTGATGCCTTATTTCTTCCGTGGTATATCCTCCCTCTAAGTCCTGTCCCTTCTTACTGAGTCGTCGGAATAAGTTCCTGAGCTCTCTAGCTTTCGAACGGTACCCCACACTAGACTCTTTCCTACAGTGGCCTCTTATTTCCATAGGGTAATACTAGTCCGATCAGCGATCAATCCCATCAAGGATGACCACTCCCTTCATAGTAACCCGGAACATCTCAGAAAGAAGGCTCTAGACCTTCCTGTGCCATCACGTGCTCCAGACATGAACACGTCAAGGTCAGAAATAAGACCTAGCAAACCCACATGTGGACTTCAATTATTCCGTGCTTGTTCCTTAGTAAGGCCCAAGTACGCAATAGTCCCCTTTTACTATTTATGGGCTACACATCCCCTATGTGTTTCAGAGTGAGCACCTGCCAGTCCACTGTGTAGTTTCCTACCCATTGTACCTGTTACTCCGTGATCATTGCCCAGCCGAGTGTACTGAGACTATACACTGACTCTGGAAAGAAGGCAATACGCATGGAAATAAGACTAAAATGCGCAAAATGTGTGGTGTTTAGGTAAAGTCTTATTTCCTGCACATCAGCGTCAGCATCAACTGAGCGAGCAGTGGGCGCCCATCTTCGAGCTCACTAAATTCCATAGGCACATGAGGCTTCAAATTATTTGATGCACTTCAATGTTCACAAAAATTCAAGAACAAATTCCAAGGTTTTGCCAAGGTTTATGAAAGGAACTGACTTTTTTAAAATCTGGTAAATTGTTCTGTTCAAGTTCTGTTTGTGCCATGCTGCTTGCCGGCCTCTCCCCAAATCATGATTTTGATCAAGAGTCAGTGGAGAATCACAAAAATGTAAGCTAGGCACAGCCACCAAAGATAAAAGTCTACCGTAAATAATGAGGTCGCGTGTTTTGCCTGTTACGGAAATATTAAGAACGACTACTAAAGTACTCGTAACCAAGGTCAAATCTGTCTGCTCATTCAATGAGTCCACCAAGTTCAAATTAGGCCACTCATTCAATGGGTCTGCCAATTACAATGAGCCCACCAATTTCAAATCAGTCCACTCATTCAATGAGTCCACTGAGTTCAAATCTCTCAGCTCATTGAATGAGTCCATCAAGTTCAAATTGATCTGCTCATTCAATAGATCCACTGAGTTCAATGAGTCCACCAATTTCAGTGGGTCCACCAATTTCAAATTGCTCCACCCATTCAATAGGTCCAGCAAGTTCAAATCAGTCCACCTATTCAATGAGTCCACCAATTTCAAATTCATCTGCTCATTCAACAAGTCCACCAAGTTCAATGAGTCCACTGATTTCAATGGGTCCAGCAATGATAAGCTGTACAAACAAACACACAAGGAATTATGCAATTTTGCAGTTTCCAAGTGCACACTCTCCTTGATAAGAGATTTTTTTTGCAGGCATGTCTAAACATTGTTGTCACAGTTAATGAAGTGCTCTGTGTGGCTATTCAATATTGTGGTTTAGTACAACCCATCCTTTGGTCAAATCACCCTCTTTATAAAATTACGTGTGTCTGTCTGTCCATCCGTCCGAAGCCTTTTTTAATCTCCGCTTTCATGATTTTGAATCTCCGCTCACATGTCGTCATCTTCCCGCTCTTTCACCCGCTCTTTCACCTCTGCGCTGCCACCCGCCCACGGGCAATCACATAGCCGGCATTAAGGGCACGACGTCACCTTCACGGCACCTCTCCAACAAACTTTGGACAGACACTGCCTCGCAGCGGCCGCGGCCAACAAGTAGCAGTCTAGCACTAGGGACCGCGAAGCGGTCCCCCGCGCTCTTGTGCAACTGCAAATATTGACTAACTCTACTGTGCTTACTCTGTGTGCTATGAAATGTCAAATTGTGTGCAAATTTCCAATGAGTCCACCACGTTCAGATGGATCCATCCATTCAATAGGTCCACCAAGATCAAATCAGTCTGCTCATTCAATGAGTTCACTGAGTTCAAATTGGGCCACTCATTCAATGGGTTCACCAAGTACAATGAGTCCACCAATTGCAAATCAGTGTGCTCATTCAGTGAGTCCACTGAGTTTGAATGAGTCAACTCATTCAATGAGTCCATCAAGTTCAAATTGATCTGCTCATTCAATGGGTCCACTGAGTTCAATGAGTCCACTGATTTCAGATTGGTTTGAGTGAGATGGGTCCACCAAGTTCAAATTGCTCCACCCATTCAACAAGTCTACCGAGTTCAAATAGGCCTGCTTATTCAACAAGTCCACCAAGTCCACCAAGTTCAAGTCAGTTTGCTCATTCAATAAGTGCACCGATTTCAATGGGTCCACCTAGTTCAAATTGCTCCACCCATTCAATGAGTCCAGTGAGTTTAGATTGGTCCACTCATTCAACGAGTCCACTGATTTCAATGGGTCCACCAAGTTCAAATTGGTTTGCTTATTCAATGAGTCCAGTGATGTCAAATTGCTCCGCCCATTCAATGGGTCCACCGAGTTTGATGAGTCCACCAATTTTGAATTGGTCTACTCATTCAATGGGTCTGCTAATTTCAAATTGGTCCGCTCATTCCATAAGTCCACTAAGTTCAAATCAGTCTGCTCATTCCACAAGTTGACCAGGTTCAAATCAGTCCACCTATTCAATGAGTCCACCAATTTGAAATTGGTCTGCTCATTCAACGAATCTACTGAGTTCAAATCAGTTTGCCCATTCAACGAGTCCACTGAGTTCAAATCAGTCCACTCATTCAACAATTCAATGAGTGGACTGGTTTGAAATCAGTGGACTCATTGGAAAATTCAATACTTATTCCTCATTCAAAATTGTTGTTCAGTAATCTGCTTTATTCAATAATAAACAATACCCAAGTCCTATTCAAAATCTTTTCTGTGCATTTTCCAGTTTTCTGTGGACCAGCACTCACATTTTAGCTTGAATTTTATATAAAGCAAATTTTTTTTGTTTGTGGGACGTATTGTGGTGGGTTGGAATGTGTCATGGGTCTGACACATCTTGTAGGTGCTGTCTAGCACTTTTGCACTTGCATACACCGAGCCAACAAAGTTGGTCACCTATCCCATTGTTTTTTGGCTGTGGAATTGAAACCCAGCCAGTTATATAAAGCATTCACCAGCTTTGAATGAACAGAGCAATTTGAACTTGGTGGACCCTTTGAATAGGTGCAGCAATTTGAACTTGGTGAACTCATTGAACTCAGTGGACCCATTGAATGGTGGAGCAATTTGAAATCAGCAGACCCATTGAGAGCAGAGCAATTTGAACTTGGTGGACCCATTGAATGGGTGGAGCAATTTGAACTTGGTGGACTCATTGGAATCAGTGGAGCAATTTGAAATTAGCAGACCTATTGAGATTGGTGGACTCATTGAACTCAGTGGACTCATTGAATAAGTGGACTGATTTGAACTCAGTGGACTCATTGAATGAGCAGACCAATTTAAACTCAGTAGAATCATTGAACTTGGTGGACCCATTGAATGGGTGGAGCAATTTGAGCTTGGGAAACCCATTGAAATCAGCAGACTCATCAAACTTGGTCAGACCAATTTGAAATCAGTGGATTCATTGAACTTGGTGGACTCATTGGACTTGGTGGGCCCATTGAATGGGGGGGCAATTTGAAATTGGTGACCTATTGAAATTGGTGGACTCATTGAACTCAGTGGACCCATTGAATGAGTGGATTGATTTGAACTTGATGGACTTATTCAATGAGCAGACTGACTTGAACTCATTGAATGAGCAGACTGATTTGAAATTGGTGGACTCATTGAAATTGGTGGATTCATCAAACTCAGTGGACTCATTGAACAAATGGACTGATTTGAACTCAATGGACTCATTGAACTTGGTGGACCCATTGAATGGGCACAGCAATTTGAACTTGATGAACCCATTGAAATTGGGGGACTCATCAAACTCAGTCAGACCAATTTGAAATCAGTGGATTCATTGAACTTGGTGGACCTTTTTATATAAAACATTCTCCTGCTTTCTTTGCTCTGTACTTTATGCAGTAAACATTCTAAACTTCTTCCACATAACCCCTCAGTCTTTTGTTTTGAATGGCATAGAAAATACTCTAAATACTTTCCCCATCTCTCCTGTTATTTTACCCAAGACATCACTGAAAACTATTCAAAACAATACTTGTGTATATTTCCCCTGTTCTACTCAATATTACTGTTGTTATACTCTAGACTCACACTATATTCTATGCAGAAGACATTATTATCTTTCCCCAATATTCCACTGCATATGATGTGAAAATCCCATTGAATTATACTCTGAACAGACCTAGAAAACACCCTGTGACATTTCACACTCATCCCCCAGTATTGTTCTGCAAATTCATGGAAAAGACATTCAAAACACCTCCCAAATGTCTCATGTCAGGAAACTCAGAAAAACCTGTGAAAAATATCTTGAGAATACAGAGAATGCATTAAAGACATCTCAGCATCTTTCATGTTGACATGGCAGGAAAACATGTTGAAGAATACCCTACAGATATGTGAAAGGTGTTGAGAAAATCATTCCGGTCTTCCATGATAAAATACACAAGAATCATTTCAAATATTCTCATGGTATTGGCCTACACAAGACATAAAGATTAGCCTGCAAACATTACGAAAAAGATGGTGAAGAGACATGGAAACTATGAAAGACATCTCCCAAGTCTTCCACCATTCTATATGTAGAAAAAAGGTTTGAAATTTATTTAGGTATTCTATGATGAAATATGGCTAAATTATTTAGACTAATTCTCGGGTATTTTTCAAGTATTCCTTCATGGGTTTTTGTGTTATGGGCCCTGTGTTAATGGGCGTGTCGCGACGCGTCGCGCTCTGCACCGCACTAGGGAAACACCTAGCGACCTCTACTATGGATATTATCTTTCCATGTGCCTGTTACAAGCTCTGTTTTCATAAAATAAGGACAGACGAGCACAATTTCATCTCGAAAAATGGCCGATGCAGAAGCACAGAGACTTGAAAACTTACGGCGGCTTCTGCTGTCGTCTATACCGCTTCTTACTCAACCTACTCCTCTCCCTCCATCGCTTCAACCGACTACATCAGCTGCAGTCATGGCACATCTTGCTGACATGGACAGCTTCAACAGGCTTATGGTCTTCGCGAGCCATTCACAGTCTGCAGAGTCTGAGCGTGCACGACCAGAACAAGGAGGACAGCGAATTACTGAAGAATGGCTTCGTTCTTTGAAGCCTCGAGACTGCCAATGGCGCTTCAGGTTTGTCTATGTTTAACTCAGCAAGATATCCAGCTCAGGATTTTCCAGGATGACTGCAGATGAATTATTCGAACTGGCCGAGGCACTCGACATCCCAGAGGTGTTCCAGACCTCAAGTCGTTATTCATTCAGTCGAATCGAGGCTCTCTGCCTACTTTGTGCTCGATTTCGGTCTGCTGGGGAGATGTACACGCTCTCCATGCTCTATGACCGTTCACAGTCCTCAATATCAGAGTGTATCAACGAGCTGGTCGAATTTTTGGATGAGCGTTGGGAACACCTCGGCTGCGACGAAGACAATCTTCTCCATCCTCGGGAACTGAAAAATTACGCCGCTGCCGTACATGCCCGAGGTGCACCGCTTACCTCAATTTTCGGCTTCATCGACTGCACTATCCGCCGGATCTGCCATCCAACATGGTTTCAACGGCAGGCTTACAACGGCCATAAAAAATTCCATTCACTCAAATTCCAAGCCGTCATGCTTCCGAACGGAATTATAGGCCATCTCTACGGACCATTCGAGGGCCGTCGAAACGATAATTATCTTCTGACGGAGAGCGGATTACTTGAACGACTCGCCCAATTTGCACACCAAGAAGACGTCGATGATGACACCCCCATCGAGGATAGATACTTCCAGCTCTTTGGGGACCCAGCCTACGGAGTGGGGCCGCACATTATGAGCCCTTTCTCTCGAGCGGGTCAGCGCACGCCGGAGGAGGCAGAATGGAATGCCCAAATGTCTGCCGTTCGCATAGAGGTGGAACATGGCTTTGGTATTGTGGCGAACCTCTGGCCATTCCTTAATGCCGGATGGAAAATGCAGCTTTATTCGTCACCGGTTGGGCGCTACTACCGAGTCGGCGTCCTTCTAGCAAATTGCTTGAACTGCATGCGTCCGAACCAGGTAGCACAATACTTTGATTGTTTACCACCAGAACTCGAGGACTACCTCCATAATTGAATTGTAATGTGTAGACTACGAAACAATTTATGTAGACTACTTAGAAATGAATACGTTAGCTAAGAAACTGTAGCAATATATCTGAAATAAAATATCTAGTTAGATTCGCACCGAAACTTACTAGTCCTTCGCTCCGAACACATTTTGCAGGAGCCCAAGAAACTGGGTCTGGAAGGTGCGTGTGTCTTCTGAGGACTGACGGTAGGCTTCGTTGCTCTGCTTCATCTCCTGGAGCATCTTGTCCTCGAACTTCTGACGAAGCTGACGTTCCTCGAGTGCGAATGTCTCAAAATCGAAAGACTTGGCTTTACGGACACGCTTGGTGCTGCGGGACGGCGCCACGTTCTCCGAGTCCGAATCCTCGTTCTTGATGCGCTTCTTCGTCGAGTCCTTGTTGTCCTCGCGGCTGCGCGGAATGCTGGGAAGCGGGGTCGGCGTCGTGGTTGAGGGTGCAGCCGTGGGTGGAGGCACAGGCTTACTATTGATCTCGACCGGCTCGGTGGCGACACTGGCAGCAGCCTTGTACCCGGTAATCTCGAGATCCGAGTCATTTGAGCTGTCGTAATCCGTGGGCCCGATGTAAGAAGGTGTAGTCCAGTCCGCAACTGCCTGCGGCGTGACGGGGGTCGAGGAAAGGGGAGAGAAGGTGGAGATGGTGGTGTCCGACGCAATCTGGATCGTGTCCGAGCCCGCTTCGGCCGCGCGCTCCGCTGCCGACGTGTCCACCGTCTCGTCCATGTTCCCTTCGGTCGTGCGCACCACCTCCAACGCGCTCGTGGCCTCAGTGGAACTCTTCTCGTTCATCTGAACCAAGGCCGACGCGTTCGGGACCTCATCGGAGTTCTTGTCGGTTGTGCGCACCGCCGTCAAGGAGTTCTCAGCCTCGTGCGAATCCTTCTTAGTCGCGTGCACCGGTGCCGAACGACGCGATCTATTCAATAGCGAGTTTGCGCTGCAGCCATTGGAGCCATCCAATGGCTGATTTACGTTGCGCAAGTTGATGGCTCCACACGCCAAAAAGTGACCTCATATGGCTGTCGGAGCCATTCGGCACCAATTTTGGCGTGTGGAGCCAGCAGTTTGCGCAACGTAAATCAGCCATTGAATGGCTCCAATGGCTGCAGCGCAAACTCTCTAATGACGCGTTGCGTATGGCTTGACCACCGATTTTATCTTCCTCTGCTTTCTGGCGCGACTTCGGTATACTTGAATGAATAAAAACAAGATGCTCACCTTCAGCAACTTCTCCTTCTCGGCATCCGAAGCATTCTCGAAAAGCCGTTTCTGTGCAGCCAGGAGGTCAAGCGGTGCTCCGAACGACTCCTGGTAACTGGTTCCAGTGATTGCATCCCGAATCGCCGCTGGCGCGCTCTCTGGGTCCTAGAGACAATCATGACCAAGGCTCTTGTAAGTAGTTCATACACGCACCTCATGAAAGGTCAGCAGCTCAAGGAGACGCGTCTTTAACACGCCATCGCTGCCCTTGATACCCAGCGCACGGACCGCATTCCCAAATTCCTTCTCCTTCGCCCCCTTTTCACCGTACTTCGGCGTAAAGAATTTGACCTGGATCCCAGTCTGAAGGATGTCGAACAGCTCGCATGCGATGTATGTGGGAGCCTTCCTTCCCTTCTTGCCCTTGGATTTCTCTGTGGACGCGTCAGAGGCAGGCGCGTCCAGTGTAGGCGTGTCCACGCGAGGCACGGATGCTTTCTGTGCACCCATGGGAATAGACGCGTTCTGCGCGGGAATATGGAGCGTGTCGACTGTGGGAAGATGGAGCTGGTCGACGGCGTCTAGCCCTGGGAGCAAGGCGAATGGGAACTCGTCGAAAGCCCCTAGCTCGGGCGCGTAGGCAGGGTACAGTTCGCTGTATGGCGCGGGTCCGAGCTGAGCGCCAGGATCGAGCACGTGGAGTGGTCCAGTAGGGTGTTCATAGCCTAGGTTTGTGGGAGGAAAGTTGAAAGTGGTGAAGCCAGAGTTATAGACGTAGTGATTGTAGTCCATCGAGATGCGTCGCGGCTGGTCGTGGCAGTAAACAAACGCGTCGAGTCACTTTCGAATCACACTGCATCACATCAAAGTCACATCAATTATTGAGCTCGGCTAAAAGTAACAGGTGATGGCAAAAATCTGGAAGGCGCTGCAAATACGCTCTATTCACTTTCTATGCATCTGGGGGACCTACGATGTAGTCTTGGATGTTGTGAATAGATCATGACAGGACGCAAATGTTTTGATGGATCGGCGAATATTTTGCCGCGGCAAGTCCAAAACTGGCCAAAACGCCGAAGCTGGCCAGGCGTGGGAAAATCTTGATCAATCTCACTTTCGCGCACGCTGGGCTTGCAGCTGGCAACCACAAATGCAATTGACAGGTTCTGGGGCTAAAATAGACTTAAGGAAGCACCAGAAATCACTCCTAATCTGCCTCAAGGTTTTCATTCGTTAGGAGTTTTATGTAGATTTATGGAATGTTTTTGTTACATATTTTCTGGACTGTCGCGCGTCAGACAGCTCTTCACGGCGGTGCTGGCCGCCCCAAACTAAAATTCCGTGGTTGTACAGACCAAGGGAGGTGTTCCGGGGGCCGTGAACCCAGAATCCGCCCCAGCATCCCGAGGGTCCCCATCAGTCCACTGGTGAGGGAGACAGTGGACAGTCGAGACGCGGCCATACAAGGGCAAAGTGAGCGATATGGGCGAAATAAACGAGGGTGATGCATAATGCATGTAGATGGTCCTACCTGAACTGCCGCCCCTGCCCTAAACCCTCCCAACCCGTTCCAAAAAATTCCAGGTTTCTGGGCTGCACAAAGTGATGGTTTAGCGTTGTCGGGCACGCTGACGAAAACTTAAAATAGATAAAATTGTATTGGAATCGTTAAAACAATGGATTAGTCATGTGAAATGTACATTCCAAGTTTCAAGACCATAGTGCAACAGTAGAACGAGATACATGGTCGACGATGCCACGGCTTTTAACGCTTATTTTCCACTTTGTTGCTGGTATTCAGGTCACTGGGGCGGCGAATTGTGACTCGAATTGTATTCAAAGAGTCTGGACATGTAGCCATGCTCTTTCCGAACAGAATGAGCCCGGAACGGCGCGGATTGGTGCAACGGTCGTGGAGATAATGGTGGTTCTGTCCAAGCAGTGCCATGGCCAAAACAAGAAATGCACCCTGTCCGGCAATCGCCACAGTGTCACAGACAGCATCACGTCAAGTCCATCAAACCACGCCATTTTCGGTGTTCAAGGCCGTCCATACTTGCCTTTCAATATGCAACCAAGGTCTAGGGAAAATATATATACAATGGTCTTATATTGGTCAAGTGGCCAGCTAGCCCAAGTGGCCAGGTAGGCAGTCTGTGAGGTCCGCGTAGACTTGAAGCCGAGCTGACCCCGCAAGAGCGTTCCCAAATCAATAGAGTTCAAACCAAGTGAGTGGGTGAAGTGTCGATTCAAGAAAGCTATTGAACTACCTACGTCTATCTAATTAAATACTATTCTAAAGCCTTTGTATTATGTGCCTTGTTCTCAGAATGTAAACTACCTTGTCTTTGAAATAATACCTACTTCGTATGGAACAACGGCCGCAGCGTTGAACTGGCAACCGCAATTAGCAATTAGTGGATCCGGAGATCACCGGATCCGCGTGATGACCGAATGCGCGTTCATATCTGTTACACAGTCGCAGATAATATTGTTCTGAACATCTCAATCACCCTCGGAACACATCCAGAAGTTTTGCCTAAAGTTGTAGCCTTGTGAACCCCCGAAAGGTTTTGTGGGCGTGTTGGTTGTACATTTTGCAGGCGGTCAACTGTATCTTGCGGGAATCAGTGGTTTCCCCGCAAGATAAAGTTGGTAATTGGCATTTCTGTTTTTTGCGGGGATAGCGGCAAAGTGCCCATTTTTATTGCGGAAGGCCCGAAAAACCCGAAAAGTTTTGCGGCCAACTAAATGTACAATTTGAATGCCATATAATCTGACCCTCATAGAGTAGAGCGAAAGCAAGAGCACAAGTAACATCGTCCCGAGACATCCGTGTTCCCTATTAGACACAGCGGCTGGAAGTCAGCTCCTGCACGACGCGGCGGACAGAGGGGATCGCGTAATGCGCGCGGGATATCCGGTAGTCTCGAGTCTCCCGTACGGTTTTCTCCATTGAAGACGATTTTTACTGGGGGCCCCAGGGATATCAAAATCCAGATGCAGTGAAAGATTTAGAGGCAGCAACTCCAGCAGCGACATATCAGCAAAGGCGGGGACGGAATTCCACAGTTCTAGCAGATTTTTTTTCATCGGTACGTGCGAATGGCTAGAGAAGTGGGCGTTCGATGGAAGAGAGTACGAATTCTGCGCGACGAGGTGAGATTCCTGAAGAAACACAAACGTTGGAAGGACGATACTTACTGCTGCATCCTAAGCTATCAGGCGAAACGGAGTGCTGAGAAACGAGTGAAGAATCGATGAGTAAGACGTCTGTTCAGTGAGACCACTGATCGGGGCTGGCTCGCGAAAGTATGGAAATCCACCGAATTGAATTCCCCCGGAATCCCGATAAGCTGCGCCCGCCAACAGTTTCGTGCAAGTCGCAGGATGGAGGCGTTTGGAGGCGTTTGCCAAGCCGGGCTTGCTTGTAAGTATTTTCTTCAGAAGGCGACGTCGTCTTGGTTTCCAATCAGAAAGCAGCCATTTAAAATTGAGGATTTTTTGAGAAATTACAGGGCTAGAAAATGGACTAGGCAACGGTGATGGTGTACTCGGACCAAAAGAGAGAGATGATGCAGCTAAGGTGGCTGAGCCTCGGGCAAAAGATACTCGAGATTCGATAGAGGTGTCCGTCTTGTCACATTCTCTATCCGACACCTCCCCGCTCTAAGCGGGTGCGCCCGTCACAGCGCGACGACGGCTGCACAAGCCCAGCTCCGTCCCCAGCCGCGTGCGTCGACACATCATCAACTCGTCGCTTTCCCTTTACTCCATGCCACAGCGTTTTCTCCTCCTTGTCGTACCGACACTCCCCTTCAGGCTTCGTCCAATCCATCGTCCACCGCGTCGGCCGCCGCATTGCCCACCGCCGCGTCGCGGGGCTGCACTGCAGAGGGCAGGAGCAGCACCTCGTGGTCCAGGCGGGCGGCAGCGGGGAGGGGTCTGGCGCAGCGGCAGCGGTAGCTGGTGGATCCATATCCCAACGGAGCGCACTCCACACCGCGCCAGGTCGTCGCGGGGCTGCATCGCGGAGGGCAGGAGCTGCACTCGTACGATGCGCATGTGCGTAGGGACTGGAAGGTGACCCGCACCAGCACCGCGTGCATGTGGGGCTCTGCGAGAGAGCCGGGGAAAAGGCGGCTGGAAGGTCGGTTGTTTTGAAGATCTCCGAGCCACGCACAGGAAGGCGGCGGTGCAGACGAGGAGGGACGGGAGCGCGATGTATACCAAGTTGCAACGGAGGTGACAGGCGTACGGCGGCCCACCCTCGCACTCATGCTCCGCAACGCTCCCCAGCCCAGGCTGCATCGTCCTCCCGCCCTCGTCCCTCATGGCCAGCGCTGGCCCTCGCCTCACATCGTAGTGCCCCTCGCCCTCCCTCACCGTCCCGCCAGTCGCAGGCTCTGCCCCACCGTCCCGTGCCCTCGCTCCCGCATACTGCGCTCTCCGCGGAGCGCTCTGGCACGACGCATGAGCAGCCTTGCAGTCGCCTCCGATCGTGCACGTCGTCGTGGTCGTCCTCGTGCGCCCACCGTGTTCCATGGACCCATGCTTGTCCCGCAGTCGCAGCGAAAGCGAGGCGGAGGGACGAAACGGACGGGAAAGTGAGGAAAGGGGGACTAAGGCAAGGGAGTAGAATTGGCAGGGTGGAGGAGGGCGAGACGTGTCGTACACATTTCTGCATTCATCCGGGTCGATATCGGTGTCGCCGTCGAGCGAGAGACCAGTTAAGAGGAAAAGTAAGCAGGAGAGAATAATTGCGTGTGGGGATCGACAGAACCATTACCCGGAGCAGGACGCGTGGCGACACGTAAACGAAAACAGCACGGGCGCAGTCCACCGCTGACTCGGATTCACAATCGACTCGACGGCGCACGTCGGACGCCGAGTCCCCTGGGAGGTGAATTCGCAGCTCCCACAAGCTCGAGGAGGTACTCTTGCATTGCAGCTGACTTGGCGAATGGGTGCGAAAGGGAGGCGTGCGGGGCGGGGATCGTCTAGACCTTTCGAGGCACGCTGACGGCCAGACGCCCGTCGTCCGTAGCCTGCCCCGGGTGCTCCGCTACGCGTCTTCCGCCGCCCGCCAGCTTGCTCGCGAACCCAGCGCCGTCTTTCGCCCATGCCTCGTCGTCACCCGTATACCACCAGACCCCCTTCGCCTCCCCCACTCTGACACCACGTGACGTATTTCCCATCACGTGCGTGTGCGACGCGTCTGTACACAACTGTAAAAGTCTCAGAAAATGGCAAGTAAATGGTGAAAAAATGCATTGAGCTGTAAATATTGTTGTGGAGCTCGGTTACACCCCAGATACTCTCCTACAGCCCAAGAGCACGTCCCAATCAGATTATCCATCATATTTTCCCCACCTTTAAGCTAAAATATAGCTAGAACCAGCTAGAACGCCCTCTGGGACCCACCTTGATGCTTCCTACTGCCCTCAACGCTTGGGATAATTTCCCTGGTGGAGCGGGATGCATGGAGCTGCAACAGAAAATCATTTCATTAGTTAACTTCACTGCTGGCCCTAATAGTGAATTTTTGGGAGGGAAACCTGAAAAAAAAAAGAAAAAGAAAAGAAAAACCCCGCGTATGGCGAATCGAAGCCGCAGCTGAATCTAGAGCTGGACGTGGGTTGAGTTGGGTTAGCAGTCAGACCGGACTAAGCCAAAAAATAAATAGACAGGCGCCCGGATTGAACACAGGGCGCCCCACACTAACCGAAAGATCAGACTGTATCATAACCACTCGATAATAACGACCACAGCAAGGGTGCCTTATCGAGGAGATAATAGCGGCAGGAAGGGCATTTCCAGTCAGCACGTGAGCCGATTAGATTAGATATTCCTTTTAAGGGAATGTCAGAGTGGGGGAGGCGTGGGCCAGCTTATATCACCCTCCTCCTCCTCCTCTTCCTCGCAGCAGCGCTGCACGAGGCGCCACGCCCGACCTTCCCACGCGATCGCTCTATTCATCGCCATTGAGTTCGTGCTCCCCTCGTAGTCCTACTTCCCATTCTCGTCCCATAGCACCGAGTCGTCGTGCTGTTGCTCGCCATCCGCGTCTGCCCGCTGTGTTTCCTATCACCATCCTCGTCCCACAGTCTCATGTTGCAGCGAAGACGGGATGGAGGGACAAAGCGGGCAAGAAGGTGAATAAACGAAGGCAGCGCAGAGATGCTCGGTCCCTCCTCGCGGCAGGCTCTCCTCGCCGTTGCACAGCATCGCGCTGCCAAAAAGGTATCCGTACAACGTCAAGCGTCATCCTCCCAAGCGCTGCCCTCGTGCTCCGCTACGCGTCCTCCGCCACCCATACCCCCGCCTGTTCGCGCCGCCATTATTCGCACACCATCCTCCTCGCAGCCGCGCCGCACCACGCGCCACGCCCGACCTTACCACGATCGCTCCAATCGTGCTCGTCGTAGCGTTCGTGCTCCCCTCGTGGTTCTGCTCCCCATCCTCGTCCCACAGCACCGAGTCAAGGAGGAAGCTGGCGCGGCCGCAGCAGGCGGAGGCAGGGGCGGGTCGGGTAAGGGTACGGGCGGGCGAGGAGGCAGGGACGCGACCTCGTAACCCCGACGAGCGCACTAACGCAGGGGAAGCGGCAGCACCAGCATCGCGCATGTCGGAGTCTCCGCACATGCCGCTGGGGGTGTATACGTAGACGTAGCGAAGGCGGATGTGGAAGGAGGCGAGGCCAGAGATGGACGTGTGGTGCAGGTGCACATGGTCGCCGTGGATGCAAAGTGCGGCGCGGTGGCGGTGGACGCGGACGTCGAAGGCAGCGGCCAAGAGAAAGACGAGAAAGGGGCCCCGCATGCAGCGTCGTGTCTTCTGGAAGCATCTGTCTGCCAGAAATGTCAGGCACGAGGAAAAATGAAAAAGATAAGAAAGGAGAAACAGACTTGAAGCTGTCCACCGTCCCGCATCCCAGCTACACGTCATCCCGCCCGCCCGATCCATCTCTGACTACCGAATGAGACCATTCATCGATATGAGTCAGCGAGGAACAGCCGCTATGACGCACGCACTGCACTGGCATCAGGGAAAACCACCCCAGAAATTTTCGCATATTTTTCGATAAAATGCGCGAAAATATGTCCAGTTTTGCAGATGGAAAAAATGAGCAGAAATATGTTCTTCAAAAAAAAAATTCGAAATTTTGTGCAACTTTTGGCAAACTTTCGACCAACATTGCACACATTTGTATCAAGAATATTTAATACTTTGACGGAATATCATTCACTTTTGCCTTCTTTGAAGCTTTAAATCCATATAACTCAACACAGGAAATATAAGCTTGTATCTCCTTGCCGATCCCTAGCCAGAATGAGCACATTATTTAAAGGCCTGAAGTCAGCGTATCCTTGGCTTTCTGAGGATCTTGGCCCTGTGAACCTTTTGTTCATGTCGTCTTGCTGCTGTTCTTGACTACGGCCTGCGATCTGGGGGTTTCCTCGTTGACCTCCATGTCCTCTGGAAGCGTTGATAAAGCTAATGGCTTTGATGAAATATGATCTATGCTTGCCTTCGTCATGATTAGCCTTCATCAGGGAAACCTCCCTTTGGTAATTCAGCCGGATTACCCGGAATTTCTGCCAAATTTGGTCAAATTAGCACAATTACCGCCATTACCGCTGTTACCTGTTTTGAGAGAGTCCCAAATGAATTCCAGTAGATTAGGGGAAATTATCCTGCATTTCCAGCCATTATCCGGTCATTACCACTCAGTTTCTAGGACCGACACAGCTCACATTGCTCACAAATGACACGAAACAGATACGAAACAAGTTATATGACATTCAGAAAACTATCAACTTGTACATGGTAACTGCCTAAGTGAAATATAGCCAAGACTCCATTGTTTTGCCATCACCATAAGAACTGACAAAACAGACTCAGCAAAGATGTAACAAGATGAAGCCAACGCAACATACCTCTAGTGACACCAGCAACAAATAGAAAACTTGCTAAGCAGATCCGGACCGGACAAGGACATCAGCAAGGGCAGGGCGAAACAGGGGAAACCCATTGGTGGATGTTCCAAGAACTATCTAAATCGCAAATTTAACATCAGTAACTGTGCAAAAAAGATGGCAACAAACGGCGTACCCAACATTCGTACCGCTCCCAACTACATCGGACATTCGACAACCTGAGAAGCATTATCTGGGCAGAAACGAAAATATCGCAAGTGCCTTACTGCCTTTACATATAGTGCGGGCCAAGCCGGTAACACCTTGTTGACACGGATGGACGTGATGACGGCGGCGCCGGAGACATGCCAATTCAATGACAGCGTCGCTGACGGTTTTTCGGAAGAAGAACAAGGTGAGTAAACACAAGATAGATATGAATAAAAACAACGCATCTTGCTCCCACTCATTCAGGCAAGTTGCAATAGCAACTTGAAGAACCTAGGGCATCGGCGTCCAAACAGGTGTTCTGTACAACATGGCATTAGTGAGAGGTCGTGCAGGGAAGCATGAACTGACTATTTGCTGCAAGAGCACAAAAAAAAGGGCATACCATACCCATCTCTGTCGCTACCAAAAGGTCAGTCCTTCTACAAAAACAAGATGGGTGGGACGAGAGTGCTGTACCAGAACCAAATGTCAGAAAGACTGATAGAATGATTTCGAGGGTTTGGGGAGCGCACAACGCCTGCATTCGGGAACAAGGGCACCGGAAGAGGGCAGGAACAGCAAGGGAGGATGGTGGAGAAGGAAGAGAAGTGTGTGGCGTTGACGTGGCCACAAAACGAACCACTTTTTCGCCCCACGTAAGGTCCGCAGCATCAATGTGTCACTGCCATTGTTCGGGACTCGGCTCGGCTAGGGACTTAGCACGTTTCCGCTACTTTTACCTGTCTTGCTCAAGTGTTCAATCCATTCCCCAGCTGCTTGCTATGTAGCCAGTCCTATTTATTTGAATACATAAATAATTCACAAGCACTTTAGACTGTTTTTGAAATTTTGTAGAATGGGTCAATCCGGAATGATGGTAATCCAGGTAATTTCGGGCAGATTACCGTCCATTTCCCGAATTACTGGACACTCGGCAAATTACCCCGAATTTCGGGGAAATTACCAAAGGATGTTTTCCCTGATGTTGGTCTTCTTCGTGGTCTTGACCAGTTCGGCACTGCTTGATACAGCTCTTTTGCGACTGTTGTTCGTGTTCCTCGAAGTCTCCCAAACTGCCGCCCAGCAATCAGTGTTCGATATCTGTACTCAGTCTCGCAGCTCACCTTTATCCTGAAGAGCTTTGTTCTTGGCTCGCCGTCCACCTGCAGTTTCTTCGGTAAGTTTCTTGTTAGCGGCTTCCTCTTGGGCGAGGTTTAGGGCTCGTGTCCTTTTGGCTTTTTCTGCCCAAGTGAGGTTTTCTTCTCCATCTGACGTGGCTGATAACTCGCTGCATGTGGAATTGAAGGAGTGTGAAGTCAAAGGAATGTGGGTCGAGATGAGGGGGAAAGGAGACGACACAAGATGGGACCAAGGAGGTGCGTCTTTGTTGTGACATGTATTTTTTCACCTGTGGCGTACTTCGGATGAAGCGAACTATTCTGCCAGTGCCAAGCTTTGTGGTGCGCTGGCAGACTTGACGTTTTTAATCTCAATCTCATTGTAATGAATATGGATCCGCATTCGAGCGTCAAGCCATTTTGGTGATCTCGGGCTTCGCATCAATTTGCCGAGAGTTGAACAAGGTCGTCGTGTTCAATACTGCGGCTATTATTGCATTTACGGACACAAGTAGATACCCTTTTTTGGACACAAGGTAGTTTATATATTCGGAACAAGGTAATTAATACAAGGGCTTCGAGATACTATTTAGTTAGGTCGACTACTGCGGGGTCTGTTTGCCTTTTGGTTTACCCGGACCTCACACTAGGTTCTGCAAAATGGTGACATCGTTCCTGGGCGGTTTGATACCGCACTCGTTAATATGGGGAACGGCAATAAGACTGGAACAGAGGGTGACTATTTATTCAGCTTGTGCTCATCACTTGAACTGATCTTCTTTGTGCAGGGTATCGAATTGCCCAAGTTCGGGTTGTGTTTACACTCCCTGAACATCTTGCAAAGACTGTGTTCCCACCAGGCATTATGCCACCTAAACATTTGGCATATGTCGAGTGGTTCACGGCATTCAAACCTCAACCTGAACGACATCACTTGATGCACAAAGTGTCGCGTACAATCAAGAATGGGGATCACTTGGCAAGTATTATACCAGTGGGCAATATCCGGTGCAGTATCCATCTATTACCAAAATTTGGTCCTGTTGCGCCATCCCAGTGGAAATCACATATGGTGCTGGATCAATGTTCTGTGTTTTTCACTAACCCATGGACTGATCGTTATGCATACGCAACATTATATTAGAATAATCTTGGCAAATGTTGACTAAAATTTGGTGTACATGTGGGAAATAATATGTCCAGTTCATAAAATAGCACACAATGGGTGCACTTTTGAAGAAATTTCATGAAATTTCACAAAAATTCCACAAAATATCAAAATTTTTCGGGGCACAAGAAATTTTAGCGAAAAATTTTGAGGGAGGTTTTCCCTGATGGGGGCGGCGTGATTAGGGAACGCGCTCAAGGAGCCGAGAGCTCAGACTGAGAGTCCACAATCCAACGACGCCGATGATTGAGATACTCCGAAAACGGAAACAGTCGTCGAGTCGGAGTCGCAGATCCCTAATGAAGATGTATCGCTTGTCCAAACAATACACGGGTGTCCGGGTATAATGAACGCGAGCAAGAATCATTGAGCAAGTATCTCATGCTTTTTCAAAAATTCCAGCGCCGTCATCGCGCTGGCGCTGTTGCTCGTAGCAATAGCCACAGTCAAGCCCAAATCCCTGATTTTCGCTTCGAGTCATCAGTCCCACTACGGATGCGCCGAAAACAGCCAGTGAGAGGTTTGATATCGCGTTATTGAGCCCTGAATCATGGAAAGACATGACCAGGAAAGAGACTGCTGGTGGGGAAGATCAGAGGGGAGAACGAGTGACGTGTAACGCGTGACTCGAATTCACACGGTCCAAACTCAATGTGCGACCTTCGCGTTTGATTCGCATACTGTACTATTTCATTCAATTCTCGTGTCACGCGTCACAGGGCCCAAAATTTTCGAAAAGTCACGGTCACCTGGAGGATTTTCGAATGTGCCAAACAGGTCACAAAATCGCTCAAAAATGACCCAAAAGTTCAATTTTCGTGCTCCAGGGTCTCAAACGCCGAGGCAATCTCACGTTTGGACATGATCGGGGACATACTTTGCTGTCGTGTTTACTTCCGCATAGAGTGTAGCATGAATAGTGAATATCGCAAATATTCATGCCAAGCCATTTGCGAATAGCAAATATTTGTATTCGCGAATGGCTGTGGCTGTGCTATTCACGAGAGTGGGAACTTCCGGTATGGAACAATCTGGTGGCTGTGCAGCTCAGCTGATACTCCCGAGGTAACTTCAGGGCACTTTAGGACACTCTGTAAGAACCAATTTAGCCCCAATCACCCAACTACATCCATGCTGACACCTACCTAGACCTTGGGGAGCCAGGCCGAGGGGATTCCTAGGTTTGACCCCAAGTTTTTTTTTTCAGACCCCTCTAATTTTTTTTTTTTGCCCTCCTAATTTTTTTTTTGCCCTCCCTAGTTTTTTTTTTTAATGTGACAAACGGCCCATCATACTATGGTGCTGAGGATCTCAAAATAAGTTCAATATTCCTTCACACAACTTCAAATTGCGGCGGAAAAAAATCGGGGGTAAGGTTTGGGCGGAAAGTTAGGAAATCATCAAAGTTCACTGGGGTCGAACCTCATCAGTACAGGACCACAGGTGTATGTAAGACGGGCCATTTGTAACATTAAAAAAAACTGGGGAGCATGAAGAAAAAAAATTGGGAGGCTGAAAAAAAAAGATTGGAGAGGTCTGAAAAAAAAAAAAAAAAAACTGGGAATCCCCTCAGGCTGGCTCCCTATGGTCTAGATAGGTGTCACCATGAATGTGGGTTGTGATTGGGAGCCAAATTGGGTCTTGTAACCAGAAATAATTTTGTAGGCCCACTTAAAGAACAGCCTTGGGAGCCCTCAAAACGAAGTTTCATCTGTTCAAAATGGGCTGGGGTGCTTATATGAGTGTTCCTTGAGGGTCTGACCACTCGACTCGAACAGTTCGTCTGCTTCGAGGCAACAGATCAGATTTGGGATCAGAAAGCAAATATACACAAACAGGTTTCCTGTTGGTAAACAAAAATGAACAGAAAGTCTCATCAAGTGTCAGGGAGTGTTGGATAACTGTAAGAGCATTTGATATATGCAGATAATCTGAATTTTATTTATTTCAGGAAGCTCCTGGCGCCGGGAAACACGGCCCGCCATCAGGGGTGGGAAATACCTTCCATATATGGAAGGAGGGGGAGCAGAGGGGGGTTCAGCTGAGTGCCGAAAAAAATAATTCAACCCTATATATGTTTTCCGAATCCCGGTTGCCCCTTGCTCTCGTATGTCTGCTTCACTGGGTGAAATCAGGAGCTCAAAGATGACATGATCCAAAAGTACACCATTTCCTGCATATTTTTTGTGCTATGCAAGACCAAGATATCCTGTGACAATCTCACTTTGATTACCACTCCATGCTGGTTGAACTGACCTGGGGAATATGTAATATGTTATTGTGGCCCAACTGTGAAATATGCCCATCTTGTTGGAGGGTGCACAGAATAAATGATCGCAGAAATGTTCCACAATAGGACTTCAGTTAATTGGTGCCAGGTGCAGACCTGAATTGAATTTATGGCTATATGTGTAGACAAGAAAGAACAGAGAGGTTGACAACCATGTCCACATTAAATCAGGTTACTTGCGTGAGGCATGAGAAATTCAGCTGACAGATGCCATGATGGAAACAATTCCTGAACTTTCAAGAAATAATGAGAATAAATATATAAAGAATACACATAGAATACAACACATGAATACGGAAAAGAGTGTGAGAAACTGAATCTGGATATCACACCAGAGCTATCTTTGCAAGTTGTTCTCGGGAGGTAGCAAACTGATTCAATGCTTGAGTAGGTGCCTGCAATTTTGCAAGTGCTGTTAGCGATTCTGTATGAGCACTGGCCAGCCTAGAGTTAATTTCAGCCATACTCTTGGCCTGCAATGTCTTTTCAAATAGTGGTTGAGCTGTTGTCCAGTGGACTATGGCTGCAGCAGTATCTCCATGCTTTTGTGCAAGATCTCCAAGACGGAGCATACACTCTGCACCACTTCGATCCACATCCATGTCTGTGAATCCCTCTAAAGCAACTTTGTAAAGTGTGCATGCAGTGTCTTCATCCTTATTGACCATAAATACATCTCCAAGGAACAAGAGAGCCTTGTGAAGTGCCAGTTTCTCTTTGACTTTGTATGCAAAACCCAAGTATATCACAGGCTGTCTAGATTGTTTTGGACTGGATGGCCATGCCTTGACATTTGCAAGGTGTTCCAGACACAAAGATTCAAGCTCAGCGACATTACAATGACACCATTCTTCAAATACTCTCTGTGCCAAGTCAAATGCATGGTCTCTGAGATTGAGACATGCTTCAACTATTTTGCATTGTACAGAATTGGAGTCATTCAGGGGCTTGAAAATTGCTGTTGCTATGTCTAAGTGTTTGTATATATTTGCTGCACTACACCCAATCTGGATGCCAATATATGCGAGATTTAGGAAAGCAATACCATGTGTCTGGCTATTTTGGTCTGGAGAAGTCGTTTTAGTTATATCACTGTTGATGTGTTGGGCTCGAACATATTCTGATTTCAGAAGGTAGACCTCAGCTTGGTCATTTGAAATGTAACAATCAAGAAGCCCTCCAGACATGCCACAAATCTCGAGATTCTCTCTGGCCCTATAGAGTTGTTCTATACTGTTGTGGTAGTTTCCCAGATATCTGGAGCATTGAGCTTGAAGGCGGAGTGCACATGCACTATTATACAGATCAATTGAAACATCTGAAAGCTGCTGTGCTTCACTGGCAAGTTTGTAGCTAGTGGAATAGTCCCCATCATAGAGCCTTAGATGAGCAATACGAAGCAAAATCTGACACTGTTGCTCAATGTCCCCAGATCCTGTTGCTAATTTTTGGGCTCTCTGAGCAAATTGCAGAGGACTGGATGAAGAGCAACTCCACCCGGGGAAATAGTGAAGCTGCATAGTAGAATCTGGCTACAAAGAAAATTCAAACATTGCAGTTCATTGAATGAGAATACTCACACTCAAGGAGAGGATCATTGAGGTGTTTCAAATATGATATACCTTGAACAGACATCTGTTCTAGCAATGGTGAGGGATAATATAGGTTGGACTTCAGAACAGCAATAATGAAATGCATTTTCATCCTGTAGTCTGAAGTCTCAGGTAAAATATGCTGAATATGAGGCATCAAGGAGGATATGCCCTGGCCAGTGACTCGGTAGAAGGAGTTGAGTGATATGCTACAGTCTATGGTGGCTGGAAGATTTGAACTGCCAGGAACCAAACCACGTTGCAAAACTTCCTGTAAATTTCCAAGATTTGCAGTGATTTGGCTCATGACAGGTTTGAGCTGGCCATCAGTATATTTCTGGTATAGCCCCAAAAGTTCATAAAAGTACTCTCTGCATGAGGAATGAGGATGGAGGCGAGAACTGCTGGATATGCTCTCTCACAGGCACCAGTACTGACAGCCGTTTGTTACTGGTCTGGTATGCCAAAGAAGTTGCCAATAAGACAGCCTTGCAACTCAGAATATTTGCGATAGGAAGTTTACTTTGGAGTAGCTCAGCATCTGACAGGCCATTGGGCAGTATTGAGAGGAGGCTCAACAATTCCTTGCTTCCAGATGAGATCCGTGGACTTGCCAGAGAGAGGCTGATAGATGCATCTAAATTTGACTTGCGGTTGTATCCTACAGAGAGCATGGATGTTTTCTCTGTCTCCCATTGGGTCAAGGCATTTTCCAAGCCTTCATAGTCAACCAAGTGGGCAAGAAGGTCTACAGCCAGAGGCATATTGTCTGTGAAGCTGAGGAGCTGGCTGAAGCTTTCAATTGAATACGAATTATCTGTGATGTCAATAAATGTTTGTTGTGCAGCATTGTCAGAAAGAGGTTGCAAAGGCATCAGAAATGGATGTGTCCATCGAATCCTGCCAGGCCTTTCTGCACCTCGCATGGTTATCTGCAATATATCAGAAAGCAGAATTAGAATGATCTGTACACATACCATCAATCCAAGATGTTTGACCTCTGAGAGGAGTGACAGGAGTTCCTCAACTCCGCTCCGAGACTGAATTGGTTCCCAGGCTGTTTCCAAGTTATCCAGGACCAATAAACAAGATGATTGCCTGGAGAAATACTGGACAACAGGTCTTGTGAGATCTTGGCCAGGATTTAGTCCCACATATAGTGCAATCAGAGCTGCCAGTTCAATGCTAGTGGTTGCTGGTTCTGCACTGACAAAAAACCTTTGTTCAAATCTGGTGAGAGTGTCTGGGTGATGAAGGGCTGCTCTAGCAAGACTAGTTTTCCCCATTCCACCTCCTCCAAGAATTGCCATTCGGGGTGCTTCCTGACTGAGCATCTTCATGATGTGGTCCAACTCTGTTTCACGCCCATAAAAGATCTTTGGCTTTGATGGTAGCAATGAAAATGAATTTGAACTTTGGCAAATAAGTAGAGGAATCAATTGTGGAGTTCCTCTCACCTATTCTTCCAATCATTGCCTTCAAAGTGGACCTGTGCACAATTAGTCAAGCCTGTGAAAGCTAATTGATCACATACTGAGGAGCCATTCATAGTTGTGTTGGTTTCAGACATGGTTGAAATCAATTCAAGAAGTTCCTTGTGCTTGTCTTCAGCAGCTTTTTCCAGCTCTTTGATATCTCTGAAGACTGCACCACCAGTGCTAACCTAAAGTTCTATGTCAACTCCTTGACAAAGAATAAAACAGTTTTTTCCCACTGCAAATATTTTCTTTGCTTCATCCAATTCTGCATAGCAGCCTTTAATGAGATTATTCAGCTCAAGATTACGGAAAAGCTGCTTCAATTTATTCTTGTCCTGCTGGCCTTCAATATAGATGGATATTTTGTGAAGTGTTCTGCAAAAGATTTGCCAAAGGAAATCATTGTGATGGGTTGAATGCCTACTTCATGAATTTTCCAACATGCTCTGCCATAGCCGGTGATAGGGACCCTGCAGTTTCAGACTTCACATGGAGCTCAATAATTCCAGAGAGCACTTGATTGATATCCTCCAACAGTTGAGCACATTCCTTTTTATTTTGCTTCACACTCTGAAATATGTGGTGAGTCCCAAGGGCTTTTTAAGAGCCTTCATTACCTGAATGAGCTTGAGCAAGGATCCAAGGGTGTTTGAGATTGGCTGAATAAATGGTGGTGAAAATGCATTATCCAGCTCATTAAGCACTTCCATGGTGAGAGCCAAACAGCCTGCAAGGCTCCCGAGCCGGGTTTCAGTGGCAGTGGGATGGTGCGGCATGGTGAAAGATGGGATCAAATACAGTCTCAGGTTATAAGTGGAGGTTGCACTGTGGAACTGTGCATTTGATCAGATTAATATTAGACTACTGATCAGCAAGTGAGATCTTAACTGCGACATTAATGTTCGATAAATTGGTCCATTATCTAAGTTCCAAGTTCAGCCTTTAATTTGACCACTTCTGTCTCATGCTTTGGCAAAGATTCACCCTCTTGATAAAATTATGAGTGTCTGTCCATCCGAAGCCTTTCAAACTCTGCTGTCACCACTCCAATTCCACTTCCAACATTTTGCCGCCTCTAGCGTCAACTTTAGCGCCCATCATTATTCCTGGAATCAGCACTGGATTTCAATTTCTTTATACAAAGTGGTGGGCCGCTTCATGGCCACCACGCTCTTGTGATTCATCAAATTTTCACAACTGAGTTCCCGACATATGATTAGATACATTCCAATGTTCATTAAACTTGCTTGCCTTACACACAAACTTGACCCAGAATGCATCCAAAAGTCTACTTTCACTCTTCAATTCATACCCCTCGGCCATCTCGGTGATCAGTATGTCTTTGGTCAAAAGATTTGGCTGCTCCATTAGTAGGAAGGCTACATGGAACACGGAGTCTTCAGGCTATCCCCACATTAAATCCTTCTGCTAAGTACTATCTCCTCCATGGTCTAGTATTTGGGAGCCACCATTTGACTAAACCGCCGCAACCCTAGTCCATTTTTAAGCGAAGGTGTCCGATCGGTGTAGAACCTCATTACATAATCATGTTTTCGGTCCCTTGCCCCAGCTCCTGGGCCTCATCCCAGTCTTCAGAAGGAAGCTGGAGGTGTTTTCTTCAAGCTTGAATAATTTCAGATTTTTTCAGCTCCATCAGCAACAGTGTGACTTAAGCTTAAGCCACATTGTCTCCAATGTTGGAGGTGGCTTAAGCCAGCTTGAGCCATCAAGCTTAAGCCAGCTTAAGCCATCATGCTTAAGCCGGCTTCAACCAAAAAAAGTGCATCCCTTTCCCACATCAATTTTCACACCCTTCAAGCCCCCAGAAGAGACGCTTCAAGTTGTGAGGTCCGCGTAGACTTGAAGCCGAGCTGACCCCGCAAGAGCGTTCCCAAATCAATAGAGTTCAAACCAAGTGAGTGGGTGAAGTGTCGATTCAAGAAAGCTATTGAACTACCTACGTCTATCTAATTAAATACTGTTCTAAAGCCCTTGTATTATGTACCTTGTTCTGAGAATGTAAACTACCTTGTCTTTGAAACAATACCTACTTTATATGGAACAACGGCCGCAGCGTTGAACTGGCAACCGCAAGTAGCAGTTAGTGGATCCGGAGATCACCGGATCCGCGTGATGGCCGAATGCGCGTCCATATCCGTTACATTCGCCCTTCAAGACTTGTCCTTACAAGTCTTCCTCTTTTTTGGACCGCTGCATTCGGAAGCCTTCCTTCTCGCCTCCGAACTGTGTCAGGAAATTCTTCTCGCCCTTCGTCCGAAATTCTCCGTCGGATCGCAAAATAATTCTCATGGCTGCCGCGCCAACATAGTACTCGTCGCTGGAGTCCGAGTCTTCTCCAGAGCTTGGTTCACTGGCGAATGAGTCGCTTTCATTCTCGCAGCTGCTTCTGTCATCCCCATGGTCTCCAGTCTGAATGGGTTCCACTGCCATGTCACTGCCTGAGTCTGAATCCTCGTAATTCTCGTCAGACTGTCGCTCCTGATCTGCGAAATGAGCTGCGCGCGCCTCTATGGACCGAGACTTCTCATTCGGATCTTCCGAACAATCTCGACTCAAATGTCCTATCTCTTTGCATTTGAAGCATTGCCCTTCACGCCGCAATTTGTCAAACTCTGCTTGCGGTAGCAAAACTCGGTTTTCGCTCGCGGTAAAGTGCCTGTTGTCTCCGGAATCTCCACCCGATCCAGCGACTTCATAGACGCTTTTCACCGACTCCTCTTCGGAATCTCCGCTCTGTGTACCAGAGGTATAGCCGTCACTACCGTCTGAGCTCTCCAAACCGGCGGTTGCATGATCAGAGGACACCTCATTCAAGTTGGCGCCATAGCCCAGCAGTTTGCGTTCTCTTTTCAACGTCTGACGAACCGCTTCATGACGCGATGCGTGTTTGACCAGCTTCTCCATCGAACTGCGCTCGGGGTCTAGTCCTTTACCAAGCAAGTGAAGCCGAAGGTAACTTCGCAGTCCAGTCCAAAAGATCTGTCTAACCTGTCTTTCTGTGACATCAGGGAATCGCACAGCCAGCGTTTCAAGATCACGGTGGAAATCTCGCACGTCGCTTTTGCCCTGCGTCGCACCAGTGAGTTGTTCTCGTAATTGGAGCTTGAAATCTGGAGGGAAGCAATAATTGAACAACGCTTCATAGATTGACTTCAAGGTCCAGTCCTTCTGTCGAAGCGCAACGTGCTTCATGAAGAAGCGACTAGCCTTCCCGGACATGAAGTTAACTAGGACTTTTATAGCCATTCGATCGCTAACTCCGTTCCATTCCTTCCAGGTGTCAACTTCGTAAATCCAATGATCAAACAGGTCCAGATCCACCCTTCCATCGAAGGTAAATGGCTTCTTTATCTTTACACCATGTGCGAAACCCATTTTCTGTCTAGATTTGGACTTCCTCGCATCCCCTGATGGACTCAACTCGGGGGAGGATCCAGAGCTTTCAGAGGAGGACGAAGAAGAGTCAGAGCTGGGACTGGTAGTTCTAGCACGGAACCACCCTCCCTCGGGTATTTCGGAGCTCTCGCGTTTAAGGCCCTTAACATCGATCTTATAGCCCTTAGGAGAAGACTTTTGTCGATTCTTCTTGGATTTATGAGGTAAGATCGTATGCTTCGAACTGCCTGATCGACTTCTCGATTGCTGTTCGTGTTCCGACTGCTCATCGTCACTCTTGATAATCCGGCCCATCCCGCAGAAAATCATGGGATTATCATCGGATGTAATAAGGCTCTCCGATGTCGTGAGCGATTCAATATCCGATTCGTCTGTGCTCAAGGCTTCCAGGAACTCTGCCATCAGCAACTTTCCATACTCCACGCTGGGCAGAAGTGCAGATTCCAGTGGACACATCCTCAAATCTGGCAAGTTCCACGAGGACGGTAACGGCCAGGCTCCTACCCACCGCACGTTGCGAGGTCAATCAATCCGAGTATAAAGTTTACAATTGAATTTGAATTCTGAATAAATTTCACTCATCGGAAAAGATCGGACCGAGCGTGATGTGACAATGATGGTAACGAAGTTGGGGATTGACCTCTCCACGGCGGCTGGCACAAATTATATACAAACAACATAGCCACAGGAGGATCCCATAGCTTGCTGACACTCCCACCAACTCGCTCAATGCGCATACCACGCTCAAGACGCGTTTTCTGCCCTCAGAAGGACTCCTGCGCCGCTAGAATATTGCCAGTGTGATTTAGCAAGTGATTAGGAAGTGTCCGGATTCTGTGGCTATGTTGTTTGTATATATTTTGTGCCAGCCGCCGTGGAGAGGTCAATCCCAACTCTTCGCTTAAAGTATTTCGGATTTATCGGATATTTCGGTCTTGAGTGATTTTCTCAGAATCCACTCTGCGTACTTCTAGGATTGATTGACCTCGCAACGTGCGGTGGGTAGGAGCCTGGGTAACGGCCCGAACTGATCTTCAGTCTCTAATAGCTCATTCCAATCCTTCATTGCAAAGTTCGTTCTGACATTCATTCCAGAACTATTTACAATACTTGCATCCGTTCCACTTGGTCCGGCGTCGACTCCGGCTGCCAATGACGGCGCAATAACTACTGACTCCACTCTGTTAACCGGAGTGGAAACAAGAGGAGCGCTTGCTGTGGGCAACGTGCTCCAGCCATTTGGGAGGTAAGTTCTCTCTCCCATTTCACCGCAAGTATGTGCGCATGAAAGTCTCTGCCCTACAGGCATACTATCACCCGCGAGCTCCTTGCTCCAGCAGGGATTCCCAGCTGCCGAATCGTCAACAGTCACAAGACTGTGCGACTCCAGGCGCTCAGCAGCCGAGATACCGCCAACAAAGCAGGGCATCTCAAGGCGCGCGGGACTAGCTGCCGAGTTGTCAAGCGCATAGTGCGTGCGCGACAACTTGTGGCGCTTCATGGGTGCAGCCAAAATGTCAGAGATCGACATGGGATCTGACACTTTGTGGCGCAAGGTCGTGAATTCACGCAAAGGACTGGCGTGAAATCGGGAGCGTGTCCCGTATACGCCCTCCATGGCAGCGCCACCATTCTCGGCTGACGTGCAGATCGCGGACCCCGCAGCAACAGCGGGCGTGCGCGCATCGAAGCCGTCCCCCATCCTGGCCATGTCACAGATCACCAGAAGGCGTCGCGGACACCCGGAATCAGTGACAGATGCGGGGAAAAACATGGGGATGGTGCCTACCATCCATCTCGTCGTGCTCTCGGTATCGGCAACGCGGGAAGCACTGAATACGGCAGCCTCCAATGAGGTCCGTAGATTTTGCGCAATAAACAACATTCTGCAGAAGAAAAAAAATTCTCCGCCCGGGTGATCAGTCCGAGCGTCAACAAGAATCAAACTGAAAGATACCACTCAAAAAATGTGAGGTCCACGTAGACTTGAAGCCGAGCTGACCCCGCAAGAGCGTTCCCAAATCAATAGAGTTCAACCCAAGTGAGTGGGTGAAGTGTCGATTCAAGAAAGCTATTGAACTACCTACGTCTATCTAATTAAATACTGTTCTAAAGCCCTTGTATTATGTACCTTGTTCTGAGAATGTAAACTACCTTGTCTTTGAAACAATACCTACTTTATATGGAACAACGGCCGCAGCGTTGAACTGGCAACCGCAAGTAGCAGTTAGTGGATCCGGAGATCACCGGATCTGCGTGATGGCCGAATGCGCATCCATATCCGTTACACAAGTCATGTATGAAAAGCTTCAGGTGCAGACACAGAAAAATGTATCATTATTATTTTACTTTGAATTGCTACTGTACAGGAGATAAAGGAATAAAAAAAATTATGAAGGAGGAATATGGATATGAAGCTGCACGACCCATATCCTCTACCAGCCTGATCTCAATCACATCTATATCTTGGCTGAACTTGGAGATCTCACCATTGCCTTAGTGAGAACACTTGTAGTGCTGAAAGACAGTGGATGTGTAGTATGGCCAGTGCCTGTGCAGGCCTTGGCTGTGTTCTGCATTGAGTTGGAGTGTGGGAGATAGTGGAATAGAGCAACAAGTGAAACATCCTCTCAAGGCAGTCCCAAGGCACATTTAACCCTCAGCTCGCCTTGCACTTCCTCTTTCATATTTCTCAAACCAGCTCAAACCTTGAGTTCACATCACAATGATCATAAAAGATGAATATATTCAGTACTCTACAGCACCGATGCAGAGCAAATGGAGATCACCTCCAGGTGCCACTTTGTACAGGTGCATCATTGAGTACAAAGGTGCCATGGAGTGCAGTGCACACAATGACAGATGTGAAGAGTACAATGAGAGGGCACAGTGTGCCAAGGACATGGACAGCCCTCAGCTGTGCAAGTGCAAATATGCACGTGCACAAGCCTGGGCTGCCCTCTCAACAGATGGTAGTGGCGATGATGCAGCCAAGTAAGGTGTCGTCGCTGGAGGCAATGCAAAGTTGGTGAGTCGGATGGGCACAATGTCAGATGGAGCAAGGATGCAGTTGGTTTGTCCCATGCAATTTTGGTGGCAGGCAGGTCAAAGTACGCGCTACTGATGCTGGTGAATGTTGCAAGGATTGCTGAGGGTGCAGCCTAGTACCTGCTCTTCATCTTCAGCATTGTCTAGGTGGTGCAGAAGTCAAGCTCAAGTGTGGCAAAATACAAGCAGAATAAATGTGCGATATGGGTGCACTTTCGCATCAGCAGCCAAACCACAATGGGCCCTGACAGAATTCATCCCCTGGAGGTGTTTTGTGCATGGACAAGCAAAGCTGGGCTGAGAATGTGTGATACGGGTTTCTTAGGCTTCGTAGACGGAGACGGCGCTCGGTTGGCGTCCGACAAGGGTGTCGGATAGACCGGCCGAGGCTTGATGAATAAGGGAGCGCCGATGTGAGGCGCTCACCGCCGCTGTTACCCTTCGGTCGAGGGACTCTGTCACCCAGTGTTGGGGCTCTATGGCACCGAGTCTGGAGGAGCAGTTTACGGTTGCTCAGCCATCCAGCGGGTCCTGGGTGGTTAGCCTACGCCTTGGGGGCGCTAATCCGTAGATCCCTCTTTACGGCGACATGGTAGTTCGAGTAAAGCAAGATATATTATCTAATATGTTACATATGTTATGAATAAGTGGTCTCTGGCCGTGTTTAGTATATACAATGCGTCACAAAGCCCCCCACACGGCCTGTGTGCCGCTTACCGTCATGCAATCTAGTTCATACCCCGCCCGCCTCCGATATACGGGCCCATGCGATCATCCTCCCCCGTCCCCTGCCATCCTGTCGACTCCTGGATCTCCCCCTCTTCCTCGTCCGCGAGTGTCATGTCGACGTCCTGTTCGATTTCGGCTGCTTCGCTCGCGTGGGGAGCCGCAACGGGCACGTCTGCGCTGTCCGTGGCCGCCGCTCTGGAAGGCCCCGCCACCGCATGAGGTTGCGCGCCATGAGATCCTGTCACCCATTGGAGGGCGTCCCAGTGCGCAGCCGACGGTGCCTGAGCCTGCGTCACGTGTTGCAACACGCGGGTCCACGCTACGGCGTGCGACGACTCATATCCCTGGGTTAGCAGGTCTTTCACTTGCACCCACTTGCCGCCGCGATTCCCACGCCAGACGCGTTTGGTCGTGTCGGTGACAGGGTCGTATACAGGCATAGCGTCAGCCGTGTCGACTCGTCCGCCTCGCTTCTTCTTGGGCATAGGGCTCTCCCAAGGTGCGAGAGGAAGCTGCCCCCGAGCCGCTGCGACCCTCCCGCCCTGCAGTGCCTGTTCGTGCGCTGGGGCTCCAGCTTCCGTGCAGAAGAGCGGGGGCCATCGCGGAGGATCCCGCTCCCGGTGTGAGAATGGGGCCGAGACGAGCGCTCAAGGATGGAGCGCTCAACCTCACTCCCAGGGGCAGTGGGTTCCTTCGAGCGGGCTCCTGCAAGTCAGAACCGATCCTTCTCAGTAAGGTTGGGGCCCTAGGGGGAGAGGATAGTCGCTCCTTAAAAGGTTTCTTTCCTTTCCCTTCCGCCGCTGGTTCGCGTTGCCGCCAGAAGTCGTCCCAACGTCCTCGCTCTCCCGAGCGGCGGCGTCTGACATGGCGCTGTGGCCCCGAGTCACTGATCCTGTCCAGTAGATCTCGTCTCGGCGCCGTGGGCACAGGATGGCGTTTCACCTGAGTGTCCTCTGCTGTACGTCGCATGTCTCGTGGCAAGGTCAGAGTCACACTCGGTGTAGGCCCGGAGGAGGTACCAGGAGCTGTGGCGTCTGAGGCGCGGGTGGCGTCCTGGCGAGCAGAGGACGCCTGATCCTTGGATAACTGAGCGGACGGCATGCTATCGGGGACGACGGTGACTTCCGCACTAACCTCCGCGCTTTCTGTGCTTGGTGACGCGGAGAGCGGAGGGGGAGGGGATCGGACTAGCCGTCGGATGCCGAAGCAAGTTGTTCCCCGATACCGCGTTCTCCCTCTTGACAATTCATTCTGCTCCCCTCCAGGGCGGATCCAATGACAGAGCCAACACTCGTTCCATCTCGATGTCCTCGTCACGTGCGCTGGTGACACCCGAAGAAGCGCTCACCCGTGCGGGAGACGCTGGGGCATCTTGAACATATGGCGGGGGGCGGGACGAAGGACGGATCGAGATCTTGATCCATCGGTGACTCCGGTCGAGGACGGTTCCAAACGTCGCAACTGTAGGCGGAGGCGTCGGTGTATTCCTTGTTGCGGCGATATGACACGTCAAGTCCCCTTGCTACTGAGCCCATCGCACCGAAAGCCGCCTGCCCCATGGTCGTATCCTCGAAACGTATCCACATCATCCCCTGCGCGCAAAGGATAGACAAGGGCTCTCCTCTGATGGCGAACAGCACATCGTTGGCGAGGGACCGGAACATGATAGCGCTGATGTCGCTGTCCAATCCCTCGATGACAATCACGTTAGACGGGGGACGGTAGTCCACGTCCGACCCGGCGGGGAAGGGAGGCGTCGGCTCCGCATTTGTCGTCCTCGTCCGAGTAGTCACTGTCGTGCTTGTTAGCCACTCGCCCCTTTCCCTTCCCAGAGCGGGCGGATGAAGACCCGTTACCCGCAGGGACGAGCAGCGGCAGCCTCTCGGGGTTGGGGGTGCGAGCAGAGGATCCCACGTCTCCTGGAGCTGCTTTCTCTGAGGGGTACATCCAGTAGGAGCCGTGTTTGGGCTGATAGCGGTTGCTGACATCCACGTAGAAGGGATAATTAGGGACAGGAGCCCCGAAGCGGTTCTCGTCTAGCAACCCCATAGGCACCTCGAAGTTCCCGAGATAAAGACGCCGTCCCTTCTCACGGTCGTACCAGACTTTGTCAGCGTCGACGCGATACTTCACACCGCGGTAGATCCAGGCCTTCTTTCCCTCGACGTAATCGAGCTCGTACTTGTCCCAGGTGCGCGTCCAGTTGGGGGGAATGCGTGGAGGTACTATGTACTGAACCCGGTCGGGGTGCAGCGTCTTGCATTCTACCTTCCGCGGAGCGTACTTGTCAGACGCGGGGTCGATTGCGGGGAGGACGTAGACAGGCGGGCGAGTGGTACTCGCCGACGGGGAGGCACCGGTTCGTGCCTCGTTGGGACGGCGAGAGGCGGGGAGAGCGGCACTCGAGGGAGCGCTCATCACCCGCGGAGCTGATGGTCCCGCTCGATGTAGAGCTTCGCAGGCTGCTTCGGCCTTTTGAGCGGCGGCGGTCATCATGACATGTCGGGGGCGACGAGGAGGCGAGAGGCCCTCCAGGTACAGCGAGGAGGAGCGTCGTCGATCGACTGAGGATGATGCTACTGAGAGTAGAGTGGAGTTGCCGGGAACGTAAATAGCATCTAGCTGGTAAGGATTGGTGCATGCGGCCAGTTCGTAGACGTTACCCATCAGAAGATTGCTGGCATTCGTACCTTCTAGGAAATCCATGTAGGAAGGGATTGACGGGTGGACCATGTCGCGCGTAAGTTCTTCGACTCCCTCGTATTCATGTATGATGAAGCAAGGTACGCCGACTGCTATGAAGATGAGGACCGTGCATTCCTCCAACCCATTAACCCATACTCCAATGGGCAAATCATTCGTGAGCGGCATGAGCATAGCCCTTAAGCACTCAACGCTATCCGCCATGTCCCTCCTTCGGGCGTACACCATATCAACCCATGCTTGTCGTTCTCGTAGACCACGCTGTATAGCGATGCCCATGTCCACCGCATTGTCCCAGGATGAGACCCCATACAGGTTGGTGATATCCTGTTGCGACGGAAACAGAGGATGTCTCGCCCAAGTTTTAGAAGAGCTCTTGAATGTTTTCTGGAGGTCGCTGTAGCATAGGTCCAACGTTCATCTCATGGCGTTAAGCTCCGTAATGAAGTCGATGGAGAAAGATCCGAGTGTGAGATCGGACGTGTTCCGGCGCCACACTTGCGTGAGCGGCTTGTAGGCCATGTACGCCGGGTCGTCTCAAGAAACCTGCGAGGGTCGACGCATGAACGGCCAATGCGCGGTTTCAGGGTCGAAGTAGTGAGGAAAGTATAAGCAATCGTGGCGACCTATATGCCCATCGTAGTGGCGTTGGTCTGGTGGGAGTTGGGCTGGAGGTCGTCCACTCAGTAAGCACTCACCCGGGAAGAAGGGGAGCTGCTGCGAGTTTGGAGACCATAACTCGTATATGTGCGTGTCCGCGTGGACAATCTGGGAGGTGGTTACTGGCCTTTGGAACAGGTCGAAGATCATATGAGAGCGGACCAGAGGGTGATCCTGATATCCCGCCAGGCACGATAGACGCAGTTGGCGGTACTTGGGTTTAGGTGGATTCGTTAGATCAGACATAGCTGAGAAGGACAGTGAAGTGTTTGTAGAGAGTAAGACTCTGTAAGCTGCTTTGCGCGCTCAGTCCGAAGAGGAGCAGCGCAGCGCTTTGGTGAGAAGATGGTGGTGGGAAGAGAGGTACGAGTGGCGAAAACTCTGATCTGATGACGTGTATATTTTCCCACGCACGGACCGTTACATAGGGGCTTAACGGTAGTATATGGAGGAGACCATTGCAACAATGACTTAACAGTAGTATATGGAGACCATTGTGGCAATGAACGACTGCGACCGGCTTATGATAGCCCGTGGAGACGCATGTACTCGCGCTTTAAAGCAGGCGCGTTCCGTAGGTCGAGCTCTGATACCCAAGTATCGTCAGCTGGGGAATACCCCTCCCAGCGTACTCGGAACATGCGCTGATTACCGTTCTTCTTCGGACAGAGGGCGTGTCCAATGATAGCCTCCACCACATATTCTTTGGAGGCGCTGAGGTAGTCGCGGGTGTCTGGGAGGATGGTCCGTTTTCCATGCTCTGGTTTGGAGACGTGGTATTTACGAAGATGTTCCAGATTGAATCCAGGATGCATGGAGTACGTGTCGGGGAGTCGTAGGCGGTACACTATAGGATTGATCTTCTCTAAAACTTCAAAAGGGCCAATGGTGCGCTGGATAAGTTTCCGGCCAGTACCTTGTACGTCTACCAGCTCGAGCAAGTGAGGGTTAACCAGCACGTAATCACCTTCTTCGATCACTTCCACGGGACGTCTCCCTTTATTGTAGGCTTTAGCTTGCCTCTCCTGAGCGAGTACCACGGCGTCTCGGGCTGCTTTGCGGTGGGACTCCAAAGCTGCAATAAAGTCTTCACCCTTCTGGCTGGGCAGGAACGGGCATATGACACCGTCCGTAGCCGGATTGAGCAAGCCGGCCGCGCTACGAGGGCTGTAGCCAAACAGAAGAAAGTTCGGGGAGTAACCCGTCGAGGCGTGCACGTTGGAGTTGTAAGCGAAGGCGATTTCGGATAGCCACTGAGCCCACGATGTCCTATTGGTGGCGACGTACGCACGGAGCATCTGCTCGATCGTCGCGTTGAGGATCTCCGTTTGCCCGTCTGTCTGCGGGTGATGCGCAGACGACATTGCTAAGGCACTCCCATACTGTGCTACTACCGAACGCCAGAAAGCGGTCGCCCACCTCTTATCCCGGTCAGAGATGATCCGTTCCGGCATCCCGAATACGTTGACTATGCGGTTCACGAAGAACTTGGCGAACCCTTCCTGTGTTAAGTCTGAGTGGGTCGGTATCATGATGGCGAAGCGTGTGAGCTTGTCAATGATAACTAGAATGGCGGTATACTTCTCGGATCCCGAGGAAGGCAAGCCTGTGATTAGGTCCAGGGATACTGTGGCGAAGGGACGCGCTGGAACGTTGGCGGGTCGTAGTCCACCCATCTTCTTTCTATGATCGCTTTTGATTTTTTGGCACACATCGCAGGTGGTTGCGAATTCCTCCGCGTCTTTCGCTAAAGACGGCCAGAAGAATAGCTCCCTTAGCCTTGCAACGAATTTAAATGGCCCCGCGTGAGCACTCTCGTGTGGCGACTCATGTATCCATCTCATTATCCACTGTACCTTGTCCCGGGGCACGCATAAGCGGTTTCTCCAGTCTGCATCGAGGAAGTAGAGTAGTCCCTCGCGCCCCTTTTGAAAGCGAGAGGGGGTCAACACCCGCTCCGGGTTAGGCGCTTCTTCCGTATATTTGTCGCGGAAGTAGGGGTCCTTTCTATAAGCCTTCCTGAATCCCGCTGTGAAGTCCGGGGACGCGGATATTAAGAGGTGTGCTCGTTGGTTCCAGCTCTCCTCATCCTTATCCGGCTTGACACCCGTAGGGTAAGTCCAATGATCGCCCTCAGGAAATGGCAGGTCATCCCTTGCTTCCCTTCTCAGAGGAGCTGCGGCTACATGTCCGTGCTCACTCTTGTTTTTCACGTTCTCTTTTGAAGGAGCCACGGCTCCAAGTCCGCGCTCACTTCTTTCTGCAGAGGCTCCCGAGTCGGCGGCTGCACGTCCGCGCTCAAGGAGCCCTTCTTCCTCTCGTTTTGCGTTAGCTCTCTGTTTCCTCGTCTGTACGGGGAATACGAGCTTGTCCACCGCATCCTCCCACCACCATATAGCGAAGGCCACTTTCTTTGCAGGCGCAAACGCACCCGCCTTCTCGATCTTCTCTGCTTCCTCCCTCCACTCTTCGTTAGGTACGATCGTTCCCATATCCTCGCGGATGGGGGACTCGTGCTGCGGGGCCCTAGGCAATCGAGACAGTGGGTCCACGTTCGAATGTACTCGTCCCGGCCTGTGCACTATCCTTAGCCCAGGGTATGCTGCGAACACTGCCCCCCACGCTGCTAGCCTCCTGTTCGCGTTTTCGTACACCCGAGCCCACTGCAGCGCCGCGTGGTCGGTCACTAGAACGACCTGCTCCCCCTCTATGAATGGTTGGAAACGCACCAGCGCCTCCTTCGCGCCCAGCGCTTCCCTCTCCGTCGCACTATAATTCCGCTCCGCGGCTTTCAAGCTGCGACTCCAGTATGCGATGATGCGTTCAATGTGCACCAGGGTGTCGTCTAGACCGGCCCCCCAAGTATCTTCCCCCTCTGTTTCATCCACTTCCTTTGTCAGGGTGGTGAATAATTTAGGAACTGGCAGTCCCGATACCCATGCATCTTTCAATTTCACGTAGGCAGCGGTGTCCCGTCGCTGAATATTCAAAAGCTGTCAACTGCTGTTGCTGTTAAACGTTAAGTTCAACCGTAACGCCCCGTCTGGACTAGTATGCTTAAAATACGTTCTATATATTGAGATATGCTGCTCTGCAGATTCGAAATCCGCCCACTTTTTCGAATTTTGGTCCGAGGAGTTGTAGGCTCGAATGGAAATCTCGAGATCTTCAGAATCGTCGAAGGCGCGTCGGATATGGCGTTAGTGAAGCGAATGGCGGTCCGAGTCGGAGTTCGAATTGCTTTTTATCCTCTTGCCACCATCTCCTACTCTTATTGGCCTTCTCCGCGGCTCTCCTCGACAGCTCTAGCTCTTCCCTTCGTCCCGGTCGGGCCCAAACACTTTCGCGCATCTTGTCGTGTTCTATCGCGCACCAAGCCGAACAAAATACGGCGCCATCATCGATCCATCGCCGACGAGACTTGAGAAAGATATTGTCAGTCTCCTGGTCTTCCCCCAATCCTTCCTATCTGAAATTCGGGAATACTTCCATCCAGTCTTAAACAGACAGACATTGCGGCAGTGGGCGGCTTGAGACCTCGCAGACGCGCCTATATTCTGAACAATCTGACCATACTGGACCATACGGACCTCTCAGTGGGGTTGAACGCTACCTCTCTTCACTACGGCCGCGCACCCATCCGCTGCCCCTATTGGCTTCTCTCTGGCATCAAGCAGGCACGCTGGGCTACTATTCCTACCTCTTTTCTGTAGCCTCTTCGTCACCTCAAAAATCATCCTCAAATTATCTAGTCGATCAAGGTTTCTTAGATGTACTCTCCTGGGAATTGCTACTGTTACCGGATGTCCGGGTTTGTTTCAACTTCATGGTCAAGTAGTATTTATGCTGCAACAATCATCTTTGGACTGGGCTCCTGAGCTCCACCACCAGATTCCCAATATCGACCACAGCTCGCTGGATACTCTCGGAATGAGGCTGTCGTTCGTTCTCAGACTGGCTAGCACAACTCAAATTTCCCTCACTCTTCCGCGCCGCGATGTCGCATTCTATCCGCCCAACTGTCTTATTTTCCTGTTGTCTAGCCCTTTCCCTTGCATACTCGCGCAAGCATCTCAGAAACGCAGCTGACACGTCCAAAAAAGTAGAGCTCAAATTCTATTCTTCTCACCGTTTTGTCGGTTTCTAAACCTTAACGGCCGCCGAGATTTGGGATGCAAACCTGTGCAGATGCTCTTCAGTCGCGTCAAAAAGCATGACTCAAGTCTCTTGAAGTTCTGCGTCCTCGAAAATTTCATACCGGTCCCGGAAACAATCGGCTACCTGCTTTTTTCACTGACATGACAAACTAGAATATTTCTTTACTTACAATTTCATCCGAACGGCGAAAGTTCGTTTCATTTGCTTGTCGAGTATCAAGTTTCACTATATGTAATACACTTGGCAATGTCCTATATTGGTACTATGCCTGCTGTCGAAGCGAAGTGGAGGTACATCTTGCCTGCATTGTACCAAATGCGGAACCTTCCCATGTTCAAGCGAGAACTTTCCGAGTTTACGTGTAAATCAAGTGAACTAGTACTTCCGTAACAATCGTACATTTTGGCATTTTCACACAATTTCGCCCTCGTATTCCAGGTGTCGACAAGAGATATAAGGTCACCGAACCCCTCTGTTTATCAACATCACTCATGCGTGTCCTGTTTTTCCCCCCTTGTTTCCACTTGAAAAACTTCGACAGCCCCGCCGCCCCGGGAAATAGCACTTCTATGGTTCACTCTTATCACCTGATTTTGCCCTATATTTCTAACCAGGTGCCCTCACGAAGGTCGGAGATTTACGTGGGCCAGAGCCCTGGGAAAGGCGGGCATTGTTTTTGGGCTCAGATCTAGAGTCACCCTTATGGCGAATGAGCGGTTGGCGAGTGAGGTACGGACTTTTCCGCGGCAATTCTGTATTAGTCACAGCTCAGCCTCTGCTACATGCCGAAATTCTCTCTCGTACATTGGTCATGCATTGGCATCAGCAGTCAGAACTCACCCATATTTGAAGTCTGGAACTTTTACATTCATTCAAGCAACCGGGAGACTGTTGGGATGGATATTTTGTTTTGTATAGATGGGGTTCCTCATAAGTATGGTATTTTTATGACATTTGATAGTACCATGACAGAAATGTGACATTTTCAACTAGGATATCCGGACATGAAAGATACGTACTGAATACGCACCGATGAATTCCTTTCTCACTAGTTTCATTCAAGGACTCAGGAGATATTGTACATATCCATTTAGTTACATTGAGCAATGACCGGTATATATACTGTACTCAAGCCATGCTCCCATCAGACTTCGTTCTTACATCTGTGCACAAAGACTGAGGCGAGCCGACGATCTCTACTTGTTACTTCTCGTTAACTCCTGTTAGTTACTCACTCTCACAGGTGCAATTTCTTTCAGCTAGCGCTTCTTCCATTCCAGAAGACTGACTCGACTTTACAGTGACATTCTGACTGACATGACTGTCTCTCTCCTGCGGCTTCCTGACGTCAACGAAAGATGGCCGTTTCCGACTGCCCACAACCGCTGGGAGGACCCTGTTTCGGCCGAAACTCTTTCATGGCTTGAATCGTTATCTATCTTGTCCTCGGCACACCTCAGAAAGTACCACGGACCAACCAACTTCTGTTATTTGGCGGCAATGGCATACGCCCATTTCGCCGACAAGGAGCATTTCCGAGTGGCGTGCGATTTTATCAACATATCGTTCGTTGTCGACGATCTCACGGACCAAATGTCTGCCGCAGAGGCTCGACGAATGAGCGTTATCTCGCTCGAAGGCTTACGGTACGATTTCCTGGGATTCTAACCTGTTTCAAATCTGTGCTGAGTTGAATAAATCAGCAATTGGGAAACACCCAGGCCATCGGGGGAGCATCCAACTGGAGAAATGCACCGAAGGCAAGGAAACTCGTAGTGGGTCCAATATTATTCTCATCCCCCTTCGGCTAGTTTCTCCGAGCGCCTTCACCGCGTCGCCAGCCAAGACGTCCTGGCCAGACTCATCATGAACTACGAGTTATTTCTCAAGGCTGTCGCAACCGAGGCCGACGAGCGCGACCGCAACGTTGTCCGCCCCTCCTTTGATTCGTACTTAGCGCTGCGACACAGAACAGGCGCGATGCAAATGTGCTTCAACTTACTTCTCATACCGGATGAAATCCCGGAGAGCATTCTGAACGACGCCCGTGTTGCGCGGGTGGAGCGTCTCGGGGTTGATCTTGTCTGTGTGGGAAATGTATGTGAAATCCGGGTCATAGCACCGCCAGCTCCAATGCTCCATGACTAACATGGATTCTTAGGACATCGTCTCTTTCAATGTGGAGCAAGCGCGAAAGTCCACCCACAATGCTGTCATTGTCGTCATGCACGAGCGGGGGCTATCAGCTCAAGACGCAGTGGATTTTGTCGGCAGGTGGTTTTGCCAAGCTAGCGAGGAATTGCTTGAGGCGATACGCGATGTACCCCCGTGCAGCTCGATGATCATTCGCACTCGCGTGAAAACGTACTTCGCGGCGATTGCGACTTGGGTGACAAGCAATTACGAGTGGGGTTTGCTCGCCGGGAGGTATTCTGCCCCTGACCAGGACCCGCTGGAGAATGGTTTAGTAGTCCCTCTGTTGGAGGTTGATCGGGAAACCAAGAATTGAACTTTGTAACGTATGTGGACGCCCATTCGGCCTTCACGCAAATCCGGTGATCGCCGGACCCTACAAGGTCGCCAGTTCAACACTGCGCCACATTACATATCCAGAATAAGGTAGTTAATACAAGGACATCAGAATACTTTTTAGTTAGATAGCATGTAGGTAGTAGACAGTTTTCTACCTCACCCACTCAACTCCGTGTGAATACTTGGGTTTTGACGACTTCGTGTACCGTTCGGTTTACCTGGACCTCACGAACTTCCCAGGGATGTTCGATAACAGGTAAAGCAGTAGAAATCTAAAGCCGTGCAAGTCATAGATTTAAATCCTCGCTTGTACGTACCTTGTCCAGAGTTTGAAGATATTGCAGCATGTAGAAGAGTAGCCACGACTGTTGACAAGAAAATCAAAGCGCGAACAACATTCACGCTGCGGTACCAAACGCAGCCGCAGCCGCAGCCAGAACACCATTCAGTGGCACCAACAGAGCGAGCACCATTTTTGCTCGACGGCGCACTCGTGCTGAAACCGAAAGCGGTCGAGAACAGCGTGGTGATATTCAAAGCAGTGGTGTTGACCGGAATTGATACGGTAGTCTCCCAATGTCAGACTCTAATAAACTAAAAATTAAGACAGTCGAAATTTTTTGAGTTGATATAGAGGGTCCAGGCCGGTCAAGCCGTGACCAGGGGCAGGGATGGTGGTGCCAGAAAAAAAAATAATGCCTTATTTTTTTTCAAGGTTCAAAGGGGTCTGGAGCGGGCAGAACTGCTAGGAACACTTCCTTTCACTTATTTTCCACACATCTAAGCCTCTGGGAGGTTCACAGTGACCGCGAAGGCTAGTTTGGACTGATTTGGTAGGGGTTCAGCCATCAGCATGATCTAAACATCGGTAAGCGAGGTGCCGTCCGCCACTTAAGGCAGCAATGAGTTGAAGGATGACAGATCGTGATTCGAGCTTGAGAAAATACAGTTTCGGCCCGGATCAGCTGGACCAACATTCGACCTTCGCGTTGGTTCACACATGGACCGGTGCTGGGGATCTGAGATGGGTTTAAAATGAATTCAAAACCTTCAAATCACGTCAGAAAAAAAATTGGGATAAGATTCCCGCGCAAAGTCAGGAAGTCACCAAAGTCCATTCAAGTTTGATTCAAGTCGAACGGCGCGATGAATCATAAGCAGAAGTGCATGAGATGCAACGGCGCAGAGAAAAGTTCCAGTGAAATACATGCCGGTTCTATTACATGGATCTCCTACGCCATAAATTCATATGCACAACAGACATCCTCAAAATTGAACTCGTTTCGCTTAGGCCCGTCGGAAGATCAGGCGTTTCTACGCAAAATGGTCCACTCAAAATCTTTATACTGGTGAATTGCGCGGTCAGAGGAGACGACAACGTATAAATATGTCCAAGTTGAACTCGAGTGCGGAAGATTTTCATCAGGACCTGATCGTTGTTGGGCATAAAAAAACGAACTGTCAAAACCGGCCCAAACATGACCCAGCCTCGAGTCGAACGGAGGATCCCACGCAAAGGCTTCAGGCTTCCAATATACGAGCAGTGGATGCGGACCACTCCGCACTGGGTCTTATTTTCTATGCAGTTGAAGGGGGTAAAGTATCACCGAATCGGGATGCTTTTGGTGCACTAGCCTGAGAGCTAGAGCTTCAGACCCGATGGTTATAACGTCGATGTTGAGCCATTGCTACGTACCAATGACAAAAAAGATCTCTGCAAACACGACTATGAGTCTATGACCTACTCTCGAGTCGAACGAGACACTCCACAGAAATTCCACCCCTGTCATTATCATACGAGTTGTGGATACGGACCACTCCGCACTAGGTCTCTTCAAGTTTTTGCTCATATTGTCGAAGCCAAGACTATCTGGAACTGGCGAGAGCCTGCAGGGAAGAAAATAATTAAAAGGTTTGTGAATCAACGATGACTTGGGCTCAGGTTGAACGAGATACCCAGAAGCACAGGGTCTGAAGACCGCATCTCTTAATGGAACTCTGGCTCTTGTTTCGTACTCGCTGTCAAATTACAGCATGGTGCGGAAAATTTCGCTGGTTGATGGTCAAAAAGTGTTTTCATTCATGATGAACATGTAGGACCTACTCTCGAATCGAACAAGGGATCACATAAATCCGTGAAGTCATCCAAGAACAATATATACGCGAGTGCAGACCCCCGCTCTAGGTCTTTTTCTTGCGATGAGTTGAATCGAGAAATGCGTGGTCGCTTGCATCTTCTGAGGTTATTCTGAAAGCGAATCCCAGCCAAAATTTCTGGTGGATGCCGAAAACTTAGATGAAACAAGTCAGAGCTCTGAGAGGAAGAAAACAGACTAAGCAGATGATTGTGATTCTGCCAACAATGCGACGAGAATAGCATGAATGAACAAAAAGAAAGAGCTTAGAACTGGAGCATCGCCCAAGTAATCGCTAGGGGAAGGACGAAAGAAAAAATGACTCAGCGGTCAAATATAAGTACTGCGCGCCATTCTTCAATCACAGCTTCCACTTCACTTCAGCGTGGCCACGATTACTAGTATTCGGTATCGGGATCAGATCCACTCAGTCGCAAAGAAAAGGAATCAAAAAGCAATTCGAGCCCCGGGCGAAAGATACGCCGGGCGAGGCCGTCTCGTCACATTCTCTATGGCGCCTCTTCGCTCTCAGCGGGTGTGCCCGTCACAGCGCGATGACGGCCGCACAAGCCCAGCTCCGCCCCCAGCCGCGTGGGTCGACACATCGTCACCACCAACTCGTCGCTTTCCCTTTACTCCGTGCTAGGGCGCTTCCTCTCCCTTGCTGTACTGATACTTTCCGCTTCAGGCTTCGTCCAATCCATCGTTCACCGCGTCGGCCGCCGCATTGCCCACCGCCGCGTCGCGGGGGCCGCGGCGGGGCTGCACTGCTGAGGGCAGGAGCAGCACTGCTGAGGGCAGGAGCAGCACTGCTGAGGGCAGGAGCAGCACTGCTGAGGGCAGGAGCAGCACTGCTGAGGGCAGGAGCAGCACCTCGTGGTCCAGGCGGGCGGCAGCGGGGAGGGGTCTGGCGCAGCGGCAGCGGTAGCTGGTGGATCCACATCCCAACGGAGCGCACTCCACACCGCGCCAGGTCGTCGCGGGGCTGCATCGCGGAGGGCAGGAGCTGCACTCGTACGACGCGCATATGCGTAGGGACTGGAAGGCGACCCGCACCAGCACCGCGTGCATGTGGGGCTCTGCGAGAGAGCCGGGGGAAAGACGGCTGGAAGGCCAGTCGTTTTGAAGATCACCGAGCCACGCGCAGGAAGGCAGTGGTGCGCAGACGGGGAGGGACGGGAACGCGATGTGTACCAAGGGGTAGACTTGACAGCATGAAAGAAGAAACCGGTACAGAGCAAAGGAAGAGAGGATGGGACGCGCGAAGCTCGGTGATTATGGGCGAAAAGGTGTGAAATCATCTGGACAGCGAACTCACGGCACGCCGAGCCCTCGTAGATTCATCGATGTCGAGCTACTCCTGTCGCGCGCCGAAGCTAGATCTGACGTGGAATCGAAATAGGCGGGCGAGGAGCGCGTCATCAACGACCCAAGCCAAGGGTCTCAGACGTCCTGGCGATCAGGAAATCGCCGTGACGAGTGGGACGGGGGAAGGCGGTGCGACGTCGTACCGGCGCGGGCAGGTAGAAGCGTTGCCCTCCCGTCGCTTCGCTGTTCCCTCGTTGCGCGGCCGGCGAAGGAGGTCACAGGCGTACGGCGGCATATCCTCGCTCTCAATGCTCCCCACCCAAGTAGCATCATCCTCCCTCCATGCGCGCGCTGGCCCCCGCCCCGGCTGCATCATCATAATATTGCCCCGTCGTCGCTTGCCGTTACGCCAGCCGCGCGCTCTCCCCCACCGCCCTGCGTCCTCGGCCACGGACATCTACGGCCCCCATCATCCTCGCAGAGCCGCAGTACGACGACGACCAGTCTTGTGGTCACTTCCAATCGTGCACGTCGTCGTGCTCCCTATCACCATCCTCTCCCACAGGCTCACGTCGCAGCGAAGGCAGGGCGGTGGAACGAGACGAGAACGTGAGGCTGAGGGAGCCGAGGCACGGGCGTAGTGTGATGGAGCCGAGGCGGAGGGGTGTGAGGAGTGGTACGAAGGTGCTGTATCCATCCAGGTCGGGTCGGTGTCGGCGAGAAACGATGTTCCAAGGATGTAGAAGAAAGAAGCAAGGGGAAGCAGAGCCACGTGCGATACTCGGTGAGGTGCGCGAAAACGACGGCACTCGCGGCACGCTGATGACCAGATGCCCGTCGTCCGCAGCCCATCGCTCGCCCGCACCAGCAAGGGGACCATGCCGCGCAGCGCACATAAGATCACGCTAGTCGCTACACACGCCGCTGCAGGGTGACCTGAAATCGGAATGTGCATAGGATTCGTCGGGAGGGCAGAGTCAGCTGTGAAGCAAACGCATCAGTATCGTCGTGACGAGAGGGAGGGAAGACGGACATACTGCAGTTTCTCTCAAGGGGAGCTCGCGGGGCCCAGCGGCAGCACCGTGCAGCGATGGCACCTGTGACGGTGACGACGACAAGACCTGGCGCGCGGTAGTGTCCGTTCAGCAATCCGCGTCATCGTCGCATACCGCCGTCTTCCTCCTCGCCGCGCCCCGTCACGACGCCCGACTTTGCCGCGCGATCGCTCTATTCATCGGCGTGTTCGTCCTTCCGTTCTAGTCCCCACAGTTCCATGACGCCTGTTCCATCTCACATCGAAGGAGGCGAGACGGAGGGGAAGGCAGAGGCAGAACGGAGTGGTCTCGTAGCCCCGCCGAGCGTACTGGCACGCAGTGCGCAGGGCGAGCACCAGCACCAGCATCGCACATGTCGGTGCTTGTGGACCGTCGTGCGTATGCCGCTGGGGGTGTATGCGTAAGGGTAGCGAAATCGGATGTGGAAGGAGGCGAGGCTGTGGTGCAGGTGAAGATGGTCGCCGTGGATGCAGAGAAAGTGCGGCGGGGGTGGCAGTGGACGCCGATGTCGGAGGCGGCGGCCAAGGAAAAGACAATGACGGAGCCCTCGCCCACACGGCCTCGTGTCTGCCCGAAGCGTCAGACACCAACAAAGTGGGAAGGACAAGAACAGACACGCGCCGGCAGCTATTCACAGTCCAATTTGCAATATATCGTACATCCCAGCTACGCGCCATCCCCGCCCACCCGATCCGCCCCTGAGTGTCTGGTGAGATCATACATACGACTCCGCGAGACCGCCGCTATGAGGCACACGCGGCGCTGTGGCGAACGCGTTCAAAGCGCTCAGACTGAGAGTCGACGGTCCGACGACGCTGATGATTGAGATACTCCGAAAACGGAAACAGTCGCGCCGTCGTCGTCGAGCGGGAGTCACAGACCCCTGGTGAGGATGTATCGCTTGTCCGAAAGATACACGGGGTCCGGGTATAAGCAGAACGCGAGCAGGAATCATTGAGCAGGTATCTCATGCTTTGGAAGGATTCCAACGCCGTCATCGCTGGAGCCTCAGCCTCCCCTTTTGCTCATGACAAGGGCCAAAGTTACACAGGGGGCAAAGTTCGTGGCACTTGCCATAATGGCGTGTGCGTGGCACTTGCTGCGCATTTGCACGGCACTTGCAGGGCATGTGGCTGGCACTTGCAAGGCATGTGTCCGGCATTTTCCTAGATACACCACTTCTATCAACAGCTTCCGTGATAAACCCGTGGCTCGGCGTGCGGTGCCGATTTGTGCATGCTGGATGCCATCGACGGTGCCGGGTTCCTTTCCTCAGCCCTGATGAGAAATTAATTCCGGCATTCTCGACGTGCAGCCACTCCAAGCTCGAATTCACGAGCACACAAGATTAGGATCGCAGGGCAGTATGTACACGATATTCCACATAAAAATAAAAAGTTTTTCCGGTTTTCCCGAGCCTACTGCTGGGAGAAACCTTAGGCAGTACATTTTGAAGCTCAGGTCTTGTTCAAGTCGCAGCTGTAGCAGTAGGGCGGGGCGCCGTAACCGTGAAGCACGGAATACGGCACCGTAATACGGTCACGGTACCGTGACCGTAGAGCTTTTACATATCTCTCCGGCGGTACGGACATGACGTGGGAGTGAACCGTGTTCACCGTGTCCGTGCACCCGTTACGGCCGTGTTTACGGCGATATATATTGCTGCAGATTGGAGCAGAGACATTGTGATTGTCTCCGGATTCCAGTGCCACAAATCGTGCTTCTAGATCGCACCCACAATTCGCATCCACAATTCGCCCCCCACAAATCGCGTTTTCTTCGTACCATAGTGTGGCGTGGATTCAAGATCCCAGGGTTAAACCCATCTAACCTGGATCCACTGGCGCCCAATTGTGCTCAGTCAAGTCATTGAATATATCTATTTCACAATTTCCAGTGCAGATATGTACATTGTACTACCTCTTGACTCTCTCGCTGTATTCTGAGGATCATGCTATCCTACGGAATTGAATTATGACCCTGCAACCTGCGCCACTGTTTCCCATCCGACTTTTTCGCCTGCTAGTTGAATTTGCTCTGTCTTTCCACCCCTACACCGGTGTTGGGCTCCAAAAAATACAATCACTGCTCCATGGCCTTGCTATGCTTTACGTCCTCTGGTTAAATTATCCTCAACCCTGACAAACCCTCTTTGTCTCAACAGCAAATCAACGATCTCTCTGCTTGTCTCCTCACGCTGAACTTCTCTCTGCACAATCAGAACGGCATGTCCGATACCAGCCTCGTTTGAGTGCTGCCGGACCTCGAAAAACGCATCGAAAAGTGCCATTCTGGTGGGTCGTCTCTATGACCAAAGCTGGCTCTAATCATGCATTGTACAGGTACCCGTGGATGCCTCAAGACAAGCAGTGATGCTGCATTGTCATTCACGCTCCCCCATTGGCTTGCGGTCAACATTTTTCTGTTCTGCCTCCCGCCCGCTTTATTTACTGGTCTCTGTCTTTCTCAGTTACTTGGAGCTGACAGAATTTTGTCTACGTTCTCGCCTATCGCCTTACTATACATTTTCGTGGTCTCTGGAATTTTTTTTCATCTTCCTTGGTGCGTGCTTTTAGCAAAGAAATAATAATGATCCCAATGTGCAGTATCTTAGCCAACACTCTATTCCCGGCCTTCATGCGATACCAGGCCATTGCCGATGCAGTTTTCTCGAGATGCCCCCGCAAAACTCGTACCCATTGGTCAAAAACCAATGGTGTCTTCATCACATGCAGTCTTCTGTGGTTTACAGGAGCACCTCCGCGACATTCTCAAAAGCCTACCCGACAATGTTGACACCGCCCTCAAAAGAGCACTGACCGATGCACATCGCAAACTTAGTGACTACTTCTAGAGTACAAGTTCGACCAGTCCGAGTATTATGCCTGGGCGGCTCGCAAGTACTTTCTTCCCACACGTTAAAATTGTCTGATTTGTTCTAGTCCTCGATCCCCGTATCTCTTATCAAGACCTCCGAAAGGACTATGCAGACGATCCTGACCTTGTAGCCACTGCGGAGCTCGGAAAAATCGGTCTCACAACCCACTTCGAGGTATACTACGAGTCACCGACAACTGCCGGCACTTCCGCCACGACTACCCCAGCTCCCGACAATGTACGCTCGCCAGTGAAGAACTTCACCTCGCGTTACGTCAAAGCCAATCGAAGCACTCAAGGGAGTGAGCTCGAGCGGTACTTTCGGCTAACGGGCCAACCTCTTCCTTGGGACACTGACCCGATTGTGTGGTGGAATAGCCACCGAGAAAGTTTCCCAAATTTATATCGGCTCGTTCGAGATGTACTTTGCATTCCTGGTAAGTTTTTGCCGTGACAACCGACAATGTTACTCACTTCTTCTCCAGGTTCGGCAGTTGCTGTTGAACGTGTCTTCTCTGGAGGTCGCGAGCTTATTGGTATTCGCCGTGCCAGTCTTCACGCCGAAACCATCCGAAGCCTCATGCTGGTCAAAGCACAACTCAAACTCCATCGCAAGGCGGTCATTGACCTCACTGGGGATGATATTTAGTATTCTACTTCATATTCGTAGCCTAGTAGTGATTTTACAGCCCAATATCAGTTGATTTTGCAATAGACACGGCCGTCTGACCGTATACGGCCGTAGACGGACGGTCACCGTGCCGTCTCAGGTAACCCTGACTCTCCCTCGGACCGTAGCAACACGGTCACATGCTTGCACGGCCGTAAATAGCACGGCCGTGACCGTATACGGCACGGTGCCCAGCCCTATGTAGCAGCTGTATGAGGGCACATACTACAGTAACTGCTAGGTAGAAATATATTTGTACTTTTTGACCAGAACAATATGCGGAACATATGTAGAGGAGTCAAGATGGAGAAAATGCACTTACTGGCAGTCTTTCAGTGTGGTGATGGAAGCGGCGCGCACACCGAGGAAGGCTCGGCGCAGCATTGCCAGCACAGATCACTTAGGATGCGTGAACACTGCGAATGAGGTTGATGAGTGGCCGTGAAGAATACAATACCACTGCTTGGTATCAGGCACTGGAGACCAATGGCAGAACCGGGGTCAATTGGCATGATTTACGATTTACATACCAAGATAAGCCACGGCTCTCGCCAGCACAAAATTATGCCATCCTGGATTCTGAACATCTGCAGGCGATGGCAGCATTGTGAAGTATTGAACCAAAAGTGCTTAGCAGGGATTTACAGATGCACCGAGAACAGAAAGAAAAGCGGGAACAACATAGGAGACAGAGAGAGGAGAACGGCATACCTGTTTGATGCTGTTGAGCAACATATTCTGATTGTGACCGCCGAACGTTGCCGTTCCCACGTACTGACGAAGCTGCCGAAAATAGTTTCCAGATTTGGAACACATGTGGAGCCGGAAATGAAAAAGGTGCCACGAGGGTGTGACGAATGCCATGCAAGTCCCCTGCAAGTGCCGTGCGGATGCCATGCAGATGCCCCCATGACAAGTGTCTCGCCCTTTGCCCCCTGTGTTAAGCCAAGATCCCCGGTTTGCGCTTCGGGCCACGAATGGTGCTAGCAATGCGCCGAAAACGACCGGTGAGTTTCGATATCACTTTATTGATCCCTGGATCATGGCAAAATTATGGCAAGACGCGAGCAGCCTGATGGAGAGTGACTCGGTAACGCGTGACTCGAGTTCCCACGGTCCAAACTCAATGATTGATCTTCGCGTTTGGTTCGCATATGGTGCCGGGGATCTGAAATGGGTTAAAAATGAGGGCAATGTTCCTTCATACCTCCAAATCACGTGGTGAAAAATTTTGGGGGTAAGATTTCCACGCAAAAAAGGGCACTCAACTCGACCGCGATGAGCACAGGTACATGAGATGCGTCGGCACAGAGAAAAATGCTAAGGAAGACGTGTCGTTTATGGGAAGTTATTTTCCTACTTCCGATCTAAATTCATATGCACAACAGACATTCTCAAAATTCAACTCATTTCGCCTATTCGTATACTGTATCATTTCGACCGTAGGTTCAGCGATTTGGAAATTTTCGATCTCCGAGATAGCCGATCAATTTTCTTTTGAATAACAGCGATTTTTGAACACATCAAAAAAAGTCCGGCGTGACCTGTGACTGAACCTACGGTCGAAATGCTACAGTAAGGCTGCGAAGATTTTTTTATCGGGTCCTAACCGTCGTTGGCACGAAAAAAACAACCATCAAATGTGCCGAGTATGACCCAGCCTCGAGTCGAACCAGGGGTCCCACGCACAAAGTTCATGCTTCGAGGCATGAAGCAGTGGGTGCGGACCACTCCGCGCTGGGTCTTATTTTCTATGCAGTTAAATCTGAGTGAGCATACTTAGTTGAACTGTGGGTCATCGCTGGGCACACAATGGAGTGTCGAGCGAAAACATACAGCACCAGCCTGACAGCCAGACCTTCAGACCCGGCGGTTGTAACGTCGATTTCAGCCATTTCTACGTACCAATGAGAAAAAGATGTCTTCACATGCTCCAATATGACCTAGTCTCGACTCGAACGAGACACCCCACACGGATTTACCCTTTCCAATTTGGTAACCCTTCACGAGTTGTGGGTGCGGACCATTCCGCACTAGGTCTCCATGCTGTAGTGGCTTGGACCGAAGAGTATGATTCTTCATCGGGGTTCAACAGACAAGTATGACCTAAATTTCGAACTACAGTACCGACAAGAACGAAGAATCCAAGAAAGATCCAACAGTGTTGGATCAGTTCAATATCTCCAGGTGCGCCCCGATCAGATTCCTGAGAGCTACTTGGACTTGAGAACATGAGACCGGTCGTCAGACTGCGCGCAAAAAAAGCGACCGATCCCCAAGTATGACCTAGCCCCGAATCGAACGAGGAATCCAACACAGGTTTAAGTTGAGGCTCAACACAGGTTGTGGATGCGGACCACCGCGTAGGTCTCGTTAATTTGCCAGTAGCCTTGAACCTGGGAATGTATGAAATCTGTCGTAAGCCGGCAGGAAAGAAAATAATAAAAGGTTTGTGGATCAACAGGTTGACTTGGGTTCAAGTTGAACGAGATACCCACCAGCGCTTAAGCGCCTCCAAAATGTTCATGAATCCCCAGCTTGTTTCGTCCTCGTAATCGTAGGCAAATCACTGCATGGTGCAAAAATCCCTCCTCGTCGCCGGCCAACAATTATGCTCGTGGCCGCCAGCCGCGCAAGACCTAGCCTCGAATCGAACGAGGGATCCCACAAACATCTTCCAAGCACCAAATGACAGACGCCTTGTGGGTACGGACCACCGCACTAGGTCTTCTTTCCTGCAATGAGTTGGACCGGGGGTAGGGGATAAGTAGTTGTTTGCATGTTCCTTATAATTATAGTGAATCCTCAAAGCCAAAATTCGTGGTCGTTCTCGCCAGAAGACTGAATTCAGCATAGCCAGAAAGTCAATTGCGATGGGAAGGCTGAAAGAATCAGACTTAGTGGTAAATCATGCTTGACATGTGCGGCCAACTTGGGTATCCCGCCTTGGATTAGGAATTCTCATAGTCAGAAGCCCACATATACTAAAAAAAAACAACTCTCGAACTGAGCATGACCTAGCCCCCAGTCGAACGAGGCACCCCAGAAATATGCTGGTTCCATGAAGTCGCACAAGTTGTGGGTACGGACCCCTCCGCACTAGGTCTTCATGCTGTCGTGGCTTGAACTCGGGAAGGTGCATCCCATAGTCGATTTGTGGGCCAACAACAAAAGTATTACCTAGCTTTTTCAACTAGCGACCGGAACGCTGAATCCCAGTAACATCCGACAATCCGAATTCAGTTGATTGCCGAGGTGTGGACCACTCCTTCAGTCTGATTTCTGAGCATGAGTTTAAATTGAGCTTGGTGATGTATGTTGAGGTTAAAAAGAGGCTGGTCGCGAGCCAAAGTGGAGACGGAAAAAACGGAAACAATGGGTACACGTAAGAGCCAGCTCCAAGTCGAACAAGGATTGATCCCGAAGCAATTATGTAGCCGTTACGCATCTCCAACGTATGAGTCTCCGCTCTATATCGTCTGACTGGTATCCGTGAAGCCGAGAATGTGTAAGATGATCGTCACAATGCGGGCTCAAAGAAAAAAGCTGCAGCAGCGCAGAGACATGACCCGGCCCTGAGTCAAACGAGACACCCACAGAAATTAATACCCTGACCGGTTGCGAGTTCTGAATGTACACTAGTAAAACTGCATCTCGACTTGTTCTCAACACAGCCTGCATTTTTGCACAAAACTTCCCACGACAGTACTAGCTACTTCGATTCTCACCCCGGAGTGCAATTTTCTCGTTCAACCTTACTTAAATTTATATCTCGAATACAACTGTAAACAAACCCAAGAAAAATATGAGCAACAATTGCACATTTAGGATAAATTTCAATATGCTGGAGACAGTCGCTTCCTCTACGTATTCGTGAGCAGAGGCAACGACAGGATGAACTGAGAGCGTTCACTCGAAAAACGGACAACAATTGTCAATCTGGTACACTCACCAAAGTCCAGGAGAGTTGAATCAACAGTATTAAATTTGAATGTCCTGGAGAGTGGCATTACTTTCAAATCTTGATGAGTGCAAGCCGTCACAAGGTCTGTGGAGGAATCCACAGCTGAAAGAAGGCAACGAAATGAGCTCCTCACCGGGATCCATGAGAGGCATCTCGGCAGTCTCTTCAAATGCGCTGGAGATTATTTCTAGGGCATCAAGCCGTCCCCGTAATTTGACGGGTTGACGGGCCGTAAAAACGGTTACGCCCCCGTACCGTCTGGCTATTTCACTCCACAGAAATACGCCCGTTTTAATACGGGTTTTTACGGGTTAGGTGTAGCGGCTGAGAGGACAATTTTGAGGGCCATTGGTAGGTGAATCTGGCCAAAAGGATGAGTTTGAACACTGAATAAAACACTCACCACCTTCCAGATCGCACGGAAAAAGTTGAATACGCCCGTAACGGGCGGTGACGGTACGGTTACGGGTCCATATCACCCGTCCCGTTTCTCACAATTTTCTTTACGGATACGGCCGTATTTTTTACGGCCGTAACCGTAATACGGACGGTTTGATGCCCTAATTATTTCCTCCGCATTTTGATGGGAAGCAGCAACAAGTTCTGCTAATGAATGGTTCTTAAGTTGAAAAAGCAGCTCACAGCCAATTTGGTTCACTCACCAAAATCGCTGCTAGTTGGACCATCAATCTTGTCGAAAACCGGGGAATCTGACAATTGATACAGAGGGTAGCCTAGATGCCACACGACATCTTGACTGTCTGGATTGAAACCTTTGGCTTTGTGGACCTGATGCGGTCTGGTGTACACAGTAGCATCCCATGACACTCTACAAATTTTTGTGGGACATCGAAAAGATTTGAACCCGAGATCAACTGCCTCTTCCGAGGCCAATTACTCGACACCTGATGGATCAAGGGACCAATATGTTGGATTATCTGGCCATTTGAAGGAACATTGCCCATTTGGAAAATCCTCTGGTGGACAAGAAATAAGAAACCCTCCAGTGTGGTCTGCTTCACTGGGTGAAATTGTGAGCTCAAAGCTGACATGATCCAAAAGTACACCATCCCTTTCCTGCATATTTGCCATGCCATGCAAGACCAAGATATCCTGTGACCATCTCACTTTGATTACCACTTCATGCTGGTTGAACTGAGCTAGAGAATATGTAGTATGTTATCGTGGCCCAACTATGAAATATAACCATCTTGTTGGAGGGTGCACAGAATAAATGATCCCAGAAATGTTCCACAGTAGGCCTTCAGTTGATTGGTACCAGGTGCGGATCTGAATTGAGCTTACTTGAGAATACATGGCTATATGTATAGACAAAAACAAACAGAGAGGGTGACAACCATGTCCACATTAAATCAGTCTACCTGCGTGGTACATGAGAAATTCAGCTGACAGATGCCATGATGGAAACGATTCCTGGACTTTCAAGAAATAATGAGAATAAATATATAAATACTACTTCAGAATACACATGGAATGCAACACATGAATACAGAAAACAGTGTAAGAAACTGAATTTGCATATCACACCAGAGCTATCTTTGCAAGTTGGTTTCGGGAGGTAGCAAACTGGTTCAATGCTTGAGTAGGCACCTGCAATTTTTCAAGCACTGTTAGCGCCTCTGCATGAGTGTTTTCAACACTGGCCAGCCTAGAGTCAATTTCAGCCATACTCTTGGCCTGCAATGACTTTTCAAATAGTGGTCGAGCTGTTGTCCAGTGGACTGTGGCTGCAGCAGTATCTCCATGCTTCTGTGCAAGATCTCCGAGACAGAGCATACACTCTGCTCGACTTCGATGCACATCCATGTATGTGAGTCCATCTAAAGCTACTGTGTAGAGCATGGATGCAGTGTCTTCATCCTCATTGATGAGAAATACATCTCCAAGAAATAGGAGAGCCTTGTGAAGTGCAAGTTTCTCTTTGACCTTGTATGCAAAACTCAAGTATATCACAGGCCATCTGGATTGCCCTGGATTGGCTGGCCATGCCTTGATGTTTGCTAGCTGTTCCAGACGAGTAGATTGAATGTTGGCAACTCTATCATTTAAAGAGTTCTCAAGTTCCCTTTGTGCCAAGTCAAATGTGTGCTCTCTGAAATTGAGACATGCTTCAACTATTTTGCATTGCGCAAGCCCTGGGTGATCCATGCTCTTGAAATTTGCTGTTGCTATGGCTAATTTTTTGGATATATTTGCCAAACTATCCCCAATCTGGATGCCAATATATGCAAGATTCACAAAGGCATGGCCATATGCCTCACCATTTTGGTCTGGGGAAGCTGTTTCTACTATATCACTGTAGATGTGTTCAGCTTGAACATATTCTGACTTTAGAAGATAGACTTCAGCTTCACTGAGTGAAATGTGGGTATCTATAAGCCCTCCAGACATGCCACAAATCTCAAGATTCTCTCTTGCCCCATGGAGTTGTTCCAGACTCATGTGGTAGTTTCCCAGATACCTGGAGCATTGAGCCTGAAGGCGGAGTGCACGTGCACTATTATACAGATCCATTGAAAAGTATGAAAACTGCTGTGCCTTGCTGGCAAGTTTCTGGCCAGTGGAATAGTCCCCATTATAAACCTTTAGCTGAGCAATAGCAAGCAAAACAAGATACTGTTGCTCAATGTCCCCAGATACTTTTGCTGATTCTTGGGCTCTCTGAGCATATTGGAGAGCACTGGATGAAAAGGATTTCCAGTGGCAAACCATTGAAGCTACATGGTAGAATTTGGCTGTAGGGGTGGTGAGCTCACAGCAGTTCCTTGAATGAGAACACTTACACTCAAGAAGAGGATCATTGAGGTGTTCCAAGCATGATATACCTTGAACTAGCATCTGTTCTAGCAATGATGGGGGGTAATATTGATAAGATTTCTGAATATCAATAATGAAATGCATCTTCAGTCTGTAATCTGAGGTCTCAGATAAAATAGGCTGAATATAATGCATTAAGGATGATATTCCCCAGCCAGTGACTCGGCAGAAGGAGTTCAAAGAGAGACTACAGTATATGGTAGCTGGAAGATTTGGAGAACCAGTCTCCAAACCTTGTTGCAAAACTTCCTGTAAATTCCCAAGATTTGCAGTGATTTGGCTCATGACAGGGTTGAGCTGGCCATCAGTATATTTCTTGTATAGGTCCAAAAGTTTATAGAAGTGCTCTCGGAGGGAGTATATCAGAAATAGAGATGGAGGTAAGAACTGCTGGATATGCTCTCTCACAGGCATCAGTGCCAACAGGCGCTTGTTACTATTCTGATATGCCAAAGAAGTTGCCAATAAGACAGCCTTGCAGCTCAGAATATTTGAAATAGGGAGTTTGCTTTGAAGTAGCTCAGCATCTGACAGGCCATTGGGCAGCATTGAGAGGAGACTCAACAACTCCTTGCTCTCAGATGTCATTCTGGGACTAGAAAGAGAGAGGCTGATATATGCATCCAAATTTGACTTTCGATCATATCCTACAGAGAGCATGGATGTTTTCTCTGTTTCCCATCGGGCCTGGACATTTTCCAAGCCTTCATAGTCAACCAAGTGGGCAAGAAGATCCACAGCCAGAGGCATATTATTTGTGCAGTGGAGCAGCTGGCTAAAGCTTTCAATTGGATAAGAATTATCTGTGATGTCTATAAATGTTTGTTGTGCAGCATTGTCAGAAAGTGGTTGCAAAGACAATAAAAAAAGGATGTGTCCATTGAACCCTGCCAGGCCTTTCTGCACCTCGCATGGTTATCTGTAATCTATCAGAAAGCTGAATTGAGATTGACTGTACACATACCAGCAAACCAAGATGTTTGACTTCTGAAAGGAGTGATAGGAATTCTTCAACTCCCCCTCGAGACCAAGTTGGTTCCCAGACTGTTTCCAAGTTATCCAGGACCAATAGACAAGATGATTGCCTGGAGAAATACTGGACAACAGGCTTTGTAAGGTCCTGACCAGGATTTATTCCAATATGTAGTCCAATTAGGGCTGCAAGTTCAAGACTAGTTGTTGCTGGTTCTGCACTGACAAAGAATATTTGTTCAAACCTGGTCAGAGTGTCTGGGTGATGGAGGGCTGCTCTTGCAAGACTAGTTTTACCCATTCCACCTCCTCCAAGAATTGCTATCCGGGGTGCTTCTTGACTAAGTATCCTCATGATGTTCTCCAACTCTGTTTCACGTCCATGAAAGATCTTTGGCTTTGCAGGGAGCAATGAAAATGAATTTGAACTTCAAGGAATAAGTAGAGAAACCAATTATGAAATTTCTCCCACCTATTTTTCCAATCATTGACTTCCAAGTTGACCTGTACACAATTAGTCAAGTCTGTGAAAGTTAATTGGTGACATACTGAAGAGCCATTCATAGTTGTGTTGGTTTCGGACATGGTTGAAATTGATTCAAGTAATTCCTTGTGCTTGTCTTCAGCAGCTTTTTTCATCTCTCTGATGTCTTTGAAGACTATACCACCAGTGCTAACCTGAGGTTATGTTAGCCCCTTGGCAAAGAATGAAACCATTTTTCCTACTGCAAATATTTTCTTTGTTTCATCCAGTTCTTCATGACAGCCTTTTACCAGGTTATTCATCTCAATGTTACGGAAAAGCTGCTTCAACTTGTTCTTGTCTTGCTGTCCTTCTAGATATATGGATACTTTGTGAAGTGTTCTGCAAAGAGATTGTCAACAGAAATCATTTGCAATAGATTCAATGTTCACTTCATGAAATTTCCAATATAGTCCGTCATTGCAGGTGCTAGGGAGCCTGCAGTTTCAGACTTTACATGAACCTCAATGATTGCATAGAGCACTTGGTGGATATCCTCCAACAGCTGAGCACATTCTTTCTTATTTTGCTTCACACTCTGAAATATTTGGTGAGCCACAAAGTGTTTTGAGAGGCCTCAATACCTGAATGAGCTTGAGCAAGGATCCAAGGGTGTTTGAGATTGGTTGAATAAATGGTGGTGAAAATGCATCATCCAGCTTATTGAGCACTTCTAGGGTGAGAGCCAAACAGTCTGCAAGGCTCTCAAGCCGGGTTTCAGTGACAGTGTGATGGTGTGGCATGGTGAAGGGTGGGATCGAATACACAGTCCCAGCTTATAAGCCTTTTTCTGAGTTGTGTTGACACTTTCTCATGCATGTGAGTAGCACTGTGGGACTGTGCGTTGAACAGATTAGTATTGTGCTACTAATCAGCAAATGGCATCTCAACTGTGATAATGTGATGGTCATGTTCAACAGATTGGTCTGAGCCCACCCGTTCAGCTGATCACTTCCATCTCGTGCTTCGACAAAGTTTTTTTTTTTTTTTCTTTTGCACTAAGTTCTCGGAATATGAACACATACACCCATTTTAAGAAGGCTACGTGCTGATGGCTATCATCACTCACCACGTAGGCTCACAAACAAGTTGAACAACATCCCTACCCATCACGATCTACGTACCACAGCTGCTGATGCACGGCCATTGGGCTCTTGGCTCTTGTCTAAGAAAGCCCGTCACATTGAACACTGAATAGAATACTCTCAACCTTCCAGATAATATAGGAAAAGTTGATTACGCCTGTAGCGGGCGGTTATAGTATTCAATGGGCTGGGTCAACTTGGATGAAGATTACCAGATATTTTATCCAAAGCTTGGCAGTATATACTCGAGGGCAACATGAATTGAAGAGTGAAACAAGTGGTAGACTTTCAAGGTGCATTCTTGGTGATTTCGTTGATGTATGTAAGACATGCAAAACCAACACACAGCACAACGTATTTTTCGCGGCGGATTAGCGAGTTGGTACATAACTGTTTTACACCATATCACCCCCTGAAATGGTTGGACGGGTTGATGCCCTAAATTTTTCTGGCGTCGAAGTGGCTCCAGGATGCGATAGAACCATCCGTAAAGGCTTAGGCAGAGTCCTACATTTCTAGCAGACCTGAGGTATAGTATCTACTGCTTGTTATGGATACTCGTCGTATACAAGAAAGTGATATGCGAAACACCAAGCAACGTACTCAATGAAATAAAAAAAAGGAGGAGTGAGCTAACGTACCTAAGCCTCGGGTTAGCCTCAGGCGCGGCAAAGATACTCCAGATTCGATGGAGGCGTCCGTCTTGTTACACTCTACATCGCACCTCCTCGCGAGCAGCGGTTGCCGCCCGTCATAACGCGACAACGGCTACACAAACCCAGCTCCGTCTCCGGCGGCGTGCGCCGACCCATCACCACCAACTCGTCGCTTTCCCTTTTTCCTCCGTGCCAGGACGCTCCCCGCCGTACTGATGCTCTCTCTTTCGGGCCTCGTGCAATTCATCGTCCACCGCGTCGTCTGCCGCACCACCAACATCGGCGCCCAACGCAGCCTCGCGGGAGCTGCACTGCAGCGAGCAGCAGCACGTAGTTGTACAGGCGGGGGCAGCCGGTGGGGTCTCGAGCGCAGGGCCAGCGATAGCTGGTGCATCCGGATCCCGCGGAGTACATTCCACCCCGCGCCGTACCATCGCCTCGTCGTCCACACCACTTCGTCGAGCCGTCACGAGGCTCCACCGCGGACGGCAGGGGCTGCGGTCGTACGACGCGCATGTGGGAATCTTGCGAGCGAGGGACGGAAAGGCGCTGGAGGGTGGTGGTGGATGAGGGACAGACGAGAAGGCGATGGGGACCAAGATAGACTTGGCAGGATAAAGGAGAAAGCCGGCACAAGGATGGAACGCGCGGAACTTGGCGAGTATGGGCGAAGAGATGCGAAGCAGGCTGCATCGTCCTCCCGCCCTCGTCCGCCATGCCCCCCGATGACCCTCGTCCTCGCATATTGCCCCCGCCCCGCCGCGTCGTCCTCGCCCATCGCATACCCCCAACCTCTGCAAAGAGCGAGCCGCGGCGCAGTTCACTCTTCCAGCCCTGCCACACGACGTATGACCAGCCACGCAATCGCATCCAATCGACGGCGGCGTAGGGCTCGTGCATGTCGTCGTGCTCGTGTCCCCATCGTGCGCATCCCCACGTCGCAGCGAAGGCGGGCAGAGGGACGAGAAGGACGAGAAGGTGAGGAAGAGGGTACCAAGGCCACGGAGTGGACTTAATAGCGTGAGTGAGGAAGGCGTGTCGTACGAACTTCTGCATTCGTCCATCCGGGTCGGTGTCGACGTCAAACGAAGATTCTCCAAGTATGTAGGAGAAAGAGGCAAGGGGAAGGGCTGCTTGCGATGCTCGGCGGGGTGTGCGAAAACGACGCGACTCGCAGCACGGACACCAGGCGCCGCCCGCCGCACATCCACCGGAGCAACGTGACCGTGGCGCAGCGAGGCACTGTACCGCGCAGCGTACATCGCGTCCCCCGAGATGGCGCTCATAGCTACTCCTGACCTGAAATCAGCACGGGAATAGGACTCGCCGGGAAGGCGGAGCCAACTGTGCAAACGTATCAGCATCGCCGTGACGAGGGACGAAAGACGGACATACCGTACCAGAGCCTGCGCAGAGATGCTCGGTCTCCCCTGGTGGCAAGCTCTCCCCGCCGATGCGTAGCATCGGGGGGCGGCAAGAGGAAGGTATTCGTGCAACGTCAAACGTCCTCCCTAGCGCTGCCCTCGCCCGCCTTCGTGTTCCGTTACGCGTCTTCCGCCGCCCGCATCTGCCGCCCGCTCGCGAGCCCAGCGCTGTCTTTCGCCCGCGGCGCGTCGTCACTCAGATACCACCCCTCTCCTTGCAGCGGCGCCGACCTTGCCGTGCGATCGCTCTATTCGTCGCCATCGTGTTCGGGCTCCCCTCGTGGTCTTGCTTCCCATCCTCGTCCCACAAGATCGAGTCAAAGAGGAAGTCGACGCGGCCGCAGCGTGCGGAGGCAGAGGCGCGTCAGGCACGGGCGGGCGGTGAAGCGGGGACGCGAGGTCGTAACCCAGACAAGGACGTCGAAGAGGGCGAGCACCAGCACCAGCAGCGCGCATGTCGGCGCTTGTGGGCGGTCGTGCGCATACCGCCCGGGGTGTATGGGTAGGCGGATGTGGAAGCAGGCGAGGCGAGAGATGGACGTGTGGTGCAGGTACAGATGGTCGCCGTAGATGCAGAGAAAGTGCGGCGTGGTGGCAGCAGACGCGGACGGCAAAGGCGGCGGCCAAGGGAGAGACGAGAAAAGGGACCTCGCCCATGCCGCGTCGTGTCTGCCGGAGGCATCTCTCTGCCAGAAACGTCAGGCCTGAAGAAAAATGAAAAGGATAGGAAAGGAGAAACGGACTCGAAGCTGTCCACCGTTGGTCCAACGCCCCGCAAAGTCGAATTGCAATGCACGTCCCCGCTACACTCCATCCCGCCCGTCCGATCCGTCCAAAAGTGTCCAGTGAGGCCATCCACACGACTCGGCGACGGACAGCCGCTATGACGCGCACGCGGCGCTGGGGCAGCGCGATTAGAGAACGCGCTCAAGGAGCCGAGAGCTCAGGCTGAGAGTCCACAAATCCGACGACGCCGATGATTGAGATACTCCGAAAACGGAAACAGTCGCGCCGTCGTCGTCGAGTGGGTGTTGCAGATCCCTGGTGAAGATGTATCGCTTGTCCAAAAAATACGGTAAGCAAGAATCATTGAGCAAGTATCCCATGCTTTTTTAAAAATTCCAACGCCGTCATCGCGCTGGCGCTGTTGCTCGTGGCAATGGCCAAAGTCAAGCCCAAATCCCCGATTTACGCTTCGAGTCGTCAATCCCCTACGACTGCGCCGAAAACAACTGATGAGAGGCTTGATATCGCGTTATTGAGCCCTGAATCTCGGCAAGACGCCCGAGGATGGTGAAGAGGATCAGAACGGGTGACGGGTGACCGTAACGCGTGACTCAAGTTCACACAGTCCAAACTCAAAGCTCACATATCCAATAAATTTGGGAGTTGGGATTGCCGCCGATCGTGCTGCCATCAATGCTGCCATCAGTACCGCCGGCAGCCGGCACAGATGAGCGGGCTTTGATCCCATCATACACACAGTGTATCTTCACGCTCTGCATGCTTCCTCTTCGCCCCTGATCTTGTGGGTCGTGTCGCCACGACACCACATCGCATTGATTCTCCCGTCCTTTCTCTCTCCGCATGCATCTCATCTGTTGTCTGATGCCTAACGTAAGGCCGCGGGACTCAAGGAGCGGCTGAGTGCTGTTCGGATTGTGGTCGCACGATTCTCATTTCTTGCTATTCTTTTGGGCACCAAGGTGGCTCGATTGCGATTCCTGTCACTGTGTCGCTCTCTTAATTTTGTTAAAACTCAAGTGAGCTGAGTCCTCCATCACGGTTTGTGCCGTATGTCGGGTTGTCTTTGATGGATATAGCTGGCACAATAAAATGGTGTTCTTCAGCGCTAAAAAAATGAATGCAAATTCAAGTGAGCGATGGGCTGAGGAGATTGTCGTTGCTGCAATTGAAGAAACAGGAGCTTGAGTGGCCGGCCGCTGATGCCGCTGATGGCCTTAGCGTATTTGTTTGGCGAAATGCTGCCATCAGTGCCGCCGATCATGCCACCGATCCCATCAATCCCATGTCCCAAATGCTCACCACATATCGTGCTAGGGATCTGAGATAGGTAAAAATGAATTCAATATTCCCTCATACCTTCAAATCGCGTCAGAAAAAAATTTCGGGAGTAAGGTTTCGGCAGAAAGTCAGGAAGTCACCGTAGTTCACAATCTAAATTTATATGCATAACAGAGATTCTCGAAATTGAACTCATTTCGTTGAGATCGACTGCGGAAGATTTTTTATTGGGATCTAATCGTCGTTGGCACGAAAAAAAAACAACCGTCAAACGTGCGCCTAGTATGACCCAGCCTCGAGTCGAACGAAGGATCCCACGCACAGGCTTCAGGCTTCCAATGTACAAGCTGTGGATGCGGACCACTCCGCACCGGGTCTTATTTTCTGTGCTGTTGAACCAGGTAAAGTATCAGTGAATCGGGATGCTTTTGGTCGCTGCTGGCGCAAACGAGAGCATGATCGGGCGTCGAACGAAACATACGCACCAGCCTGAGAACCAGGGCTTCAGAGCCGATGGTTGTAACGTCGATGTTGAGCCATTACTATGTACCAATGACAAAAAAGATCTCTGCAAACACCACTATGACATACTCTTAAGGCTCCAACCTTTTCGTTTTCGTTTGCGCCGATGGGTAAACCAAACGGAAACGAAAACAAACGTTTAAAAAACCGTTTAAAATGTTTTAAACGGTTGTTTTCCGAACCATGCAATCCGGATGGAAGGTGCGGGAACTAAGATAATTATTATCGTGCATTTGACACGCATAGATCTTCACCTCATGATTCAGTGAGTTTTCAATGTGGTGAGGCAGGTCCTAGCAGGAGACAAGAGGTAGGCCGGCTATGCTGTTGGTGCACAGCATTTCGGCAGCTGCCGCATAGTAGTTGAGTCGAGGAGAATGTTGTTCGAGACAGTCATACATGCTCCAGGAAGGAAGATGAAGTGAAATTAGAGCTAAAACAAACAGGAATTTATCAGATTTGCTTGAATAAGTGATGGTTCCAACCCAGGGCTCACTGTAGAAAATTAATCGTTTAAATAGTTCTTTTTTTCTTTTCGTTTACCGTTTGCCCAAGTCTATAAAACAAACGAAAATAAAAACGGTTATAACCGTTTAAAACGTTTATAAAAGGAAAAGGTTGGAGCCTTACATACTCTCGAGTCGAACCAGACACCCCACAAAAATTCCACCCCTCTCATACGAGTTGTGGGTACGGACACTCCGCACTAGGTCTTCATGCTGTAGGGTCTTGAATTAGTAATATGCGGCCCGTTATCGACTCGTGTGCCAACTAGAAGGTGTGACTAGGTTCTCGGCCCAGAGATGTCCGACAATCCTGAATCAGTATTCAGATGAGCACCTTATAGCGTGAGTTGTGCCTGAGAATATAGGCTCATATTGAGGCTCGTCGTGAGCTAAAGGCCGAACCGAAAGAAAACCAAAAAAAACCAGCGGACCTACCGTGTTATGACCTAGCCCCGAGTCGAACGAGGAATAGAACACAGGCTCACGCTGAGGCGCAGCACGGGTTGTGTGTACGGACCGCCTAGGGCTTCCAACCGTCCGGCCCGTCAGCCGGACGGGTCGAGAAACGGCCGTCAGGGGGTGACGGGAGAGGGTACCCGGCCGTCAACGGGTCGATTGAATGCGTCTGACGGACTGGTCCCGGCCGTCATACCCGTTACGGCCGTCGACGGGTAGATGTATTATGATTGTAGCTTGAAAAACCGGTATAAATTTGTTCGCAATATGTTTTGGGTGACCTCAGAATGACTGCATCCCTTGTCCAGACTGATTTTGACCTCAGTTTCCTAAATTTGCAAGCGGAGTAAGGTTTGCGATGACTAAAAAGGGAAAGCACCTTCCAAAAGGGGAAGCGATCAACCCAATTAACTCACTGTGCTGACTTGATGCGGACGGCGTCAATTCTTGGACTGTGATGCAACCCGTCGTGCCAAATCTTGGTAGGTTCTACTGCCTTTCGGGGTAGTTTTCCCGGCCTTACAACCATTTTGGGGTGAGGACCCGTCACGGCCGGGGACGGGTGTGCCCGTTGACGGGTCAAACCGTCCCGTACCCGGCCGTCAAGGATGAGGATCTCATCGCTTGACGGACGGCACCCGTCCCCGTCAGCCGGGACCCGTCCCCGTCACTGACGGGGACGGATGGAAGCCCTAGGACCGCCAGGCCAGGTCTCTTTAATTTGCTGGTATCCTTGAACCCAAGAATGTATGAAAATTGTCGTAAGTCTACAGAAAAGTTTACAAATCACCGAGGGATGACTTGGGCTCAAGTTGCACGAATACCTACACGCGCGGAGATCCCGCCTCTTCACGTATCTCCGGCTCTTGTTCCCACTGGCAGTCAAATCACAGCATGATGTGGAAATTTTCTGCTGTCAAAAAATGGGTTTATTCAAATACAATGTAAGATCTAGCCTCGAATCGAACGGGAGATCACATAAATCCGTGAAGTCGTCAAAGAACAATATATACGTGGGTGCGGACCACCGCTCTAGGTCTTCTTCCTATAGTTGCGTTAAGCCGGTCAATAAGCAGGTGGTCGCTCCCGTCTTCCTGCCTGTGGAACCTCGAAGTTGAAATTGGTCGTCATTCACGACCTGAACGAAAACAGACGGGACCGAAGAAGTCAATCGCGACAGGAAGACTGGAAAACACGGTCGGGATTCTGCTAAGGATGCAGTGACAAAGAGCTTGGGACAAATGCGCTGCAATCTGTTTCGCCGAACTGATGGGTCAAGTACCATTTCTATAAAAAAAAAAAGTATTCGTAACCGCCGCTGCGACGGCCTGCACCTCCCTAGTTAATTTAATAGAACCATGGATTCGGCATCGAATGCTCACAAATTTTCGAAATCAAACGTCAGGGGCATGAGCCCCGAATTTCCCTGGCTGAAGAGGCCGGCTTGTTATTCTCGCGATGTTCCTCCGGCCTCGATTCCATCTCTACCGTCCCTGTGGAATACGGAGGAGGGGGCAGTGCCATTCCATCCGACTCCCCCGTTCTGCATCTGGCGATCAAGTGTCCTGACCAACTCCGACGTTGGAATACGAGATGGGACGCTGGAGTCAGTGGGACCAGTGTATGCACGCGGAGCCTCGTCTGAAATGCGACGCAGTCGGCGACGGCGACACCGCCAGAGTGTTATCAGTGCCCCAATGACGACCACCAGGGCCCCGAGAACACCACCGACAATAGCTCCGATTGGAGGTGTCGTAGCAGATTGAACCGGATCATTTGTCTGACTCGGTTGGGGAGTATTACTAGACAGTGAAGCTGTGGGAGCGAGTTATGATCCAAGGCCGCACGAAAATTTTTCCTGCTCACTGGCGGAAGAAGACGTAGGCACCGACTTTGACGCCGAAATTTCATTTAAGATCCGCGATATTGGAATGACCACCGGGGTCGGAGCGCCGCTGTTCGCAAGCGTGGTTGTGAAGGAATTCAAATCTTGGCACTGGCCGAATGTCGCGTCGGCATAACCGCAGCTGACTGCAGCACTCGTTCCAAATATCTCGAACCATCCTGAGGCCGAGATGGCAATGGTTCGTGGGGCTGCAGAAATTGTTGGTGTGGTTCCTGACTTGAACCATCGAAAAAGTAACTTACTTGCCGTCATTGTGGGCACATCCACGTCTATGCCCCTCGTGTCCGTTGTCACTATTGTGATCAGATTTTGAACCTGGTATAGGTATGTAGTTGCTAATCCATTGTCGGCGGTTCCCAAAGGTTGCAATGGCAGAGTGGTCTGACCCCCCAGTAAACGGTGGGCACCAAACTGCCACAGGGTGACTGCACTTTGGGTCGTTTGACCCTGACCGCCTGTGGAAATGCGAGAAAGGTTGAAGTCATTCAATACGGGAAATTTCATGAGCCACATACTCGTTGCAAAAGCATAAAGCACCCACAGCATGGAAGATTTATGAGAAGCAGATTGACCGCACCTCTCATACTTTTAATCTGGACCTTCATTGGTTACCGTCATCTTCGTGGATAATCATAGACAGCGTGCACAAATCTACCCGGCGCAGTATCATGGATGCGGGAGACGCAACGCCAAGGATTCAAAAGAATTTCGCATTACCTGCGGGTAGGCGTATCACGAGCACGGCGGTGGGCGGGCACAGTGAAACTCGCGGTTTTTCTCCCATGACAACGGCCAAAAAAAGGCTGTATTTGTCCTCCCGATATTTGAAGACCGAAAGACCGACTCCGCAGGACGCGGGGCAGCGGGAGAACCAAAATGCTGAAACATGACCACTCAATTGCATCTGGTCAATTGAAATAACGCCCCACTCACGATTGTTCTCAATCCACTAGTAAGTGCCTCCGTTCGCAAACGTGCTCTTCGGCCCTACTCAATCACAGGCTGCGTGCGCGCATGACATTTGAAAGGGCTCAATGCGCTTGAGTTTCACCGACTTGACGTTGCCGACAAATGTTGCGCCATCGGCAGGATTCCTAGGACCGCGGCGTCGATTTAGCTAAAAAAGGACTCCAACTGTTGAGGCATAGCCGCAGCTGAATGGCGCGTACACCTCTGTAGCTGCAGCACAAGGATACGGGAGCGGTTCAAGTTGCTCAACAAAATATCAACAGCGGAAGGTTCTCAAATGGAGGAAACTGCTCACCGGTGTCGCCTGCTCCGGTGAGGGAGTGCCCCTTTGAAGTTTATCTACTAGTGACACTTAAGGTCTGGGAATGAAATACCATCGTCAGTACTAGTGCCGCGACATCTTTGAACCTAAGAATACATGGCTTGGCTTCTAAATAACCGAAAGGAACACGAGTTAGATTTTTTTCCCCCTGTGAGGTGGAACGAAATTAGCAGGCTTAGACTCCGACAGCCAACGGCGGCCCCATGAGGAAGAGGGCCGAATATAAATATCCCAAGCCAAGAGGGACGTAGAGCAACCAAAGCTCCGTGGAACACGGTAAGGTAAACAACTTAGCAGGAATGGAAAAGCCCAGTTGCGCAAAGCATGTCATCGTTGGATCACCTCACCTCGAAACACAAATATGAGTGCCGCGAAATGTGGGAGTACGATGGGAAAGGAAATGTCTATGCGGAATTGTCTCAGAAATGTCAACCGAAGAGCTGCGTGCGCAGTATATCCAGAAAGCGTGAGGTGTCATCCTCGCGATCGCGATCGCTTCCTCTCTTGAGCTTCATGCTGCAGCGCACCCACCCACCTCCCTGCCAAGTGCTGCCTCACCTCATTCCGTCCTCCCGTCCCCGCGCCGTCCCGCCGCCATGTCGCCCTCCCTACTTGCCCTCAGCCTCCCATGGCCGTACCCTGGCCTCGCATACCGTCCTCCTCATCCGAGCACAGAGTCGCGGCACGTCGCAACGCAATCACTCTCATCCTCATCGGCGTCGTGGCACTCGTGCTCGCGTCGCCGTATTGCCATCGCAGGCCGCAGGCGGTGGTCACGGCGAAGGTGGAGGCGGGGGAGGGGGCCCGAGCTTCAACGGGCCCACCGATACGCAGCGCGCACCGACGCAGGGGAGGCACGCGCCCCTGGCACTTATCGCGCATGCGATGCCATTGTGTCTGGGTAGGTGCGTCTGCGTAAGGTACCGAGCAGCTGGAGGGTGAGGGAATGGAGCTCGGCATAGCAGCAGGGGAGATATATCGCCCGTGCAAAACAGAATGGGGTCCGGGTATAAGATAAACGCGAGCAAGAATCACTTGGCAAGTATCGCTTTTTCAAGGCCGTCATCGCTCTGGCCCATTCAATGCTGCTCAAGCCAATATCCCCATTTGCGCTTCGGGTCGTCAATCCCGCTATCAATGCGCCGAAAACGACTAGTGAGAGGTTTGACATCGATTTATTGAGCCCTGGATCATGGCGAGACGCGAGCAGAGGAAGAACGAGTGACGTGGTGACCGTAACACGTGACCCGAGTTCACACGGTCCAAACTCGATGCTCAACCTTCGCGTTTGGTTCGCATATGGTGCTGGGGAGATCAAAATGAGTCTAATAGTTCTAATGGTGAGCCATACTTCCAAATGGCGCCAGACAAAATCTTTGGGGTAAGATGTCGGCGGAAAGTCAGCAAGTCACCAAAGTTCACGCAACTCGAACGCGCAAGCGCGAGATGCGACGGCGCTGAGAAAAATCCTGGGCAAGAAGTGCTGTTTTCGGGACGTTATCCTCCTACTTCCGATCTAAATTCATATGCACAACAGACATTCTCGAATTTCAACTCATTTCGCCTGTTCATATTTGGACGCGCAGATCTCGGTGCTGGTAAGTAACGCGTAGGACGACGGACGAATACACTCAACCCGGCTGCGAAGATTTTTTTATCGGGTCCTAATCGTCGTTGGCATAAAAAAAACTAACCATCAAATGTGCCGAGTATGACCCAGCCTCGAGTCGAACCAGGGGTCCCACGCACAAAGTTCATGCTTCGAGGCATGAAGCAGTGGGTGCGGACCACTCGGCACTGAGTCTTATTTTCTATGCAGTTAAATCTGAGTGAGCATACTTAGTTGAACTGTGGGTCATCGCTGGACACAATGGAGTCTCGAGCGAAAACATACAGCACCAGTCTGACAGCCAGACCTTCAGAGCCAACGGTTGTAACGCCAATTTCAGCCATTGCTACATACCAACTGATCGTGGCACCGACTACGAGACCTAGTCTCGACTCGAACGAGACACCCCACAGAAATTTATAAATTACCTCGTGTAAATTGGCACCTTTTTACGAGTTGTGGGTGCGGACCACTCCGCACTAGGTCTCCATGCTGCGGTGGCTTGAACCGAAGAGTATGATTCTTCATCGGGGTTCAACAGACAAGTATGACCAAAATTTCGAGCTACCGACCACAACGAAGAATCTGAGAAAGGTCCGAAAGTGTTGGATCAGTTCAATCTCTCCAGGTGCGCCCCGATCAGATTCCTGAGAGCTACTTGGACTTGAGAACATGGAACCAGTAGTCAGACTGCGTGCAAAAAAAGTGACCGATCCTCACGTATGACCTAGCCCCGAATCGAACGAGGAATCTAACGCAAGTTATTGTTGAGGCACAACACGGGTTGTGGATGCGGACCACCGCGTAGGTCTCGTTAATTTGCTAGTATCCTTGAACCTGGGAATGTATGAAAATTGTCGTAAGCCTGCAGGAAAGAAAATAAATGAAATGTTTGTGAATCAACGAGAGATCCCTTGAGCCCAAGTCGAACGAGCCGCCCATAATTGTGGAGATCCAACTTCTTCGTGAATTTCCAGCTCTTCTTGTGTATAAGTCTAATCGTAGCATGGTGTGAAAAATTCCGCTCGTCGGTGGTCAGAAAAGTGTGTTTATTCATGATGAACATGTAGGACCTAGCCTCGAATCGAACGAGGGATCCCACGTACATCTTCGAAACGCAAAACGCAGACCGACGCCCTGTGGGTGCGGACCACGGCTCTAGGTCTTCCCTGCGATAAGTTGGACCGGGGGTAGGGATAAGTAGTTGTTTGCGTGTTCCTTATAATTATAGTGAAACAACTACTTATCCCTAACCCCGGTACAACTCAAAGCCAAAATTCTTGGTCGTCCCTGCCAGAAGACTGAATTTAACAGAGCCAGAAAGTCAATTGCGATGGCCAAAAATGACACCCGTACCAAGAGGAAATAACCAGTATCCCTTGGAACAACCATACGACGCCCGCGGAAGCCAGCAAAAGCCAAAAGCGAAGAAATTCTCGCGACATGGATAAGGGCTTCAAGGTGCCTTCGAAACAGCATCCTGCAGTAAATCGCCACTTTTCCTATGCCAAATGCTTATAATGACATGGGTATGGCCTCTTCGAGGCGGAGGCTTAACCTTCAGTAGAGCTGGAAAAGACTCTTGATCCATTCCATTTAGTCTCACAAGATCAATATGAGAAACTTTTATGCTGCTCCATAATGCGTAACCATAAAGCAAGTGTAAATGCACAGGAACAGTACTTCGCGGCACATAGCTTCTTTGAGACCTTTATACCCTGAGTTGAATTGTCGGAGAAGTGAATCAGAGCGAATTGTGGGCTGGCGGCAGGTGTGGTCAAAGTGATCCGGTTCAGCCGGCGTACTACGGAGACGATCAGCTGAGGCCCGGATCAGGTATTGCTGATCGGGTCGGGCGTCGAAAAAGGATTTTGATCGCAATGTGAGTCTGAACTCTCGCAAAACCAAATGAAACTGGAATACAGTACTCATTGACACATTGACTCAATCACAGAAAATTCAACCAAAGCTTGGAGTACAAAAAGAACTGATGTATCGGGAACCATCAACTTGGCAGTATAGTATTGCCCTGTGCCGAATAATGCCGATCGGTGTTTTGCCATGGCCCCAAGAAAGGTAATCCAGCTTGGTGTTGTTGATTGATGAGGCCGACAATTTGGGTAACGATTCCTCGATTGAAACGAAGCGGCAGCCGACAAAGGGTAATTTGTGCACTAGCATAATAGAGATGGAGCATTCAAAGTTGGAAACCAGGATTGGAGGAACGTTTGGCGAACAGAAAATTGGTGAGAGGCAAAATACGTTCGTGACTACAACAAATTGACACATACTTTATTTGTTCCTTATTTGTTCTGTTGGGCCAAATTCATCTTGATCAGGGTAGCCTAACCTAAAGGTTAAGCAATAAAGTCTGTTGTTTACTGCGGGGTCCTGATCGCAGTGCACTGCTATTAGGTAATCTTAGCTAATCAGAGTCCGATTTCGTTCTCTTTGCACAGAATACTCTCAATTTGCAGGAATTTTTGTGCCTCATAACTTTTATTCAATGCTTCTAACTTTCTTTCTCCTCAGAATTTCAACAGAGACACCAGAAATGGTTGTGCAAAATAGCGCGTTTTGACGCGATTCTCACACGTGATTCAACCACGCCATTGGCAGGGTCTTGCGATATAATGAAGAATCTATCCAGAATTCACGAAAGTAATTGTGGACACTCAGGACACTTCAATCTACTTCCAGAACCACAGATTCCGTGCCCTCATTTCCCTGGAGGGCTTAAAACAAGGGTTTCGGCCTTACACGGATTAGCTAAGATTAGCTAAGCTTATGTAATAGCGGCGCATTACGATTGGGACCCCGCGATAAACACAAGACTAGCCAGGCAGTGAAGCTGTGGGAGTGAATTACGATCAGTCTTGGATGTCTCACGAAAAGGTACTCACTAGGAGACATAGACAAAATTTCATCCAAGATCTGCACTATAGGGATGACTACTGGGGTCGGTGCAGCTTGCCAGAAGGCCACAGATGGATTTCGGATCCGTTGTTCGCATTTGCAGTTTGTCGCTTCGAGACAATGAATAGTGATGTTCTGGCTTTGGCCTCAGGCCAGAAAGCCATGGCTTTTTGGCTTTGGTACCAGGGCCAAGGCCAGGCCAAAACCATTGTTCTAGCTGGCTTTTCGGCCGATGAGAGCTGTCAAAATCGGCTGATGACTCCCAGCACGCAAGCCAGTAACATGTCCAAATTCGACAGCCGACAGCAGCTATGTATTTTCTGCCCTGCTCCTGACGCTGCCGTGACATTATTCAATTGTTTTCGCTTTCCTGCGACTCATTCATTTATTTATTAACCAACTTGGTGTTCTCTTGCTCGGGATCGGCTAGCCATTCAGGCTTCATCCGTTTCGAGCGAGCGTGCTTTCACGGCTGGAAGCATTACAATCAGTAAGCAGCACAATTGACTCAAGGGCGACATAGTCAAAGCACTACAGATTCTCAAGTCTATGTGCAAAACAAAAGATATGTTTCGTACCTTCTATTCCCATTGACAACAAAGATGATGTGGTGCAGGATGATGGATCAGGTGAAGGTGAAGGTTGGGATTGCTTCCTGGACGATGCACCTCAAAATTATGAGCCCAATATATCAGTAGAATAAAAGATGCAAACTTAGGAAATTTGAAGACAAAACTGTACGTAAAAGGCTCAGGCCAAAGCCAGGCCAGGCCAGGCCAAAGCCAGGAGGGTTGGCCTGGCCTGACATTTAGGCAGGCCAAAGCCAGCCCAAGCCGGGCCAAAGCCATGGCTTTCAGGCCAAGCCAAAGCCAGAACATCACTAACAATGAGGTCATAGCACTGCCTCATGCTTCTCCACTCTTCCCGCTGATGCGCCTTCCCCGCCTCTTGCTGCTCACTTCACCCTCAGGCATTGCAATCCTGTTTCAATGGTGAGTTCCATCTTCTCGCAAGATATCCCCAATGTATTTTTTACTACTAGGCTGCTTTAAATCAAAGCAATCTCATTTCAATGGTGAGCTGTTCAATCGGCTCGCAGGATATACTAAATGTATTTTTGACTTATAGGCTGCCTTCAATCAAAGCAAATTCATTTCGGTGGTGAGTATTTATCTACTCACAGGATATCCCAAATGTATTTTTGGCTTCTGTGCTGCCTTCAATCGAAGTAATCTCGCTTCAATGGTGAGCTGTTCTACCCATTCGCAGGATATCCCAAATGTATTTTTGACTTCTAGGATGGCTTCAATCGAAGCAATCTCGTTCAAATGGTGAGCTCTTCTGTCTACTTGCAGGATATCCCAAATGTATTTTTGACTTCATCACATCAAAGATGGTTTCAATGATCTCACAACACTTGGTGTTTGCATGTTACTTCTCCAATAAATTCAAATTTGTCCACTTTTTATTCAGTCATGTAGGGTCACATGGGAGCCCCCATGATCCACAAAGATTTTTAAGAAACTGGTAGTGCTAACAAATAAATCAAAACTTCTCGAACTCTAGCAAAAATTGAAAGTATCAACACATAATGGAAGCCATTTTTGAGAAAACATCTCAGGCCGTCTCTGGTGTGCACAAGGGAGATCCAATCATCTCATACACTTGCCCAGCAATTATATTGAACTCATCTGGAACCCAGGATAATGCAGCCTGACGTGAAGTTCCGATCATGTCCCGCAACGCATTAATGGCATCCTTCGGGACTGGAATGGCGAAACAACGTCCACCATAGTATTCGGGATGAGGATAGAGTTCATTTGGGGACACCCCAGATGGCATGAGTTTGTTCCGTTGCCGACACATGATGTGGGAGTTCCATCACTCAGTGAAATGATCCAATTCACCTTGAACAATAGGCGGCCAGATCTACTTGAATAAAAGCCTGGGTAAAAATGGTCAGCATTGAACATTGGCTATAATCAAAGGCCAACAAACACATGAACTGGATTATGTGGGTTGAAAATTCCCTCATCTCGGCCCCTGGTGATTTGAACATAAAGGTTCTTGCCAGATTGTTCCTGCCACCACCGCCAGAGACCTTCGATAGGTGTATTGTTTGTGCTCTTAAGTGCGACCATTGCTGGGTAACATGTTAAATTAACTTCAGGTGCATAGGTGGTTCTGAAATTCAATCAGTAAAGGATGCAACCGCTAAGCAAGAGATAATTACTTCAAGCCTGTCATGAATGCGTATAAAAGACCAGTTTCGGACCCTTTATCAGTCGTCATCTGTTGTGGGACCGCTGATCAACACATATTAGCTGAGAATAAATTCGAAAATGGTTTCCTGACCTCCATATAACTCGAAGAAATCCAGAACAACATGCCCAATTGCATCTGAATTGTGATCATCTGGGACAACGACCAAATGCAGAATCTCATCGCCCCATTTATCCTTCATTCCGTAAATCAGCAGTGCAACACCACCCATTTGAAGTGCGAGAGCACCAAGTTTCTCGTGGCCGTCGCAGTGAATTTCTTGCCATGTACCGTGAGCCTTGAGCTGGGTGCATTTGATTTTCTTGCCAGGATATCGGGCATCAACACCCTCGGGGTCGTTGAGGTGCATTGTTTAATGTATAATTCATCTAGGCAACCATTAGTGTGAGCTATGAATCACAAAACACGGGCATACCGAGATATGAAAACGCCAGTGAGGGCGAGAGACCGCTGGACAGTTCCAGGCCCGCGATGACTATGTACGTCGTTGGCCATTTCATTGAGAATATGCTGATCTGCCACTTCACATGGAATGGGCTTACATGCTGAACCGACATCGAAATGTTTGTTGAGATTCTTCAATAAGGTTTTCCTGGCAATATCATGAGGAGCCAATAGCTGAAAAGAAAATCGCATTTATCACACACCCTGTTTTCAAACCATGCTCATCAAATAATTTCTGCTTTCTAATATCGAGGGAATAACCCAATCGTGCATACTCATGCAAGGACTTCTCCAGAACGTCTTCCTCGGGCCCTGTCCATGAAATTCACGGATGCAACTGAGTGAATGTCCTTATATGCTTCACCATCAATTCTAACACCAAAGTGCTCTCACTGAAGCATGAATCAGTTGCGTCTCATCAATTAAAAATAACCCTACATGCACGATCAGTCTCAATCCACTGGTAAGCACCTCCATTCACAAAGGTTCTTTTTCCAGTCAGAGGCTCAGTCTGCCCAGACGTGAGTAACATTGCAAAGAACTACTTCGTGCTCGGTGCGCCGATGTAAGTTCCACGTCAATACTTGACCTCCTGTTGCCAAATTTGGCGCCATCCGCAGGATTGCCAGTGCCGTGGCAGCCACTATATGCTAGCGAACACAATTCCAGCTGTCGTGCCATAGCCGCAGATGAGGACGTGCATTATTATTATTACTCGTATATTAAGCAGATGTCCTGATTTTATTTGGACACTGTTTACATTCTTCTTTTTCTCCCACGTCACGCCAAATTCCGAGATGCAGCTGTTTGTTTTCGACAGAGCGCTCACCAAGTGCTCAACCTTAACGTCCAGCATCAAATCTGGCCTCGAGGATATCCCTTTATGGCATAGTTCCGACCGCATGTCCACAATCTCCCGCGCTCAACAGCCGTTCAAAGGACAGCCATCTAAATCGGTCGCGTGTCCCTTCTTTTCTTCCCCTCATCATCCCATCCACTAGCTGCAGTGTTTTCCGCATGGTTCTTCAAAGCGGCCCCGCCCTTTGTCTGGGATCAACTTGAACAAGCCATAGCTCTCGATTCCTCTTCTCTTTTTAAGACCCCAATGTGCCGCTTCAAGTCTCACGCCACAATGATCATGCCCGCAAGCAACCCGCAAGCCTGAGGATCGTCAAGACTACCTGTCTATGCAAGATTGTGAACCAAACACCCATTAGATCGTTCAAGCTGCCAATGGCTGGACACTTTACTCGGGCCACACAAGCGATCTGGTGCTTTCTGCAACTTGAATATGTACTGCGATAGGATCAAGATGACATTATCACCCACTTCTTGCGAACATTTCAAGTAGCTCTCGGAGACGGGTCGCCAACTCCATTATAACTGTTTTAGGCAACGTATTTTCAACGGCGGTCTCAGCCCATCAAGTGACCTCAAATTCCAACACTCCAAGAACATACCGAGCGTGCAGAATAGAGTCATAGAAAGGCTGCGAGTCATCCGCATTATCTATATGTGGCCACGCACGGGGGCCGACCAAAGTTTTTCAGGTTCAAGCACTTGGTTCCGATCACTGTCATATGCGGTGCGCCGTCATACCTCTTCGTTTCCGCTTGATACCACTTGAGCGGAATCGTTTCAGGATACTTCTACTGCTCTGGCTGAGGCAGCAACTGTATAAATCACATCCAACTTTTCAATCATGTCGCATTTTGCTGGTCGGCTCGTTTCTGGCTTCCCATTTTAATTCATGCTGATGTATCCTTCCATGCTGCATTCACCACTTCGCAGACAAGCACGCGAATCCACGAGGACACCAACATCCGACACCTGACGTATGATTTAAACTCATTTCGGGAAACACTAATGAGACGCCAAGTCGTCCAAGTCATTCTTTGGATGTCTTTGCCGGCCTACCACGTCGATCGTATGTTTTTTTTTCTTTACAGAATTTCTGCTCCCTTCCCTTTCGTGCCGTAGTGGCGCCCCTTATACCACCAGTTGTTCCAGGTTGGTGGAAACCTCAACCCTGAGAAGAACAGATGTCCAAAAGCGGTGAGTCGTGCCTTCAACTCCTCCATGCCATCCATTAATCACGCCCAGCAGTGCGGCTGTCTCGCAACATCCAACGAGCTTGCAAAGTAATGCTGGTGAGCATTTGGCTTTCGATCATACAATGGATTGAACGTCTCACACCAAAAATGGAAATGTTTCTGGTAAGCTAGAAACCCTCTTAGAAACTCATAGTTTCTGTGTATGTTTCTATTCTAGAAGAGACTACAAGTAAAAATAAGTCAGACATCAAAATTGAAATACATAGTTTCATGAGTATTTTCATTGCCACAGAACAAAAGAGTGTCTTTATGTGATGAAAGCAACCCAGGAACTCTGGGTTTCTTTGTCCCTTTCTGTGAGGCTGAAAGGCATGGACAAACCTGAAGTTTCTGGGTTGCTTTCATCACACAAAGAAACATCCTCTTTCACTGACCCTGAAGGTGATTCTGAAACTATGTATTTCAGCTGTGGTTACCAACTTATTGTTATCTGTGGTTTCTGCTCAAATAGGAACATGAACAGAAACCACCAGTTTTGGGGAGGGTTTCTATCCTACCAGAAACATTTCCATTTTCAGTGTGTCTACACAGTATCGCAGCAAATTTCTAACTGTGAGACTGTCTTCCATACACCCAGAGAGTTGTCGTTCTGCTTTTAGTGTTTGCCTGAGTTGTGACCAGCTGTAACAATGTATTCCAATGTTCAATCGTACTTAGTGCCTCCTACAGAGGCACTTCAACTATTACCTTGTGCCTCGTGATGTTGAAAATTATACTTGATACTGTCTGGCTTATACGCTGCGTCAGAGTGCAAGACAAACTTCGGAACACCTTGCATTTCCAAGCAGACTTCAAATTTGTATTCAACCTAATCGGCCAGAGCGAAGCGACGGCACTTCTTGTATCTATAATCAAAATGTAAGACCCTGAGAGGTTTCCGTCAAGAGTTTCGAAACTAACAAAACATTAACAATAGAAAGTTCGCAAATGATGAAAACTACTCACCGGTTCCGGTGAGGGAGTGACCCTCCGGGATTTGTTCTGCTAGTGATGCTCGAGATCCGTAAATGAAATATGATCATTAGCGCTGCTACATATCCGGACCCAAAAATATATGGCTTGCCTCCGAATCGAAACCGAATGCAGGGAGGAACACGACTCGACAAGGGAGTTTCTTTTCTGTGGGGTGGAACGAAACTAATGGGAAGGATACACGCCATCTAAAACTTGAACAGCCAATCGCGGCCCCACGAGGGAGAGAGATTTCAAGCACATCTGAACTGCTCCGTATAGATCCATTATAATTCTGCCAAGTGGGATTCGGGAACTCCACACGACAGTGCAATCTGGACGGGTTGGTGACGAGGTGAAATTAAGATGCGACCACGGTCAAAGCACATTCCCGGCACTGCAAAAGTGATTGCAGAATGCGATGATAGAGGAACGAGGGTGGAGAAGCCGAGAACGAGGAACCTGGGAGACAAGGTGCTGCCAGCTACCCTGTAGGGCCATCAGGAAAACCAAACCATGTAGTTATGGTGCTATAAGCGGTTCTAGAGCATCACATAGCACTATGTGAATGGATGTACCTATGGAGCACTTCATAGCACTCTATAGTGCTATATAGCACTCGCCTAGCACTACATAGCAACCGGAGATAGTGGTTTTCCTGATGTAACGCTGTGACTGGTATTGATGCTGTCTTGCCACTCGAGTCGGGCCGGTTACGCCGAAGTTTCAACCACTTTTGAGCCGCAAGTGCTAGCTTGGAAGATTTGATTCTGTTCAATCCTCATTTCGATATACTTGGAAGGGGCACCAGACTGCTGGTGAAAGCTGAATCCAATGGGTCACAGCCGGGCCTTTTTGCCAAGGCCCAAATGACAGTTGCCATATGACACTAAATTGCCCGCCGTGCAACGTGCTTCTGACTGTCACAGTCAGAGCACAAAGGAAGCTCAACGTCTCCCGGTGGTTCTAGTCTTAAATCAAGTATTTTTTTCCGGTTCCAGCCCTGAATATGAGGTTTTTGACACATGTATGAGTTCCGTGAATGAATTGGTTCGTATATCGTTCAAGTGCGGTCGACCACCGAACACGAAATTGACAGTGGTCTCGAAACCGAGTGTATCGCGTCGATTTCTCACTAGTTTTGTGTGGAATAAATCAGGGTATGCACTTACTCTTTGGATTTGCCCTCAGTTCAAGGGAACCACCTCCAAACGCAGTCGCAAAGTTCCTGTATTTTTGGAAAACTCTTCGAGACTCGAGATGTGGAGAAAGTAGAGTTACCTTTCGGCGTGAGCGTCCGATTCTATGGAGCTCGGTATACGGATCTGTGGTATGGGTGATGGGTAGATGCGAAATTGAGCTGACGAAGCTAGGAAGGATGAGTTGGATTACTGTACTATTTCATTCAATTCGGTAGTCACGCATCACGCACCCCTGTGTCGATCACGAACTTTGGTCGAGGTCACGCGTCACGCAGGCATTTGTCGAATTGGTAAACTGATTCGAAAACCAGTCGGAAATCGGCTTAAAACACCCCTGGCTGCTCAATACGCACTTTTGACTTCCAACGCAAATGGCGAACACAATTCCGATAAAATCTAGTTAAATTTCTCTTCCGACTGCCAGCAAGTGTCGTCTCTGTGTTACCAAAAGCCAGTTTATCCCATTGTTGGTTTCCAAATGTGCTTTCCAATCACTTCTGTATACGTTCTCAGACCATGTCCGATATCATTTCCTACCTCCTCGCACAGTTTGGAGGCATTACTGAAATTTTCGATCATGTCACGCTCTGCCGGACCCCCTGCCGAAATGTCGAATAGGTCAAAGGGGTCACGCGTCACACCCCATGTCGATTTGAACGAAATAATACAGTATTCGGAGAATTGAGCTGCCTTTCATATGAGTCGCGATCGCAGTAACCCTACAAAGTTCGTTTAAACAATCCGCGTCTCGATGCTAAACATGGTTCAAGTACTGTTTAAGTAGTTTAAACAGTGTTTAAGTGGAATGTAAAAATACATGCAATGAGTGGGAGTCGAACACACACCGCAAAGAAAGAAGAGTGTGGAAATCAATACTTTAGCAACTGAGCTAAAGAGACATCATGAAACCATCAAACAGTCAGTTTCATATCCGGGCAAGACTGCAGAATGTTCTTACTGGGTATGAAGTCCATCGCATCTTGGACAGTGGTAGAATTCCAGTGAGTGCAGCTCACTACAATGGGCATGGAACACAAGGATGTCGAAATATTGTTAAAAATGGCAAACAATTCCTTACTTCGACATTTGTCGTCCTTCGACAGCATGGACAATCCATGATATCTCACCCTCCTTCTCAAAAATATAGTCTTCAGACCATGGACCATCTCGAGTAAAACCGACCCTTGCACTTGCTAGGAATTCAGTTTTGGTGTTCACACAATATTACTGCAAATATTCACTGTTCAGAATTGTTCTACATAACCTCTGTGCTCCGAACTTGTGCCTTGCCAGTACTGTAGTCAACCTTTAGCCTGGATTTTCTGACAGGCTTACAAATTAATCCCTTGGCATGGTATCACCCTAGTTATTCGAGGTCTTTGTGCTTCATGTGGGAGGGTGAAAATAGTGGCTTTTCAATCAACAGGTGGACGAAGTAGCACCACTGCAAACTTCATCAGAGCTTGTGTTGTCCAGTGGTTATTCCATTCTACAAATTTTGCAGCCATACAAAGGTCTGAGGTTCGCATCCCTGGAGTGCCAATTCATTTTGAATCTTCCATGATTAAAACCGTGTTGAAACACTTTTGAACATCAATTAATCTATGATTAATCAAGTTTTGAACATACACCCCGTTTAAACACTGTTTAACTCTTGGGCGTGTCCACCTACTACTACCAGTCAGGTAAAACAGTGCTTAAACCCTGTTTAGTGTTGAGACGCTGATTGTTTAAACAAACTTGATAGGGTTTTATGCGATCGGGCGAAAAAAAACAGCTGGAAACGCGTAAAAGCTGGCTTGGTTATTATGCTGGCATTGTGGTCAATTTGTCGTTTATGGGCTGGAAAGGCGGAAAAGTTGAACAGAGCCGCGCCCCCGATGGCACTTGCAGAGACCTTATGCCCGCTTGCCGACAATCTACATCGCATTCGCATTCAAGAGATCCCGGTTCACCAATCTTGGTTCAATTGGCTGAAAACTGAGAGTAGGAGCGAAGCCTTCGTAGGTGATGATTATATTTAACAGCACTATGTCAAAATTGACGTCAAATCCTCACACACCAAGGCCGAAATGAACTATTAATGCTCCGGATTGAAAAGAAAAGATAAGGCCGACTTATTATTCCTGCGATTGCATCTCCGCCTTCGATTTCATCCCCACCTTCCCTCTGGAATAACGAGGCGGGGATGATGCCCTTTCTTCCAAGTTCTCGTTCTGCATCCGGTGATAAAGTGCTCTTACCAACTCCGACGTTGGGATATCGGAAAGCACGCTAGAGTCCTTGGAACCGGAGTACGCACGCGGAGCCTCGTCTGAAATGCGACGCAGTCGGCGACGGCGACACCGCCAGACTGTGATCAGTGCCCCAATGAGGACCACCAGGGCCCCAAGAACACCGCCGACAATAGCTCCGATTGGGGGCGTCTTAGCAGATTGGACTGGATCACTTGTCTGAGTCGGTTGGGGAGTATTACTGGGCAGTGAAGCTATGGGAGCGAATTACGATCAGTCGTGGACGCCGCACGAAAACTTGTTTCTCTGCTCACTGGCGGAAGGAGACGTAGACACCGAAATTTCATCCAAGATCCGCGATATTGGGAGCACTACTGGAGTCGGAGCCCCGCCGTTCGCAGTCGTTGTCGTGAAAGGATTCAAATCCTGGCACTGGCCGAATGTCGCATCGGTATAACCGCAGCTGATCGAAAATGTCGTCTCAACCACCTCGAACCATCCCGAGGCCGAGATGGCAATGGTTCGCGGTGCTAAAGGAATCGGTCGATTGTTAATGAACAAGGGAAGAAAAATAGACTCACTTGCAGACATTGTGGGCACATCTACGTTTATGCCCCTCGTGTCTGTTGTTACTATCGTGATAGAATTTTGTATCTGGTATAGATACGTAGTAGCGGCTCCATTGTCGGCGGTTCCCATGGGCTGCAATGGCAGAGTGACCTGACCCGTCAGTAGACGAGGTCTACCAAACTGCCAAAGGGTGGCTACAGTTTGGGTAGTTTGACCCAGACCGCCTGTGATGAAGCGAGAAAGGTTGAACATTTAATACGGCAAAGTTCACGAGCCACGTACTCGCTGCAAATGCATAGAGCATCCACAGCATGGAAGATTTATGAGAAGTTGTCATTATCTGGGTCCAAATGGTTCAGTATCAAGAGCACAGTAGTAGAATCTACGGAACTCACGAATCTGGCGTCTAGCCTCTGAAGAAAGTGGGTCAGATTGACCGCACCTCTCATACTTATAACCTGGAAATTACCGTCATCTTCGTGGATAATCATAGACGTACACAGATCTACCCGCGCGCGGGAAGATACAGCCGTTATCAAAACAATATACGGTTTTTGACCGAGCTTCGATGCTCGTTTTTGCTTACCTTTGTTTGACGGTGAGTCGCTCCTCCACGCTCCACCTTCCCGCATTTGGCGAGGAGATCAAATGAACATGGGTAGCCGAGTGGAGAATGTGGAGTCACAACACCGCGTATTGCCCTATGAGGCATATTTGTGGAGCGGAGGAGCGACTCACCGTTAAATAAAGGTAAGCAAAAACGAGCATCGAAGCTCGGTCAAAAACCGTATATTGTTTTGATAATGGCTGTAATCATGGATGGAGGCAATGCCGAAAGATTCACATCCTGAGGAATGCGCCGAGGATTGAGCCTTCATACATATGCGAAAGGCTATCCACCGGCTGCACAGCGCGAAAAATTTCAAGGAATTCATGATTATCTGTGGTTAGTCGTAAACGGTTGAATATTACGAGAGCAGCGGTGGAGGCACCGTAGAACTCAGTAGAACCCAACAAAGCTGTACTGTACGTATCCTGAAATGCGAACTCCGACTTCACCGACGTGTTCCCACTGAAACATGACACGTCACTTGCGTCCCATCAATTAAAGATAAAGCCACTCGATCATTCTCAGTAACCACTTTCGTTTAAGGTCGTCTTTGGCGCAATCACGGGCTCTGTGTGCGCATGCCCATACGAGGGCAACCCTTGACGTCTCTGCGAAATCTCGCGCCATCCGCGGGAATCTCAATACCGTGAAAAAGATCCCAACTGTCGAGGGGGAGCTTCAGCTGAGCGAAGGCGTTCACATCAGTAGCTGGAACACAGAAGTTACCGCCAACAGAAGTCGCTGAACAAAATATCAACAGTCGAAAAGTCACTGCTCACTGGTGTCGCTGGTTCCGGTGATGTAGTAATGGTTTAGGTGTTGTTCTGCTAGTGATGCTCGAGGAAATGAAATCCTATCGTCAGTGCCGCCACATCTCTGGACTCAAAATTATGACGGAATGCGGGGAGGACCCCGCGCCGAGTTGATTTTTTCTCTGGGGGTGGAACGAAAAATTAACGAACGGGAGCATATACGGCGGCTCCCGGCCTGAGACTCCAGCAATCCGAAATTACCATGACGGCTTCAAGAGAGGGAATTCAAGGACTGCGTGAGATATGCAATACTGGGTATAAGTGTCAAGCCAAGTAGGACACAAACAAACCGAGGTTCCGTGGAGCGCGGCAGCGCGATGTGAGGTCACTGCGGCCTGAAATACGAACATACGTGGCGGGAATTATGGGGATACGAAGGGAGGGAGAATGTATATGCGCCTGCCGTGGGCGTGGGGAGCGCCAAAAACGCCGACATAGCAACTTGTAGCATAGAAGACATCGAGAAGGCAGGTGTCAAGCAGAAACTACTCAGCAACGTCCGGTGCCAGGAGGGTGCAAAGAGATGAAAAGATGCACATCATCAAGAAGATCGCAGAAAGAAAAATCGCACCGATAACTTGTTATTCCCTGCACTGGCTTCCTTGTGTCTGCAGAAATTTAACCTGAAGATTAGCTGCCTTGCTCTCCATCTCACTGCGTCTTCCAAGAGTGCGAAATGACGATGTGACCAAAGAAAAAGGATTCTGAACGAGGGCGCTGCCGGCGCAGCGGCAGGTGTGTGGGATTGCCATTCCCTTAAAGGCAGCCGAAGCGTCTCGCTACGCATCATAAAATGACATCATGATGATCACATCGATTCGGATGCTCGGCTCGCGTGCCACTCCGGGCCACTCGCGCCGGCTTTTCAGCATCAGCTCTCAGTTTTTGTTGAACATGTCCGCTTCGGTGATCAGATTTCGTTCCACCATGGCTCCATTAGACAGAGCAAAAAATTCTCCTCGTTCCTACTACACTTTTGTGGGAATGTGAGGGTCATGCTTTTGGTGCCTGTCTCCGTATGGTGTCGTTGTGTTGTCGTAATTATGGGTTCAATACCGCTGTTGGTGCATGCTGTCGACTTAGGTCGATGGCGAGAGTTTCCCACCGACAAGTTGTAACTCTGAATTCTCGAATCCCGACACACGGCTGTCTCATCAAATCGAATACGTAGCTGTATATATAATTACAGAATTTGAACATGACGAGGTACGAAGTGATAGTTGAAGGGTCTAGGAGAGACTAACTGATGATAGCCGTGGCTTCTCAAAAAGGAAGGTACGTGGGTCCGCCGTATTTGCGGATGTATAGCAGGCTAGCGTCCATGGGACCGGCGTATGCAGGCGGAGCCTCATCTGCAAGGCGATTCAGCCGTCGACGTCGACAGCACCAGACCGTGAAAGATGCCACAATGGCTATGATAACGGCACCGAGAATAGCACCACCAATAGCTCCAATTGGGAGCGCTTTCGCAGGTTGAACTGGATCATTTATTTGAGTCGGTTGTCGAACACTGCTAGACAGTGAAGCTGTTTGCTTATTGGCACAAACTATAGAGACGAACTGATCATTTGTTTGAGTCGGTTGTGGAGTACTGCTAGGCAGTAAAGCTGTGGGAGCAAATTACGATCAGTTTTGGATTCCTCATGCAAAGCCTTTTGTTTGCTTACTGGCAGAGAATGGAGACACAGAGTGATCATTTGTTTGAGTCGGTTGTGGTTACTACTAGACAGTGAGGCTGTGGTAACGAATTACGATCAGTCTTGGGCGCCTCACGAAAAGGTATTTGTTTGCTCACTAGCAGAAGATGTAGACACGGACTTTGACGCCGAACTTTTATCCAAGATCCGCAATATCGGGATGACCACTGGGGTCGGAGCGCCGCTGTTCGCAAGCGTGGTTGTGAAGGAATTCAAATCCTGGCACTCGCCGAATGTCGCCTCGGCATAACCACAGCTGATCGCTTTCGTCTTAAATCTCTCGAACCATCCCGAGGCTGAGATGGCAATCGTTCGTGGGGCTAGAGGGATCCATCGATTCTATGATTAAACAAAGGACGAAAGAGAATCGGATTGACCGCCGCTCTCACACTTATCACATGGGACTTTGTTACCCCCCGATAAACACATCTACCCGCGCATGTGAGAGTACTAGTATCATGGATGGAGGCGATGTAACACATTGCTGAGAAGATCACATCATGAGGCCCGCGCAAGGGACACGCGAAAGGTCCTAAAGAATTTGCCAGTATATACGGTTGGTCCTGAACGGTCTAGTAACAACAGTGAGCACAATAGAACTCACGGATGCAACTGAGTGAAGGCCCTTATATGCTTCACCATCAATTCTGACACCAAAGTGCTCTCACTGAAACATGACAGTGACACCTCAGTTCCGTCTCATCAGCTAAAATAACGCCTCATGTATGATCATTCTCAATCCACCGATAAGCACCTCCATTCACAAAGGTCCTTTTCCAGTCGGAGGCTCAGTCTGCCCATACGTGAGTAACATTGCCAAGAACTACTTTGTGCTCGGTGCGCCGATGTTTCCACGTCAACACTTGACCTCGTCTCGCCAAATTTGGCGCCATCCGCAGGATTGCTAGTGCCGTGGTATCCACCATGTGCTAACGAACAGAATTCCAGCTGTCGTGCCATAGCCGCAGATGAGGACGTACACATCTATAATCAAAACGTAAGGCTCTGAGAGGTTTCCGTCAAGAGTTTCGAAACTAAAAAAACATCAACAATAGAAAGTTCGTAAATGATGAAGACGGCTCACCGGTTCCGGCGAGGGAGCGACCTTCCCCGAATTCTTCTGCTAGTGATGCTCGAGGTCGGGAAATGACATATTATCGTTAGCGCTGCTACATATCCGGACCTAAAAATATGTGGCTTGCCTCCGGATGCAGGGGAGGATCACGACTCGACGAGTTGGAATTTCATTTCTGTGGGGTGGAACGAAACTAACAGGAAGGATACACGCCGTCTAAAACTTGAACAGCCAATCGTGGTTCCACGAGAGAGATTTCAAGCCGAGATCCTTACCTTTCCGCTACAGATGCGTACGTGTTCATTCAGCTGCGGCTATGCCTCGACAGCTGTAATTCTGTTCAGCTAGCACATGGTGGACCCCGCCGTACTGGGAATTCTGGGGGCGGCGCGACTTCGCGAGGATGTCAAGTGTTTGGGGAGAAAGCTAGGCGCACTGAACGCAAAGCAGCCCTTCCCAATATTGCCCACCTACGGGAATGCGCACACCAAACCTGTGATTGCGCCGAAGATGACGTTTGCGGACGGACGTGCTTACCAGTGGATTGAGAATGATCGTGCGTGTGGTGTTGTTTTAATTAATCAGAATCGGCGGCGAAGTCGGAGGATATGTACAGCACAGCTTTTTGGGATTTGACTCCGTTGCGGCTGTGAGTTATATGAGTTGGGGAGAGGCCGGCAAGCGGCGTGGCACAAACAGAACTTGAACAGAACAATTTACCAGTGAGGTTTTAAAAAAGCCAGTTCCTTTCACAAACCTTGACAAAACCTTGTGATTTGTTCTTGAATTTTTATGAACATTGAAGTTCATCAAATAATTTGAAGCCTCGTGTGCCTATGGAATTTTGTGAGCTCGAAGATGGGCGCCCAGTGCTCACTCGGTCGACGCTGACGCTTCGACCAGCTCGCATTGGGTCGCATTTGGGTTACATCAAACTCATGGTCCAGACCACCGGAAAAGGGCGAGCCGGCAGCGGTCCGGGGCCGTCCGATTTACATAAGCCAAAAGCGGACATTCTTGACACTCCCCCCTTTGAAACCCCCCAAATAGGCACATACAGAACAAGTTCTGTTTGTGAACTATGTCTCTACCGCTGTGCTCGCACTACTTACTTGAACTTTTATGCCTGACCGCAGATAATGACGAATTCTTGGAAATCTTTCGCGCTGTGCAGCCGGTGCGTAGCCTTTCGCATAAGCATGAAATTTAGTGCTCGGTGCGTGCCTCAGGATGTCACGCCTTCCGCAGTGTATTGCATTGCCTCCATCCATGATTACTCTCTCGGATCCGGGTAGATCTGTGTACTCTGTCTATGATTATCCACGAAGGTGACGGTAACCAACGAAGTTCAGATTACAAGTATGAGAGGTGCGGTCAATCTGACCCACTTTCTTTAGAGGCTAGACGCCAGATTCGTGAGTTCCGTAGATTCTACTACTGTGCTCTTGATACTGAACCATTTGGACCCAGATAATGACAACTTCTCATAAATCTTCCATGCTGTGGATGCTCTCTGCTTTTGCAGCGAGTACGTGGTTCGTGAACTTTGCCGTATTAAATGTTCAACCTTTCTCGCATTTTCACAGGCGGTCTGGGTCAAACCACCCAAATTGCAGCCACCCTGTGGCAGTTTGGTGCCCCTCGTCTGCTAGGGGATCAGACCACTCTGCCTTTGCGGCCCATGGGAACCGCCGACAATGGAGCCGCTACTACGTATCTATACCAGGTACTCTATACCAGGTACAAAATTCTATCACGATAGTAACGACGGACACGAGGGGCATAAACGTGAATGTGCCTACAATGTATGCAAGTGAGTCGATTTTTTTTTTCTTTTGTTCAAGTCGAAAATCGACGGATTCCTCTAGCCCCACGAACCATTGCCATCTCAGCCTCGGGATGGTTCGAGATATTTGAGACGAAAGCGATCAGCTGTGGTTATGCCGACGCGACATTCGGCCAGTGCCAGGATTTAAATTCCTTCACAACACGGTGGTCATCGGGTCTATACCACCTTCGTCACTTCGTCAGACCGGCTAATTTTGAGCAACTTCGTCGCCTCAGATAAATTTAGCCCATTTGACTGATTGTTCGTCGCTTCTGTGAATGTTCGTCGCTTCAACTCAGCACCCTCAAGATCCCGGAACGTCGGCCACCATCATGCTTGATCTCAACCTCAGCACAAGGCCTGGCGTGTTTTTTCATATAGATACCTTACCCAAACACTAACCACCAACCCTAACCACCAACCACTAACCACTACCACTAACCACTAACCGCTAACCGCTAACCACTAACCGCTAACCACTAACCACTAACCACTAACTGCTAACCACTAACCACCTAACCAGCCGACGCCGGCACACCGCTGATACCGTAAAAGCCTCGTGCTGGCAAAGTGACGAACTTTGGCCAAAAATTGTTTAACTCACGAACTTTCACAGAATAGCATCAAAGTGACGATCTTTCCCGCATTTAAGCGAACTGACGAAGTGACGAAGGTGGCGCGGACTCGTGGGGATCCCAATATCGCGGATCTTAAATGAAATTTCGGCGTCAAAGTCGGTGCCTACGTCTTCTTCCACCAGTGAGCAGAGAAAAACTTTTCGTGCGGCCTTTACGGCTGATCATAATTCGCTCCCGCTGCCTAGTAATACCGCACAACCGACTCAGACAACTGATCCAGTCCAATCTGCTAAGACGCCCCCAATCGGAGCTATTGTCGCGGGTTTCCGGGGCCCTGGTGGTCCTCATTGGGGCACTGATCACACTCTGGCAGCGTCGCCGTCGCCGACTGCGTCGCATTTCAGACGAGGCTCCGCGTTCATACTCCGCTCCCAAGGACTCTGATGTGCTTTCCGATATTCCAACGTCGGAGTTGGTAAGAGCGCTTTATCACCGGATGCAGAACGAGAACTTGGACGAAATGCCACCAGCCCCGCCTCGTTATTCCAGAGGGAAGGTGGGGATGACATCGAAGGCAACAATGCAATCGCGAGAATAACAAGCCGGCCTTGCCTTTTCTTGTCAGCCCGGAATGGTGAGGACTCCTGCGACATTATCATCACGACGAGTGACTCTCGTACATATCCAGGTTTGCTCGGTCCAGGTGCAATCTTCATTGTCGGTGGTCGGCCGCACTTGAACATCGCACGAACCATGAACCATGGTTCAATTCATTCGCGGGATTCATACATGGGTCAAAAATCTCATATTCAGCGCCGTAATCAGAAGCACATGTACGCAAGCTCGGCACATTTGTTGACCCGGCACATATCCAGAATGGGCAATGTGCCGACTTTGGCCGCGACTATCACGAGATCGCGTGTAAACACGGCCCCGTGACAGCTGTACCGATCGCGTGCATTTGCAGAAGCCTTGATGACTAATTAGGGAGGCGCGGACTGCATCGGCACAGACCTTGCAGCATGTGGTGAGAATATTAACGGTTCACATCAGAGGTTGGAGAGACCGGCATAGGGTAAGGACAAGAATTCTACCATGCATTGATACAAATTAAAACAAGAATTCTGAGATGTAAGTATATGATACTTTTCGGCGCCACATCACTGACAATCACAGGTGGTTCAGGTGACGGGATAATTCTATTTGGCACCCCGGTTTCCAGCGGAAACCCCTCGGCTATCAAACGTTTTATGTGGCACCCCGGCTTCCACGGGAAACCCCACATTCTCGGCACCGGCCGGCAGTTCGGCATATCTGAAGAGATGATGTTTCCACGGTTCAGCGCCAGTGACATCCAAGAGTTATGTTACGCTGTACAATCAACTTGACGTATTTGCATATTGCATCTGATTATTACCAGTCGTACTCTAAGACATGAGGGGGCAGTTGGTTCTGTTGTGTCCTGCTTGGCGACACAAACTACACTTGTAAGCCCTACCCACCCGAGACATATTTCGACTCGAACCATCTGTCTGGGTTGCCTGGACTTGAGTGCCTCGGGCACCTCCCGCCTCATTGGCGTCCTTCTCTGGCATTTGTAATGCGAGCAGTACGCGGCCGGCCCTTGTGGGAAATAGCAGGAGGATCAATGATTTGCTCACTGCAAGCTTCGTGATCGCAAGTGAGAAATGAGGGCACGAGCAGATTCAACTACAATTTTGTTGTTGTTGACATTGTGAAAAAGACGAATCTAACTGACTGTCAGATTTACTTTCAGAATGGGAACAGTAGAAAAAACCTTGGACAGATGAACTCGCCAGTTGATTTGTTTCCCTTCGACTAGAAATGAGATGGCAACGGAACGGGCACCTTCCGAGAAGGCATGCTCCATCTCTCGAATGATTGGGATAACATCTGTGATGTCAGGAACACCTTCACCCCGTAGAAGCCTCGATTCAGCTTCACTGGTGAGTTCACTAGTGAACCTCTATGCTGATACAGAACCAGGTTCATATATCGTGGGAAAAACAAGCAGCGTCGCCTGCTTGAAGGTAAGCTAACCGAACAACGTTGGACATGGCAAGCAGTGGCCTCATATTCCAACAGGGTGGAGTGAAGGATCCTATATCTATTCCCCAGAAGTTCTATAGAGCTCAAACATCGAAAAAAGTGATCCTCGAATTTCTATTCAGCGGGCAACTCTCGGTGCTGATCGGCCGATTTGCCGAGTTGAAACTTAGTGATGATCCGAAATTACGGCTCAGGGGGTTTCCAAACAGACTGTTGTTTGGGTTTCTCGGCTAAGTGGGGTTTCCGCTGGAAACCGGGGTGCCAAATAGAATTATCCCAGGTGACGAGTCTGAAGAAAAAAGCACAGAAATGCATATCTTGTTTGCCTTGCCCCTTTTCTGTGGCCTGTTTGAAAGGTGCTGCTCATCTCCGACCCGTTGAAGAATCTGGAGGCATTGCGCGTGATGTAGGTGTAAGAAAAAAGCTGTTTTCGGGCATGAGAATAACTCGGCAACCCCGCGGTAACGTACGTATTCTCAGATCGCAAGTTGATAGAATTCAATTCTATCAACTTGTGATTTGACAGGCTATCAAAGGTAGTGTTGGTCGGCCGGTGTGCGTGCCGTGGTCGCCATTTTGATGCGCCTTCCACGTGTCGGCGATGGGGTGGATGAGGTGCAAGAGAAAACCATCAGTGGACGTGACACGTGTCCTTTCCCAAGCGACTACTGTACCGATGTTCGGTACATTACAAAACAAAATGTGCCGCCTGTCCCTCAAAGACAGTACATTGATGGGAATGTGCTGAGTTTAGGAATGTACCTACGTTCTGAGTTTTGTATATACTCATTCAACTTCCACCACGGGTCTGGTGCAGTATATGCCTGAGTTCTTCCCTTTGTATTGAAATGAGGATTGAACGGAATCAAATCTTCCAAGTATAATTACGATCAAGTGTTCGCGAGGTGTCACCCGTCACCTTCAGTGTTCACTGGTTCAAGTGTTCACAGGTCGAGCGTCACCCGTCACCGCCTCAACAACTGTTCACTCCGCCAAGCAGCCCAAGTTACGAAGAAGCTCGCCAAGCCCGTATTCGGTTCGGGTCCGGGCAGGATGGGATTCGGCTCAGAAACGAACAACGGCAAAACTATTGTAACACATGTACTGCAAGAAAATTTAGTTTTGTCGTCTTCTCTCACTTTCGATGAATACAGAAAATACCTCCGACATTTCTGAAGTGGTCACGGTCGCACCGAGGCTCAAAAGAATTGTGGCTAAGTACCTCTTGATTCCCCAGCGACCTCCTCCTCTCATCACTCCTCTCCATTGCCCAAAATGCTCGAGTTCCCACTCCTCCTGAAAGTCTCGTTTATAGCTGGTCTCCAGCCTGCCGAGTTCTTCAGCAAGAATCTTTGCACTAATGACCGTGCCTGATAGCTCCATCTGCCGCATCTTCCTATTCCAGATGCGAAGATGATAGGCAAACTTACTCGAATGTTCCTTTCAGTGTTTCCTCAATGGATTTTGGTCTACCATCCACAGTCACCGTTATCAGGGCGCGGGTCGTGAGGAGGATTAAATTTTCCATGTAATCTCGGCCGTTTTTTTCGTCGAATTTTGAGTAGCTCAAAAATCGGCTTAACTTTTTACTATGGTTGTAATAGTGTAACAATACTATTTACAACACAACTTGTGATGTTTTGGTCGAAATTCACATCACTTCACTATGGGGGTAATACTGGGGCATAATTGTGGCCAGATTTTGAGAAAAAGATTCACCACTTCACCAAAATTTCACTGGTCCTGGGCATCGGAAAAATTCACCACCTCGGAAAGGCACGGAAATATTCACAGCTTTGGGATCAAGTGCTAAATTGCACTGCTATACGTGGTTGAAGATGTATACAGTGATTGGAACACTGATGGGATATTGAGCTGAAATCTATAAATGGAAGTTGAACAATTTTCGGCACCAGAAGACTAGCGTACGACACGACTGTTATGTTTGATGCATTAGCGGTGTGCTTTGCAGAGACTCTGAGATGTATACATGCTCAGGAACAAAACCAACAAGATATATGTCTGCAAATAGCTCATGAGGATGAAGTTCCACTGATATGAGCCATATGTTTATTTTTGAGTGATATCTTTATCACAGATGTTCTAGAGCAGAACAAGGAGTCTCTGAATACATCAGCAGCCTGCTGGACTTACACTATAAGCCTGCATACCTTTAATTCAGCTATTTGGTGGCTTGCCGAGTGGGTGCCGATCAAATGTCGTGATCTATCAGATGCAAACAGCGGCAATCCTGTTGGCTGTGTCTGGATGCGGTGAATTTTGGTGCTGAGGCACAAAGTGGTGAGTTTTCACAAGAATCGAGGTGGTGCTTTTTATTGTCAAGCAGCCCGAGGGGGTAAATTTTTGAATCAACTTCATTGAGGTGGTGAATATTTCAGGTGGAGTGAGTGAGCCGGTGAAAAATCAGGGACAGGTGTGCATCAAATAATTATGCCCCAGTATTACAGCCATACTTCACCCGAATAGCACGAAAAAAATGCACAACCTCAATTCCACCAATTTTGCGACACAACCTATTTACGGCGAGAGAAAAAAACTGCTGATCTCTCCCACTCAGAATATGCACAGGGTAAAAATGTATGCCGCTCATCCTCCCAGGACATAGAAACACCGCATGGAAATCGCACAGCTTCAACTTCAGTGAATCAAGGTCACAATGTGGCCATCATGGAAGATGTCGGATTTTGATTTCGGCACAACACGGCTTACACGAGTGGAGGTGATATCGATGTGTGCACTCCGCGGATACAGTCCAGACATGAGTTGTGAACAAATAATGACTGGAACTGCATATTAAGCATCCTTTGAATTGAAAATAGTCATCATATTTGGGACTGCCGTGTTCAAGCATCAGCTGATCAGTTGATGCCGCATCGGCAGATTGTCACACAAGCCGAGACAAAGCTGTGTGCGATTCCCTTTTGCATACCATGTGGCGTGTTTATTTCTGTGTAAAGATAGACACCTGGGTATTTTTCCAATGCTGTGTTTTTCACCAAACATCTAACCTGTGTATTTTTCTAGGTCTTGCGAACTCGGTTGTGTTGTGTGTTTTTCCACAGGAAGGTCATGCAAATTTCTATAATAATGCAATAATACTATTACACTATTACTGCCATATTTTGGATAATTCTATTTAGCACCCGCAGGTGCCAAAAGCACCCGGGTGCGACTATTTGGCACCCCATGATTTGTAAGGTCTTTTTCGATGCGCCGGTCAATGTGATGTTGATGGCGGGTGGGTGGGCGGGGCGGCATGAGGCGGATGTGTTCAGAACTAACAAATAAATAGTATGAACCCATCAACTGTGCATTTATAGCCATCGGAAGCCCAGCCAGAATTCAGATTCACGCCTTTCTCCGCTGAGCCGGCCCCTGGAAATCTATCGGGAGGGTTTTGTTTTTCTGTTTCGGCCATTACCTGTCTGAAATATAGTCCATCACCTCAAAGACTCAGAAATTGATCAAAAAAAGCCTGCAGTTGGGCATGTACGACACAGTTGAACATAAGAACAGCCAAAAATATGGCTGTCTCGGGGTGCGGCTGCAGAAATGGCACCGCAGACCCTTACCATTTGTTTTGCTGCCAGAAGTGACAGCAGACGGGTTGAAAAGGCAAGCAGATGAGTTTTTATCTTATCAAGTTGGGCAGGTGCCAAATAAAAAAGTGTTATCTGGCACCCGGGTACTTTGGCACCTGGGGGTGCCAAGTAGAATTATCCCCATATTTTACGCCCTTTTGGAACTTGAAAAGTTCAAGTGTTCATTGGTTGGCCGTCACCGTTACATAGGCCAAAAGTGTTCCGTTCACAGGCGACCGTCACCCGTCACCTGAACACTTGATCGTAACACTTCTGGTTCAAAGGTGGCTGCAACTTCGGCGTAACCGGCCCGAAGCGGCAAGACAGCATCAATATCAGTCACAGCGTTACTGGGTGACAGGCGGCGCCTTCTCCGAGAAGGGAGTCCACATTGGATGCCTCTTACTCGCGCCTTCTCAGCTTCCGTTGTTGGAATACGAGTTCGCCGCTCGCTATCTTCGATGTCATTTGTTGTCAAATTGAGCCACAGGTACTCCCCAGCCCTCCCCCCTGGTTGTGGTAATTAATCCTTCATTTACTTACACTAATTAGTTGTGTCCACTTTGTATAAGTAGTCCGTAGTTTGGAATAATTCCCCGTGCGTTTGCAACGGGTTCACTGCTAATCTGGAATTGATCTCTTTGATTCCAACATCCGCGGCTTCTCCACCCTCGTTTCTCTATCATCGCATTTGCAATCACATTCGCAGTGCCGGGGACGTGCTTTGACCGTGATTGCATCTCAAGTTCACCTTGCCGCCCACCTGTCCACATTGCACCGTCGTGTGGCTTGAGATTTATACGGAGCATTTCGGAGGTCTCGCGGGGTGAGTGGTTTTCATCCGGAGAGGTTGATTAACGAAACATTACCCCGCAAATATTGAACTGCTCACTGGTGTTACTGGTTCTGGTGAGGGATTAGAAATTGTTTCGCTAGTGGGCTCCATGAGGAAGAGGACTGCAAGCACAGTACGAGAAATATACAATGCCGAATATAAATCTCAAGCCAAGCAGGATACCGAGCGACCGAAGTTCCGTGGAGCACGGCAGTGCAGTGTGAACAAATAGCGGCGGACAAGGTGGAACTGAAAAGCCCAGCCTTGTCATCGTGCCGCATTGTCGGATCACCGCACCTCGAAACATGATATATGCAATGAAATGCCCGCTGCACCTCCTTCATAATCGGTGTAACCTGGGCCAGGTAGGAACTAACTTCCACTTCCGCAGGACCTGCCAAGTTTCGAACCGTGGGCGATTTCCAGGTGGATGCACAATTCGAAAGCAAAGATGAATGGATCAATTGGTTACTTATGAGCATAGTTTAACGGTAACGCGACTTGAAAACGTGCGAACGCGCTTGGGCGAGCCATGTGGTTCGGTTCCCTGTGGTCTCAAATCCCAGGAGCACTACACACTTGGGGTCCCAACCAAATGTCTTTGCAAGCCGATGGAACGAGAACGCGAGCACCCACGCAAGATGGAATCGAGTGATGTCCCGATGGGCGCAATTGGCATAAACAATATCCTTGTGACGCCGCCTACTTCCGAGTGTAATGGAAGCGAGACGAGACACTAGAAATCTTGAAGTATTGAGATTTCGGTTTGTTGATTGTTGTTGAGTCAAGCGATATGCGTAGATAAGTGTCGATTCAAGTCTAGCTACCTAACTTCTAAACTACTGAGTCTTATATACTACTAGAGAACAAGTAAACTACTAACTGAGAATAAAGAGAACTACGGACTACTAATTGAGAATAAGGAGAACTACGGCGCAGCTTCGTTGACAGACTGCGCAACGGAAGCTGAGCCGTGGGAATAGATGGGATATTTGATGGCCGATGCAACGTCTCCGTTACATTTCGCCCTCCGAGGCTTACAATTGTAGCTACAGTAAGCCTCTACTTTCGGACATCAATGACCACTAAGCGACATGTCCATATTCATCCCATTGTCCTCGACATGGAGATCATCAACGAGATTATTGATATAGTCGATGTCCTCGGCCTGCACATCCTCGGTCTGTTGCGCCTCAAGATCTAAGCCACTTTCAGTGACTTGTCCCTCCTCCAATTCGTCCATGTTCGGCTGAATCGCCTCGGCATTAGCCCCAGCCTGACCATTCTTGTTTGGTCCATGGTGATTCTTCTTGTTCTTGTTTCGAATACGGCGCTCGGCAGCGGCTTTATTAGTTGCCGTCTTCACATGATAAATTCGCTCCGCAAGACTACGGTTATCACGGTGATTGTTATGCTTGCCGTGTCCACCGCGGCCACCGGCACGTCCGCCACGTCCTCTGGAAAAACCAACATGGCCATTGTGATTGCCATGATTGTGGTACACTGGACTCGACTCGCTACGGCAGTGCTGCACCACAGCAAATGCCTCGCGGAACATCGCCTGCTGACCGTTCATCATGGTCGCAAGTGCACCCGATGTCATCTGGACATCGGCACTGAGACCGTGGACGGCAACGGCTTTCTGTGCAGCCTCCAGCATGGCTTCCGCCTTCTGGGCACGAATGGCCAACAGTTCTGAGAAGTCCTCCGGCAAAGGTGATCCGGGCTTCTTGATAATGAAGACTTCTCGGTAGCCGGGTGGTGTGGGACCTGGATAATCCCCACGCTCATTGATGTAATCTTTGAGCTTTCGGACATAGTTCTCGCACTCGACAAAATTCTGTGCGGTGAATGAAGCGATGTTGAATGGCATGGGAAGTGAAATGTGTTTCTCTGAATGTCCCCTTCGCTCACTGTCCATTCTTATAGCTCTAGGGATTCTCAGTGTGCTTGGTAGGACGACTCTGCATGAATGCACGCCTATCTGGATGTCTTGTTCCAATTCGGGAATCCCTTTTGTCTCGCCCGCAGGTAGGTTTCTCGGGTGTTTTATTCCCATGGCTTCACAATACCCATCCATTGCTGTCAAATGCTTGACTTCCGCATATGGAGCCCAAGTGACATCTCCAGTAGCCCATTGTATCTCAAAGGAGGCATCAACACCTTTCCCAATGTGTGATAGTATGCGATCCACGGCCCACTCTTTTCGGGTTAACACCAAATCCAGGCAACTGATGGATTTGTCTCCCCGGGAAACGTCTGTCGTCATTTGGAATATGTTCTCGCAACAGAGATGCATGGAATACATTGTGTATTCCTCGTTGCTTCAATTCTGGTGAAAGCTCCAACTTGTACGATGCTCCTGGTGAGACAACATCAACAATCTTGAAAGGACCCAAGTACTGGCACCAGTTTTCTGGCCCGTTTCTTTGGTAGCTTCAAGTTTTTCGTGGATAAATAAACAAGCTCGCCAACTGCGAAACCTGCTTTGCGACGGTGCTTGTTCGCTTGATCAGTCTGGCGAACTCTCACATCAATGATCGCATCATGTGCTTTCATCAATGCTTCTTTCATCCTCGCTGCAAACTTACGCACACCTGGATATTTGGACTCGTTATCCCATATCATTGGCCTAGGTGTCCGTGCATAGTTGAGGAAAAAAGGTGAAAATCCTGTAGTTTCTGACCGTGCGAGGTTCATTGCAAACTCGATAGCCGGAAGCTTTTCAGCCCAATCTTTCTGATCCGGTTGCACACACTGTCTCAGCATCTGTGTCATCGTGCGATTGGCACGCTCAGTCATGCCGTCAGTTTGTGGATGATAAGCAGTGGATAATTTTAGTTCAACACCAAGCAACTCGTTCAGCCTTTTCCAGAATGTGCTTGTGAAAAGAGAATCACGGTCACTGACAATTTTCTCAGGTAATCCGTGTAGCTTGTAAACTGTGTCGAATATCACCTCAGCTATCTGTTTTGCACCATAGTTTTGCCGTGTCGGCACAAGGTGTACCATATGTGTAAGATGATCAATTATGACACAGATCATGTCAAATCCGCCATGCCTTGTTGTCGACTGGGGTAAAGGTCCGACAAAATCGATCCCAATATATTGCCATGGACGCCGAGGCACTGGAAGAGTTTGCAGAAGTCCCATGGGTTTTTGATTGTTTGGCTTGCTCATCGCACAAGTTGAACACGATTTGCAGTAAGTTTCAACATCATCTACCATGGTTTTCCACCATACCTCTTCTCTGAGGAAATCCAGAGTTTTACGAGATCCTAGGTGGGCCAGTAGCGAGTGTGCATGTCTTATCAATATTTCTCGCACGCTGCGTCCATCAATCTTGATGTCAGGGATGCACAATACTTCCACGCCTTCACGCGATTTTATTACAAGACCATCCTGTTCTTGGAAGTCCTTGTACTCGTGAGGAGTTGTAAGTATGTTCCTGAAAAATTCATCTTCATGGTAACGGTGCCTGAGCGAGCCTGGGAGAGGTACTCCTATGTCACCAGCTGTAAATACACCCGGTATTCTCGGCAAATCAGCGTGTACCGCCATCGGCTTTTCTTTGCTCATAGATGCTATGTCCGCTGATGCCTGCGGTTCCGTTGGCAACACATCCTTGGCTTTGCGAGATCGCTTCGGCACTGGCTTCATGGCTTTCTTGGGCTCGAGTGGCTCAAGTGGAGTATTGGCCTTCTCTGCCAGACGAACTGATCGGCGTAACACGCCCTCCAGAACAGCTGTCGCACCAGTGAAGACCGGCGCCGTCAATGGGCTCTCCTTGTCTTCCGTGTTTGGTAACTTGTTTACCATCTGAGGTTTTGCCGTTGACAGTTCATCATGGTCATTCCCGACATACTCGCTTGTAGCACGTTGAGTCCCCAACGGTTCATCACTGTAAATCCTCGATAAAGCATCGGCTAACTCATTAGTCTCGCCTGGAATATAGTGTATCGAGAAGTTGAACTCGTTCAAGATGTCAAGCCACCGGTGTTGTCTTGGAGACAATCCCTTCTGTTTCATGAGGTGTTCAAGCGCTTTATGATCCGTACTTATCCGGAATTTCGCCCCATGTAAGATACCTCGGAATCGCTTCAAGGATTCAATTATTGCTAACAATTCCTGTTCATGCACAGGATAGTTCTGCTGTGCGGAATTGAATTTCCCAGACCAGAATGCAATTACTTTGGCTGTCTTTAAGTCGTCACCCTGGCTAACATATCCACTAGCACCAGTGCAGCTCGCATCTGTTACTAGATTTATGGTTGGAGCGCCTTCGCTGTAATCAATGGATGTGCGGTGATGATTTCTCCACTTGTGCACAATTTCTTTAATCTCTTCGAAGGCTCTTTGCTCCGTGTGGCTCCATTTCCACGTCGCTTGGTCACCAGTGATCGGTGTAAGTATTCCCATTGGAATCCGGATCGCATGGCAATCGTCTGCCAAGTACCCGACTGCCCCAATAAAACTCGCTAGTAAGTCTTTGTTTGTGGGAGTTTTCCAATTCAACACCGTCTCAACTTTGTGCGGGTCCATCAAAATTCCTTGCTCATCAATAATGTGTCCTAGGATCTTCAACTTTTCAGCAAAGAACTGCATTTTATCCGCACTGAGGTAGAGTCTTTGCTGTCTCAGCACGTCGAAAATTTGTCTGACATGTTTGACATGATCCTGCACAGTGTCCGAATAAATGATAATATCATCAAGGTACACATCCATGATCACTCCAATGTACGGTGCGAAAATGTGATTCATTAATGATTGACAGGTCGCTGGTCCGTTGCAGTCTCCTTGCTGCAGGACTAAGCTTTCCATGGTGCCGTCCGGCGTGTTAAATAAGGTACGTGAAACATGCTCGGGAACGACTCGGATTTGCTCATAGAAGTCCTTTCCATCCACCAGAGTCCTATATGGATGCCGTGCCACGTTACGGAGAATTGCCTGAATATCGGGTAAGGGTGCTGCCATTTTCACAGTATTATCATTCTGCTCACGTTTGTCAATCACCGTCCGAATTCTTTGAACTCCGTCCTCTTTGATAGGCTTCGGCAGGATGAGCATCGGAGATGCATTGCTTCCGGATGCCATCCGCCACCGACCGGATTTCATGTACGTGTTCTTCTTTTCCCTCCAAATCGCTTTCAGCGCCTCAGGACACTTAGACGGTCTCCATTTATAGATTTTGGATTCGTCTTTCAAAGGTATCGTATGGTTCACTGCGCGGAATGGAGGTAAGTCAGTTTCTGCCGGGTTCGGGCACAAATCTGCGGCTTCTTTCCTCAACATGTCTCGCAGCTCGGTAAGATCTTCGTCAAATAAATCCGCAGCTGCTGATTGTATTGTGGAGATTTCCGGTCCCTTCATTTCCAATGGAACATCAGATCCGATTACCACTCGTGTGGGATTCATTCCGATGAGGACCTGGTGCTGAAATATGAACGGTGTTCCCAGAATGACGTCGTAATCATCAAGGTTTGCAACATCTAATCTCCTTTCGCAATCTATGCCCTGATATTTGACATTTACAGTGACGGAGGAATTGATTTTCGAGCGGGATCCATGTACAGCACGTTGCACAGTCATTGGTTTCGCGAGAATTTCTCTTTTCAACTTCAGCTGGTCAACTAACTTCGTGGATACGAAGTCCGCCATGGATCCAGTGTCTAATAGCGCCCGAATCGGCTGTCCGTTGATCATCACCTCGACGATTATGGGCTTAGGGAGGCGTCGCTTGAAATCACGCGGTCGCATCGCATTCCGTTCAAATATACCAGCCGAATCCGTGTGAGTTTCTTTACTCTTCACTGATTTACGGCGACGATGAGGCCCTTTTGCAGCAGCTGGCTTTGTGGCTCTGAGTCCAAGCGCGATGCGATTCCATCGCCAGGGTTCCCGTGTCGCAGTTGGGCTCGTGAATTCAGTATCTAGATCGTTTTGGTCCCATTGGAAGGCGAGTATTTCCCGTACATCGAAACTGGGAGCCTTGACCTGATCGTGCATGACTATGAACTCAACATCTGTGCCCAACATGCTGACTTTATATCCTTTTTCATCGGGGGATACTGCCACGCGGTCTTTGGTTGTTATCTCAGACCACTGTGTGTCGTTCATCGCGCAGAATAGTCGACTGTGAAGCCAACCGAGAGCAGGGTGTTCATGATCGGATTCACCGAGGTCAGGGATTTTCCCTTTTCCCCACTCGGTTTTGTGCTCATGGAAATCCGCTAAAATTTCCGGGACACCCCAGTTGGGATCTTCCAGATCTGCGCGGCGAACTAGATAGGGTTCGGCTGGTGAGTTCCAATCCGTCAACTCAATACAAGTGCCGAGATTAATCGTGCTGAATCGTTCCTCGCCCGGTTCAGCACCATAAAAACTCTCGAACAATTTGACAAGGTACGTCTCTTGATCAATATCTGCATCGCGAACTCTCGCGCCCTCCATGGCAGGTGTACCCATCGCAACCCTGATAGCCCCGACGCGCAGATTAGCTTCGCGCGCTGCCGTTGCCCTATTCTCAACGCGGTCAAAGCTCACAGAACCCGCTTTGATATTCGGGCCTTTCGCAGTTTGGCGTTCAGGACAATTTCGGCGGTCATGGCCAACTTCTTTGCATTGGAAACATCTGCCCTCGGCTCGCAAACGGTCGCGCTCCTCCTTACTTATCTCGTTGGTGCGTTCCCGTTTTTTCGCTGGTTTTCCATTGCCGGATTTCTGTCCATTTGCATTGCCTTTCTGTTCATTAGGCTTTTTGCTGTGTGGATGTCCCGGTATTATTATTGGTTCCACCAGAATTCTTATTCTGGTTCCATTTTTTGGAATACCCAGGTACTTCTGCTTGCCGTTGCTCCTCCTTGATGGCATCTTGCACGCCTTCTTCAATAGCTGCATGCTTAGCCATTTTCTTCAAGGTGGATCGCTCGGGATCCAAATTCTTCCGCATCAAATACAAGCGCAAGCTTTGGTGAATCCCACCCCAGAATATCTGTTTAAGTTGCCTTTCTGTGATATCAGGGAATCGTACTGACAAGGACTCCAGATCCCTCATAAAATCCCGAACTTTGCTGCCGCCCTGCTTTGCATTCATCAAGCGGTCGCGCAATTGCCTTTTGAAGTTCGGGGGGAAACAGTAATCAAAGAGTCCCTCATATACGAGTCTGGTGGTCCAGTTCTTCGGGCGCATAGCTACGTGCTTCATGAAGAATTTGCTTGCCTTTCCTGACATAAAGTTAACCATAAGCTTCACAGTCATGACTTCGTCAAGGCCGTGTACCTCGGACCATGTATCTATTTCGTAGGTCCATTGGTCAAACAAGTCAAGATCAGGTTTGCCGCTATATTCAAATGGCGGTTTGACCCTCACCGAGGCAAGTGCTCTCTTCATTTTCTTATGTGCCTTCGTGTTTTCATCGCGCTTTGCCTTCGGCGTACGCCGACGGCGCCTTGCCGATCGCGATTCACCCGAACTGGAGCTAGATTCCGAACTAGAGTCACTGCTCGAGCTAGAGCTAGAGCTCGAACTCGAGCTTGAGCTTGAACTCGAGCTAGAGCTCTCGTCGTCGGAACTACTGTCATCCGGTGGCCCTCCAGATGTTTCACGGAAGTATCCTCCATCAGGAATCTCGGACTGGTCGCGCCGAAAGTTAGTCGGTTTGAAATGATTCTCCCGTGCCATGTCTATTTTGACTTTCTTAGCCTTTTTCTTGCCAGCCGTGTCTGCAGATTTGTCAACCTGTTTCTCTCTCCCTGAGGTACTGCCAGTTCCGTTTCCAACCGTTGCCTCAACCGTTGCCTTACTGGTCGTTGGCTTACCAGGTGTTGCATTGGTCCCTGAACGGCTCCGGCCGGCACGATGAAATTCATCGTAGCGTGGCCCTTTTTCACTGCTGTCAACGCCTTTTCCTTTCGATTGTGGCACAGCAGATGCCTTTGGTTGTGTGAAGGTGCGAGTCTCGGGTATTTCGTCCCCATTCTCATCTAATTCAACCACCATCACGCCGACCTTAACTTTGGAACCACTCGCCCTCCATCCCGCGTCCAGGCCTTGAGCCTTTGAGTGTTTCCAGTAGTCGAACAACGCGTGTTGAACTTCCACATCGTCCTCTATATCCGAGTCATCTGTGAGCAACTCCATTACTTCCTCGTTGTCACTTAATTCACACCTGATAGACTCGAACATGTTGAAATTAATTGGATTCCAGTTCGGCAACTTAGGAATAGTGAAATTGGTATATTTAGGTGAGTCTGGTTCGCTTTCCAGGTCCTCCTCTTCATCACTACTACCTTCGTCCTGACTGAATTCGTCGGGAAAGAACTTACGCTGCACAATCAGCCCGTGCGGCGCCTTTGTTTCGTGCGCCGAAAAGTTTCGGCCACGTTGTTTCCCAACTCGTGTCCAACCCGCATTCCAGTCAAACGCAGGGCGCAGCGTGAAGCTTTGCTCGTCCTCCTCACTGGAATCGCTGCCCATGTTACGTTCGGACCTCGGGTACTCGAGGAAATATTCCTCTATCTCGTACGGTCGGACTCTCGGCGCTGTGTGAATGCGCAACGCGTTCTGGTCCACTGCAGGTAAGTGCCAGTGTTCCAGTTCACCTCCAGCCACAATAACGTTGGCGCTGACGCTATTTCCCACGTCGTCACCATCCTGGCGAGGTTCTGCAGCCGCCTCAGGAGCCTCGTCCGCAATATCGCGGGATTCCTCCTGGTCCTCGGCAGCTGACTCGAGGCGCTGAGTGACACGCTGTCTGCGCGTCACCCGCACGCCGTCGGTCGCACGCAGTTCGTCTCGAGGAATACCCCATTTCTTGGCTAGGTACTCCTCGGTCGCGTGTACAGCAGGAGGGGTGACGGCGCGATACTCGTACTCATCGCCGCGTGAAACTCCCTCCATGCTCCGTCCATCCCCGACAGTCGCGTCAAGGGAGGCTCCTGTGTCCGCCACCTCTGCCGCAAGCGATTTCTTGTTACGGGCAGAGGGTTTGGACACTTTTCTTCGAACGTTCTTGTTAGGCATGCCTGTAGAAAAAATATTAGCAAAAATTAGTTAGGTATAACACACCCGGGTGATCAGGCCGCGTGTTGGGTTTGAAACGTAGAAAAAAAGTGTACGCAAAAAAATGTGACGCCGCCTACTTCCGAGTGTAATGGAAGCGAGACGAGACACTAGAAATCTTGAAGTATTGAGATTTCGGTTTGTTGATTGTTGTTGAGTCAAGCGATATGCGTAGATAAGTGTCGATTCAAGTCTAGCTACCTAACTTCTAAACTACTGAGTCTTATATACTACTAGAGAACAAGTAAACTACTAACTGAGAATAAAGAGAACTACGGACTACTAATTGAGAATAAGGAGAACTACGGCGCAGCTTCGTTGACAGACTGCGCAACGGAAGCTGAGCCGTGGGAATAGATGGGATATTTGATGGCCGATGCAACGTCTCCGTTACAATCCTCAACTGGTTCGCAAAGTTCGAGCTGAGGCCACAATAAATCAGGGATGAATGGGAGACAAGGTGAATGTAAGTTTACAACCTTGAGAATGAGCTTGATGGGCCCCTGCGTGTGTCGGATGAGCTTATGGTTGGGATCCTTCATATTGGCGTTGAACGTAAGGATGTCGTTCACGAATATACCGGGCCGCGAGTTCCCTTCGTAAAAGAATGGGACCTCGAATTCGCCTTCTGAGGGTCCCAAGTATTTGTTGTCGCGCACGAGGGGGAAGGGTTGGCCGGTGAACCTCGGGTACCAAGCCGCAAGGAAGCGGTCCATCCTACATTCCGCACAACGATTGGGATGGGGAGGAGGGCGGTAGTTGCCGGATCCGAGCTTGGCCAGCTCTAAAAACGTGTAAGGATGTTGGTCCCAGAGGGAAGGTGCATTGGTGGGAAGAGCCTGGCTGTTGGTGAGGGTTATGACGGAGTACGGTGGCAGCGTACGCACCGGTAAAGGTGGCAAAGGACGAGGAACGGCGTGAGGCACGAGTGTGAGATCGATCGCATCTCGCTGAGACTTATTGTGCGGCTGGGTCGACTGCGAGGTGCTTTGTTGAGTCTGGGAGAGATTGAGCACGTCAGAGCCTTGCAAAGTAATTGTGCCACAGCAACGCACCTCCACGGAGGCGACTACCTTCCTATCACAATCGCATCGACCGTCGGGCGTAGCATGTAGGGCCATCTGATGGGCACCGATCTGATGCCGGGGATATTATGAGCTGCGCAAGACCCAGCTGCCACTGCGACTCACCGCGTCGTGCGTACGATAAGGAGGCATTATTTGGAGGCAAGAGAGGTTGAGAGAGGAGTGTGTTCCAAGTGGACCAGGCAAAGTGGGGAAGAGTTGAGATGGGGGCGTTGGCGATGGCAGCCTCACTTATATAGCATTTCAAGACAATGATCCTTTACTAGGTCAAAGCACGCTATTCTCACGTTAAAGATCGACCAAGCCACAAATGCCACAATGAGAGATCCAAAAATGGGAAGCGCTTTGACTTGGCGACCCAGCTTTTGCTCTGTGTCACCTCGGCCTTCGGAGTCGGCGGATGATGATTCCCAGAGGACGGTCGCAAATATCTAGAAGAAGTGGATCGACATCGATGGCCATACCAGCAAGATACTTGAAATATTGACGACTTCCAATCCGTGCTGTGTGGAAGGATTCATAAATCTTGTATTGTCGCAAGCAGCCGTGTGACTTCGCTTTAGGCACGAAAGATGTCGAAATTAATCAGCTTGGGGGATTGGGTCCTGCGGATCCAAACGTTGAGGCCAGCAGGACACACAAGGTTTTGAAAACGCTTTGAGAATGATCGAGATGGTGCAAAGAAAGAGCGACGTCACATGTGTGACGTCTCTGATCGATCCGATGATCTGTTGTCCGACGGACTCCGATTCGGCAAGGATGCAGCACCCGAGCGAAAATTTGAGTGTATCCACGTAGCTGGCACTTCTTCGTTCTGTTAAGATCTTTGGGAAGCCCGGAACAAGGTTCATATAATAATGGGGATCATGGTCATACAATCACAAGATAGACGTTTGTTTCCTCGCGGAAAACTTGAACAGAACGCTGGAATTGATAGGTAAGGATTTGGTACCGTAAAGAGCTTGGTTCGGAAATTAAAACAGTGCGTCTCGCCGCATCGGCGGACACATCGGTGGCGCACGACGGCGCTGCTGCCGCTGTTTCTCGTATGCACACCCGAGTCGTGGCACTAAGTGGTAGTAAAGCTCTGCGGGACTGGGAAGTTGCCCCAACGGTCCACTGTTCGGTGTGTGTGCTGAACTGGTCGGCTGTTGCACCTCGGGCACAGAGGGAGAGATGCGGGTGCGGCGGGCTCGGATGGTGGATGAACAAGACATGATACGGTTCTGAGATGAGAGCGATGGGTAGATGGAGAGTGAATCTGGCTAGTTGAGCCGAAGAAGCTGGGTGGTGAGTTGGAGTTCTCAGCGAACTGAGCTGCGTTTTATATGCCATTATATGAGTCGCGATCGGGCTGTGAGAGGGCGGATGAGTGTGAGACAACCGGAAGGCGGGTAGCACGGCGAAACATCATGATGTCTTTCGATTCAAATTGGCTCCGCACCATTCGTAAGGGGTTCGATCATTGGATGAGAAGAAAGTACCAATTTGTTCAACAGAACCGAGTTCCAGGAATGGATGATCGTGGTGGAAGCCTTCATTCAATGGGATAAAATAGGATCAGACAAGCGGACTTGACGATCAGCGAAGTTTCAGATGTCGAGACATCCGCCCCGACTGGGCCTTTCCAAGGAGCCGCTTGAGTAATGTGTGATGAATTACCACAAGATGCCGAGCGTTGGTGGGGAGTTATATCTGGGTTGCGATTGGACTTTCAAAGTTTACTCGTAGAAATCCTCGAAGTCTCAGGAGGGGTCACAATATCGCAGGCAAGGCACGAAGTTGATATTTGTTGAAATCTACGTTTCATCGCGCGCCAGAATAGAGCTATAAATATCGTACACTTTCTGACACGACGTTGCGCTCTTCAGACAGAAGAATGAAAAGATCGTCGATTGCTTGAACAAGTATCCTCTCCCTTCTTTCCCACAATAATTTTCTTCTCACACTGGCTCTCCGATTTGCCATCGCCTAGGGCACACAGTGTATCGCGATTCGGCTTCGGCTTCTGGAGCTCCGGTTCCGCAAACGTGATGCTCTCGACACTTTCGCCAATGGACAGTATCTGAATGGCTCACATCTGGGGGCATTTCAACTTCGTCAGAGTAGCCCTTGCTGGTTCGGTTGTGCTGCATGATCGCGCGGTTGTTGAGCGTCGCGAGCGTGTTGGCATAGCTGGACACGGAGCACATTTAAGTTGAACATGGGGACAAAGGAAACATACATTCCGGGGGTGGTAAACCCGGGGCAAGAGCAATATGTCGTGTTCTACGAGGAAAAATTGTCAGCGTCGTGGATCATCAGAAGCTGTAGCTGAGATATATACCGGGAATCCGACGAACATGAAAAGCGTGACGAGGCCGATTACGGCTGTGAATGTGTTCGTCTCGAGGATGAGGCACACACGATATCTTTAGCAATATGTCGCGCCTTGCGGAGAGTGCATGGCCGTTCGGAGAATCTACGAAGGCGCTAGTCAATACAAGATCACTGAGAAGCGTGGTTTAACGAGCGCACGAGGATGCTCATAGTGGTTACAATGAGAATATCCGCGGCGGGACCGGAAACGAGCCACAGGTAGATGAGATCTGCATGCGAGGTGTCCTGGTTCCCGAGCTTCCCGACCGAAACAAGATCGTTGGCGCTGAAGGAATGAATCGTGTCCCTAAAGAGAAGAAGTTTAGGAGAGACCCAATGAGGAGGGAAGATGCGTTGTAATGACCAGTGAGGAGAGCCTCCAAGAGCAGGAAGAAACAGACATTTCATTCGTAGTCGGCGCGGGGGAGGTCATTGCACACGGCGTGCGGACGAGGTTCTGCGTAGGTGATGGCGGGAGCCAAAGAAGTCAAAGCTGGACTGTTATACTTGTCTTTGATACTCAGAAAAGGGGAACGGAAGCCGTGAAAGCAAATTAGCGATCGGGAATCGGAGAAGCCTCAAACGGGTGTGCCAAGTTGGAGAACAGTTAGTTTCCCGCAGAGGTAGGGCTAGGTTCTAGGAAATTGAAGTCACCAAGTGCAGCGCAGAACACCCAGGTTTGAAAAGGCTGACAGTATGTCTCAATTCCGTGCTCGGCCAAAATTACTACAATCCAAAGCACACTCCAAAAATCCAAGACAGGCAGTAGGTGAATCGTGCTCGAGCACAAATAACCGTCGCAGCTTCACGCTTCCACAACTTCCCACGTCCTCACAAACTCCGCGGTCGTGAAATTGAACGGCGACGGGCCGCACCCCGAAGCAGGATCGACAGGCGCGTCCGGGTCGATGCTCTGTCCGTACTCGACAGTCAATCTACCCGTGTACCTGACCGATGAGACTTGGTCAATATACCGCAACAGATCATGCGAGGCCACAATCCTACGTTCCGACGACCTGAGCCGGGAGAAACCCAACAACCTCGGATCCAGAGTAGATGCCACAGAAGTCGGTAGTAGTTGGGCCGACAACGACGTTACTGGTAGGTATCTATCGCGTCAACGCGATGGACCAAATACAAAGCAGAGGAAAACTTGCGTGAAAATGAGCAGCTCAGCGCCCCCCGGAGGAGTCCACCAGGCGCTGATATTCTTGGCGAATCCGTCGAACACCGGTGAGTTCTGCGGGACGCCTGAGACGGAATCGTAGACCCAGCCGAAAACCGCGGCCTCGCCCAGGGGTACAGTGGTGTTCGAGATGATGTTGGCCGCGGTGGGGACGAAGGACCCGATCGTTGGAATGTCGTCACGAGTTGCCAGCGCGCGCGGTATAGGGGACGAAGGGCCGGCGCCGGCCTGAAGGACAAGCGCGGTGCTGAGCAGGACAATCTTAGCGAACGTGTTGAAGGACATCGCAGTTTTCTGGGTTGTTATTCGGACGTGCAGGGCTTTATATCCCTCCGCAACCGCATTACCGGATATTTTGATTGCAGTGACCAATCCTTATTCAACGGACATTCACGGCCGTCAAGAATGCTCGCTAATGGTCAGTCCGCGGCATTCAACGGTGGGCGTAGCGCGGACGCTTTCCCAGGCACTCCAGCTGATGAAACAGCGAGATAGCTGTGAATATTTGGCGAATGCATACATTTGTGAGCTGTCGAGGAATTAATAAACACGCGGGCGGGTTCAACAATGAACAATATCTAGACCTCTAGATTGTAGTGGCTTCCAAAGTTGTATACTTGGGCTCTATTGCGGTGTCTCTTGATCGGCGATTCGGTATATACAGGGACCCATCCCCGAAGTTCCACCCAGGTTGATCTTTCGGAGCGGACAAGTCTGACCGTTGATAAGGATCAGTTTCTCAATATCTGGAAGCCCCAGTCCGATTGACGACACGAAATCGGCGACTCGGCGTATATGGCAAATGAAAAATAGGACACACGACCACAACACGGAGGCATTGAGACAGAAGCAGAAAGAGCAGAGAGCGGGACGGAATCAAAACGAAAAAAGGAAACTCACCGCACCTTTCTGCAATAGTTAAAAGCACGATTTGAACTGATTACGCAGAACGACATTCCTGCGTGGAAATATCACTTCAGTGCGGCGACAACAGATGCAAATGTTAACCAAAAAAAAGAAAGGAAAAAAAAAATCAAAAGTACATAATTTCCCCTCGCGCAAAAGATTCACAAAACGAGCCCGATGCCTACATGCCACGACAGCGAGAGAGATTCCTGTAGGAACTGAAAGTTTGGAACGAGCGAGGTACGAAGCATACGCCGGGATCCGGATCCAAATGACGTGGTCGCGACTCTACCAGTGATAGCCAGCTCAGCGGCACACACACAATTCTGGATATAAATTCCAAGCCGAGCCAAGCCGCATATAAAGGGAAGCGCAGGCAGCCATAGAAAAACTCGACGGGCCACGGAACAAGCGCGGCACAAGCAAGCGTGCGCAGGCGCGCAGTGACCATAGGTTACTATTTCCAGGCGCGCTTGTCGATGGCAGCGACCGGACGCCCCTGCCGGAAACCGGATCGCAAATTCGGAAGGCACGGAGAGAGCCAGGAGGCGAGAATTCTCTGCACGAACACGCACGTTCAGCACACTGCGCGAGGCAACGACGACGAAGTGCCAGAGAATGGAGTGGATCCAGAAGGCTTTGGGACATAGAAGAGTGGAAAGGAACGGAACCGCGCGCATAATGCAGAAGGAGGAACACACAAGGACGCGAAAGTAGTAAAGGGAGTCGCAGAAACTGGGAGAGCGCACACCACATTGGCGCACACATGGCTGCGAAGCGGAAGACGACAACCAGACGCACCGAACGACCAATCCACTTCTGATTCCCCATCCGGTTTTTCTCTCCGCACTTTCGAATACGACGACGACCACGACAAGAGGCGAGAGGAGACCAAGGTTGAGGGTGAGAGACAAGAAAATTGCATCATCACTCGGATCAAAATGGCACGTGGCGAACCGGGTCGGCCGTGCCAGCGTTTCCAGCTACACAACAGCTACATCAAAGCTACATGCAATAAGTATTCTAGAGCGTTTCGTTTTGCGAGGGTGTGGAGCCGGAGAGTTCCGGTTGCATGCAACGTCATCGACGTCACCGTTCAACATTGGTTCAACACGCTCACTCGACTCCTCGTTCTCATTTGGTTCTTGTCGTACATAATGCCCTACCGAGATATTCAGCCGCAGCAAAAGACGCTGCTGCCCACCATCAAGAAGACGGTACACAAGAATTCGGACATCGCAACCATGATCGAGATGGATGTAGATTCTTGCCTTGGTGATGTTGCTTAGTGCTGAACTACATCTTTCATGTACGTGTATAGAAGGAATGGAATGACACTAGTGGAATACGTAGAACATATAAAGAGAGCGGTGACGTCGATGACGTTGCATGCAACCAGAGCTCTCCGGCTCCACACCCTCGCAAAACGAAACGCTCCAGAATATTGCATGTAGCTGTCAACCTCATGTTGACAACTGTTCTTTTCATGCAGTATGTCTAACGGCTCTGCTCTACATCATTTTAGCCTCCAAGAAAATACAACGGTAAACGATTGGCGATCGAGTCCCGTGTACTTACGCCGCTGCTGGGAGTTGAACCCACAGGATCCTACTTTCAGTTCAGTGTTCACATTCAGGGCTGTATGATGAAAGACGATCGCCAGGCAACCTACATTGGGGTAGTGAATTCAAGTAACAGCGTGAAGTGATGGAGTCTGATTTTATAATACTGTACCTTTCCCCCCAAATCGACACGGGGGGTGACGTGTGACCCAGTTTAGCAATTCGACATTTCGGTAACGGCAAAATTTCCGCGTGACACCTCGAAAATTTCGGTATTCGGGCACGAAAAATTTGGAAAATTTGGCCTTTTTTGCATTTTTTGGGTGATTTTGTGGGCTGTGTGATGGTTTGGAGGTTCGATAGAGGCTCGCGTGACGCGTGACCTCGACCAAAATTCGTGATCGAGACAGGGGGTGCGTGACGCGTGACTACCGATTTGAAGGGAAAGATACAGTATGATGTTATGGCCCCATTATATGCAGAAAAGAAATCTTTCAGTGACACACCAGGCGCTGTTCATCCTCGCAAGGAAAAGAAATACTCCGTTTGAATCCGGGGATGTACTAAGTGCGACACTCTCACACTCACACTCGGCTAACGAAATGTACTTAATTGCGACACAGTGTCGCAAGACACGCTCGAGTCTGCAGTGATGCGAAGACGTGCGACACTCTGCCAGAGCTCGGCCGCACCATAGTTCATTGATTCTATCAATCAAACATTCTGACTGTTCGGTTGCTGTTCGGTCGAATCTTGCTCTCTTCCACCACCACCGTCAACGACGAACGACATACGACGACGGATCGCTCATTTTTGTCTGGCGTGGTCCCAGCGCTCCTCGGGCCATGTGCGATGTCGACAAATATGAAGGAATTGCCAGAGCACTGGTCCGGGAGATGCGACGCGTCATGCAGTAGGCGGATGGCTCATACGGTGAGCACTCATGAACACACCTGAATGCAGCTTTGACTTCATTTTCTGCCTACAGCAGCCACCAGAGATTGACGAGGCCAACACCAAGTGAGGATCAAGTGGGTTTCGTCAGCCGAGGTGTCGGCTGTTCTTGCAGTATGAGGTATGTTATAGTAATTTAACCCTGTTGTTTCCAGACTGAATTTTTCAATATTGATTACCAGAAGGGCACCCGCCAGCGAAAACGCGTGCAAGCTCTCTGAAGATCTTCCTGCACGCGCGGTCGCACAATTCAGGTGGCGCGGCGCCTTCCGTAAGCACCTAAAAAAAATACCCTATCACGCCTGGCATCTGGCGTGCTCTGCGGTGAACTGCTCTGGCACAGTGCATTGTCCCACACGGAAAACGCAAGATCAAGGCAGGAACTAGATCAATGTACCATACGTCATTATGCTCTAAGGCAGTTTGGCATGCAGTACAAGTGTAGGGTAGAGTTGAATTAAATATATTTTTGAAGTCTAAACAAGTCTGCGTCGACTCTACCGGAAAGTTCAGCATTTTGAATGCTGTGCTGTGCCGAGCCTGCCGTGTCCCAGACCGTAGCCGAAAAGTGGCCGAGACGCTGCCGGGTGCCAACCGACAGTGTCGCAACATGATCGAGTGTGTCGCAAGTTTCCTTGCATCACTCCAGACTAGTGACAGTGTCGCAACTCACAAGGTGCTAAGCGAGGAGTGTGAGTGTGAGTGTGTTGCAGTTGGTTGATCCCCTTTGAATCCCAAGATGCCGTCGGTGGAACTCGAACCCACTCCCTCTGTCTTAAGGGGGGAGGCTTTAGCCTCGAACCCACTCCCTCCTCGAGCTATCGTAGCCTAACGTTAGTATTCGAGAACTCTTTCCCTGAGACCCATAACGGCTTACCATAAAGCACAATAAGCTAAGCATATACGAACTTACCTCTGGGCTTGAATTCGGGTGCAAGGGGCCGGAGCTGACTTTATATAGCGAAGTACGAGCGTTTATATAAAGTGTCTGTCGACTAGGAGCTAACTAGGAGTTGAAATCCCCAGATCGGTCTGCTGTAGCACTGCAAGCTCGCTGCAAGCCTTTTTCAAACAGCAAAACCGAAACAAAAGATGATGAGGACACACAACACTGCCGGTAGGAGTCGAACCCCCATTTCACTCCAGCAGACTCTGAGAAGCCTGATACTAATGGACGGAGGCAACGGCAACTTACCCAAATGCAAAATTAGCTCCTGAAGAGTCTGCGATGGTCGGCGCGGCGTGACACAACCATCCAACCACTGTCATGCCGGAATTGACCAGAACGCAATTTTCAATGCTCAGACAAGAGTGCTCGAGATACTGTTTCAAAACAACCAGGTAAATGAATTGACCTATGCAGGAATCTTAGTACGCCGCTTGTGGGAATTGAACCCACACCTTGCTCTTTGAGATCCGAACGCTCAGCACGAAAAGAGCACGATCCCCAGGATCCACAGCGGCTTTACGGGCATTGAAGTCGTGTTTACTAAGGCGGCTGGGTTCACCGCGGCTTACTATCCAGAGAAACCTTGGGCGCGAAAGTGAAGAAAGGAGTACTGCTTGTCATGGCCCAAATCATTTTTCAAAGCCGTTCTTGTTTACTGCAAAGGTTTACGAGGTACGAGCGTTCACTAAAGCATGACTAGTAAGAATGCGGTTCACAGGAAAACAATCAAACTATTGAGTGGACGATGGTTTTAAATCCTCCGATGAAGCAACAAAAAAAAAGAGGGATATTAGAGTTCGTGATGCCGCTGCCACGGTGAGAGCACACTCTCCAGGATCCACAGCCACAGCAGCGTTCCCTGTTAAGCAACACTGAACAAGAGTGGGAGTAGACTGTGAGGAGACCTGGATTGCGTGGGCTTGATTTCATGAACTCGACGCAAATTTAAGATTTACATTCAGAGATGGTGTAAGCCTGGGCCCTGGGCCACCAGCTGAGCTGAACCTGTACACTGTTAAACTTGTTAAGCTGCCGCCTGCGAGAAATCAACTTCGATACACTGATGGATTTCATGTTAACAAAAAGCAAAAGAACTCGTCACCTCCTCAAGCCGCTGGTGAGTCGAACACACGTATTACTCTTACTTGGTGCAAGTGTTATCTTTACCCACACACTGAGAGTACGATCTCCGAGATCCGCAGCGACCTGGGAGGTAAGGAATTCTGTAGTTGTTGACGGGACACAACTCCTGTGCATCCTTTGGATCTGAACCATTCAGAATGAGATCAGCTTTGACTGACAAGTTGAAGGGAGGGAAGCGTTTATGGTCTGCGGAAAAGGGGTACCGTCTCGTGTCGGTTTCCTTTCACTCGAGTACAACGAAGAATATAGAATGTACGCATAAATATACATTGTGGTTGCATCTAACTCTAAGTGACGCGGTCGGAATTATGCACAGATTACTATGCCTGAGCTTTGTCTCCTCGGTCCGGCAACGCATCTTCTCCGGTTCTCAGAGAGCGCTAGAGGACAATGAGATCCAATGAAATAGATCATTTAAATGACTGAAAAATGGACCTGGGTGGAAACGAAGGAAACTGATGGAGTACTCGATATTTGAATATCATGAGTCGTTTCAAGGGCAGCTCGCAAGTTTTTTCGCGAGTTGAGTCTAGAGACGGTCAGTAGGTTCATCACTTCATTTGCGAAGAGCGAGAATCATACGTGGCTAACAGTGCATTGGTGTACATCCGACCCAGCGAGAAGTGGAGGCCTGTCCTCTGGTCAGATAAAGTTGTCTCGACCGTGCCACAAATGAACTCTGACCGAGAAAATGAAGCTTTTTGGCCTCAAAAAATCCTATAATGCTTCAGATGAATGCAAGAAGAGTCAAATCCAAGGACCTACAGCGATGGCACAGGCGAGCGCAAATATACTGGGATTTTGTTGAGAACGTGTGCAATAATGTCGGCTTTCATTGGATACCTCGACACAAGACCCGTCGCGACCGTATATTGAATGATACGAGTGATTACAAAATTTGTGCTGCAAACCTTTTGTATAAGAGGGCTCGACGACATTCACGCGACTCACCGGTCAAAGCCAGTTTTTCCACGGTGAAGATACCATACTAACGTGAGTGCGAGGCAAAGATCGGCTTTGACTATCATCAGAGCCCGCATTGGCATTAGTCCTGTGGGACGTGCTTACTCGCTGCTCTGATGGAAAACATGGACACAATCTCCGCTGTATCACCTTGGGAGGTGCTTGGGCTTGGGTTTGCCAAGATTTGCGCCCCCATGAAAAGATCGATTGCGCAAACGGCGAGGGATCCGAGGCTGAGAATCCCGACTAGAATTCGGTTCTTGCTAAACCTCCATAATCTGAAAGTTGCATGACCTGCATGTTCTTGCTCAGAGCGACATTTTAATGAAGACTCACCGGTGAAGGAAGAACGTCTGGCAGAAGGATGTAGCTGCAGCAACGAGGATAACGTGCATGGGAAGTCCTAGTGGTATCTGCAGGCACACGGCCGGATTGCCCCAATTTACGACCAGAGTGAACCAAGGAACGCTGGCGATCACGCCGAGATGCAAAAGATCCAAAGTCCTACGGCGTGATGAATGAATCCGACAATTAGCCGAAAACAATTGGTGACACACCACACAACTGCGACCTAAGTATGGGACAAAATTTAATTCGCGAATCTCTCGTCCGAAGCATGGACTACGTACAAGCCATTTCAAGACCCATGAGTCGTCTGGAAAACCCTCATAATAGATATAGGCCTGCACTGTCAGGATTCCCTGGAAGCTGGACCCAAGGTGTGAACGGAACGAATCCATTGCAGACCTAAACTCACAGTGCCGCAAATAAAACTTCAAAGTGACTCATCAGCGGTGTTTTCTGGGCGTGCATACGAGGTTCACCTCCAATGTAAACAGCTCCGAACGTAGCGCGTAGGTCGAGCAGACCAGCGGACTCGGAAGACATCTAACCGACAAGCGCGTCAGCTCAACTCTTCTCTTTAATACTTGTTAACAATCTCGCATCCGCTTCGAGGATATATTCAGGGGGGCGGGGGATCCTCATCTGCGATAAGTATCTCTTCCGGCTGATGATTTCCGATCCGTGGCTGATTCTGGCATTCACGTCAATTGTGCGGGAAGTGGGGCACAGTAGAACGAAAGTGGAATCAATGTCGACTTGACAGCCTGCGTTTTGCCTGCCTTCTCAGATCAGTTCTTCAGAGGGTAGAACATGGACCATTCCGATCAATTGCTCGCCCTCCACGACGAGAGGAAGCTTCTGAGCAAGCACTTGTTTTAGTTGGTCCTGCATTTCTCTTCTTTGTTAGCCAAGGGAACTCGATTAAGTTGTCTCAGAACATGTCCGTGTTATTTCCCACTGACACGGAATTTTTTTCCCCCGATCAACAAGCTCATAATAGCTGGAACTTTCGTGCACGAATCACCGGACTCCGAGATCATAATCATCCAAGCCGGACCCTGGTGGTTAAAGGTGAGTTAGATTGAAGAAAGGGTTACGTGCCAGAAAACAACACCAAGCCGGCGGCAGTCACAGGAAGACGGTCCCAAACCCCCAGTGGGGGGATACTGCCCGATGGGAATACCAATCGGGTGCGGAGACTTGTCGAAAATGGAGGTGCTTAGCGGATAGAAGTTGGAATAGATTCCAATAGAATGTCGAGGCGCTCCTTTCTGCAAGCTGGCGACATGTGACCTCGGAACCAAGGAAGTGACCAAGCGTCGAGCAGATTTAGAGAGTCATCTTTGGCGGCGAATTGGCAGAAAGGAATCAGAGCCAAGCACGTTCGAGTCAGACAAGAACAGAGGTGAGGCCGTATCAAATGAGGAGATCACATAGCAATGGACGTGCGCGACACGCGGGGAACTGATGCGAAAGACACGGAATGTCCCAGTGACACCGTGCCCACTCGCCTTCCCTTTCTCCTTCTTTCCGTCCGCCGTCACGGGCCTTCTGGTGTTGGGCAAGCTCATCAGTGTCGATGTTGTTGTCTGGAGAGTGCAAGCCAATTTGTCGGCCTGTGCAAGCCACTTTGTCACCTTGGCACCCGCCAAAAATAGACAATGGCTTGGGCTTCTAACATCTCATGTAGGCCTTTGAGTACATATCCTGTATGATAGATAGTTTATATTCAACTCCCCTGGGCCTCCCATGGTACCATTCCTCATCACATGTTCATATTTCCACCAATACATGTCATCATCGTGTCTAATGACTAGTGGTGGCAAGGTTTGGTTCGGAAATCGGTTTGAACCTGAACCGAACGCGAGGTTCAGGTTCAGGTTCACCACTTCGCTGAACCGAACGCCAGGTTCAGGTTCGGCGTTCAGGGCGGGGGACACGTTCGAACGCCGAACACGAAAATCCTGACACTCACCCAATTTTTGACCATTTTGTTGTGATTTCCGGCGACATCGGGGTAAATTCGCACATCGCTCGCTACTGACTCACTGTTAGAGTGATGGATTGACATCTTGCAGTCAATTCTACAGCCATCTTCATCAGTGTTGCGTCACCGGGATTCGGACCGTACTGTCCCATGACACAAAATTCATTTGAACATTTCTGGATTTCGGTTTCTTGGCCATTTCAACATCCTTGAGTCACTCAAATCCGACCATTCAAGGTAAGAACAAGTAAATGACCCACTTGCTTTGCTCCAGGACCAGTTATCAGACCTCCGAAATGCCCGATTTTTTTCGGTTCAGTTCAGCATTCGAACGCGTTCAGAACACTGAACGCGGGTTCAGGTTCGGGGTTCAGCAATTTGCTGAACCGAACACCAGGTTCAGGTTTGGCGTCCAGAGCGAAGTGCCCTGAACCTGAACCGAACCGAACCTTGCCACCACTACTAATGACAGGCTCACCCATACCCTTTCTGCAAGCCAGCTGGCTTGTAGAATTCATTTCATATGTGACACCTAAACACATGAATCCCCACGAACGCAATGGTCAAATCTGCTAAAACTTCCTCGAAAATCCGCAAACAATCACTTATTTTACATCCTCCTTGGCCAAGATACCCGTTTGTGTGTATCTCACCCAATTTGAATGTCTCTTTCACAAACTCGAGCTCTGATACTGCCTCCTATAGGCTCTCCGGCCAAATCTGAGTGCGATGCTTGTTTCTCGTCGCGAGTGGGACTTGAGTTCAACCAGGTAATTTGCACCGAGTCTCAAATCACTCAAACCTGCACACATAAGTATGCTGTATGGGATTAGTGAGATGAAAACTAATGCACTAGGGGTAGTAGAACACAAATGGAGGGCCAGTTCTCGCTGCTAATAAAATGACAGGCACAAGCCATTTTGCTTGATGCCATCAAATTCGGCGTGTGCACGGTTTGCATCGAGAAGTACGGAATCTTGCCCTAAAGCCATAGCATACAGGCCATGTTGGAGCTCTATCATCATCATAGTCCAAGTTCCACTCAAAATAATGTCGAGTTGAACGATGTTGAACATGTCACATGCCATCTCAAACCATTTTCTTGCTGGACTGGTGGGGGTCAATTTGCAACTAATTTGCTCAACCAAAGGTGAATATTTTTTGTAGCGAAGGCACGGAATGGTGGAGGGTGCCAATTGAAGGATACAACTGGGTAATTCAGTGGATTTTGGTGCTTTGCTCACCACAGGCAAAATGGCATACACAAGCCATTTTGTCTGATTCGTATGGAAACCCAGAGCACCACGCTGATAAACGAGTTTGCCGATGGTGTGATGAGTGATGGCCATCATCAAGACCCCGAGTAGTCGCAAACATGGTGTATACAGAATTTTATTTGACGGTTTGTTGTGCCCCGTTCTTATTATTTTTTTTGGGCAAGATATAAGTAGAACAGTATCAACTGAACCTGTATGAATAGTAACTTGCAGATACTGTGAGACTTATCACATTCAACTACAGTGAGACTTTTTCCATGGCCCACCATTTTATCAGGGCTGTGCACCGTCACCGTGACGGGCACAGCCATCATTTCGATGGCCGTCACTTTCCCAGACCGTCCTGTCATGAGAGTGCGAGAAACCTCGACGAAACAGGATGGATGACGGAATGGGAAGCTGCAAGGAGAAATTTGTGGTGGCTAAACTCTGACAAGAAAACATGCCAGACCCTTGCATGCACGATGTACGATATTAGCTAGTGATCCAATCCTTTCCCATAACTTCCTTGACCGCATTGCGAGTGAGGTGAAGATGCTGCTTCACCATCATCAAAGTCCTGACTGTAAACTGGCCTTGCAGAGAGAGATGTCGCATCCACCAGAGAAATGTGTTCAACAGCGACAGCAGACCCTGAGGGCATGTTTTGATCCTCGAGCTTTTTCAAACGAAAAACTTGAACTTACCGGGGATAGTCAGAATGGTCTGAGCCAAATGGAATAGGTTTGGGAACTGTGTCTGCGCAAACCACCACTGAACCGCATCTGAGTCGCAGAAGGTGGGGAATTTTATCGAGTCTGCTGAGGGTGTTCATTTTGTGATTGCCTGAATGTAACAGACCGGATTATTTGGGTTCCCAAATGTAGCTGCAAGAGAAAAAAATTCAAATTTCATGAATTCACCACTAGTACGCTTTGTTGTGCCACTGACAATTTGATTATTTACCACACATTCTTTGAAGGAGATGTGCCGTGCTTCAGTCACGCACGGCATATCTTCACCAGATATGCCAGGCTTGGGTACATGTGCCGTACTTGTATTTGAATGTGCTGGGTGTGCAATGTTCATGCATGCCGGGTTTTGCTAATCTCGATTTAGAACCTAGTTTTATTTGTTCATCAGTGATCAAGCGATGCAGTTCACGGGATCAACAAAACTTGGAACGTAGGTACATTCTACGTTCGGCACATTCCATTTCACACACAGCACTTTTGATCGGAAGCAGGGCACATATGTTCAAGTTTGGCACATCTGCTGTGAATGTGCCGTGCTTCCCTCCAGGGCGCGGCACATGTCAGGAACTGTATTCTGCCGGCTCTTCTTCACGTGTCTATCCCGGCATCGGGTCACTGTGCGTGCGTGCGCTGTTCCATACTGCATGAATTCGAAGTGTGTAACAACAAACACAGATATTATAAAGAAGAAACACAGAAAAATACATACCTCACTTGTCTTTCCTCTTTTTTGGAAGGCCTGTTCATAAAGTCTGCTTGTCTCCGGGAGTCCGATTACTCTCATGAACAACCACCCTTATATCGAAATCTTTACCCTCGACTCTCTGTGAATGAGCATAAGGTTCAACTCCAGACTAAGTACATTGACACTTTGAACCTTGAATACATGCTCGATGGATCAAATATCAGACACAGATATGTAACCTCTATAGAAAAGCAGCGTGCAAGAGTGCAAACGAGCGGGTGATTGTCTGAGTGATTGACGTGTTGATAGAAATACGCATGGTGGCACATAGAGCCACATTTATCGCAGTAAGCCACCAGAGATAATTCTTGATGAACATTTGACGGAGCCGTTTTGGCATTTCCATAAACACTTACTCGAATGAAAAGTAAAACTGCGGGAAAAACACTTAGCTGGCGCTAATTCAATACCGGTCAGCGCATTCATCCACTCGGTGTTGTAACTCGTTTGTGATGGCGGTCGCCCGGATGCAATCCCATATCTCAGCATAAATGAGCAATGGGGAGTTGACAAAGACACAGGATGATCCAGTGGTTATTTCTCACAATGCTCCCACCAAGCTTTGAGGACGATAGCAAGAGGTTAGGTACAGAACTCTAGTGGAATAAACACGTACATGTGAGCGTTTTTCCAAACCATGGACAAAAGACGAGAATGCACCCATAAATGCTTTGGAGACAGGATCTGGCTCCACCAAATCAGCACCCAACTTGACTATCCGAAATATCAGGATAGTTTGACATAGCCTTTGCACTTGACACCTTTCCAGCTGTGACAGATTCGAATGGCCTGTATCAAGGAATTTCCAACCAGAATCTTCAAGAGTAATGTTCGAAATCAACGACTAGGCACCACATGGAGAACTGTGTCGGATGTATCAAAATAATAAGAAAGGGTACAACAAATACTCAAACTAACATTCGGTACATCATGTTTGCGACTGCTCGGGGTCCTGATGATGGGTGAGCACGGCCATCATCCATCACACCATCGGCAAACTCGTTTATCAGCGTGGTGCTCCGGGTTTCCATAGATTCCATCAAATTGGCGTGTGGATGGTTTGCAGTCAGTATAAAGCCCTACAAAGTTTGTTTAAACAATCAGCGTCTCAACGCTAAACAGGGTTTAAGCATTGTTTTGATTAATCCCTTTTGTTGCACCAGTGCTGCCTAGTAGTAGTATTGGGGCAGATTGAAGGATTGAACAATGTTTAAACTGGATGTATAATTACCTGTTTAAAACTTGATTAATCAGGGTTTAATCAATGATCAAAAGTGTTTCAACACCGTTTAATCATGGGACATTCAAAACGAAATAGTACCCCCGGGAATCGAACCTGAGACTTTCGGAGGACTGAGGATTTTAGAAGGCAGAATAACCACTGGACAATACAGGCACTGATGAACTACTCAGAAGAGCTGCTTTGTTCACCCTTTGATTGAAAGGTCACGACTTCCATGAAGTAAAAAAGTGTTGATCGCATAGAGTTTGGGTCACAGAAGTTAAATAGAACAAATATGACCAGTGCTTGCATTCATAAGGTGTGAATTCTAACACTGAATTTATAGGCTCAATTGGACTAGAAGTGGTGCATGTTCCAAAAACAACATTTATGAGGAAGAAACTGAGATATCACACATTAACCACGGTGTCAAAGGACAATAAATGGTGAGATTAGGAATTGGTTACTGTTTTTGACAATATTCTGACTTCTTTGTAATCCATGTCCATTGTAGTAAACTGTAAGCACCAGAGTTTTACCAGTGTCCAAGGTGCAATAGACTCATACAGTACCAGACAATCAAAGACAACAAATTGATAATTAATTAATTGCAGGAGAATGGCTTTTTTTATAGCAAATCTGAGTTCATATTCGGATTCCCAGGCCTCGAAAGAGGTGAAAAAACCACCTCCGAAGTTTTTCCCACGAGAAATTAGCTGTGGCCAAATTTTTGGACCCAAAAAACGAACTGTGTGTACCTTTTCAGGGGCCAGGAGGGACCAAAATTTCTGGATGAGGGACACTGTGATGAATTTCGGAAGTATCAACACATGCATTAGATTATGCCATTGAGCAGAATTTTGTAGCACATTTTGAACAATATGAATATCTGCCTGACACGGCGGTTCGGGCTGGAATGTGACCACAAATTGCCAAATGTGGCAATAATTCCCAGGGTCATAACGCAAAAACGGCTCGTTAGAATTTCTCGATTTTACCAGAATCATAACCAGCACAACAAAAGGAGTCGATTGTGCTATATCCGAAGTTTTTCCCACGGTTTTTAGGGTTATGGCCAAATTTTTGGCACTGATTTTGTAAATTTTCATTTTACAGGGAAACGGCTCATGCCAAACTGTTCATTTGGTCCTTAGGGCCATGTTTATGCACAAATCAGGCCAACCAGGGATGTTTGGGTGCCCAGATAAATGGTTCAATAATTTGTTGACTTTGATTGTCCGGCACTGTACTCAGCCAGAACATTTTTGCAGTCTAGCAAGGACATTAAACTTGCTAGTTGATTGTTTGATGTGGCCTCCTTAGTTCAGCTGTTAAAATGTTCACTTTCACTGTCTCTCTTCATTGTGATAGGTGTTTGACTCCCAGCCATTGCACCCATTTTTGCATTCAAATTGAACACTGGTTTAACTCTGATCAACAGCCTGTTTAAACCAAACAGTCTTTAAACCCATTTTAGCGTTGAGACACTGATTGCTTAAACAAACTTTGTAGGGTTACTGAGTCAATAGCATGGGAATTTCCACAAATGGAGGCGAGAGCTATTGCATATATGCTTGAATGAGGTACGCTCTTGGAACCAGTTCCTTGTGAATTGATGCCACATTGAGTAAATTTGACAATAGCTTAAGCCATCACAAGCCAGTTTGGCTGATGCCATCAAACCAGGCGGTGGATAGTATGGAAGCCCAGATTGTTATGCTCTCTTGATCGCTGGTACCTGCTATATATGGCAGTGGACCCAGAACACCCGCCCTCGGCTCTTGCTCGGCTCTGTAAATGATAGCGACAGCAAGCGCCGGCCTGATGCATCACGTGAATAGCCGAATCCGACTTTTTATCTGTTGACAGAGGCTGTACAGTAGTCAGTTTTTTGAGGTAAATATTCCCTTTGGAACTTGGTATAGTGTCTGAATTTTTTTGACTGCCCCTGACTGTTAGTAAGCAGACTTTACAGCCGTGCTTAGCATCTTTAGTCTGGAGGGGGACTCTGATTCTTGAATGTATACTTTTTGAGAACCTGGGCTTCAAACCTGAATTTTTTTGAGCCAAATCGCACATACCCTGGCCACTTTTCCAGCTAATCTTTTTTGAACCATATGCCAAATCAGGAAGGTCCAATACATTCTAAATCATTTACTTACCTGTTGGTGGATTTTTGCCATAGATTTTCCAATCAACCACATTTCAAGCCGATTTCAAGTTCGGAGACTAGCCAGCGATAATGGATGGTTGAATTCGGGTGCCTGCCATATTCTTATTGCACTTGGTTTCATTGTACTGGCCGGAACAACTGAGAGAGGCCCTCTGGCCCTTGGAATGGTCCGGTAACTTACAGTAAACTGGCCAGGTTCTTAGTACATGTTCCCTGAATTCCGACTGACGACAGTTTCAAGTCAGCAATCTACATACTATTCTCAATTGATATGCTTCATTGCATTATCTACCTATGGACTGAGTTTTTCGCCAGACATCTTCCAGGTGCGCACTTCGTTGATATTTGACATGGTTTCAGGATCATCTTCAAGTTCAAGCATGGCATTCGGTATGCCACTGATTCCCACTCTGTGCAATTCATCATCACATCTTAGGTCCTCTTAGTTTACTTGCCCTGTAGGTCTTTTGTTTAGTTTGAAAGTTCACACTCTTTATTAGAAGCTCAAGTTTATTTCCTGAAATGCGATACAAAGGAGCTATCATTGAGATATTCACTGTCGGCAGATCAACTTGAAAATTTCTCCGGGTCATCGAGATGATTAATTCCAGAATCCATTGATTTGCTTGCGATTATTCTATGTCAGGGAACTCTTTCTGCTCCTGGGGGTCTGGAATTTTCAACTGGAAGGTCAAGCTAAATTTTGCATCTGTCAATATCCCCTGCACCATTTTCATTGGGGTTGACTGGCATCCCCGAAATCGGCGATCAGATATTGATGTTTGCGATGCTCACTGAGTCTCGCTGGGTACCCCCGACTCGAAGCCTGCATCGAGTGTCAAGCATGTCTTCATCTTTTTTGGTGAGTGTTTGGCACCCAGATGTACCTTCTCTGTCCTTGAGTGTTTTCTTCCTTCAATTGAATCTGATCCATATGCATTTAATCCTTCCACATCCTATTGTTTCTGACCAGTCTGATCTCTTAAGTCGCCTTCACCAAATTGAAAACTCGAAGGTCAACCTTGAATGAAATGAAATGGCTATGCCTGCTTGAGACTTCTCTTGGCAACACTGAATCTGTAAGGGTCAAAAATCATTCAAATAAGTTGACGACGCAAGATTGGCCGGATTTTGAGGTACATGTATTCAACTTAATTTATAGAAATGGCATACATTGTTTGCTGTCTCAGGAATAATACGCCGTCTATTCAGACCTGCTGAAAATCGACTTGTTGAAAGCCACCGTACACTGGACTTGTTGACACAGTTTGTTGAAAGAACTTCTTTCAGTTGTGAAAGTACCACCCCCAACAAAAGCACCGCAATTGAGAGTACATGTATATGCATTCTCACGAGTCGACCAGCTCGTATTCGGCGGCCTTCAACCTGTCAAGTGCTGCATGTGGTAACAAGCTTGGGTAGCGGGCTCCGCCGCTCATTGGCCCTACCCGCCTTATTTTGTCTGCTAGTCATTAGCTTACAAGCGAGAAAATCTTCTAACCAAGTCGGAAATATCTTGTCAGTATATGACACACACACACAGGTTGCGAATAAGTCGCCTAATCATCAGTGTCCTGGATCTTATTACCTAAAATGGCAAGACCCGGCGATCAAACGAGCATAACAGCCCGGGCTTCCATAGGATAGGGTTGCAATACATTGGTAAGAAGGGCTCAGATAATGCTTGTGACACATCCCAGATATTTGAATTCTGTTCTGAATTTTGTTTGAGTACAAAGTGAGGGAGAATCAAGCAAGCTTCATTGCCTAATTTGATCATGAAGTTCTGAGACCTAATTGATAACGGTTCAAGATCATGGTAGAGCAAGATCTTTGTTTCCATGCTCAGGATACTGTGATACCTTTGTTTTTGGCTCATTCAGCAGCCCACTGAAATTCTTGGCTCAAGGAAATTTGCTATGCAATGCCAGCAAATATCAACAAAGTGAACCAGAAAAAAATTAAAACAGGGTTTCCCAATTGGCAATATCTCTTTGAGACTATTTCGAAGAAGAGTCAGGCTACAGAAATACCTGATCCTGGAGTTTTAAGTGCTACATGAAAGAAGAATGGTGCTCTGTGGTGGAATTTATAAATTCAAAGCCTACCATTTTCAATGATGATTTCTGACACAAGTCATGTTGTCCAACTATGCAATAATGGCTTGCGCAAATTGGTTCCAGTGCACATCGGGATTTTGGCATTTTGTGTGTGAGTGCTTGTACGCGCTCGCACGCGCGCGCATACGTGCGCGTACAAGGATCAAAAGGGTCCACGTGCACGCGATCACGAGCTATGTCCGAAATTCCACGCGAGCTGTCAAACGGACCTATTTCATGTGCTTTTTCGAGCTTTGCAGGTTCAACCAGTTGTGCAACACAAATGGTGGTTTAGAATCGAAGTTTCAGTGGTTGAGGAAGCTTCATGCAAAGTTTGGCATACTATTGAGAGGAAAACAGGATGTTGAAAACACTAAAAATCTAGCTATTTGCTCGTGTTGCTCGTGTGAAGCTCGCTTGCACGCTTCACACGAGATCAAAGTGATCAAAGTCCGCTCGTAAGATGCCATTTTGCTGATGCAAATTGGATTGCACACAATCTGGCTTGTGCAAAATAGCTCGGGCATGAGCATTTCCGTGCAAACTGGCTTGTGTTCATTCCCATGTCAAGCCGGGTGCAAAACAGCACTGACAGGAACTGAAGCCGTGGAATATCAGGAAAACAATCGATGTTGACAGCCTGCCATCGCAGTCGGATGGAAGGGGTTGGAAGAAGTGCCCCTGCACTCGTGCACGCAAGTAATCCAGCCAGACAATACTTATCTGATGTTGGATTTGTCCAATTTTTTGCTGTTACAGTGGATTGTTGACCATCAACAGATAGGGTAGCAATTGAATATCCATATAGCAATATTAGATGGCATCTCGAGCGAAGATCGCCCGTTATTGCGGCAAATGAATCGTTGCTGGTTCAACCGCTGTTGATGTGATCAATGGCGACAATGTCAATCTGGAACACAGGCATACAACAATAAAGACAGGAGGGGTGAAGAGAGCTTCATTATTGAGAAATGATAGAAATACCTACAGTGAGAAGTTGTACTGTAGCCAAGCCCAAGGATGCTCACGCCACAAGCCACACCACACATGCCCGTCACAGCCAATTCAAACTCCACTAAGCGGCACAAGCCACTTTGGCAGGCCACTCGGCTAAGTCTGAAGGAATTTCCCCTACCTTTAGGTAGTGAGTCTTAGATGTGAAACTTTTTTCTTGGAAGAGATTTGCGAAGTTTTGGGGGGTGTGCAGCTCTTTGTCTCTGACCATTCGTCATTGTTTCGTCGCTTTGCCAACTCTTACGCTTTGGCTTGGCTTGACGCATTTGGCTTCGATGCCTGCTACCTGAGGATGCCTCTCACTCAGGTAGCAGGCCTTGCCGGCTCGCCAGCCCTCCGCGTCTTATATAGAACATGTGCATGAATATACATTGTGGTTGCATAAGACTCTAAGTGACGGGGCTGAAGCTATGTCCAGATAATGCCTCAGTTTTGTCTCCTCGGTCCGGCAACGCATATTCTTCGGTTCTCAGAGACTGCTAGAAGACCATGAGATCGAATGAAATAGATCATTTAAATGATTGAAAAATGGACCTGGGTGGAAACGAAGGAAACTGGTGGAGTACTCAATATTTGAATATCGTGAGTCGTTTCAAGGGCAGCTCGCAAGTTTTTTCGCGAGTTGAGTCTAGAGACGGTCAGTTAGTACCTAACTTCATTTGCGATGAGCGAGAATCATACGTGGCCAACAGCGCATTGGTATACATGCGACCCAAGGAAAAATGAAGGGCCTGTCTTCTGGTCAGATAGAGATGTCTCAACCCCGGGACAAATGAACTCTGACCGAGAAAATCAAGCTTTTTGGCTTCAAAAAATCCTATGATACTTCAAATGATGGCAAGAAAAATTGAACAAGGACGTACGGCAATGGCACAGGCGAGCGCAAATATACTGGGATTTGTTGAGAACGTGTGCAATAATGTCGGCTTTCGTTGGATACCTCGACACAAGACCCGTCGCCACAGTATATTGAATGATACGAGTGATAACGAAATTTGTACTGCAAATCCTTTGTATTAGAGGGCTCGACGACATTCACGCGACTCACCGGTCAAAGCCAGTTTTTCCACGGTGAAGATACCATACTAACGTGAGCGCGAGGCAAAGATCGGCTTTGACAATCATCAGAGCCGGCATTGACACTAGTCCTGTGGGACGTACTTACTCGCTGCTCTAATGGAAAACATGGACACAATCTCCGCTGTATCACCTTGGTAGGTGCTTGGGCTTGGGTTTGCCAGAAGTTGCACGGCCATGAAAAAATCGATTGCGTAAACAGCGAAGGATCCGAAGCTGAGAATCCCCACTAAAATTCCGTTTTTCTGGCTAAACCTCCATAATCTGAAAGTTGCATGACCTCTATATTCCCGCTCGGAGCGACATTCAAATGAGGACTCGCCGGTGAAGGAAGAATGCCTGACAGAGGAATGTAGCTGCCGCGACCAGAACCATGTGCACGGGAAGACCAGGTGGTATCTGCAAGAACACGGCCGGATTCCCCCAGTTCTCCACGAGAGTGACCCAAGGAACGCTGGCAATTACACCGAGATGCACAAAATCCAAAGTCCTGACAATCGATGAATGAGTGCGATGGTTGACCAAAAAAAACAAAAGGTGATCCACCACACAACTGCGACCTATGGTACGAAATTCAATCCAAGGATCTCTCCTTTGGGGCATGGACTACGTACAAGCCATTTCAAGACCCAGGAGTCGTCTGGAAAACCCTCGTAATAGATATAGGCCTGCACCGTGAGCATTCCCTGGAAGCTGGACCCAAGCTGTGAACGGAACGAATCCATTGCAGACCTGAACTCACAGTGCCGCGAATACAACTTCAAATTGACTGGTCAGTGGTATCTTTTGAGCGGTGAATATGAGCGGTTTACCTCCAATATAAATTGCTCCAAACGTGGTGCGCAACTCAAGCAGACCAGTGGAGTCGGAAGACATGCTAACAGACAATCGCGTCAACTGAACTCTTCTCCTTAATACCCGTTAACGATCTCGTATCCCATTCGCGGGTATATTCAGGGGGGAGACACTCATCTGCGAATAAATCTTGTGGCCACTGGGTTCCGATTCGTGGTTGGTTCCAGCATTGACGTCAATTGTACGGGAAGTGGCGCACGGTAGAACCAAAGTAGAATCATTGGATGCTGGGATGAAGTTCAAGAACAGTACCCGGCGAATGCATGGGTGGTTAGTGGTGCGTGTGAATTGACGGCTTGCGTTATACCTGCCTTCCCATCAGTCCTTCAGATGGCAAACAGACGGAAAAAAAGAGCCATTCCGATCCATTGCTTGCGGCGAAAGCGGTGAAATACAGACCTGAAGAGCCTCCTTGGCGACGAGAGCAAGCTCCTGAGCAAGCACATGTTCCAGTTAGTCCAGGAATTCTCCTTGCGAAGGAAGGCTCAATCAAGTCGTCTCAGAACATGTCCGCATTACTTCCCCGCCGACGCGGATAATTTTCACATCCTCCTGATCAAGAAGCGCATAACAGCTCGAACTTTCACGCGCGAATCACCGGACTCTGTGATCATAATCATCTAAGCCGGACCCTGGTGATCAAAGATAGGCTAATTCGGAAAAGAGGTTGCGCGGTCCGCCTCAGAAACTAATACCCAGCCAGGGGGCAGTCGCAGAGAGACGGACCCAAACTCTCGGTGGAGGGGGGAAAAATCCACCCGGTGCCGCTCCATATGCAGAAACTTCCCGATGCGAATACCAGTCGGGGTGCGGAGACCGTCGAAAAATGGAGGTAGCAGATAGAAGTTGGAATAGAGTGCCGGGGCGTCACTTTCTCCGAGCTTCTGACATGCGGCCATGGAACCAAGAAACCAAGCGTTGGGCAAAGAGTAATTTTTGGCAGGGTAAGGCGGCGAATTCGCGAAGGTGACCAGCGCCCAGCAGGTTCGAGTCAGAAAAGAACAAAAGTGAGACCGCAACAAATGAGGAGATTACAGGGCGACGTACGTGCGAGACACGCGGGGAACTAACACGAAAGACACGGAATCTCCCAGCGCCACCGTATCCTCCCCGCCGTCCCTTTTTGTTTTCTTCCGTCCGCCGTCGTTTTTCTGTTGAACGGTCGTCGATCGATGTCGCAATTGTCTGGAGAGTTCAAGCGGAAGAAAAGATGCATATCCCCAAAAAACAGCGCTGCGTTGCGTATTAAAGGCGACTGTCTGTGGCAGGTGCTATTTCGTTGCTATTTCGAGCCCCGCGATGTTCAACGCGATTGAGGAGCACAGCAGCAGGGGCAACCACTAGTGCAGAGACAGGAGGAGGGAAGAGATTCAGCACCGGCGACGAGAAAGGCGACGCTTGGCAGTGTGCGATGTTAAGAAGCCTGGAAGCTAGACTAAGATAGACAAGACTTGCAAGACCAAGACAAGACCGCGGTGGGCCGCGGAGCCACATTCGACATATTCGGGTATAAGATTCTGAGTTGTTGATGAGTTTTTACTGTAGATGTGCAATTTACTGATTGAACGTTGAGCGTTGGAAATGCATCCCAATTCCTCCTCAAAAATGACTTCGAAAACGCATGCCGCCGCTGGGCCTCGAACCACATTTTGATGACAATCAACTTTTATGTGTTCACAAGGGGTCGGCGGCCTTCGGCCACCTCCCTCCCTTATAATCTGCTTGATATTTGTAGGAAGACAATGCATGTGAAATTATTCAATTACATAAAAGTTCTCTCCAGTCTACTGTATTTTTTCATTCAATTCGGCAGTCACGCGTCACGCACCCCTATGTCAACCATGAATTTCAGTCGGGGTCACGCGTCACGCAAGCCTTTATCGAACCTCCAAGCGGTCACGCGGGTCCCAAAATCGCCAAAAGAGCTCAAAAAGGTGGAAAAAACGAAAAATTTTGTGTGGGATGTCGAAATTTTTCGAGGTGTCACACAAAATTTTGGTGGTTGCCGAAATGTCGAATAGGTCAACTGGGTCACGTGTCACACCCTATGTCGATTTGAACGAAATAGTACAGTATGTTGCTCATAACCAACTGTTTCCGTTTACAACATTTTTATTTGACCAACAAAAGCATCTAAAATTGTTTCAAATTCATCCCTTGAACACAGTTCATGTAAAGGGCAGTCACAAAAACCTCTCTATATCCCCCCGGCAGCGCTAGGCTCAGAAAACATACTTTTTCCCAGAGTCAGTCGGGTAAAAACCAGAAATCATCTGGGGTCAGTGTGGATAGCACGCAAGGAGGCGGGTTCGAGTCTTTTGGAGAGGAATTTCGGCATCTCGGCTCGTGATTCAAGTTGATCGAAATTGCGATTATTATAGATTGACTGAGAGGAGTTGGTTTGATGCAGCGATCACTTCAGTTGGCAGGCACTGATTAGAGCTCACAGCATTGAACAGGCTATGCTAGAGCAACTTACAATTGTGCAATTGTTCACTTCCACTAGGAAAAACTGTTAATAGATGCTTGGTGAAATGATACACAATTTATGCACAGAGTGTTCAGCGTGATTTGAGTTGCGATCTGCTATGTGATCGCGAATGATCGCACAATGAAATGGTGATCGAGATTATCATAACAGCTGGCTTTTTTCGTAGCAGGGAGTTTTGGAGATGAGTGTGCAATGAAGATGAAAATGAATATGCAGCGAATTTTAGGATTTGAGGGAGGAGAGGCACGGCAAGCAATTGGGAAAAGGAAGACTCGGAGAAAATCGGCAGCAAGTCAACAGCAATCGACGATTAGGCAGCGATCGACAGTTGGACAGATGGCAACCGGAAATAAAGAGAGCACCCTCCAGAAAAGGAAATAAAAAGAGACGCCCAAATTTTATAAAGAGTTTGACAACGGGAGCACGATCTTCAAACATCTAAAGCCGCTTGTATGTACAGTTTGTTCACCATGCAGCCACTGAAAGAAATTCAACTTTGTCGGCCTCTAAACAATATTCGGGTGTTGATGCGCATGGCGGCGCGCCAAGCACGAAAATACCCAACTCCGATCAATTCAACATGTCTTCGGTATCTTTGCTCCTGGTGCCTTGTAGCTTAGCATCCAAGACAGCTCGCTGGCGTGTAGTTCCTTGTCCTTTATTTATCATTCATTTCCCGCACAGCCTGTTCCTGTCCGGATCCTCTCTTTACTCTATATATTCCTGTATGGTTCTTTTAATCAAGAAGAGTTCTTTCCCCCCGATTACTGCCTCAGTTTCGCATGCCTCATTAGTCCCTCGTCGTTTCGATGCTCACTCTCTCATCCTTCGTCGTTCACGCCCTCGCTTTTATATCTTTCTACATCATCCCTATTGCTGCACACCATCTCGCCAATGCATCACTTCGTGGATTGGCCACCTCGCAAACTATTCGTTTTGCAGTTGCTCTTGGAGTTGTGTGCTTTATTTATTTAGCTCGCGCTCTTGGACGCGCTGCTTGCGCATCAGTGTCCACAACCAGATTCTATGAGTTCTCGCTCTCTCGTCGCAGCATGCAAACTGCAGGAACCTAAAACCAGATCAAATCTGCACAAACAAAAACCATCTCAGCATCAATGCCGCGGGTGGGAGTCAAACCCACATCTTGCTCAGCAACGTTTCAGTGAATTCCCCCAATATGTAGAGCACAACGAACCGATGCTTCCCAGCGGCTACTCGGTTAGAGTGTACCGACTACGACAAAGCTATTACTGATTTAAGCTCCCAAGCTTGGTCGCGGAGAGGATTTACATGAGAAGCTGGACAGCACAGCCAGGTCAGTTCATGGACAAATCCTAAGGTCCGTTGGACTGGATCCGCAACTAGGTTGGACTGAGTATAGAATCGATGTAGAAGAGTTTATGAACACTCACCAAGTAGCAGGTTAGGAGTCGAACCCACATGTGCTCAGATATTTGTTCTGTCCAGCTCCTCGACAGTAGTTTGCTTGTGAGTATTCAATCACCGGCAAATATGGGACTGGAGGAAACTACCGAGGGAAACGATTCCAAAGCCAACTCCAATCGAGAAGAACAAACACAAGCCTGTCATGACTCATTTGAAAAATTTTCTTTCACAATGTGGATGGCAAAAGAAGATGAAACTTCAAAGGCTACCATGCTGCAGGTGGGAGTTAGAAGCACTCCTCGTTCCGACGCGTTGGCAGATACGCACTAGGGAGATACGATCCCGGGGAGCCACGGCAGCTTTCAATACCCGCTCACCACCGAGCTTCTGTAGTGGTGCATTGAGACCTCCACACCTCAGCCATTCCTCCGGTGAAGAAGGTGGAAAATTCATACATATAATGATCGACATTACGGTTTCATCGGATTTTAAGTGACAAACGTCAGTGAGACGCTCGGAATTATGCCTCAGCTTTGTCTCCTCTGCTGGTGTCCGTCCCACATTCGTCAATTCCCAGCGATCGCTAGAGGACCATGAGATATGATCAAACCGATCATTTCAATGGCTGAAAACAAAAGGAGAAAAAAAACAGACCTGGGTGGAGACGAAGAAGACGGGTGCATTACTCGACACGACACAAATATCAAGTTCGCGGCTCATCTCGAGGGCAGCTCGTAAGTTCTTTCGGGAGTTGAGACTGAAGACGGGTCAGTTGGTACATAACTTCATTTGCGATGAACCCGGTTCATACGTGGCTAACAGCGCATTGGTATACATGCGACCTAACGAGAAATGGAGGGCCTGTCCTCTGGTCAGATGGAGATGTTTCAATCACGAATGAATCCGACCATGAAAGTGAAGCTTTGCGGGTTCAAAACTTCCTGTGCTCTAGATGAGAGCGAGAAGAGACAGATCTAGGCACCCACCGCAAAAACGCAAGCGAGAGCAAGTATACTGTGATTTCGTTGAGAAGGTGTGCCCTCATCTCGACTTTTATTGAATACCTCGTGGCAAGGCCGGTCGCGACGGTATATTGGATGATGCGAGTTATTACAAAATTTGTCCTGCGAATCCACTTTATCAGAGGACTCATCGGCATACACGGAACTCACCGGTCAAATCCAATGATTCCACGGTAGAGATACCATACTAATGTGAGTGCCAGGCAAAGATCGGCTTTAAATACCATCAGGATCCGCACTAAGTCAATGGGACGCACTTACTTGCCGCTCTAATGGAGAACATGGACACAATTTCAGGTGTATCTTCTTGGTAGGTCATCGGCCTGGGCTCTTCTAGCATTTGGACCGCCAGGAAAAAATCGAGTGCGCAAACGATGAGGGATCCTGAGCCGAGAATCCCCACTAGAATTCGGTTCTTCTGGCTAAATCGCCATAATCTGGAAGTTGCGTAGCCTATAGATTCTCGCTCGGAGCAGCATTTGAAAGAGGACGTACCGGCGAAGGAAGAATGCCTGGCAGAGGAGTGTAGCTGCTGCAACCAAAACAACGTGCATGGGAAGACCAGGTGGTATATTCAGGAACACGGCCGGATTCCCCCAGTTCTCCACGAGAGTGACCCAAGGAACGCTGGCAATTACACAGAGATGCGCAAAATCCAAAGTCCTGACAATCGATGAATGAGTGCGATAGTTGACCAAAAAGTAAAAGGTAATTCACCACACAACTGCGACCTATGGTACGGAATTCAGTCCAAAAAATCTCTCGTTTGGGGCATGGATTACCCACAAGCCATTTCAATACCCAGGAGTCGTCCGGAAAACCCTCGTAATAGATATAAGCCTGTACCGTGAGCATTCCCTGGAAGCTGGACCCAAGCTGTGAGCGGAACGAATCCAATGCAGACCTGGGCTCACAGTGCGGCGAATACAACTTCCATATCAACTAATCAATTGTGTTTTCTGAGCGGTGGATATGGGCGGCTCACCCCCAATATAAATTGCTCCAAACGTGGCGCGCAGGTCGGGTATACCAGTGGACTCGGGAAACATGCTAACAGACAAGCGCGTTAGCTGAAGTCTTCTCTTTAATACCTGTTAACGATCTTGTATCCGATTCGCGGGTATATTCAAGGGGCACTCATCTTGAATTTTGCGGCTGATGGTTTCAGATTCGGTTGATTCCCGGATCCACGTCAATTGCGGAAGTGAGGCACAGTAGAACCAAAGTAGAATCGATAGATACGGAGATAAAGTGGAGAACAGCACCCGGCGAATGCACGAGTGCTGATGGTGAGTTGGTAGTGCGTGTCGAAATTCACGGCCTACATTCTGCCTGCTTTCAGGTCAGTGCTGTAGAGGGCCAACGAAATGGACCATCCCGATCAATCGCTCAAAGTGGAGACGCCAAGATGTCAATGCACAGCCCTCAAGAGCCTTCGCAGCAAGAACAAGTCCGGGAGCAAGCGCCTCGCCTACTGAATGGTCCTCTCGACATCCGGACAGGACCAAGGAATACTTCATCTAGTCTCAGAACCTCCGGCGTCATTTCTCATGACTACTCCAACGCGCCGGTTGCAACGATACCTTTCACATCCTCCCGATCAAGAAGCTCATACTTCTAAAAAAAACAGCTCCGACTTTCGCGCCCAAGTCGTCGGCTCCGAGATCATTAACACATCATCCGAATTGGATCCTGGTGGTTGAAGAGAAGCACAGACAGAGAAAAACATCCACCGCCCCTAAAATTATTCCCTCCCTCTTCTCTTCGGCTGCGTAGTGGGAACGCACGACGTTGGTTGGGTGTGAAGAGCGCCAATTCTGCGTGGAATATCAAAAAATATTCGCACAGTTGAGCGCAGCCGAGGTGGGAGAGCAGATGAACTGGACAACGGAAATAGCATGAAAGAGAATGCAACGACGGAAAGGGTGCAGCGTCCGTCGAGTAAAGCTGGAAGCCCGCGCCTGATCTGGATGCCGAGTAGTCTACATACGTGCAACGCGCACGACAACGAGAAAAAAGACGATCATCCGCCCGTTCCTCGACTCCCCGAAAACCCAACAACGGAAACGCACGATGCATAGAAGAATCCAGGGCAGAATCGAGCCGCTGAAGGTGAGAAGCCGCTAGGAGCCACCGCCTACAATAGAGGTGGGCGAGGGGCGATTGAGGTCCGAGACACGAACGCAAAATCCAAGCCTAAGGACCATGCGCAGACGCAATCTCGATCCACATATACATCCGCTATCATCCACGCAGGGGGGAAACGCAAAGCGCGAACTCGAGGCGAACGAACGTTTATGGAGGAGGCGCAACAGAGCCCGAGGGTATTTGTGATACAGCATTGGCGTGAATGAATCGATCGGGCAGGTAACTGCGAGACGGGAAGAGATCGATAACCTTGATGAGACATGGAAATGAAATCGGTGAACAGAACGGCTGGCGGTGCACAGAGAGGCGATGCCGCACGGGAAGCAAGTACGCCGTTTAAGGATCCGGAACGCATGATGGAAGGTCTACATGCTTCCAAGGATATGCGCTGACACCGGCGATTTGAAGACGCCGGATATCGGGATGGCACGAGCAATTGAAGACACAAAATTCCGAGCCCCAGGACAGGCGTCGAACAGAGAATCCTCGGGAACGTGTGAAAATGCGTAAGCAGCCAGAGGCCCGAGGAAAACGACTGCAAAGTGCACGAACGGGCAGAAACCGCGCGTGATGCTGGAAGACGTAGGCAGATAAAACGTGTACGCGCCGCTGTGTATCGACGGCAACGAGGTAGGGAACTGAAACTCACGGCACCGCCTTTGTGAAGCCGCAAGAAACCGCGAGAGCAAGCATGTGGCAGAGAATCCACAGCACTCCGTCGAAGGATCATGAGGCATCAGCAAGACGCGGTGAAAGCCAGAGGAGCACCAATAGCATGCAAAACACACCGAATGTAGTACCAGTTGCAATCATCCACCAGCTGTTCCCTCTGTAACTCTTCATTCTAGATCTCCTTGTCCCGTTGCGCTGCGTGCGCACCGTCGGTACTGGCGGTTTTATCTGGCAAGTTTCGGAGAGAGAAGGATGGCATATTGCTCGGCCACCGTGTTGCCTCGCTCGTTTGACACGGCTTCCTGGGACTGTGTTTGTAGGCGACCGCGACGAGAGGGGACGAAGGCAAACGTAAAAGACAAGCGAAATCGGATGAGATCAAGAGCGTGGACACATCAACAATGCACGTGACATACCGCCTCGGCATGTTGTGGTTCAACTTCGTCCGTTGTCCTGAGTTTCAGTACCACAGCTGGAGTCTGTGTCCGTTGGTAGGCTTATATTCCAAGCCAACCCCAAATCCAAAAAATACAGATCACAAACGTCGGATGCTGATGCCACAGCGACGGGTTTTGATGGGACCAGTGATGGGCCGGTAACTAAAACGTAACCGGCAATTTTGATGGTCATGGATTCGCACATCCCGTTTTGGCTTCTTGAGCTCCCAAATAAGTCCGTAGACAGTTTAAGAGCATTGTACAATTATTTTTTCAATGTAGGCTAATAAAAACTAATTTATTTTACTTTTTTTCTTCAACTTATTGAGGCTCCTCCCAACTCTCGGCCATCTCGTCGTCCTCCGACTCCCAATACTCGTCCTGAACCATTTCTGAGTCCTCAGTATAGTCGAATCCTTCGCCAAAGAGCTCTTCAAGTGTCACCGAGTCTGCCTGTTCTTCAAGTAATGCCAAATGTGCCGTGAATGCAGCTTGAAGGGCAGCTTGTTTTTTTGGCTTGGTTTTCAAGGCACTCTTGTTGGGAATGTCGATCTGGTGGTGTTTACCTGAATTCCAGAGTCTTCGAAGCTTTTCTAGCTGGTCGTCGAGCTTCGCATTCGTCATTCCTCGAGCAAGAATCTCGTCCGCGGACTCGATGAGCGGTACGGCATCCAGTCGTGATTGGATCGCTGCTTCTCGCGCCGCTTTATCCGCCTTTGCCTGTTCTTTCTCAGCGACCAGCCGCGCGTCCCACTCCTTCTGCATCTGGCGGCGTTTCTTCTCCAGCTTCTCGCCCTCCAATACTCGCGCTGCAGCAACGACATGCTTGTGGTCCTCGGGTGTGAAGAATGTGCGGCAGAACTCATAAGTACCATTCCTTCGATACATCCCGAGCCCGTTGTGAGTATGCAGCGCACCCGTTGGGTTATTTTGCGCCCAAACGACCCAGCCGCCGAGTGCTCCCTCGTTCCTATCGTTGGTAGCAGGGAGCCAGATGCGCTGCTTGTCCGCATCAGTTAAACCGTCGATGACACCGCCGGGCACAAACTCGGATGAAAATCGAATCCAGGTTGCCAACGCGCCCTCCAGGAACTTGGGGAACATCACATCTAGGTGCGGGAGCATCCCATTCTCATTCAGTTGCTTAATTTGATGCAGCAGTTCAGGGCGCGCAGGAGTCTTCCCGTCAAATGTTGCGAGGGCGAACACCTCCGGGTCGAAATCAAGCCAGAGGTCTGGATTGTCGATCAGAGCCTGGCAGTGGTCGCAGATGTCGCGATGGAAGGGCCTGAGGGTAATCGCATTGAGTCCGATGGTGTCCTCGTCTTGTCGGACTGCGCGCATGTACGGCGCGGAGATTGTGACATGATAGAGGGCAAGAACAGCGAGTTCGGTGAGTGTCGGCGGGTCTTTGAGACCTGCTGCCACGTTTTTCTCGATATTCGTCCAGGTCTGTGAGTCTTTCCGGATGCGTATGACGTCCAGGAACTGACGATACGCGTCGAGGTTTACGAGGAGCTCCACTGCAGCTTCTCCGTGACTCCCGAACCGTGTATTATTCGTCTTCGGGAAGCTCTTGACGCGTTCGACATCGAGAAAGTGCTCCATAAACAGCTGGTAAGCATCTCCCTGCCCGCGTTTATCCAGGGCATTATTGAGCACAGCACCAGCCAGCGCAGTGAGTTTTGCGCCCCCGAATGCGACTTCCTCGAGGCGTTTGTAATCTTCGTCAGTAATCGGCTTGTCACCGGCCTCCGGGTGCAAGATCTTTCGAATCGCCTGAGCTGCGTCCTTGTTCGCCAGCGGAATTGGCCGCACATCTAGCTCCGTCCAGTAGGCCGTCATTGCTGTATTACCACCCTTGAAACTATTCTGATCCTTGTGCATGCAGCACCCGGACCACACCCATACCGTCAAGAGATGCCGGTCAGCGTCGTCGAGGGCATCGAGTGCTTCCTCGCCGAGGCTTCGAATCATCGCAGTCAGCGTCGCCGTATCGCGCGCCGCCTGTTCAGCGAGAGGTAAGGCATTCCATGCATCCCATCCACCCACAGCTTCTATTTTCTGTGTCCCGAACTGCACCATCAGCTCTGTGAGCTTGAGCAAGTCGCCGTCGAGCTCAGCGAGACGCCTCTCTCCCAGTTCTTGAAGAAGCTGTTCATGCTTCTCTTTCCGCATCTCCTCCGCAACTGACTTTTCGACATTAGCATGATCGCCGCACATCCCCCGAAGACGACGACAGATGAGACGAAAGTCGAGGGCACCAACGCGCTGAGCAAGAGGACTGCCATTGAAGGCTTCCATCACGTCGTCGAACACCTTGAGCCACGTTGCTTTCGATGTGGCCGCGCTGTGGTCTGGGGTCGACTCAACACCAGCAAAGCGGACCTTCGCCATCTTCGAGAACACAATATTGCCCTGCGCATCTCGTCCAACTGGTACCCGCATGTGGATATGGTGAGACTGGTAATTGAGCTTTCGGCGCGACGTGCTGTCACTACTAATGGTGTAGTCTTCGTTTGATTATTAGCACGATTCCTCACGATTTTATCGCAGAATAATTACCTTCGGCATGTTTCAGCTCAAAGCCAAGCTGCATGCGTGCCATAAGTAAGCCCTCCAGTGCGATACGACCAACTGTACGGCGGCTGAGTGTATGCTGCAGCTCAATCCCGAAGATGCGCGCGACGGCTTCGATTACACCCCCGACCTTCCCCATCTTGCACCCACAGGAGATGAGAACTCGCGCAAGGTCTCGAATCTCGGGCTTGTAAGCACGGCCCTTTTTCAAAACTACCCTGCCCACCGCCCGACCCGATGCTGAGCCATTCTTGATTTTTTCTTGACCTGTTTCTAGCCGTCGGACACGTTTCTTCATGGCCCGCAGACAGTGGCGGAGAGTCGAGAGCTCTTTTGCGCTTGCATTGACCTTCGCAGTACTCGTTTCTCCAAGGTCCGCCAATCTCTGCTCCGCCCTCGCAAGTTTATCTGCCAGTTCCGCACAGGTTTTGACCGTGTCGCGTATCGCCCGCTCTGCAGAAGTCCTCGCCGCCGCAGTCGCAGCCTGAACCTCTGCAACAGCGGCATTAACCCGTTCGTCGTTCATTTTGACCTTCTTTTTCAGCTCTGCAATCTGTTCCTTGTGTCATCTCTCTCGCCGGCGCAGCAGGAGGTTTTTCTTTCTGCAATTCCGCAATATAATTGGAGTGTGCGACATCATGCTTCTTCTTTGATTTGCGGGGCGACAAGGCGGATTTTGAGGATGAAGGTCGGGAGTGGGTTGACAAGGAGCTTGGAGGACAGTTTTCCTTCCCTCCTACACGTCCCTCGGCCAACTGTGCACGCGCTTTTGCTAGATGTCGTTGCTGCCTTGACTGGGGTGCCATTACTGTATCATAAAAGAATATTAAAATTCCAAGTATAGTTTGAGGACTATTGGACGACCAGGCATCCTTGCGTACCACTGAAAGTCGTCGGTGAGCGGGAGATGTGGCCAGGCGCGCGTCGGGCGCGTCGATGGCGGCGTGTTACGCGTCGTGTCACATCCAATTTAAGAAATGTCACGCAAAATCTATATCACCCCATAAAGTCGTGTTTGGGCAGATTGACGCGTCCAAATGCGGACACCTACGCGAGTTTGCCTCTGATACTTGGCCTAATAGAGCCAGATCTCCAATTTTTTGTGCGATTGATATTAATCTCGCCTCGGTCATACATGTTCCAAAAATAAATCTAAAATTCGGGCTCTATTTGCTTTACCGTACAGAATAATCGCGGTTTTTGCCTCTCACCGCCTGATGTCTGGATGCCAGCTGAACATCTTATGGGACTTACCATCCCGCGGCTGGCTGGTGGTGGGAATAATCTGTCACATCACTGATGGATCGTGGGAACCCCGTCGGTGCCCACCACCACTGATGGTAGGAGTTGAACCACTGGAAGCCTTCCACGCCGCTGCACCGATGTTTACATACATATAGGGCAGGGGCGCCCGAGATCTACAGCGGACCGTTTGTTGCAGAGCTAGATACCGCATTATAGTGCTATTAAGTGTGAGGCTGTTACACAAGCATCTATGTTTACACAGAAAGATGTACAAGATGTCGATACTAGTGCACGGCGCAATTGACCACAACTGAGTCGAGTCGAGCTGATTTACAAAAATCCACATCTGCCAGCGAAACTAGGATAGCCTCAGAAAAGTTACAAAACAGAGGGAAGGAAAGATCGGCTATAATCACGGAGACTTGACAAAAACACGATGTCGTGGAGGTCGGACACTGTTGGTGGAGGTTGAACCCACAGGACCCTAGGTATTGCATCAAATGCGTAAGATGAAGGGAAGATTAACTGAAATCGACAGCAGCTCTTTTTTTTATACAGTTGGTGATTCTGCGGTTATTGAGACGAGGGCGCAAGACAACATTCACATGGGAAAATCACTTTGCTCCGCAACTGCAATTGAATAAAATACTGGTTGAGCTGAGTCCAGAAATTAATACAGCAGAATATAATTAACTCCACCTTACCTACAACATAAAGAAAAATGAGCCAGTTGAATCTAGGTATCCCAGAAAAGTTCGTTTCTGAGATAGATTCAACTGACTATCAATGACGAAGGGAAGAGGAAGATAGCGCGATCTAGGTCAATCCCCAGCGCCACGATGGTGCATCATGAGGGGTCCTCCTAAGCTCCGCCAATTCAATTCTAGATCATGTGATATTGAGATCGTTACATGATTGCACTCGTTTCGAAGAGGAATGAGTGTTATTTGCTGAAAGTGGGTGAGAACCGGCTGCTTTCGTCGTATTTTCTTTTTCTTTCTTTTCTGCTGAACTAAGCAAAAGACCTAGTGCGAAGGGATACCCACTCGCTCCGGATTCTTCGGAGTCACCCAAGTGATCACTCGCAATGTGGGTTCCCTGTTCAACTCGGGGCTAGCTCGTACGACATTTCCCGCCGATCCTTGTTCATCAGTTCTCAACAAGTGATTTCGCCGGCAGAATTGAGTCGTTCTCAAACATTGAAGCCGAGCCAGTTCGACTACGAGCGGTCGGCGCCCACCAGACATACAATGCTCTCGACACATGTGCTTAGGGTAAACTCTTGTTTGACTCAGGACTAGATCTTCAAGGTGTTCCGCACTATTTTTTGTCCTTCCTGAGGCTGCTCTGTGCGTGAATCGGATTTCTGGGTGAAACTCGCCTCATGGACCTGCAGGTTGGGAATCATTCACCAGAATAATACTTGAAGCAACAGTGGAAGTAAGTATCATGTAGAGCGGAGTAGTCCGGTGTCACTCCCCACTCATCAGCGCTGGCTTGAGTGGAATTATGCCTGCTTTTGCTGGTGTTCTTGCCTCATTTTTGGCTTCCCTCCCGGAGGGTGTTTCAATTTGACATGGCGTAGAGGTCCAGCTATTCGGAATGGGGAATGAGATCTCATAGTTAGCTGACATCCTTCGTCTGAAGCACAAAGATCAAATTCCCCCCGCGGCCCAGGTGTCGGTGCAGAGATCCTTGTCGACAGTCACAGCTCATCCATTTTGGGGTTCTTGCGTGGGCGTCGGCGATTGAGATGCACTCTTCGGTACCCGCGCGTGCGGGATTGAGTATTGGTTGAGATTGAGATCAAGTTTTGCTTGAATGGAAGGGTGAAAATAGACGACAGTTACAGTCCTGTAAATTAAATGCGCCAGTACGCCTTCATGTCAATAAATTGGGGCTGATTTCCACTTGAGCTTTGGAATGGTGAAAGTCCTGTATATGACGGGCACCGGAGTGTTTTTATAGAGCGCCGACGGCGAAGGGAGGAGTTATGGAGATGAAGATTTGGAGGGAGGCCCGGGTGCATTCGAACAGATTCTCTGGAAGCACTGTAAACCGTAAACTATAAACCAACATGCTACATATCCATCAAGAGCGCCCCAAAATGAACAGGGTAAGCGCATCGACAGACGGACAACTAACGCCCGCGATGTCAGCGCGGAAAGAGAGAGTATGGACGCCGCGGCCAAGGTCTAGTACGCCTGTATGGAGAATAAGAATTTTGGCTATGAAATGGCATCTTGGATGTGTTACAATTTCACCGCACCAACACCGACTGCGCGCCTATTTGAATATTTCGTATGAAAAAGAATAAGCCCGTACCCGACGGGTGAATCGTCCACATACTCGCGCTTCTACCCCTCTCAGGCAAGCGCATTATCTTACCTTCCTCGCTGCCTGGGCTAATTCGGTGCTGCCTTGAATGTACAGTACGTCTGCCTTGAAGGGGACTTCCTCTGCCCGGTCATCAATGGAAAAGCGACTTTGCGGTGCGGGGACGCGTGCTACAGCCCTTCTCAATACTCGTGCGTTGAAGTATTCTGCTTTGGCTCGGAGAAAGCACGACTAATGAAAATGACGGATAGCTGCACGAACGGCCAGTTGGGTCCCGTCAGCGGGTATTAGGCGAACTGCCCAAAGGGCTCAGGACAAAGCATCCTGGGAGTAGTGGAATGGTGTTATCAGATCAATTCAGTGCTGATATGTACTTGGTGCCCCCCGTACGCGACACGCACGGTGTCGATCGCAGCGACAACCCACACTGATCCCCAATACTCAGGTACTTGAAACAATAATGAGCGCCCAAAGACTCGACCAGCAAGTTTCGGCCATCATGGCTTAAATCGAACCACACTTTGGCTTTGTTTGCGAAGGCTACCTTAGCACAGTTGGTTACGAAACTTGTAACATAAACTCTAGCGAACATCGCAAATTAATAAGTTCAGTAGCGCGCTTCGCGGCAGAGCCCACTAACTGCTCACAAGTTCCGCTTCCCCCGCCACTGGCTGAACCTCATAGAGTTGAAGCCAGCCCGCTCTCACAGATCCTGGCAGTAAACCGGCTGAGCCCGAAAATTGATGAATTGCAAGGAATCTTTTTGGGGACAGCCCAAAGCTCGCTCGGTCGACACATGAGCGTCGACCAGCTCTCATTGGGCTGCATGCCATCCGCAGCCAAACTATGTACAAGCCTTAAATGAGTCGGCTTATTTGGCTCTCAGGTGATGGTCAAACCGGGATGCTTCGTCAATGCGATGCGCCATCAACTGAGCCTGACGGCGGCCGTATTCCTGATGTCTTTCAGGCTTCAGAATACTGGCAAGGTGTAATAAGAGATCCAGATTCTCTGGATAGCCAGCAAGCTTTTGCTTTTTTCGGTGCGCATCATTCGTCAATGTCTGAACAGAAATCGCACAGGATTGGACCATCCAACACGCAAAAGTTCTCTATGTGGCGGAAAAAAATCTGTATGACCAAAAATCTTCTGCTCATAAGTCTATAGCACGTTCTAGGATGTTTTCATTTGCCGTGTTGTCAAATCTTGATGAATCAGCATGAGTTGAACTATTCAAAACTTGTGCGGGGTCTGCGGGGACTACGCTAGTGCTAAGCGAATAATGGTAGGATTTGAGAAAATCAAATGGCTCTGAAACACTTTAGGGACCGCCGCGATAATACAGCTTTCCTTCCTTCCTTCTGAAACACTCACCTCGATGACTGATGCATTTTTTTGAAGGGGATTTTATAGGACTCAATGAGATTTATTTGTTAGGCCAAAAACTCGACTTGAGGCTACAGATCTAGAGACCTCGTCCCTTTCGAACGATGCTGAGAATCCAAAAGTCCCACTACCTTTAGGTAAGGGTTTTACGGCGCCCTAACTCGTCGCAGTAAATCACATTTTCGTCATTTCATTCGCCGTAAGCACTGATCCCTCCGCCAGATTCCCTGGCTGCTGAAGAGGCCGGCTGATTGCCGACTAAAGGTCATAATCTTGCCGAGCTCCTTCTCCACTCCCATCGCAGTCGTCTCCCCTGCCCCCTCTTTGGTTCTGCAGCTCGCCATGGTCACAGACAACGATTGTCCTTTTACTCCGGCTTCCTGTCCAGAAGTCGGCAAGAACAGGCCAGACAACTAGTCAACAGTCGTTCAATTGGACAGTTAGAGAATCGGCATGCACGTACTTTTGGCTGAGTTGGTCACAACAAGACTTTTCACCTCTCTCCTACTCTCGGAATACATTTTGGCCTCTCTGCTTATTCGACCGTGCGTCTTGCACTCCGAGGTTCCGCTGTCGGTGTCGATCGGGGTCAAGTCAAGAGTATCCCAGCCGCTACGCCTACTCTGCAGTGACGTTCTTATATAGTGCATTCTGGACTGGATTCTTCAAATCGCCATAGCTCCTGTCCGTGTTGGTCCAGGCTTTTCCTCAGATTAATCTATTCTTACCCTGACATGAAGCACCTGTTCTCTGGGGTGAGTTGCGACTGGATTCGGTTATTGCATTCTCGTGCTTGTTTCTCGTTCGGCAAGGACGTATCAACGACGCGCATGCAATTCCCGAAATTTGAGATTACCTGGATATGTGATTTTGCCATCGTTATACCTATGCTTTCTTAAAGTCTCATGCCTGTCCTATCTTATCTAAGCCTCAGGTTTCATGTTTCATGGATGAAGCTCCCACATGAGAGTAGTTTCAAATTGTTCCAGACTAAACCTTGCACTCTTGCCTTTGTTGACGCACACTCAACATCAACAGCCGATGGCTTCTCCGAATTCCCCTGCACATGTTGAGCAAGTTAACAGTTTCCAGATCATCCAGCTCCTTGTATATTTCACGGCCGCCGAGCAACAACGCATTCCCATTCCGAATATCCTCAATTTGTGGTAATGCGCCTGCAGTTTGTGCGGTACGTCAGTCTGCCGATCCTGGACCCCATTGTATACATTTATCTTTTAAATATTGCATTGTTCACCAGGTGTAGAGTTAATTGCGTCCAGAATGTCGATTCAGAATTGAATGACCAACCAGCTAACGGAGCACGAGATCTTTCTGAATGACTTTTAGCTCAGCCGTAGATTTTCTTGTGTGGATGTTCCTAGCAAGCTCCCATCGAAGCCAAACTCGTAGCGGGCTCTGCCGCTGGCCGGCCTATCGCCTTATAGATTTTCGGCAATCATCGAGCAAGCGCTTTCAATGAGCTGGGAATCTCGGAGTGATCTCCGAGGGACAACATCAGAACACGAAAGAGAAATGACTCAACCACTGGCCAGGATTCGGCCGCTAACAAATTATAGACCCAACAACAAAAGTGGAATCTTGACTGAGCGGAAAGTAAGTGAATACTGCAGCTCCTCGACCTAAAATCTTGTGCAGAGGAAGTGTGTATTGCAGTGGATTTGAATAATGACCAATCGTTTATGACCGATTTTGCACAAGCACGAGCAAACAACTCCGTTTACTGCCAAAAAATTAGCCGATCGCATCTCAGGACCCACTAACAAGTTAGTGGGCATTAAGAAGCTATATATCACCGGGGGATGACATCCGAAAGGATACTTCAGCATACTGTATCGTTTCGACCAAAGGTTCACAGGGTGTAACCCGTAACCTTCATAGTTCACTGGCCCTAATGTTCACTGGTCGATCGTCACCGTCACCCCCGTCAAATTGTTCATTCGCCAATCAACCTCGCCGATCCCGCCAACAAGCCCCAACTCGTATTCGGGCTCGGTTCGGGTCCAGATAGTATGGGATTCGGTTCAGGACCGAACAGAGGCAATATTATACAACATGTACTGCAAGAAAATTTCGGTTTTGTCGTCCAGATCAGAAACAATTCAGTCTAGGGCCGAACAGCGGCGACATTATACAACATGTACTGCAAAAAAATTTCAGGATTCAGTTTAGGACCGAACAGCGGCGACATTATACATATATACTGCAAGAAAATTTCAGTTCTGTGGTCCTCCTTCCCTTTCGATGAGTGCGCAAAATACTTTCGACAACTCCGACAAAGCCATGGCCTCACCAAAGCTCAAAAAAATCGTGGCCGAGTACTTCCTGATTCCCCAGGAGCTCGAACATGACCTTCTCTCTTCTCCTTACCTCTCAATGGCCAAAATAATTGAGTTCCCGTTACCGCTCCAAAACACAGCCCTAACTGGCTTCCAACCTGCGCAGTTCTTCAGCAAAGCTGCTCCTTCGCTCACCTCTCCCGAAGCCCTTGCTGGTCTTCGTGACCTTAGGAAAACTAATCCCGCACCTCACGAGGCTCTGACGCAGACATCAGCGACAGATCTTCCCGTGGTCGATAGCACCAAAGAGGCATACACCACCCGTGAGGTGTACGACGACTGCGACATTCCCCTTGATGTCGTGTCGGATCATCTTGTATCCGGACACTCTATCGTTGCGAAAAATTTCGCGATCACTGATGATGGTGGGATTTCCCGTTCGGGAAATGCAGAGGCGTCGGGCGCTGAAGACAACAAAGAGTCTGTAGATGCCACGCCTCTTGTTCTTGGGCAAGGTCAGCGCAAGAAAATTGCCGCGTGGCGTTATCTGGGCCCGATTTGGGAAGAGCACTGATTTCTCGCGTATTTTTGCCTGTTTTCTGTCGAATTTTTAGCAGCTCAAAAATCGAATTTTACCCCCTTTTAAACGCTTCGAAAGTTCAAGTGTTCACTGGCTGCCCGTTGCCGTAACATAGGCCGAAATTGTTCAGTTCACAGGTGGCCATAACCCGTAATGTGAACCTTTGGTCGAAACGATACAGTATCTCATTCCCTGCTTTTCCCTCTGTCTCATAATAATATCGCGTTGTTGGTAATCGACAGCAGCAATCATAGCCTGAAATTATTCGGGTAGGAGGGGAGATGCTGGCGATCGTTTCGTCCTGAGACCCTGGTGGTTACGAGTAGGGTCAATTCATAACACGACTCCCAACGTACCTGACTCACCGAAAAATCCGCAGTGATACGAAGGCCTCACTAAACATCATATTCTCTTCACTGCGTGATCTGCTGGCCCTATGATAATAAACAACACTTCGTCTTCTTTATCAGACTCTTAATGCTCCTCCCCATGCTAAACAAGCCAATCGCCATTACTGCCATCATCTTCCTCGGCGCATTAATTGCTCGCTGCGCTCGCATTCTTCAGTCATGTGCAGGGGAGAGGGCAGAAAACACGAACAAATTGTCGGAAAGATTTTGATGGCTCGAAATGATCTGCTCAGAACTTGGCTGTTTCTTGCTGTACTGTTCCAGGGATTTAACTGTACCCTTTCAGAGAGTGCAAGGAAATGATCATGCCTAGTGAGATCTTGAAAGGAGATCAAACAGCTGAGTTTCAATTTTGAGATATTTTTTGTTCATGCCACCGCATGACTTTGATTCAGACTGCGGAGTGAGCACCTCGCGCAGCCACAGATCCATATTATTCCTGGTGGGTCACCTCCTCACAAGCGTCGTGTCGTGCTTTTCGCCCTGATGCAGCTTACAAAATGCCAATGGCGAACTCTGAGTCTCCAGCAACAGGATACCACGTAGCCTCTCTTGACAGACTCTTTATTGATTCTCGCTCATACCTCACACAATAAAGCAAGATAAATGCTTGTCTGAATATCTTGGCTTGAGTCAGCTGTTTGGGCTGAAATTTTTCTATTTCCTCCAGAAAAATAGCAGAATCGCAGAATAATCATTCATAATGTATCTATGTGCATTTTTCCGCAAATTCCTGCACCAATTAGTAGGGAAAGATGAAAAAAACGCATCGAGATGCGTCTTGCTAAATGCTTGTTTGTGCATGCATTCGTGATCGTTACATAATAACACAGGGACCCGGTTAATTGACGCAGTAACTAATAGACTAGATACCACAGCAGTGTTGCATTATAATGATGATGGTTAGCGAAATTAAGCCCCTATTTATATATATATAAGATAAGGCCTCAGAATCAACCAGCGAGCATGATAAGGCCTTCATAACCGTTAGAACAAGAAGGCCGAGATGGCCAATGTGTGAAGATGCCTAAACATGGTATCAGACTGCCGTGGGCTGAAACCTAGTCTCGGCTGTGTCCAGATGTATTTCAGACCTTTTCGGCCATGTTTTCAGATTGCAAGGACACACAAAGGTGTAATTCATGCCTTTGTATTCAAGAACTGCTGAAAAAAGGAGTGTTCTGACTGTGCTTCAAGAGTTGACCTCAAAAGAAAATTCCAACCCCAAAAAACAAAAGAATTTCAGGCTCCAAGTGTTGTGGTTACAAGTTGAATAATATAACTTGCAGTTGCAGTTGAATAGTGTCAACATCTAAAGTATGTACATAGAACAAGGCAGTTTAAATACTAGAGAGGTAAGGCTGTGAAGGTAGCAATTGATATCGAGCATGTGTAGCTGTAGGTAACTAAGAGACAGAATAGATAGATAGTGATCACAGTGTGGAGACAAATACAAAAGGAAAGAAACGAACAGATAGGAATTAGTCCAGTTGTCCACAACACAGCACTTATTATTCCAACACCAAGAACAGTTTTTCAGTATCAACCACTGATTATAAAGACTTATGTAAGTTACTGTTCAATACATTACAGATCAGTTTGGGTGAACTAAGAACTTGGAAATCCAATGTGAACAGGAAATAAGTGGCTGTGTGCAACAATGCTCAAAAAACATGTCCGAACACAGCCGAACTTCCAGCCCGGATCATTCTGGTGGCTCTGCTGATGCGGCCGAAGGTGCTTCCAGGCCAAGTTCCAGGCACCTCACATGAGCCAATTCGGCCCTAATCACCCAAGTACATGCATAATATACTTGCAGCCAAGAACTCAGAAAAAAAAATTTGGTTCCAACAAAAGTTTTTTTCAATGTCCCAAATGGCCCGTCATACCAACTTGTGTGTTTTCAGCACTATAGTGCAACCTTCGGTCACCGGTGAAATTGTTCATTCAAGTGTGGTTTTGTCAATTGTTGACTGTGAATTAGATACTTACAGGTCATCAGTTTGCTCTATACATGGTGACAATTTTCAGAATTTTCATTTTCACCAAATGACCTGAATGGTGCAGGGTCTTTTTTGGATACCTGGCGAATTGCTGTGATTGGCGTCCACAAACTCTCAAAAACAACTTGCTTGTCACGATGAGCCATAACCTCAAGTAAGATTTCATTGTGGGATGTCCATTCATATATACAACACTAACTCAATTATAATAAATCTTACTGGAATGCGCACCAGCTCACGAATTTCGATATTGGACCAATAACTGCACCAAAAAAAATTCAATATCTCCCGGATACGAACGGCGCAGTTGCTTTTGATCTCGTACTGAGACCAGGTAGCTCATATTATTGCGCAGCATGGTCCGAATAAGGAGATCATATACTTATCAATCACGCTCGTAGTTCGAGAAGTTTGACGTCATGGATCTAGGATGTTGTATACTTTGGATATGAACAGTTTACAAATTTACTCCAAATCGGGAGCAACAACTATTGGCCTCGTTTCCGCTCTGATCCTTAGTCAAGGGACCTGCTTTTTTCGGTATAGAAGTTCATTCTAACGCACCTCTCGATTCGTCTGTTCCCGTCGATTCGCCTTTTTCCCCTAGTCTGTTTTTAAGCGGAGGTGCTCGATCGGACCAGAACTCTTATTACATAATCAGGTTTTCTCGCCCTTACCCTCTCCTTGTACCTTAAAATGTGTGTCCAGATGAATTCTATTAATGTTATCTTGCCGCTCAAATTTTTTCCGCATTTTCTCGCTATCATTTGACAACGCCGTGGAATATTCACGTTCGTGAGTACTTATTTGTCACATTGATGTCACACTACATTCAACGAGAACTTCCCTTGTCAATTCAAGGACAATGTTGGAAAATCTGAGGAGACAGATTGTCTCCAATAAGCCTCTTGATCTCCTTGCCACCTTAAAACAGCCAGGAAAATGTGCAAGGAAGCCAAAACGACACGAAAAGAGGTAAAATTGAAACTCTGACACTTACGTAACAAGATTCTGGTCCGATCGGGACCCCGCGCTTATTGACAGACTTCAACATAACGAGGTACGAGATGATGGTTATATCGTCTGTCTAGGAGAGACTATTTTTCCCCTTAGGATTGTTTATGAATCTCCGACTCCGTGGGTACTCCATCTCGTACCTTTACCAAATCTTTACACCTCAACGCGTCATCGAACCCTAATCATGACCGTGCCCAGCGAATTTTTGGCCCGTTCGTGGTGCTAGTATTTCATCTTACTCTAACGTTAACCATTCATGACATCACTGGAACGAATACTTTAAATACAGCCAGGTATCGCTTGTCTTTCCCCATCTCATCCCACTTGTATTCACTCTTCAAACACTACTCACACATCATGGACTCTTACGACACTAACGTCAACACCAACTCTGAATACGGTTCCGAGGGCACTCGCACCGGTGGAGACTTCAATAACACCACTGGCACGGGCCAAACAGGTTAGCCTGCACGTCGCTGATCCTGTATACCAGCCTAACATTTCAACAGGTGGTTTTGATTCTACGACCACCGCTGGCGGTTATGGCCAACAAGACCGTTTCGATAATACTGGCTCAAACATGGGAATGGGAGGCGGTGTGGGTACCGGTGTGGGTACTGGCGTAAACGAACAATCGTTCGGCACCAACCGCACGGACGATTTGGCCCAATCCCAAAGCGTTGGGTACGGCAGCAACGCCTTCAACACCGGCGGCGATGACTTTAACTCTGCTAACCGCGACGAGTTCGGTTCCACGCATGGGAAGGCCACCACGAGCGATAAAATCAAAGGTTTGATCACCCTCGCGGAATTTTCATTCATCCTGATCTGACGGATTTATTCAGGCGGAGCGGAGAAGCTTGCCGGAAAGGTGATGGGCAACACTGCCATGCAAGAGCGCGGCCAGGAACGCAAGGTAATTATCTAATCTTTTTTTTTACACGCATCAACTGAGAATGCTCACAGGCGGGGGACTTCGAGCAACGCAATGACTTCTAAGTGCACAACGATCACTGTACATCCATGAGCTAAATGAAATTGAAATAATTGTATTCGTAGCCATATAATCCGAATCCAAATTCTCAGTCCAGACAAATGCAGTTTCCCACAGATGTTTGCAATTGCAGCCAGCCATTCAAGTTATGACTTTGGAAGCGACAGAAATGGCGGTAGACGCACTACACGCCCATATGGACACCTCGCAACTACCGAGTTGCGTAGAATGCAAGTACACCCGAACTGTTCCGTCGCGGGAGAACAACTTCAAAGCCCAAGGATTATTTTTAACGGGCAGTGGACTGTAGATTGCTGCTTTCCCCAAGTGTCAGCAGATCATTGGATACAATTAATAAATCTAAGCCACTTGTAAGCCACGTTGATGAATCAATGGCCTCGGACCGATGAGCTTTATTTTACCGCACAGTGAGCACACGAGACGTACTGCAGCTTCTTTTGAAACGAGAGAGATTCTGATTTTAGGAACCTGTACTTCCGATCGCCGTGCTCTTCGACTTCTTTGGAAAAAAGTGCCCCAAGTTGCCAAAAAGGTCAAGAAACCATTTCAATATTGTAGGAAAGGGTGGTCCGACTATACACGTTAACTCATATATGGCAGATGTTTTATTCCACACTCGAGCAAAATGAGGAAGCGCGAGTCGGGATATAAACTGGTGGCTGGATCAGTGACGGGTTCCGAGGCGCCATCTGCAAACGCAGCAATGGAGACCTACCAGAATTCTCCATACTTGAGGTCTGGAATCCAGGAACGAAAGGCACCGCGACGTGGATAACCCATTGTCCTCCGAGATCCTGCGAAAACCCCCAGATATCAGAATGGCCCTGCAATAAAACTAAGCCTCTCGGTCCATCGCGGTGCTGCAAGCCGCTGAGGAATCCTTGCCAGAGATGCGCGCCGTTGCGTCCGCTCTGAGACAAGAAGTACTGGCGGACGGACTCCTGGACGACCGGCTGAAGTTGGGTACGGTATACGTGCAGCGAGAGCGGTTCACGCAGGATTGACTGCAGGCGGCGGATGACGGAAAATGCGCGCGAGGGCCCGTCCTTGGTTTCGATCTGAAGGAGAGAGCAAGCCAGCGAAGCCGGGAGGACGTAGACTATCGTATGCTGTGGGATGGAGAAGTTTGAGACGCTACGTGCTAGGACTTGGAAGTCGATTTCGTCTGTGAGATCGATGGGAAAGACATCGCCGGCAGCAGGCGGAAGATTGGGGAGAGGGACGGGTAGTAAACGTGGTGCTGGAGGCGGCTGGAATGTGTGAAATCAGATTTGCTTCGCTGGTGTTCAGGAGGCAGTGCGCACCTGAAGCTGTAAAGGAAGGCCAGGTAAGGCTGTCAAAGCTTCCTCGGACAGTGCTGCACACTCACCTGGTGCAACTCTAGGGAGGAATGCTACGATCTTCTCAGCGAGTGAAAGTCCGATTGACTCGCTTGTACTTACATATTGATCCGCCGGGGAAACGGGGGGAATAAAAAGAGTTCGAAGCCTGGCCAATGAGGAAATAAGCTAGTGTTAGCCAGGATGGTGGCTAAACGCACCGCCAAGGGTGGTGGGGAAGACGGGAATGTCTGGTAAATTTGGTTCAGGTATCAGAATGTCATGGAACACCGATTACAATCACCAGTCGTCCGTTCTGATATTCTCGAAATTGAGCAAGGACTCTAGGCAAAGAAAAATAAAGAGCCTACCGACTCATAGGAGTTTCGATGCGGACGCATTTTTTGTGCGGAAGAGAAAAAGCTCTGTATGGCAGGGATCACCTCCAATTGTCTTTATATCACCATCCAACGATCGAATGTCAGAAAGATTTTTCAGAAGCTCGAAGGCCTAGGCGCAGCTCAAGACCGATCACCCTGACGCTGCAATGTCGAGGAGATTACCAGATGAATTGATCCCATTCCGAGCCAGCATGAGTGGGTGTCAATTGATTTGCCATTGGCAACAAAGATTGGTGGGAGGAAGCAGATTCAGTTGTTAGATCGAACAGGAGTATGCTGGATTTACCGCAGCAAACCCGCACACTAGGAATCATATAAGGCCTTCACTGAAAGCCACGCCGAACCATTGTCAAGGAGATAAGATGATCAGTCTTTCTGAGACTAGCATGTCTGTTCGGAGTCCTAGATCCCGTCAAGCGCCGAGGATATCGTGGCAAAAAGGGAATGACATTTAGGCGGCGACTAATAAACCACTGCAGAATTGAAGGCCAATCGGATAAGTGTTGCCAGCAAGCAGGAGTTGGGCTGAAAGGGCATTCCGATGGCAGCGATGTTCAAGCGAGGGATAGCCGGGGGGCCTTGAACGAACGAAATGAAATATGTAGCGTTTCACACTGGAGATGATGCGGCCAGAGCGCACGATCAGTGGAAGAGGCGCTGTGATGTCACGTCGTCACGATCTTGAAGCTCTTGTGATTTTCCGAAAAAGGGATGTGATCTTCAGATTTCAAGCTCCGCTCTTGTCTATAACTGCCATGTCGCCCCGCACCGAAGTCTCCAGAGTCCAGTATGGAGTTTCCATATTTTTCGGATAAACGTTGACGGAGGCAATTATAGCGCCGGCAGGTTTGTGACAGTTTGGGCGGTTGATCGTTCTTCAAGATCGGGTCCTTTTTTGCTTTGACAAAGGGTGAGATATGTTGCCGCGAAGCGATTCTGGAAACATATTTTTATGATTGCACAAATTGCCAGTGCGCTATGAAACTCTCTGTCCAAGTACGAGAGTCTCTCCGCTCCACATGCTCATAAGTAGCCGGAGAATTAGTCTCTCCTAGACAGACGATACAACACTTACCAACTCGTACCTCGTTGTGTTGAAATTGACAGCAAGTAGATCGTCTTCGTACAGCACTATGGCTCGGGGCGCCGTCCATGGGGTAATCTGCTCTTTTGAATATATCATGCGTGCCGATGGCCAACTGTATCTGTGGGATGGAGCTGGGAACGCCGTTACTTTCGATCACCGCGAGCTGCGCAGCCCCCGATATGCACGCCACAATTTCTAATTTCTTGGGAAGAACAGACATATCTCTAGATCGGGGCTACCCATTTACAGCTTTCGGAGCACAGCGTCAAAACCGACTCCCAGATTAATTCGATGGCTTTTCACCCGGAGCGGGCCTGTTCGTTACAGTCCCCGCCTGAAAGGATAATACAGCTTCGCACCCCTCTAAATTCCGTATCCCGCATTCATTTTCACCATCAAACCCCTCCCGCGTTTCTAAGGGAAGACCATGCGTCAGCTATAGACGTCTTCATCATGAATCAATACCGTAACCCTCTGGTGGTTCTGTCACATATACTCGCACTGCAAGTCCGCCCAGGTGGTGCCGTTTCCCCTTTCCCGCGTGGCGAATATTACGCCTTCCACGACGCTTCCTGGCAGCCACTTTTTGGCGCTCCAACTCCAGCCTCGCAGTCACCGTCGAATTTTACCCCTCCCACTGGGAGCCTTCGCATGCTGATCGCTGCCCAACCCCTCCTCGCTTCCAACGACGTACCGATCCGCTTTGCGGTGCGCAACAACGTTGAAGGGATTTCGACGGCAGTACTCGGGATTCCTGGTATGGCCACCCTAGGGCTGTTCAATTCTGTCCGAGCACGAATTGGCCATTAGTAATTCTAGTGAAAGATGTGGCAGGTTTGGAAATACCCTATGGTCCACGCTCGAGGGTTGCGTTTCCTCATTCTCGTTTCACACCGATCCTCGGGCAATTTGGACCATTGCTTGAGGCCGTGAGGCCTGGCACGGTGGGGAGAGCCTCGACCGACGCACCCCGACTCTGTGTTTGGTTTGGTGAGACCTCATAATTCAGTGCCGACTGGTTGTTCTGATTCGACCCAGAAGGTGCATGTAACATGTACCGAACCAATCCAGGTGAGGGTCCAGGCTTGGGCACTCAACTACGGCGAGTGCGGATTCGGTCTTATTGGCTGAAGTGCACGGATCTGAGCCTTGACTGCTATCGTGACCCCAACCTTCTCTGGAGAAGCGTTGTGGCGCACTTTCTATCCTTCTATGTCTGGGCCGACGGCGTGAAATGCATACAGAGAGGACTTCTTTATCATGCTGAAGCCCAGCCTCCCGGCCGGCCCATCTGGATGGCGTCGGAGTTCGGAGTTACACGAGGTCGCCGCGTCACAGTGACTCTGAGTCTGAGCGGCTTTGAACGACCCGATCGCCGTGGCCTTTAATCCCCTGGGACCTATCGCTTCCATTATATCACCCTGAACGGAGAGTCGGTCAAGCCTTTTCCCTGTGGTCGTATCAAGACTAGGTTTTCGGATAGTCGGAGCGAGGATGTGTGAATGGAAGCCCTGGTCTGACTGCGAACGAATCGGAGTGTAGGTTCTGCGCCTCAGAACCTCCACCACGAGACACAGACCAAGTAGATATACTGTTCACTCTAGGGCCCACTACATGTGTCAACCGGCCCACAACTCGTGTTGTTGAATTGGTTATCAAACAGGTTATCACCCAATTGGAAAATATTTTCTTGCGTTTGCTTTGTGATTTCGAATTCATCTCAACCACCGCACAAACAAAGCTTTCAAAATCCCAAGGAACCGTATGCACACTATCAACACAATGTCGAGATTGATATCTTCCCCCTCTTTCATAGTTGAAACCGCTGTCTTTATACCTTATTTCGTCGTAGCAACATTCACTCACTCCTTGCTCATTTACATTACTCGATTTGTGGCGCGTATTATCTTTTTGTTCCCTTACTTACACCATTTAAACCCGGAGTTGACATCAGCGGAACTTCAAATTCTCCGTACTATAACTGATCGGGATTCATTCACTGGTCTCACGATGATCGCTGTCACTTGAGGTGTGTGTTGCCGACGGCGGTGCTTCCGTCAAGATGCTTTCTTCCTCCGCTCCCATTCTTCCTCCTGAAGTCATAGACCTCATCATAGACTATTTGCACGACCATCCTCCCACCTTGAGGATCTGTAGCCTCATCAGCCGCGATTAGCTTGGCGGTAGCAGATATCATCTCTTCAACGGACTGTATCTTCCCGCCCGCAGCTTCTCCTCGTTTCGGAATCTTCTCAAATCACCCTGCAACACAATGGGTTTCCATCTCCGACACCTCCACGCTACAGGATTGACCTACGAGCTCTCCCCTCCTTTTAACGCTCCTCCCGTCCTTTTCCCGCTTGCATTCCCTCAACATCTATGGGAATCCCTTTCGATATGATGACCAAGTGATGACCACGGGAATATTTCCATTCATTCACTCGCTCGCTCTTTCGCGCGCAACCTTGGCGTCTTACCCGACATTATCCGCCTTTCTTTCCCGGTTTCCAGCACTCAAAACGCTTACACTGGATCGCATATCCTACGACAGCCAGGAAGACCTAATGCCTCCCACTCTGAATCTGGATATGGACTCAATAAAAATAACGTGGGCACCGGGATTATTCGGGTGGCTTCGATGGACGGAGTTCTCCCTCCAGGCCCAATCGCTTGACTTGGACTTCGAATTGCTGGAAGGAGGTTTTCCTGTCGAAAGGCTGCTGGAATATTTTCGTTCCATAGGCACACAGCTTCTACGGCTGAGACTTAAATTCCGACAACCAAGCCAACTTGGTACGTTTCCCAGTCTCTTTCCAGCCAATTCGGTAACACATCGACGCAGCCATTCTTTCCGAACTCCCCCCGGCTGGCACATAATACGAGGCTACGCTGCCTTAGGATCAGTCAGGCCATTTGGATCCGGGGCGAAGCATCTGTCGGTATCCACCTCTCACTACGACGCCTGCTAGGGGTCTTAGAATCCTCTGGCGTCGAGGAACTCACTTTTGATGCGGAACTCACAAGCATATATCCCGGCCAACACTGGTCATTTCCTCCTCCTAGAGAAGTGGCGACAATTCTCGACAAAGGCGATTTCCCGCGCCTTCAAAGAATAACTTTCGTCGGCCCTTGGGATCGGCCCGAGGATGTCTTGAGGAAGCAGTTTCAATCCACTATATTGGCTCTCCTGCCGACTCAAAGTGCTCGGGGAATAGTTCACATAAATGCGGGCCCGAATGAATAGGCCTTGTATGTACTGTTCTAACTTTTTGACTTGTCCTGACTTCGTTCATCAAAGTGAATGACTTAATGCCGGCGATTTGATATGCCCCCAAGGCGGGGTAGAGAAACAATATCTATTTTATTCAATTCCGGACATTACAGGGGCTAACGAAGAAAGCTATGTGTCTGTTATATTTTCAGCGCGATCTGCCAAAAGACGACAGGCGTAATTAAAAAAAGGCGTCGTATCTGGCACTTTGGCGCTTGAGGTCAACAGCTTCACAAATTAGCGCTGCCGATGCATCTCGATTCGACTATTTATTTCGAATACCCGTAGAGCTGTCGCTTCTCGAAAACTAGGGCCGTGATGGTTTACTTCGACTGACGTTTTTACGCTTCTAGATCCTTTCCTTCGAAATGATTGAAACTTGTGGCTCCGCCCAACATTCCACCTATGAATTGTATTTCCCTTCACGTTCTCAATGAGAATGTGGGAAAAAGTTCCCGCGCTAGCACGCATCTTTGAGGTGACTTAGATACGGCCAATTTGGATTCACCGAGACAATCACAAGTTCATGGTACCGAATTTTTTCTCTGAAGCTCCTCCCTGTCTGTGAGAGCTGCGGTGAATGAATTTTCTTAAAACGTCCAAATCCCAACAGAGGAATCGGGGTGGTGAAGCGCATGGGAACTTATACAACAAAGAACGTTACTACTAGAGTAGGCTGTCCGCAGCTGAATCCCTTTTCGAGCGAGGGTTCACACAGTCTGTGATCCCCATCGCGGAGTGCAATCCTAGTAAAGTGTCGTTGTAATCACCGGTAGCATCCCACAGGGCGAACCAAGCCAGTCCATTATCGGTGCCCATGAGAGCTTGGATGATATGAGTTTGAGATTATTGAGGCTGAACATCGAGCTCACCGAAAGACTTTGCGTCATCGTACGAAACCATCGCATGCGTATCCTCGTCGTAGACGAACGGCTGAGATTCAACATGATGAATAAAACGGCATGAAGAGGGAGGCTTGGAAACGTTCGGAAACGTACTGTGCCACTGCATTCGTCAATAGCATAATTGTAGTTGGCGTTTCCGTTCAAGTCCAAAAAGCCTTCAGACACGAGTCTCTCAAAAGTAAAGACACTACTGATTGCGTATGGGTTTCCACACGGTTCTGTGCCCATGTCACTCGGCGCATCTGAGGAGCCCACCGGTTGGGAACCGCTAATGAGTGGGTACATGCTGAGACCCTGACTGGTTCGATTTATGGTGACCTGACATTGAAGCTGTGGCCGTACGCCGTAAGCCCAAGCACGATCTGAAAGCGGACGTAAATTTACAATTTTGAAACAAAGATTCGCGAGATGGCGCTCACTTGGGACGCGGGGAAATTCGCTTTCATCATGATCCATTGTGCCACTACAGATTCAACGGAGTCGAACCGAAACTGCGACGGAGTACAGTCGTCGCATAAGGGAGCGTTCGGTCCCACATTGGTTTCTTGAGTTTCATGTATCGTACGCCATCAATCCTTCACACAAAGTGATAAGCTCTGGTCAAAAACATTGAACAGTGATAGCAGACGCACCGATCCTTGTCCAATATCTTCGCGAACCCAGATACATCGGACATCGGTTTCCCACCGGACCCTGTGAATGGAGTGAAAATTGTGCTGTTAACTCTAGACACGGGCTCTTCTCCCGCAGCTCCTGCAACAGCAGCAGGAAATGATCCGAGTCATCCGGATTCACGACGTTGCATCCAATTCCTTGATGTCCAGGATATTTCCAACTGTTCGTTCTTAGTCGGCTACCTAATGACGAGGAGTAAGAACCCGCTCGAAATCTATCCCATCCAAATCGTACATGGAGACCAACGCGAGGATGGCATCGATGAACTGCGTGCGGCTGTCACTCGTTGCCACTGCAGTAAAGAAGTACTGAGCGCCGCTCCACCCCCTTATAGACAGCACAGGCGAGACTCCCTGGGAGAATGGGTTAGGAAATAAACGAGAAATCAGATTAAGAAGCAGACGTTTGACTTGGCAAAGTAAAGGAAATCCTTCAATAGATCGTCATCAATTCCAGTGATATTTCCCGGGTCAGGTGTCGTTAATCTACAAGGATGGGTAAATAAACAAGCCAGTAGCATTTGTTGAATACTCACCCGAATGCATAGACCATATGCGTGTACTGGTTCCACGAAATATTCTCCGGGATGAACGGGGCCCCAGGAGGGGTACCATGCAGATGTAACGACCTCGACTCCGCTGGAGGCGTTGGCGCGAGGAACCACATCCCTGGGGTTTCTACCAATCGGAGACTTGTGATGATGGCCGGGAATATGTTGAGCTGCTTGAACGAGCGGGAGGGATTGAGCACAGAGCAACAAAAGAAGGAGGTGTAGGGACCGGTACACGGTAAAAGGAGAGAGCGAGGAAAGATATGAGACCAACGCTGGAGAGATGGGTTCATATGTCTCAGAAGTATGCTGGCACTGCATATGTGTGTCCGTTAGGTCAAGAATTCAAGGGTGTTCCTGGTGGATATGAATCCTGAATCGAGAGTTGGAAAGCGCCGTGAAGGGGCAGCTAAGTCATTGTCGGAGTAGTAGTTTGCTCAAATGACCTAATGAGAGTATGCTGGGCGGACGAGTGGAGTGCAACGGCCAACGTGGCAAGAGGAGTCCCGGCGGATGGATTTTCAATAAGTTGCGTCTTCAGTCCTAGTTACTTGACTAGGTAGTCGGCTTTCCTAATTGGGAGAAAAGCTCTTTTGAATATCGATAAGAGTTACGATCTGAGGAAGCGCCCAGCAAGGACCGAGACGTCCAATCAAGGGATCTACTACAGGGAGGAGAGCTACGGTCAGAAATACTAGGCCATCAGCGGTCGCCGCCTCACTGACACGCTGTGAGGGCTATGTTTGCAGTAGTCACGTTCGATACCGTTCACGCAATGTGGAAAGTCCAGTATCCTCGTCGTGTGATGCTCCGGTCCAATATCGAGTCCGTAATTCGCAGTACCGGCCGGGGAGGAAGCCGGGGGGTAGTGAGGAACCAGAGTTGGGAAAAAGACACCGGACATATTGATGAATACGACGGTGATCATGGCATCGTGAGATGCGTGCGTGCTCACGACGGCTTTTGTGCCGAATACAGGCTGATCCTGGGTACTGCAGGAGAGGGGTTATGCGTCGCCTGGTATGGATAACAGGGCGTTGGGGTGCGTAGACGAAAGAGACGTTTTTGCCTCTTCATATTTACCGGGCTGGACGGTTGTTGCGGCCGTATCGTCATGCTCTCGCCGCCCTCGCCATCAGCCCTGCTGCCCACGAATGTGCTCGATTGGTATTCGCACCAGTGCTTCCTGGTGCCTCCGTGCTCAACGCAGACAGTGCGAAATTAATGTGCCTGATCATCTTCCACCGAGTCGCAGCACTCTTCGTCGGGAATTCCTCAGGCCGTAAGGGACGACAGTACCGAGCTCCACGGAGAAGATCTGCACCTTGTTGGCGGCATCATTGCGGAGAAAACCAGGGAATACACGCGAGCGGAAGCATCGGGGGGCATTGGAGTCAGCTGGACGTGCCGAGAGATGTAAGCTTGAGAGCGTAAATCTGGGAATGGGAAGTACTGGACGCCTGAGAATGGTGCTCGTGCTTTCGGGATTCCATGTATAGCAGTACGTTTGGGGGATATGTATTCTCAATTCCGAAAGAGAGAAATCTACGGGACATGTTAGTAAGCCACAAACTAGGGACTACGAGGAGCGTACCGTGTATCTACAACTAATTAGCGACTACTCGCATAGACCTTCGTTGGATAATGTATTCGTGTTCTGGAGCGTCATTAGTGCAGTGAAGATGGTCCTGGTGAGTCCACCGCTGGAGCCCGCTCGCTCCATGCTCTCCAAGGCACGGACGTGCGCCTGGGACATTATCTCGCCTAGGGGAGTAGATAGTGTGCTGGAGATTATAAGAGGAATAGAAAGCGGTGGCAGGACGAAATGTCGGCGTCATTCTTGCGCAGATGAAATTGCGCGCGGAGGTGAATATGGACGGGGCAGGGACCGGGTTAACGAGAATCTGGAGCACGTCGCCTGGAAGCTCACAGTCAGAGGTAGCGAGGTGCCCTCGAACTCTACGTCCGGCCCGCCCGACTTGCTGTTGCCCACATCCACGGCTGGCCCCTTCGATTAGACGTGTAGAGACTCCTGCCTGCTATCCGCACCATTCCTCGATCACACGGTGGTCGCTCTCATACCCCGTCCCGGGCGAGGCCACAGCGCTTCGAGGTGCCTCAGTATCATCACCGTGGCCCGCACCTACTCGGGCGCCTCTGCCCGCGCTATCCCTTTGCACATCGTGCCGCCTCGAGACTCGCGGGTGGTCGGGGAGATTGACGTTCGAGTCCCAGCCGCTGACCTTGACGTCAATGTGCTCCTCCTCATCGCCAAGGGTTCGTGGACTCGCGTAACTTTCGTACGACTTGGATCTCCAAGCAGCCGGGGTAGCTGGCGAGAGTGCATATGGAGCCGATAGAGATGCTCGTGGGCATTGGGGTGGGGATCTGTCGAAGCTGAGGGATAGTGTACTCGAAGCCAAGAGCGGTAATGTCGCGCGCCAAGAAATGAAGAACTCGAGCTCCAGCCGCGATAGTAGGAAGACAGGAACCTGGGCTCGACAGCGATGTCCTTGTTTCCGTCCTCGGTCGAGCGTTCCCGTCCTCAGTCGAGGTTCTCTCTAGAGTGGAGGCGTCGGGCGTTAAGGACTCCAGCCGCCACAGCACCACGACAGACACCAAGATGGACGCTGCGCGCGCTGCGTAAGCTGAAGCTGAAGCGCCAGCAATGGAGGATCCGGACGAGACAGACATAAATGAGGAGCTTGTTAGAATCGAATCCGAGACGTATGGCCGGAAATGTTCGGAATCGCCTCCATGGGTGACTCCGCGTCCTCTGAAGGCCGTCGCGGTCGCTTTGAGGCAGATGACGCTGATGATGACGATGCCGACGGAACACGTCCGCTTCCGCTTCCGCAGCAATTCGAGATAGAGATATGCCGACATGATCTCTGCGTTCGAGCGTACGCATCTTGCAGCACCACAAGCAGAGGAACTGATGTCCCGGCCCATGGCGACTTCGTGGCGCTCTCGGAGGATGATGTATCGCGGTGCAGCGTGGACAAGACCAGCTCTCATGACCCCTTCATCAATAATATCCCGAGCCTGGCTTGGATTGCGCGTCGCCGCGTATCTGTGCCTTCCTCGTCATCTCGCTTCAAACGCGAAATGTAGATTCTCCCAAGAAATACCACGACGCTCGGATGATAGGGATGGATACACAGTCGGCTGGTCGATTCAAAGCTGTGCGCTGCGTTGCGTCCCCGACACCCGGGTCAATGAGGGAGCCGACCGCGTTACGTGGCGTGCCCGATACCTGAGCTAAGGAGGGAGACGACCGCGAGCGGGTTAGCCGACGATCCACGGCCAACAGCTCGGGGGACATCGGTCTGCGGGGTAGCTTGCAAAGGTGCACATGCACCGAGAAGGATGCTGGGTAGACGATCACAATCGGAACGGTAGTGTGTCGAAGTGCAGGGTGCGGCAAGGCCGGGACGCCGCATGGCTTGTGCACTCGGTGGATCCCGGAGGGCGTCACACTGCGACGTAGTGACGAGAGGTGCAGATGTGCCGAGTCCATAGTGTACTCGAAGCCAAGAGCGGAGATGTCACGCGTCAGGACATGAAGAACTCGAGCTCCAGCCGCGACAGTAGGAGGACCGGCGCCTGGGCTCGACAGCGATGTTCTTGTTTCCGTCGAGTTTTCCCGTCCTCAGTGGGGGTTCTCTCTAGAGCGGAGGCGTCGGGCGTTAAGGGCTCCAGCCGCGACAGCACCACGACGGACACCAAGATGGAGGCTGTGCGCGCCGCGTAAGCTGAAGCTGAAGCACCGGGAGTGGAGGATCCGGACGGGACAGACATGGATGGAGAGCTTGTTAGAATCCGAGGTGGGATGCTCAGAGTCGCTTTCATGGCGCGTCCTCTGAAGGCCGTCGGGGTCGCCGTTAGGCAGATGACGCTGACGATGATGATCCCGACGGAACACGTCCGCTTCCGCTTCTGCAGTAATTCGAGATATGCCGAGTTGATCTCTGCACTCGGGCGTACGCATCTCGCAGCACCACAAGCAGACGAGGTGATATCCCGGCTCGTGACGACTTCGTGGCGCTCTCGGAGGATGATGTGCCGTAGTGCAGCGTGGACAAGACCAGCTCTCAGGGCGTCTCTCCTGGCAGAGGCGCTCGAGCCCTGATCCCTTCGTCAATAACACGGGCTTGGATTGTGCGTCGCCGCGTACCTGTGCCTTCCTCGTCATCCCGCTTCCAACGCAAATCGTAGATTCCCCATAGAGACCACGACGCTCGGATATGGGATAGACAGTCGGCTGGCCAATCCAGGGCTGCCCTACGTTGCGTTGCGTGCCCGATACATAAGTCAAGGAGGGAGACGACCGCGAGCAGGCTAGCCGACGATCCACGGTCGACAGCTCGGGGAACGTCGGTCTGCGAGGTAGCCTGCAAAAGTGCACATGTACCGAGAAGGATGCTGGTGTAGACGATCACAATCGGAACGGTAGTGTGTCGAAGTGCGGAGTGCGGCAGGGCCGGGACGCCAAGATCCAGAGCTTTAGTTCCTCGGCGGCAGCAGAGCGACCGACACGAAGGTGAGGTGAAGGTGAAACGAAGGTGTACACTGTGCGCGGCGTTTAAGCTGAAGCTTCCACGAATGGCGGCCGGGACGAGGCGTACATCGGTGAGAAGTTCCTCAAAAAGCGGTGGTGTACGGTCGGGAATGCTCGGAATCGCGTCCCGCGTCATGGAGGCAGTCGTGGTCGTCTTGAGACGGATGACAATGACGTCGAGGCGGTGGAAGGTGGCAGCAGTCCTCCTCGGAGCGGTGGGTGATTAAGGGCCGGACAGAGCTTCGAGAACCCCACATACAAGGCGAAGAGACCAAAAGCTGGACTCCGTGCTCCCAGACAAGGACGACGCAGGACACCGGAATAGTCTTGGTCTGCGCCGCACAAAAGCAGCCACTGAAAACGCCACGAAGTCGCCACGGGCCGGGATACGATCCGCACCAGCCCGTCCGCGTCTTCTGCGACATGCGTACTCCTGAGCTCCTCGGCGGTATCTCCATCTCAATATACTGTGCAGGTTTCGACGGCTCGGCCCACTCTCGCGGATACTCCGCAAAGATGGGACGGTCGTGCGACCTCTGCTCCACTTGGTCTTGGAAAGAAACGAACGGCGCACGTAGGCGTCGATAGCGTGCCGCGAGCGGGGCATGGAGGCTCGAGTGTGATTCTGCCGTGCATGATGGGTGCGCTGAAGGCTCTGTGGCCCGAACGCGCAAGGTGTAGTGCTGATGACGCTGTCATGGATGTAGGCAGCAGGGGAGGGCGGCGTAAGCCTCAGCGGAGCTGTCGTCCGGGCGACGCTGTTGGGCAAGGGAAGCGCACACGTCGAGTGTCTCCAGAAGGTGGTGGGAGGACTCGCTCGTTCCAGCTTTGGGAAGCAGAAAATCGGACAGGATGCTGGGGATCTGAGTGGCGCAGAGTCGGGTCGTGAGACGTGACGTCCCAGGCGCCCTCAGTTGCGCATGTATCGGAATGGGAGAGCGGGCACTGTGTTGCTGCTGCCAGGATCCACAGACGGGTGAGATGTAGCAGATGCTCGTGGGATGGATTCAGCGCGATTGTCTCGGCTTCACTATATGGTGGTCCAAGGCGAAACCCAAATCGCGCGCAATCGGTGGCGTTGTCTCTGTCGAGTGGAGTAGAGGACGCTTATAGTCATAGATTAGACGGTGCGACGAAATTGCGGACATGGGACGCACCTCTTCGCCATGTATCATGGATGGGCTTTGGACGAGTAGGGGTCCCCTAAACCTTGCATCGACCAGCATCCACCAATAATCCCGTACCACTGTCGTCGGGTTAATGGAGACTATCACCCAGCTGGCAAAAGCATCCGAACCTATATAGACCGATGTTGGACGCAGGAATCCGGAATGCCGCTATTACTGAAACCTAGAGACATTCGAAGACGCAAAGAAAACTGAAAGCACAATGCTGGGATGTGATTGCTTCTTGAATGATTGCTCTAGCTGGAAACAGAGTGGCATGCTGACAATTTTTAGCTCGAACTCTCTGTTTCGATGCATGTTACAAGATTCAGATTCCCTCGATCCTGGGGTCGCAGAAATCCATCGCAGGTCGATGTTGGGTCGATGTTTGGATGAGCCGTGGCAGCCAACGTGATCGCATTTACGGCCCGGTGATAAGCGCCGTTGAGCGCTCTTTCAAGTTGAACATTGAATTTCACGGTCTTTTCCTGCCAAATGAATCGTCCGCTGCGCCAGTACTGTATGTAAGTGCAGGATCATCCGATAGACTTCTCGTCTGCATCGGCCCGCCCCGGCTTTGAGAGGAGTTTTGATCTTTCACCCAATCTCTGTTCAACTTACACATATCAAACTTCAACTAAGGACCTGGACATCCTCTGTCGCGTTGACCAACTGTGTTCGCTCACAGCCTGATATATTGTACGGAAATAAGCTGGCGCACCGGCGTCGCGTGCTTCGTTGTTGAGCCTTCGGAGCATCGCGCCGAGCCCCGATGTTTGGTGCTATATACTTGTAGCATCCGGATGATCCGGTCCTCCAACTTGGGTAATCACTTGGTAATCGCTGCTTCTTTGTTCTTAGCTTCCACTATCCACGAAAACTGGTTGAGTGGCGAATTTATGCAAGTACGACCTTGGTGAAAGTACGTCCTCCAGCGTCTCAATTATGGATTTACAACAGCGCCTCTCCCCAGATTTGAAGCCAAGGGTATCCATTTTTGTGAAAAGTGGACCCTTTGAAAATAAGACCTCGCCGCTGAACCAACCAACCACGTGACGTCCAAATAAGGAAATTTCCCCTATCTTTTATGAGTTGGAGAGCGATTTGCTGGGTTATATGCTGGGAGATCTATTAAACTTGTTCATTAGCACCTTCTGCACATGTAATTTGTTCAAAATCTGGATTGCCATGGTTCCAACAGAATTTTTGTTCGCTGTTTGCCAACACGTGATATTGACCCAATCCGGTATGTTCGCTCAAGCTTTTGCTTTCAATTTGCTTTGCAGAATTTGTGTGAGTTGGAACTTGCTACAGATGTTTTTGGCACCAAAATGGTGCCTCAGGAGCCATTTCCAGCTCCAAACTTGGTGGTTCCCAGAAAAAAAATTTCGGCCTGGCGGCCAAACCAACCACCCAGCCCCCGGTCCGGCAATCACGGCCCGCCATACCCTTGTTTGAAGCAAACTTGAATTATACAAATAATCGCGACCATCCAACGTTGCTCATTGCCACTACTTTTATTCAATGGATCGGAAACTCTGCATGCCCGAAATTCTGGACATTGTCTTTGCCTATCTTGGACCGGTAGACGATTTCTTCCCCTAGACCCGCCGGACCCTTGCTGCGCTCGCGAGAACTTGCACAACATTCCGAGATTCTGCATTGAATGCTCTGTGGGCACCGCAGACCAGGTCTGGTCCCAGCCTTATGGTGGTACGATGAAACCAGCGCACAGTCATCACTCCTCGCGATTTTCCTCTCCCCTCGCTTGAAGAGCTTTCACCTATATCACGGAGAGAGCATGATGCAGTTATCTCTGCTTCGGACTCTCGGCATTAAATGCCCTGACCTGACTGAGGTAGATCTCCGACATACTTACCGGGGGTTCGTGCATGCGCCACTCTTTCTGCATAGTCTTTTGGAATTGTTATCCAGCCTGAAACGCCTGGAAACGCTGTGCATCTGTAGCATCGATGCTGCTATTTTCAACCACATCGCGAGGCTACCTTGTCTCAAGTCCTTGGTTGTGGATGGACCCTGGCCAGTCAACTTCATTTTGGATGGGGGATCTGCCCCCAACTTCCCGGACCTGGAACAGCTCAGTCTATGGTCCACAACCCCAGACGTCGGTTGCACGATTGTTGAAACAATTTCGCATCGTGGACTGCGACAGATCGATCTCATGTTTGAAACCGTATTTCCGGACGCTCAGACTACGGCCCGACTATACGCTGCCATAGGCGCCAATGTATCTCAACTCACGTTGGAAAGCCTTCATATCGAGGACTATGCGATGCATGGCGGTGCTCAAATGCCTCTCGAGGACGAATTCGAGAGTTACATCATAGGGGGAGACACACTGACAGTTCTCTTCTCGTTCTCGAACCTCACCACGATCGTTTTGAAACCGTTGAATGGCTTCGACATGGATGACACTGATCGAAAGGATGGCACGCTCGTGGAGCCGTGTCGAAGAGCTCAGAGTGGCCTTTGGCATGGATTGGCACGTTGACGAGTTTCCCGCCACACGCACCACGCTGCCGGGGTGTTCATGCTATCGCCATGCATTGCTCCAATCTGCACACCCTAGAGTTATTTTTTGACGCCCTCGCCATCACTGCGATCGATAATATGACTACCCAGACCAACCTCGTCGAATTTTACGTCCTCTGCTCGCCGATAACGTCTTCGAAAGCTGTTGCGAGGTTCCTCGCCAATGTCTTCCCGCAGCTCCGGACGCTCCATTCTTTTTGCCTTGACGAATCTGGCGTTCACCTTCGCGGGCAGCGCCGTTGGGAAAGAGTTGGGAGATTCCTCGAGAAAAGATTTGACGACACAGACTCAGCGTAGAAAGTCCTCAATGCGATTTGTTCTGTACTTATAACCATTTAAAACGTCCTCCTGATCATTCAGATCGGCTAGGTTTAGCCGATGCGATAAACTGCGTCCTTTCCATCTGACATGGCGAAACCCCGATAAACGCAAAAGCGGACGGCGGTTCTTCTAGCTCCCAAATCCGACGGGGTGAACGACGCAGATCATAGATAGATCTCTTCGCAGTTATAATGCGTGTCCCTGGGCTGGAATGGAACAAATATAAGAACGAGTCCAGCCACCAAAATCAAAGGCCCGACCTTTTGGCAATAAAATAGTTCTAACAGTCAGCAAAGCCGCGGAGGATGGTCAAGATGAATCAGCTTCAAGATGTCAGTGTGGGTCGATCCTTGTTCATCAGTTCTGAACAAGGAATTTCGTCGGCGGAATTGAGTTCTCAAAGATTAAAGCCGAGTCAGCTCGACTATAGGAACAAAACCTGGAGCGGAGCGGTCCGCACCCACCACATATACAATGCTCTCGACACATGTGCTCTGGGTAAATTCTTGTTGGATACAAGACTAAGTCGTGAAGGAGTTCCGTACTATCTTTTGTCCTCCTTTAGTCTCCCTCGGCTCCGTGCATGATTCGGATTTCTGGGTGAGACTCACCTCATGGACTTGTAGGTTGGAAATCATTCACCGGAATAATACTTGAAGCAGTGGAAGTATCATTCAGAGCAGAGTGATCCGCAGCCACTGCCTGCTCATCAGAGCTGGCCTGAGTGGATTTGTGGCTACTCTTGCTGTTTTTCTTGCCTCATTTTTGGCTTCCCTCCCAGAGGGTGTTTCAATTTGACGTGGCGTAGAGGTCCAGCTATTCGGAATGGGGAAAGAGACCTCATAGTTGGCTGACATCCTTCATCTGAAGCACAAAGATTAAATTCCCTCAGCGGCCCAGGTGTTGGTGCCATACGTTGCGGAGATCCTTGTCGACAGCTACAGCTCGTCCATTTTGGGGTTCTTGCGTGCGCATCGGCAATTGAGGTGCACTCTTTGGTACCCGCACGTGCGGGATTGAGTATTGACTGAGACTCAGATTGAGATCAAGTTTTGCTTGAATGGAAGGGTGGAAATAGACGACAGTTACAGCCCTACAAATTAAATGCGCCCGTACGCCTTCATGTCAATAAATTGGGGCTGATGTCCACTTGAGCTTTGAAATGGTGAAAGTCTTGTATGTTACGAGCACTGGAGTGTTTTTATAGAGCGCCGACGGCGAGGGGAGGAGGTATGGAGATAAAGATTTGGAGAGAGGCCCGGGTGCATTCGAACAGATTCTCTGGAAGCACTGTAAACCGAAAACTATAAACCCAACATGTACATATCCATCAAGAGCGCCCCAAAATGAACAGGGTAAGCACATCGACAGACGGACAATTACCGCCGGCGATGCCAGCGCACAAAGAGAGAGTATGGACGCCGCGGCCAAGGTGTAGTATGCCTGTATGAATAAGGATTTTGGCTATGAAACGGCATCTTGGATGTGTTACAATTTCACCGCACCAACACCGACTGCGCGCCTATTTCAATATTGCTTATGAGAAAGAATAATCCCGTACCCGACGGGTGAATCGTCCACATTTCGACCGTGTTTCGTCCACTGTTCGTCTTCCACTGGCCCTTGCGGCGAAAAGGCAACCAAGAGTGTAGTTGGAGTTCGAAGGCGACGTGATGCCCAGGCACATTGCTGTTAAAGATCAATATCTTGACAATATGAGTCAGTCAACCTTCAGTCAGCCTAGACATATCCTTTATTTGCGACCGCCGCATTATTGTCCTTCAGGTACTCGCCGATGTTCAACGGAGTTTGCGCTCCCACGCCGACCGTGTTTGGTATAAAATGAGCATGCAACTAGCGGAAGGAACCCAAGTGAACAACAACTCGCACTCGCTCAGAAACATGGTTCGTCTTATCGCTTTCATCACCACCGCCGTCCTTGCCAGTGTCGGAGTCATTGCCACGGACACTCTGCAAGACTGCGGTGCTTCGCGCTACCACCCGTCGCAGGTATGCTCTTCGAGTTCGACTATTCGTTCTCCCACTCATATTGAATTGGTATTGCACTCAAAAAGTATACCTGCTTCGACGGTAATTTCCTCTGCCCCATCATCGACGGCGACATTTACATCAGGTGCGGCGATGCGTGCTACTCCACCAGCAAGTACAGGTGGGTGTCTTCTGCATTTGTATTTGCTCGTCCACTAGTCGGCACTGATGCGTGAACTCAACAATTACAGCTGCTCGGACACCACTCTCGAGCCTATCAACAAGAATGGCCCCGAGAAGCTTGAGGACTGCGGCTACTCGCGCTTCTACCCCTCTCAGGCAAGCGCATTATGTTGCCTCCCTCGCTGCTTGGGCTGATTCAGTGCTGCCTTGAATGTACAGTACGTCTGCCTTGACGGGGACTTCCTCTGCCCGGTCATCAATGGGAAAGCGACCTTGCGGTGCGGGGACGCGTGCTACAGCCCTTCTCAATACTCGTGCGTTGAATATTCTGCTTTGGCTCGAAGCGCAACTAATGAAATGTCGGATAGCTGCACGAACGGCAAGTTGGGTCCCGTTAGCGGGTATTAGGGGAGCTGCCCAAAGGACTCAGGACAAAGCATCCTGGGAGTGGCGGAATGGTGTTATCAGATTATTTCAGTGTTGGTATGTACTTGGTGTCTTTCGTATGCGACATGTACGGTGTTGATCGTAGCGGCAATTTATATTGATCCCCAATACTCGGGTGCTTGAAATAATAATGAGCGCCCAAAGACTCAAACAGCAAGTTTCGGCCATCATGACTGAAATCGAACCACACTTTGGCTTTGTTTGCGAAGGCTACGTTAGCACAGTCAGACGCCATGCGAAATCAAATGTCGGACATGTATAATAGGAGGAGTCACCGACGGTAATCCCCGATGGTTCATGATCGGTGCTGGGGCCCGGCTTTCAGTGGATCTAGGATGGCAGGGACATTCGGCACCCAGCGTGGAGGTGATGCTATTAATTCCGAGAGGGTGGTTGACATTGGTATTACCAGCGAAACATCTATGGTTAAGACAAGCAAGCATCTGCGGCCCTCCGAGACTTTTGGAGCTGGAGGACGACCGGATGGCGACTGGGAATAAATCGACACTACAATGGTTTTGATGTATTCAGTATAGGCAGCAGTTGAAGTCCAGTTGTACCAAATCCTCACCTTTGGTGGTACGCTGAAGGAATCGCATTAGACAACATTTCACCTAGACGACAGCACATTTAATTCCCTGCTTTTTCCTCCGTCTCATAACAATATCACGTCGTTGATAATCGACGGCAGCGATCATAGCCTGAAATTATTCAACTAGGAGAAGGGGCGCTGGCGGTCGTTTCGTCCTGAGGCTGTGGATAAATGAAGGTGGTTATGAATACGTCAGTTCATAACACGATTCTCAACGTACCCAACTCGCCGAAAAATCCGCAGCGATACCAAGGCCTCACTGAACACCATATTCTCTTCGCTGCGTGATCCGCTGGCCCTGTGATGATAAACGGTGCCTTCGTCTTCTTCTTTGTCGGACTCTTAGTGCTTCTCCTCCTCATGCTGAACAAGCCCATCGCCATTACTGTCATCGTCGTCCTCGGCACTTTCCTGGTGCGCCACCTCCTGAGGAGCGTCGCGTTGCGCTTTTCGGCCTCATGCGGCGTACAAAACGCCAATGGCGAACTCTCCAGCATCAGGGTACCACGGTGTAGGCCGTGGGAAGTAGCCATCGCACGACCTAACGGAGAAGATAGAGCTAGATGCGCAAGGACATGGATATTTCAAGGTGGTTACTTGTGAATGCGAAGCTCTGCGGTACGAACGAGTACGGCAGGAGCTGTATTCGAAGAGTAAACACATGAGGAACCAGTGAATAGACGATATATCTAGACACATTTTACCAGCCTGTTAACTCACCGATACTGGAAACGAAGGAGCAGAAGAAAGATATAAAAGTATGCCCGTGCGTCCATTCGGTGCGCGAGATGAAGTAACGAGGAAGATGCGAGTGTGTATTTGCATGGGCGGAATAACCTTAGCCTCTTCCGCGTGCAGCGGCGTGCTTCTGCACCGACTGGTTTCGTATGAGGAATGAGAGGAAGAGTCGATGGACGGTGGACTGTGACGAGGATATGACATGAGCACTGTGCTCGACGGCGGCGAAATCGCGAGTGGCCGCTCGTACGCGCCGGGGGTACGGGGATTGGCAACGCGCGCGTCTCATCGAGTCGTCTTGTCCTCGAAAACACATCAAGGAAGATATCATCCTCGTTCTAACGAGTGGCAGCAGCGGTGCACGGGAGGCAGGACCATGCAATGGCCCACGGATGTGCTCCTCGAGAGTCGACGGCAGCGGCAGGGTCAAGAGCAGGATTTTCGGGGGTGGAGACGACGGGCGCAATGTCAGGGACGGGCGAATTGCTAGTAGATACTCAGCAGATGTCGCAAGTGAAGGAAGGCGATGAAGACACACCTAGGACTCCACACAATGTCCCCGCCCAGCGCCCTCCGCTCCTGCAGCAATTCGATCTTTGTTCTGTTTTTCCTCGCATTATACCCGACGTAGTCCGCCATGCACCACGATCTCCGTCATCATCATCACATCTTCCTTCACCTCGCGCGCCCGCAAAGCGAGGCCCGAGTCGCGGATGGCCGCGAGGGTCGACACCGTGTTGCGCATGAGGCGGGAGCGGAACGACTGCGGCTGTTTATCGACGCCGTCTACCATTAGACAGGCATGCATCAGCAAAAGCAGAACCGATAGACGGACAGCGCAAACGCACCTTCCAAGGCTTCCATACCCATGCCCAAATCCCGCATCCGCCCACATCTACACATCTATCACATTACTGGTACCTTCGTCTTTGGCTCCCCCCGCCTTCTTTGTCCTCTCCGCAAGCTACCTCCTCCGGGGAATACCTTTGACGGCGCGAGAGCGGCGGATATGCGGCGACGACGAGGGGTTTACGGGCCGGCATATCAATCCGAGTTTCTGAATGACATGGATGGAGCGAGCTAAACCAAGGTGCTACCAGTGCGCGATGCCGATCCAGGCTAACATCTGCTGCACAGAAGGCTGACAGAAATTATTATCTGTCACGGAAAAATGAAGGAATAAGATACAATCTACAGGCTCAGAGCGGCGCTATCGACGAGCGCTATCGACTAGGTACTCGCAGACAATGTGGCTTTTGACTCAGCGTTGTGGGCCGGTGCATTAGGTCGTCGACTGGTCGTGGTACAAGAGAATGAGATCAAAACGAGATCGCGATTACGTCACGGTGCGGACCGGGCCGGTTCTCGTTGTTCTCGACCGCCACCTTGTGAATCAAAAACAACCTCTGCAACGCGTCTCCCAAATCATACGACATGCCCACCTTGCCATTTAATTTTTGGAAAGAGCAACGACGAAATTCGCACTGCGCAATATTGAATTATGATGGCGTCGACTCTGGAGCACCTTCATAGAATCATAGTCCGAGTTCACTACCTACGGGGTAATCGTCACTCCAGCCGTATATATGACGCTCCCCTCTGTCCACGCACACACTGCGTTCAACCCCAAAGTAGACCGAGCTTGGCCTACCTTGGTCTACCTCGGTCTACTCTCGGTCTACCTTCGTCTACCTGGGTACACCTATGTCTACCACTCAAAGTACACCGAGGTTGGCCGACCTCGGCCTACGGTGGTCTACCATGGTCTACCTCCTCAGTCTACCTCGGTCGACCATATTCTTAATTGGTAGACAGACATCGGTCGACTTCTCCGATAATTCAAAAAATCCAGAAGTATACCTTGGTCTACCTTGGTTGATGTCTGTGTACCTTGGTCTACCAAGGTAGACAAAGGTGGACTGAGTCGTTCTACCAATATGAACTGAGGTAGACAGACCTGTCGGTGTACCCTTGGTGTACCCTGGTAGACGGACCCTCGGTGTACTATGGGGTTGAACGCAGTGACATGCCTCACTGCTCCCTCTCATGTACTACTCGCAGACCCCTCAATTTTCTTGGAAACACCGACCAAATCACAACGGATTCCACCGCTTGAAATCTGATACAGCGCTCGGGGAGAATTCATCAGAAGCCATACTATCCTGTCATTACCAATGGAGAACCCTCCGCAGAGACGACCACTTGTTAAATTCCTTCATCGCGTAAAAGCATAGGGAAGTTGGAGAGCATGGTTGCCAGATGAGCCAAAGTTGCCGGCGGAAAATGTACAGACGGAACACAGCCAAGACCAACAATTGACTGGCTCTGGAAATCCAGACAAATGTTGATGGGAGAATGCAAGCAAGCAGTCATCGTTGCTGCGGCCTGTCAGGAGACTGATATTTCATAGATGCTTCGAGGATACGGCCTCGGTGAGAAAATTGCGGCGCAGTGTTCAATACAATCGAGGTACGATATTTTTCGTATGGAAGCATCTGTCTAAGAGAGACTGGGCGCAGTGTGATTTTTGGACAGGCACAACTGCGGCACAGTGAGAATTATGCTGCGAGAAACTGGCAGCTGCAGACTGCGGTTGCTGCCAAGGTCAGCTGAGAGACGCCTGTCGAACACAGTTGGAACACACCAGGGAACTTAGTATCCAAATAAAGCAGGAACGCAGGACATGTTTCAACTTTCGGACGAGGCTGCCCAATTCGGCCGATCATCCCGATGGTTGCGGTTCTTCACGGAAACTCAATGGAAAATGATGCAGCAAACATTGGGATTGGGGTAAGCAAGTCAATGCACACTCATGTGAGAAACCAAAGACCCAAATAACCATTACAAGGTGCACAAAAGGTGCACTTTCAAAGCGCGAACGCGAACGCGAGAAACAGACACCAGATTGCGTAATTAATCGATAGCCTGCCAAAAGGGGCGCGATTGCTAACTGACCAATTATAAATACTTACTTGTTCGTCGTCTATATATCGGTTCTGCAACAGAGGCTAATGGGGAAGTAGCACAGCCGAACCAGCAAAATCTTGAAGTTCAACTGCTAATGTCTTACCAATCTCGAGTTGCTGTCAGCTGCAAGTGTACTTAAAAAGCGGCTCCTCTGAGCGACCACTAACAAACGATGATTTCTTTCTCTAGGCCATTCTTGTTTTCTGCTATCCTCCTGTCTCACATCCTTGCTGCTAGGGCTGCAGATACTTTCCTCTGGGATCGGGTGAGCAGCCAAGTTGATATTTCTTCGAATTCCTTAAACCTTCTCGAACAGTTGACACCCAGTCAGGATCTGAAGTGGGTCCAGTGCTATTCAACCTTTCAATGCACGCGACTGGAGGCGCGTTCTATTAACTTAAAACGTGACATCTAGTTTTTTAACGATTTGTCCAGGTCCCTCTCAATTACTCCGACCCAACTGTCGGCACTGCGGCTCTCGCCGTCATCCGCCTCCCGGCCAATGTCTCAGAGGCTCAATATCGAGGCCCACTTTTATTCAACCCTGGTGGGCCCGGAGGGAGCGGCGTCGACTCCCTGGTCGCGAACGGCCCGAGCTTTCAAGCGGTTCTCGGAAGCCAATCGAACCAATATGATATTGTTAGCTTTGATCCACGTGGTGAGCTCTTTGAGCATACTTTGTATCTTGTGTCCCTCCTGAGCGGATTTGATGATCCAGGTGTACGCTACTCTACCCCCATCGCAGTTTTTTTTGAGACAGACGCGGAGCGGGCATTGTGGAATGCCGCGGCGCCGTTCGCCTCGCTGAACGCGTCGTCAGATGCCATTCCTGAGGCGTGGGGCCGCGCACACCTTCTTGGCGCGATCGCTGCACAGCGCGACGCGTCGCAGATTTTGAAGTACTTGACGACGGACAATGTGGCACGGGATATGCTACAAATTACGCAGAAATTCGGATTCGAGAAGTTGAAATATTATGGAATCTCGTGAGTGATTTACTTCATTCCTCTATGTTTCCACATATGTTGAAAGCGCGAGAATAGATACGGATCGGTCCTCGGCGCAACTTTCGCCACCATGTTTCCTGTGAGTTTTAGCTCCATTCATTTTCTGCGTGTCCATAGAACAGCATACAGGATAAGGTGGAGCGGATCCTCATAGATGGTGCGTCACATCTGCTTAATTTCGGGGCAAGGACGGTATGTAACATCATGGTTCAGGCGTGCTAGACGCCGATGCATGGTTCAGCGGTAACCTCGTTTTGCTTCAACCCCCATCTGCGGCTAACACATACCTCTAGCGAAACTCACCATCGAGGTGACAGACACAGACAAAGTCCTGCAGACCTTCTTCGACGGCTGCGCAGCGGCTGGGCCGGACCTTTGCGCATTCCACAAACCTACCGCGATGGAAATCGCGGACAGGCTCACGGCCCTTACCGCATCCATCCGCACACAGCCCATCCCAGTCCTGACCCCCGCGGGGTATGGTCTCGTCGACTACTCCCTGCTCCGTTTGAGTATCTTGGGAGCACTCTATCATCCATTTTCGCTGTTCCCAACGCTCGCTCAGGGTCTGGCCGCACTTGAAAATGGAGACGGTAGTATTTTGTATTCGATCTCCCAAGGGCCGCCATTCCAGTGCGACTGCGCCAACAACACCGCATCCCCTCCGACTGACGACTCCACTGTCGCGATCGAATGTGGAGATGCGATTGAAGTGACGGACACCATCGAGGAGGTGACGGAGTTTTACCAAAATGCGGCAAAGACGTCCCAATTTGCCGAGTTTACGGTAGGCTCGACCCGAGTTTCCTGCGCGCACGTTTTGAATCTTTGTCTCATTTGCAACGATGCTAATTTTTCTTAGTGGATGGAAGGTTTATCGGGAGGATCGGTTCAAGGGTCCTGTTGCCGCAGCCAATACCAGCTTTCCGCTGCTGCTGGTGACAACTACTGCAGGTGCTGACCTCGTTCCTTGACCACATTCTTGCTAACATTCCTTTCAGACCCCGATGCACCGAAAGCAGCGTGAGTCCCAATTTCTCCCGGGCTTCACGTACTGAATAGAAAATATCAAGAGCACTTAAAACCCAGGCAGGATTCCCTGGATCGGTGCTGTTGACACAAGATGGGCCTGGGGTACGCCCGATTTCCACTATAATGACGCTCAAATTTCTCAACATCGATAAATATAGCACACGTCCCTCAGTGCGCCCTCGCTCTGCACCACCGGTTATTTCCGGCAATATTTTCTGAATGGCATCCTGCCGGCCCCAGGGACTGTGTGCCCCGTTGACGCCACCCTGTTCGGTGCCTCAGCGAATTCCACAACTAAAAGGGCTGCCTTGAATGCAGATGAAGAGGAAGTTCTCGCTGCACTAAAGGTTATTTCTGATTCTGTGCTGCCGGCGATCACGCGAAAAATGAGGGGTTGGAACTAGCCACGGTTCGTACAGTTGTATTTCGGAGTTAAGTAAATTGCAGTGCTTTCCTGCAACCAATCTCTAAAAAGCGACTTGTCTCGCTTCCTGGGAAATTTTGCAAGCCCCAGTGCAAGAGATAACAGTTCTCTTGGCTAAGTCCAAGACAGCAGGCCAAATTCTAGCGTTATTGGTGGGGTGAGCAGCAGTCGGACGTCCACCACGCCGAGAATACTGGTGCCGTATGGGGCGGCTTGAGGCGGGGGGCGCAGATGTTCCCGGGTGAGATAATATTTGGAGAAGAAAGCGAGCACGAGAGCCGTGGATGGGGCAAAAACGGCAGCGGAAGCGATGAGCGTTTAGCGCCGAGAAATCCGTGCAGAGCTGGGAGAGAATGGAAATGTCGGCCTGAGAGGCGGAAGAGCAGCAGGGTGAGCGCAGGATCAGAGACGGAGGTGAGTCATCGATTTCGTGCAGCCCAAGACTGGAGACTTGCATGTCGTACGCGAGACTGGGACGAAAGATGGCGGGGGAAGGAGCGTCACCGCCTTAGCCGCATCCACTGTCCACCCTTCCGCTGTGGGCCGGCGCTGAGGGTGGAAATTTGTCCATGGCTGCGCGGATAAGTTTGTCGTACTGGATTGCTCGGAATTTTCCAGCGCGGGGGAATGTGGAGCGGGATAATTCTATTTGGAACCGGTCTATTTGGAAACCCATGGCTAAAATTTCGGATCATCATGGAGTTTCAACTCGGCAAACCGGATGGCTAGACCCAGAGTTGCCTGTTCAATCGAAATTCAAGGACATCCTTTATTCTGGCCGCATCCTGATTTCCAGCCAAGCCTGTTAAAATAAACAGGTGCAGTCCACTGTGTTGCAGTGTTGTCTGACTGCCGTTATGTTTTCAATTGTTGTATGATGTCCGACCTTGGGATTTCCGGCCGCTGTCTCTTTCGCTTTGGGGGTAGACCAGACAGGTATGGCGGTCCAAATACACATTTATTCCGCCACATAAACTTTGGGTGATTTCCTATGTTTCAGCCAGGATCTACCGTGGGGCATGGGGAAACTCATAGTGTCTGCGAGCTCATTCTAGAGGGGGCATAGAGGTCCAGGGACGAAGGTGTAATTAAGCTTGCTTTGTACACCGGGATAACTCCTGGAAACCGGCGTTCGTTATCCGGACCATATCGTGTAATTCTACCTACCTACCTACCGCCACTTAAATGGACCTATTGACGCTATCCCCACAAAAACAGCTGTCGCCAATCACCTCGTTTGTTTTGCGGGGAAATCAGGATTCCCGCCACTTGAATTTGGACGCCCGCCACTAATAAAGATGCGAAGTGGTTTCGCCATTTTTTTGGGCCCGCCAAACTTTTGGCCTCGAAAAATGAATGAACTTAGCGTGTTTATAATGCGGTAGCAGTGTAGATTGGCTATAGTTAAGACATGAAAAGCTTTGAGTACATAAATAAGAATCGATAGGCATGGGCAGGGTGCCTGGATTGTTTCGAGCTTCTGTAGTTGAGTATGACAGTGCGAGCATCGAAGGGATAGCTGAGCTTGATTGAATACCAAGGAAGACTGATGGATAGACTGCCAAAGCCTTCGACAGCAGCTCTTTTTTTACACAGTTGATCATTCTGCGGTTATTGAGACGATGGCGTAAAACAATATTCACATGGGAAATCAACTTGTATCGCAACAGCAGTTGAATAAAATACCGGTCGAGTTGAGTGCAGGAATTCAAAACAGCAGAATATAATTGGCTCCAGCTCAGCTACAGCATAAAGGAAGGGGAGCCAGTTAAATCTAGGTATCACAGAAAAGTTCGTCTCTGAGATAGATTCAACTGGCTATCAATGACGAAGGGGAGGGGAGGATAGCGCGATCTCGGTCAATCCATAGCAGCTTTTGCGGCGCTTATGCGCGGTTCATGGCTCATAAAAGGATTAATTTCGACAACATATGTCGCCGGTGAGACTCGAACCCACGTGTTGCTCTCATCTACAGTATTTTTTTTGCACGAGTTGGTGAACATAGCTCCCTCAGGTAAGGCAAAAACATTCCAGTGCTCGTAATATACAATGCTTTAACCGTTTCAAACCTCAAGTGGACATCAACCCCAATTTATTGATATGAAGGCGTACGGGCGCATTTAACTTGTAGGGCTGTAACTGTCGTCTATTTCCACCCTTCCATTGAAACAAAACCTGATCTCAATCTGAGTCTCAGTCAATACCCAATCCCCACGTGCGGGTACCAAAGAGTGCATCTCAATCGCCGACGCCCACGCAAGAACCCCAAAATGGACGAGCTGTAGCTGTTGACAAGGATCTCCGCAACGTGTGGCACCAACACCTGGGCCGCAGAGGGAATTCGATTTTTGTACAGTACGTCAGCTAGCCATAAGCTACCATTCACGATTCCGAATAGTTGGACCTCTGCCCCATGTCAAATTGAAACACCCTCTGGAGGGGGAAGTCAACAATGAGGCAAGAAAACCAGCAAGAGCAGCCAAAAATCTACTCAGGCCAGTTCTGATGAGCGGGGAGTGGCTGCGGACCACTCCGCTCTACATGATACTTACTTCCACTGTTGCTTCAAGTATTATTCCGGTGAATGATTCACAGCCTACAGGTCCATGAGACCAGTCTCGCCTGGCAGACATCCGAATCACGCGTGGAGCAGTCTCAGGGAGGCCAAATAAGGACAAAAAAGAGTACGGAACTCCTTGACGACCTAGTCTTGAGTCGAACAAGAATTTACCCCAAGCATATGTGTCGAGAGCATTGTATGTGTGGTGGGCGCGGACCGCTCCACTCCAGGTCTCGTTCTTGTAGTCGAACTGACTCGGCTTCAATCTTTGATAACAACTCAATTCCGCCGACTAAATCCCTTGTTCAGAACTGATGGGATGAATAAGGATCGGCGGGGAATGTCGTATGACCTAGTCCCGAGTCAAACAGGGAAACCCACATTGCGAGTGATTACTGAAGTGACTCCGAAGAGTCCGGAGTGAGTGCGGAGGGATTCACACTGGGTCTTTTCTTACACAGGGAGCATAACCAAATAACCAAGCCTAGAACATCGAAAAGATATACAGAAAATATTTACAATAACCCGAGCAAGTTTGCGGCTCAAGGAGCAAAGAGGGTACTCAAAAGACATCCTCTAGTTCAGAATGTCTTTTGAATACCATCTCTATGTTTGAAGCCAAAGACATGTGAAAGAAATTGTAAATATGTCCAGCATGTCCTTTGCATATTCGAGTACAGGTTATTGAGTTATGTCCCCAGTGTTAGTTCAGCAACAAAAAGGAAAATGCGACTAAAGGAGCCCGTTTTCACCCACTTTCAGCAAATAACACTCAGCCCTCTTCGAAACGACTGCAATCATTCAACGATGTCAATATCACACGATTTCGAATTAAACTGGCGGAGCTTAGGAGGACCCGATGTTATGAGCGCGCTGTTCAAACTGTCTAGATTTCATGTCAGCCCACCAGCCCTCTACTGTTCTGGAGGCTGACAAAATGAATTTCTTTTTACGGCGCTAACGGCGAAAGGAGGAGGTACAGAGATGAAGATTTGGAGGGAGACCCGGGTGCATTCGAACAGATTTTCTGGAAGCACTGTAAACAGAAAACTATAAACCCAACATGCTACATATCCATCAAGAGCGCCCCAAAATGAACAGGGTAAGCACATCGACAGACGGACAACTAACGCTGGCGATGCCAAGGCACAAAGAGAGAGTATGGACGCCGCGGCCAAGGTCTAGTACGCCTGTATGGAGAATAAGGATTTTGGCTATGAATGGCATCTTGGATGTGTTACAATTTCACCGCACCAACATCGACTGCGCGCCTATTTGAATATTGCTTATGAGAAAGAATAATCCCGTACCCGACGGGTGGATCGTCCACATTTCGACCGTGTTTCGTCCACTGTTTGTCTCCCACTCGACCTTGCGGCAAAAAGGCAACCAAAAGTGTGGTTGGAGTTCGAAGGCAACGTGATGCCCAGGCACATTGCCGTTAAAAAATCAATATCTTGTCGCCTCGAAGACAGTATGAGTCAATCAGCCTCAAGTCAGCCTAGGCATATTCTTTATTTGCAACCGCCGCATTATTGACCTTCAGGTACCCGCCGATGTTCAACGTCTTCCACTCGACCTTGCGGCGAAAAGGCAACGAAAAGTCTAGTTGGACTTCGAAGGCGACGTGATGCCCAGGCATATTGCCGTTCAAAGATCAATATCTTGTCGCCTCGAAGACACTATGAGTCAGTCAGCCTCAAGTCAGCCTAGGCATATTCTTTATTTGCAGCCGCCGCATTATTGTCCTTCAGGTACTCGCCGATGTTCAACAAAGTTTACGCTCCCACGCCGACCGCGTTGGGTATAAAATGAGCATGCAACTAGCGGAAGGAACCCAAGTGAACAACAACTCGTACTCACTCAGAAACATGGTTCGTCTTATCGCTTTCGTCACCACCGCCGTCCTTGCCAGTGTCGGAGTCGTTGCGGACACTCTGCTAGACTGCGGTGCTTCGCGCTACCACCCGTCGCAGGTATGCTCTTCGAGTTCAACTATTCGTTCTCCCACTCACACTGAATTGGTATTGCACTCAAAAAGTATACCTGCTTCGACGGCAATTTCCTCTGCCCCATCATCAACGGCGACGTTTACATCAGGTGCGGCAATGCGTGCTACTCCACCAGCAAGTATAGGTGAGTGTCTTCTGTATTTGTATTTGCTCGCCTATTAGTCGGGACTGATGCGCGAAATCAATAATTACAGCTGCTCGGACACCACTCTCGAGCCCATCAACAAGTATGGCCCCGAGAAGCTTGAGGACTGCGGCTACTCGCGCTTCTACCCCTCTCAGGCGAGCGCATTATCTTACCTCCCTCGCTGCCTGGGCTAATTCAGTGCTGCTTTGAATGTACAGTACGTCTGCCTTGACGGGGACTTCCTGTGCCCGGTCATCAATGGAAAAGCGACGTTGCGGTGCGGGGACGCGTGCTACAGCCCTTCTCAGTACTCGTGCGTTAAAATATTCTGCTTTGGCTCGGAGAAAGCGCAACTAATGAAAATGACGGATAGCTGCACGAACGGCAAGTTGGGTCCCGTTAGCGGATATTAGGCGAGCCGCGCAAAGGGCTCAGGACAAAGCATCCTGGGAGTAGCGGAATAGTGTTCTCAGATTATTTCAGTGTTGATATGTACTTGGTTTTTTTGTATGCAACATGTACGGTGATGATCGTAGCGTCAATTCATTTTGATCCCCAATCGCCAAGCCCTTGAATTAATAATGAGCGCCCAAAGATTCAAACAGTGAGTTTCGGCCATCATGACTGGAATCGAACCACACTTTGGCTTTTGTTTGCGAAGGCTATGTTAGCGCAGTTGGTTAGCTCACCGAAACTTCTATAGCATATAACGCAATCTGACAGCCGTTATTTTTGCAATTGTTGTACGCTGTCCGACCTTGGATTTCTTGCCGCCATCTTGTTTTCAAAATTTGCCCTTTCATATCTCCCTTATTCAGCCGAGCTCAGCTTCAAATGATTTCATTCACTGACCGCAATATGCAGATAATTACAGGATCTGTACTTTTCTGTTGTGTCAGCTCCAGGCTTGCAGCTGTGACTCGCACTCGGGACAGGAATTCCAGCTTCCAACCAAACCAAAACTATATGATCAGCATTGAGTGGGGACACAGCAGAACCAACTGTCCTCCCATGTCTTCGACTATGACTTGTAAATAGTCAAATACACACTGCGTCCAAGCCCATTTTACGGCGTGACGTCAATTTTGCACCGTTGAATGCCGTCGGCTGAACCGTGGGAGCATCATTTGTTCGGATCTGCCGAGATGCCAACCAGTGCCGAGATGTAGGGCTTCCAGGGCCCGGGCTGAAGCCCTGTAGCCCGCCAAGCCGGACCCGGGCAGGCCAGGTCAAGCCAAGCCCGACGTCGGGTATTGGCGGACCTAGGGCTTGGGCTTCCGAAATCTCAAATCATGCCCGGGCCTGGATACTACCTCGGACGTAAACAAGTAAATCCGAAAGACGGTCCGGTAAACTGGGAGTAACATTTTCCTGTTGTTCTCCTGGCTGATATTTTTCGTACAGAAAGTCAGCTTGGGATGAGTTTCAACTTGCCCAAGCCCGCCAAAGCCAGACGCAATCCCGAGGCTGTGAGTCCCGGGGCCCCGGTACCGGAAGCGGCGCTATGAGTTTGTGTTGATGTCAGCCGCTATCTCCGTCTCCTCCCGCCATCAAAAGTTCATTTTTGATGCATGTCTTCTTGTAGGTTCCCAAACTATCCCGTCTTCACCCGATATAGTATGGCACAGCTCGCAGACCTCTCCTATCCCGAATTCAGCCGCTTTAACTCAATTTCGCTTCCTATTCTAGGAGTTCTACTAAATCATCTTGGCTATGGCTAATGTCCGCTCGGAACCTGCCGTGACACTGAGCCACAGAAGCCATAGCATTACAGTAGCGAAGGAGCAGGGTATTCAAACGCCCTCCCATCCTCCTGGTCATCCCTCTCAAACGCCGCCATCAAACCCGACATCCTGATGTCGCTCCACTTTATGAAACTCGCTAAGTAAAACAAATTGTATTGCGCCGATATAAAGGTGCGCAGACGTGGTCGATGAGCTTCATCTTCACTATCCGAAGAATTTACTTCCTCTCTTCATATTTATCGCAATGGCTTCTCTCTTTAGATCCCTCTTTGTGTTCGTTTGCCTCGCGGCAACAACTATCGCAGCAACTACGACGCAACCTTACTATATCATCACGAATGCGGAAACTCCATCTCTGAATCGACCGGGCCTGACCCCTGTCGGAAAACAACGAGCGGAGGATTGCATCCCCGAGGTGAGTGTCTTCAATTATTAAATCCCTGTATCTGATGATTTGCCAGGTGTTCTCGCAACTCAACATTGGTTTCATCCTGTCTTGCTCGGTCGATAAAGACGGCGAGGAAGGTCTCGGATGTCCTGTTGCCGTCAAGACGGCAACTCCTCTTGCTCAAGCACTTGGATTAAACATCACCCTCTGGTAAACGCTGAGCCGCAGCCATTTCATATCAGTCGACTCACCAGCGACACCTACAGCGGAACTGGCGAAGAGTCAAACGACGACTGTGTCCATGATAAGGTGCATGCATTCCTCAAAGCCAGCAATCAATCTGCTCTCGTTGTCTGGGTATGCCTCCAAAATTTATGACGCCATTCAAGTACTAACTCATAACTTCAATAGGATGGCACCGATATGGATAGTCTTCTCGAAAATGCTGATGTGAACGACGCGGGTTTGGATGAGGACAGCCTAGGCCTCCAGCAAGTCTCTTCATTGTTTAGATTATGCATTGTTCACTGAACCGTTGTTTAGCGCTGACCTCATCCTTACTGTGGTGAGTGGGAAGCGTGTGGGACAGACTTCGATGAACTGCACCGGACTCGATGGTCCGGCTTAGTTATGACATCGCAAAATTTCCAAAGTAATCTGAATACTTACCGGGAGCTACTTGAAGGAAAACTAAATCTTATTTGATAATTTGACTAAATCACGGACTGTTGCGGCGACGGACTGCCGTTTTACGGGTGCTAGAACCTAGCAATTTTATTTTCTCTTTCGCGCCTCTGCTGTTCCGATTTCATCCTTGGTGAAAAACGACCACAAAAACAGCCACACTGAAACGATGAAATACCTGTATCTTTAGGATGATCCACTGGCGGCTGACGCAGGAATTGGAATGTGGGAGCTGGTTGTTCATCATTCGAATGTTCCTGATGCATGTGAGCATTTGGGACATGGGATTGATGGGATCGGTGGCATGATCGGCGGCACTGATGGCAGCATTTCGCCAAACAAATACGCTAAGGCCATCAGCGGCTGGCCACTCAAGCTCCTGTTTCTTCAATTGCAGCAACGACAACCTCCTCAGCCCATCGCTCACTTGAATTTGCACTCATTTGTTTAGCACTGAGGAACACCATTTTATTGTGCCAGCTATATACATCAAGGACAAGCCGACATACGGCACAAACCGTGATGGAGGACTCAACTCACTTGAGTTTTAACAACATTAGGAGAGCGACACAGTGACGGGAATCGCAATCGAGCCATCTTGGTGCCCAAAAGAATAGCAAGAAATGAGAGTCGCGCGACCACAATCCGAACCGCACTCAGCCGCTCCTCGAGTCCCGCGGCCTCACGTTAGGCATCAGACAATAGATGAGATGCATGCGGAGAGAGAAAGGACGGGAGAATCAATGCGATGTGGTGTCGTGGCGACACGACCCACAAGATCAGGGGCGAAGAGAAAGCATGCAGAGCGTGAAGATACACTGTGTGTGTGCATGTGTGTGATGGGATCAAAGCCCGCTCATCTGTGCCGGCTGCCGGTGGTACTGATGGCAGCATTGATGGCAGCACGATCGGCGGCAATCCCAACTCCCAAATTTATTGTGATGCATTCCATCTCAAACGTCGGAATCAAAGCGTACTTTAACTGTGAATAGACAATATATCTCGACGCATTGCCAGCCTGTTATCGATACTGCAAACGAAGGAAAAGAAGAAAAAAAAGGTACGAGCATGTCTAGATGGGCAGTGGACGGTAGATTACAACGGGTGTATGACATGAGCACTGTGCTCGACGGCGGCGAGATCGCGAGCGGCCGGACGGGCGTCGTCAGGCTCGTACATACATGTGGCGGGAACGATGGCGACATGGGCGCGCGATGTCATGGAAAGACGAACTCCTACCGCAAGCCATCGAAAGTCATAGATAACATACCTCGAGTCACACACAATATTCTCGTCTTCACCGCCCTCCGCCCCACCTCCGTCCCATGATACTCTTCCTCCTCCTTCTCGGTCGCCCGGGACGAAAACCCGTCGTGGAGGATGTCAATCGTCGTAGGTGACGTCAAGGCCGGCGACTTCCCTCACCTCGCACGCACCGCAGAGCAAAGCCCGGGGAGCGAATGGACGCGAGGGTCGGCAGCGAAGAGCGGATAGCCATGAGGTCGGGATTGAGTGGCGCATGAGGGGCGGCGGTGGCGCTGCTGGCAGGCGCACCCTCGACGACGGCTGCAGTTGTACATCGACATCGCGAGTGCTGGATACGCATCGTCAGCAGAAGAAAGAAATAACAGCCAGACAAATGCACCTCCATCATAGGAATCTTCCTTCCACATGCGTCCCTACTCAAATTCCGCATCCGCCTGCATCTCCACGTCTACCAATCTGGTTACCGGCATCTCCATCTTCCTCTTCGCTTCCCCGCCTTCCCCATACTCCTCATGAGCGGCAGCAGCACCGTCGGAAACGACCTTGCGGCCAGGCGCATACATATACCGGAAGTCTTCATCGCGTACGCCTCCCTCGTCCGTCGACTCTGTTCCCTGACAACGCGCATGCGGGTGCGGCTGGGTTTGAGGACGGGGAACGCGTACACGTCCATCCAACTCCCCCGGCTTGCATACACGAACACCGGGCGGAGACATGGAGGTACGCGAGATAATGCTAGGGAAGCAGCGGTAGAGATGGACGAGTGCAGTGAGTGTGTAAGGCGACCATCACTGTACGATCTAACTCATCGACATATCGATATACTCTACGACGACATCGGTTTGGACTCCCTCCAGCGCGAAACGAAGCATTGTGAATCGGAACGTCGTCGTGGTGCGGAGGAAAGGGATCGTGATTATGGCACGCTGGTGCGGACCGGGCCGGTAGCCTTGCCGCCGCAACGTTTTTGCCACGTTCTCTCGACCATCTTGTGGATTGAAACAACCTCTGCAACGCCTCTCGCGATGCCCTCGCCATTCTCTCTCCTTCCCCGCCACCTGCAACTCACGATTTCAAGACGAAGCTTCTTCGCGAATTCGCCGCCTTAACCTGCCAAAAACACTCTCTGCCCAACGCTTGGTTCCTTCTTTCCGTGGCCGCATTTTACAAGCTCGGAGAAAGCAGCGCCTGGGCATTCTATTCCGACTTCTATCTCCTACCTCCATTTTTCGCTCCACACCCCGACTGGTATTCGCACCGGGAAGCATCTTTATACGGAGCGGCACCTCCACCGAGAGTTTGGGACCGTCTCTCTGCAACTGCCTCTGGCTGGGTATCGGTTTCTGAGGCGGTCCGCGCAACCTCTTTTTCGACTTAACCTATCTTTGACCACCAGGGTCCGGCTTGGATGATTATGATCACAGAGTCCGGCGATTCGGGCGTGAAAGTTCGAGATGTTACGCGCTTCTTGATCAGGAGGATGTGAAAATTATCCGCGTCAGCGGGGAAGTAATGCGGACATGTTCTGAGACGACTTGACTGAGCCTTCCTTCGCAAACAAAGAGAATTTCCAGGCCAACTGGAGCAAGTGCTTGCTCAGGAGATTGCTCTCGTCGCCAAGGAGGCTCTTCAGGTGCGTGTTTCGCCGCTTCCGCCACAAGCAACGGATCGGAATAGTTCATTTTTTCCCTCTGTTTACCATCTGAACAACTGGTGGGAAGACAGACATGACGCAGGCCGTCACTTCGACACGCACCACCACTAATGCACCATTACCATCTATGCATTCGCCGGGTACTGTTCTTAAACTTCATCTCAGCATCCAATGATTCTACTTTGGTTCTACCGTGCGCCACTTCCCGTACAACTGACGTCAGTGCTGGAACCAATCACGAATCGGAACCCGGTAGCTACAAGATTTACTTATCCGCAGATGAGTGTCTCCCCCTGAATCTACCCGCGAATGGGATACGAGATGGTTAACAGGTATTAAAGAGAAGAGTTCAGCTAACGCGATTGTCTGTTAGCATGTCTTCCGACTCCACTGGTCTGCTTGAGTTACGCACCACGTATGGAGCGATTTACATTGGAGGTGAACCGCTCATATTCACCGCCCAAAAGATACCGCTGATTAGTCAATTCGAAGTTGTATTCGCCGCACTGTGAGTTCAGGTCCGCAATAGGTTCATTCCGCTCACCCATGGGGCTCAGCTTCCAGGGAATGCTCACGGTGCAGGCCTATATCTATTACGAGGGTTTTCCAGACGACTCCTGGGTCTTGAAATGGCTTGTAGGTAATCCATGCCTCAAACGAGATCCTTAGATTGAATTTCGTACAATAGGTCGCAGTTGTGTGGTAGATCACCTTGTTTTTTCTTTGGTCAACCATCGCACTCATCCATCGATTGCCAGGACTTTGGATCTTGTGCATCTCGTTGTAATTGCAAGCGTTCCTTGGCTCACTCTCGTGGAGAACTGGGGGAATCCGGCCGTGTTCCTGAATATACCACCTTGTCTTCCCGTGCACGTTGTCTTGGTTGCAGTAGCTACACTCCTCTGCCAGGCATTCTTCCTTCGCCGGTACGTTCTTTTTCAAATGCTGCTCCGAGCGAGGATCTATAGGTTACGCAACTTCCAGATTATGGCGGTTTAGCCAGAAGAACCGAATTCTAGTGGGGATTCTCGGCTCAGGATCCCTCATCGTTTGCGCACTCGATTTTTTCCTGGCGGTCCAAATGCTAGAAGAGCTCAGGCCGATGACCTACCAAGGTGATACAGCTGAAATTGCGTCCATGTTCTCCATTAGAGCGGCAAGTAAGTACGTCCCATTGACCTAGTGCAGACTCTGATGATATTCAAAGCCGATCTTTCCCTCGCGCTCACGTTAGTATGGTATCTCCACCGTGGAATCATTGGATTTGATCGGTGAGTCCCGTGAATGGCGATGAGTTCTCTGTTAAAAATGGATTCGCAGGACAAATTTTGTAATAGCTCGTATCATCCAATATACCGTCGCGACGGGCCTTGCCACGAGGTATTCAATAAAAGTCGAGATGACTGCACACCTTCTCAACGAAATCACAGTATACTTGCTCTCGCTTGCGTCCTTGCGGTAGGTGCCTAGATCTGTCTCTTCTGGCTCTCATCTTGAGCACCACAGGATGTTTTGAACCCGCAAGGCTTCACTTTCATGGTTGGATTAATTCGTGTTTGAAACATCTCCATCTGACCAGAGGACAGGCCCTCCATTTCTCGTTGGGTCGCATGTATACCAATGCGCTGTTAGCCACGTATGAATCGGGCTCATCGCAAATGAAGTTGTAAACCCACTGACCGTCTCCAGACTCAACTCCCGAAAGAACTTGCGAGCTGCCCTTGAAACGACTCACGATATTCAAATATCGAGTACTGCACCAGTTTCCTTCCTTTCCACCCAGGTCCATTTTCCAGTCATTCAAATGATCTATTTCAGTGGATCTCATGGTCTTCTAGGGGTCTCTGAGAACCGAAGAATATGCGTTGTCGGACCGAGGAGACAAGGTGCGGACAGTGAGTGATGAGGTACATACGTACCCGTAAACAACTTCTATCACCGTCGGAAGTAGCGGGCTCTGCCGCTTGCCAACCCTCTGCCTTATAATACATGTACATGTACCTGTTCGCGTCAATGCCTATCACTGCCGCATCGAGGGACAGTCATACCGCATCAAGTACTAGTCATACCGCATCAAGTACTCTTCATTCACTGAAACGGACAAAAATGGGTATCCCGGAAAATGTCAACTAACTACCGGTCCACTGCGAACTACCAAAAGCGATTGAGCAATAGCAACGACTGGCAAAACAAGAACTGGGAGAAGCAAACCACGGGGGTCATTAATCTAACCACTGGTTCACCTGAAACAACCAACAGGGAATATGACTGGGCATGTTTAACGAAATGAAGATCTAGAGGCCTATTCAGGGTACTAGGTAGCAGCTGGTCTTGCATATTTCTTGAAGCCGAGCCCTGCCGAGCCCATGCCTCCCGCGGCTTTAAAGCGGGGTTTGATCGCTAGATCCAGATCTCATATCGAAGTTGTGATGGCATGGGCGGTGATAGAATACATATATGTAGATGAATACAGTGGACAATCGCTCAGATGCATCTTCAAGGTTCTATAATACATCTTCAGAAATGGACTTTGAGGGGTAACTTCACGAAAGATACACCTGCAAACGAAAATGTATACCCCCCTGTGCATTCATGAGCGACGTCACGGTCTTCCTACCCCGAATATACTGTGAAGGGTGTGCTTGCGTGCAATGCGGCACCTCCCAGAACCGTCACAGTCTCTGGTTGGCTGTCTCCCCGACTGCCAAGGTGTGTTGTGACAGAATTCCGCTTTACGTCCGCACCCTCCGCTCTATTGACATATGTTTTCGCAGCTACGTATTTCGCAAGTCGCTAGGAGTGCCCACCGTCCCGTAATGTGGTACGGTCGGCAAAATTACGGCCGACTTTCCAAAGTTTTTGGAGCCGAGACAGTACGGGACAGCAGGAAGACGGCCGTAGACGGAAAACTGAGGAGACTGCAGCAAAGTATACCATATGGCACGTCTGGAACGGAAGTCTCGGCGTTTGGCAGTGTACTTCTTGCAATGAGTCATCCGTAACCCACACGAGAGAGGTCTTTGGCACTTACTTGGGCAACTGAAGCAAATTCAAGCTGGGTTGAAACGAAATTGACGGGATGCTCGTGAACAGTTGCGGCTACGAGACTTTTTGACCTGAATAGAGAAGGGTTTGGGTAAGTGTATGCATTCCTGACATAAGACGTTGTTGAGGGCCAAATTACTGCTGGCTGCTAGCACTTTTAACAACAGAGAGTGCAAAATCTGTCAACGGCGCTGTCCCTATCTAGTAATTGTTGTTGGCCAAAGACTCGACCGGACGGCAACGGCATGCCGTTGACGGCATCCGTTACATGCAGGGACGTTGAGAAGCCCCACAACGTCTGGTCATCTCCCCACTTGCTGCCAAGGTTTTTCACGGGATCCCGCCTTCCGGTTCTTCAGAACTTGATAAGCAGCGAACGGGTCTGTAACTTCATTTCCCTCGGAATGCTCGCCCTTATTTTATTATACGCTCTCGCTCTTTTCCCGACCGCTTTATCTATCTCAATCAACAACACTCTCTACCTGATCCGCAATGCTGAGACACCTTCTAAGAAACTGCCTGGGTTAACTCCTATCGGCATGAAAAGAGCAGAGAGCTGCATTCCCTCAGTCCGTGAACACCTCACTGATGACAAACTATCTGTCTCACCTTCATAATATAATATAACAGGTCTTTGGCGCCCTCGATCTTGGCCTCATCGTCGTATGCACACCGGATATAAACACCAACTTATGCATCCCTGCAAATATTACAGCCGCTCCCTTGGCTGCATCCTTAGGATTGATTCCCGATACTTCTTGCAAAACGGGTGACGACGCAGACGTTGATTGCGTTGGCAACTTGTTGAGGGAGTACGCAACAAAAAAGTACCCAATCCATCTTGATCGTTTGGGTGTGTACCGCTACTTTTAAAATGCAAATTTTTTGGATTTCACATGACATGACTTGTGCAATTATAGGAATCGGACGACATGGATGATCTATTGGAGAGTCTGAATCTTGAACTTGCTGAACCTGACGACGGCATTGATACAGGCGAGGATGACGAGGACGATCTTGCCATCTAGTCTGTCCCGCTCTCTTCTTCCACTTTCTGATATTGAGGTTTCTTGCTAGTGCGGACATTATCTTGACCAAAAATTACAAGAAACCTATCGTCGAGACTTCAATGAACTGCACGGGAATCGACGGGCAAGCTCCGGGAACCTTCTAGGTTGCCTGCCTTTGTTGCATTGAGGATACCCTTTTACATATGCGCCATTCTTGCAATGCAGAAACAATTTAACTTGCATTATTGTTGACTTCTTTGACAGGCGCCCGATGATGCATTCGCTAACTCCGCTGAACTTAACTCTCTTGCGTCCAACAAGACCATCGATACAAGAAGCGTCGGAATTCAGCCGGCCGAGAATGCGGTTGTGATTTGATCCCACTTCTTTTCGAGCGTCTATTTCCGATGCGATAAATTGTTCGAAAACTCGGGCCACGCGACTAAATCGTGCTCCAAACGCCATTCTACTCATATTTTCTTTGGGACTAGTTCGGATACCTTAAGCCCCTTGCAATCATGCCGTTCAACTACCGCTCCTATCTGCGTAGACAGCTTTACTCAGCGCCTCGGCCTCGTCTCGGGCTTGTGGGAGATTTTTCATGTCAAACAGTCACATCCTTGGTCCCCGATCATCCATAGGCGTCACATGTGCTGCTTCAATCTGCAACCGCGCAGGCAATATCATCGGGAAGAAAACATCAGTCAAAATGAATAAAATCCCAAATTCAACTTGCTATTGGCCGAAGTTGTAGGCAGAGACAGAGGCCAAGCTTTGAATGAAACCCGTTTTTTACGTCGGCTCGCAGAAGGAAATGACAGTGGCTTCATGACCTGAAAATAGAAGGCTCGGGCAGTCGAATTGTATGGCCGATGCTCGCGCCGTAAAACCGTTTCCTGGTGGTAATGAGAATAGTATAAAGGGCCGAGACATCTACCTAGTCCCCACCGCCTATTCACCATGCCCCTCTACGAAGTTTGGCACAGTTACCCCTTCACTGAGGCCCAGCGCCACGACCTCGCCCAGCGCATCACCACTATCCACACCACTCTGTTCACGGTCCCCGCGGCCTTCGTGCACGTTCGGTTCGTTAACTACGCGGCAACCGAGCACTACATTGCGGGCAGGAAGCGCACAGGCACTGTAAACCTGGTGCTCGGCAACGTGCGCCCAGGGCCCTCGCGCACGCCCGAGCTTTACGAGTCGTTGTGCAGCCAGATCGAGGCCGCTTGGACAGCGAGCATTGGCGACCTCGCGCCCCACGCCCACTTGGCGGGCGCTTTTGTACTCGGCACGGTCACGGCCGCATATGAACAGGGTTTCATGGTCCCAGAGGCTGGCAAAGATGTCGAGTGGATGCGCGAGAACCTGTCCAAGTTCCAGGCGCTGGCGGATGGCGGGAATGAGCTCTTCCGGGACATGGTTGGCGAGCTAAGGACGCGTGAGGATTTCAAGGCTGTGTTTGAGAATAGGAGTGCATGAGAGATTGGTGGGTATAATGGATGCGAAGAAGACGAGAAGTATATGCGGAACGAACATTGCGCTTGTATGGCGGTCAAAATGTACATTGATTTGGCTGCAAAACTTTCCGGTGATTTCGGCCTTTCCGCCACCTCAATGTCTTTTATCGCCATCCCCGCAAAACAAGTTCCAAAAACTCACTTACGGTAACCCAGACGTTCGCATGTGATCTCTTATCTTATCGTGTCAGAGTTTGAGCAAATGATAAATGTGTGTCGAGATCACATGCGAAGGTCTGGGGCATTTCGTATCGTAACACTCACCGTCCAGTCATACTCCCTTCCCTTCTACTGCTGGCGCTGAAGGCGGCTTGTACATACAATTATATGTTCTCATACGCACTCTAAACTTTTTTGGATACTACAGCTATCTTGTGGAGTTCTGAGCACTGTTCCATCCTATTTGCCTCTCAACTTGCGAATATACCACAACGTTCATTTGCTCCAGGATTTCGACGGAACATTAGATACCGCCATACGCCCACCTTGACTGGAATGGAAAGAAGTGCTGTCATAACCTGACAACTTCGCTTGGAACCCTACTCGTCCGAAATCAAGGTTCAAGAAGAGAGAAAAGTGAGAGACTCAATTAGTAACCAAGGTACATGTTTACTAAAAATCAGACCTCGAGCCCTGCATTCTGTGCAATACAAATGCTTGATTCTACTATCTACATTTTTTACTCTAGATCACCCTACAATCAAAATAAATTGGCAGAAATCAAGTCTTTTCGGCGATTTTTTTCTCCTGGACACTATTGCGAAGAGTGCGCTCTTTTATGGCGAGGAAAATCCACGAAGCTTTTATGGCTCGGTGGAAAGTTCTGTGAGTTAAGAATGAGTAGTAGGATGAGGAAAAGTTGAGTAAGAGTCGGGAATAAATTCGGGCATATTGGGACTGTGGCAGAGTTGAACATGCCGGTCAGTGCCGATGATGATCGTGAAGTACCCAAATTAAGCCCCGGATCAATACATACATACAGACTAGTAACCGCAAGACTAGTACAGAATTAATGACAGCTGGTTGCCACTCTCGTCTCCCGTATGAGCACGGGAGGAAAGATATGAAAGCGAGCGGCTCAAAACTGCTCAAATACCTGCGCCAAGCAAGCGAGGACGAAGCTCAGGGAGACGACGAAGAACGAGTGTAAACGGGAGTGCGACCTCAGCAACGACGAAGGTTAAGTGACAAATGACGAGCCGAGCCGTAAATGCTGCAGGAATCGGATTCGTATATTGTACAGAATACAAACGAAACATACAGAATATATAGTGAGAGGAAGTAAGTGGAGTAAGTATAAATATAGGTGAGACCAAGAGCAAGAAACCAGTGCAGAAATAAATAGGGTAGTGGAGGCGAGGCGATGAGAATCACGGAAGGCGGAATATACGAGTGGAACAGGGGAATATGGGACATGCAGGACGGGTGGCAGTACAGGATGAAACCGTGGGAAACATATCGGCGATCTCGGTGTACGTGCTCAGCGCGCGAGCGTGCGCGACATGGTAAACTTGAGCTTAATAGGTCATCACCGCAATAAGCAACCCGATGGAAACACCTGTCCACCAGCCTTGCGGAAGGTGTCCGTGCATGGCTGCCGAGGATGAAGAATTGTGCTCGCACTCGGGTTGACTCGCATTGGCTACGACGAAAAACTTGTCGGAATATACAGTAAAGGGTCCTGGATTTCTTGCGCTGTTTAGGGTTATGTTCATACGGAGCTAAAAAGATGAAACGTGGCCCATACACAAATAAATAAAAGACAATGAAGCATGAGCGTCGAGACTGGCCGTGGTGCAGTGTCTGGAATTTCGTAAATAAAGAATGACCTATTCAAATATGATTGATCAGCAGATCTAGTAGCTATATGTTCAAGTGCCTGTCATGACTTATTTAGCTCAGTTGTTTATGATGTTGACTCATCTTTTTGACTTAGCGGAGGTTGTCGGTTCAAGCCCTCGCACTGACTTTTTTGTTTTCCTTCCGGAATTTTAGGTTTCAGCTTGTGTTGTCATTTTTTCAATATCCTTTGTGCTATATTTATTTTAATGCAATTTGTATACAGATTCCAGTACACTGGTGCATACATATGTATCTTAGGGCTTGAAATTCATCAGAGGAGGGTTGACTGGCTCCTGCTACTGGTGAATAATCTGGCTTTGACCTGAATTGATCTTTAAGCAAAACCAAATATGTTATCCTATCAGGTTCAGCATTGTAGCACACTTAGCGGTCTAGTAAATGAATGTCGCCGAGATCACCAATGGTTTCCCACGCACCTCTGTTTTTACTTCCACTGTCTCTTGTTTGCCACACACCCAGGACTAACATATATTTTGAATATTCTGACCATTTAATTGCTTCCCTTGACTCACACAATTCAATATTTCATTTAACCTGACTCCCTTCTGCACTTTTCCAGCCTGCTATTTGTGATTCCTCCCAGTCTCCATCATGTCTTCTGATTGGAAATGTGTATCCTCTCTAGATGCCCAAGTGACTGTCAGGATTTATTCCTTTTGAAAGATGACTCTATGTCTTGTTGCACAACATTCATGACCCTGAAATATCTAGCTCACAGTTTTAGCAACATTCAGGAGAAAATCGAGTTTACAGGCTGATTCAGCCAGGTCACCAGTTAGCCAGCGACTGTGGTTGTACCTGTTATAGTGAAGATGAATGCAGCAAGATTTCATAGTTGTACTCCAAAGATTTATGTTGTTAGAGTCTGTTGAGGCTATTTTACAATGTTCAAGAATGGTATTTCCTGATGGGAAAAATAAAGTTACAATACACCAGGCATTGTAGCCCTCAATCATAGGTTTCTAATGATATACCTATCAACTATTTTGACCAAATGGTGAATGAGATATGAGCTGCCGAAGTTGCGGGCACTTGGCCATGCCAAATTGGGACTGTTAGTGCCGAATTGGGACTAAAAATGATGCTGGGAATGCCAAGGACGATGTGTCAGCTAATAGTCCGAATTGGGACTAAATAGTCCAAATCGGGCACTAAATGATTTCCAGACACCGCACGACAGCCTCGAGACTTGCCTTCCATGATCCCGGATCCAGGGTGAAGTTTGACGTCTCGTATGTAAACTCGCCCAAAATCTTAAATAGTTTGAATGAGTGAAATACTGATTCTGAGTGATGACCTCTCGTACTTACCGCAGCTTGGGCGCCAGCGTTGAAACCCGTCACTGTGTTCAGCACTTCCGCAGTGGCGTTATAGTCCAAGGTCTGTGGGTGTTCATGTCAATTTCCAATGAAGCAGTCACGGAAGCAGAATGTGAGCCGCGTACGTCATCGAACAAGACGTCGACAAGATCCATGACAACAGGAATCCCCCCATACGGGCCGGAGACAGCGGATTGCGGGAAAATAGTCTTGATCGAGTCGAAATCAGCTATTGTAAGTCGAAGAGGGCTGTACGCCGGGTCAGTCAAGCCGCTGACAGGGGTCCATGTGCCGGCCACGCATGGGAGATCCGAGTCGTAAATAGTAACAGTGTCGGAGAGAGCGCTAATGGTTCTCGAAAGCGAGGTGTCGCCGTTGAAAATGGTCCCGTTCATGCGAACATGGTACGGTCCCGAGGGGGCCTATAGGTCATTCACAACGTATAAGATCAATACGGATCACAGCGACACGAAGTGCAAAGGCAGATCGCACCCCAGGATGGAATGAGTAATGAGCCGAACTTCCCCTCGACGTTGAGTAGTTGACGACTGCATTGACATCAACGATTGGTACACGGTGTAGATCAAAATTCGCCTCACTAACCTATAATGTCCACGACGTCGGTGCCCTTATCTGAAAGGATGGGTTAAACCACCGAAGCCGAAGAGAAAGCACTGGGGAGAACCTTCTGCTTTCCCGGAAATGAGTTCCATTGTGATGTTGTTAAGCTGTGTAGAGACTGTGAGCCGACGAAATTTCCTACAGAGAGTGACTTATGGTGTCCGGGTTCCCCCTTCCAAAGGAAATCAATTCTTTCGTTGAATTCGTCGTAGACACCCATAACGGGTCCAATGGTCAGAGAGCCGATAGTATCATCTCCCTGCGCTAGAACGTATGGTGCAAGAAGAAAGAGGGGAAGAAGTTGGAACCACATAACTGTAGGTAAACACCTTGTACACAAAAAGCAGTCTTTTATACGATAAGTACTACAATCGTGCCTCACGCGTATTTCTTGGCATACTGGTGTGAATCTCTCTGCTCTTGTTCGTATTGTCAAGTTATTGTGCCGTTTCCGGGTGGCAGCCTCTTGGCAGCAGGTCTCGGTTAACATACCGGCGGGGAAGAACGCCTGCGTAGCAACAGCATTGGTAAGTACGGCTCTGCGTCGCTATTGTGGTTATAAGCTCACCGACCGAACTCTCAGGTCTAGAATGTCAAATAATCCAGAGGTTTCAGGAAGTTTCGCTAATTTCGCCAATAACTCGTCCTACGACGCCATTTTGTGAATGCGCGGGGTAGGAGAACAAGTAACGTATCTGTTTCATTCACCTTGTCAACCTCTGCTTTCCCGGACAGGCGGACATGATGCAGAACTATTTGGCATTACCTTTTTGAATATCAATGATTCAAATCTTGCTGAAGCGCATGATTTTGGTTGGAAACCTTGTAGTTGGTCGTATGCCAAGATTGCGCCATCTTCCAAGACAAGGCCGCCGGACGGAGAGGGATTGCGCGAATTGAACGAAATGCTGCCTTCCGTAAGTGGTTTTGGATCATTTAAGCGGTGTCAACCGTGCCGGCCAAGGGCCCCAAAAAAACAATTACTACGTAGTACATTGTACAACGCACTGGCGGAAGAAAGAAGTGTGAACATAGGTCACGCAAGAGAAGTAACCAGCAAGAGATATATTCGAGGCCGGCAGTCGGGGGGATACAAGCGAGCTACGGAATAGATAGTTACGGCACAATATAAGTAATGTAGGACAGACAGATAGGGGGGCAGGAAAAAAACGGAAAAGCAAACAGGTGGGGCGGCATTCGGATAATTCTATTTAGCACCCGCAGGTGTCAAAAGCACCCGGGTGCGACTATTTGGCACCCCATGATTTGTAAGGTCGTTTTTGGGTGGGTGGGGCGGCATGAGGCGGATGTGTTCAGAACTAACAAATAAATAGTATGAACCCATTAACTGCGCATTTATAGCCATCGGAAGCTCGGCCAGAATTCAGATTCACGCCTTTCTCCGCTGAGCCGGCCCCTGAAATCTATCGGGAGGGTTTTGTTTTTCTGTTTCGGCCATTACCTGTCTGAAATATAGTAAATCACCTCAAAGACTCAAAAATTGATCAAAAAAAGCCTGCAGTTGGGCATGTGCGACACAGTTGAACATAAGAACAGCCAAAAATGTGGCTGTCTCGGGGTGCGGCTGCAGAAAAGGCACTGCAGACCCTTACCATTTGTTTTGCTGCCAGAAGCGACAGCAGATGGGTTGAAAAGTCAAGCAAATGAGTTGTTATCTTATCAAGTTGGGCGGGTGCCAAATAGAAAAGTGTTATCTGGCGCCCGGGTACTTTGGCACCTGGGGGTGCCAAGTAGAATTATCCGCGGCATTCACCATCTCAACAGAAAGGGCGGAATCAATGCTTTGCGCTCAGCCGAGGTGAGCCTGCAAGCCGGAAGTAGAGACACGGTCTTCGTCACGCTGTGTAGATTAGATAGCTAGTGATCTGATCTACACAGCCACAGCTTTGCGGCTCTGCTCGCTCGTCGACGCCTGCCAGACATCCTCCTCCATCCACTGCTCTGCTGGACCCCTCTTCGTACTTTTTCCCTCACGCGCTCACGCTTTGGTTGCGCTGGGTCTCGTCTCAGACTCGTCGTGCCTCTTGCGTACAGGACCGGCTGTTTCCCCGCGATCCGTCTTCCCCGCTCCGACTTCTCTCTTCCGCGTAGTCCCGCTTGGCGAGAGCCCGTCGGCCAGGACGGCGGTTCCCCCGCATACACACACACACACCTCGTCCTCGTCTAGCTCTCCAGCGGGTGCGAAGCACCCGCACTCTCTGCCTCCCTCTCTGTCCCCGCGTCGTCCCGAAAAGTCCACCTACCTTGCTTGGCAGATCAAGCGCGGACACCGCCACTGGGTCCGTCTTCATTTTCTACTTTTTGTGCTCAAGACACTCGATCCAAGTAGCTATCGGTCTTCACATCCCAGTGTCACCATCCCAATTCTGCATTCGCCGTCTACCTGGTCACCACTGCGTATTTCGTCTTGTAACAATATGAGTGGCCTCTCAACGCTAACTGCCCCAGCATCGCGTCATCCTTCCAATCACGCCTCGCTCTCCCTCCCGCTTCTTGGCCTTCTTGACGTTATTCTGCCACCACCATCCGAGCTGACCCTCAGCGTTGGCTCCGTGACGGGGCTCCTCGAAGCGCGGTTCCTGGAACGCAACCCGCACCGCTCGAGCCGCACTCTTTCCTCGGCATCGAAGTTTCCCAGTCCCGCCCAACAAACTGATTTCTGCAAGAAGAAAACACGACTGTCGTCTTAGGACCTGGACCCGAAGCGGTGCGCGCGGAAGAGCTCATGTTCGTCTACCTGCGGTAGCCACCGCTGGTGTGGTCCTGCTCCCGAGCAGGGAACGAGTGTGCGCACGGTGGTGTGGATTGGGCCTGTGTGGATTGGGCCGTGGTGTGATGAAGGTGATTTCGAGGATGTGATGGAGTAGGGTGAGGAGGATCGAGGGGCGACGAGGGGCGGAGTGGTGGTTGAGGATGGAGGGATTGTGGTGGTTTTCAGGCGGAGAGCGAGCTGAGAGAAAAGTATCAATTGTGTCCGAGCCCACCATATATTGCGTTTGGACAAATTGTGCAAGTAAATAATCAGGTTAATCAACTAAAAATCTCAGTGAATTGTCATCAAGGATGCGCTGATCATTCCCCAGAAGTCGAGCGATGATTGGAATCATAATTCCATCTCTGCTTGACCAAGTCAGCTCCTCGCTCACCTACCACATACGATGCTGCTTGTGTGTGAGCGCTGGGGATGATAGGCTACCACGTCATCAGTTTCCATCAGCCAAGGGGAACAGTGGTAGTCCGCTTACGATGATGGAAGCATCGATAATGCTGAGTCCACTGGCGCCTTTCACAAGTAAGTCAGGATTCACCTGTACCACACGGAGCAAAGGTAAGTAAGCGTGAAAGATATTCCTGATACTGAGATTCACCACTCCATACGATGCGTCTCTCGCCGACATGGCAGCCGTGGAAACCAGGTGCGAGATAGGGATGGCGTTGTTGCGTATAAATTCGTCCAGTGCATCCGTCGACATATTCAACAAGTCAATAGTGGGCGCAATAATGTACTCTCGCCACACCGGCGCCTGAACGAATCGGTACGCCTTTTTGATCGATTCCCGGGCGGTGAACATGTCGAAATCCGTTGTCAGCATTCCCAGGTCAATCAAGGGCGGGTCGAAGGGGTCGTTGCTTCGGAGGGTGACGGAACCACCTGAAAGCGATTACTTAGTACCACTGGGAGGTTCAAGTTGGAGGTGGAAGGCTTACGGCTGGTTGGAGTGAGTACAATCATGCCAAAGGTGATGAAGTACCCCGTCGTCTCGCCAAATCCACCCGTCTGAGAAAGAGCGCGTTAGTTAGCAGGAGAGGCAGATAGAACTCCTCAACGCACGAACCCCGACGAACATCCCGATATGCGGGGTCTTAGGTCCAGCAGCCGGATCCGTGACGTTTTCGAAAATAGGCGAGTCCGAATCGAGCCGTGTCCAGACAATGTGGGTAACCTCGCCATTGGTGAAGGGACCGGTATGGGTTGCGTTCCACTGGGCATACGCCTCGTCGAACCGCGTCGCATTTTGTGTTATCGAATCGAGGGTTTGAGTCGAGTTCACAGACCACACAGCTATCGTTACCGGTTGGTCGGTGGCGTTCTGACCTACGCTGGGAAGATCCAGGACAGAAGGAATGCCCAATGCGGTCAACGCGTTTTTGTCACCAATCCCAGAATGCATGAGGATGGAGGGCGTTCCGACCGTCCCCGCCGAGAGGATTATTTCCTTGGTGGCTTTGACGGTGAAGAGGGCCCCGCCTGAACAGAGTTGAGCAACGACGCTCATCGGGAACGGAATATATATACCCTGCGAGAATTCCACGCCCTCGAAAGTTACCAGGCCTTTCTGGGTCTGCGGGCCCACGAGCCTCGAGACTTGAGCGTGCAGCAGGACGTGCAGATTCTGTCTCTGTATGAATTTCGGTGCCAGGTATGATGTCGCCGATGAGCTTCGCTCTCCGCCGCCGATAGTAGATTGAAGCCAGCCTATTTCCTGAATTAAAAAGAGACGAAGTACGCCGGGATTAAGAGACGTACCGACGCCGAGCATTTCACCGGAATTAAAATCCAAATTAAAGGGGAATTCTTCAGAAAATTCTCGGGTGGTTTGAAGAACATGATTCTCGAAGATAGGCCAACGGGAGCCGCTGAGACTAACAGAGTTGATTCCGCTGGTGCTGTGGAAAGCTGGGTTGAATTGACCGCGCGTTTCATGGTGGTCTGCGGGCGGCGTCCATTTTTCGTTCTATGGTGGGGATTCAGGCCGAACTGTGCATGAGAAATGCAAAGAAATTATACGCACTTTGAAAAAGTATGGCAGCAGGTTATTCCAAGACCATCCAGGATCTCCGGTCACAGCTGCCCAGCGATCGTAGTCCTCCGCAGAACCGCGCGCATAAACCATCGCATCTAGCGTCGGCCACTCAACAGAGCAAACTCTGACATGAACAGGGGCTCACTATGCGAAGTACATCCGCCGAGGATACGTGCTTGTAAAGGATTAATGATTTCCGTACACGCAAGAATCCAGGTCTCACCTCTTGGGTAAGCAACGACCCGATTATTCAACCCAACTTGTGGGGTTGTGCTGTAGTTCCATTCGTAGATGTTGGGCTCCTCAAGCAAATTATTGGCAAAGAAGGGAATCTCAGAATCGATAACCCCTTCGTTCCTGCACGATATACGCATTAATCAATCGCATTGAAGAAATTCGGGTTTGCGGGAACTGACGATACACCTGCCTCCAATACAAGCACAGAGAAGTTGGGATTCTCCGTCAACCTATTGGCGACGACGTTTCCCGCGGCTCCGGCTGTTTTATAATGAGCGTTCACAACGAATCCTCTCAAATGAGAGATTCACACCTCCAATGATCACGAAGTCGTATTCGAGGCCAGGAAGATCAGTGACGTCCTCGTAGATCTTGGCGACGCAGTGCCCAACAAGCCCTGGCACAATCAGTAAAAACCGGAAGAGAAGCATCTTCTACTTGCCGTTCTCAACCATCAGGTCACTACGACATATATACTTTCCGAAAATCCAAGAACCGATGGCAGCGGATCGTCATGTAACGGAGGAATAGAATTCACTAGAATCCAGAACATCCCTTTACTTGGCGATTCACGGCATGACGGAAACATACGACCACTAACGGAAGCGCCAAGGTTCTGCACATTGTTGTCACTGGATTGTGCGTTCAGTGAGCGCGGCACAAATCCATCGCTGAGTCCACGCACTCGCGGTCCGATGAGGGCCTCAGGCGAGCTTGCAAATCGCGAAAGTCGTGCGGAGATTGAGGCTACGAGCTTTAACGTTTGTAGTGTCTGTCTACAAGTACGCGGTGATGACGAGTCCAGGTCCAAAGACAGCCTGACGCAAAGACGTCGACATCATTCAAATGAAACTTGTAAAGGCCGAGCGCCAAGACCATTAGAAGTTGGTAGCCCACGAACAGCTTAGAACGCGCCACAAGATGGAATGATGGACCGAGACAGCAGCCAAAAAAATACATCCATCTCCGACCGGCACGTGTCTGTGGCGCGTTTGCGCACATCACCCAAACAACTGACAACATCAAGCTGCAGTTAAGTGTTAGAATTGCACAATTTACAAATTGACTTCCAACCGCCAACTATGCTTCTCCATATGTTTTCCTTCTCAACAGTTTTTTGGCAAGTAGTGCTATTTCCTGGAATTGGAGCTATTCTCTGAATGTACTTCAAATCAGCCGTATATTCAATCAGAATGCCCAGCATTTACTGATACCTACTTGTTCGTCATCAGTATATCGGTTCTGTAGCAGAGAGTAAATGCCCAGGACGATCGTACTATCGATACCGTGGCTTTGGGCATGATGGACCGATGGTCGGCTCGAACGGCAGAAAACGACGATGCGCCTGTGTCCAACTTCTACTCCTGACAATCTACCAAAGTGGATTCACAGAGGGCAAGGGAAATTGCCGGTCTGTCATCCTAATCCACGAAATGTCTAGGTCTTTCTCCGCCCAAGATACTTGACGAGCCGCACCTAGATTTGGGGGCCGGCCGGCTGAGCATAGCTATGATAACGCGTTGAGACGCCACAATGGCTCTGCATCGATGATTTACTGACGATAAGATACTGTCAGCTCTGTGCCGCCCAGACGAACGTCTGTCCCTGGGCGGTCATCATTCAATAACCGTAAGGTGATGTTCATGAGGGTTGTTCGTATTTGGAGATTGCGAGAGGACACATCTTCGGTCCGCCGAGAGCTGCAGCCACTGTGAGATCTCCTTCTTGGACAAGATATCTCGTATCTCCATGACGGGCGGTTTCAGCTATCGAATTATAATCCTCGGGTGGTGGTGGCGGAATCTTGGATGACCGTGGATCCATTAGTCGGATCGCTCTCCACATAGAAGTACGTTTGAGAGTTAGGACCCTTCATGGAATCACCACTGAAGGGCATGATAACTAGCTCACATATGGCAAAAGGTGAAGGTAAGTACTCCTACTTATGAGAAACACAACAGGAGAAAAAAATTTGCAAGCACCCACCTGCCTTATGCCACGGGTGGGGTTGTAGCCCACTCCTTGCTCAGACAGAATGGTCCACCGACGAATCACGGTGGCTTGAATATAACGGCAGACTTGGAGGAATGAGCGCCGAGGTCCCATGCAGACCCCGCCGACATTTCAGATGGACGAATGGGTGGAATTTATATTCTGCGCAGCTTCACGCAAGACAAAACACTTGTGGTCACAAATCATGCTGCCCAGGGATTCGAACCCCATCTTGCTCTGATACACTTTGCAGCTCAACAATTAATATTTGAGCACGACTCCGAGATCCAAACAGCAACTACATTGTTGTACACACTATATCCGGTACGCACGTAAACCGGTTGCTTGAACATTCAAGCAACGATGCAGCCGTCCTTGCGTCTCTTCGGGGCCGGGGATGCGGTTAGCGCAGCCAAGGCTGCTTCTCGGAACAATTCCTGGACGCCGTGTCCGGTCCGGCCCGAGCACTCCATGTACTTGAGCGCTCCGATCGTCTTTGCAACTTCCATGCCCTGAAATCTACGTTAGATCGGTGGCCGTCTGTGGACACCCAACAAACCTCCTCGGTCGACACAGGTCGCTGGTATGTTTTCCGCAACTCCTGTATTACCCGCGTGTTCTGGCGCAATTCCCTTTTACATCCAACAAGGATGAAGGGCACGCCTGGACAAAAGTGCCCCACCTCCGAGATCCACTACCGCACGCCGACGTGTCAGACATTCTAGGAGAGTGCGAACGGAGGATCACCCACTCTGAGCTTGACATTGTCCAGCGAGTCCGGAGAATCTATTCCGAAGCAGATGAGGATGACATGCGCACCAGGGTAAGAAAGCGGGCGAAGTCTGTCGTAGTCTTCTTGCCCGGGGGTATCCCACAGAGTGAGTTGAATCTCTTTGTCGCCCACCTCTACATTGGCGAGGAACGTCGCACATAATTCCGCCGGTTGATAGGCCTACAGAATAAACTCTGTGAGTTACACCACAGATGGGTGATGTGAATACCGTAGGGAAAGCGGCTCCTGTCGCAACAATCAAGAGAGCTGACTAACGAGTTGTCACGATTGAGTTTCGAGTGCAACAGAAAATTCACCTTTCCACACGCGCCATCGCCCACGATAACAAGCTTTCTTTCGATTTGCGTTTTTATTTCTCCTTTGTCCGAAGCTCATATATAAGAGTGGCCATTCGGAAGATTTGACTGACGTACCGCGGTAGAGGGTAAGAGCACTAAACTCCTTGACGGCCGCTCCATTCATTTCGCTGCTGTCCGTTACAGCTGTTCCTTCGGTTGAGTAACTAGTCATAATACCCAGCGCAAAAATGAACGTACTACGCTTGGCAACCTCGCTACGCACATGCTTCTCTGGAAGTGACGTCGTCGACTCCCTTGTTTCACCTGCTCCTCCGTTTGAGTTTGTATCAGAGTCAAGATGCCGACCGCAAAATCTCACATACCAAGCTCAACAGCCCCGTCACGCGCATTCTTTTCGGGGAATGGCAGTTTTGGAGCGGAGGACCTCGCATCCTTCACAGGGGGCTCAGGCGTATACCCCACCATCAGCTCCTTTATGGAGTCATGCAACTGCCTCGCGGTCGGCCGCACCTTGGCGTCCTTCGCCCAACACCGTTCAGCCAGGCCCCAAATTCCATCGTTCATCCTAGGGCACTCGTTTTCGTCCGGGCGTTCTGGGCGCACGCCGAGGCGGAACACGAGCTCAATGAAGTCGCCGTGAGGGACCAGGGCCATGGGGACCTCGTCCGTGTATAGCTGGCTCACCCAATCAGCATGTCATTAGGAAGAAGATATATTCTGGCTGAGGTCCGCACCTCGTAGAGCGTCATTCCAAACGCATACACATCGGACGGCGTCCGCGGTAGCGAGCCCGAAAGCAGCTCCGGCGCCATCCAGTTGCGACTACCGGGAACGAAAGCATCGCCTTTCGTCCGCGTGCGACTCGTCATATCCGCCTTGATGCGCGCGAGCCCAAAGTCGCAGAGGAGCGCCCGGCCGAGGGGCTCAACCATCACGTTGATCTGAGCAGGACACGCGATGAGCACGGTGCATTCGCAGGTGGGTATACGCACGCCTTTCAGATCGCCGTGGGAAATCTTACGTGCGTGCAGGTATTCCAGACCGAGGGAGATGTCGCAGAGCTGTGGGGTAGCTGTCAGACTTGTCGATATGGCTCACAGGCGGGAACCCACGATATATAGCGGGTCGAAGTCGGAACGCGCACGCAGAAACTCGCGCGAGTTGCATGGGACGAGAGGCATCACGACGAAGGGTGCATCATCGAGGGTGTTTGCACCGAGGAACTGGAGAATATTCGGGTGTCGCAGTGTCTTCCATATCTGCTCAACCGGATATACTTCAGTTGTAGAATCCGCCTCAACCTCGAGAGTCACAACTACGCACATGGACTTCCTTTTGTAACAACTGAAAAAAAGGAGCGATAAGCTTCCAGGAGTTCAACAAAACAGGGTATGGAATCGCACCGATACATCCGCAGCAATACCGGCTGGATTGCGAACCAGTTTGATGGCGACTTCAGTTCGATTCCAAGTTCCCCTAAATACTGTCCCACTGTCAAGGTGAGAAATTAATATTGGAGACGCATACACACAACAAGAGCCTACAATCCGCCAATCCCGATTTGCGGCCCGTATTCGACGTCAAAGCGCGAGATCATCCAGTCCTCCATCTCGACTTTCTGCCCGCTCGTCGTGGTGAGATATTGCAGCGTGTGCGCATAAAACTTGTGCTCCGGGTCGCGCTCGTTGCCACACTGCTCCAGCCGCCGTTCCAAGGAAACCATCATCGCCAGCATGTTGTTGTGGTTGATATCTGGCGAATAAAGATCAGATTCACAGTCAACTCACCAAACAAAGCAACACGAACCCAACGCGCGCCTCAGCTCATTGTGGCTGTTTTCAAGAAACTCAAATCGAACCTGGAGAGCAGCCGCGTCTTCGCGACGTGCACGCTCGTTCTCCTGGAGCATATCGCGGATGCTCAGCGAAGCCGATATCTACAAGTGAGTTATATGTAGGTATCACATCCCAGAATGGCACAGCACACCTGAAAGGCATCGCTCATGACCGAAATGCGATGATAGAACACCCGGATCGCAGAAATGGTAGACTCCCGATCGAACAAATACTTGAGCAACGACCGCTCCTGATGTTTCTCTACGAACCGATGGATTTCGTCCAGCAGACTGACCAACCATTGATTTTGTCCAGTTCGAGCCTGTGGATTCAGAATCATTACTCACCTCATGAGGTTTTGTAGTGGCTCCTCGCATGAGGTCGCAGTGAGTCTGGCTGAAACGAATTCACGGTGCAATGTCGCCAGAAGGTGTCCGAGACTGATTGCCAGCGCGGCGAGCTGAGTCTTACTTTCCTGGGCGGCGCGTACGCCGGAAATGATGAATTTGAGAACACTCACTGCTGTGGAGAGCCCCGGGACTGGTACGAGTCCTACGAGGGTGTGCAGCGTGTCGTCGAGCGACATGGCGGTGAGAGAAAGGATCAATGATCATAATCACTTGGGTTCTGTCGGAAGTTCTATTTTTTGCTCACAAGGCAGTGCAAGGCCTTGTAGTGCCATAAGGGTCTGGGCCCCTACAACCGATTATAATATTTATTTCTTTTGCGCGATCCAGGACCAGGACCAGGGGTTTGAACCTATAATGCAGATTAGGACATCGCAGAGAATACTGCTTTCCACAGGCGAGATACAAGTCGGGACCCCTATGCTGTAAGCCCTTGGCGACCGCTAAGGGCTGTGTAAGGCCTGATAATCAGACTGTCACGCAAGAGATAAGATAAGTTTTCGACATCGGATCAAGTCTCCCAGCCGAGCCTTCAACAACATTAATGCCAGTGGATAAAATCAAACTTGGAATGGGCAGTAGCTGAGTTTCAGAGGGGGTTAGTGAACCCAAGGTATTTATTGGAGACGAGGTTCGCGAGACGGATTGTTAGCATGGTATTTACGCTATGTAGTTACAGCATACTTAGTACTAGTGTTGCCGATGTCCGGTCCGGTCCGGTTCTTTGCCAAAAATTCCGAACCCCGAACCTGACCTCAGGTCCGGTTCAGAGAATTCCTCGAACCTTGAACCGGACCTGGGGTCCGGTTCGCTAGGGGTTCGGTTCGGGTTCTGAACATGTTCGAACCTCAACGAACCGATTTTTATTTCCATTTCAAAGTTTTGATGCAGATGAAGGTAAACTAACTCTCGCTATCATCTTCACAGTCCAAAGCCTCAACGACACGCTTCCTAGCCTCATCCACAGCACTGATATGACTGTTTTGGTACGCAATTTTCACCAGCTGAAGCGCTTCGAACATCTCGGGGGCCAGCTTGTTGCAGCGTGTGGTGCCAGTGAGTGAGCCGCTAGAGAAAGCTCTCTCAGAAGCGGTTGCTGAACCTTGGATAGCAAGATAGTCGCGTGCGATGCGTGCCAGGGTCGGGTACTGAGATGCATGGTACTAAATTTAAATATGAAGCCTTCAGTCATTGTTTATTATATGAGCAGAAATTTCACATAGGCCACAACATCGTCGACATCTTGCGAAGGTGCGGTAAGATAGGCAGTGAGCCCATCACGGGGATTGACCATCTTGATCTCGATGATACGGTGACGAGAAAGCGGGAGCGCGAAATGCCAGAATTGTTGGTGAAAACACGATCTGTGAGAAGGAAAAAATTCCGGGTTCGAACAGGTTCGGCAAATTCCAAAATTTCTCGAACCCCGAACCGGACCCTGTGGTCCGGTCCGGTTCGCTACCCGCCCCTGAACCTGAATTGGGGTCTGGTTCAGGTCCGTTTCGGGTTCGGCATCGGTTCAGAACTGAACAGCGGTAACACTGCTGCATAGTGTACTTTCGTGTACATCACGTGCTCCTTATCCGTTTGCAATAGAACCACTATGTTCTGGGCCAAATGCAAGTTCTTAATCTTCATTGTTACCTCAAGATCGATACGGGCGATACCTCCAGCAGATTTATGCTGACACAGATCGAACTTGGATTGAACCGTAACGACCACAGTCTGGCAACAGCATCCTTCGTTCCTCCTCCATACTTCGTGGGGCGATTTGACTTGGCGGGTATTGCGCACGCGTTACTGCTTGCGGAAAATGAGCTATGGTGTGAATGATGAGATCTCACATACGCCAAGCAGAGTGGGGTGGTGGGAGTGGGATGACTCAGAGGAAGTGAACAGGTACTTGGCAGATCGAAAGACACAAGCGCGAGATGTTGAATCCCTTGCCATCGAAGTAGAGCCAGACTCTTGCAGAGCATGTGGAGATACAAACCACACGATGGGCGTGCGCATTGAGGAAAAGAAGGAAAGAGTGGAAAAACACTGCATATCCGAGAAGTCGCCTCTAGTGCGCTTCCTTGCGTCCAATGTTCACTGTCCAGCATCGCCTCGAGGAACCCGTACCATTCGATCGTTATCTGGACGCGCCAGGGGAAACTTGACGAGGATGTGGTTGAACTGGTGTTGGCGGAGAGACGAGAGGAACGAGCTCGGATGCCGATTGGGTGTGGCACTGGATGCATGAAGCAAAGGGACGGCAATTTTTCTCGGACGTCAGACGCGCACACGGTGGTGTGCCGCTGCCGACAACTGAGATGTTTTTGAGTTTGAACCAAAACTGAACCCTGCTGTTTCTTCCCTGCAGCTTTGTGCTGGTGGATATTTTGTGCGGAGTACTTATATGATGAGTCGTCATTCGCTTGGAAAGATTTGGCAGCATGTCTCGCTCTAACCCTCAATCAAACGACCACAGGTCGAGGTTAACGCCACTGAGAGGAATTGAACCCACATTTCACTCACACAACGGTCGAGGAACTAATGAAAGCACGATTCATGGCCTCTGGGTTCGCAACAGCTTTCTACCTTTGAGATTACGAGTACTTATGTAATCGTTCTTAATAATCATGCAGGGCCATCTCACCGACCTCTCCACTCGCTGTCGCACTTTTACTCAGTACAGAATTTAGTGGCTGTGTTAAATTTTGTTAGCTTTTTGTGATCGAATTAACATTTTTCATTAGTCGGGCCATCCTTGAGCCGAAACATCACAACGTGAAACTAATGAGATTAGTGGCTGTACTGGGAAAGTGTTATGTAACAGAATCCACTTTCCTTCGTTCTCTTCTAATATTCCATGTTTCGACTTAGTTTTGCACACTAGGGTCAGAATAGTAATGTACTATCTGTTCGTCCTTGTTTTGCATTTTTATTAACCGTATCGGAACTGATATACTCTCCTCCGTTCGTTCAAACGACTTAGCTCGCTTCACCGCCTACTTCTATTGTGTCTGTGGCTCTTGTTTGATACGTTACTCCAATAAAAACTACCCGGATAGGATACAATTCTTTATGTGGCTCATTCCGCATGAATTTCTTAGCCCCGAAGTAAGTGTCTCGTTAGTTTTGCTTGCCTTTTTGGGATGCACAGCTTTGATTGCCGGGTTGCCTGCTGTCATCCAGTCCTCCTCGCCATCGCTGATCCTCGATCACCTTCGGCAAATGTTCTTTGCGCCGCACTTACCTTTGTCCAGGCTTCCTCAAGGTATTCTGGATTCACATGTCTTTGGCTTCAACTTTCAAGGAGTTTGTTGCAGGCAGTTCAAAATATGAGTTGGGGCTTTTTTTCGAATGCTCTTGATCGGCTGCCAGCGATCGTCTTTTCAAATGTTAACGGAACTTGATCGTACAAGGTCCGAAAACCTGAAACCAATAAGGGCCACCGGCCAGCTTCTTAGTAAATAGATAGCCATCTGTGCATTTTTCGTCTTATAGGTTGCATTCACGAGTGGCCCTTTACGCCAGTCATTGCTTTGACTCACTAAACCCGCAAATTTTCAGTATTGATCATCCTCACTTTCCACCCCCAGCACTCGATCAATACACTATGCCTAGCAACCACCCCTGTTTTCAACACTCAATCCCACACTACCACCACCATGCGTCTTCATCTCATTGTGCTGGCACTTTTACTGGTGCAATTCCATTTCTTGACCGGCCTGCTTGGCCACTTTTGGGGTCGTGCCTCTCGGGACGAAGTCCTCTGGCTCAAGCAGCCCCTGAACAATTTCAAGTGGATAGACTGAGAACTTTCTATCATCCAACAAACACAACGTCGTCTCGTCATGCCCCCGCAAGGGCGAAGGCTGTCTGACGCCGTACCTACACCTGAAAGTACCAGATGCTCCTAGCTGACACTGCGACAGCGTCATGTGTGGCCCTTTATTGCTTGTGATTTCAATCTGGGTACCATTCTCCTGTGTGCTCATTATCGCACTTGGGTCCATGCGGTTTGTGAAAATATATCAACTATACTGCTACATGTCGGTTTAAGACAAAGAGAACAAAAACGTCATCTTGTTTGGCTGTGCCAAGATCACGAGAAGTCCCGGCACCGTCAGCACAAAACATAAGTACTCGTAAACGCCGCGCAACGCGACGGCCCATACCCCCTAGTGGAGTTTTTCATTCAAGCAGTTTGATGTCGGCCTGTTATCGAGTTGGAGGCAGATCACATCCAAAGTTAGATGTCAACGGAGAGCACCAAGGCAGTTTCACTCCATTTCTGATCCAGCCGTTTGCTCGGAGCAAATGATGGTTGATCACAAATGCTTACCACTTGACCATGAGTCGTGCGGGGCTTCCGCATGGAAAAGGGGGAAAAATTGACAGGTCATGGTGAGCCATGCTTCCGGTGGGAGTCAAACCCTTTCCAGACACTTCATCACAAACTGTGAAGGCACGATCCCCAAGGATCTGCAGCAGCTTTCCATACCCACTTATCAACAAGTTCTACAGGATTCGGAGGAAACTTGGATTGGGTTTAGCTCGATGATCTTGTCCATAAAGTGCTGAATGAGGTGCAACCATGATACAATGCATCCTGCTCAACTTCGTTCCAATCCATATTGCAGGAAGTGCATTTGCATAACTCAACCGCAACACAAATCCAAAAAAAAAAAAAAAAAAAAACTTGTCCGACAGAATGGTTCATGCCGCCAGAGGGAGTTGAATTTTTCTCATTACCGTTCCGAAGTATGTACGACAAAAACATGACCCTCGGGTCCGGAAGCGGCGTTTACGGCACAAGGCAGACTTAGCCGATGGGCTTGCCAAAACGGCTTGCCCCGATTAGCGGAGTTTAAATTTGGCTGTGCGGGCTTGGACGGCTTGGCTTGTGGCTTGACTTGACTTGAGCTCGCTTACACCAAGCCCCTACACTGCAAGTAATTCAAATATATTTATTACCAGTGTTCTCTGCGCCATTGTTTTCTACTACCACCGTCTCCGTATTAATCATCTAGCTCGGTCCAACTTTACCAGCCAAAAGCGGGATTTCTTGGCCAAACATTGTTATGCAATGTACAGACAGATTCTTCCAGGCATTATTACACCATTGTTACCATGGTCCTTTCCAATGTGTTTGGCTAAACTACCACAACTGCGCACAAGCCTGTTGACCGACGAAAATGGCTTGCGCGACATGACACAAGCCGCTTAGGCAAGGTCAAGTCCATGGCAAAACATGGCTGAGACTCCGAGCCGTCACTCAAACCACCTACAAACTTATTTCATACAATTAGTGTAATGACTGACCTTCCTGTTTACAGTTCAACCCGACCAGCAATCATGACGGCAGGTCTAGGTACCCAATTATCCACTCGGAATAGTTGGGTGGGTTTCTTGAGTTCCAATTTCGGGTTCGGACGCGTGTTGATAGCTGATCTCAGTCTGATTCAAGTTTCAACACCTCACACCAATCCAGTCTTGTTTTATTTTATATTAGAGACCTTGCAGTGAGCCACCGGTAGCCACCCGGTGGCTCCCGAGGCATGCGATACTGGTGGCACACAAAATGACATGCAACCCACTCAAAATAAGCCACCAGCCGCCACCGGACGAGATTGGGTCAGCCACCAGATGACGTCGTCCCTGCATAATGCTGGTGGAGCCACTTGGTACCGCATGCCTCGGGAGCCACCGGGTGGCTACCGGTGGCTCACCGCAAGGTCTCTATTACTCGGACGAGTTGTACACTGGCATATCCTAAAACAATTACCACACCAACCGAGAAATTTGATTTGCCAAGTGCATTCACCAAGTAAAGATAGATCTAAATTAGAACAGGGAACCGAGTCTGACAACCTTGACTTCAAAAACAAACTGTAACTGTTAGTTGGGGATGTCACACGTGTTAAGCTGGATTGTTGCCCCAATAAGCAAAATTATGCCTAACATTCACAAGTATATCAATTTGAGAGTCCGTACATACATTGTGATCTATGAGATTCGGGCTGTAGTCTCCAGAATACGTGCAAGCCCGTTCATAGCTTGGCTGGGCTAAGCGAGCAAACAGACTTGCAAGCGGAAAATGTCGCTTTCTGGCAAACCTGATACCAAAGAACAACACACGCATTAATCCAATTGAAAAATGCAAGGATCCCTTCAAAAAACATCTCAACTATCCTCAAGCCTGGGACAAGCCTGTTTGTCTGATGGCATCAGACAAACAGGCTTGCGTTCAACTTGTAAGTCGACATTAACGAGATTTTCAGGCCTATGCAATGGAATTCTGTATCGGATCTACTTGAATCAGCTGAGACATCAAGTTTAAATGGTATTTTAGGCTCCTGAAGCTCATTCCTAGGTAAATCTCCCTACAGCCACGATCAAGCCCAAGCCCGTTTGTCTGATGCCATCAGACAGCTGGGTTTGCGCGTCGGTAACCTCAAGATTTCATTGCCTATACCTGAGTAGCCTTCGAAACCATTTATGGAACAGCCGTGGAGTGTTCACAGCCCTCAAAGATGCCTCAGACAGGGTTTGGAAGCTGTGAGTGTGATATGTTCAACGTTCAGTCTTTTTTCCCTCCTCCGAAATGGGCCATGGCTTAAGCTTAGACATGGCGCATGGATTTCTGTGTGACATGAATGATAAATTTGAATTTTACAAGAACATAAAAGGCACAAGTTTCATTTTACTTCACGGTTCGCTCCAATTGTTGTTTGGGTCCTGCTGAAAATCAGTAAATCAGCATGAGAAGGCCGTAAACATTTGTCTTATAGGAACCAGTAGGAGATATAGCATGATCACAAGAATATGTTAAGAGAGGCAAGCCCGTATTTCTGGGCTGAATTGACAATATTAACCCAGGTCGTCCCCCTCGGCGACGATGTAGTATCACATGAGGGATCAAAACAATGGGAAAAAAACACATGGCCTGGAAGTAGACCCTCAATAAACACAATAGGGTCACTCAAGTTAATTACATAGTGCATTGGAGGCGAGAAATATGCGCAAGCCCGTTTCTCGGCTAAGCGAGCAAACGGGCTTGCCAAGCCGACAAACGGGCTTGCCAAGCCGATCGGCGAGCTTGGGCTTTGATCTACTGCTAAACTTTCCAAGCCCAAGCCCGAAAAAGCCCGTTGGCGGGCGCAAGCCCGTTTTGCAAGCCGAAAAGTGAACTCTCTGGCACAAGGTACTGAGACAGCAGGAACTTGACACTGCTGGTGGGAGTTGAAGCTCACTGCTTGCTCCGCCACCGAAGACTCTCAACACAATGTGAGCAGGATCTGCAGGGATCCGCGAAGTTGACAATTGACACATAGTTCGAGGTTGCACGGTGACGGAGAAAAGAAGAGAATGAGCAAGCGTACAACTATGTCCAAATTCCATGTAACAATGAGAGCATGGTCTCGAGGTTTCACGGCGGTTTTCAAGTGGGAACGGGCATGACCCGATCAAGCCGGGCGGCCTACAGGATCCACCACTAGTAAAGATAGTGTGCATTTTCGTTGTCATGTTGTATCAGTCTCTTGGATTGGATGAGTCGATGAAGAGATAAAAATGCGTGCCAGCACGCGGACCTGGGGAGCTCGAACGGCAAATGGGCGTCTATCAGCCTGTGAGCGAGTCGGCGACTGATTGCGAGCGAAGCGAGCAATTATCCTCTAACACACGTGACGGGGCAGAGGGCTAAGGCGAGGCGGATAACAAGGACAAATGTGCGTTGCAGTGGCTGACGGTCCTTTCTGGACGAAATCCTTTCAAACCCGTTCAATTCTGTGTGTATGGCGATGAAAAGTGGATCAAAAGAAAGCCCTCGATGACCTCTTCCTGCCAATACCACAATCATGGGGGAAGGAGGATATATAATTTGTGCCCCAAAAGAGGGGGATGTCATCATGCTTACGATGTGCTCTTCGCGAGCACACCGCGCTTTCAGCGGATCCCTAGTTATCGAGGTCCCACCGTTCCTGCGTCGGAGATGAAGTTGATTGATGCAATTGATTGAAATTTGACAGTCCACGGTTCAAGCCGAAATTAAGCACCCACCACCCTCAGCTTGGGCTTCTGGCGCCGTATTTCTCAGCGTCTAGGGCTTCGAATATTACTCTCGCGCGGTCACAGAGTGAGTTTCGGGCGCAAAATTAAAATCCTTGTCCATGTCCATGCGGCAGCGCCAATGTGTCTGAATGGCTTCATTTGGAACATTCGCCGTTTCCTTTGTCCCACCAGATTCCGACATGATACTCCGTGTTCCCTCACCAGACTTCAAGTGGCTCGTCTGCGTCTCGATTTGATTTGATTTTTCAGTCAAGTAACTACATATGGCCGAGCGGCTATGGAGCGGCTATGGTAGCAGTCCATGATATGCGTCTTGGGTGTGTCGTGCGTATTGGTGGTAATAGTTACAATTTTTTGAATTAGATGTGTATATTGTAAGTATTTGATGAAGGGAGAGACAGTAATCAGACAGAAGGATAGTAAGATCACGCGAAGCGACCCGTTGCGTCGATGAACGCCGCCGTTGCTCGGAAGAGCTTCGGTTCGCAGAGGAGGGGTGAAACGTGGAGGGGACCATACATACCGGCCTCCTTTGCTGCCGAGTGGAGAGGTCTGCGAAGAGGCTCCCAGGCTGGGCACTCGGGTCTCGTACGCTGCGCCGCAGGCCTCGCAAGCCTGGGAGTCGACGAAGGCTGACATGAAACGATGGGCGTTAAGGTGGGAAGGGCCCGTCCGTAGTTGGGAAATGATGGATGAGGTTTTTCGTGCTATGGTTGACGATGATTAGAGGGGGACGAGGTTGAGCAAGGAGGGTGACTTGTCGATGCACCGGAGAGCGTTGCCTGTTTTTGAGCGTTTCCAAGCTTGGTCCCACTCGTCGAGGGCCTGGAGGTGGATGAGACAGCGCGTTGAGGTAAGGAAGACAAGAGGGATGGGTCGAGGTCTAGAGCCGTAGCTTCCTTGGCAGCTTCACCAGCGAGCTCGTTCCCGGCTGTCCCGATGGGCGCTGGAGTCCCGAGGTTGAGGAGAGCGAGGTGCGGAGATGAGGTTGGTGCGTTCCGAACGAGGGTGTCGTAGCGAATCGCGCGATATTGACCTGATCGCAGGGAAATACTGCGCAGTGCGGCCTGCAAGTCAGCGACGCACAAGATATTGTCATGGCCGTCAGACAGCGCTTTCTCCGTTGCATGCAGCAATCCCTCCATCTCTCCTTCGTAAACCAGCCTGTTTCTCAGCGGCACTAGTACCATCTGCTTCTCCTTCCCGTCCTCCACCCGAATCGCCGCCCCGCCCGCCCGTCCGTCCAGCAACGAATCGTCAGTGTACCACGCAGCCGTTGTGCGTCGCTCCTCACCGAGGGCGACGTGCAACACTTGGAGCGCTTCGTCCTTGGGTTGGATGACAGTTGTAACCGGTAGGGGCGGAGTTCACGGCGCCGCAAACACTGGGATGATGGGCTCCATTCCTAGACATGGGTAAAGTGGCTCATCTCCGAGCTCCGCGTTATCTACCAGTCCTGGGGTGCCTCGCGCGCGCAAGCGCTGGCCTTGTGCAGCTGCGTTTGGTGGCCACCTGAGCCCGGGAATCCGTTCCACGAAATGAAAGATAGAAGCAAGTTTCTGGTTTTTGGAGCGGAGGAGATGGCTTCGTGGAGGAGAGTCCTCATCCGATGTTCGTTGGGCAGCGCGAGGTATTGGGCAACAGTAAGAAGTGCATCGCGTTCGACACGAATTTGGTCAGGGAGGATTGTGACCTCCTTCTCCAGGGCTGCGAGAGACGCTGTGCGGAAGCTGCCGGTGATACAGTGGGCGACGGACCTGTTGAGGCGGCTTGTACGCCGTAAACCAGAGACGCCGTAATCAGCATGAGGTAAAATGATTGATCGCATGTGTGACAGCTCCGTCTTCTCCACCGTCCTCTGCCTCGTACCTCTTGGCTTCCCCGCCTCTTCCAAATGCCTGACGTTTTCGAGGCTTGAGCGGCTGGCCGTCGAGAAGATCACGTCATCGACGAATCCGCCCAACCACGATGCTCCCACCTTTACCTCCACACACAGCATCGAAAGCCGCCGAAGCAGATGGTTGATACGCAGCAGAAAGAGGATCACCGAAAGCGCAAGAGCCCTGCGGTGCCCCCACGTCTGTGCATCTGTAAGTCACCGTCTGCTTACCATCAATGATAATCGAGATGCGATGACCATCAAGGAAAGCTAGCACCCATGCAATAATCGCACGCGAGAACCCGCAAGCTGCTAGCTCCTCAGCTACAACGCGGTGGTTGATCCCATTGAAGGTTCCCTTCAGTTCGGAGAAGGGGCATCCGAAGCCACCGTGTATCATCAGGGTTCGAGCGATTACAGCGGAGCACGCAGAGATTCTGGCCGTGCGCTCAGGTGGCGAGAATCTCGCGCTGGCACATGTGTCGGATGCTTGGATTCCACGAATCGAATGTTCCCCTCTCTTAGTGAGGTTACGTCCGACCCACCGTATGTTTTTTGGGGTTGACACATCTTGGTCTACGGGACGTATTGCCGTATGCGGATTTTACTCGAGTTCCAATTGTGGCTCTTCCACAGCTCACACATCTGTCAGTCGCCGACTGGGACTTCATCCAGATGTGTCCATAGATCCTCAAGTAGTTCATGTAATTTGCGTCAACACGTGGTTCGAGAGCGTCAAGATTCCTGGAGTGGTACCGAAGAGGATTAACCGTGCGTGTGTTTACTGAATATCACTAGTCAATTTTAAATTATTTATAGCTACAACATCCAGGGCTAAACCTGTTTCCGTCCATAACTTCCAATTCGATCGCTTTCTAGATGTGGTCTGTCGAGTACCGGTCCTAAATGGCTCCAACTTCGCCGGTGGCGCCGAACACGCTTGGGCAAGGGTTTCCAGAGGTTTCCCATGATCACCGTCGATGGCAGAACGTTATGAGTCATTCGGGAAGTCCTGCTGACCATAGAAATTTAGCGCCCATTGAGCGCGCAAGCAATGCAGCTCGTCGACTCCGCGAGCCCATCACGGCCTGACCGTTGCTCCGCGCCTGAACAAATAAGGCAAGTCAACGTTCAGGATCGATGTCGATTCTGACATCCATTCCTGACACCAGAATCGACTATTCTCATGAGTTATGTAGGTAGTAGAATTACACAGCACGGTGCCACTCAGGAACGCCAGTTTCCGGGGGTTACCCCGGTGTGCACATGCTAATTAGAACATCGCCCCTGGGCCTGCGCAAATCCCTTTAGCCGAGCTCGCGGTCGAAGTGGTAGGTAGGTAGGTGGGTAGAATTACACGGCACGGTCCGGAAAAAAAAATATTGTCGAGTCCAGTCATCGATTTTGATCGATTCTCGATGAATCGTCGACAACCTCGATTCCGTGGGGTTTCTTGGTGGAGAATCGGCGTCAAAATGATGATGACTGTATTGACGGCATAATCGACCCATGAATCAAGGTCCGAATTAAAGCTGTAATCCGGAACTTTGACTTCCCCTAATAACATGCTGTAGCCTCCCTGGTGGCGGCAAATCCACATCTCCAACGATCAATACCGGACTCTTTCACCGCTCGACTCTCCGCTCCACGTTGGAAGCTGCACATGAACGAAAATACATCTCCTAAAAATGATTTCGCCCCAACTATAAAATATCCCACTGGAATCGATGCTCAGCACCTTGCGCGATGCCTTCATTCCAGTTTTGGGGATCTGACAAATCCAAGCCGTCTAACAAGTCCCATGCACCCCCCGATGCGCCCGAGGAGAGCAGAGAAGCAGTCATTTATCGCGAAGCCAACGAACGTATCTCCCGTCAACACAAGCAACACAATACCATTGGTACGCCGTGTAATTTGTCGGTGCACTCTGTACATGACGCCTCTTAGCTGTAGCGTACGCCGTAGGGTCGTCTGTGGACGATGCTATTGGGTTCATAAGAGCTGTCTATGGCACTGATGAAGGACAGTTGTTTTGGGACACTATCACCTCGAACATTCCAGTCGTCATGGAAGCGTTGGAGAAGTTTTCACAAGTCCATCCATTTCTGGCAGGTAAGTCAATTACCATCCACAGAATGAGTCTTTTTTCCCACAAATTTCAGTTGCGTATATCCCAATTCAAGGCATATACAATCAGTAAGTAATTCGGTGAAACTCCAACTCGTGGTTCACCGTTACTTCAGAGTTGTCCTGCACCGAGATAACGACAAAAAACGCACCCTCCTTTTCACCAAGATCCTCGATACCATGTTCGTTTTGGTAGAGTCAGTGAGGATATCGGCATGCTTTCCGGATCTGACTTATGTACAGGGTGAGACTTCTTGCGAAAGATGACCTCCGTTCGACTCCGGATGGCAAAGAGAAAATCGCCAGTCGTCTCGCCTCCATATGCAACACAATGAAACACGACGCTGAAGAGTGTTTCAAAGGTAAGCTGCAGTCACGATCACTATGACATGCGGCCAATTCAGTATTGTAGTGCTCCAACATCAAGAGAAGCAGGGGATCGTCACAAAGTTCTTGAAGGCATCAAATTGGAACAAAGACCTCGTCAATTTCGCCGAACGTTTTGCGACCACTCGACAAGAATTCAAGTTTGCGCTCCACCTGCAGACCGCTGTTAACACGGAGGAAATAAAATCAGAGTGGGTAGTATTTCGCGAAAATGTCAGAAGGCCTCTAATATCATTCCAGCGTTAAAGAGCGAGTACGTTATTTCGATTGTGAGTTGGGCTGACTGGATCACAGGATGATGAAGAAGTTTTTCTGCATGGGACGATCTACGTGAGAACGTCCAGGAAACTATCAAGGGATTTTTCAGCGGATCACACACTCAACTCACAGAAGAGGTGTGCCTGTAGCAGCCTAACCTAATATCTTTATTTGAACAACGATCATCGTTTCAGATTGTGTCCCAGGTGTGGAAGTCACAGGTGGGTCATTCGGGCACATATTGCATTGTCTGACTTTTTTTTTTGCAGGGCTGGGACAAGACGGCTACCACCAGCAAATTGGTTCTCGGAATCAGCCATCATCTAGTCGAGCGCAATCGATGCTCGAAACGCAATGGCTCTAAATGGAAGGGAAGAGACAACGAGGCTTCAGAGAAAAGCCTTCCGCTTGTGGACACTTGGATGGTCGGTTATCTGGAGAACAAGCGCTTGTATGCCATTCGGCGTCAGTCATGATTCTCCGAAGCGTATTGCGTATTGGCTTACTCATTTATTTTTGCCAGAGGCGTTCGATCCCGACCTTAGCGGGTCTGTCTCGATCGATGACGTCAACAATTTTACCCAAAGGCGTCCTCAAGAATGGAGGTAAGTCGTTCCGTCCTCTACTGTGAACCAATATGGCCCCTCGTCAACAAGGTTCACCAGTTTTCCGCGGTGGGTTGCCTACTGGTCAATCGGGTGGCAGATCTTTGCGACAGAGTACTGCTTGGAGATTGAGGAGCTGTTCAGACAGCTGTCCGATCTGACCACACAGGTCCAGGGAGAAAGTCTCAAGTCCGTTCAGGACTACATCGACATTACTCTACCCCAGGTCACTGCTCTGACGTCAGCAATCGAGCGATTCCATTGCGCAGAGGGCCAGGTTGAGCTTAAGGATCGCTTTGCCGATTACGTCAAGGCACAGGAAGTCGAGTTGAAAACACAATTGGAAGGGATTGAGTTCAAGATCAGTTCAGAGGAGACAGTTGCGCAGGTTCTGGACGGTACTCGCATTGAAGAGGTACGCTTCATTCACACTGCCCCGACCTTCTTTTTCACTTGTGTCCAGGCAATTTTTATACTTCTTGCGCTGGTACTGAGGCGGCACGTCGCCGGAATGCTCTCGGGACGGGAGAAGGGCTTGAATTCGAATGAATCGCGAAACGACGCTGACGTGATAGTCCATATTATTGACGCAGTCGAGTCCCGATACGTCGACCTCCGCGGTGCGCAAAATTTTTGTGCTCGGACTATCACTCACACGGACACCAGAACAAACTCAACTGTCGCAACAAGTCACGAATGTAAAATTGACCTTCGAATCGATGTCTTTTGGGCTGGTATGCAACATACCTTCATCCTCAAAAGCAGATCGTGATGAAGGAGACTGTAGTTCAAGGGTTATTTGACCAAGAATATTCTGGCCAAACCACTACCTAATGGCGAGACCTGCGGTCAGTTCCTTTACTTGGTTTTCTTTACTGCAAGTTGCGCTGATAGAGTTCTCAGACAAGCTTGATGGTGCAGAGGAAGCACCCCTCGCGAGGTGTCCTCCTCCAGGCGCTGACGGAAAGTGAGAGGACCGAAACTTTCAATGAAACTCCCTAACCCCACATGTAGACTATGGTACTCTTTCATTTTAATCGACAAGGATGGCTCAGGACAGATCACCGCCAATGAGCTCCGTGCGCACCTTTCTTCATCTTCAGCACCAAGTATTCATCCCGCCTCCCAGAGCGTGCCCTCCTGAATGCCGACTGGACTCGTGCGTCCTCTGTTAGCGCCATGACCTTGCTTCATCGTCATTCACAGCTTTCCATCGAAGCACTGTGACTATCCTGATGACGCTCTTCGTAATTTTTTTCTTTCAACTTCCCGATCTTCTAAAGGTTTCACGAAATTGTGTGCAGGACGCGGATCAAAGTGGGACTATAGATTTTCACGAGGTGCGTCGGTTGAGGACGCGATTGCGATCGCTGTGTTGACGTCGGAAAATCCTGTACCAGTTTGCCGGCTTGTGGCGGTTTATCGAGAACTGGAAGAAGGTGTTCGAGCACTTCGACAAGGACCACTCGGGGATGATTGAAAAGGATGAGTTGGCTGATGTTCTGCAGGCGAAGTTTGGATGGACGCTGTCGCCGATGGTGCTCAACCAAATGCAGCGCACATTCGGTGAGTTCAGTGGTATTACATCAGTCGTACCTCCCTTATCTCCCCTGTATCAGCTTCCAAAACCACTGCCCAGACCCGAAACTCGCTGCCAGGGTTTTCACTCGACATCTTCCTGCGCGTGATCGTTATTATCCAGCAGCTGAGTGAGGAATTCGCGATCCTCGACAGTGATCATGAAGACGTGATCCGGATTGGGCACGACCAACTTGTTCACATTGTGTTGAGTCTTCTGCTGAAGCTGGGCTGAATGACTGGAATATACTTGAATCGTTTTGCTGTGGACACGAGCTTGGACAAAGGAATAGGGATGTTGAAATATTCCAAATGCAGAGCTACTCCAGGTTTGAATACATGAAATGCCTTCGCTTTGCTCCGGCATAAGTGTGAGCTATGATGTTGAGAATCCCGCCACTAAATGTCATGTCAAAAACTACCAAAGGATAAAGGGCAGGCAAACAAATAGCATGTTGACTTGGAACTGTGAAAGCATCTTCCTCTTTATAAAATTACGTTGTCACTAACCCCGCTCCCGCAGTAACCTTATGAAGTTTGTTTAAACATGGCCTTGCGATCGACCGATGAATGTGTTCAACAAGCATTCAGCTTAACAGTCGACGGCATAAGGTCTCTGGTGTGTCCTGGCTTGCTGAAGGGAAATATTTGGGGAAGCTGTTAACAGCCTTCCGTTGAATGAATGTTGAGCTGTGATTGAGTTGAACGATTAGAACAGTGATCTTGCTAAACGATAGGTCTGTCGAACAGTTGTTAAACTAAACGGTTCTTGAGTCTCTTGCCCTTGAACTGCTGGGTCTGCTCGGCATTGGCAGTTACGGGCCGTCGGTTTCAAAGCCCGAACCGACCCACCTAACACTACTACCAGACACCCCGACCGTGTCGCTTCGCAAGGCCGTGCGCATGCACTCTAAGACGCAGTTCAATGCGGCAGACAACAACCTCTTCGTTTTCGATATAGTGCACATTCCTGGTATGGACATACCGTCGTAGCATCTGTTTTACAGGAGCCTCACCATAATTTTCAGTCGTCTGCAGAACCTGGCCCGCCATTTGGGTACGTACGATGCTCATGCAAAAAAATTTCAGCCATTGAGGTTCAACACCCAGCTCACGGGAACTAACTGGCCCTACGACGGTACATCAAGGCTACTTAATGAGTCATGACTTTATATTGGCATTAGGCCAGGTGAGATTGATGTCGTGGAGGCCATCAACCTGTACAACCGCGACGAATACTCTCTCCATACCGGACCCGGCTGCACTGCCCCTGCGACGATGCCGAACTTGCAGCTCGTTGAGGCAGGAGCGACTAGTTGTAGTCCGTCCATCCCTGTCCCACCAAAGTGTTATTTATACTCATGCAGATTAATCGGACTAGACGCCACGGTCAACCCCGCGGCATGCGGTTACTCCGACCTCGACTCGACGTTCTTCGGTCCGGGGTTCGACAACGCAGCCGGAAGCGTATTTACACTCGAGTTCGCTGCGGATGGGATCAAGACGTGGTTAATTCATTACACTCCCTTCCTCGAACCAATGAATTTCAGACATCAGGAACCTCTCGCTGACGCCGAGCACCTAGGCCGCTTCCGCTGCGCGCGTCAACATCCCAGTGTCGAGCTGCTCGCCAGAGACGTACTTCAACGACCTGCTCCTACTAGAGGCAAGTCTCCGAAACGATTGGCTCCTCCGCCAGGTTGCACCGATGCGAGGAAATGTTTTAGAATCAGCGAACAATAGTGAATGAAAATGCTGACCAAGGGGGAAAAATCGGAAACCACAAATCTAGCCCTCGAGGCGCATAACTCGAGTCCGATGTCGACTTGCGAACCAGTAATCCCGAACGCAAATCGCGTTCCACCGTGAAGCACGAAAGAAAGGATGAATAGCGTGATTCTTCCCAGGCGCTGAGTTAGGTACAACAGACAGACACACATCGCCCAATGGAAACGAATAATCAGGAGGCGCGCAGGTCAAGACCAGTGGCGAGATGACATGGAGTTGAAAAGCCAAGGGCGACTGAGGTAGGAAGCGTCGTGTCGCAGAACGCACACGAGAATACTGGAGGGAAGTGCACCCCCAGGTGTCGACGGCAACCAGGTGGGGAGCGTCGTGCGCATTCGAACCAGGCGGCACCTCGTAACGAACCGTCGCGGTGATGGTCATACCAGCAGCTAGGATGGAATCGGTGGCAGCTACGGGAATACAATGTCGTCGGGTGCCCGCGAGCACTGGGGGCGAGCTTCCCGATGACCTTGAAAACATGTTGATTAGCGGATGAAGGGGTGATAAGGGAAACGAGGGGAAACGCATCAACAACCCGGGTTGTGCCTCACAGTCCCTTTGCGTGCCGGTCTTGTTCAAATTTTCCAGCTATTTGGCTAGGCTCGTGCCCAGCCTGCCTACGGGATTCCCGACCATTGTGGCGAGCGCGGTTGCGGTTGCGGATTTGCAAGGATTGGAGAAGGCGGCGAGGACTCAGGAGGGAGTGGGAGGAGACACCATGGAACGCAGCATTCAAGTTGAGAACTACTTGTCGTGCGGACAGCAGCTGAAAATCAGTACGCAAGAGAGACTTGGCCTGAACATAATCAGCTTTGTGGCAGAGAGCTTGAGGTGTGGCTTTGAGCTTCATGAAGCTTGAAGTCTCTGGATTTTTGAGTCTTAGCCGAGCCACCTACTTATCAACGCTTGCTGGAATCATACGACTACATTGTTGTACACTATATCAGGAGCATCCTGTCCGCACGTAAACCTGTTGTTTGAACATCAAGCAATGATGCAGCTGTCCTTGCGTCTCTTCGGGGCCGGGGATACAGTTAGCGCAGCCAAGGCTGCTTCTCGGAACAACTCATTGACGCCGTGTCCGGCCCGGGCCGAGCACTCCATATACTTGGGCAGTCCGCTCGTCTTGGCAAACTCCATGCCCTGAAATGTATGTTAGATCGATGAACGACTGTGCACTCTTCCAACAAACCTCCTCGGTCGACACAGGTCGCTGGTTTGTTTTCTGCAACGCCCGAATCACCTGCGGGTGCTGGCGCAACTCCGCCTTGCATCCAACGAGGATAACGGGCACGCCTGGACAAAAGTGCTCCACCTCTGGGATCCACTACCGCGCGCCAAACTGTTAGACGTTCAAGGGGAGAGCGAATGGAGAACCACCCACTCTGTGCTTGACATTTTCCAGCGAGTCCGGAGAATCTATTCCGAAGCAGATGAGGATGACATGTGCACCAGGGTACGAAAGCGTGCGAAGTCTGTAGTGATCTTCTTGCCCCCAGGTATCCCACAGAGCGAGCTGAATCCGTTTGTCGTCCACCTCTACAGTCGCGAGGTTCGTAGATAGTGTCGGGTTATAGAGCTACAGATTAAACTCAGTTAGTTATACCACAAATGGGTGATGTGCATACATTGGGGAAAGTGCCTCCTACCGCAACAATCAAGAGAGATGTCTAACGAGTTGTCACAATTGAGTTCGGGATGCAACAGAAAATTTACCTTTCCGCAGGCACCATCGCCCACAATGACAAGCTTCCTCTCGAATCGAAATTCCGTTTTTACTTTTTCTTTGTCCGAAGCTCATATATAAGAGTAACAATTCGGAAGATTTGACTGACGCACTGGGGATAAGAGCCCTAGACTCATCGATGGCCGCTGCACCCGTTTCCCTGCTGTCTGTTATACGTGTTCCTTCGGCTGAGGAACTATTAGGGTCATAATACCCAGCGCCAAAATGAACATACTACACTTGACAACCTCGCTACGCACATGCTTCATTGGAAGTGACGTCGTCGACTCCCTTGTTTCCCCTCCTACATTGAGTGGGTATCGGAGTCAAGATGCCGACCGCAAAATCTCACATACCAAGCTCGACAGCCTCGTTACGCGCATCCTTCTCGGGGAGTGGCGGTGCTGGAGTGGGGGGTCTCGCATGCTCTACGGGAAGCTCAGGCGCATACTCCACCATCAGCTCCTTTATGGAGTCATGCAGCTGCCTCGCGGTCGGCCGCACCTTGGCGTCCTTCGCCCAACACCGTTCAGCCAAGCCCCAGATTCCATCATTCATCCTGGGGCACTCGTCTTCGTCCGGGCGGTCTGGGCGCACACCGAGGCGGAAGACGACCTCTATGAAGTCGCCGTGAGAAACCATGGCCATGGGGACCTCGTCCGTGTACAGCTAGCTCACCCAATCAGCGCGTCCTGAGGAAGAAGATATATTCTGGCTGAGGTCCTCACCTCGTAGAGGGTCATTCCAAACGCATATACATCGGACGGCGTCCGCGGCAGCGAGCCCGAAAGCAGCTCCGGTGCCATCCAGTTCCGACTACCGGAAACGACAGCATCGCCTTTCGTCCGCGTGCGACTCGTCATATCCGCCTTGATGCGCGCGAGCCCAAAGTCGCAGAGGAGCGCCCGGCCGAGGGGCTCAACCATCACGTTGATCTGAGCGGGACACGCGATGAGCACGGTGCATTCGCAGGTGGGTATACTCACGCCTTTCAGATCACCGTGGCAAATCTTACGTGCGTGCAGGTATTCCAGACCGAGAGAGATGTCGCGGAGCTGTGGGGTAGCTGTCAAATTTGCCGATATGGCTCACAGGTGCGAACCCACAATATATAGCGGGTCGAAACCGGGGCGGGCACGCAGAAACTCGCGCGAGTTGCATGGGAGAAGAGGCATCACGACGAAGGGTGCATCGTCGAGGGTGTTTGCACCGAGGAACTGGAGAATATTCGGGTGTCGTAGTGTCTTCCATATCTGCTCAACCGGATTTGAGAAGGTCGTAGAATCCGCCGAGCCATAACTACGCACATGGACTTCTTTTTGTAACAACTAATGGAAAAACCGATGAGCTTCCGGCAGGACTCCAACGAAACAGGGTGTGGAAATCGCACCGATGCATCCGCAGCGATACCAGTTGGATTGCGAACCAGTTTAATGGCGACTTCAGTTCGATTCCAAGTTCCCTTAAACACCGTCCCGCTGTCAAGAGGATAAATAATATTGGAGACACGCACACAACAAGAGCTCACAATCCGCCCATCCCTATTTGCGGCCCGTATTCGACGTCAAAGCCCGAGATCATCCAGTCCTCCATCTCGACTTTCTGTCTACTGGTCGTGGTGAGATATTGTAGCGTGTGCGCATAAAACTTGTGCTCCGGGTCGCGCTCGTTGCCACACTGCTCCAGCCGACGTTCCAAGGAAACCATCATGGCCAGCATGTTGTTGTGGTTGATGTCTGGCGAATAAAGATCAGATTCACAATTAACTCACCAAACAAAGCAACACGAACCCAACGCGCGCCTCAGCTCATTGTGGCTGTTTTCAAGAAACTCAAATCGAATCTGGAGAGCAGCCGCGTCTTCGAGACGTGCACGCTCGTTCTCCTGGAGCATATCGTGGATACTCAGCGAAGCCGATATCTGCAAGAGAGTCGTATGTAGGTATCACATCCCAGAATGGCACAACACACCTGAAACGCATCGCTGGCGACTGAAATACGATGATAGAACACCCGGATCGCAGAAATGGTAGACTCCCGATCGAACAAATACTTGAGCAACGACCGCGCCTGATGTTTCTCTACGAATCGATGGATTTCGTCTAGCAGACTGACCGACCGTTGATTTTGTCCAGTTCGAGCCTGTGTACTCAGAATCATTACTCACCTCATGAGCTTTTGTAGTGGCTCCTCGCATGAGGCCGCAGTGAGTCTGGCTGAAACGAATTCACGGTGCAATGTCGCCAGAAGGTGTCCGAGACTGATTGCCAGCGCGGCGAGCTGAGTCTTACTTTCCTGGGCGGCGCGTACACCGGAAATGATGAATTTGAGAACGCTCACTGCTGTGGAGAGCCCCGGGACTGGCACAAGTCCTAGGAGGGTGTGCAGCGTGTCGTCGAGCGACATGGCGGTGAGAGAAAGGAGCAATGATTGTACTCACCGATTCGGTTCAATATGCGTGACACGTTACGTTTCAGTCATACGCCAAGGTACGGTGCCCCCGATGAGCAGCACTGCCATGCAGTCAAATAATGTCTGAGAATTTGAATTATTCGGCCCCTGAATGCCTCTGTAAGCAATGAGGGACATCTTGAAGTGGTTCCGCCAGCCCCCGAGGCACCTCCATGCTGTTTCACAATGTAGGCTACTTAACCGACCTGCACGAAAAACAAGCAAGTCATTCAAAATCCGCCCGGAGCAATGAGGCAAGTTGAAGGGTGGCTCAGATAAATCGAAAAGCAAGCATGTCATCCTGAACATATTGGTGCATGGGGACTTGATACTGAGGGCGCAGAGCTTTGCAGGGAGTGACGCGGACTCGGAGAATTTCCTCGCACGTGACAATATGGATTGACAGGACACAGCCACATGCGCTTCTTGAAGTTCTTCCTCTCGTCGTCGACCGCGATGGCAACGCGATGGGTAGACGATCTTCAACAATCGTAATCCTCAGTATTTTCTAGTCGGCTCCGCACGTCTAAACTTCTACACTTGCAGACCAGGTTCCTCGATCGTTGGTGAAACTGCTTCCGCCCCCTTTGTCTGAGGAAGAGACGGACATAAGTCTCACATTTCTTGATTTATGTATTTCCTGACGCTCCAGGTCTTCCCCTCCCGCCATTATCCACACCAAACTTCATCTGCATCCCGTGCGCGATGTCTTCCCCCGTCGCAACCACGTCAGATCCCATGTGAGTTTCTGCCTCCTCTGAGGTTCTCCAAACCGTTCATCTTCATACAGTACATCCCCTCTTCTTATTGGCTCTCTCCTAAATTTTTTTCTTCTTTGGGACACTACTGGTGCAAGTCTGTATGTAATTATTTTCGATATTCAGACCCGACTTTCAACGCGTCCCAGACATATACCGCATTTGCTTTTCGCGTGACTCGTGGATCATCAAATCCGTCGGTCAGTTTCACCCCCCCGAAGTGTTGCCTGTCTGCTTACTGTCGTCGTTCATGTCCAGTATACTTCACCCTTTTCGCAATTACCTTCGACTGCTGCTTGAATGCGTTGGATGTGTGGTTCTGGTACATCGCGTCCTTCGGGGACCTCGACAGCTTCCAAGACCCTCGATTCGCAAACTTCTACTGTCCCATCATGGGCTCCTTCATTGCCATGATTGTGCATCTCTTCTTCTGCTTCCGCATCTTCGTCATCCGGCGCACAATATGGCCGGTCTGCATCCTCATCGCCTTGGTGTGTATACTACCTCTACCTGGCCATAACCTGACCCGACGATATCTTCGGAACTCAGATCTCGCTTGCCCGATTCGTCGGTGGACTGGGCAGCGGTGCGCTCGCATACGTGGAGCAATTCAAGATCCATTCCTTCAGTGCCAACGATCTTGTTTCGCTTGAGGACCGCCAGCATGCAACTCTCATCTACCTCTGGCTCATTTCCGGCCCAATCGCGGACGTTCTCATCGCTGTCACCATGACCACTCTTGTCCGTCCATTCCACATATAAATTCTCCGCGAAAATCTAACTGTCCCATGTTTTCATAGATCCTCAGAACGGACATGCACTCCGCCACACGCGACGTCGCCAAAGACATCGTTCGCCTCATTCTCGAGACCAACACATTTTCAGCAGCAGTTGGCCTCCTTGCGCTTTTCTTGTTCGTCGGATTACCGGTAATATTTTGCTCGAGTTCCTCCACAATCCACGACGCTGACCATTTTTTTTTTTGTAGAGAACGACATATTGCTCCTGTCCTGGGATAATCCTACCCGGAATGTACGTCTTCTTTGCTCCCAATTCAGCCGCGATCGCTTACACAAATTTTTTTGGTTGTGTACCAGCTACGCTAACTCACTCCTCGCGACGCTTAACAACCGCGCAATCATGCTGCGCAACCGGAACGAGGAGGGCTACTCCAGTGACATTGAAATGCCTCCGGAGGTGAGCTATCCAGAGACTGCCTCCATTGGCGAGAGCGTCGAGAGCATGACGTTCGCGGAGCCCGAGGTAGATCAGAAAGCGAAGCTGCCTCGCAGGACGAGCACCAAGGACAATGATGACGAACGCGAGAGCCAGTGTCAGAGGGACAGTGTTCAGGGGGAGAAGGGGGAGAAGGATGAGAACATTTGTGCGTGCAGTCGACGATCTTGGGATTCCTCTGTATGAAGAGCGCGATGCCGAACAAGAAATTGTATGATAATTGAAGGTCTAAAATCAAGGTTGTCCCTAACGTGCTGGCATTGTCTCGAGTTTTCAAGGGCTGAGATAAAATCCAATTCCAACAGAGGCGCGTGTAATTATGCAGAACTTCTGAACGCCCAACAAACGTAGTGATTTCTCAAGTGCTTCCTTTCGAAGTCCCAGTCGAGGCGGGGGTCTGAAAAAATGAAACAGTCGCCAGTCCCAATTTCTTGATCAACGATTCTGAAAACAGATGAATAGCGCGAAATGTATTATAGATCTTCTTCGCTAAGCTACCCGCCTTCACCCTGATCCGCACTCTCACAGCCCGATGGTGTCTCATACAGTTTGGATATAAAACGCAGCTCTGTTGCGCTCGAGAATCCCACTCAGCTTCAACTCAGTCGAAGATATCAACTTTGCGTCTATTTGAGTTTTCACTCTCAAGTCTCGAAACCGTTCAACTTGTGCCGAAGCCTTGCCGATTCCGAGGCCAATCAAATATCGATCGGACATGTCACGCGTGACTCGCTCTTTTGACCATCTGGCAAAACCTTCGTTCGGGATCCGGACTTCACGACTTCTTAGCAGCTCTAGACGTGCTGTATTCAATATTTGTATATAATGCGCAGCACGATCCATCAACCTCTCACGGCTCTGCGTATCGGCGTCCGGTTTGGCTTAAGCGAAGCCACACTGGTAACCATGCTCGGGTTTTCGCACACGGCATTGATCTGGCGGCTGCGTTTCCACATCTGGAGCTTTTATCTAGGATGGCGTCGATGTCGATACATTGTCTTCCAAAGCCCGTCTTTTTGGATGGAAATTTGCCGGCTTCGAATTCAGAGCTGGCCCGGAGCAAAAGCTGTCCCCGTAGTAAATCAAAGCGCTTCCCATTTCTGGATCTCTCATTGTGGCATTTGTGGCCCCGACCAGTCATGCTGGCGAGAGTAGAGCGCGCTTTGGTTCAGGAAGCTACCATTGTTTCGAAAGGCTGTATAACTGAGGCTGCCATCCCCCACTAGGCCCCGGGAAGCTCCACCAAAGGCTTGTCCGGAAAAATCGCCAAATCTGGCCTCAAAAAGCCACTCGTTTTGGACGCTCCGGCCTCAAAAAGCCACTTTTCGGACAGGGGTCGTCACGTGTTGAATACAATTCTGAATAAAATCGAATAAAATTTCAAAAAATTCTCCGCACTGCAGGACACGTACAATGTACACTAGCCACTAGTTTTCTTGGGTATCTTCAACATCACTGGTGTTCTAATCTCTCTTGAAACCAGCAGCGTGCGGCATGTGGTTTCAGTGTGCGGTACTGCACCTCTGCTTCAACCCGCTCGAAGATACCAGACCCAAGATTGACAAGGAGCTGATCTGCTTTCGCATGAGTGCTGAGTCGAATCCGAGAACGTCTGTGATAACAGGAGAGAAGCGGAGCGACGAGATCAGCATTGGACTCCTGATCTTCATGCTTGTCGTCCTCGTCTCTCTAGAATTTCGTGACAGTGTAAATTCCGAGCCATCATCGGCTGATCAATGTATCAAAGCTGGCCGTCGAGCCTTGGTCGGGCCCACGGAGCGCCTCAAAAAGCCACTTTTCGGACAAACCTGGTGGATTTTGGACCTCAAAAAGCCACTTTTTGGACAAGGAAATCGCAAATTTTGGGCCTGAAAAAGCCACTTTTCCGGACAAGCCTTTGGTGGAGCTTCCCGGGGCCTCCCCCACTCGCCCATATCAACTCTTCCCCACTTTGGCCGGTCCACCTGGAACACACTCCTTCCCTCTCAATCTCTATTGCTTCGCCATAATGCCTCCTTATCGTATGCACGAAGTGGTGAGTCGCGGTGGCAGCCCGGTCTTGCAGAAATCTCATAGAATCCCCTCATCATCAGACCGGTCTCTCCCAGATGGCGCTGCAGCCTACGCGTGAAGACCGACGCGATCGTCGTCACGACGCAGTCGACTTCGGGCCCCCTGTGCAGGTGTGTTACGATGGCACAATTACCTCGTCACACTCTAACGTGTTGCTCTCCTCCCAAACCGACAGAGCACTCCACAGATGGTCGTGCGACTGGATGCGCACCGCGACGTCGTCGGCTTGGGTCTTCCTCAGAACTTGGGGCCTCCAATGCCGCAGTTCCTCCAGCCCATCGTTGTGCCTCCGGTCGTGCTTCGCGGTTTGCCACCTTTGCCGGTAGGTCTACTGCCGCCGTCCCCCGCCATACTGCTCACCAATATCCAGGCCCTTTCTCCCCATGCCCCCTCGCTCTGGGCTTTCCATCCTTACTCGTTTCTAGGACTGGCCAGCCTCGGATCCGGCAATGTACGCCCTCATCCACTTCCCAGCACCTGTGCGGAATGTAAAATGGACGAGGTCATCGCGTCTGAGTACAAGAAGTTCACCGGCCAACCCTTCCCTGTTGCGCCCGACTCCATGCCCGTCTCCAAATACATCGGCCCCAGAAAAGGCGAAATGCACGTTCAATTCGTCTCCGAAACTACCTTACGGACAGGCGTACTTTTGACCGACCTCCTTCGGTTCAAAGATCTGAAGAATCCGCAATACAAGCTGGTCCAGCACAAGGGGGGCCCCATCAAAGTGACTCTCCTGGTTGGAATTTTGAACTCATGTCGTCTCCGAGTCATCACTGATCTACTGTGCCCTCAGATTGAAGGTTGTTCACCGATCGAGGATATTATATGTGCCAATTGCTGTCACCGCGAGATCACTCGGTTGCAGCTTGCGTGGGCGCTCGCATGCTCCTTCCATCGGCTCGCGGAGACGTTCGGTTTGGACCCGGAGGGCTTGATGCTGACGTTATTTGCGTCCGGAAACAAGCGAACTGCATGGACCGCATATGCGCGTTACTAGTACACGACTGCTAGAATTGTACCAACTTTCCATTTTTCAATCCCGTATTAATCCTACTCGCAAAAAGTAATTAATGATATGATTCCTCTCGCTCCGTCATCACTTTAGGGCATCAAATTTAATGCACCGCGCAAGGGATTGGTTCTGCCTCGAGCTCCGGCCGCAAATCTGGCTCCGTCAAATTCATCGTCATACTGGCTTATTTGCGTCATTCAGTCTCGACACGGATTCTTGTCTAATTTCAGGGATGAGGAGCTCGTCGCTCCCGCGGGGATTTCGCCATTGACATACTACCCAACAGCTTTAAGCCCCACACTTTCATAATTCCATACGAGGGCACCAATGGGTTCCTACTGAGTCTTACCCACTGGCGCTCTTTGACGGTGTTCGCAAATGACAATATTGCTTCAAATGAGTTGAACGGGCTGTGAAAGGAATCTCGGTAAATTGAAACCTCTTCAATAGCCGACATGACTTTGAGACTGCGCAATACGGTGAGCAGTGGCCGTGAAGTAAATGTGCAACTCCTCTTTTGCAGTGTGGTCCTGGTTTGACAGGTTGCTTTTATTTGTCAGGGAAATTCACATGCCGGCCAATGCTCTGCTGCGCATGCAATTTGGCCGACGCCGCGACACGCAATTAATCTCAGTCCTGTGCGGCTCCACGAGGCTAGCGACCCAATGCGGTAGTGCCTCTTGCACCGCTTTCGACAAATTTGGCCTCCCATCAGTTCGCTGCAGATGCGGTGTAACTCGTCGTTCGGCCTGATAACACTAGAAGCTCCGGTTTGAGATTCCGGCCTCTGAGCACCACAGCTGCGCATGCGCGCTGGGTCCTCCATCTTATCGGAAGGGCTCCATAGACCGGCGTCGTTTCACTGTACTTCCGGTTTGATATTTTTGTCTCCATTACATGATACTACACAGCCTGCTCCACGAAAGCTGTAAACTCGGGTCCGGATAAACCATTATGGATAAAACGGTACCTTTTTGAGGCTGTATCAGCACCGTATCAGCGCAGGAATCACGCCGGGATCCACAAGCCCCAACAAGCATGCGTGGTATTTAAATCAGGGCGCGCTTACATTTGGGCCATCCACTCCCAACCGGGGCGCACACTACCTTCCCGCACCCCACCAACGCATGCCAGGGAAGCACGTCCGATTCTCGACTGAAAACACCTTCCACTCGCCTGCTCCCCTGCTTAGCAGGTCTCACTCTTCTGCAACATCGTCCTCTGGACCATTCACCCCCCCCCCCTTCGCTCCCATATGGCAGCCTTCCTGGCCCGACTCCCTATGCGCCGCGCCGCTCCTACACCCACTCGTCTGCAGCGAATGCGCGCGCACACAACCTGGTTGCATTCGCAGACTCCCCGCTACTCAGCTTCGACATTAGCCTGCCTCCCTCCGCGATAACGACGCATTTCCACGGCGTGTCGTCTACGGGTTTCCAGGAACCCGCTGTCTACCCTCCGCAGTCTACCATATCCATAGTTACACAGCACCTGCCATGGTCTATCACCGTTGCCGCCTCCAACGGACGATATGTAACCGTCGCGGACACCTTGAACGCACTCCACCGCTCCCTCCGCACCAATGTGACGGTGGAAGAATACAACACGCTGGGCTCACACAAGCTCAGGCGCCGCGCGACGGAGGCGTACACGCACCGCTACATGCGCCTCCAGGGCCATCGCGGTTATACGGAAGAGAAGAGAGGGGGCTTAAAGCGGGTGGATTTTCTGATGGGCTGCACGAAGTTCCGCGGACTGTCAGCCACCGGCGCAGCTGATGTCTGGCGCCTGCACATCTCGTGAACTCCCACCAGATTCTTCTTGGAATTGAATATTTTATATACCCGATGAACACTATGATCGTAATTATTCTTGTGTAGCCCTAGTGTCGTTCTATACCCTTCAAGTTCAGTTGTTTGGCAGTTTTCTTTGATCTCCCTCCCTCACGAGCGTGTAAACGTCAAAGCGTATCTGTTCTATGTGTCAGCTGGCTCAAACCAATGTCGTGCAACCCATTATTTGCTGTTGTGTACGCGTTGGCATATTGACGCGATAGGCCTCGTGATCTGGATCAACTTGAACTTCCCACCTTAAACACAGACATGTGTATTAGAGTTCACGGATAAGTGATACGCCGGTATTGAACTAGCTCATTGTCGACGTTCTGTTTGCAGTACGAGGTGATAGTTGCATCGTCTGTCCAGGAGAGACTGTTTGCAGTGCTTCAAGGACTAGAACTTGTTTGTGTTTGGAGCTACTAACGATGACTAGGCACAGTTAGACGCGGGTACCTAGTACTGTAGTAATTCGACCAAAGGTTCAGGTGACGCGTGACGGCGGCCTGTGAACTGAACAATTTTGGCATAGGTGACGGTGACATTCGAATTTTTAGGCCTAAAAAGGCAAGAAAATGTCGAAAATTTCCGGTCCGGCATTCGCCGGACTCCCATATATGGGAATTTTGACGTGATTGCCGAGGAATGAACAATTTGTACAGTGAACAATTGAGGTGACGGGTGACACCCCATGAACCTTTGGTCGAATTACTACAGTACGCGGACGTGCCTTTAGTTCTGCCTCTGAGCTTGGCTTGATTCGGTCATACGGACTTCAAAATGTTATATTGGGCCGGAAGTTGGCCGGAAGAAGACCATATTGAAGCACCCTACAATTTCGTCGGGAGAATGTGAAATCCGACGTCGGCAAAATGCTGTGGTTTCGTAAATCAGCCAACCGCACCCGGACTGATCAAGATACTTTCCCATGTTTGACTTCGCTTGTTCAATATGCTGCTGAACTTGTGGTGAACGCGACTGAACGCGATAAGCGCCGGCAAGCGGATCAGATTCTAGGCACCATGTTCAAACTGATCTTTATCGAGGTCGACAGGTGAGTAGGTATAATGACGACGCGAGTATCTGTATATGAGCAAATACAAACATCCTTCGGCGTCCAGTCTGCAAGGTGAAATGAAATCAGTTGTAGCGAAGCTCAACTTAAACGTACTTATATTTGATCAAACGCGTTCTGCGTCGTATTCAAAAAAATTCAAAGCCGATCTGCGGTTGATATTCGAGGGGAGCCTGAAACTAATGGGCGAATTTGAACTACGGTAGTGCAACAATTTGGGAAGAATAATACTCGCCATCCGTTGACAACCTGTCTAGTGCTCGACCATCAAGGACTTGCTCGCTTGACACACATTCTTAGCTTGAAATTTCTGCTGTCCATTTATATCCACCTAAAACCTAATTAAGTGCGACGCCAGTCAAATTTTCGGCCCGAGATTCTAAATTGGACGCTGTGTATACTGGTCCCCGCGGAGTGCCAACCTGGTGCATGTGCTTGATTCGTTTGGATAGAATCTGTATGGAAGAACCTCTATTCTCGACCATTGTTTCAAAATCCCCAATGGGGTGGTTGTTCAATTTGCAGACGGGTAGGAAAATGGTTTGGACATTTTCTCGTGGAACCATGTCAATCGATAGAGCCGCAATCGATGTAACTGCGTGCTCATGAGATCGAAACTTCCTTGCGCGACATATTGGGAATGCAGGCAAGGTTTATGGAACGGCCCCGACCTGACTGACTCGCGGGTACAGGGCCTCGGCGCATCTTTAACATGCAAGCACAATGGCAGTGACATCGGTAAAACATTCCATTCTCAGGATTTAGAACACCGCCTAAGTAGCGTCGGTTGGATCACAACAATTGGAGACGTAATAATATTATGTAGTAGGAGGTGGGGCAGAGCAGGGCAGAGCTCGGCGCTGATTTGGTACCTGGCTAGAATTGAGACTCCAGTACTTTTTTTCGTCTATGTCAATTTATTGAGTTGTACTTGAGTAGAAAATGACCCGCAGGCGTTGAATCAGACTTCAGGTACATTGGTAGTCAAAGATCGTTATCTTGTCAATGTACGCGTCGGGTAGAACGTGCGCAAAACGCCTTAAGACCGTTCGGAACGTCCGGAAGGGATGTTTGTTGTTCTCACGCCCTGTTCACTGTCTCCTATAAAAAGGCGCATAATGGGCAGCAAAAACACAACATGGCTCGTCTCTCTGGATTCATCTCTATCGCACTCGCTGCACTCACGGCGGGCATCGTCGTTGCGCAGGATCTCGAAACCTGCGGTGGTTCAACCTACGACCCAGCTCAGGTGCGCATCTTCAAGCATTCGCAAGTGTAAAAGTGATTTTGCCCCACCAGTACACCTGTTTCGACAGCGAGTTCCTCTGCCCAATTGTCGATGATGATAGATATATCAGGTGTGGCAATGCCTGCTACTCTACAAGTCTATATAGGTGGAAATTTCATGGTTATTCTTCCATCAACTCAACACTGACAACTTCGTAAAGTTGCTCAGATACGACCCTCGAGCCCATCTCCGCTGATGGAACCGAAGTCCTTGAGGACTGCGGCAGTTCTCAATTTTATCCGTCTCAGGTAACTTCATGTCCCGTATTTACTACTGTTCCGGACGCCTGACCGTCTTCTAGTATGTGTGCCTTGACGGGAACGTTCTCTGTCCTGTTATCAACGGGACTGCAACTGTGAACTGCGGCATCGCCTGCTACGATCCCACCCAGTACAAGTATGTCAGGCCGATTTGCCACAAACCTACGCCCTGACAAAATTATTCAAATTAGCTGCACGTGGGATATATTGACGCCGGTGGGGACTCCGCAACCCACTTGTGTTCCGAACTACGGCTCGTCCGAACTTTGTGATATCGACGGCTGCTCCCAGCTACCCTGCTGCGCTGGATTGATTTCTGTCGCTACCAAGTGTCGTGATCCTTGCGAGTTGGCTCCGTCTACTTGCAGCAGCTGAATACGAGTGAATGTAAAGCATTCTATCTACGAGTATCTCAGTTTGAATAAGTAACTCGATACCTTTGAATTACCGAATTAACACTGCGCCCTCTCGATGTTTTCGTTCTCAAATGCATTGTCTCCAGGATAAAGTTCACGGCAGTAGTAGTCATGTGATCCGACGCGTAGAGGGGGCGTTCGCAAACAGAACCAAAGTGTGGTTCGATTCCAGTCATGATAGGCAAACCTCGCTGTTCGAGTCCTTGGGCGCTCATAATTGAGGATCAAAATATATTGACGCCACGATCATCACCCTACATGTCGCATACGACAAACCCGAAGTACATATCAGCCCTGGAGATAACAGCTCTTTGCACAATTTTCCTAATTCCCGCTAACGGGACCCAACTGGCCGTTCGTGCAGCTATCCGTCATTTTAATTAGCCGTGCTTTTTCCGAGCCAAAACAGAATAATTCAACGCACGAGTACTGAGAAGGGCTGTAGCACGCGTCCCCGCACCGTAAGGTTGCTTTCCCATTGATGACCGGGCAGAGGAAGTTCCCATCGAGGCAGACATACTGTAGCACTGATTTAGCCCAGGAAGCGAGGAAGGTAAAATGGCGCGCTTGCCTGAGAGGGGTAGAAGCGCGAGTTGCCGCAGTCCTCAAGGGTCTCGGGTCCGTTCTTGTTGATGGGTTCGAGGGTGGTATTCGAGCAGCTACAATAATTCGTTCAACCCATCAGTGCCAACTCGTGGTCGAATGGAAGAGACGACACATACCTGTACATACTGGTGGAGTAGCACGCATCGCCACACCGAATGTAAATGTCCCCGTTGGTGATGGGGCAGAGGAAATTGCCGTCGAAGCAAGTATACTTGTTGAGTGCAATATGTCAGTGCGTCGGATAACGAATAGTTGAACGAATGGGCATACCTGCGACGGGTAGTAGCGCGAGGAACCGCAGTCTTGCAGGGTTTCCGCAACGACGCTGACGCTGGCGAGGACGGCAGTGGCGACGAAAGCAATGAGGCGAACCATGTTTCTGAGTGAGTACGAGTTGTTCACTTGGGTTCATTCAGCTAGCTTCATGCTCATTTTATACTGGCAAACGCGGTCGGCGTGGGAGCGTAAACTGTCCTTTGTCGTTGTTCGGGTACCTGGAGGTCCGTAATGCGGCTACGTAAATAAAAGTTGACTCATACTCCCTTCAATGCGACAAGGTATTGATCTTTCAATAGCAGCGTGTCCAGTCCAGGCCATCACATCGCCTTCTAAGGTTCAACTGTACATCATTGGTTGGCTTTCCCGCCCAAGGTGGACGAACAGTGAACGGAACACGATTGAAATGTGGGCGATTCACCCGTCGGGTACAAGCTTATCGTTTCTCATAGTCAATATTCAAACGAGTGCGCGCGCAGTCGGTGTTGGTGCGGTGTAATTGTAACACATCCAAGATGCCATTGATAGCCAGAATCCTATCTTCCATGCGACCGTCTTCGGTCTTGACCGCGGCGTCCATGCTCTCTCTTTGTGCGCTGGCATTGCCGGCGTTAGCTGTCCGCCTGTCGATCTGCTTACCCTGTTCATTTGCGGCGCGCCCTTGATGGATATGTAGCATGTTCCGAATTCGGTTTACAGTTTATGACAGTGCTTCTAGGGACTCTGTTCAAATGTACCTGGGGCCTCCCTCTCAGTCTTCATCTCTATTTCTTCCCCCCTTCCCTATCGTCGCTCCATAGAAACACTCCAGTGCCCGGAATATCTTACTTTTACGATTTCAAAGCTCAAGTGGAAATAAACCCCAATTTATTGACATGAAAGCTTGCGGGCATATTTAATTTGCAGGGCTGTAACTGTTGTCCCTTTCCACGTCTTTCCGTTCAAGTAACACTGGACCTCAATCTCAATCAATACACGATCCCATGCGGGTACCGAAGAATGCATCTCGATCGCCGACGCCTACGCAAGAACTCCCAATGGACCGTCCGATGAGGTGTAGCTATACTGTCGACAAGGATCTCCGCAACGCGTGGCACCGACAATTGGGCCGCAGATGGACTTTGATCTTGATGCTTCAGGGGAAGGACGACGGCTCGGTATGGGACTCCATCCCCATTCCGAATAGTTGGACCTCTACCCATGTCAAATTGAAACGCCTCCCAGGAGAGAAGACAAAAATGAGGTAAGAAAAACCAGTCTGGAATCAAACAAGAGCAGCCATAGTAGCCACAATTCTGCACGCCAGCTCTGAGGAATGGGGAGTGGCTGCAGACTATTCCGCGCTAGGTCTCGTTCCTGACATACTTACGTCCGCGGCTGCTTCAACTCCAATAATTATTTCGGTGAGCTTACAGGTCCCTGAGGCGAGTCTCAGCCAGAAAACAGAAACACGGGTGGACCAGCCTCAGGCAAGCCCAACTTGACGGCCTGGTCTTGAGTCTAACAAGAGTTCACCCTAAGCATACGTTTCGGGAGCATTGTATGCGTGGTATGCGCAGATCCCGCCGCTCCAGGTCTTGTTTCTGAAGTCGTGACTGGGCTTCAATCTTTGAGAACTCAATTTCGCCAACTAAATTACTTGTTTAGAACTGATAAAACGAAGCGAGCCTCAAGTTGCTGCACGACCTGTCCCGAGTCAAACAGAGAACCCCACACAACCCTCCGCACTAGGGCTTGTTCTCAGTACAGTTGGGCACTGAAAATGTCAAGGAAGTGATTGTACTTCGGAACGAGTGCAACCCATTCAGGGATCCCAATATAGCACGATCTCGAATTGAATTTAAAGAGGAGCTGCGCATGCGCCAGTGGGCATCATGACCTTCGAGTTCGAGCCAAGTACGCGCGCGTAAGTAGTATTGATGGGATGTTGCATCCTGAAAATTTGAAGTTCGTATGTTACTCACACTGTAAGCCAAAATTCGTCATCGTCCACTCAGAAAATCCCACAGAGTTGGGAACTTCCCCGCCGGGTATGATTGGAACAAATGCGCTGCACACCAACAAACTAAAATCCGATGCAAAAAAGAAAAGCAAGTACAAACTACTCTCAAGACCTAGCCCTGAGTCGAACAAGAAAACCCACGAGCAGTCTGCAACCCAACGCATCGGGAGTGGGGCGGGTCGTTCCGCGCAAAGGTCTTACTCACTCTGTGTGAATGCGAGCAGTTGGCGGGTTCAACCACGATCTTTCAGTACCTATTATGTATTCAGAATGAAGCGTAACGCAACTCAACCGGAAGAAGACAAAAAAGACTGAGCCACATTGTATACGACCTAGCCCTGAGTCGAACAGGGGAGCCCACACTGAGTAGTAATGCCTTGGATCACTGAGTAGGTACGAACGCTCCGTCCTAGGTCATCGCCAGAAAATAGGTATGAGGTATTTCGAAGATACAGAAAAACGTCGGGCAAGCTCCAGGCAGGGGTCAAAGGCCGGGAGAATCCGTATGATGGAAGTTGAAGCAATTCTGTAGTCGAACTCGGCTGGATTCAATAAGCGTAACTGGAGAACCTGAAGTCAACCGGAGAGCAAGGAGCTGTCCCATCATCAGAGCCAACAAAAAAGGATCTGCAATGCCCAACGACCTAGCCCCGAGTCGAACACGAAACCTCACACTACTTGTTTTGAGGGAGATGACCCAGAGAAATCAGGAGTGGGTGCGGACCCTCCGCACTAGGTCTTCTTCTCAATACAGGTGAACTGCACAACAAAAACAGCCCTTCACATGTTAACAAGCAACTACTACAACCAAGTCATCTGGCAAAAAGGTTGAAGACTGCCGGATGTGCGTCGTGATTTTGATCCATGTCGAGTAATCCGATGCTCGAGTTTCACGTCAAGTGCGCGACCTCAGAAAATTCCCTGCCACTTTTGGGTGCAGCGAGCTCTAAACTTCTTCGACCCGACAAGCTGAAATCTGAATACCAAAAAAAAAAAAAAAAAACGGTACAGAATCACTTCCCACGACCTAGCCTTGAGTCGAACAAGGAATCCCACGAAGGTGCACGCACTCGATTTACCGGGAGTGGGGGCGGACCGTTCCGCACCAGGTCTCATTCCCACCAAACCAACCTAGGACAAAGGCTCAAGTTCCGAGTCGGACTGCATCAAGTGAAATAAAAGTAGCAGCGAAATCAAAAGAATCTCAGCCGGATGATAGCATGATCTTCGAAGAAGATGGGGAATAAAAGGCCTGTGAAGCGCGTTGGCTGGGTATTCATGCACGTTCACGGCGGTCCTCGAGGAGTTCAACACCAGATTTCAAGAAGGCGCCCGGCTCCCCCGGACCGGTCCTTCGCGCGCTTGTTCCGAACCTAGGTCCAGACGGGTCCAGTTCTGTTTTCATATGCGTAAGAATCTGGAGACTAGACCCCAAGGTCAATCTCGAGTCTCAATGCCGTGCTTAATATGCTCCCGATTTTCTTTCTCCGTTTTTCTTTCTGTCGGCTTGAAAGGCTACCAGAGAACCGGCTTTGATGGCTCGGCATTTCCCGGCCAATAATTGTCTCAAAAAAACACGTCATCACAGCCACCCTTGCGCTCCTTGCCCGCTACTCCACCGCAATCCCCGACCACTCTCAGCGTTGGGGATTCTCCAGTCTTATACCCAATAACTTCAACTCGCCGTATCTACCGCGTTACACTCAGACGCAAAGCAAACGGAAAGAAAGGAAAAAGGAAGAGATTATCACATGGCTCCAAAACCCGCTGGCATGAGACTGGCTCTGCCTGACTGTACGTGGTATTGTACACTCCGTATTACCTACCCTGCTATTTCCCTTTCTTTCCCTTTCTTTTCTTCTTTCCTGAGTTCTCTGTGTTAATCGTTTCTGCATTCCGGCTTTCTAGACAGTCCCGAAGTCGAATATACCCTCAATCTTGGTGCGGAAACGTCCCGCTCCGCGACGCCCTTGCCGTCCGACTCCGAATCGAGCCCCAATATCAGCGCCAAGTCCCCGCCGTCGCCGTCGCCGGTGCGGACGCGCAGCTGGCGTCCGGAGGGAGTGGAGCGGGAGCAGAAGGCGCGTTCGACGGCGTATGATGCAGCGGGGAACTTGAAGATCGCGGTGCGCGGAAGAAAGGCGGCTGCGAATGATTGTGGGATTTGGTGCGTCCCATTCTGTTTTGTGGCGTGGTAGTTTGTGGATATTAATCAGTGCTCGCGAACAGTGAAGAAGTGGCGGTCGAGCCTGTAAAAACGCAATGCTGCGGCGCCCTATTTTGTCGGCAGCATATTGACGAGGTACGTTTCTTTCTTCCCAAATCCTCCTCCGCATCTCCGCATCGCACGGCACTCCACCCTTCTGTTCACCATTTCCTTCATCGCTCCACCTTGCTCCTTCTATTCGACTTCCATGAACCCCGCCAGACTAACACCTCCTCAGTGGATCTACGCCCCCTCCGCCGACGGCCGCTGCCCCCGCATGCAAAGCCCCCTGCGTCCTCCCGCCCTCCCGCCCTATGTCACCTGCCTCGCCCTCGCAATACCCCCTCCCCCGCATCGCACACTCCCTCGTCCTCCGGGACGCCCTCCGGAGAACGTAAAGACATCCTCGGCAGCACCACCTCGCTCCTCCGCCGAACCCGCACGCGCACGCCGCCGCCGTCTCCGCGCGTTTCTTCGGCTTCGTCCCCGTCTCGTTCGCCCGTCGATAACGCAAACGCGTCGCTGTCGTCGACTTCGCGGCAACAAAGAAAATACACCCGCCCGGGTATGGACGCGCTCGTTCGCCTTCTTAGCGGGCTCGTGGCGCTGCTCCTGCTCTTGGGTGCTCTGAGTCGGCGCGGAGGCGGTGGAAGTGCAGGGATGGAGGGCGTCGAGCTGAACACGGAGTTATGATTCTGAGAGAGGGGACGAGACGAGACTTGCATGGCATTCATTCATTCATTCCTACGGCTGCATCCGCGTCCGTTATCTGCATCACATCCTCAGGTTTTTACATCCTACTTGCGTTCTGTCGATTGTTTGGACGCTTTTCACACTCGCTCTAAGTACCTGCATTGCATTCACATTTCAATCAAATCTGCTTTGTGCTCGGATCCAAATCAAACGTTCAACCAACTTCGCCGAGTCGCCTCGACATCGCAATGGTAATATTTTATCAAATGGTATCTGTTGAATATTGAATCCCTTCGGCTTTCTTGGACCTCTTGCCCCCCGAGTTCACACTACTCAGAACGAGACCCAGGCGGAGCGGTCCGCACTCACTCCTCATTTCCCGAATGGATGGTCTGACACGCATATATGTGGGTTCCCTTGTTCGACTCAAGGCTCGGTCATATGGCGATGTTCTGCGGCTCTTTTTGCTTCCATTGAGTTGGCTTGTCCTGCGTGCTCGCGTCTGTGTCTGTTTCAACTTGAAACCGACTTACTTCGTAGGCAAGCAAAATAGATACGAGGAAGAACAGGACCTAGAGCGGAAGGCCCGCGCCCACAGTTCGTGCGTCATGATCTAGGACGTTGGTGGGTTCCCTTGTTCGATTCAAGGCTAGGTCATATGGCAACGGTTACCCGTTTCTTTTTGTTTCTTCTCGCTGGGTTGACTTGTCTTGCGTGCTGACGTATTTTGTTCCAACTCACTTACTTCGTAGGAACCACCAGCAGAAAGGAGACCTAGTGCGAAGCGGTCTGCACCCACGCAGCATCTAAAAATCGGGCGAGATCATTGTTTGTGGGTTCCCTTGTTCGACTCAAGGCTAGGTCGTATGGCAGCCTCCAGTTTCTTTTTGTTTCTCTCTCGCTGCGTTGGCTTGTCTTGCGTGCTGACGTATTTTGTTCCAACTCACTTACTTCGTAGGAACGACCAGCAGAAAGGAGACCTAGTGCGAAGCGGTCCGCACCCACATAGCGTTCACGAATTTGGGTCAGAGCATTGTTTGTGGGTTCCCTTGTTCGACTCAAGGCTAGGTTGTATGGCGACGTCTTCCAGTTCTTCTTCTTCTTTTGATCGTTGGGTTGGCCTGCCCTGCGTGTGCGCACCTTGAATCTGACTTACTCCGCACGCAAACCACTAGCAGGAAGGAGACCGAGTGCGGAGCGGTTCGCGCCCACATGGCATCCATCGACTTGACGAGAGCATTGTTCGTGGGTTCTGAGGCTAGGTCTTCATCGTTCGCCGTGAATCTTTTTTTCAGTGGCCTGTCTGCCTTACCGCTCACCTACTTGCAGTATGTGGGTAGGAAAGAGACCTTGTGCGGGAGAGGTCCGCGCCTACCACGCATCGGACGCAGGACACCAAGTAAATTACGAGTGGGTTTCCTCGTTCGACTCGAGGCTACGTCGTATCACCGCCCCAATGTTGCTATTCCCCTCACTTTCCACGCAGGGAAGGTACGAGTGAGAACGAGACCCGATGCAGAGTGAGTGATCCGCACTCACACCCGCACGTCATTGAATGTGTCTGCGCGTTATTTATGAGTTCCCTGGTTCGACTGAAGACTACTAGGTCATATGATGCCTCTTTTTTTGCTGGCTTGCCCACTTGCATAATCGCGTGTTTCAATCCCACTTAGTTGGCGGAGAGGAACCTTCGGAGCTTCGGAGTTGAAGATACGACCAACGAGTCCTAGCGCAGAGCGGTCCGCACTCACCACTGATAAAAAAGACTGCTGACGGTTTGTGGGTACCTTGTTCGACTCAAGGCTAGGCCGTACGATGGACTTCTGTTCCTCTTTTTTTATTCGATTACCTGCGACTTGCTTTCTTGCTCGCAGAGAAGATAATAACGAGGAGATTTAGAGCGGAGCGATCTGCACCCCACCAATGCCGGAGGGATCGGTTGATTTATGAGTGGGTGTCCCTTCGACACAAGGAATTTATTTCTCGCCTCACACAATGTTGGATTATGAACTTTTTGAGGAAAAGTATACGCTTTTATCGATCTAGAGATTCCACTTGACGCGGCCTGAGCACACGGAAGCTTTCTAATGTATACAAATCACCTCGGCTCCAGTTTCGAATAACAAAAAGCGAACCTGCACGATATTCATGGCTCGCAGAATGCAATGATTTGAATTGTGGATCAGGCAACAGAGATCAACGTATGGTTGGACAGCATGGAAGCCTAACAAAATGTACACGCATGGCTTGAACCCAGCTGGCATAGGGTTAGCAAGAGCCAACAGAGTTGGATACGACGACAGATCATTTAAGTGCGGGTCGAGTCGAGTACACTCGTCGCGATGTCGATGCCAGAAAACGCTCTAACAGCGAAGAAGGCGGCGATAACTGTGACGATAAATAGGCATCAAGATGTCGGGGTGAAATTGCAAGATCAGAACGTCTGTGGACAAGGTCGTCTCTTTGGGGGATTTTCGACGCTCGCCCAGAGAAGGAACTGCTCTTCCTCCTTCAACTCCTGTGCAGTCCGAGGGTCAAACTTCCCCGCTGCTCGCCTACCCTCTGGCGTAATCTTGATTGCATACTCCATTTCGAACTGGCGGCGATAGCGGGCGTGCGTGAAATTCCGGACCCCCGAATCTTCTTCGAATTCGAGAATTGCGAGCATCTGGTAAATTGCGGGGAGGGAATCCGAGGCCATGGGGGCCTACGCCGAAGGAAAACGAGTCTCGGGGCCATCAGGAAAACCAAACCATGTAGCTATGGCGCTATAAGTGCCTCTAGAGCATCGCATAGCACTATGTGAAATGGATGTACCTATGCAGCACTTGATAGCACTCCATAGTGCTATATAGCACTCGCCTAGCACTACATAGCAACCGTAGATAGCGGTTTTCCTGATGACTCGCTTCAAAGGCCGTTTGTGAGCATGACCTGCAACTCGCCGTTAGACGACTTACCCCCCAGGAGGATAGCTAATCATAATGGAATCGGTGTCGGACTGTGCGTCAAACTGCGGTTACTTGATAGAGACTTTGCGGTGAGCCACGGCCCACCGGTGATTCCCGAGCATGCGGTGCCGGCGACGCCTTAAATGACGTCGCTGCCGGTAGCTCACCGCAAAGTCTCCAATGGTGTCTGTTTCTCAGCAGCGAATTTGAACGCATTTAATCAGTGTAACTCTGCATCAATCTCGGGGGTTTCACGAGCTGTTTTTTAGGCCCTTTTTTTGAAGCCTTTTTTCCAGTCTTTTATCGCCAAAAAACAATCAAAAAACGATGAAAAAACGTTGGAAAAAATGCGAGAAAAAACAAGGTCCATTGCATAAAAGGCCCTGACCCCTTTTTATGCCTAAAGTCAAAAAAAGGAAGTCTTTTTTGAGATCTTTGTTCGATTCACCTTCGAAAAAAGGTTCGAAAAAAAGGTCTGAAAAAAGCCTCAAAAAACGCCTCGATTTATCAAATTAGAATGTCTACGTGCGAGGGGCAACACGCACACAAAACCACATGATGTTGAGTATTAGGAATCTGAGGTATGCGCGGCACATTGGACACTAAATATCTACCACGGTGGAGGTGGTGTGAACCTTTACTCCGCTGTCATCGATTCCGAATTCAGAGACCTGGCCCATGTGAAAAGATGAATGGTATCATTGATCAGGGCTTTTACCTTCGTGACTTGGAAAGACGGCTCTGTTTGGGCGACAGCGCCGCTCCTTGCACTGAATTTATCACTCATACTAATGTGTAGCCCATGATTTGATTCGGTAGGAGTGCGGGTGTTGAGCATAGCAACTATGAAGAAAGTCAGGACCAGAGAATGGATAGAGGTTAATTCAATTCACAGAATGTGTTGGCATAGAGCCTCGTCGTATTAATGTGAACGGCGACCCTGATAATAATTAGCAAGCCCCCTCACTATCAAAAGAAAAAGAAGAACCAATAAAGATGGGAAGTGGAAGCGAAGAGAACGATTAGCGTCAGGACTTGCGCAAGGGTGACTAGCAACCCGCGATTAACTACAAGATACATCAAGAACCGAAGGAGCGAGGTAGTTCTAGAATAATGGTCCATTATTGTATATTCTCGGTCACTATGAGGAGACTGACTGGCGTATTCCCGTTTCGGCTGACTTCAAAAATATGAACATGGCGATGGTGGCCACAACATCTGCTGCGGCACCAAAAGCTTTATGGATTCCAGCAAGGATCTACGAATTCATGAGATGAGATTTGAGGAGCGGGAATGGATTACTCGCAGAGAAAGCATGAGTTCTGTTCATAAAAATGAATTGAGGGTGTTTGAACATCACAACCACACATCCTAGGTAGAATATTGCTCAGTTATATGTCTTCAGGGCAACATGTGAAACCAACCAATGCCAGCTCCTGTCCAACCACCACGTATAAGCAGGGTTCAATCACGGCGCAGTTGGATGAACTTGCCCAGTGAAATAATCCCAAATATAACCTCGTAAATATTGCACTCAAAAGGGAGAGTATCAAAAGGGTGGGCGATCTCACAATCAGAACGTTCAGAATCGGTGCCGCCGTGGCTCTGCTTTTCACTACATTTAAAGGGTCAGTCCTGGCGAAACTGAGAAATTCAGGGACCAACTTGCCGACAATCAACTGATAGACGAAGAACATTTGGGAACTATGCAGAATTAGGATTGAAAACGAGGGCCGTGGGATAGGCTGACATGAATGCAATGGCTGAGGATATGAGGCAGTCCACACTGAGCTCGCTGGGGAGAATCAATTCAGGTCGTGGTTGGTACAGTGTTCATACCCTGTCACAGCGCCGAGGGGTGCTAGCGAGCCGTAGTCCGGCAGCTGAAAAATGGTATTCAAACTTTAAGTGCGAACTCAGTTATTATGCACTCACAATATAGTAATACACTGACTGTAAAAAATTGAAGGGTGAGAATGATATCGATAGAGCATTGTCAAAAAAACAAAAAACAAAAAAATGCGAAGGAGTACCTGGCAAATCAACGCGGTGGACAATAAATCCAGGACACTGGGGGCAAAATCAGTGATCGCTAGTTGATAAATCGAGATAATTACAGCATTATGCCGGCCTAGGTAGAAGAGTGAGAGAAGAATATCAGGAAATGTAATAGACAGACCACCACCCGAATTGCAAGCTTGTCGTTATATCGAGTGAAGTAAAGGTAGCCTTGCAGGATGCTGACGCCAGCGAGGCTATTTTATATTTCAGGTTGCATTTTACAGCCCAATGAGGAAGGTAGTATACACCAAGGAAACGCAGAAACCTATCAAGAACACAGAGTGTCAGATGGTGTCCCCAGTGAAAACAGGCCCAACGAACCCCAGAAGACTGGCCCAAATATCTTGACGAAGGTTGGGCCTAAATCCTCCGTGACTGCAGGAGTTTCTTGGGATAACATATACTCTAGAAGATGGAACAAATGGGTGAAAACTCCACTTGAGCCATTGAGCTTTATAAATACAGTGAGCATTTGTGGCTGTGATTTGAATCGTACTCGACCTTGGATTCTACGCAGACTGAAATAAACACATATACCTGAGTGGTGTGTTTTGATTGAATAAAAATATAACGACATATTGACTCAGTCGGTGTTTTCGCAGGAGCATCAAGGTGCGCATCCGCACGTCCTTTCGACCTCCCGACGGTGATAGCACCTATTTATACTAGGGGTGAGTCGCACCCCGGGTGCTTCAGCCTGAAACATAGCCCCCAGGGAGAGCTCCAATGATAACTGTGCCCCCAGTAATTAAACGAATCTTGAAGCTTGACGCCAAAGATGTAGCGCCCTCATCCAATTGCTCGATTTGGGAATTTTTTGAACTTACATGTTTAGAACAGTTAGCTGAAACACTACACAGCATAAATATTCAGGTGATGACCATCGAATAAATCCTCAAGAACGCTCATATGCAAGAATTACTTTTGAAACAAATGTCTTTCAAGTTGATGAGACTAAGGATCACGATCAAAATTGGATGTGCCAGCCTTTCTTGCTAAATTACATAGCGTTATTCTCAGAAGCAAAATCGTTGCAACACTCGCTCATGTGCTATCTGAAGACATCATCTTTCTGTAGCTTTCTGTCAGATAATCGGCTGGGTGCCAGCAAAAATGAGAAAATTACGTAAAGCTTCCATTCTTTGCTGATGCGCTTGCCATACCAGTGGCGCTATGGCATCATTGACACCCCTTGTCAAGTTGCAAGAGGCGTCGCTTACATAACTGAGCCAATCCTTATACCAGAAATATTCGGATCCTATAAACAGCACCTTCGGGCATAGTCATTCTTGTTGAGATCGACTGTCGAGCAGGGAGCGAACATCGCATCTCCGCAATTCACCGACCAGGAATAGGTCGCGCATTGCCCAAATCATTGGCCAACTCGGTGGACTTGCCGTCAATGGTCATTTTTTTCCTTCGAAATTACAGGCGTAAAGTTACCTTTCCCTGTACTAACCGCCGACCGGAAAGTACGGATAGTTGTATTTAGATTGAACCCATTAATTCAACCAAATTTACCGAAGTATCGCGCCGTATGACAGGGTAGGATTTGCCTGCGCAGCCTCAGAGCTTCTTCCTATCCTTCACCAGGTGGGATCGTCCTAGTCTCTTGGAGCCAGTCTTCAAGACGGTACCTCCATCATGTTGAACGCCCTGCGATCTCATTCCTCTTCCTCACTTGCCTGGTATCTACCAGTTCGCGACGCTATTCTCACTGGTATTCCAGAGGAAAGTATCCCAACACCCAATGTCCATTCTGTCCTATTCTATGAGAAAGGTTCCGGGAAAATCAAGAGTATGGAAGCTCTGACGGCCAGGGACCCTGTCCGCTTCAAGGTCGATGCTGGGGCACGCACTGTGAGCAAAACTACAGCAACAAACGGCGATGTTTGCTATGTCGCCGCCACCAAAGTCGGGCCCCAGACTTTTGAGTTGCTTGTCGATACTAGGAAGTGGTAACACCATTCGCTCTTTCAGACTGATAACGTATTCTTTAAATACATTCTCCGCTCCTCTGCCGTGAACACTGGAAGCCATTTCTCCGAGGGGTGTGTCGAACATGTTCTTCAAGGAAACGTTCTTATTACTTGGAGGTAATGCTGAATTGAACTGTCCGAAAGCTTTAAAAATTAATTCCCAGGAGACTTTGTTATACTCTGCACGACCGCAGAAACGTGACACTGCTGATGACTCTCTTCGATGTCTCTCGATTTTGGCTTAGAATTATGCACCCACTTGTTCACACCAAAATACAAGATTAGCAGGGAATGAGTGGTACTGCTGTACGTGATGCCGCGGTAGTGTGACACTGGTGCGACACTCAACAGCCCTGCAGCAACGGCACTCGCAGTGGCACAGCGGCATTTTCACTATGTCCGTATTCTTGCCTCACAGGACATATTCACAGGGATGAGAATGATGTCAACGGCGAGCTCCTGGTGGAATTGACCCCGCCAAATACTCGGGCTCAATGACCGCATGCGGCATCGTTGTCAGCGAGTCGACCTACAACGCCTCCATTGGCCGTTGAACCGGAACCCCGGGTCCAGTTCGGGCAGTTGTTGAATCCCGTTCGAACTTAAACGGTCTCAACCTTCTCGGAGGACCAAATCTCCTACGAAATGATATCTGCTGCCACCTTACTTGAGCCACCGGGCTTGATATATATAGTGACCGTCGTGACACTAACTAAAATAAACACATTTACTGATTCTGATGAGGAACCATCTCGCGGAGATGGTGGAGGGAGAGATAAGCGCGACAATCGTGCGATATCAGGAGGACTTCCTCGCCGTTTGCTTCCCGCATGTTCATCAATTACCAAAATAGTTCAACCTGCAAAGATATCTTGGTCTATTTAATGCTTTCATCACTTCTATTTATGAAATGATTACAGCTATTTTGAAAACGATAGACCTGTTTCATTTTCGAGCAAAGTTCGGCTAAGTTCGGCACAGCTCGGCTAAGTTCGTGGGGCTCCACCATCGCTGTCGACGATGTTAGCTCCAGTGCCCAGTATCGCCCTTGTTATTGTTCACCATCACTCGGGGTAACCGACGCCCTGTTCAGCACAAGCAGCTCATCGCGACGATGGCCAATTATCTCAAGCCTAATCAAAAGCGACGTTGGCCCATTTCGACATGGGCACGGTGCCCCAATGTGGATGTCAGAAAATTTGTCATCGAATGTGGGCCTAGCCGGGAGAGGGAACCCGTCATAAAGCTCAAGTTACGGAGCACTGGGGCGTCGAGAAACGGTTGTTGTCAAGGTCGTGTGTGTCTAAATTCGTTTCGCCGAGCTGTGCCAAACTTAGCCGAACTTTGATTGAAAATGAAAAAGGTCTATCGTTTTCAAAATAGCTGTAAATGTCACTTCTCACGTTGATACGCGAGACTTTCTTTTCATACATTCTGTGTTGGATTTGTGAAGCACTCCTCCATCATGCTGTCGGCCCGTTATTTGCTTCAGTCGAAAGGTCACAGTATTAATCATGCCACGCACGTCAGCCAGCCACCCGCAAATTAAAGCGCATTTGTAGACAAACGAGGTAACTCGCAAATGTTTGAGTCTTTGAAGCCATCATTTACATGTGCTCTATGATGGGCGTGGTTGGAAATTTAAGGATGAAGTCCGTCGAGAGTTTCGCGCTATCCAACTGTAACAGTGGTAGAATGGTGGTAGAGTGCTGTATGGCGGAGATCGAAGCCAAGTAATTCAGGTCACTGATTCTGCTGCTTGCTGTTCTGGGTCCACCGTGGGGCACAGGGAAACCTGTAGCATCTGCGCCACGGAATGTAGATGGTACTACACTCCGTGGCGCAGAGGGGCGATGACGTATTTTTTACTTGCGTTGCACACCGGAATAATCCCCGGAAACCGGCGTTGTGGTTCGGACCGTGCTATCCAATCCCACTTACCTACTTACCTAGGTTCGTAGTCCCTCAAACACGTTTTGATTTTGCGGCGGATATCCTATTGGGATGCTGATACGAGATACGAGAACTTTTTTCATCCCTTCTTCACTCCTGTGGCCAGGTCCCAACAATCTGACTAGATCCTAGTCATTAGTCAAAGGTTTGGGCAAAATCTCAACTCACAGAGCTAAAAGCCGCAGGTTCAAATCCCAAGGCCGATTGAATAATGATCGCGAGTGTCGGTATCACGGGTATTCAATTATTAGCCATGAATATATTTCGAAGACCGAACCTGAGGTACTGTCATATTGCAACCGCAGATTCAGCGGGTGTGGCTTGTGGTCACTTACTCAACTTTTTCGAGATTTGTCTGGGGGCAGCATTCAGAAGCACTCGAAGACCTCGGCGATAACGAATGGCTCACCGGATCCTTAGAAATCCTCCCATCCGTCAAAAATAGTCTGCTCTAGCCGTTCAGTCATGCTCCTATCTCGGTCATCCTGCGCTTCTTCGCACTCAACTGCAGGTATAAAGGTTTGGAGGTATAACACTTTCACAAAGTAGCAGACATGAAAAGTCAAATCGCCTGGTCGCTCCCTCTTACCACCTCGAACTACACCTGTCTGTTCCTGCTTTTCTCTTGTCTTGCGCTCCTCTATGTGTTCTCGGACTTGATCACCCTGGCTCCTCGTACCGTCAAGTTACCTGGACCTGTTGGCCTTCCTCTTGTCGGGAACCTTTTCCAGGTGCAACATACGAGGTGATCTTGTTTTATGCAACTTATATATTGTAGATGAGGGCTGGTCATGCCCGCGCTCTGGCCCAATGGGCTGAGTTATACGGCGGAATGTTCAGGCATGTTAAATCGTAACGGGAAGTACTAGGCCTCATGGTTCTCTCCACTCCATTTTCAGACTTGCTCTTGGTGAAAGAGAGGCAGTAATGATGCCCCTCCCCAGCGGATTGGAGTTGCGGTCTGATATGTTTCTCTTCTAGGTCATTATCAACACATACGCCGACGTGAACAAGACACTCATCCAACAAGGGGCGGCCTTCCAGTCTCGTCCCGAGTTCAAGCTATGGCATGGGGTTTTCGCGAAGGCATTAGATCCCGATGGCCCAACAACGATTGGTAGTACGTGTGCCGTTCGGGATACTTTGCATGACACTTTTGATTCTTTGAATAGCAACAAAGTTCAGCGAAAAGATTGGCAAATACCGTCGTCTTTTAACGCCTCCGACAAGCGCCGCCAAACTTCCGAGGTTCGTTTTCGTTTTGACTGATAAAAAACTATACGTCTCATACAGCGAAACCCCTAGCTTCAACCATTTCGCGGCACGAAAATACTTCAGACTCGTCAACTTGTTATCTGACAGCGCCAAAACTGGGGTCGCGCAAGACCTTGGATATCATTTTTGGACCACCACAATTGGGATTGGTGCCGACAATCTTTTCGGCAAACGCTTTGACGATTCCGTGATCCGTCTCATCTCAGAGGTCAATATCAAAACGTTCCGCCAGCGTAGCCTTGCCACGCCGGTGCACGATTACATACCCCTCGTCGCAGTAGCCGAGCGTTTGGTTCTCGCGGCAGCATCTCCCATCCACTTCATTCTCCGCCCTCTTGGTTTGTCATCTTGGCTTGACTCTATCCATGAAGCAGAGACGCTTGCTAGGGAACTCCGTGACGCCGAGATCGGTTACTGCGAGGAACTCCTTGTAGGCCTCCACGAACGACTGGACTCCGGTGAACAAATGCCGTCACAAATGGCCGAAGTTTTCCGTAACATCAACGACGGCACTCTGACGCATAACGAGGAGCTGCGCCTCGCGACGACCCTGGCAGGTTCAGGCATGGCCACGGGCACAACCCTTACTTGGCTGGCCACACTGCTCGCCGCACATCCGGAGATGCAAGAGAAAGCATATCGCGCAATCGAGGAAGTTTATGGCGACCAGGCGCCGGACCCTCTGGATACAGACCGCGTGGAATATATCAAAGCGCTCGGGATGGAGGCAGGCCGTTATTTCACCGCCATTCGACTCGGATTCCCCCGCGAAACGCACGAGGATGTTATAGTCGATGGTGTGCATATTCCAAAGGGAGTGCTTGTGGTGTACAATTCGTATCATATCAACCGCGACCCACAGCGGTACGATTATCCGGAGGCGTTTATCCCCGAGCGTTGGATGGATGGACATTATGGTCGGACTGACATTAAGCAACCCAAAGTTGGCGTTCCCCATCTCAATCACGGTGCCGGACGACGTGCATGTATGGGTGTTCATAGTACGTCGCCTTGATTTCTGGTGACCGATTGACTGAGCAGCCTTCCGTGCAGGCGTTAACAGGTCACTCTACGGCAACCTTATTCTCCTACTTCATTTCTTCAAGCTCGAACGTGCGCCCCTCAGCGAGGCAGCGCGCGCGAGAGTCTTCCCAAAATTGCGTGCCGTCTGTGAGGCGAGCCTCGAGGTCCACCCCATCGACGACCAAGTATCCGTTTGCGATGCCCAGGCTGTACCTCTGGCAGCTGGCATAAGGCTTACGGCGCGCGATCCCGCCGCGCTTGCACGCTGGCTCGCTGATGGACATCGCGAGCTTGACCAGTGGGAGCGCCCCAACCAGGCAGACGTGGAGTAGTGTTCGGAAGTCGTCGATGTTCAACACATCCAAAGAAGGAGAAGGGCGACGAAATTTGTGCCAATGTAAAGCTATATCGAATGTGTGCACTCTTCGTAACTTCTACTTGTGGTTTTGGGCGTGCTTATCATCCGAAATCGAAGAGGATTTCTCGGTAAAGTCGCCTCAAGTTCAGTCAAAGTCAGCCGCCAAGTAAATCTTGAGGCTCCATAAAACCCGACACCGCGACACAGTTTGTGCATCCGACACAGCAGGGAAAAACCGACACACCTCTGTGCTATCCCACAAAGCCCGACACATATTCCCGCGAAATAGTTTCCTGGTTGCTTCCGGTTGAACTTGCGATCTTCGTCATGATGGGATCAAACTATCAGTTCGCAAGTTGTTGCGGCTCGACTATCCGAACTTGGCCAAGATTGCATAACGACCAGCAATACAACTCATCCAGGGGTCCCTCCTGATTATATTGTGCTATATTATCGCGTCTGAATACTCATTTGTTTCATTTTTCGTCCATCAAGATGGCCCATAAATTCGAGTCTAAATTGTGATAAAGGGGGAACAGCAAAAAAAATCGCTCGCTAGCTATCTAAATGCTCGTCGACGGTGGAAAATATCATTCTGGTCCTGCATCGCGCCCATGGTTACCACTGCGGCCCCAGAACGCGCGCGTCACTGCCGGCATCCAGCACATATCTTATTGTGGTGCTCCGCTCAGCACCCCGGACCTCCTCCTTCACGCCTGGTGTCAAATGACGAAACCCAGCAGCAGCAAGCAGTTCGGTCCCTAAGCTAGATATTAAAAAATGCAGTGAAGAGGTCGACTCAGATCTGAAAACACACGGCAAGCTAGCGCATGGCGTCCCCACGGCGGCCTCCACGTAGCGTTTCCGAGGGTGTTGACTTCTGAATTCTTCGGCTGCAGGCTCCCGCACTCTTATGGTTTCTTACCTGTGCATGAGTGTTATGTTGTGACTGTGGAATGCTTGTGGGGAGGGGAGGTGCCACCCAAGAATAGTGTCAGCGTTGAGGACGATGGTAGTGGGAGAGAGGAAGAAGATGTGTCACACCGTGACGCAGAGTTCAACCATTCTCACACTATTCCCAGACAGCCGGTGTCGGATTTATTGAAAACCGTGTTGTGTTTGCTGAAGGTGGCCATAAATGTGTCGGGATTTGTGAATTATGACAGAATGTGTCGGATTTTGTGGCAGGTGTTGGAATTTCAAGGTGTGTCGCTGTGTCAGCGTTGTTATATCCTTGACAAAGTTATAATAACGGTCAAAATAGCAAAATAATAGTTTAATAGACAAGGGGGTCGGCGGCCTCCCACCTCTTGTAATAGGGGAAGTCAAAGTTGAGAATCACGACGTGATTCAGAAGGTGATTCAGATCTGATTCACGGAACAGAATCGCTCCAGAATCATGATCAACTTTGACTGCCCTGATTCTCACTCTCGGTTCCGCATGGATTCTACACTATTCGGTTTCCTGTCTTCCAACACGTGAAACATCAAAATTGTTCTTGACGTGTCTCCTGCCTTCCGTGACCTCGGTCTTGGTACTGTGGGCTCGAACACAACCATTGCCCGGATAATCAGGAAAAATTTAGGACAGGGTAAATCTATCTGAAGCAACTTCAATTATGGCCCAGCTGTCTCCCATTTTACTAGAAGTGCAAGCTTTAGCAGGTTGTTCGGGAGGTAGCAGACTTTCTGCCACATGCCATGCTGTAGGATTCAGTAGGAGTGTAATTTTTAATGAGATTTAAAATGTTTGATTAACTCAAAGGAGGCAAAGTGATTGAGGATAAGGGTTAGCGTTTATGAAATGCGGATTCAGGAAGTGATTCAGAATCATGATTCTACCGTGTTTCTCCTCTGGAGGCGAAACAAGAATCCGTGGTGATTCAGGGTGATTCTCAAAACGGCGATTTTGATCTGGATTCTTGATTGAGAATCACCTGCAGAATCACCTCTTGAATCACGTTAGAATTGTACATGATTCTCAACTTTGACTTCCCCTAATTTGAGTTCTCCCAGTGATAAACCTTTGAAGATGTGAGTTGAAATGGTGGTCAGTGCCTGCAGGTAAAAATCAGGATGAATGACTCCAATGATTCATAGTATGGCAGTCATCGTTAGACAAAACCCAAGTGTGCATGGATGGACATACATGTGTGGCACATTCATGCCTGTTCCAGGCGCTTTTGATCACAGACCTGTCACCGGAATTTGGCATCCAAGATGGATGCATACTGGCATCTGCTTGGGTATTGTCTCAATTCATCATCTTCAGTACCCTTTCGGTCAAAATAATTTTGAACCAATTCTGACCCCTTTCTAGCAGCCACCTTTTGGTAGCCAATAGCAATAATTAGGGCACATAAATATGCATCTTTTCATGCAGTATAGTTGAGTAGACAAAATGGCACGTACCTCATGTGGAATGGCATGTAAAGGACCACAATTGAGGGAGAAATGCGAGTTTGTGCGTTAAAGCCGAGGATTTGATCGGCAATCAGATCACGATTGCCAGTTTGTGGTTACAGTCAAGGATATGATCAGAAATAAAATCGTGATTGCTGTGTGAATGGTGAGAACTAAGGTCAGCTGCAGCAGGTGCAGCTGCTATATTTCAAAAGAGATTATTGCAACACTGGTGTGCTCCCTCGGTGAAGTGATGATTCCAGCCACTATTGGAAAGTGTTGAAAATAGGGATCACGGTGCGCTGCTCATGCGCATCCCTCTGGTTACATACCCCTATCTGTCATCCCTGGACTTGTATCCAAAAGGTAGACACATCAGACAGGAAATGTCGAAACATGTCACAAACAATGCCTCTCATCCACTGAACAGTAAGAGGTCCAGGGATTGGGTGGTGAGGTATTGGCGTTGTAAAATGAGTGGAATAAAAGTGCTACTCTACTTATACTGTTCTTTGAGCTGTGCAAATAATATAAACATGTGTACTACGAACGTACTACAGGTGTTTGCCATGTACTATGATGTCATATATCTAACATGTATTTGCCATGCTCCCTCCAGAACGTTCCATGTCAATCTATATCTGCCTCCATCTTATCTGATGATTTGTCATCTATCTTATCCATGAGTGCTAAGATAATGGGTTTCTTGGGCGCTAAGATGACTGGTTCAGACGCAACAGAAATGTCAGGTTCTGGGATCAAGTGGTGTAGAACAGCTCGTCCTGTGTGTGGTTTTGACAAAACATAGCCAAACATGTTCTCAAAAAAGGGAATGCCAAGAGCATGGTGTAATTTTATAAAGAGTTTGATACTTCAGAAACAAATACAGACCAAATTGCAGATCAAAGTGTTATAGCTTTAGAAGCAATAGATAAAGGGGACAATAAAAAAATCCTAGTGATTTAAATCTACTGTACATAGATTTACAAAGATTGGGTGACTTCCTGTAAGGTTAGATAGTATTTTCAGAATATTGGAGGGGTGCCAGCGATGTGGGCATATGAGATTCTATTTGAAAATTTAATTGTTGGCAGTTCCTGTAAGAATCTCTGAAGGTATAATAAAATTTCTCGTATATAAAGTTGTTCACCATACCACGACATGCCCCAAACACACGTCCCACCGCCAACTTCCATCCAGATGGATCTCGACGCGTTTATCACCCTGCAACAAGTTGAAGAAATGGAAGAAGCCACGTCAGATGAAGCAGCATTGCTATCTGGCAAGACATTTGAGGATAAGAACATCCACAACTATGGATACAAGCTGGCTGTTAGCTCAGGCAAGGCGAGCTCGCGAGCCAGCCTGAGTGTGAGACAAGTTAGATAGAGATTAGATAGGATCAATGCGTCACGTTATCTTACTCGCTCCCTGCTCGTTGCGTCCTACATCGTCAAGGCTCTTGCTTCCCGCTCATCCCTCGCTCTAAGCCTCGTTTTCGCATCTTACAATGACTTCGCGCTGTGGCCTCGCACTCCCACTACCCGCGACTTTCGATTTCGTCGCATACACAACGCAGCCTGCGGACGTCCCAGCTCCAGGCAACATGACTTTGAAGATAAAAAACGCAAGAAACGTAGCTATAGAGACCGCTAATGACGCTAGCATCACCGAAACGTTGGCGTACGAGGCTGCCTTGACGGCTGGCTCTTCCCTTGCGAACATGGACGTGGGCGCTCCCCTCGTCCCTTTCTTCGAGTACTCCGACCGCGAGCGAGATCTGCTCGTCTCCTCCGAAAAACTCTGCACCTCCTCAGGCCCACTGCCGAACTTCCTGATAGAATATATCGCTGAACAGGAGCTACTCAAGGCCCAGGAAGAGTCCATCGAGAAAGCGAAGCGCGATAAAGAACGCGAGGAAAAAGCCAAGGCTACGCAGCCTTTGGCTGGTTCCCTTCGCCGCAAGAACCCGCACGCGATATCGGCTGCTATCAGCTCCCCGATTTCCATCCCTGCGATTTTTATCACCTCTCTCTATTACAAAAGCAAACTCCCTCTGCATTGGTGGACCGATACCGTCCTCCGGGATGCTACGGAGAATCCCCAGTACGTCCACAAAGAACGTATTCGTGCTGAGCAGACTGCTGCCCCCATCGCCGCCGATTGGATACAGGTCATCGACGTTAAAGCCATGTCGAAAATACTGGGTGGCGATGATGAGACCTCAACCAACCTTACACCAAGCACGTGGAGGCAGGTGTCTCTGAACCTCCTGAAGGCTTATCAGGAGCTGTCAGCCAAACCGGATGTGAATGCGACCGATACGCGCATGTACGCGACAGAATACGAAATGCACATTTGCTTCTTTCTCAGCATTCGCCATTACGATGAAATGTTCGACGTTTGGTATCCAGTGGAGCGGCGCCTGCGGGGTGAGATATTCAACGATGCTAACTTTGACCAGTCGGTCTGGGATTCACGCGTCGAGATCGCGTATAATAGCCACGAGATGATCGAGTCCCGAATGAGCTCCTCATCGCGTGGGAGCTCGTTGGCTCCTTCACGTGGCTCCTCGCTAGCGCCCATCTCAACCGGCTCGAAGCGTCGTGCTGAAGACGACGGGAACTCAGCGACATCTAAATCGCAACGCACAAGCACGAAGGTCAGCGGACGCGAGCGTGCGGACAGCGCTCCCCCACGCGGTTCTCCGGCGCCGACCCTCTCTTGCCTCGCTTGCGCTGGGCCGCACAATCTCAAGGGACATCCGGAGGACTCCAGGTCCTTTCGGGACGGATCACCGCAGTTCACGAGGCCAGAAGGACATAAAGGTCTCCGCACCATCCAACCGTTCCGCGGGACCGAGCCGAAAGACATTTGTATCATCTACAATGTCGGTGGAAGATGCGACGGCACGCACAGTGGCAAGGAGCGCCTCCACATCTGCTCCCTCTGTGGAGGCGAACACTCCGCCCTCAGCTTGGACGCCAAGTGCGGAAGGGTCCGAGACGGCGCCCTCCTACCTTGATTCAGCTACGGAACGCTTCGACTTTCTTGAGAATAATTTATCTCCTTCTGTCAAGATCTTGGAATACGCCGATCCCTCCTCCTTCGACCATCACCGTCCCGCAGTACTTGGCGCTACTGATGAACTCGACCTGCTGCTAGACCGAATTGTACATCCCTATGACACCGACGAATTCGAACGCTTATTGGAGAAGCATGACCTAACTGCACAGTATCCTTATCTTGTCCAAAACCTCCGTAACGGTTTTCCTCTCGGTCGCATGCCCGAACTCAAAACCTCAATCGTGATCCCAAACCATCCATCTGTCAATGAGGACCGCACCACTGTTGTCGAATACATCGAGTCCGAAATCGCAGCGGGCCGAATGTCTGGTCCATTTACTTTCGAGGAAATGGAGCGAGTCTGTAGAGGGCCATTCTACTGCTCCCCCCCTCATCGTCTCGTCTCAAGACCAGGGACCCGGTCTCGAGCAGAAGAAACGGGTCTGTCGGCATCTCTCGAAAGATCACCGTGCATCTGGGACCCCGTCGGTCAACAGCTTCATTTCGAAGGAGGATTTCCCCACGCGATTCGACATGCCTTTCAAGATGGCCGAGGTGGTGAGTTCTCGTTTTTCCCTCTCGTCCTCTTCCGTCGTCACGTCCTCGTCCGTACCCGTCCACCGTCGTTTCGCAATGCATGCAGATGTCTTACGTCTACGTCCATTCGGACATGTCCATGTCCGTCACTCGTCCCGTTCCTGACCTTGCCCTGTCTCGGATCTGAGCCTAGTCTCAGACCGCACGAGCAACTCGCACCCCGACCTCGGTCAAGCGCTCCGATGCGCTGATCTTTCGTTTCGTTCCCGTCACGTCCTCGTCTCTAGCCTACGTCAGCACCCGTCCGTTCGTCAGCTGACACGTTCTCCCAGGTTGCAAGCGCCCTGCCCGGCGCACAAGCCTGCGCGTTCGACATCAAATCCTTCCACCGCACATGCCCGGTGCTTCCTGCCCACAAACCGTTTCTCGTCGTTTCATTCGAGGGTAAATTCTACCTCGACCACTGTTACCCGTTCGGTGCAGCCTCAGCCAGCAGCAACGCAGGGCAAATCTGCAATGCTATGGTGGATATCTGGCAGGCCGAGATGGGCCCCGATGGCCGGCCCCTCAAGTACGAGGATGACCTCTCCGTTTTCCGTTTTCCCGTTGATTCCGGACCGTTTTCCAGCGGATCTTTCTTTTATCGAGTGGACCGTGCATCCGTCGTCGAACCAATCAATGGATTGCGAGTCCCTTGGCATCCCACCAAAACCGGCCTCGAATTCACCGACCATCCCGTCTTCCTCGGTTTCGAATGGGACTTGGTGCAGCGCCAAGTTTCCCTTCCAGCGCAGAAACGCGAGAAACACCTCCACCGAGTGGTCTCCATGATAAACGGCATCGCTGCCTCCGACAAATTCACTCTCTTGGAATTACAAGAAATCCACGGCTCGCTCTGCTACCTCACTTTCATCTTTCCCGATGGCGCATCGCGGCTGGCCGTTTTCTCGAATGCCATGTCGCACTATCGTCCCAAACCCGGCATCAAGCTTCGCCTGTCGAATACGATCTACAAGACCCTCATCTGGTGGCGGAAAAAATTGGAAGACCCTACGCTCTATCGCCAAATCAGACTCCCGGGCCCCTTGCAGGATTTCGGGATCTACGTCGACGCCAGCACATCCTGGGGAGTGGCTGTTGTCATTGGACAACTCTGGTACGCCTTGAAGCTTTCACCAAGGTGGAAACAACCAGGCCTCGACATCTGCTGGCTGGAATCAGTGGCTATCGAATTGGCAGCACTATTCCTCGTTTAGCTGGGCTATAAAGATATGCACATTCTCATTCGGTCAGACAAAAAAGGTGCTATTGGAGCACACACGAAGGGACGGAGTCCAAACGTGGGCATCAACTTGTGCGCTCGGCGCACGTACGCGACTTTGGCAGGTCACATGATCACCCCTAAGATCGTGTACGTTGCTTCTGCCAACAACCTCGCCGACGCGCCGTCCCGCGGGTTCTTCAGTCACCTCCGTCCATCCAATCGTCTCGTCCCGAATTTCGATTTCCCCGCAGAACTCGATGGCGTGTTCCTCTCAGCTTCACCTTAGTATGGCGGAATGATATATCAGTGGTCTCTAATAAGCGTAGAGTCGTGATATATCAAAACCGCTAAGTTAGAGTCCCCTTTGATATATCATGGCAGGCTCTTTGGCGCCGATATCCAAATATTCACATGTACAGCCCTCACCGTGTTGCATGGCGATCAAGAACATTCTAAATTTGGACCATGTCCATCAAACTCCTTCGACATCGGCATCAAAAGTGATCAAAAGTCGTCGTCGTCGTCGGCGGCAACAACGGCGAAATGTCCTCCAAAAATTACCCAAAAATCAGGATATATATTCCGCACGTATAGAATATACATGGAAAAACAACGAGGGGAATAGACAGATAATGGCGGTGTAAATTGACATTCTTACTGATATTGTGCCCGCACAAATGTACGCACCCTGCCGGCCGTGACAGCGACGAGCTACGCAGTGGAGGAGTAAGAGCTTGATGTAGCCGAAATATTACGAGCGACCTCCTCGGGACCGCTTCCACGGTCACACCGAACACGCTTGAAGCTGCGGTGCACCCAGCGCATCCACGGCACAAGTAGCTGAGCAGCGACTACCCGAGGAGGCAGGCAACTGCCACACGCCACGCCAACCAAGCCCATTGGATCTCTGCAGTACGCATCCACGGTGAGAGCACTGCGTGTTTCGCCGTTGCAGCCGGATCGGCTGCTCCGCGGCAAGTTCCTTGTGCAGACTGGATGCGTCAGCGGCCGGTAGTACACATCAACACGAGCAGGAAGAAACTGAGCTCAAGTCCAGGCAAAGCGCTGCAGTCTGGATCCAGAAGACACCGTGGTGGACAAGGGGGCGTGTACGCCACAGCGCGGGGCGATGGGCGGGGTATCACCATTGAGGGGAGCAGCATGGAGGGACGCTTGAGAAGCGCGCCATCAAAACTGCACCAGCGCCACGGCCGAGAGAGAAAGGGGCCACAGGACAGTTGTGATCATGATATGGGACACAAAAAAGGTCCTCGTACATGAGGAATGTGGAACCAAACGCGCAGATAAGTGGTTTAAAAACTTTAAAGGCAACTATTGACGCACCATAGACCACAAGAACCCTACTTCCTAGCCACCAGCGCTCGAATTTCATGATTGTGCCAGAAATGCCACTAATCCAAGTTTTTCGGCTAAACGAAGTCCAAAGTGAAGTGGGAGCAGAATGGATGAGGTTCCCAAACGATTATTTTCGAAATTTGGGCAATTTGGACGCCGTACAATGAACTTGGGGCCAGCGATGTCGACATCGACGAAATATCCACTGGCGAAGGGTGTGTTGGACAAAAAGCTCCAAGAAAGCAGGGCGACGAGCCTAGAGACTTGTAGAATGAGTTATAAAGTGGCCCATGTGACGAGTGTGTGCAGAAAAGGTGTCCAAAGAAAGATGGTTGTGGATGAGAAGAGAAATCGTCACGCTGATCACGTCGGGTCACAGCGCCGAGAGCCTCGGAATGACGTCCGAAACAGTCACTAACACCGGGTTCAGCCTGGCTTGAAAAGTTCCCGCAGATGTCGACGATTTGAAGTAGATAAATTTCTTCCCAGTAGCTAGCCAAATGTCTTGGTGAGTTTTGTTAGGGTCTTTAAGCAAATGATGAGCCAGACCACAGAAGTTGTTTTGAAGCGCCCTCATAGTTCAAAACCACTCAAACGCCTGCTATCTGTCTCTTTCATCTTTGAGAAGATATCCTCTTAGACCTTCTCACTAAGTTTACCTCCTGAGAATGTGATCTCATTCAAAAACGAAAGCCAAGATAATCTTTTTTCGAAAGATGTCCAAACATGTCATCAACACTCATTTCATCGGACATCCTCGCCCCAAATGTTGGCGCAAGTTTGGACCGGTTGAAGTGGGTGGATACCTTCCCATGGACCAGGCAAACCTTCCGGATCCAATGGTTTAGGTTTGGTTCAAATCCTGGACCGAAAGAAGCATAATTATTTTGAAAGCGCTTGGTGCGCCCTGAGGATCTAATATACTGCCTCGATGTCTGCCATTCAGCTGCTATATCCATGGTATAAAGCCTTCTGTGAGTTCTAGTAGTTCACTGAATATGATTCAATTCAAAGTTGAAGGGTGCGCACGCCCGCAATGTACAGCGGGGAGCGAGTAGCATCCGGCAGGCAGATTCCGGGACACGAGTGAACGCTGGGGTGGTAACAGCTGAGTGGATGTGATGGTCGAAGCGCACCCTGCAAAAAACGGTATAGGCAAGTGAGTCAGGGTGCGGCGAGAGTGCGCTTGGTTCGGCGGCACGCAGCGAGAACATAGGTGGGCTGGCGGGCGCCAGCGAGAGCAACCAATGTCGAGCGTGCTGCGTGAAGCCTGCTGTGGCGTTGCGGGCGTGTCCCAACGTCATGAACAATGGGATGTAGCGGCGAGGCGCGCGCGACGGCGCCAAATGCGATGCAGGGAAGGGAGCCAGCGTGCGCTGAGAGAAAAGGAGGGGAGGTCGAGGGTATAATGTGCATGTCCTGCTTTGTAGGGAGGGTCGGAATAGGACCCAATTCCGGGGTAATAATCGCTGCAGCCGCGGGCGTGTGCAGGACGCAGCGTGCTCCGATGGAGCCAAAAATGCGGGAGGTAGAAAGGCCGTAGCATCACAGAGTGAAGGAGGAGTTTCAAAGTCAGAGAGAGCCCGGGGCTGCCAAGAACCGAGGGAGAGGAGCGGTGACGACACAGTCAATTGTGAGTGCAGTATTGAATTTCACGTAATACTACGTGGGGAAGCAAAGGAGCGAGTTCAAAGGAGGCTTGAGGACAAGTCTCAGAGCATCGGATAACCAGCAGCAAGTTTTATGGAAAATGGTACCTGGGGGTACGTGCAGATGTGGCGGTCATCCTGGAGCTCTCGGGGCCTTTTGTAGGGCAGAAAGGTGGCGAAGCGATGTACTGGACCGATACCATGGGCCGGATCAAGGTAACTATCCAGCAGAGGACGAGGGTTGAATGGAAACGAGTGGCCGGCGGGAGGAAGGAGGAGTGATGTAAGACGGTGTGATTGTAACATGGGTAAACAATCCGACCCATTTGGGATGCGCCATCAATTCTGGCGGCGAGGCGGGGCCAGCGGTGGACGCGAAGATCGGGGGAAGCGCGGTGCACAGGCAAAGAAAAGGTGGGCTGATATATCAGCCGCACCGGTAGCTCAGAGGTTTTGATATATCACGTCCCTCCGCTAATCAGAGGACCGTGATATATCAAATCCCCACATACGGCTGTCAGCTTAAGCAGACAGATAGACAAGATGCTGTTCTCGTTGATCTCAGATCATTCTCATGTACCGCGCCTGTTCTACCGTCATCGTTCTCCTTCGCATCGCCCGTAACCACTATTCGAGCCACCAGCTCGCTGCCCGTGTTTGATTGTCTGTTTCCCGTACCGTCCTCACTTGTGTCCGCTCAGTGTGTAGCCCACTTTGCGCACCTCCATCGACCTTACCATTTTCCAGTGCCAACTTAACCCTGACACAATCGTATTGTTCGTCTCCGTCCCGATCGCTTCTACCGTACGCTTTCATTGTCAACGCTAACCTCGCGCTGACATCGTTCGCTTCAGCTTGGATGTTTTTTCGAACCCCGTAGCTCCCCGTGTCTCGTCGTCACACCCGTCCCCCGAGTGCGTTACAGAGCTGTATATCCCGAGCCAGCTAATCGTCCTTAGAACCCCAGTGGCCATCCGGCGTTCGCCATCACCCTCGCTCTCACGCCCGGAGGATTCAGCGCTGGCCAAGCGTCGGCACTTGCTCGATAATTCCTCGAGGAGCACGACAACTATCCCCCTCTCCACGTCTTCGTCCCCTGCCGTCGACCTTAACACCACACTGATCGAGGTTCGACACGCCGCCGCTGTCTCACTGCCCAAGAAATCGGCACGACGACCTGCCAAGGGCAGAGAGCTTGCACCTTCGATATTCCACCCGCATGTCCCTGCAGACCGACGCGTCCTATTTTGGACCTCGCCGCACTCTGTCGTTGCCCACTCTGCAATGCATACCGCAGGATTACGGCTGGAGCTGCAACGGGTGGTCTACGAGAAGCTACTGTCTGCACACACAACAGAGACGCGGGAGTCCTACGGCGCCGGTCTACTCCGCTTTCACCAATTCTGTGATGCGGAGGGGATTCCTGAAAGTGCTCGCATGCCCGCCGACCGCTATCTCCTCGCGGCGTTTGTTGCCCAAGCGATCGGGACTTGCACGGGAGGATGCATCCGCAACTGGCTGTGCGGGCTGCAGCTCTGGCATCTCTTCAATGATGCACTCTGGCACGGCGACGAAGGATGGCTACCTGCGCTTAAAAAGGCCGCAGAGAAGGACGGGATCGCCTTCAAACGTCCTCCGCGTGGCCCGATCACGTCTAAGCACCTCCGGGCGCTGCGTGCATCCCTCGACATCATCTCGCCGTATGGAGCGGCCACTTGGGCGGCTGCCACCGCCGCCTTTCACGGTTGCAGGCGCCTCGGTGAGCTCGTCCGGAGTACGGCCAAGTTCAGTGTACTGCGCGACACTTGCTGGAGCACACGTATCTCGCCGTCGGCCACAAATGGTCGGCAAGTGCTCACTATACACCTTGTTTGGACAAAGACGACCACGACCCGCGGCGGCGAGTGTTTCTTGACGGAAGTACTTGGCGGAGACTCAGACCTTTGTCCGATCTGGGCATGGACCAATCACACACGCGTTAACCACTCCCCACCGCCGAACACGCCGTTATTTGCGTACCGTTCGTCTCCCGGCTGGAAGCACCTCACCAAAGACGTCTTCCTGCGTGCATCTGCACCCGTTTTCAGGACAGCGGCTCTGGAGCAGGTGTTTGGTCACAGTTATCGCATCGGCGGTTCTCTAGCGCTCCTAGAGGCAGGTGTGGCTCCCGAGGTGATCATGAAACTCGGGGGCTGGTCGTCACTCTGTTTCCTTATTTATTGGTGTCATCTCGCTCAGATCTTGCCACTTGCCATCACACGTGCTTGGGACACTCGTATTCGTGAATTTGCTACTACTCATGGACATTGTCTCGACACCGATTCGCTGTCGTTCGAATAACCGTTTGTACCGTACTGTCATTATTTCATTTTACTGTGATTTTTCTTGTCGCATCGCTCCGTTGGGGTCCTCGGGCCCTTTGCACTCACCCTCGCTCGAGCACACTCTTCGAGCGCGCTCTCTGAGCTTTGCTCCTTGGGGCTGCTTCGGGTCTTCGTTTCGCCCATAGACCCCGGCGGTCCTTGTGTCCTGGGCTTGGCTGATTCTGCGCTGCCGTTTCGGGTTTTCCCTGCCGCTTTCCTACGCGCTCGGAGACCGCGTTTCGAACGACCTCAGCCAAGCCCCCCACAAACACCACAAACCCTTTCACAGATATTTGTCTCTCAAGATACGGCCTTCATTCCTTCTCCAAAAGATCCGACAAATCTATCAGCATCTAACTTGTTGTTAGCTCAGGCAAGGCGAGCTCGCGAGCCAGCCTGAGTGTGAGACAAGTTAGATAGAGATTAGATAGGATCAATGCGTCACGTTACCTTACTCGCTCCCTGCTCGTCGCATCCTACATCGTCAAGGCTCTTGCTTCCCGCTCATCCCTCGCTCTAAGCCTCGTTTTCGCCCCACCCGCCGTCCCTCTTTCCACGCTTGGGCTGCTTCGGGTCTTCGTTTCGCCCATAGACCCCGGCGGTCCTTGTGTCCTGGGCTTGGCTGATTCCGTGCTGCCGTTTCGGGTTTTCCCTGCCGCTTTCCTACGCGCTCGGAGACCGCGTTTCGAGCGACCTCAGCCAAGCCCCCCACAAACACCACAAACCCTTTCACAGATATTTGTCTCTCAAGATACGGCCTTCATTCCTTCTCCAAAAGATCCGACAAATCTATCGGCATCTAACTTGTTATAGCACGGAATTGAGCCCGTTGGTCGCCGCACTGGCAGGGAGTCGATACTGTGACCAATGTGACATGCAGCCCAATTCAGACATGTCAGGCGGAGGAGTGGCCAAATCAGTCTATTCAGCAGAATGCAGGACTGAAAAAGTCTGGAGAGGGGGTGGGTACCCCTCTCCAGATTATAATTTATTCAAGCTTTATTCAGGGATCAAAACTGAAAATCGTCAGATCCAAGCCCGATGGGGTCCTGATGGCTGTCTTGGCATCCCTGCCAGAAATTTGTAGATATTCTAAAAATACTATCTAATCTTACGGGAAGTCACCCATTGGTTGTACATACTTTAATTATTTACAATTTTCTTGTTATTAAGTACTCTATCCAGCTATGCATTGCAGACAAGGGGAGGAAGTACATCTACTCAGCTAATCTTAGAAGAATATAATAGGTCTAATTCTTTAGCCGGTGAAACAGCACAACACACAGAGTGCTTGTTCTCTTGCAATTTTGCGATTTCTAGGCCAGAATACAAACCACCTAGGCTTGCAGAATCGTATGTAGTGGCTTACCATAAATCTGGTGCACTAGACCTCTGTTTGGTGATATAAAGGAGAGTCAGTGTACTCCAGCTGCTGGCCATAGTATTGTGACTGCACACAAGTGGGACGTGCTTGTGCCTAGGTCCAGTACATTATCAATTGGAGAATCATTGCAATGCCCAGACATTCATAGACAAATATTCCAAGATAAGAAACCCCAAGAAACCACAGACAGAGTTGAGAGTGACTTCAGTGGAGTTGGTGAATTGGATTTTCATGCTTTAGAGTTGTCCTAGGCAGATGCAAGTGAGCCTAGGTGCATTCCCTACCTCCTAGGCACTTGAATTGCAACAACTATTTGAACTTGGGACTAAAGTACTTGTTCTGAGCAATACACACACAGAGGAACCTTGTTGGAGGCAGCTAGATGCCAAAGGAACTAAAGGACTTGTTCCTATGCGCTAATGCGAAGAGAGTTCAAGTAGAGACTTGGTTGAGGCAGTGGAGATGAGCTTGAACAGAGTATGGATTGACAGGCACAGCCACATCTGTCAAAGTGTCGGCTGTTGCCGAAACTGTGCAAGAAATGCTCAGTTTGGGGTTGGTTCAGAGTATCCTTAGTCCTGGACTCATCCAGACTGGCCTAGGACCTCAGTTACATGGGAGGATTACTCAGGAATGAGTCAGATGATCTATTTTGGGCATGGCCGAGCGGATTCATACTACTGGCACCGAGATTTCCCATGGTTCATCATTGAGCCATTGCAGATCATGACGAGTTTGGCTGGCATCTCTAATTAATTACACATTCCTTATTACACATGTTCATTGGACATTTAGTATAAAAGCCTCATATATATGCCTTGATGAATCAGACTAGTTTGGATCCCTTTTCCCTGTCGCACTTTTTAGTCTGTAAGCTGAATTCTAGTCACAACTTGGTTGTACCCTCATTCCTTGGACTAGTGGCTAGGCCTAGGTCGTCTGGATTGTCTCAGGTTACTTCTGACAGTTTATTCTGTTTGGTTGTGGTCTTTAATAACCAGAAATTGCTTGGACTCTGTGGAAACTTTGAGTTGTCAGTTTGTGATGCTGGTGTTGGTCCTAGGACTTCACATCAAGAAAGGGTGTTCTTTTTTGAGAAATGCTGTGGCTGGTCAATGAACTGACCTTTGCCTCAGCTTGTGCAGCTACACCAGTTTGTAGTAATGAGATGTTGTTGAAGAAGTGTGGTGATTTTTGAACCCTTCAATCAGAAGATGAACAAGGTTGATTCAGCCTAGGAAATTGAATGGGGTGTTCTCCTCTGGTTTTGGGAGTCACAACCTGTCAGGCACTTCACCTTCACCCCGATGAAATGCTTGCTCTGTGTCTAGGGTGGAATATCTATGTGAAATGAAGTATTCGTGAAAGGTCTTCAGAACACAACACACACACTACACACACAACACACTCGTTTGGTTGAGTTCAGGGTTCCAGTCTAGTATAGACTGCTGCAATTTAGCCAAACTTCTGAGAGCAAAGTCCTTTTCAACTCTATAAGACAGACAAACAACTTCTGATCACCTCTAGGTGCTCATGTGTTCTAGAAACAAAGGAAGTTGTTTAAAAGGTTTTATTGATTGTATAGGTAGTTTTTGGAGAAGGTAACTCCATGCAAAGTGTTCAAGTTTGCAGTATTTCTCTTGCAATTGGCTTTTTGTGAAAAGTCAAAAGACTTCAAATCTTGCTAGAACCAAGTTCTCTCATACCCAAATCCAATTCACATGCTCTAAAACCATATTCGTTTAACTTGTTCACGTGTAAAAGAGATCTGATCACAATCCAACAATGTATTGCAAGAAAAACAACAGGAACTTTATAGCTTCTAGAGGTTTCTCTGAATGGCCTGACACAATCAGATTACCACAGAAGTTTCCAGCGAAACTTAACTGTAGCAACAAGAGGGGTCTGATCCACTGGCATCTCTAGAGCTAGTACAGGCCTTATATGCACTACCTGACTTCTATATACAGAATATTGTACAAATAGATAAACAACTTTTGAATCATAAATACTGCTTAATAAATAGAACAAATAATGAGTAGGACAGAAAAGATCCACAATCAGCACACCTTCATGCTTTCTTGCACAAGCTTATTTTGACTCACAAATAAGTTAATGACCTTTGACATCACTAATTCGCTAGCCAACATCAATATGTGGTGTGATTCTTGCTTGAGTCATGGAACTTCGGAAGCCAAGCTCTGGTGGCTAATTATAGCCTCTCGAGTGGGTGCAACAGTCCTTAGCACACCCTCAGCTATCATTCCTCATTATTCATGTATTTTTGCAGCCACCATGCTGTTTGTACACCATGACTCGGTCGATCAATGGAACCAGGTTTGACTTGAACTCCTTTGATGGCTTGGTTCACCTCACCTGGTCCAACCAGTACATTCCTCCGGTGCTAATCACATTGGATATCCACCTCATAATGTTAATTCCTTTATACCCTTGGTTTGTGGGATGTATGGCATACCCCAATCCGTCCAGATGGTTGAATAGTGTTTCTTGAAGGACTCTGACTCTTTACCAGAGCCATTGCGCCCAGAATACACTGATAGATTTCCACGCTACATTATCTCCCTTATAGCTAACTACCCAGGCTGGTAATAGCTCCCGTATTGAAACAATAAGCTATTTATGCACAACTTCATTATTAAATGGTTGTCCTTAGCTAGCAAAATGAAAAATTGCTAAGGTGCCTTGGTGCCAGGCTCATCACTGATTAGATATTGCAGTGTGTTGGGTCAATGTCAGGATGCTTGCTTGGTGCAAGACCAGAGCCTTATCAGAAGAAGATGAACCAGGTTTTCCTACCACCTAGGTCTGACTGCACCTTGTCAGGCACCTTGCCTTCACCCCGATTTGAAGCTGTTGCTCGTCATAGTGTGTTGGACTGATGTCTGGATGTGTGTAGTGGCTTAGATGCCTGATCCAATGTAGCAGAAATGTTCCTAGCACTTGGAAGCCTAAGTTGACAATTTAATCATCATTTGAGCCTTGTGTATGCTCGATATTAGCCTCAGTATGCTCACAGACTACTGGAGCAAGGATTTTCTAGAGTTACCAATCCCTCTGCCCTGCAGCCTTAGGTTTCGACCTAAACCTCCTTGTATCCCCTGGTGTGCGATGCCTGGCAAGCTCAGGCCACCTTGTATCAATTATAAACTCATTCATTTGAGGTCTCCTAGGGGGTCTTTTGCTTTGGACAGTTCGCTATTGAAACCTTTTGAAAGAACAACAAACAATGGTTGCCTTGAGGCCTAGGAAAGAGACAGAACTTTGTGTCTTTGCTTTCTGTGTTGATTCAAACCTGTTGGTTTCATACTATGACCTGGACCTGAACTCACAAAGTGATGCACTTAATTTTTGGGAGTAGGAATAGTAGTTTGGTGTTGGGAGTAGTTTTGGTTGTTATTGGTGTGGTTTTGGTTGCTCTGCAATATATCATCCTATTTTGAGCACTCAGTCAAGTGCAGTGTTTCACCGGTAAGGTGGATGTATGGCACATATACTGTCTGATAATTCAAAAAACACAATATGGTGGGATTTTACTTGTTTTTGGGATGATGAGTGGTGGATTTCATGATAACAACACAGTTGGAGAGAGGGCAGGGATGATACCTGGAATGTCGGCATTGGTATGGGCGGTATACTGTCCAATAAATAGTGAAAACACATTGTATAATTTGGATCAAGAAACAGGCAATGCATGTCCACCATCAGAAAAAATGCGATGTAATAGAGCAGGAAAATACATTGAGGAACTGTAGAAGAGTCAAAAGCACATTGAAGACTTGTGATTCATATTGACTCAGTACTGGTCTTTGAGCCAGCTGAGAGGCCAGATGATGCTGAAAAATAGATTCACTACACCTTTGCCTCTGGTTCTTGTTTTCCCAGAGCCAGACCTTTGGCAACCATTATAAGGACTCCAATCTTCATATGCCTGCGGTTCGACTTCTTGTTCCCATTCCGTTGTGTCTGTCTGAGTGAGGTTCAGATTTGGGCATCACTGTTTTGGCATGCAAGCTCCCCATTGCTTATCAATCAGCTCAGCATGCAGGCAGCACTACTTACTTAATTGTGAAGTCTGTTGACTTTTCAGCTCGCGACGGCTTCACAGAAGATCATATACAGATCAGTATCTGTTCTCTATTCATCGTACCTTGCACTGAGCTTCAGGCGAGATTAGGGTTTCCTCAACATCAACCAAGGCCTTGCAGTGAACTTGAATCCACAAGTCCCAGAGTCAATGGTATGGTTTTGGAATCAGGGTTGACCACAGTGCCTTGTTGGCTTGTTTTAGCTGTGAACAATGATGTGCATGGCTCCACACCAAGCATGTAACTAGTCTATTTACCTCCAATCTGAACACGACCACAGGCACTCCCTCATTCCATCTATCATCTGGCTGCTCGGTACCCAGCTCTTCCCAGTTCCTGTAGTTACAATTCCAGCTGTTCAGATGTGCAATAGTGACTTATTACACACACTACTACTCCCCCTTTCTCCTCAATTCATTTTATTTCACTTATTGCTATTTGCAAAAATAATGGCCACTCCTGTTTCTAAAAAAAAAAACTTCAAGTTGAGCACGTCAGTAATGATGTCATGTCACAAAGTGTCACACGCTTTCGCGTCGATGTGTCTCGTCTACCTATGGGGAACCGCTGCATCCAGGACTCCGCAAAGATAATCTCTATCCGTCTCCTATGCCATGGGCGCGACAGTCGAGAAGAAATTGCTCGGATTTGTGGTTTTTCCACCCGTACTCTGCGCCCGAACAGTACAACGCTTTCACACGACAGGCAGTGTAGCCAAAGCAGCTGCTATTGGTCGCGGCCGACCACGACTTCTACACTCTAAGGATGCCCTCTATCTCCTGAAGCTAGCCCGTCATGCACCATGCACCTTCCTAGATGAATATCAAAAGTTGCTTCACCGCTATCGACATCTGTCTGTCCACATCTCTACTGTCCATCGCACCTTTGAAAGAGCAGGGCTCAATGTGAAGAATGTCCAGAAGATGGCCTCTGAAAGAGATCCAATTCTAGAAGCCCATTTCATTGATCGTATTGCTCAATACCCCGCCCATTACCTTGTTGCATTGGACGAGACTTCGAAGGACGATCGGACATATGCGAGATTGTGGGGACGAGCTCCAGTGGGACAGCGTGCAGAAGCATATCAACTCTTTGTCCACAAGCGCCGCTTCACAGGAATCGCAGCTCTCGCCCTTGACGTCGGCATTATTGCTTCGCGGGTGATTGAAGGCTCATCAGACCGTGATACTTTCATTGACTTTCTCCAAAACGATCTTGTGTGTTCATTCACACTCATACTGAAATTTACTCTAATACTTTCTTAGCTTCCTGAGATGAATCCTTATCCTGCACCACGGAGTGTCATTCTGCTTGATAATGCTCGTATCCATCATTCTGATGAAATCCGCGAGTTGGTTGAATCATTTGGTAAACCTCTCGTTCTGCATTCGTTTTTTGCTCATTCTAGACTACGGGTTGTCGAATTGAGTACCTCCCGCCATATTCTCCCCATTACAATCCTATAGAGCAAGTTTTCTCTGTTATCAAATCGTATCTACGACGCATCGGCATCGAAGCTTACCCAACTTCTGTGGCATACTACGAACTCTACCGTTCTTTCCAGATCATAACTCCCGAAATGACGTGGGGATTCTTTAGACATTCTGGGCTCATTTAGCATCCACCTATACGACCCACATTTCCCCACTAATTAGTGTGGGGATCGCGGTGCAATCCCCACAATAGTTATTGGTAAAAACGGCAATCTGGTGCTAACTTCAATAATTCTCCAGATAACTTTTCGATATCTTTCAATATTTTGGGGTACATAGTACTGTAGAGGTAGTCTAGGGCTATGCTCAATAACTTTTGATAACTTTGGACTTGTTGCTACTATGGGTGGTCTGCGCTACCAAAAAAGGAAAAAAATCTTTGTGTTTAAGTAAAATACATGAGAAAATAGCGAAAAAATAGCTAAAAAAATTATAACCAAGATAAGGTATAAGAAGGATCGCGTCTCGAGCCCCACGCTGATTGGTGGGGTTATGTAGGTCGTATATGCAATTCGATCTGCCTGGAGAAACCCCCCCTGCTCTAGTCCTGAGCAGGGGGCAAATCTGCAGTTTTGATTCCAGGAGGGCCATGGCCCTTTCCCTTGCCTTTGACCGTGGGTCGGACCGTTGATCCCATGGCTGACCTTGTAGCCGTGGATGTGGTGGGTGCATTTCGATAGCGGGGTTTAGGGACAGGACGAGGCTGTGTGGATTTTGGAGATGTAGGCGGTGAAGGGGAAGCCTCTTGTGCAGAGCCGGTCTTCTTTCTTTTGGAGCTAGCGCTATGGCCTTCGTCGTCCTCCGCTCTCTTCCGCTTGCACCCAGATCCCGATCCCCGAGCCTTCTTCACAGGTAGCTCGGGTTCTTCTTCCTCCCTCTCCTTTCGCTTCTTGCCTCCAGACGATCCCACCTTCGCCTTCTCCTTCACTGTCGTCTTCTCCTTCACCGCCACCTTCTCCTTCACCCCCGCCTTCTTCTTCGCCGCTGCCTTCTTCTTCACCCCCGCCTTCTTCACCACCGCCTTCTCCTTCACCGCTGCCTTCTCCTTCACCGCCACCTTCTTTGACCTCTTCACCTCGTTCTCCCGACGGACCACCTTTTCCAACGCTCCATGCCACCACTTCCCCTTTCCTCCAGTCTCCCATGTCTTTCTCATCGGCTCCTCCTCTTCCTCTTCATCCTCGTCCTCGTCCTCGTCCTCTTCATCCTCCCCAGAACTGCTACTAGAGCTCGAGCGACCCTCCTCGTCCTCGTCCTCGTCTTCGTCCTCCACTATTGCTTTGTTCTTTTTCCTCGACTTCTCCCCTGCCGCCCGTTTCTCCAGCGTCTTTTTGTTAGGGCCCCTCGCCACATCTTTATCCGACCGCTGTTTTCTCGACTTCTTCACGACTTCTCCGGACTCCAGCTGCTTGTCGTATTTCTCCCTCCATTCCTCCTTCTCCTTGGAGTTCAGCGCCTTCCAATAACACGTCCCGTCCCGCCATGCGTCTCGAAGGATTCGCATCTCATCAACAGAGTAAATATGAGCGGGAGAGCAGAAGGGGACGTTCGATGGCCACCGGACGATAATGCAACCGTAGCCGAGGACAACAACAGGGATGTAGCGTTCATAATTCATGGAACATTTTTGCCTCCTGCTCGCTATGACTAGTGGAAAAGATTTAGGAAAATGTAACAGGATCGCAGAGAGATGGCGTACGTACCCAGTCCGCTCTTGACATACTTCGCAACCTCTTTTCGCAGACTGCCAAGCGTCTCAAGACCGGTACTACCTGAATCTCTCATCAGCTCCTTGAAAGTAATGGACGTTGAAAAAAATAAACATACCAGCATCCCTTGCACAGCACCACTGCTCGAATTTTCGCTAACGCGTCCATAGGATCGATATTGAGAGACTCTCGGAGAAAGTTCGCCGCTCCCTTCGACTGGACGACAAAGGGCGTGGTCTTGTCGTGAATATGGCCTCGGCTAAACAGAGCGAAGCCGTACATGCCCGACCGCTCATACAGGTTCTCAAGCTGGGAACTAATTAGTTACGATCCCCAGACACTGAGTTCTGCAAACACCTACCTCAGCCCCAATTCGCTTCACAGTGTTCGCAGCTTCCTGAGCAACAGCTTTGTTTGTGGCGCGAGCACCTCGGCGCTTCAAAGCCTTATGCTCTTCTAGATCCTCGATGAGCTTCTTCTTGAAGGAGGACGACATGTCCTTGAAGTCGGGATAATTGACAACTCGCTTTCGGAGGTCATGCAAACTCAGTCGCTCGTTCGGCCCCAGACCTGTAAAATTGTCTCGTCATTTATGTACATTGACGAAAATCAGACAGACAGACCTTCATTGAGGTTCTTGGAAAGGTAATGAAGCTTCGCTCGATATAAGCTCGTCTTGCGAGAATTTTTCAAGACAGTGGTGCCGAGCAATTTTTGCTTCACCAACTTCGGCTTGAACTTGTGTTTAATCGCCAGCTCAGCGACCATGTCCGCACGCTTCCGGTTGAGCGCCACAATATCCGACTGTAGCTCAGCGGCTCGCATCTTCTTGGTCTTTCTTTTGTCTTGCAAGGTGCGACGCTGTTCCGGACCAAGAACACGTGTGGCCTTCGCCCTGGTCTGGATGACAGGCTTCCCAGGATTACGCTGTGCCCATGTCGTCAGACCAGGCACCTCGGGAAGATCTCTGTCATCCGTGGCTTCCGAATTAATTAGGTGCGCCACGGGCGTTCCGGTAGCCGCTGTGATTGCTAGTACAGGCGGAGCGACATCAGGAATGCCACCCCATTCTGCCTCGTCGTCATCATCTGAGAAGCCCTCGACGTCCCCTGAGCCCCCTAGACAACGTTGAAATCGGAGGCACAAGATCCTCGGAAGTCGAGCCGGGAGGAGAGCCGTGAGTCGAGCTCCGAGGGCCGCGAGGAGAACCGGGAGGAGGGCTGAAAGGCGAGTGGCGAGGTGAGCTCCGAGGAACTCGAGGAGAACGGCAAGGGGAGCCGAAAGGTGACTGAGAGCTCCGAGGAACTCGAGAAGAGCCACGAGCTGACCCGCGAGGGGAGCCGAAAGGCGAGTGGCGCTGAGGAGAGCTCCGAGGAATTCGAGGAGAGCTGCGAGCAGAGACATGAGAGCCTCCAGGAGAGCGAGTAGAGGCGTGAGAGCCTCTGCGATCGTCAGAGTGTGGTGATGGCGGCGACGTGCTGGCCATAGGCCGGAAACGGACGTGTCGCTTAGTTGATAAAGAGCTGAGCGGGCCAGGAATGAACGCGTTGTTTAGTTATGAGTGGGCCGGGGTGGACGTGGGTGAATCTAAGTCCACGACAATTCAAGAGTGGCACAGGCGTCTAGCAACTTTGAGACTTGGACGATCCACACAAAGAGAAGTCACATTGTGACTTCTGTCACCCTCAATCTCGATTATTCTCAAGTCCCAGAATATAAGATGCAGAATGGTTCATGAATCTATTGGAGGCATCGCGAAACAGCAGAGATACGTGAGACTCATGAATGAACCCCCAGTGGTATACGATAGTAGGGGTAAGAGGTGGCGCGCGAAATTACCAAGAAAAAGGCGAAAAACGTCCGCAAAGCAGGAGTCGGAAGGGGCGAAGAGAGTAAGTAACGAAAGGAAAGAAAGAATGCACAGATCAAGCCATCTCGACACCCACAGTCTCGACCGCCTTGCCCTTCCCCTTGCGGTGCAGTTTCCCACCCGCCCGGATTGCCGCGCGCATTTGAGCTCCATTCTCCGCTACATCCAACTCGTGGAGGTCATCCATGCTGTCCAGAGCCAAATCCCTTCGAACGGTATGAGCTCCAGTTCAAGAACAAGCCGATATACGAAAAACTTACATATTCCTGAAAATCTTCCTCGACCCGGGATTGAAAAAAAAAGGACCACGGAGGAAAGGACTGTCAACCACAGGTGCATCGTCAACCAGGCCATCAACAATGGGGTTGAAGCTCGAAGATGGTCGCAAAGCAGACGTCGATGTAAGATGATTGGTGGGAGCTCCAAGAATCTGCGAAGACGCTCGCCCCGGGGATGTGAGATGGCCGACCGGGGGGACGCGCACCACGGGAGCAACACGTCGACACGCTGGGGAGCATCCCCGATATATCCTCCTGGGTGCTTGTTGAGGACGCAGTGGATTGTGAAAGGGAAGACGCTGAAGAGACTGAGGGTGAGATTGGGTTTGGGGTGGCCCTGGACGCTTTGGGACTAGTCACTGAAGAAAGGGCATCGACGGCGGCAGTGGCAGAGGACGCGGTCGATATCGATGTAGCAGGCGGGAATACAGGCGAAGCTGCTCGCGAGACAGCGGGGGATTCGTCGCCATCAGCCCACAGTGAAACAGAGATGCGTTCTGGCGATGGCGAGGCAGCGGCTTTGCGTTTGGAACCCCTCGAGGCACTGGACGATTGGCCACGAGCTGCACGATAACTGCAGCGAGCGCTGGAACGCGGCACCTCCCTGAGAGTGGTGGGGGAAATTGACAGCGCTGAGGCCCAGCTTCTTTGCAGTCGCGGCGTTGATGGGGAGGATGTGCGGATAAGGTAATTTGGGCTTCTGGCCAAAATCGCCCGGCGCAGGCACGATGGTGGTGTAGGAGGGTCCACGCGCTGACCTCGAGTTGACAGTCGGCATTTCGTCTTCGGACGATGGGATGATGTCGTTGTTGCTGTAACCCCGAGAGCGAAGCGACCTTCTTGGCATCCCAGAGGCCACCATGGTCGGCACCATGATTGGAACGACACCATTCATTCCAATGGTGGACCGCCTCGGTGATGGTGCGGCACCGCAAAATCGTGTATTTGCCTGGGGGCGCCGCGCTCTGCGCCGCCGACCTGAAATCAAGGTATCAGCACAGTAGATTCAAAAAAAAGAAAAAGCACGTGCTCGACTGAATAAATGGCTGCATTCACGCCTTCTCAAACCAAATAGTAGAACCGTTTTGGCCGTGAGTCGTGCACTTGGAAGCTGTCGAAGTTCAGGGAGGCAAAAAACTTGACAGTGCATGGTCCCTGAGTGCAGCGCATGATAATAGTAGCCCGGAGGCCGGAGACACGCTATCCAGCGCGCGAAGTCCGAGGAGAGTGTCTTGTTACCAAAGGAAAGGTCGGCGAGGAGAATAAAGAGAGGTGCCACTCGACAAATATGTCAACATATCGACACAGCCACCGTCTCTGCCCCGCGGCGACAATCGCACTCAATATCGCACTTGATATTTCGCCACTGCAGGTTCAATTCTCAAGCAAGCCATATGTAGCAGAAATTAAGATCTATTATCATGATTCTACTTGGAGATCAGTACTCAAATCATTCAAAAAGGGTGCGTTCCTAAAAAAAAATTGTCCCTCATCCCTTGCAATTGTCTGAATGCAACACTCCTTGTCACTGCGCAATGGACTCATCGGTGATCACAAACTTCACCCGCTTCCCGTCCATCCATCTCGAAAAAGCCATCTTGTGCTCTTCGGTGATGTGAAACCGAAAATCTGGGCTGCGATGCTGGCGTGTCTCGTCGACAATGGTGACACCCGAGAGATATCCAGTAGCGAAAAACTCGCGAATAGGTTTATAGAAGTCCCGGAATGACTGACGTCCATAGAGTTCAATATACTTTCTGTAGAAAATTAGTAAATCTCAGGCTGTCGAGGCGGAATTGGGGAGGTGTACTGTTCGCGACGGCTGCAACAGGTCAGTGTGAGGTGACTGAGCATAAAATGAGCATGCACCGTTCATGATACATCGTATCTGCTCGAGAACGAGAGAATGCGCGCTCCTCTTTTTTTGAGTCTGGTTCTTTTTGGCGTGCCTGTCGCAGCCTGGATGAATCAGTATCATGCTGTGGGTATAGGCAGGAACGCACTTCCGCATACGTTCACGGGCCTTTTGTCTCAAGATCTCCGCATTCCTGTTTCCCAGGTCAGTTTTCGAGATGCAAAGCACAGAAATATCACGTACTTGGTGGCGTATTTCTGGAGAGTGCGCCGACGACCAGCCCGACGACGAAGTGAAGATTGTGGAGCCATGGTTATGGTGGGTAATCGGTGTTTGAGGGAGGGCCCGGGTGGATGATGAATGTTCAAGAGGAAAAGAGGACTGTTTGGTCATAGTAAATATATGCATGCTTTGGGTTTCAAGTTCGAGTTCGCGATGGCATTCGGCAATTCGACTATATCCAACGACTAGTTTCTTCTTTCTTGGTAAAAACACAATCCGCAAGTGCTCAGCAGCCTCCAGAAAAAAAAACAGGCTTTCAAGACAACCAATAGATTTTTTTTTGAAATATTTTGTCCACTGGTCGGGTTGAAGTCCGACAATTCCGATATGTGTTCGCGATTTCGGAATACTCGGTATGGCTCATGATTCGGTCAAAAAAAAAGGGTAAAGGAATCCATTTTCAAGTCTACAGGTCGCGTAATTTACTGAACATACTAAGACCGTCTTCCCATCTAGTGGACTCATCCTCCGCCCTTTGTTGTTTCTCTAAATCCGTCGCAGTTTGCTCGAAAGATTCGTCGGTCTGGAAGCCGTTCCGAATCCAGCGAAATAGCCCGCCGGCACTATATTGAGTAAAAGAAAAGCGCCGCTCATGTGGCTGAACAGGGATATTTGAATGTCGAAGGATAGCGGAAGGAATGAATATTGTGGAGCCTGCTGGAAAGCGGATCACAAGTTTGAGGTCCCATAAAATCAGGTGGCCGCCTCGGTCGGCGTCGAACTGACCTAGGGCGGTGATCGCACACCAGCCCCATGCCAGATTGCCGAAATCTAGGTGCGGGCAGGTACTTGCGCGTGGCCCGAAGTTGAACGTACAGGCCGCGAAAATGCTTCCTGCAAATGGCCAATTGAGACGAGGGTTCCAGGCTGCGAGTCGCGCCATTTGAGATGCAAAAAAAACACAGAGGATGGGTGCGAAAACTCGGGCAAGGCCTGAAAGAATAGTTACCGAATATCTCAGTAGGAAGAGGTAGCGAGAACTTACAGTTTGTGAAGCCTACGATTCGTCGGAAGAAAATATGAGCCATCATTTCATCGGTGATCTTTACATTGGCGGGATGATTACACAGCTCGCCCGGTTGCTGCATGCACATGAGACCATGAAAGGGCATATGTAGAATGAGGATTACCGTTTGACCTCCACCATGAGATACGCCCCGAGAGACTGAGGGGTAAGGTGTCTCAGGATGAGCTCGTCGATGATGGGCGTCCTCGTCGGTGAAATGACCATCAGCGGAAAGCCTGGACATCATGTCGGCGGCACCGTCAGTCGCGACTTTCCAACCGACAAGGTCTTGCGGCATGCCGCCGAGCAATGCGAACACGGTCTTGTGGGAGTCGATGACCGGAATTGTGATTCTATTGGGATGGTTAGCAAGAATAGCATTGTTTAGTAAAGTAATGGACGTACTCTCCAAGCCAGCAAACGTACGAGAAGCCCGTCTCACCCGTGAGACGGTCAATATCTTCTTGTGTATACGAATGTGGGCCAAGACCGGTGGGCAAGGGGTCAGTCTGAGGACCAACGTCCGGTGCTTCGGAGCCGTCTTGCGCTTGTAGTTTGCCGATCCACCCCTTTTTTGTACGAGGCAGTTGGGAGGTCTCGACGTTAACCTTCAGGACGTTTGCTTTGGCAGCCTCGTGCCGTGTGAAGTGGATGGTCTTGAGTGCAGGGTCCGAAGACCCTGCACTCTCGCGCTCCCGCTTCTGCCTCTTCCGGCGCTTGGAGCCGAACTGTTTCGTGTAGGTGGTAGTCGTCAAGTCCGCTGGCGTGTCACGTGATTCGAGTGGCAGTGGCGAGGTTTCCGGAGTCGGGCTGGGTGGCAAAGAGGAGAGTGGACTCGGAGGAGGAGATGGGGAGCTGTCTCGTGGGGCGGGAATAGAGACATCGGCAGGCTCATCGTAGATGTGGGTGAGTCTCTGTGCCTCGAGTCGCTGTCACAGGCAATCCTGGACGCTGAAATATTGTGGCGGCTGCACAGGAGGGCCAACAGCCAGATCAAAGGCTGAAAATTCCCTCCCCGACCGAGTTGTTCGACGCCCGAGAGCTAAAGATAGTGAGTGGCAAAAAATTACACAGAAAAAAACGCGAAAAAAATTAAAGAGCAGGCGCAGTACGACAAGTCCCATGGTCGGGTCTCTGGAAACCTGGCGGCTTATAGCATGGTGTTTTAAAAAAAGCAAAGAGGACTCAATGGCAGTTCTGACGCCGCAGAGGTCGGACCCCTTTGCGCCAGAACATACCAAATAGAAAATAAAAAGAGATGATTGAAAAAACACGTACCTGGCATCAGCCTTGCCCAAATAGAGCCAGTTCCTGCAGTATAAATTCCAAAGGAGGTTGGTAAAGAGGAGTTTGAGGCCGGAGACGCGAAAGATTGAAGCCGAGAGCGAGGATGGTGGTGGCACGGAAGCAGCAGAGTCACGTGTCACGTGGCTGTGACCTGTCGCGCTGTTTGCCGCGCAAATTGACAGGCTTTCCACAAACGATGGCGCTCCGAAAAACTGTCAACCGCGGCCTTTCTGGGTCTCAAAAATATGGGATTCTTGGCTCTGATTACGATCCAGCAACCCGATCTCAAACAACGCCTAGACTGCAAAAACTTAGCCGTGCGGGTCAAGATCGTTATCGGCAGGCGGGGGCTGAGGAGCTTCGGTCGAGGCTTCGAAGTAAGGTGTTGTTCATGTCTTTTTAGATATTCATTAACTTCCCCAAGATATGCCTCAGGAACAATTGGAGAGTTTCCGAGAGCTTAGAGATTATTCTCAAAGCCGTTCTGTTAGCACTGAGCCCGAAGACATGCAAGTCGATGATGGGCCCAGTTTGCTCAACATTCGAGACATTCTTGATGGAAGTACTCGGCTGGACATAAGCCATGCTGGTGGCGAGTTCATTGCCACTCTGCAGGACGAACTCGAGCAGGAAATGTCTCGAGGAAGGTTTGTCTTGCTGAACAACTTTCTAGTACTCAGTATAAATGTATAAATTTAGAAAGAAACCTCGTCCAGATTACCGTGTTCGTGACGATCGTACTCAAAATCTGGTCAATGGGTGGAACGTACAGATGGATCGTTTGGTGACTTCGTATATGGCCTGGTGTGCAGAGGCAGACCTCGGCGTCTCCCCCCAGGCGACAGCACCTGCTATGGTTGAGGTCGAGAGGATCAGGATCCATGTTGTGGATCTTTACGGTGCGCCTTCAGATAGTTTTCATTTCATAATTTAACCCTTGCCATTCAGATACTAGCGACGTTAATGTAGAATTGAGTGCAGATGGTGCCGGCGTGCCCGCTGCTTTAATAAAACAAGGATTAATTCCTTGTTCTCCATGGAATCCATCTGTGGCGATTGCCACTCGTGTTCTCGAGCTGTATCGAACTACTCATGTTCGTTGCCCGCAGCTGGCAATTCAAGCTTTCGTCAAATCTTTATGTGACCTCCATGGAGTATGTCCAGCTATTCAAGCTATATATCGAGTAACTAATTCAACCCAGGTATCCTACCGCCCCCATCTCCGAGAGCAGTTCTCCATAGCCTACGATGTTTACTTGGAACTCCGTCGCCGAACAGATACACTGGTCAACTCAGCATTGGGCCGAGACAATCCAGATTGGAGATTGAAGCACACATGTCCTGCATGTATGTACAAGCTAGAAGGGGAGGATAAGCTCATATTCTCGATTCTCACCACCATGGATGGTAATGACTCTCTGAAGAGAGTGCTGAGAAGGACGAAGACAGACGGCACAGAGCATGAGCCAACTCTGGGGCCATCTCGTGAGCGAGAGGATTCTCGAGATGGTGGGGAAGACTATTTCCTCACTAGAGAGCAGGTCGACAAGTGGGCAAAGGGGAGAGTGGCAGATTTACTTCCCACCGATGTACGTATTCTTTTTTGACATTAGATGCTGTGCTGACTTCGCGGACAGGCTAAGAATCCTTGTTCTGATCGATGGAAAAACATGATCAATGATGTGACATCTCGCATGTGGGGGATTTTCGATGAGACTGGGATATTCCTAGCTCTCTGTCGACATGGATTTGTTCTGGTGGTCGCGGATATGATCCGCAGTGGGGAGCTGTGAGTCCATTTCAGGTGCTTGATTCAAGTTCTATTATTTATTGTGTTTACTTTAGTGCGAAATATCCATTGGCTGTAGTCAACATCCTGCTAGAGGCCTTTGGCTTGAATATCGGAGGTGGCTATGACATCGGCTGCCATTTCGGGGCTACCATTCAGAACAGTGAGCTCGGTGACAAGGCCCGGAACAACAACTTCCGATCTCTTGTTGGGTCCTTCCATGGACATGCCCACAACAGACTCTGCCAGCTTTCATTCCTGGCAACATATGTTGAAGGGATGGGGTTGGAGGATCTGGAGGGCTGCGAGAGATATTTCTCGCGTTCAAATGGCTTAGCCAAGTCGGTTCGATATGCAACCAAGTTTCACCGAAGGCAGGATATTACTGTTTTCATGAGGCAGATCGATGATCTTGAGACGTATGCCAATCTGAGTACATGTTTCTTCTATGTTGTCTCTTCCCAGGCTGACATTTCATAGGTAAATTTCTGTGTGATAATTATCGACAGGCTCTCAAAATTCTCAAAACTGAGCCAGAACTCGAACAGTGGATGTCGGCTGAGGGAATAGAAGGCTATGAGACATTTCATGTATGGTTGAAGGAGGAAGAGGACTACCTTCAAGGGATAGAAGACGTTTTGCCAAAGAGGAGGGAGGAGACCCTGGAGATGGAGTACGTCAAGAAATTGGGAAATCTTGAAACCAGCCAGTATGTTGTTCTTGACAATTGTTGAGCTGGTTCTAAGGTGATTTAGGTCGAAACTTGAAGCCATTCTCAAGGCTGAAAAGAGGGCAGCCTCAGATGACGCAGACTTTAATCCAGCACCTACCTCTCTCATCACGCGTCGACATGCTATTGAGAAACGTAATCGTGACTTGGATGTTGTGCAGGACCTGGAGTCAAAGCTGGGAATCAAAAAGCGCTGGACTGCAGCCACTCCAGAGTGGATTTCAGCCATGAAGTCAATTAAGGAGTTCAGGTACCATGAGGCCTTGGATTCTGTTGAGAGAATCATTGTTGAACGACTATTGGAGATGACGAAGATTCATCAGTCAGGAACTGGTTTGTTATCGTCTCCAGAACAGATATGAGATACTCATTACTGGACAGGGTATAAAATGCGAAGCCATATAGCCAAGGCCCTCCAAGCACGGTCGAAAGCTATCAGAAAGGCTATTGAACGATACAATACCTTGGCCGCCGACATGGAGCCCCCTCGACCTGCACTGGATTGGGACCAGGTTGTGAATTACAGCTTCCTAGCGGAGTTTGACATCCTTCGGGATACTGGAAACAATGTCGAGGGGAGGCCTTGGACAAGACCAAGCTACCGGTTTGCGATGGACAAATATTTCAAGATTCTCCGGGCTCAGGAGGAAATCAAGCGGCTGAACATTGAGATCAAGAGGTTGGTCACCTGGATTGATGATGAGGACCGGTTCCTTCGGAAGAAGGAGAGTGAGCACAAGGCATCTAACCCTCCTCTTGCTGTTCAAATCTCTCGATACCGACAACGCCGTGCTCGATCGGACCACAATCACATGCACAGGCTCTGGACCCTTGCCAAGACCCCCGGCTTTACGGGCTCACTAGTGCCTGGCGTATCCCTGGAGCGGCAGAGAGCAAGACGTCTCTTGAGGCAGGGGCAGCCGTCTGAGATGGAGGTGGTGGAGGAGGATAGAAATAGATGGATGCCATCCCGAGAAGGGGAGTGGGAGGATGAGGATGAGGATGATGAGGACGAGGGAGAGGAGGCACAGAATGAAGAGGTGTCAGAGCTGATGTATCAAATGTCGGCGTTGGCTGTCGATCAGGAGGATGGGGGAGGTGTGAGGGAGTTGGACTAGATTTGTATGTTTGGCACAGCCTTTTTTTTTCGCTATTTTTTCATGTATTTTACTTGGATAGAAAGATTCTTTCCTTGTTTGGTAGTACAGATTGCCTACAGCAACGGCAAGTCCAAAAGTTATTAAAAGTTATTGAGCATAGCCCTAGACTACCTCTACAGTACTATGTACCCCAAAATATTGAAAGATATCGAAAAGTTATCTGGAGAATTATTGAAGTTAGCACCAGATTGCCGTTTTTACCAATAACTATTGTGGGGATTGCACCGCGATCCCCACACTAATTAGTGGGGAAATGTGGGTCGTATAGGTGTTAGCATCTACGTACATCAGCACAGAGTAGCAAGGTTACAATACTATCAATTGCGTGTTTTTCTCTTCTTCCACTGAGCCTCTGCATAACGCAATGACGCACACTGTCCCACCTTCAAATGTTGATCAAGAATTGAGTTCTCCACATACTCCAGAACATGTGGTCCAGCCAATTCCAACGGCAAAAGACGGTCATGTATGTCGTCATCAATTTCGAACACAGCGTAAAATTCAGGCATGGATATCTTTGCGGGAGAAACAGCAGCAGAGCGAGGCATCGGAGTGGGAGTGGATGGTGAGACAGTAGTTTTGGTGGCAAGAAAAGGCGAGAAGATCGATGCAAGTCCAGCAAAATCATTATTGATTGTCACCTGCGAGCCAGATGAGGTGGGTTTCGCTGAGTTCAAGCGGCGAGATGCAAGAAGGGAGATGTCATCTGGGTCATCAGCTGGGGAATTATCGACAGGCCAAAAAGCCTTTTCCTCCTCAGGTGGTGGGGGCGTTTTCACATCAACATTGGACATCTTAGCAAGCTAAGATTTCACAGTCAATCAAACAGACAAAGGAAATAAGTAAGAACATACAACAGCCACAGCCCATATCTTTAGGAGTTGCGGAGTCAGATGGACATGCTTGGCCTTTGCGTTACCGACAAAGCAATAACGACCGGCACAAGCCCAATCATTACAACGATGCGCATTCTGGAGCTGAGAGATTGTGTCAGCCATTTCCTCCTCCTCGGGCGTCAACTATGGTATGAATATCAATAAATCTGAGAGTTATAGACTTCTGAAAAACAGACCTTGTGTTTGTGGTTGGTGGTCTCAGTTGAATCCCTATTAGTTACACTTCCATCGGCAGTTTCATCTGTTGTCAGCGTCTACAAGGATCATCAGTTGAATAACGTCAGTCCATTGTGCCGCAATTGCACAAGCAGGAATACTCGCCGGCTCAGGCACAGACTCCGTCATGTCCAGATTCACCTCTACCTTTCCCTTCTCTGTCACTTTCTTAACCATCTCATTGAAATCATTGACTGTCGTCAACTGCATGTTTTTGAAGTTCGTGCGTGCAATCGTCCAAGCAACATCAAATCTTGAAGTGCAAAGCTTTCTGCCGACAATTTTGAACTCCATCGAGCCATCCTCACGCCCTACAGCAGATATGACCGCATCAAGCATCTTGGCAAAACAGAGTTTCTCGTGGAGGTAAATGGAACACTTGATCTTGGCAGGGAGACAGGCATTACTTCGACGCTTCTCATTTGGTTTGGGAGCTGGGAGTTGTGGCTGGAAACTGATAATGTAGTTGATTCCTTGGCCATCATTATACTCAGATTCTGAAGAAAGTCAATTTCTCTGTACGACACAATGCAACAGGATGCTTGGTACCATCAGTCTCTGCCTCTCTTGCATTTGGATCTTCCTCATTCTCGTACTCTTTCTGTCTCTGCATATACTCCATGTACTCTTGGTCGTCCTCGGTGATGTCGTGGAACATGTCTAAACACAGAGGGAGAAAAAGAGCCAGGTAAAAGGACGAGACGTGTCGACGCGAAAGCGTGTGACGCTTTGTGACATGACATCATTACTGACATGCTCAACTTGAAGTTTTTTTTTTTTTTAGAAACAGGAGTGGCCATTATTTTTTGCAAACAGCAATAAATACACCTCACCACATGTACCTTTCTTACATAGAGTTTATAAATCGCATTTGCCCCTGATTTTGCATGCTGCACTAGTCCCTTGTTGTCTCTCTCTCTATGCTCACTCTCAACTCATCTCTCGTCATTCACGCTCTCATTTCTTTGGCTTTTTTCATCGTCTCTGCTGCTTCTAACCTTGCCAATGATTCTTTGCCTCCAGCCAGCCAATGACTGAGAATGGACTGACCCACTTGCACACTTACCATTTCACAGTTGCTCTTGGAGTTGCTTGCTTGACTTATTCAGCTTGCACTCTTGGACATGCTGCAAGCATATCAACAAGTACTAGTCTTTTCATGAGCCTTCTGATGAATATGTTTCTTCTATGTGAATGGGTCATGGGGGTGTAGTATCTGCCATATTCCCACTTCGTCCCTATGACTTGGTTCAGGGAATGGTAGCATCAGCATTTACTGAAATCATTGTGGAGTTTGAGCAGCAATCACTTGATAATGGCACATCCTGGTTGATCATGTTGAACCTCTCAAGTACTCAATACATTTTTCCTCAGATCCTGATGGTGTGTTTTTTTCTCTTCTGCCATTATTAAAATGTATTTTTTTGAGCCATTTCGCACACCATGTTTTTTCTGTTTATTAGATGGTATATGGCCCGTATCCTTGTAAATCTTCAAAGACAACCTTTACAGTGGTATGTTTGCTGTATTCTATCATAGAGGTTTTCCGAGATGATAGGAACAGTGTCAACAGTGAAGTTTCCATAAAGCACTCATCATCACAAAACTGCCCTACAGACACACTGCATGAAGGATTTACATTTCTCACTGAAAATATTGATGAAAAATGTGAATAGTTTTCTATCCATTTTTCCACTGAGGAAATGGGTGAAAATTGCATAAAAATTTCAGCCATTTTGCATGCTGAGCAAAAAATGGCTGAAAATGGCTTGAATTTTTCACTAAGCTTATCAGTGAAAATTTAGGTGCAAAACTATTGACATTTTTCACTGAAAAGATCAGTGAAAAATGTGAATTCTTTATGCAGTGACATGCACGACTTACAATGTTTCCCAAAAGCCAAATCCCCAAAGCAGAGGTGAATGATGATTCATGCTCTTAATAAAGAATGAAAATTCAATGCACACAAATTTATTCTTGGAAATTTGCATTGATAGAACAGCCGAGTATTTCTATTTCTGGGCAAAGATATTTTGCCATTGCAATGTGAAGCAGCAGTCTGCAGCAATTGGTTGTGCAGCACACATTGAACTCCATCATGGTGCCTCAACTGGCGGTTCCATGTACATTAGTAGATAATACACGGGTGAATATACAGCTGGGTATCAACATTTGGGTTCACAAGATATCATGGGTGATGCCAAGAGGCAAAGTAAGTTTTTATGCAGCAGCAGTCTGCAGCAATTTGTGGCACTTTATGAAATGACCAAGTTTGCACTTGCAGCGGCAAATTGGTGCCTCTGCAGTGGCAGTTTCATGTCAATAGTAGCAATTTTCCTTATTGTGGCAATGTGAGTTGGCTTGTGCGTACACCAAATGGCTTGTTTTGGCTTGGGCTTGGAATTGGAATTGGCTGCAATCACCTGCCCAAGCCTGATAAATTGGCCTGCAAGCCCTTTTGTTGGCTTGCACAAGCCATTTTGTTGCCCTCATACCAGCTAAAAATCAAATGTGGCTTGTACTTCTAACACATCCCTTATGTCTCTGAACACAAATCCTGTGTGGTAGATGTGTTCCAATTCCTTTGATAAAGGTCTGTGGCACAGTAGTTCCATTGTGGTTCAATTATTTCAGCATAACTGGTCATGGACACAGTTGATCATCAGCTAAGGTCCTGTGCCACTGGGGGCAGGGCCCGTGGGCCTAGGTTCATGGCTTTTGATGGGCAGTGCTTCAACATTTGCCATGGTACTTGCCACGGCACTTGTCGAGCACTTGCCACAGCCCATGACTTCCCTTTGTTCCCTTTGTTCTACTTGCATGAGGCGTTCAGATGTTTGGTGCCATTACCCAACGTCAATCTAATCGTGGCTCTTCTTTTGCATGTGAGCAGACAGGCCCTCGGGAGCTATTGAATTACAGGTGCGCTTCTGCTGCAATCTGCATTGATTCTGCAACAACATGGGGGGATCATTGAAAGGAGGAGAAAAGGCAAGGAAAAATCCCCAACTGACAGCGCTGACAGTGCTGAGATTGCATGTGAAAACATCAACTAAGGTACTTGGGTTACTCAAATTTGTGACAGCGATGTGGGGAACAACATTGTATCATGTGTAAGATGGACTGGTAAATTCACTGAAATTCTACTCTGATTGCTGTGGCAGGGCTTAGCTACTTCTGCAGTGGGTATAACTGGAGGACAAAATTTGTATGGCTCTGAATCTGTAATGTGTCAGGGACAAGTCTGTAGTTCTGAAATTCGATGTGGATCGGTGTACGGTGATTGTACAACCATTTTTTGTGATCAGACAATGGCTAAACCACAAGGGGGATGGTGTTCGAAGTGCGTGAATGCAACTCAAACTTGTGAGTAGAGTTCACACTGTTTCTGAACTCAGACACATTATAATCCAGTTGTGATTGCAGACGATGCAAGACAAACACGAAGGAGGTAACAAGAATTTGATTATACAGGCACATGAATGAGGTGCATTAAGCTGATATTAAAGCTTTCCAAGAAAATTTCCTGTGGGAAAAACTGAAATGGGAGCGAACTACCATAGGAAAGTTGCCCCACATAGCAGAGAAGAATCGATCAACAAGAAGGCGGAGAGGTGGGCAGAACAAGTACGTGGGTATGGTGCATGTGATTTAGCAATATTCAGAGGATGGCAGTACTGAGATTTTATTCTGACCATGTCTGATTTCTCTACAAATGTACCTCATCCTCTTCACTCATATTCCTTCCTCACTGATTAATTTACTTGACCAGTTCATGGGTGTTGCCAGGTACCTTGTTTGTTTTTTTCCAATGCATTGTACAAGTGCGAACATAGTATTCCATCCATCCAAATTTTATTGAGCGGGCTTTACCCAAGGTATAAATATATTGTATGGATCCAAGCTATGACTTTTCTTTCTTTCGGCTTCAATCTAGGGTATAGGAGTCCAAATATAATTATCTGAATCCAAACTTGTGCTCACAAAAATGCCAAGCAAATTGCTGGGAGTATACTCAGCAGTTACACGTGCTAAAGTTATGCCCCGCCACCCCACAGCTGATGCACTGAATCTGCTCGGCAAGTCTGTTCACATTCGATTCTGCGGTATTTTTCCTCTCTCTGTGTCAGAGCGGTCTACTCACATGCAAAAGAAGTGAGATTGATGCAGATCGGGTAACAGCACCAAACATCTGAATGCCTCATGCAAGTAAAACAAAGGGAACAAAGGGAAATCATGGGCCGTTGCAAGTGCTTGACAAGTGCCATGGCAAGTGTCGAAGCACTGCCCATCAAAGGCCACGAACCTAGGCCCACAGGCCTTGCCCCCAGTGTGCAGAGCACAAGCTAGCTGGCTTATTGAGGCCAATACACAGGTTGTACCTCAAGGCACTGATCCACAGAAAAGTCCACATCAAAGCTACCCAAAATACACTGGGAATTCACAAATCTCTACAGAACTTACATGATTTTACACCAAGACAATGATATGTGCATATCAAGCACAAATTAACTGTCTTTCATATGATAGAATTTATATGTACTCCCTCCAAAGGTATATCAACAATTCAGAGTATGTTCTGCCTTTCAGCACTGTTAAGATCCACATTCAATGGAGCAATTCAGAGAAATTATTAAATTACTCAAACCTGTTCACATAGATGGCTTATATGGGTTCAGTTAAATGTAAAACAGTTGGCTAGATGGCCTGGGTATCTTTCTGGACAAAATAGCTTGCGCAAGCCATTTTTGGCTGATGGCATCAAAATAGGTGTGTAGACAGACAGCATTGAATTTAGAAAGAAATAAGTCAGGCACATTACATTCAAACTTTAGTAACAATGCTCTGCCATCTGGGAATGCCTTCAATGAGAATTAATGATGAATTGAATGAGGTTGAACATGGATTAGGCCATCACAAGCCAGTTTGTTTGATGCCATCAAATTGGCTGAGCCTTTGGCATCTAGTTAGTTTTTTGCCATATCATATTAGGTAGGATGTGCAGCAGCCACATGTGGCTTTTGGCACTTGTACAAAGCTGTGCAGGAATTTTTTTTGTTGTTGTTTATATATAATTATGAGTTGAATCACACCATGTGTATCTCAAACCTGTATTCCAGACCTCCCTCTTGAGTATCACTCAAGTATCATTGAAAGCAAGTGTGAGTAATTCCATATTTTGATGGCATTCCTGAAATCACCATGCAGCTGACAGCATAACATCACACATGTTGGAGTAGATTGATCAGCGAGGCAGCACTCAACATACACCAGACTCATCAGACACTACCAGTATCCTTAATTGCATATATTACATTTGTAAATATGATGCTGTAAGCTTACCCAAACAAAAATTTCTGGTGCGGCTTTGCACAATGCACTAAAGCTGCATGAAGCTGCATGTGGCCCATGTGGCTTTTGTGCACCCTATCTATTATATTATGCTTCGAGTCTATGTATCATATTTGTAGTATATTATCTGCATATGTATTACAGCTGTTTGCAAAAGTAATGACACCTCAATCATTTTATAAATAAAAGAACAAACAAATACTTCCTCTCTTCTTGCACTCATTCTGGCCTCAATTCTTGACCAATTTGCTTGTTTTATGGCATGCTTGACAGTGTTTTGGACGCACTTTCATCCCATTGTGGTCTCGGCATCTATTTTGATGGTTTATTTTTTTGACCTTATTCGGCTTGGGCACATCAGCCACACCATCTTGGACACACTTTTGCGGCTACAATTCTGAATGAATCCTCTTGCAAAAACACATAGTAGCATGCTGTTCAGTGCCTCTTCTGGGGTACAGCTCTTCTGTTGATGTTGGCTGGATTTTGGGCAGCCTTTTCTTAGTTTCACCTTGGCTTGATGAGACAACAAGTCCGACTCCAAATGGTCCTTATGAATCTCATCCCAGTTCCTCCAGTGAGTTATAAGCCCTATATTACATGTCTCTGAACTGGCCCAGCTGCCAGAAACTGTTCATGATGCTCACATGACTTGCTTCCTACAGCTTGCGAGAAACTCTCAGCAGCAGTGACAATGAAAAATATACTTGGCTGGGTTAGATTATTGGAAGAGCATGCCAAGACTTCAACTCAAGTCTCTTATCTCACATGCACAATCCACAAATCACAGCACAGGAACAAATAAATATATTCTGAGGCTCACATGGGTGCGAAAAAATGTATCTATGTCGTGCTCAGATCATTCCACCATCCCACATTCTGTATGATCCCAATATGGCTGTTCTCATAGCTCACAGTCTGTGGAGGTGCACTTCACATCATGTTGATGTTGCAAGACAGAATCACTAGCTGTACAGATAGGCCTGGCACACAGTTGGAGATGCAGTGATGTCTGTAAATAGAGATGCAGCATGTATCAGCTAGAATTTTTGGATATATGAGGTTTTTAGCACGTTGATGAGCCTGGCACTGAGCCACCCTAGCAATTTTTCATTTTGCTAGCTAAGGACAACCATTTAATAATGAAGTTGTGTGTAAATGGCTTATTGTTTCAATATGGAGCTATTTGAATGAAAAAGTACATATACACAATATACTGTGTATATATATACACTTTAATATACTTAAAGTGTATATATATACACAGTATATTGTGTATATGTACAGTATATTAAAGTGTATATATATACACAGTATATTGTGTATACGTACTTTTTCATTCAAATAGTATATTAAAGTGTATATATATACACAGTATATTGTGTATATGTACTTTTTCATTCAAATCACTAAAGTGTATATATATACACAGTATATTGTGTATATGTACTTTTTCATTCAAATCAACATGGGGTATGACACGTGACCCATTTGAGCAATTCAACATTTTGGCAACCACCAAATCCTTGCGTGATGCTCACAAGTTTTCATTTTCATTTTGCATTAATGATAATATGAATACAATATGGCTTCAGAACTGGGTGACTTTCTGTAAATTTCTGGCAGGGATGCTGAGACAGCCATCAGGACCCCATCGGGCTTAGATCTGACAATTTTCAGTTTCGACCCCCAAATAAAGCTTGAATAAATTATAATCTGGAGAGGGGTACCCACCCCCTCTCCTGACTTTTTCAGTCCTGCAATCTGCTGAATAGACAGATTTGGTCACTCCTCCGTCTGGCATGTCCGAATTGGGCTGTGTGTCACACTGGTCACACTATCAACTCTCTGCCAGTGTGGTGACCAACTGGCACAATTCCGTGGTGTAACCAGCTTGTACCCTCAGCCATGGATGCTCTCACCCTCAAATGTCTGTCTAATTGTCCTTTTTGGTATCCGACATGGCTGATTCAACACCTTCCTTGTGAATCTCTGAGAACACCCGTTATTGAGTGCTTGCACCCTCTCAACAGCAGAGTTTAAATGATTCACAGCACCCGAGTGGTGCGCTTAGCATGCTTATAAGCTGGTGAGTGTTGTAGTGTTTCTCTGTTTGAGTTTCACTCCTCATTCATTCCTGTCTTTTGCTCTTCATCTCAGTTGTCTTCTGCCATGTCAGACTCAACTGCTCCTCCACTCACCCAGCCTGCACCGAAACCTGGTCTGTTCTATGATGGCCACAGTCAAGCCTGGTGGTGTGACCCAACCAGTCAATGGGTTCTTGTTGCTGCAGAGGTGACCATTGTGTGTGTTCATCTTCATCTTTTTTTGCGTGTTATTGACCAAGATATTAGCCTCCTCTGCAACCACCTATCAACCTTCAAGTCCCAGCACAAGGACCAGCTCTGGTATGTCCATAACAGCTCTGGAAGACATTCCACTAATAAACCTTGTCCAGTCCACTGCGTATAATTTTCCTCCTGCACCGTCCGGGCCTCTGTCCTTCCCTGACCATCTCATCAACCCTTGCCTCGTCCCTCTTCCACAACATGACGACCGCGATCTCTCTGAGCCGCATGCCATCGCTCAATCCAGTCTTCACCCTGCTCTCAAAGTCGGTGGTGTTCGCCAGAAAGACCACAGCAAAGGGAGGAAATGCCAGCGCTCCAATTCCTCTGACTCCAGTGATGATAGCAATGCTCCCCGTGCTCCCAAACGTGGTTATCCACAAGGATCTACCAATTTCTCCAAGAGTGATCCCAAGAAATTGCTGGACATTGCTGAGAAGAAGCTACTGTTTGGTGCGAACGCTTGGAAGTCCATTGGCTCCCAATACAATAAATAGGCACTTGCTCATGATTGTCCTGAGTGGGATGTAAAGGTGCTGGAGAATAAGTACAAGGTGGTGCATTTCTTGTCAATTTTTCCCCCCTTTTCCTTCAGCTTACCTGAACGCAGTTGTTAAGGAAAAAAAGCCCACCGGTAAAGGCTGCTGCGACCCAGCTGTCAAGCATGCTCACGAGGTTGACTGTCTCATCAACCAGAAAGCCGACACACGTGAACTCAGTGATTCTGACAACTCCAATGATGATGCTGGTGTAGATAGTGCAGGCGATTTGTCCAATGATGTTGAGGCCAGACCTGTCTGCACTGCCATCACCCATCATGCATCAAGTCCTCCCCTTTGTCATGCATCTAGTCCCACTGCTTGTCGCTCTCACATCAATGCCCCAGATCTTGTCAACAAGCTGTTGAAGGTACTGGATCTGAAGGCAGCCAAGGCAGGTGATGACAAGCGGGCTCAGCGATCTTTCCAGGCCACACATAGGTTGACGTTATCCCAACAACTCCACAATGCCCAAGCTGCTGCTGAGAACCTGCACACCCAGATCACCGCCATGCAGAGCCGTGTACATGATGCTAAGCATGCACATGAACATGCAGAGCTCAAGCTCAAGCTCTTCCAGGGTGGCACTCGGTCTTTCAGTGTCAGACCTCCAGGAGTTCTCATGGCCGCAGTGCTGTCTACAAAGCAAACCTAGACCTTGTTTGTGTATGTGGCAAAGTCTGTTGTGAGTGCATTTATCCAGATGGTGGAGCATGCACTCAATGGTTCTCAGACCCATCAAGTGATGACAATGCTGAGAAGGAGAACATGGACCCTAGCTCTTCCTCTCACTCCTGCTACCCTAGCTCTTGCGACTCAGACCCACTCATGGACCCCTTTTTCACCATTGAGGACACATTCAGCCCCAGTGCTTCAGGTGGTGTCAAGGCTTCTGATGATCCCTCGGCATCAGCGGTGCTCACTTCAGAGGTATGATCTGATATCTCTTGGACATTCTTTGCGTACTATGGACTATGTTACTCTCTCTTTGATTACACTCTCTTTTAGCTACTAGTTGTTTGTCGCTCCTTTCACTACTAGTTTGTGTGTGAATGGATCAAAAAGTGTTTACTTGTAGATGGCAATGTTATGAAAATGGGCAACCCTGTCTGATGTTGTTCTGAGAACAGCATTTTCTCAAAACCAGTCCAGACCTCCTTCTCCTCTCATGTATGCTTCCTAGCATGTAGACACTTCAAATCTGATTGATGCCAACCATCTCTGCCTGAACATTGGTCAAGTAGATGCAGATCTCCAACAAATTGCTGCACTCCTTCTGACAACCAATCTCCAATGGAATTCAAAGCTGGCTGAATGACCCTTGCAACCCATGCATGCCCCACTCAGCAGTCTGCTGATAAAACAGCAACTCTCAGTCAAATGCCATTTTCTCCTGAATTTCCTTGGTGGTGCCTCAAATTATTTGTCCACTTTTGATTGGTGTGCGGATTTTGCCTTCAATCTGGTTTGCTCTGCACGGAAAAGCAGTATTGGCCACAAGATAAAAGCCTTCAGATGTATGAGTACAAAGTTTCTTGTAAATTGGTTGAGCAACGCGAGAGTCGTGCCAACTCCCAGGTGCATTGATAACAGCATTGACGATGGTACCTGGAGTCAAATTCAGAAACCACAAATGGTCTGTATATTGAAACTCAACTTTGGGAGAAAACACTAGAACAGAACTGACAAAATGCTTGCAAAGCCAGCTATTGTATGTTGCATTTTCAATCTCATCATCTTCCGAAGTTTGACAAGCCAGGTTGAGCCTATCAATGCTTGCGAAGGTACCAATCAAGCGAGGATGGTGCTTGACAATCAAATCATTGTACTCGTGGAAATCCTCCAGCTTCTTCGGCCATGAGACTGATGCAGCAGGCATTTGACAAAGAGTCTGCAGAAGGAGCTCGAGACCGAAAGTGATGTAACAAGAGACTGTGGTTGGAATTAATGCAAAGATCTGTTGGAGGCTGATTTTGCACATGGTAGAATTGAGATAATGGAGCACCAGACCAAGGGCTCCAGATGCATCAAGTGATCCTGCAGCCAGATGTGTTTGTCTTATGCTAGACATGTCTTTTTTGGGAATGGGTGTAGTATCCTACATGTCTCCAAAACCCACATTGAGGATGGCGTGGAAAGTATGGACATCGAAGCCCATTGTGGTGATGTATGCATGGTCATTCTGTGTTCGATACAGTATTTGCCATGCAGTGGCTCCCCTTGGGTTTCATAGCAGTTGGGAACAGCAGAGGTACAGCCTGCTGGGTCTACACCACTTGTTGCACAGTCAATGTGCTTCAATGGTGCTTAAAGCGATGATCCCTATGGCTGAGCCTGCCATATAGCAGTGCTCTTCATCTGATGCTGATGAGCCTGCACTGGAGGTGCAGGTGTCTAAAATTGATATCAAGCGGGGCGAGAGAGTCAAAGACTAAAGGCCTCAAGGGTTGCATGGCGGCTCTTATATCGCGGTGGGAGACCCCTTTCAAATATATCTGATCACTCGGTCTATTTCTCTAGAGTGCTATGCACAGGCTTCTATTCAAGAAACAGAGTACAACTATATTCCCTAGATTTCACGGGTAGACAGTTTACTGGCTACACAAAATTTTACAGCAGGTTTATATACTTTTTCTAGAGATGCAAGGAGTAAGCAGGGATTTTTCGGAACAAGCTGCGAGATTCTTCAAGCGGGCCAAGGCCCAATAGTATGGCTGCGATGTCTGAGTCTGGCCCCGCTGGAGTTATCCTGCGTGCTCTCACATCAATTGTGTGCTGGTTGCCTCACCCCATTGAAGAGATGATCACCGATCATGTCACTTTTCGTGGGCCAATGCCATTGTTCCCCTTTCTCGGAAACAACGCCACTCTGGCCGTTCTTCTAAAAATATCTTCCCTACTCGAGTCTGGTCTAGACAAGAAAGGTATTCCCTTATCTGTCATCCTTTCATGCGGTGCCAGAGCATTGGACCGGATGGCTCCCCTTCCGAAAGTGCCGCAGCCAAAGATCAGCCTCTGACGTCATGCCACTCAAGCCATCAAGGCTCCTTCTAGTGTTGCCATGACTCAAAAAGTCGAGTCACAGCTTGCTGAGTCGGCCAAGTCGACATCCAAACCGAGTCGAGTCGAGTCAACTTGAGTCAGCAAGTTGACAAAATTTTAGAAATTCATTTTGAGGCCCCCACAGGTTGTAAAAACACGAAAGGAAAAAATAAAAATTTTGGCTGTCACTGCCATGTCACGCTCATGTGACAGTGTCACACATGTCACAAATTCCGATCATGCTTCCAATCGCATTTTTGGGCCGAACTACACAACTTGTCTGGGGACCGACTCAAGTCAACCTGAGTGACTTCAAGTCGACCCACCCGACTCAACTCAACTCGACTCAAGTCGACTTCATGAGCCCAAGCCTGAAGTCGCGGCAACACTAGCTCCTTCTCGGAGCCATCCCCGACAGCGTTCAGCTGTGCTCTGCTGGACGAGATCCTTGCTAGCAGGTGGCTATTTCCTATGGCAGCGAGAGAGTAGCATCTCCCAGCGCTTCTGCTAGATAGAGCTGCCCTTTGGACAGGGCTTCGCCCTGCTGCTAGATGCTAAATTCCTCCCCTATTGATCACCTCCAGCGCATAGAACCTTGGCTTACCGCTGCTGTTCACAGCCCACCGCTGATGTTCTCCCGCTGAAATGCTACGGCTTTACCAGCCATATTATTAAACCATTTGAACATTTCTAGTGTTGCGATGGCTTTCGGCCTTCAACAGCATAGCCTGCTGCCTGGGGCAGGCACATGCTCTCTTATCCTTCGTCCACTAATCCCATACAGATGAGTCAAAATGAATAAAAACTTGGGTTTTTATGCGTGTTTCGTAACACGCCTCATCAACACGTCTTCCTCCATTTCTTCAACTTGTTACAGGGTGATAAACACATCAAGATCCATCTGCATGGAAGTTGGTGGTGGGATGTGTTGTTGGATGCTGTTTGGGGCGCAAATGGTGAGCACCTATATACAAGAAATTCTATTATATCCTCAGATACTCCTACTGGAACGGTCAACAATTAAATTTCCATATAGAATCTCATGTGATGGCATCACTGGCACCTCTCCGATATTTTGAAAATACTATCTAACCTTACAGAAAGTCACCCACTGCCTGTATAATATTGATATGGTATAATATAATACAATGTGATATCAATATAATATGATATAGCAGCCACCATATTGTCATATTATTTCCATATTATAGGGGATGCTCAAAGCCTGCATCTGAATGCACATCATGGCAATTTCCAGGTCCATTAAGGCTGTGAGAAAGTTCCTTCCAGGCCTGAAAAACCAGAACATTCTGAATGCCTGCTCAAATAAGCAACTTGCCCCTATCAACACTTCACTCCAGCACTTTGGCACAGATATCTTGACTTAATAACTTATATATGTTCTGTATGCTGAAAGTACACTTGCAGTTTGGGCTTTTCAAGAGCCTTAGCTGCGCAGAACTGCGGAACATTGACCTTCAGAAATATTATTGACAGATCATTAATATATTATAATACATATTACAAATGTTTGTGAAAGTAATGACACCTCAATCATTTTATAAATAAAAGAACAAACAAATACTTCCTCTCTTCTTGTACTCATTCTGGCCTCAATTTTTGACTGATTTGCTTGTTTTATAACGTGTTCGACAGTGTTTTGGATGTACTTTCATCTCCTTGTGGCCTCAGTATCTATCTTGATGGTTTATTTTTCAACCTTGTTCGGCCTAGGCACATTGGCCGCACCATCTTGGACATGCTTTTGTGGCTACAATTCTGAATGAATCCTCTCGCAAAAACACATATTAGAAAATCATTCAGTGCCTTTCCTGGCATGCATCTTTGCTGCTGCTTGCTACAGCCTCAACCAATTCTTTTCCAATTTTTTGTCTTGCTCTGCCAATTTCTGCATCTTTTGCTCAACTTGATGTATGCCATCTTGTGGCTTGCTCTGGATTCTCCTTCCAAAAGTACATTGAAATGCTTGCTCTGCATAAGGGTGGAATATAATGAAGTGGGTGACTTTCCGTAAGACAAATCTGTGTGAAATACACTACTTTTGCTCTTTTGCCGGGTTGCCGGGGCTCCCATCAGGACCCCATCGGACTTGGATCTCGCTTACACTTCCACAGACCCTCGTATACTTGTGAATCTGTTCGGGGGGTCCTGACCCCCCGAACAGATGAAAACACAGTTGCACAAACCCAAAATGGCAATAATGGATCAAGGCTCGATGTTCCGCACACACAAAACACGCGCTCGATGTTCGTTCCTTCCAGCAACTCAGTGTACGCGCTATGATTCTGGCTCGCGTCACTCATCCATAGCTTCAGCACTTGTGGCATTTGTTTCCTCCCTCCACACTGATATGGAATCATCCCCACAGGTCATCGATGCATTGTTGGCCTGTAGTTCCTTTATCATGGGCAGTTTTTTTTTCCTCTGGCTATCCTTCGGACATTAGGCATGAACCTTTGATACTCCAGCATGAATTCCAATTATTTGAGTGTTACATTGGGGCCTGTTGTGCATTGGCTAGTGCTGCTCGCTGATTTGAGACAAGGCAATAGTATATGTTGACAACTGTTCAGTCTGTCTTACGGATTGTCGTGCACAAATATACTACTTTCTTACCTTGATACTTGCCATCATTGGCACCATGAAGTATGTGAAAAACACAGATCTGTCTTACAGAAAGTCACCCAGTATTTGTGAAAGGTTTTCAGAACACAACACACTTGTTTGACCAAGGGATCACAACTTTGATGTTTCATGCCTAGCATCCATAATTCTTCCAGATAAAATCTGAAATTAATAATATAGCTACTAGAAGATATACAAAGTAGTTCTACAGTAGAATAGCAGGAGATAAAGCATTATAATATGTATACAATGAAGAAACAAAGACACAAGTCAAAATGTCACAAATTCCATCCAATGGATCATACCTGTCACATGCTACTGTCATTCATCAGCTCTTCCTCCACCTCATTGTCCTTGTCCTCCATGAGCACTTGAGCCTTGACACATTCCAATTTGGCACAGGACACCATGAGAAGTCAGGGTCCGTACGGCAACCGGGCACACCTGTGCTGATGGGCACACATTTCCTTATTCAGAAGGAGGTGTGCTCGGTGACTTGTTGTGACCTGGCTGTGACATTAGTGACATGTTTCTCTGGTGTCGTTCGAAACCCAGTCGAAGCCCTCAATTCTTGTCCAATTCTTGCTGAAAATGCTCAAAAATAAACTGAAATGTGTGAATTTCCACAAGACGAGAGATTTGGAGTAAGTTCAGATAGATAGAGAAGGAAATTCCGTCCCATGACCCAGCCTATCAAACGGCCGATCCTCCTACAAAATCCTCTCTACAGCGATCCAGTCTTCGGAGAATTCGGAATACAGGTTTGGATTGCATTTAGAATCCATACACACACAAATTGGGGCCCAAATCGCGTCCAAAAACCATAGTACAAGCTAATGCCGACACAAAAGTGTGGAAAATGGGATGATTTTCATCCTAGTTTTGATTAGATCTACTTAGAAACTACAAAATATGCCTTTTTCTTGGATATGGAGCTGAAAATAAAGCTACAAGCTCTTTAACAGCAAAATTTTTATTTGTAACGCTGGGTGTCACGCCAGCAAGCGAGTTGGGCACACCTCCTTCTGAATAAGGAAATGTGTGCCCATCAGCACAGGCGTGCCCGGTTGCTGTATGGACCCTCAAGAACCTGTTGTACAGCAGGAGGGCGAGGCGGGAAGAAGAACATGTCAACAAGACAATGCCATGCTCTTTATGTGTCTTTGCTTGTGTGGTTTTTAGTGGATGCACCTTTGGCCCAATTGCTTAACTGAGAAGAATTGCTCCTATCATATGGAATTTATTTTGAGGCTAATATCATACACATTGAGGTAGAATTGGCAAAAAAAAAGGTTGATTGATGTGATATCATGTCTTGATTTGTCTCTCAAGTGGGCAATAAATGCGGTGGTCAGTGATTCTCTCAAGTGGGCAATAAATGCGGTGATCAGTGATTCTCTCATGTCAGGGCTTATGACATCATGTGGCACCATCCGCCACCTGGTGAATTGCCTAGAGTGGAATAGGCATCAAATTTATAAGCAGCGCCAAAAAAAATAGAATCGCCCATAAGTTCTGTAGCGCGCTTCGCGGCAGAGCCCACTAACTCCTCAAAACTACTTTTTCTTAGCATTCTCAAGTCACTCGGACGCAGTCGGCCTGCAGAGAGTCTGGAGTTTGCAAAAATTGATACATGACATGGAATAGTTTTGGGCAGCCCAAAGCTCGCTCGGTCGACGCTGCTGCATCGACCAGCTCTCATTGGGCTGCATGACAGGCTAGAGCGTGCTGGGAATCCCGAGGTGATTTTGGGGAACAGCAGGGAACAGCATCAGAACATGAAGTAAAAATGACTCACCAGGCTGCCAGAATTTCAGTGCTAATAACTCATTCCCAAGGCCGAAACGCGCAATATTTCCTGAGCAGGTGGAAGGTAAAGATTCAAATTCATGGACACCAAATCTTTGGAGATACAAGTGTTCTTTGCTGTGATTTTGAACAATGACCAATCCTATATGACTGATTTTACCAAACAAGACCAAAGGCTTTGTGATCTCCAGCCAAAAATGATATCTCCGAGCACCACAGGACCCACTAACAAGTTAGTGGGCATTTTTCAAGCTCTTTATAAAATTACGCTGTGATCTTGGCACTCCCCTTTTTGAGAACATGTTTGGTTGTCTTTCGGAGTCCATTTGGGAAATGGAAAGACCGGGATCAGGACTGGCGGAAGTTGCCGCCAGCTCTTTGATCCATGATCAATTAACTCGATCAAGCCGAGTTCATGGTATCGTACAGAACAATAGAGATAAATAAACCGAATGCGCTTATATTGACGCATTTTCAAGCAAAAAAAAAGAGGCATATCACCAGACAAAGGTGTATTTAGATAGAAAGATGCATCCAGCACGTCCAAAGCAGAGTTTGATGGTGATAAACTGTTTCTCTCATCTCTGACTTGTAATTGTCTTGCCACGGAGTCAACAGAAATTGGCGCTGAGAACAGCAGCAAGTGGGCGTGGATGTATCTGATTATTGTCCATCAGAGAGTAAAAAAGAGCCTCGGGCTATTACAGGTAAGGGCTTTATTGACTTACTGAGAGTTGTGAGACTTTTAATCAGGGGCTCAGCCACTAATTTTGGGTCCACACACTCAGTGAAGGCGGTGAGGATTAGAAGTTCCAGATGATTCCAGAAAAAATCATATTATCGAGGTATCAAGAGCGAGCGCTCAGAGAGTGCAAGACAGCATTTCGAGCCCTGATAGTCTGTGCCGAGGAGAGCCGATCCCATCAAATTTGATGCCGGACCTGTGATGCCGGGCTTTCCAAATCCCAAATTCTCTGGTATTTCGATGTTTCCTGTCTGATGTCTGACAACGGATAGGGGTATGTAACCGGGGAACGCATGCGAGCGGCACATCGCGATCTCTATTTCCAACACTTTCCAATTGTGGCTGGAATCGTCACTTCACTGAGTGAGCACACCAGTGTCGCAAGAATCCTTTTGAAATATATTGCCACATCGCAGGTTCTGGTGTTGTGCAGCTGCACCTACTCGCCATTCACACAGCAATCACGATCTGATTGCCGATCAAATCCTCGGCTTTAACGCACAAACTCGCATTTCTCCCTCAATTGCGGTCCTTTATGCATCATTTAACATGAGGTACGCACCATTTTGTCTACTCAACTACACTCCACAAAAAGTCGCGTAGTTTCTGTGCCCTAATTATTGCTAATGGCTACCAAAAGGCGGTTGCTAGAAAGCGGCAAGAATCGGTTCAGAATTATTTTGACCGAAAGGGGGACTGAAGACAACGAATTGAGACGATACCCAAGCAGATGCCAGTATGCATGCATGCAGCTTGGATGCCAAATTCCAGTGACAGGTCTGTAATCGAAACTGCCTGAAACCGAATGCGCCACGCATGTGGAACAAAACTGAGTGGAATGCGCACGGGATGGGCACGTTGGGGTCATGCATGCCCACTTGGATTTTGTCCAACAAAGACTGCCATACTATGGATCATTGGAGTCATTGGTTCTGATTCCCACCTGCAGACACCGGCTGACTGCCATTCCAACTCATATCCTAAAAGGAGGACTCAACTTACAAGAGGTGGGAGGCCGCCAACCCCCTTGTACAATATAATAGTTCCACTGAGTGTTTCTGCGAATGCACGGTAATTCATTCATATTTTTTTTGCAAATCTGAACGGAGCGATGTTTTGAGAATGCCTAGTCGAACCCGCGAGTATGCTCCGTTTTGCAAAATGAATAACACTGTGGTACCGTACGAAGGAAACTGGGTTGATGGGCGCGCTGAGGTCGGAGCACATATAAGTCACCTGCCCCCCTTTTTTTGTTTCATGTTCTCTGAGCTCTCTTTCGATGAACTCCTTCCAAAGCAAGCTGCGTTCAGAATGATGAAATAATATTTTGAATTCAGACGCCGTTCCTTGGTCATATAGTATTGCCTGTGATTCGAACATCTCAACTATCTCAACTCAGTTGAATTCTGCCCGCGCTCTGAATCATAGCTCGCGCAGCTTCAGATCTGGGCAGGATATCACATTGATGGGGAATGGGATAGCTGTCCGCGAAGGTGAACTTGAGTCCGTAACAGCCCACAAGTGGCTAACAACGTACCATAAGAGCCCCGAAGTGAATTCACCCGATGGCTCGATTGGTATTCCTTTCTCATCCACACTCTTGCTGATGGTGAATGTGGCAAGAATTGAGGCAGCAGTGATCCACATGGACCATTGCGCCATGTCCCTGCCCTGCTCGCAGTACTACCGTCAGTTATTTTGTCCAACACATAAACAACGATGAAACCCTGACGGGGCATATGCGTCTACCGAAGCCAAAGGCGGCGCTGGAGTCTCGCATCGCGGTATTGATGATCCCCTCTTTGGTGAGCCAACGCTCGGGAATGAATTCGTCTGTGTTCTGCCCATAGATTGTCTCGTCGTTCAGTATCGCCCTGCTGAGTCTTCAATAACGAGTAATGAGCGATAGGGCCGTGTTTACCACGTGTTTCCCACGACCACTGCCCCGGCAGGTATGTGATAGCCTTTATAGATATCATCTTCGGTGACCGCGTGAGGAACACCTGAGATATGGTTCAATCCGAAAAATGCGAAACCTGAAAGAACGTACTGAGCGGGAGAACTGCACGCCATCTTAGGACCTCGCGTACAACGGCATCTATGTACGGGATATCATCTTGGAAATCCGGAAGGCGACCGTGGCCCACAACCTCGTCCACTGCTGCTTGAGCCTTCTTTTGAACATCAGGATACATTGTCATCGCAAGGAAGAATGTTCCCAGCGCAGATACAGTCTTTCCAGTGAGTTGGCAACAGAGGTTGAATATTATTTGAGAGACCCACGGTATCAGCCCCAGCTGAGATAGGTAGAATTGTGTCTTGAAACGAAGGAAGTGGCGGTATGGGATGTGACTCACCAGCTATTTGTAATGAACGTCAACTAGAGAAAGACGCCGGAAGAAACTCCTCACCGTAACACGTACTAAGGACATTCCTTAGAACCAGTTCCTGTTCTTCATGATCATTGACCGAGTTTTCCATGTCGTCTAGTACCCGCGACGCTATCGATGACTTTGCTGTTCCGGCAGCCTGTCACTATACCATTGACATCTTGAAATGGCAGCGCACAGCACATCGACTCACCCGAGATTCCTTGACGAAATTATATGGCACGTTGGGCATCGCGTCCACGACCTTGTACCATTCCCGCGCTTTCCTCTTGAAGCCAACACCGGGGAGGAACTCGGGTATGTATTTCAGGCTGAAGAATGGTAAGTTCAATTTTCCACCAGAAAACGGTGTACCGGACAATGGAAGAGAGTCCACAAGGAACGAGCCTCTGTTGCCCGTGCAGGCCATGGCATGCAGAGCTCTCTCAGAGATGTCAATATATGGATCATCCTCGGGCTGTATGTCAATGCCATAGACTGTAGATAAAATAATCATTCCCGCCATACTGCGTGGAATGGTAATCAGAGTGCCTTGTACCGGGGAACCATACGAAAGTCAACATACTGACGAAGATGGCGCTCGTATTTGGCCGGCGAATCCAGCAGCTGCTGGAGTAGGAACCGTGCAGCACGTAGTTCTGCTGGACGATGCAGCAGAACCTGCGAGGGCTGGAATTGCTGCATGAAAACTTTGCGGTGCTCTGTGCCGATAATTAAGCAACGTCTCGAGGGGATTAAACGATATTTGCCTTTCCACCTCGGCCCGTATCGCATAAACGCCAAGTGCCAGTGAAAGCCAACACTGCGAAAAAAAAGTATCAACGAACGATGAATAAAGGCAATGAAGCTTGATTTAACAGATCGACGAGCATCGGAAATGATGGTCTGCAATTTTCATTGAAAAAAAACATGAAAATTCAAAATGGGGAAAAAGTACCGGTCAGAATATTTCGCAGACCTATCTTCCAGCAAAGCGTCAACCGCTGCGAGCGAGTTTAGGACAATGATAGTGTCCCCTGCAAAATTCAGAGAGATGATGTCGCAATCTACACGTATTCAGCTCGTCATTACAGATGGACGAGATTCAGACGAGCCGTATTTTCGAGACATCTCCACGAACGCCAGCCATTCCTGCGATTTAGGGACGTCGAATATGTTTCCGATGAAGGGAAGCCCTCTGGGACCAGGGGGGAGGGACTTGTGGCGGATGTAGGAACGTATGATGAAATGTAATGCACATGAGCCTAGGGCAAGGGCAACAGTTTGCAACTGGGAGAAAGGCATCTGGACAGCCACAGCAGACCACTTTCGACGGACCGGAGAATTTATAAGGCATCGATCACTTGTCGAGGGCTTTGGGTGCTGATATTAGGACTCGGGTTTGGTGATACGGTGAGAGAGAGAGGGCCTGTATTCCCGAATCTACCCAGTTGCGGTCGTGGCACTTTGTGAAACGATCATGTGGAATACGGACGGCAATTTAGGGATTTTCCGCGTGAGAGCAGCGCGATCGGGCAACGATCGAGATCGACATCGCTCCTCCTGTTTCCATTCGGAACGCGGAGACTAGATATATCTACCGCCTGGAGAGGAGGAGGCGAGCTCGAACTTCGATTGACTGGCTCCAACCCTCCAACTCCGTATACTGCTGTGGCATTTTCTGAGCTTATATATGATGAAAAAATCACTTGGACAGTGGGTCAAAATATTTGCCAGAGGGTGAAAGTAAACTATTGCGGCCCGTCCAACGTGACTTGTGGTCACATTCCGAGCATTTGAAAGGCCGAGGAAAGGAAGCAAATCAAGCCGGAGCCTCATGGCCTTCCAGAGACATGTCAGAGCTTTGCAGCATCTCAGAGATATGAAAGCTCCACACCGGTCTACAATGACCACCGGAGGCTCCCAGACACCTCGGTAAATTGAATATTTTCCGTCGTCGTTCTGAATGAGATGGATTATTAATTTCCAACATTTTGGGAATTCTCCGTCAACTCTTGATCAAGAATCGGCAGCAGAATCGCGCCCGGAATCCACGCATGAGTCGACCTCTTAAAGGAGCTTTGAAAAGTAGGAGAACAAGAGAGCGTTTCGCTTCTTTGTGTTTCGCTTCGTGGTTGTCGCTGTATATTTTACAATCCGGGACGCAAAGAAGATCAGAGGTGTCTCTCGCTAATATCAACCGATTCGATATCCATCCCCTCCTTGAACCATCTCTCTTCCCGAGAAATCGCCAGGTCATTACCGGACATCATACGTTTCCGCATGAGGCCTGATGGATCAAATGTCCAGTCCTATATTCAATTCGAATTGAACTTCCTTTCGAAATGCAATCACGGCTACAAACCTCAAGGCCATAAGTGCGATACCATTGGCCAGTGCCATCGGGAGACTCGTTCCACTCGTAAAAAAACTGAAGAAAATGTCGGTGACATGACGAAAGCCCAAAGAGAGTCAAACCTGAACTGCGATTTTGTTCTCTGCGAACGAAAACAGCTCCTTCCTGAGTCTAATCGGGTATCAGAACTTGAGAAAAGCTGTTAACGATGCCGAACATATAAAAGTGCTCCTTCGCCCATTTTTCCTTCAAGAACTGCTCAACTTCTTCCCTGCCCTGCAGGAAAGTGGTGCGATTGCGCCAGGTGGTGTCCGGCGTGTAAGCCAAGGCCACCTTCTCCGGATTGCGGGTGTTCCAGAGATTCTGGGCAAGCTTGACCTTTTGGAGGGCGGACGCAGCTGTAAAGGGCGGTGTGAGCGACATGGGATGTACGTCACGTTGTGCGAGGGCTCGGCTATTTAAGTGTCCCTTCTCCCAATGCGATACGCCACATTCGGCAATCACACGGATCCGGGGATTTTCGGTTCCGCTACGTGCTATACAAGGTTGCCGAGTTCAACTGCGGCCATTCTTCCAAGTAAAGACACAAGGTGGATACTGATTTTCGGATATAACATACTTTGCATATCCAGAACAGGTTAGCTAATACAAGGACTTCAGAATACTATCCGTACTGTTAGGTAGTGCGTAGGTAGTTAGTCAGTTTTCTGGAATCCAACACCTCACCCACTCAGCTTGCGTGAACACTTGGCTTCTTGACGACTACTCAAGGTTTATCCGGACCTCGCAAATGACGAGAAAGTTCTCAAAATATCGCACGATGGTGGGGATTATCCTTCGGTCATCCACGGGTTGCGCGGGATGATATCGCACATTAGGCCGAAATAGCGGGATAATCAAACCGTTCCTCATCAGACTCGGGGAGATTTATGAACTACCTTTCTCCAGCTATATTTATCTCAACACGACGCTCGGGTTCACTGTCAGTCATGACCTGGCGATCGGTCGTCCTTCTGAATGCCGGCCTAACATACGAATCCCCAGGAAAGTTGAGGAAATGCTTCGCGAACTCAACACAGAACGTAACTTATTCCCGCTACCTTTAGGTAGTGGGTCTTAGGGACGAAACTTTTTTTTTGAATGGGATGTGGAAAATCCACCGGGGCTGTGCAGTCGTCACTGCTTTCTTTTGTTCATCTTTCATCACTTGGTCCTTCGCCGATCGATGCTTGGACGTCGTCCCTATGTGTCTCAAAGCGCAGCAATGGGGTGCCACCCCACTTGCTTCTCTACTTCCTCCGTCATCTCGTCCTACCCGCTGCGATGTTCGTCTCACTCAACGGCCTGCCTTTCACTGCAATCTGCAACCCGCTTGCTGATTGCACCCTCACTTCTGTTGCTGCTGCTCTGCGCCTCGCTCCTGTGCCTCTTCTATCTGGATCTCGCATCACCACACATGCTGGTGTCATCCTGGACGATGGCCCGTTCTTTTGTAACCTCAGTCTAGCTTGTGCTGACTCCCTTCCTTACGATATTGCCCTCGAGAGCAACTGGCTTGCTCTCCTGCGCGGCGCCAATCGCACCTTCGTTTCTCAGTCAGGTATATCATTCTCGTGTCCGTCTTGTCCATGCCTTTCTGACCGAATTGTCAGATCATGGCGCACCTGTCTCGGGTCCCTCGTTCGGCCCCGCCAATGACTAGCCTTCGAAAATCGATGAATGCGATTCCAATGGTCCAGGCGATGTCCCCCGCTCTGGATTTAAAATCATGCTTGATAACATATTTTCTGTGAATAAATCCCGTTCTCACATTTCTGTGTTCGACCCGGATATTGCACGTATCCATCACCTCATGTCTCTGCACGAGCCTGTCTACTGCTTGTAGTGACATCCGTGAGTGCCGTACTGTTATCCTTAACCACCTGCTTTCCGGTGCCTGCGCCGACTTTTTTGGCCCATGTAACCTCTTCCCCTAAACCATAGCGTGTTGCCTGTCGCAATATCTCTCGTGGGTTTTCGTCTGCAAGCCAACTGAGGGCTGAGATCCTCCAAAAACCAGCTGCACCGACACTGATGTTGAAGGAGTTTCCAACTAACCGCCTCACTTTTGTTGCTCACTGTATCGGCATTTCTGTGTCTCATCACCATGACAGTCTGCGACGGTATCTTAGAGAGAGAAATTAGCTGCAAAAATCTCTGCCCTTTCCAAGACCTCCCATGATTCAGACGGTGTCGCAGGCATATTTCACGGCTTTGAGAGAAAGCCTAAGGCCTCCTTCAAGGTAGCGGGCTCGGCCGCTTGCCGGCCCTTCGCGCCTTATGAAAGTATATACACATCAAAGTCTCCGAGTCGGGTATCAATTTGAGAAGTGGCGTTTATTAGCTGTACAAGAGCGCGGTGGGCCGACCACTTCGTCTAAAGAAGCTGAAACCCGGTCCCAATCTCAGCGGTGGACGCTACTAAGGTTGGCGCCAAATGGCGGCAAAGTGTCGGAAGTGGAATTGGAGTGCTGATAGCGGAGTTTAAAAAGGCTTCGGACGGACGGACACACGTAATTTTACAAAGACGGTGATAAACAGAAGTGATGACAGCGTTAGATAGACCGAAATATCTTTTCAGTTCGAACCAGTTTTGTTACTGTATGAAAATAGCGAGTACGAAGCCTCCTGATATCGCTTGATTGTCGGATCTATCTCTCCTTCCATCATCAAACTCAGTATTTTAGTCAGCGTAGGGTCCAAAGTCAGTGCATCGCAATAGTCACTATATATAAATCCCGGTGGTTCAAAGAAGGTGTTAACAGATATTATTTCGTAGGAGAATTGGCCCCCTGAGAAGGTTGAGATCGTTTACGTTCGAACGGGATTCAACAACTGCCCGAAATGAACTAGAGGTTCGGGCTCGGCGTCCAGAGCGAGAGGCCCTGAACTTGAACGATTTGAACCTCCCAGCACCGGATTAATCTGGTTCTGGACTCCAGAGGTACAAGTAAAGCTCGGGGTTAGTGGTGCCAGGAGTGGCGTTATGAATGATTGATAGATTGTGAACGGGATTGACGATTTGAGTGGGCAGTCATGTCGCCGAAATGCCTGAGTGCTCATCGCCCGCAGCTAATTGCGCTGCCATGTACGCGCCATGTCTTCCGGTAACGCCGTGTCCACTGGCCTTGCTTGGTGTGGACCGATGCGCCAAACAAATCACTATTTTTGTGGGTCTCTCTATGCCCGCTGTGTTGTCCCAATTGGTGATCATCGCAAGCTAGTCGCTCTTCTGTTGGAAAGACGCACTGTTGTAAAAACCCCGAATCGTACTAACGACGCTGAATGTTCAATCACACTGAGAGACGGCCGAGAACGGGTCGAAGAGTCTTACTTCCACCCTTCTAGTTATTCCTTCGTAGCTCTTACCAATCTTACACTTCTCCGTTCCGGCACATTTCTGCTAACATCTCATGTATTGACTTGTAGTTGCACCTTCCATCTTTCCTCACCAGGCACACTGTCCGCCGTCGACTTTGATGCTGTATAAACTCATTTGAGACTTTATCCGAGACTGAACTTTGACAAAACAACGCACTCAGCTCCGGTACAGAACGTGGAGGCATCTGAAGCTAGCCATAGTGCGACGCCACGGAGTTCAACAGTTCGTCCGAATCTACCCATCGGATTCTGGGCACTCAAACGCGCTTCGAGACCTGGTTGAGTCAGGAATGCGTCCCGGGACATGCTTTGTACCATTAGCAATACACCATGCAAACAGCTGAATCTGAGGTATACTCGGACACGATGTATCCTGGGGAGGTGCTATTGACGCGAATTTTCTTGGGCGCCAACTCGCACCCCAAGGAACGAGCCATCTGAAGTACTGCGGACTTGCTAGTATTGTATGCCACCAGGTGTTGGGTCTGTTGCGGAACGTAAATTCATCTCAGTGCGGGATGATTCATCTGAAGAGAGAGCACTCACTGGATTGGTTATGTGCCCACTGATGGACGCCATCAGGATTATGCTCCCCGGAATTCCCTAGTCGCTCCATTTGCCGTCCCGCCGCCTGCACGGTGAATAGCACTCCTGATACGTTCACGTCAAGGACCTGGATCTCATCGGTCAGTACCAATTTGGTCGCGATCGTGATATGATAATGAAACCTTTCTAAAGTCTGTGGCAGAATACTCCAGACAATCGTTGGCATGCAGAATTCCCGCATTCGCCATGCAGATGTCTATTCGTCCTTCGCGGTCAACAATGAATTTTACCGCGGCCCACATCGCCTTCTGGTCCGTTACGTCTCCCGAGATGTATTCAAGTCGACCTTTCAGATTCTGCTCCGAAGCAGGTAGCTCGGCGACATAACTCTTCACCGTGAGCCAATTGTTATCGGGCTGAATCGGAAGGTCGAGGCAATATACAACCGCGCCAGCCTAAGCGAACGCCTGCGCCATCTCCAGTCCTATGCCGCGGTGGCCGCCCGTGACGAGTGCTACGCGGTCTTTGAGAGAAAATATCGAGAGGCAGGTCCTGACTGGTGGGGATCCTGCAAGCGCGGCGGATACTCCTTCGGGCGTCATGCATGTACCGTTGGGTGGCCTTCCGGAGGGAACACGCTTTATATATCTGTACTCCGGTGATTCAACAACAGTGATGGTGACAAGTAGGAGCGTTTCTGAGAGGAATCCAGCGTGAGCCTCTCGCCTTCTTCTCGCTCCGAGTCCCACAATCAACGAGCCTTTCGTCAACATAACAGTGAACTAAGAACCTGATGGTTGCACTGCCGTATTGGTATCAGCAATTGCAACGCACGGGTGTGACCGTAGTTGCCGGCCTGAGAAGCGTCAAGCGAAATCAAATTCCCAGTGATCCACCTAATCTAGTCCACTGTGGTTCAATCATCTGAGAAGGGGAGACACGGAGCTTGATTGTAAACAGGATAGCGAGTTGTACATCAGGAGGATAACGGTCGGCGAGCGAGTCGCAGAAGTTGTAGAAGATGTAGCAGCAAGTGCGACCAACTCCGTGGCGGGGACGAGGTAGTTCCGGAAGAGTTGCTTCGGTGGGTCCGAACTCCAGAGGCGACAAGAACGGACCCAGATGGACAGACTCGCGCCTGGTAGACCGTAACGACGCCCTCAGGACATGCAACAATCAGGAGAGAATGACATCCAATACGATGTCGCCCTATTGGCTCCCCAATCCCGCGCCCTCCCGCGCACACGTCTTCACCGTCATCGCACCCCCATCTGCAATGCCAAGCTTGAGTCAGTTCAGAGGCGGGGGATCCTCAGGCTCGTGTGATGGTGGTCACGCCCGCGACAAGCTGGCAACAAGGGATAAGCGAAATCCTCTTATGCAGACGTGTGATTGAGAAGGGGAAAGGGAAGAAGGAAACACGAATTCGCAACTCCAATCTGGATTACGAGTTCGTGTGTAGGGAAGAACCGGAGGGTCGCCGCTCGAGGGCAGTAGGGCACTGCACGAGGGAGGATCCGCACGAAGGGGACGGGGAGGACGCGCACGGGCGATGGGCTCCACGCCCTCGGTCATTGGATCTGCTCCGAGCGGGAGTCCTCAGTCGGCTCTGAGCGTGTGGCAGGCTAGACGGATGCAAAGGCAAATATACCCCACACTAGAGGCCCAGGGACATGAAGGAATGTGGTGAGCGGGCGAAGAAAACGGGTAGCGGGAGGACGTTGTGAGCGCGAGCGAGAGAAGAGTGACAGGTCACGCTCGCGTCACAACTATCGCTCATCGTCCTTTTCCTTACCTTATGATAACCTCAAGCAGCTCGATCGTGCCTCGCGTCCAAGGGGGTTCGAGAAAAAAAATAATACCAAACCTTATTTTTTTAGAGGGCCTTCTCCGGGAACCACCCTACCATGTGACATCCATATATGGAAATTTGATCCGAATCCTGACATCGGCATCCTAAAGTCATTCAGGAAAGACGAGTTCAACGTTGTCTATGGTGATTCCCAAGCATTCTGAGCACATCAGAGGCGTATAAAATCAAATTGTGCGCAATGTTCAGCGAAAATTCTGCGACCAATACTCCAGAGTAGATTCAAGTTCAGGACACTCGCAGCCCGTGCCTATAAGTACTAGTTTCTCAAGCTGTCTGCAAGCTTGCCACAGTAAACGGCAGCTGTTACCTCGCTTCAAGCTTGCCGGTGTTAGCTGATGGCTGATCCTTCCCAAGTCGGGCGAAACTCAGTGTTGCGTTATAATGATAAGGGTTATCGAAAATAAGCCCTTATCTTAATATAAGATAAGGCCTTATAATCAGCCAACGATCATTATAAGCCCTTCATAACCCTTAGAATCGGAAGGCCGAGATGGCCGACCTGCACCTGAAGAGGCCCGAAGGCGGTATGGAAGCGCAGTTGGCTGGAATTTGGTCTCGGCCGGACATCTTGGGCAGCCTGTGAGTGAATATGAGTACAAATCAACACATAATTATTAATTCGCAGTAAAGAGCTTCGCATACACAATATTTTGGGAAGAAAATAACCCTTATTTTACCCTTATAATGGGTACCCTTATTAACCCTTATGTGATGCTAAGGCCTTAAATTCCGGGCGAACCCTTAATAACCCCTTACTTTGCAACACTGGCGAAACTAGCCCGGCAGGCATCGAAGAACACTGTAAACCTCCCACAGAGCTCAGAGGCATGGAAAGCAAGCAAAATGAAGTGTGTTATCGCAGTTTTGACTGCTCCAGACATGTTTAAACTTTGATCATAAAAGGGTATTATTTTTTTTTTGGGCCTGGCGGCGGGAACCACGCTTCCTGCCCTTGGTCACGGCTTGACCGGCCCAGACCCCCTTGCTCGCGATAAGGGAGATATCAGCCGGGCGCTCTACATAGAGAGAAGAAAGAGTGAAAAGAAATCAGGCGGAATGAGAGGGATGGGAATATAAAGGAGAAGCAATGCAGACTGGATACTGAGTCGTGGTGTGCCAGGGGGATTGGCCGCTCCGCGGCCGAATCCCGATTCGCCGAGGTGGCCTCGGAAGAGTCGGGCTTGCGAATCGGAAGGACGGGGAAGCCAATCCCCGTACGCAGTGGATGTCCGGGTCTTGAAGAGGAACTGACCGGAACGAATCTAGGATGCAGCTATATTCCATGACGCCAATTGAAGGGGTTTCCTGCTCGTGGCCTAGTCACTACGCGGAAGTTAGGGTGCGCTCCAGCGCTATCGTGTCTCTGGTCTTTGACCGTCTTTCCCATTTGCCTTCCTCTGGTTCAACTTGATTCAAGCGAACGTGTGCATACAGGAAAAAACAACGAATGACACGGCCCTTTTCCTTCCTTTGGCTAACACTCATCCGTGTGTATACAAGAAAAATATCCAATTCGACGACCCTCGTAACATGGTCCCGAATCCACTGGTACCAGCTGCTTCTATCTTTCGAATTTCAGAGGTGCTATGGCGTCTGATTTTCCCGCCTTCCTGATTTCTCAACCCAGCGCGAGTTGACTTCGCTTGAGGCAGAATTCAACGTCTCTGCCTGTTGGTTGAACTCCTACCAAAAGACCCGCTTTTCGCACGTGATAGCCCCCAATCGCACGGGCTCCTCGAGCTCGCACAGAATTGCGACCTACATAAAGATATACTTGTTTTCTAGTGCTATCGTGTCCCTTTGATTTCCTTTCCAAACTTCTTTTGCATCCCCTCATGCTTATGAACGGACCGATACTCCCACCAATAGATAATTATACATTGAAACTGGTTTGTGAACTCGACAGTCCAGAGGTCGCATTGGTTTTCCACCAAGACTCAATAATGCTTGCATTTTTATGTTGAAAAAAGTTGGCTGCCGGTAGACTATGACACGACCCCGAATCGAACAGGTTCCTGCCCTCAAAATCCCCAAAACTTTAAACGTGCTTTGGAGGTGCGCTCTAGCGCTATCGTGTCTTCTCTTCACCTTGAGCTTGCTTGGTTCAACTTGACTCAATCAAAATATGTGCTGAAGCAAGAACGTACCAGTCGCGGGCGACCCGCTACCGGAACAGCAGCGGAAATGCGGGAATGGAGGGTGTCGAGCTGAACGCGGAGTTATGATTCCGAGAGAGAGCACGAGATGAGATTTGCATGGCATTCGTTCATTCCTACGGCTGCATCCGCGTTCGTGATCTGCATCACATCCCCAGGTTTCTGAATTTTACTCGCATTCTGTCGATTGGTTGGACGTTTTTCACTCTGGCTCTAAGTACCTGCATTGCATTCACATTTCAATCAAACCTGCTTTGTGGTCGGATCCAAATCAAACGTTCAGCGTTCGACGTTGAACTTCGCCGGGTCGCCTCAAAGACGTCTCAATGGTAGCTGTTGAATATTAAAATCCCTTCGTCTTTCGTGGATCTTACCTTCGAGTTCACACTACTCAGAACGAGACCTAGCGCAGGAGGCCCGTGCCCACAGTTTGTATAAGAATCAGTTGAAATGTATTTGTAGGTTACCTTGTTTGACTCAAGGCTAGGCCGTACGGCCCCAACCACAACATTCTTTTTGTTTCTTTTCATTGAGTTGCCTTGCCCTGCGTACTCGCGTCTATATTTCAACTTGAAACTGACTTAGTAGGCAAGGAAGATACGAGTAAGAACGAGACCTTGAGCGGAAGGCCCGTGCCGAGAGTTCGTAGGCCACCTAGTTCCAAGAACGTATTCGCGGTGACGAGCCAACCGACAAGCCAAGTGCGAACTAAAATCTATAAGAGAATGAGACGCAACAAGGAGGTAGGTTGGAAGTAAAATGTGCGAGTGCCTCAAAAGCACAGGTATAATGACTGAGACCGGCGGTGAACGGGTACGAGTTGAAGGCGAGAATGTAGTCGTACACAAAACGGCGTAAACGTAGCCGAAACGGAGGCGTGGACAAGAACGAGGTCGAAACAAGGGGGACTTCAGATGCACGAACTGGGGCAATCTAAAAAGTATGTATTGTTCAATTGCGAGAGTTTATATGTACAGCACTGTGGGAGACGGAGAAATAGCAGCCAAAGTACGGGAAAATAAAGGAACGAATGAGACGACTAGGATTTCGAGAGCCAAGCGACCAAATTACAGGAAAACTCGAATGAATGAACGATAGGAGAAATCAGGGAAACAAGGAGAAAGAAAAGGGAAACAACCAAAGTACGGGATAAATGTCTGTAGAATATGAAATGCACGAGGTGAAATGCGTGTATGCGTACCAATAAAACGCGTGGATTCGGGGCCCGAGCAAGAGAAACGAGGCAAAAGGCTGGACGCGTTGTTTGTACCGGAAGTCGTTGCCAACGTGATGCATGATCCGTTCAACTTCTTCGCTTCTATCTTTCCATCGTGCACGACAGCGGGTTCTTTTGTTCGACTCAAGGCTAGGTCGTGTGATAGCGCTCCTCCGCTTCTTTTTGTTTCTTTTCGTTGGGTTGGCTTGTCTTCCGTGCTAGCGTATTTGTTCTAACTGACTTACTTCGTAGGTGAGTGGCTAACAGGAAGGAGGCCTAGTGGGGAGCAGCACAGCATTAATAGACTGGGCTAGAGCATTGTTTGTGGGCTCCCTTGTTCGATTAAAGGCTAGGTCGTAGGACGCCTCTTGCATGTTTTTTGGTCGGCTTGCCTTGTTGTTTTGATTCAACTTATCGTTTGGCTGGCAGGAACCTTCAAGATTGAAGATACAAGCGGGAAGGAGACCTCGCGGACGGTCCGCATCCACACCTCATTCTAAGTGAAAAGGTTTAACATTGTGGGTTGCCCCGTTCAACTCGAGGCTAGGTCTTCATCGTTCGCTGTGATTTTTTTCGGTGGCCTGTCTGGTTTCTAACTCACCTACTCCCGCGCGCAAGGCAGATACTGGAAAGAGACCTAGTGCGGAAGGGTCCGCACCCACGGCCTATGAAAGTCATTGAAGGCAGGTATTTGTGGGTTACCTTATTCGACTCAAGGCTAGGTCGTACGATGGACCTTTGTTGTTTTTTTTTTTATTCGCTTACCCTCGACTTGCTTTCTTGGCCCGCAGAGATGATAATAACAAGGAGATCTAGAGCGGAGTGATCTGCACCCACCACTGCCGGAGTGATCAGTTGATTTGTAAGTGGGTGTCCGCAAGGATTTTTTTTTCTCGCCTCACACAATGTTGCATTACGAACTTTTTAAGGAAAATTATACCCTTTCCCTTCTAGTCGGAACGCGATCTAGAGATTCCACTTGGCGCAGTGGAAGCTTTCACATGTATACGAATCACCTCGGCTCCATTTTCGAATAACAAATAGCGAACATGCACGATATTTATGGCTCGCGGAATGCAATGTTTTTGGATCAGGTAACACGGATCGATGTATGCTCGCAGAGACATGGGCAGGACGGAAGCCTAACAAATCAGCACGCATGGCCTGAACCCAGCTGACAAAAGGTTAGCAAGAGCCAACAGAATTGGATACGACGACAGACCTTTCAACTGAGAGTCCAGCACAAGCGTCGCGGTGTCGATGCCAGAAACCGCTCTGACAGACAAGAAGGCCGCAATAACTGTCACGATAAATAGACATCAAGATATCGGGGTGGAATCGCAAGATCGGGCTGAAGTCCAAGAAACGATGAGATTCCTTGTGAGGGGGCTCAAACTGGCAAGACATAGACAGAACCGGCGCCGACTAGAACGTCTGTGGACAAAGTCGTCTGTTTGGGTGATTTTCGACGCTCGCCCAAAGGAATTGCTCCTCCTCCTTCAATTCCTGTGCAGTCGGAGGGTCAAACTTCCCCGCTGCCCGTCTACCCTCTGGCGTGATCTTGATTGCGTACTCCATTTCGAACTGGCGGCGATAGCGGGCGTGCGTGAAGTTCCGGACCCCCGAATCTTCTTCGAATTCGAGAATTGCGAGCATCTGGTAAATTGCGGGGAGGGAACCTGAGGCCATGGCTCTACGGCGCGCGACGAGGAAAACGAGTCTCGCTTCAGAGGCCGTTTGTGAGCATGACCTGCAACTCGCCGTTAGACGACTTACCCCCAGGAGGATAGCTAATCATAATGGAATCGGTGTGGCCGGGCTGTGCGTCAAACTGCGATCCATGATGGTTAGAACCTAACTGGGAGGAGAATACAATATTCAACTTACATGATAGTCCGTGAACTGCGAGTCTGGCATGCTCAAATAAAAAATCTGACGCCAGAGTGCCGGAGTGCGAATGAAACCAGGGACTGCGGCCGGACATCCGATGAACTCGTCAGGCGCCGCCGGGGCCAACGGCACGAAATCGAACGTCTTCTTATTACAGAATGTCTTGTGTTCAGGCCAGTCTTTTTTTCTGGCACTCGCTGACCGCGTAGTTAGTGCGAATGGTGGATGAAATGCATGGACAGACCCACGAAGAGCAATACCAAGTGCTTTTGCATCGACCGCATCGCTTGAGATCTTTACGGTCCCTCTTGGCGGAACATGCGTTGCACGCATTGTAGCTGATCGCCGCCATCTCTTTGCATTGTGTCTGGTCGACAGGGGAGAGAGAATTCTTATCCGCCGCTTTCGCCCTTCGTGCGGCTGCGGCGCGTACTTTTGCTTCCTCTCCATGGCGAGCAGGCTCGCAGCTGCGTACAGGAATGGGGGCCGCCATTGGAACATTGTGCCGGATAAAGTGAGGAAGCTAGACGAATAGCTGTGCAGCGACATACGTATGCCTCGAGCACTCCTCTCAAAGTCTCGACAATGCAGAACGTTCGGAGTAGCTGCGCCTGGTGCATGTACGCTTTTACGACGTCAAGGGATTTGTCGGAGGTGCGATGTTGGCGGTCCACCTTGGGATGTCTGAAAAGATACAGTTCCTTGACGCGGCGGTTGCCCGTAGGGTCGTGCTCCATGATCCTTTTGAGCTTGAGAACGTCAGAGGTAAGCGCGGGCTCTCAGAGATGACGGATACAGACCATATTAATGAGGTTGTACTCAGAGTCGCCAACGAGACTCTTCACAGTTAGCTCGGGACAACTGATGCGGCTATTATCGCGCGGACACTGACAAGCCCCGCGGTATAATCCCTCCAATGCGAGCTCCTTCTTTTTGTCCACGTCGAGCTCCTTCCACTCCGTCTCAAAGTTGCCATAGGTGAGGTTCTCAACGGCCAAGGCAATTAGCAGACCCTCTGCGCGCATCAGGTCTTTCGTGACGCCGGCAATGCGCAGATTGAAGTCGGTGATATCATCCAAGCCGGCCGGGACAACGTCACGATTCAGGAAAACTGGTGGGTCGTCATATGAAAAGGCAGCGTATCGAACTTCAATGTCGCGTTCGAAGTGATCGTTCCAAGCTACACGATCCGTGTGTTTATTGGGCCGTTGCTTCTGTCGAGTTATGCAGTGCTGGATCTCCAGCTTTCGCTTCAAGTCCTGCGTAAGCGAGGCTACCTTCGGTCGAGGAGGCGGCATGGACAAGAAGTACTGGATTTGTGAAGGAAAAGTGGGAGCAGAAAAACGAGCCAACGGTAAGAATGTGAGCGAAAAAAAGAAGCGACCACGATGTGCTGGTGTTTGGTGTGGAAGCTGACTGATTGAGATTCGTTCGTCCTTTAGCACGTGGCCCGTCGCGATGCAGTTTGTGCACTAAACACGCCATAACACGGCTCTATAACTCTACGCAGAAATAGCAGAATGAGCACATGCTTTAATGAATTACTCAACTATTATGCCCTCAAAATCTTGCTCCATTCCCTCCGCACTCCCATTGAAGGAGAAGAATTCGCAAGAAGATAAAGTCGAAATTCCCACAAATTTCAAGTTCACAACGAAGCACAGCGCAAATAAAAGGTCCAAAAGCAAAAAAGGCTGTCGGGAAGCTGAGGGACGCCAGCATCCATAGCCTTCCGGAGTTCCATCAAAATATTTGCCAAGAAAAGTGACACTGAACTCGAACAACAGACACCTGTCTTTTCAATGCTGGTGGGTACAGGTACAGAGCGGCTTCTTTATTAGGATCTATTTTCAGCCCTGTTGAATTTCGAAATGTCAGCTCCGATGTAACTATGAAATCCAAGTCGCGAATAATAATTCGGGGAGCACCACAAGAAAAAATAGCACTACGTTCGCTCTACGACCCGCCGCGAGGCGAATAAGGGATAGGCACAATCAGTCATACTTTCAGGTAAAGACTAGGTTATGAATGGATGCGGACCACCCCGCTCCAGGTCTTCTTCTTCTCATTATTCACAGTAAATCGGTTCCAAGTTGAATTCTCATTTGAGATATAGATACCATATCTGCAAACTCAACAACAAAATAAATGTTGCAAGAAAATCCACGTGGTACCGCGTGCTCAAAACCAAAAATCGAACAAGGAACCGTACAGTCCCAGGCTATCCAAGCGAAGGTTGGGGTGCGGCCTGAGCGCCGGGTCCAATCAATACTCCGCAGATTGAACACTTCGATAAAAATATCAGGACAAGGAGACTCTAGTCTGCGCGACGACAAAAAGCATGGAATAGAACCAGCCTTGAATCGAACCCGGCACTTCCACAATTAGTGCTAAGCATGACGCACGCAGATGGGCCACTACAATCTGGCGGTGAAATTGATCTTGGGCCAGCCCGAAACCACAGAAAAAAATGTTCTGGAATGACCCAGCCTTGAGTCGAACAAGGCACACTCACATATCCCCCGCCAGCCATTAATGGTGGGTGGGTGCGGACCACTCCGCTCTGGGTCATGATTATATATTTCACTGGCGAAACGGAAGGCTAGGAGGCTACCCAAGCACAGGTTGCGGGTGCGCCGTCACGCGGGGTCTGATTAAGCACTCCGCAAATTGAACACTTCGATAACTGGTATCAGGACAAGGAGACACGAGAGACTCTGGTCTGCGTGACGACAGTAAAAAACCATAGATCGGGTGTGGGGCAGCCCAAAACCACAGAAAAAATGTAGCGGCGAATGCTGGAATGACCCAGCCTTGAGTCGAACAAGGCACACTCACATATCCCGCACTAGCCGGCGCCATTAATGGTAGGTGGGTGTGGACCACTCCGCTCCGGGTCATGATTGTATATTCCACCGGAGGAACGGAAGACTAGTGACAACAGAGACGAGAACGACAAGCGACGGGGCAGTGACAAGATAAGGCCGGGTGGGATGGGATTCTCAACAGGAGGGCAGGCGACGGGAAGGGCAGTGGGGAGTGAGAGGGATAGGCCGCCGCCAAGGGGCCCACAAGCGCAGCGGTAGCGATGGGGAAAGGAGGCGAGGGGATAGATGCGTAACACCGGGAGACGATGAACCATCGAGTGTACGTAGCGGACTGGCGTAGAGAAGAGCGCTAGAGCGAAATACACCAAGTCCCAGCACTGAGCAGAACGTGAGATGGCATTCATCGTAGACGCGGCGAACATCCAGGGAGGCGCCACAGCAGAGTGAGTTGTACATCGTCTGATTCGTAGGCCGGGAAACGGTCAGCGAGCGAGTTGCGAAGACGGAGCAGTCCAAGGCGAGGGGCAGGGAGTCCCGGAGGAGTTGCATCGATGGGCCCGAGCTCCAGAGGCGACAAGGACGGCTCGAGACGGACAGACTCGCACCTGGTACACGACGCCCTCAGCACACGCAGCAAATGAATGGTATACGAAGGCGACATCCTATACGATGTCGCCCTATTGGCTCCCCGATCCCGCCCCTTCCGCAGCGAAAACGCGTCGTCCAGACTCCACGCGTCTTGTCCGTCATCGCACCCGCATCTGCAATGCGAGGTTCGAGTCGCAATCGAGAGGCGGGGTTTCTTCAGGCTGATACGCGCAATGGTCCGACGATGGCGGCGCGCGCGGATACGTCTGTGCGTGAAAGACTGGATGGCAGAAGGACAACAGGAGATTACGTCACGGTGCGCTCCGGGCCGGGTGGCTATGTCTCATCACACCTTCCGACCTTGTGCCAAACGACGCACTGAAACGAGACGCGTTCAAGGTGGACCTCTACCCAGTACGAATTACTTATTCCAACTTCCCTTTCCGTGGTTCGAGGGAACATCTGGCTTGCTAAACATACCGCTCGTGTTGACGCCGTGTTGAGCTTCGTGACTCGACCCAAATAAAACCGATTTATTCCTCAAAACCTCAAAACTCACCACATGCTTCTGAGGGCGCCCGTGAGTTATTCACTTTGAACTGGCCTTCATTAAACCAAACTCATCTGCGCTGAAGCAAAAACGTGCATCGCTGAACCCAGCTCATGACACGACTCCGATTCGAACAGGTTGCCTCTAGAGTTGCACAAAATGAATCCAACATGATCTAGAGGTACGCACTAGCGCTATCGTGTCTTTGTCCTATCCTTCTTTAACTTGGTTTAGTTCCCATCTACTGGTCCGAACTCATTTGCGCTGCAGTAAAAAAACCCTTTGCAAGGATAAACACGACACGACCCCGAATCGAACGGGTCCCCTCCCTCAAACTGTAGCTACCAGGTTTGTGCGTTACAATTGGGAAGTGCGTACCAACGCTATCGGGTCTCTATCATATCTCATCCTGTTTCAGCTTCGTTCAAGTAGTTCCTATCAATTCCACTAAACTCAACTCATTTGCGCTCAAACGCAAAAAACATTGCATGCTCCAATATCGCCCATGACACGACCCCGAATCGAACGGGTTCCCTCCTCAAAACAGCGACCGCCCACATCGTATGATTCAGAGGTGCGCACCAATGCTATCGTGTCTCTGTTCTTTCCCGTTTGAACTTAGTTTAATTCCAATCAACTCGACCGAACTCATCCGCGCTAAGCGAAGAAAAAAAAGGAACAAAAAAGCCAAAATTCCATGGGGCAAATGACACGATCCCGAATCGAACAGGTTCTCTCCTCGAAACGGTGACCATGTACAAGCACAACCTATGATTCAGAGGTGCGCACCAGCGCTATCGCGTCTTGTTCCCTCTCTTTCGAATGTCGCTACACTCAACTCATTTCAATTCATATTATTTCAGTTGGATGTGTCTCCCGGCGTTCGCAAAGATCCACCTAGCCGAAATGTTCACGACACAGCGCAGAATCGAACGAATTCCTCCCCACACGCCGGCGAATGTGTTGGAGGTGCGCTAACGCCTCTCCGAGTCTCCCTTCCCCTTAAAATTCCTTTTTCCTCAACCCATCTACACCGAAACATCGCGGTGCAGCAAACACAGTCATGCTGGGCGGAGACTGCATGACACGCTCCCGCATTACCGAGATAGCTTCTTTCAAGGGTACGTATCAGCGCCATATATCATGTCTCCTTCTCCTCCCGTTGAACTTCCCCAAGTTGTTGAAACCCACCACAACCGAAGGCACCTCAGGCTGCGGCAGCAAAAACGTACAGTCTACACGCAGCCCCATGACACGACCCCGAATCAAACGGGTTACCTCCTTCAAGCTCATCAAACATACCCCATGCTTTGAAGGTGCGCACCAGCGCTATCGGGTCGTTGTCCCGGTGTTTGGAATTATCCCTTGTTCAAACTATTGCAAGTTGCATTCAACGGCGTTCATCGCACCTCGTTCAGGGTAAAAAGCTGTGTGTCGTCTCTTCATAACATGAACCCGAATCGAACGGGTTACCCCCTAGAACGCCTAGCAAACGGCGAACGATTTAGAGGTGCACGCTAGGGCAATCGTGGCTTGTTCACATTTTGAAATTCCACACTGTGATTCAATGCCCCGCCCTATAAATTGTGGAAGGTCTTCATTGTTCACAGTAAATCGGTTCCAAGTTGAACTCTCATTTGAGGAATAGACACCATATCTGCAAACTCAACAAGGGAAGAACGGTTGCAAGAAAATCCCTCAAGACTAAATCGAACAAGTATCCACCTGGGCTACCCAAGCAAAGGTCGCGGGTGCGGCCCGTCACGCCGGGTCTGATTAGTACTCCGCAAATAATCAGATGTGGCAGATTGAACACCTCAATAACTAGTATCAGGACAAGGAAACACCAGAGACTCTAGTCTGCGTGACGACAGTAAAAACCATAAATTGAATATGTGCCGGCCCGAAAGCGCTGAAAAAAGGAGGTGGATAATGCAGGAATGACCCAGCCTTGAGTCGAACAAGGCACACTCACATATCCAGATCGGGCCACACTGGCTGTTTGTACTGGTGAGTGGGTACGGACCACTCCGCTCTGGGGCATGATCATATATTCCACTGGAGAAACGGAAGACTACAGTATCTACCCGTTACATGAGAAAGCTCTCGTGAGCACGTGGCGGTGCGGCGAGACGAGAACAAAACACTCGCTCGTTCAACTTTCGGTGGAAATCGGCGAAGGCCAACTACCCGTGCCTTACAGAACACGATATGCAACTAGAATTCAGTGGGAAATGATCTTGAAAAGGAAAAGAGAAGGAGTTAGGACGTGGCTTGGGTTGAACAAGGGCCAGACCGCATAGTGGGCAGAGGGGGTGGGCAGACTCCAGGTCTTAGATGTTGGTTGCTTCTTGCGGTCGGATGGATGGTATAGACTCATCTTGACGGCAGCCGCAATGCGAGCAAGTTCGGGGTGAGTGCAATGGGGAGTGCAAGTCTTCAGTTATTACTGTAAAACCCAGCATGTTTCCGTTCGTCGACGGCATGAAACTAAAGTGTCTTAGTGGACGAACTCTTGAAGTGATATATTGTGAAGGAAGGTTCTACAGAAAGGGTGTAGAGTGATCGAAGCGAAGGATGAAGTATAGTCGAGAGGGGGGTGAAACCATTCGATATCGACGACGGTAGTCAACATACCCGAAAATGGAATGGTCTAACTGCAGACTTGGGACTGAGGTAAGGCAACCACCATGTGGAAAACGAAGGGGCTGGAGGACGCAAAGGCACACATGCATATGAAAGACCAGGGTCCAGGTGAGATAAGGACGTCAAGTAAGACGAGGAGTGAGAGAAATACATACAGTGCCGGACAATCAAAGCCAACAATTTTGTAATTAATTAATTATGAGAGAATGGCTTTTTTTGGAGCAAATCTGAGTTCAGATTCAGATTCCCAGACCTTAAAAGAGCTTAAAAACATATCTCCGAAGTTTTTCCCACAACATTTTAGCTGTGGCCAAATTTTTGGGGTCAAAAATTGAATTGTGTGTACCTCTTTGGGGGTTGGAAGGACAAAAAAAAATTAAAATAGATGTGTGTACCTAATGAACATTAGATTCAATTTGGTTCATTGCCCTCTGTGACACCTTCCGATGCCCCCTTGCTGCTTTACTGCCCATGCAGCAGCTTCTCCAGCCAATCCTTTACGATATGCATCTATAGAACGCCACGATTGGTTCACAAACTTCCTGATAACATCTGTTGGACAAGCATTAAGGCATTCAAGGGCTGCTGTCTTGGCTTGGTCAAAAGTATTTTTCTCAATTTGGTGGTAGCGATACTTGGCCCATCCCCAGTACTGTGAATCCAGTAAAGAATTGAATAACAGTCAACAAATCACATACCATTTCAATTGAATTGAGTTCACAATGAAACTTGGGCAAGAAGAGACAGAGATGGCCTGCCTCTGTGATAACTTGTTCAAGCATGGAGACTTGATTAGCAAAGTCCTCTTGGTGACTTGACATCTTCCTCTTCCTCCACTTTGACATCTGAATCAACACCAATGTCTGATCCTAGGTTGGACTTCATTCCATCCTCATCAGCTAAATTGAACTCCTCATCCTCCAATTCATCTTCACTTTCGTCAACAATGTCACTGGGCCTGTATTCTGGCTCTGAAGGCTGGGAAGGTGGTGGGTCAGGGGATGGAGAGCGGGGTTTCTGGTTCCGGAGGCCAGATATGTTTTGTTTGGCCTTTTTTGGATGACCACAGCCTCCTTTGGATAACATAGCAGGGGTGTAGGTGGGGGAATGAAGTCAAGAAAGGTTGGGCACACATTGTGCCTCAAGGCATCCATGCTGCATCCATGTTGCACAGCCATGTGACTTAATTATCGGCAGTCCGGCCCACATACTATCCAAAAAAGGAAAGTCGTTTTTCTCAAGAACGGCTCGTTAGAATTCCTTGGTTTAAACGGATTCAGAAAGCACTCGTGAAAAAGGAGTCAATTCCTATTTTTTCGTGATTTTTGGGGTGTTTTTAGGTGTTTGGCCAATTTTTCAGGTCTGAAAACTAAAAATTGAGTTTACATGGAATCAGCTCGTGGAAGTTGAACCATATTTATGTAGATACACTGTTTCTATCATTCAGAAGCTTATTAGCTACCCCCTGAGTCTCATATAAATAGCTCAAAAAACTTGTTGGCTTTGATTGTCCGGCACTGTAGGCTGCCACCAAGGGGGCCAGAAGCGCGGCGGCAGCGATGAGGAAGGGAAGGGAGGAAGGGATGCGAGGGAATGAATGCGCAACACCGGGAGACGATGAGCTGTCGGGTGTACGGGGCGGACTAGCTTGGAGAAGAGCGCTAGAGCGAAATACATCAAGTCCAGCAGAACGTGGAACGTCGTTCATCGCAGAAGCGGCGGACATCCAGGGACGTGCCACAGAACGGCAAGGTGTACATCATATGTGGAGAGGTTAACGGTCGACGAGCGGCACAGAAGAAGTTGCAGAAGATGCAGCAGCAAGGGCGGTCGACTCCACCGCGGGGAGCGGGGGAGTTCCGGAAGAGATGCGTCGATGGGTCCGGGTTTCAGAGGCGACAAAGACGAACTGACTCGGACATGGACAGACTCGCGCCTGGTACGCGACGCCCTCAGCCCATCAAAGAGAATGAACGCGACATCCTATGATCCCGCGCCCGGCGCTAGTCTCTCCTAGACAGACGATACAACTATCATCTCGTACCTCGTTATGTTGAAGTCTGTTAGTAAGCACGGGGTCCCGATCGGACCAGAATCTTGTTACGTAAGTGTCGGAGTTTCAATTTTCCCTCTTTTCGTGCCGTTTTGGCTTCCCTGCACATTTTCCTGGCTGTTTTAAGGTGGGAAGGAGATCCAGAAGCTTATTGGATACAATCTGTCTCCTCAGATTTTCCAACATTGTCCTTGAATTGACAAGGGAAGTTCTCGTTGAATGTAGTGTGACATCAATGTGACAAATACTCACGAACTTGAATATTACACAGCGTCGTCAAATTATAGCGAGAAAGCGTGGAAAAATTTGAGCAGCAAGATAACATCAATAGAATTCATCTGGACACACATTTTGAGGTACAAGGAGTGGGGACCGGCACCGCCCGATCGAGAAATGGCAGCTTTGGTCTTGTTTGGTCCACGAGTATGACCGGTTCCGATTTTCCAAAGGTTATTCCTCTTCCCTCACTCCATTTAAAAGAAGTCTGAATCGGCAGTTTTGTTTATAATTGGCATATAAATACTTCTACGACGGCAGATTCAATATTTCTAACGCCAATGCGAAAAAACATTCTCAATTGCGACGGATGTTCAGGAATCTCCGAATTAAACACAAAATTTCAATGTTTCGGCGTCGTAACTTTGTAGAGTGGCTGAATCGCTATGACATTGCCCGCGAAAGCGTGGAATTTCATCCACAAATGCGAGTGGAATAAACTTTTTGGCGACGGCAGTCAAACGCGTAGTGTCACTATGTGACAGTCTGTCACAACTTCAAAATTTTGGAACGCGTCGACCCTACTGAGGCTTTTCCAGTCGTATTTCTCTCTGTAACTTCTCCAGGGGCAACTCTGACTCAAATACAGCTTCATTCTGGTTGGACAATTGCACATGGGACGCCAAACCAAACGGCAACAACAGTCTTATCGCGCGAGCGCTAGCCGCTTCCAGTCACATAATAATGACGAGAATGTACCTCCGGACGATCCGATACCTCCTCCAGCTCCCACAGGCACCAAGCCGAAGTCACTCCGAGCGCAGATTGCCGAAAAAGACGGCCGTATAACCGAAATAGAAGCTGTCAATACGGCACTTCACACGGAAGCAATTGGGCTTCGCACGGACCTTCACCAGCTCCGCAATGCCTACGACACTCTCCTTGGCAAATTTAATCTGATTTCTACTGCCAACAGATCCCTGAAATCTTTGAAGAGAAAGGCAGACTCTTGTCATGTGGAAGAACTTGCCAAAAAACACAAACGGATTCGGCGCTTGGAGCATGAACGTGAGAAGAAGGCAGAGCAGACTTCAGCGACGATTTTGAACCTCGAGCACTCTTTGCACGGCAACGAGACAGAACTGATTAAACTACGGCTCGAGCTCGCATCCGCGACTAGTCTCATTTCTTCCCACGAGAATGCGATCCAGGAACTTACTTCGACGCTACGTGACAAGCAGTGCACACTCAAAACCGTTCGAGATCGACTCTACGCTGCCGAAAAACAGGTTAAACGAGCACAGACATCCTTGAAGGACGTTCGGAAGGCATACAAAGAGCTGCGAACATGGCACCCAACATCTCGTGGACAGTATACTGCCGAGGCGCGCGAGCTGGCGAGGAGCCTCACTTATGCTGGATGCTCGGCTGCAAAAATTGAGTTCGCGGTGGAGTCTTGTGCAAAGGCCTTCGGGGTCAAGATCGGGGGTAGGTTCATGAGTGCGCGGACTGTTGGCCGGGCCATTGACGAGGGTGGAAAGTATGGGGAGATTCAGCTCGGCCGTGAGATTATGGACTCACCTGGTCGGGCTCTTTTGCATCAAACCCTGAAGATACTCAGCCTTTACTCCAGGTTTCATTGAGAGTTCCGACGGTACGACACATCGGGGTATCACTGTGGAATCTCGGCACATCACTCTTCCTGTCCCTTCCTATGCCCCGGATGTCGATGATTCCGACAAATCGACCTGGAAACATCGCACTCGCTTCATTGAAGTGGCGCCCGCTTTGGACCACACCGCGGAACGACAGTTTGAAGGAACACAGGAAGCAGCGGCTCCGGATTGCCGACGCGTACTCTCGGAGCCCACTCGCTGCCCAAGACAATCGTGTGATGGAAACCGACGACTACTTCCGCAAAAAACTCGGTGAGAATAAGGACCACGCTGCCGATGGGAAGAAGGAATTTCAATTGTCTGCTGCACACAAGAAGGACATCGTCATCCGGGATTTGGGCCGTGACGCGACTGAGGATGACTCGATCCAGACCAGTCAGATCCTTCTGGCACTCGCATCAATTACCGACCAGGAACTGCAGGCCGCTGGAAAGATTTCCGAAGCAGAACTAGCTGCATTGTAAATTCTCCTGGTTCTTGTCGATTTATGGTTTTGATACCGGCTCCAGATCATCACAAGAACGCACGAAATTGATCAATCGAGCCCTTCACCACAAACTGGGACAAGCACGATTCGCATCTCTTACTCTCGAGCAGCAGAAAAATCTAACAACCCATGTCTTCGGTGGCTGTTGTCCACACAAAGACCTCAATGTCTTGAGGATTGGTTACCGCCATATCCAGGCTTTATACTCGTCCACCAAACTCCCTCTTCCTGTTCTGCTTGCGAATAAGGCCAACGACGCCATCATAAACCTCGCCAATGATACTGACAGCGCCGCATTACAACATGCGATCGACTCTAGCTGCCGCGGAGCCATAAAACTTTCACAACTCCTCGGTGCCTTGCTGCGTCACAAAGATGGCGAGCATGGGTACCAGGACAAGTGCGTCCTTTTTATGCAACAAATGAAAATGGAGCTTTACGATCTCGCGACACCTGGGAAATTCCCTGACGTCTCAAATACACGGTTTGGATGCTACACATATGCTGCTGCCGACATCGTCTGCTTCCATGGACTCATTCAGGAGCTTATTGACGAAATCATCGATGGTAAAACCAAATCCGGCCAACCGAATCATGTCGAACAGAATATTAGAAAAGGCCTTAATTGCGCACCCACAATGACGGAACTTGTCGCACTAGCCCTATACGGTGTCTCGGTCTCCTGGCCTTATATGGCTCTAGTCCGCGGCGGTACGAAAGAAAACCCCATCAACCTCCTTTCCCTCACTGATTTGCATCGCAAACTCCCCATCTTCTGTGACCACATTGCGAAACATCCTCACATTCTCTTGGATTCGAAAACCCCACTCACGGAGCTTACCATCGACGGCAGGCCGTTCCTCGATCATCTGTTGCTTCCTACCATTCAGCAACTTCGTCCCGAGCTCCCAAACCTTCTCCCGGTTATCTCCGCTCTTTTCGCAGGATGCGCCGAGGGATGGAAACATTTTACACCTGAATTCCATATAGGTGGCACCTTCGACTCCCTCACTCCCGAACAGCGCGCCATTCTCTTCATCGACCCAACTAATGATGTGAATGAAGGAATGTTAGGTTCCTGGCGTGTTCATTCACGTTATCACCCCAACAGTACCGCCCATTCCTTTTCGAATCAAACTCGCACTGAGCGCAATAATACCGAGGCCTTCATCCAGAAAGTCAATAGCCCGGCGCTACAAACTTTCGTGATGCGCGAAGTGCGCCAAGATGGAAAAAGTGGACGAAGAAAAAAATTTCGGAGTGCTTGGATGGAACTCCTGCGTGCAAAGTCTGCAGCTGCGCTCAAGAGGCGAAAAAAAGACAGCGGAACGCAAAAAACTGGCGGAGTCTCGACTGGCATCAATCCAAATCGAGCTTGACCTGCAAAAAATTGGTAAAATGACTTCCCCTGAACTGCAGGACCAGCTGCGCTTGTACAGGAATGTACTGAAAGACGAAATTCTCCTTGAACGGCGTTGGAAGGACATGTCCACCGTTGCGGTGAGACGACAATTGGTACTTGAGGCGCGCGAACGAGAAATTGCCAAACAGTACGTCTGAACCCGATGGGACGGTTGTCTAATATTATATTTGCAGAAGAATGCGAGTAGCCCAAAATACAGCTAATTCAGCATTGAACTGCGACTCCGAGCTGATAATAGTCGAGGAGTATGGGTACACACTAGGTGAAGACGATGACTGGGAGGATATAGTCGTTTAACCTTTATAATTTCGGTCAAATAATTTTTTTACGTCATGGGGCCACATAGCTATGTATGATATGAGCATTTTTTGTCTTATAATTGAGGTCATAAAGTGAATGTAGAAGACGGTACGCGTTGGAACATGGATTTGTTGGGTCTCATAGGGACCAAACACGAACAAACATGCCGAATCCTGATCGGGCGGTGCCGGTCCCCACAAGGAGAGGGTAAAAGCGAGAAAAGCTGATTATGTAATAAGGATTCTGGTCCGATCGAGCACCTCCGCTTAAAAACAGACTAGCCCGGCGCGCCCCTTCCGCAGCGGAAACGCGTCGTCCAGACTCCACGCGATGCGAGTCTCGGATCGTATTTGAGAAGCGGGGCATCTCCTATCTCGTGCGCGCGATGGTCCGACGATGGCCCGCGAAAGGCTGGAAAAGGGAAATCCCGTTGGCCTCCCCCGCAATGACATCCCAAAAAAGGCAACTGCTTACAAATAAGATAAGATAGCGCTCCTACTCTCTCTTTTGAAGTACGTGTATATACTGTAGGTAGTAGGGCTATAAAATATAACTTTTCTCGCGAAATTGAGTACGGGCGCCTATTCGGCCGAAGCCGCGGGTCTAGCGCGGTAAAACATGGCACTGCCGGTTGATTTGTCCCACGTCGAAGGTGTCGAGCCTCGTGTCGACCTCAACCTCTTCTCTTTCCCAAGACACGCCCTCGCAAGACGCAAGAACGACGCTCCCTCACGCTGCAGCGTCTGAAGCATGCGCTGATCCCGGAATTGGCGCTGGAACTTGAGTCCCTTCGCGAACTCCAGAATCACGTCGATCTCTTCGTCCATCGCCTCGACGAATGTCCGCTGGTCACCATCTGGCCGAGTATCGACCAGGCCATCATCGTCCTCATCCTCGGAGTCCAGCGCCGTGTCCGCGGCGAGGTCCACACGCGTCGTTTCACCACCGGCAGCCTCAGAAGCTTGTGCTGGCGCCGCAGCATCCGACGTCAGCTGCAGCGAGGGATGGATCCAGAATGGTGCTGTACGCTGTCGTTTCACCTCCAAGAAGAACACCGGGGGCACTGGCTCGAATGCCTGTACGACATGCTTACACAGCAGGAAGCGCGAGGGGGCAAGCGATGGACAGGTGCATATCATTTTCTTTGCATCCGTCTTGTACCCAGGGTCGACAGGGAGCGTGATAGGTGTTTTTTCCAGCCGCCGCCATGTGCGCTTGAAGTTCTTGCGCCAGGACGACAGCTCGCGATAGCGACCCGTATCGGTAAGCAGCCGGTCGAGCTTTCGATAAAATGTAGGGGGCTAACTTGACAATCAGAATCCACGCGAGTAAATCGCAGCGCGGCATGTGGAAATGGTGGAGAAAGTCGTGCTTGATGCGACGCCAGCTGCGCAAATCGTGAGCGGATAGCTTTACGGCTGAGGAAAGATATTTACTGGCTTTCCAGGATCATTGTGGTCTTCAAAACCGGTATTTCTGCATTTACCGAACGCGCCCAAAGCTCCCAGCGCGAGCTTCTGTACCAATTCTCCCAAAGGTATGCCCACACCTCGCGCAGTCCGGCCTCGACACAAAATTTATACATCTGCAGAACAGCCCACCGACGAATTCCCTCGGCGCTGGGGTGTGCATATCCGGGGAGCAAGGGGTGAGCGCAGTAGTGTTTTTCCATCATAGACACGATGCGCTCGCGGTAGTCGGCCGGGCAAAAGGTGCGTCGCGTGGGCTTCCTCTTCCCCTCCTGCTCATCATCTTCGCTACCAGATGTTGCCGCCCCTGGTATCCGCTTCATTGTCCACTGCACTCGACTTTGCCGCCATGCTGCCCGATGCATCGCCTGCCTGACTCGACTTTGCCGCCGCTATATCCGTGTCACCCGCCACCTTCCCCTTCGTCTTCTTTGCAGTAGGGGCCGTTGTCCCTGTCGTTCGCGCATTCATCGCTCGTGCCAATATTGCGGGATCGGCTGCGTCGGAATTTCTAGTCGGTTTAAGAATGCGGCCCCTGCTGGTGGTGCGCACTTCGTCCTCGTGCGTATCCAAATTTTCGTTCTCCTTCCCTCTTGTGACTTGTTTCAAGGTACGTGTCGGTGGTGCTGGCGTCGGTATTAGTCTGGGACTGTCAGATGGAACAGGGTTGTTCTGCTGACCTGCGCGCTTGCCTGGCGAGCTTTCAATGCCACGTCGATGAAGGAGAATTCAGCATGGGCACGATGGGGATCATAGGGAGTCGTCTCCAGCTTCGAGTTCGCGAGCCGGGTGCGTACTGCGCGACGGAGGTGCCACCAGCACAAGCTAATCTTCGCATTCCAGACGTCCTTCAACATCTTGATCTCTGCCATGTCCTTGTCGACGTGCGCAAATGTCGCAGTGATCCCATACGCGTCCCGGACGCATTTTGCCCACGCTGTAAGTGCCGATGTCCGTTTCCCTTGATCTATCGAAGACGCCGTGGACAGAAAAAGGTATGACAACGGAAACCCGGCCCCGTCATGTTCTCCCATGATACTGTACAACTCCAGGTGCCTTGAATTCGTGTTATCTGTGCATCGCTGTTAGCCTGATTTTCCTTAAATAGGAAATACACGTACATGTCGCGTCTACCCCGACTTCGACGATTTGTCCCTTCAATGGGGTAGCAATCTTCTTCATCCCCCAGCAGAGTGCGTCCACACCTCCAGGAATGTCTCGCAGTACGAAAATATCGACATCATCGGGATGTTCTTGAAGCAACATCTTCGTCGACACAAGCTGATCACGGTCAAAGCGCCAGAAGGGTTCGCTCATCTGCGTCCAAGCACGGTGGATCTGTGCAGCCGTGGCCTTCGGGAAGGCGGCCTGAATTTTGGTAACCATCGCCACGGGAGTCAGCCACTCGACGTTATCGCGAATCAAGGCCAATGCCGCAGCGGGGAGAGCAACGTCTTCGTAATGGACATGCTTGGCAGCATGCTTCACCCGCACAGTTATATCGAGTATGTCTTTGTTGTCCTTCTGTACGCGACAGCTGATGGAAAGTTTACTGTGACAGGGAAATCGCTTCATCCCCAGAGTGTCGCGGTTACGAATCCCCGGGTTTTGCGAAGCTTTGGTTTTTTTCTTTCGATTCTCGTCCTGACTGCACCAGTAGCGTGTATGATGGCCGCTTTTAAGTTTCCGATGATCCTTGACACTAATACATTCGGTGAGTATTCTTTTACGCAACACAAGATATATTACCCACGTAAATCGGAAGCCGCTCAGAGTCCAAACCTCTCTCGCAACCATTTCGACGCGTGCGCGTGGGGACACCATTGGATCGACGAGGATAGGGTATGTGCCATGAAAATCTACCGCTTTCTTGTTCTTGAATTCGTCTTTCAAAGCCTCACAAAAGCTTTCAGCATCCTCGAAGGTCTCAACGGCCTACGCCACATTAGATATATTCAAGGTAGGCTTCAGGCTGTACGTACCTGATCCATATCATCGTCGCAGCCATACCCACGCTTGTCGTCGTCGGATTCAATGGCTTCCTCGGCATTCCCTCGGGTGGGGCTGTCGTCCTCGGAAGTACGTAGTCTGGCAGTAGGTCTGCCTTCGGCACTGTCAACCGAAGAAGCCCGCCGCTTTCGGGATGTGGTCGGATCGGTGGCTTGCGCTTTGGCCGCCGCGCGCTTCCTTCGTTGGGCGTTTCTGTTGATTTCTCGACATTCATCGCAGTTATTTTGTTCTGTAGGAACAAGTCTATGGCAGAATGATTTGTTGCATTCTTTCATGCCAGGAGGGAAAATCGGTGGCTCAGGAGAAGTGTCCATAACTAAGTCACGAGGAGAATAGTAGTTTGTTTATGCGTCGGCGCGCGCCCTCCTAGAGTGCACGTGCCATCATGATGAGATATGCCTTTTTAGGAAATGTCATTGCGGGGGAGGCGTGCGTCAATCGGAAAAGGGCGATGATAGAGGACGGCGATCAACAGGATTACGTCACGGTGCGTTCCGGGCCGGGTGGCCATGTCCCATTACAGTTTCCAACGAGCTCAGCTGAAAAGAAACGCCTTGGATCTCTTTACGAACACGAACTCTTCCCTCCGGTGCTTTGACTGAACGTCAACGGAACATCTGCCTTGCTAAACATAGTTGAAGTTCGTGACCCGACCCAAATAAAACCGATTTATCCCTCAAAACCTCCACGTACGCCCGTGCACTTTTTACTTTTAACTTTCTTCTACTAGCATTCAAACCAACTCATCTGCGCTGAAGAAAAAACACACATCAAAACCCTGTATGACACGATCCCGATTCGAACAGGTTGCCTCTAGAGTTGCGCGCAGACGGATGCAACATGATTTAGAGGTACGCACCAGCGCTATCATGTCTCTGTCCTATTCTGTTGGAACTTCGTCCAGTTCCCATCAATTTCACTGAACTCATCCGCGCTGAAGCCCAAAAAAAACATTCCAGGTTCTTCCAACGTCGCCAATGACACGACCCCGAATCGAACAGGTTCCCGCCTCAAAACGGACATCCTATGATTCAGAGGTGCGCGCTAGCACTATCGTGTCTCTTATCTCATTCTGTTTCAACTTCGTTTAAGTAGTTCCAATAAATTCCACTGAACTCAACTCACCCGCGCTGAAACGCAAAAAATATTCCTCCGGTATCACCAACGACACGACCCCGAATCGAACGGGTTCCCTCCCTCAAATTGTAGCTACCAGGCTGCGCATAACAATTCCGAAGTGCGTACCAACACTATCGTGTCTCTGTCCTATTCTGTTGGAACTTCATTTAAGTAGCTCCTATCAATTCCATTGAACTCATCCGCGCTGAAGCGCAAAAAAAACATTCCAGGTTCTTCCAACATCGCCAATGACACGACCCGAATCGAACGGGTTCCCTCCCTCAAACTGTAGCTAACAGGCTGTACATTACAATTTGAAAGTGCGTACCAGCGCTATCGTGTCTCTGTTCTTTCCCGTTTGAACTTCGTTTAGTTCCAATCAATTCCACTGAACTCCTCCGCGCTAAGAAGAAAAAAAAGGAACAAAAAAGCCAAAATGCCATGGGGCCAATGACACGACCCCGAATCGAACAGGTTCTCTCCCTCGAAACGGTGACCATGCACAAGCACAACCTATGATTCAGAGGTGCGCACCAGCGCTATCGCGTCTTGTTCCCTCTCTTTCGAACGTGCCTACACTCATCTCATTCAAACTTTACTTCACATATTTCAGTTGAATGCATCTCCCGGCGCTCGAAAAAATCCATTCAGCCGAAATGTTCACGACACGACGCAGAATCGAACGGATTTCCTCACACCGGCGAATATGTTGTAGGTGCGCTAGCGTCTCCTTGCCTTCCCTTTGAAATTCCTTTTATCCTCAACTTATCTCGACCAGAACATCGCGTGCAGCAAAAACGTACAGCCCACAAACAGCCCTATGAAACGACCCCGAATCGAACGGGTTGCCTCTCTCAAGCTCATCAAACAAACCACATGCTTTGAAGGTGCGCACCAGCGCTATCGGGTCGTTTTCGCACTGTTTTGGAAATTCCCTTGTTCAAGTTATTGCAATGGCCCTCATTGAACCTCGTTCAAGGTAAAAAGCTGCGCCTCTTCTGTTCATGACATGAATCCGAATTGAAGGGGCTTCCCCCTAGAACGGGGAATGGTTGAGAGGTGCGTGCCATCATGTCTTATCCCCACTTTGGGGGGCACCATCTTGTTCAACTCGATTGCAACTGCGATTCAATTATCGGGCAAAAGTATTGTGCACCTCACTTATGACACGACCCCGAATCTGACGGGTTCCATCCCATCCCTGCGCAGCAAAAGGATTTGTATGTGCGCACGAGCTTGTGCCTTTGCATTCCTCCTCGACCCTTGTTGCAGACAATGTGTGCGTCAACTCGACTCGACCAACGGAATCTAAGGTGCAGCAAAAAACATTCAAGCATTACATGACGCCAATCGAACGGGTTTCTTGCTATGATATCCTTGAAAGCCAGTCACTTGTGGGTGGATGTTCCTTCTTCAACTCAAAGCGAGGCTTGTGTGGAATATTTTTCATTCGCTTGCTTGTCGTAAAGCAGAGTCAGCGCCCAGAAGAATCACTTCTACCTATCGTGTCTTGTTCTCTTTCACTTGAACTTCCCCCCTTCAGCTCAGTCCAACCGAATTCATCTGCGGTAGAGCAAAAATATGAAGAGCCTCGCTACGCATGACACGACCTCGAATCGAACGGGTCACTCCCATCCACGTCGGCGATATACGATTCAAAGGTGCGCCCCAGCGCTATCGTGTCTTGGGCACACTCTTTCGACAGTACCATTGTTCAACTCATTTCAACTCCTCGTAAATTGGATTCATCTATAGCCATCCGAACTCACCACAACAAAAACAACGAGACATGAGGACTCCTACTCATAACAGAACCCCCATCACGACCAGGGGGTGTGCACCAACACTATCGCGTCTTGTTTCTTCTTTCGAATGGGCCTACACTCAGCTCGCTTCCACTCATATTCAATCTCCTGAACAAAAGTCCATCCTGTCTGTATTCAACCAAAATTGAGTCAACTTGACCGAAAGCATTGCCGTGCAGCAAAAACATCCAAGCCGAGCAGAGCTACATGACATGGCACGAGCCTGAATCGAACGGGTTACTTCCCTCAGAACCCGCCTATCGCCGAATGCTTCAGAGTTGCGCCGGTGCTATCATGTCTTGCTGATACTGTTTCAACCGCTCACTTATTCCTCTCGTTCAATTCTCAGCTTTTTTTTTTTTTTTTTTTGATTTATTGAGCTTACACTTACTCGAAATTTATCCCCACCAATACTGTGATCCCATATTCATGCTTCAGAACAGTTGCTGCAATAAATAGCGAGGCCAGGGGCGAATCATGACACGCCCCCGAATCGAACGGGTTCGAGATACCTTTCCTGGCTATGCACTGGAGTGCGCACCAGCGCTACCGTGTCTCCTTTACACCTTGTTTTATTCAAGTCAACTCAACCAAACTCATCTTGCCTTCTGCAAAGACATCCAAAAACAGCACGAGAACGAACACCGTCCCATCACACGACCCCGAATTGAACATGTTGTCTCCTTCAAGCTCATCAAACACCATCATATGCTTTGAAGGTGCGCACCAGCGCTATCATGTCTTATTCCGCCCCTCGAACGTCTGCTTGTCCCACTTATCACAACATATTTCATCTCGCCCGTCAGGCGAGAAAACGACCAGAATCATGAAAGGATCCCGAATCGAACGAGTTCTTTCCGGGAAATATCTGATTGGTGATCACTCCAACCTGATGTCCAAAAAGCTGGGAAGGGGCCGAAGGCCCCTGACCTGCTTGTCAACCAAAAGCTAAGTTAACGTGAATGAGTTGATTCAGATGTAAGAAATTAATACGACATGATGGCGCTGGTACAAGTCAAGTTAACGTGAATGAGTTGATTCAGGAGTAAGAAATTAATACGACATGATGGCGCTGGTCCGCACCTTTAAACTATACATTGTGCTTTGCACTTTGAGAAGGAACCGTTCAATTCGGGATCGTGTCATGGATATGGCAAGTTCGGCGCTAATTTTTTTGGAGTTCAATTGAGTTGAATCAACAGAAGACGGAAAGCGACACTATGCACTGATGCCCACCTCGCAACCTTTGACCGGATATAAAGTGCGCACCCTCTCAAAAAGGAAAGTGAAACAGACCAAATGTTTTTATAAAGAGTTTGGAAAAGATTGAACCTCAAGCGCTATATGGTTCAATTCAACAAAAGTCCAGACCCGGCAACTGCCGTGGGCTCCTCTTCTTTCGACCCCACGATCTCTGCGAAACGCAAATCGAATGCTTGGGGCATTTGACCGATCTCTTGAGTTGTCTCTTCCGTACCGCCCCGTCTCTGCGTCGAACATTTTTTGTTGCAGGGTTGCTTTAACTCGCAAATACTAGGCATGTGGGGATGTTCTCTGTTGATTTCATTTCATTCTTCCCTTCACAGCAAAGAGTATTCAATAAATTTTGGAACGTAATACGCGGCTTCTAAAATCTTTCATCGTGCTTCCTCCAAAGTCGCAACGTTCTCGTCTGGAGGCAGCTCTCCAGCCTCTTCGGGCCCAAGAACAGGGAGATGAAACGGCCATATGAAATACCCAGTCTGATCCGCATCCACGACTCGCATGAGATGCAGCTGCACCGCCCGGCGCTCCCGCGCGATCCGTGCGGCATCCAACTCGAACCCGCATCGCTCAAGTTGCCGGATCTCGATTTCACACGTCCCTGCGGTGAAGTCAAACATGATGCACGGTAGTTCACTGGGGTGCTGTTCTGTGAAGAGCCGTTGTTTCCGTGCGACTTCCTCCTGGCGCGTCATATACTCGTGATACGCGACCGCACGCAAAAAGGAGCGATTGCGTGGGGAAACACGCAAGACACCTGTGTGCTTGTCAGTTCTCAACCACGAGGGTGCCGTGGAAAGACTGACGTTTGCGGCGCGAGAAGAGATCATCGCAGGTAAGACGGTGTCCACTGCGCCAGTCAGCGCATTGGCATATTCGAGAACAGTAGTACATTGTCAAGCATCTGCAACGCTTCAGCTCGTGCTTTTGGCGAATTCTGATACACTTCGTGATTTGAACAGATGAGGAACGGAAATGCACGCATCATGTTGGTACTGACCTCGACATTATCGCACGCTCTCGGGGCTAGTAATGCACCAATGTTGTATTTATCCAGAATTAGTACTCGGGCTTCAACAAGGGCCACAAGGCTCTCCCAAAGCGCGAGAAAGGTGGGATCACTGAATATCGCGGCAGCATCCCGGTCGCGAACTTGTGCGAGGGAGGTTTTAAGTTCCACGAGTACCGAATGGTAAACTGTGGCTGAGGGGATGACGTTCTTGAGGAGCCTAGTCAAGGATCGAGAGATAGCGTCGCGATGCTGGGAAGTGAAAACAATGTCGAGTAAACCAGCACGGAGTGATTCTGGGAGCCAGATGGGCGACCGCAATGATATTTGGTCCATTAGAGCAGAAACAAGACCTTTCAGCTCGATCCCCGCTGTTTCAAAGGTAGTCCGACACAGCGCCCGTACAGCTCTCGTGAGAACAATAACGATTCCGTGCGACAACAGGTCCTCTTGGAATGCCGGATCTTGATGACCTGTGATGGTCTCGCTTGCAACGATGTACACAATTCCGACGAGATGGAATATGGTTTGGGATGTAACTGGAGAGTCAGGGTCTGGAAGAACGTGTGCGATGTGTGATACGACGATTGAAGCAAGGTCCGGGCGGGTTCCCCCAACCCCACTAATGAGCTCGTCGAATGCTGGAGAGTTCCAGTGGGTGTTCTTGAACCAGAGACCGAGGAAGTAGGACACATTAATCAATCCTGCATCGTCTTCCCCGTTTATGAAGTGACGCCAAGCCCTCCCGACCACGACGTAAAGGCCTGGGGTCGATTCAATCAACTTTCCAGCTGATTTTTTTGTCATGCAAAAAGGCGCATCAAGGACAGGAATCCCGAGTAACGTGTCTTCCCGTCCAGATAATCCTCGTCGGACAAACTCTCTTCATATTCGTCTAGAAATTCGACCCATGGCCAGATATATTTCCAGATATCCACGAAAGCACCGGGGATGATGGCGTTGAAGGTCCCAAGCTCTGAAATGCCGCGCAGACAGAGATGTGCCCGCACAATTTCGGATCTGATGCTCAGCCAGCCCAATAAATCAAATCGAGCCAGTATCCTTGGGATGCGTGCTGGATTGAGGCCGGCACAGAAGACGGAGATCAACCGTGGGTGATATTTGGGAGTCATAATCTCGAGATCCCTGATGAGAAAGTATTTCGTCCAGTGAGCCAGACGCAGCGGCGGTAGCACGCATCTTTGAAACCGATAAATTACTCCGGTGACCTGCAACCTGAACAACGCGATTACCTGTAAAGACTGAGGAAGCTTGGACAAGTTCGACGGGCTGAGAGATGGGTGCATCGTCGAATGCGCTAATGCGCAGTGCCTGGTGGGTCAAACGAGGCTCTAGGGAAGATCGTGACATCACGTTTGATGTGAGTCGGGTGACGGATGCAGTGTCGAATCTCTGACTCTGCAAGGGTATGCCGGGCCGTGCGCGTGATTGTCGGATCGGTGGGATGGGTGGTTGGTTCGGCCGCCAGAGTCCGGACCGAATTTTTTTTCAGGTAGCCTCTAGCAAGTTCTAACTTACCACAAGTTGTAAAGCAAAAGCTTGAGCGAACATACCAAAATGGGTCAATATCACTGTCGAAGTATAGGCTCGGCTGGCCATATAGCCGGAGCGCATCACCAGACCGCTGCTCGTGCACACCATTACAGATGTATCACTATAATTTGTTTTTTCCTCAAACACGACTCCTTACCTACCGATCACACTATATCTACTCCGTAGTCACCCAGACGTACCTCAGTCGTTCACCACTGTGAAGTGCCCGACTGAGGTACGCTACATCTAGCTTACTCTATTTATTCTCCTCACTAACGTACTCTATTAGCTATACTTCATTTATTAGGTATCTAATATAGTCGTTCACCACTGTGAAGTGCCCGACTGAGCTATACTTCATTTATTAGGTTATGGGCCCTGCTCGCGCCTAACCCGAACGACTCAATTCTAAATTTACTGCTCAAATTAAAGACCTGCATATACTGTGCTACTCGACATGGCTTCGTCCCTACCCAACGTGCCAATTCTTCCCGATGGCGAGAAGTTTGACGGCACCAAGTGGCTGACCTGGAAGCCAAAGATGACCGCCCAGGCGACGCTCCGTGGACTATACGGATACTATGATGGCACCATATCCCAGCCCCCTCCGCCGGCCGCTGGAACTGGGACTGCTGCGACGACTGCCCTTCCCCCCCTGACCCAACCCCTATTTTCTCCAGAACTCCATCGCTCGAGGAGTGGCTCCACCGCGACAGTCTTGCGACCAGCCTACTCGTGCTCAATGTCAAAGATCCCGTCGGTGTCGGACTGAAGACCGACGGGACGGCGCGCGAGGCGTGGAAGTCGCTGGAGGACGTCTATGGTCGAATCACTGACATGGGGCTTAGCCGCACGACTCGGGAGCTAAATACCACTTACTTTACCTCCGGTTCCTCGATGATCGAGCACGTCGCTACAATGCGTAAACTGTGGGCCGCCGCGAACGACATGGGAGCGAAGATCAACGACAGTCAGTTCCGTACCATCTTCATCACGTCTCTGAATGAAGACTGGCACCACGTTATCCCTGTTCTTCGCACTTTCCCCACCTCTGTCGAAGTCATAAATTTCGTCCTGAGGAGGATGAGACCACCAATCGCCTTAACCCCCCTACAACCGCACTCACCACGAACACTGCATTGAATGCTGCGCGCGACGCTCGCCGTGCCGTGCGCAAGAACCTCGTCTGCTCTAATCCGAAATGTGGCGCCCCAGGAAGGAAAGGGCACACTATTGACGAGTGCTTCTGGGAAGGTGGTGGGAAGGAGGGTCAATGGCCGTCATGGTGGAAGGGGGAAACGAACCGGTGCAAATATGGCAAACACCAGCGACTCCAATATACCAACATACGCGTTCGCATCGCGTACGACACCTTGGATGATCCCTGCAGCTGAGGTCAGCGTCTACGATGAGGAGGGTGCACAGAACGTGCGATTTGGAGGCGAGGAGGTGTTGGTGTCGCCGGCTGCTCTGATGGAGTGGCATGAGATGAATGACGCGGTGACCGAGATCATCGTACCCACCTACACGGACCCACAGGACGGGATTTCCTCTTTCGGGGGGATCTTCGTCAGATAATTCCTTCGAGATCATCAGCTCGTCGACGTCGCATACATCCTCCTACGACATGGTAGATGACAAGACCACCAGCGACACGATGTCCAGTGACAATGACGACACCGAGGGAGGTCCAGACGGCGACGGCGATAGAGTCTGTATCGTGAATGTGGAGGGGGTGCCGGTCCGCGTCTTCAAGTCGGAAACCACACATCGTACATTCGCTGTTTTCGTGGACTCCGGAGCGACCGACCACTGCTTCGCGGACCGCGATGTCTTCACAAACTACCGTGCCTTCGAGAATCGTGTTGGGACGGCTGTGGATGGATCCGAGTTTCGTATTGCGGGCGCCGGCACTGTGCACATGTCCTACGAATTTCGCGGGGTCAGATGCGAAGTATCGCTCGAGGCGCTACATACCCCAGGCACCTCCAGCCTTATCTCAATCTCCAAGCTCGACGAGAAAGGCTTCTCCGTCGTATTCAAGGGGGAGGCGAGCGCTTATTCACGATAACACGGGGCAACCGATTATGGAGGGCCGGTTGGCGTCGGGGATGTACACCGTCGAGCTCGGGGATGCCAGGGTCCGTGCGTGGACAGCCCAGTCCCGAAATGTGCCCGTGAGCAAGGGGACGTGGCACCGTCGTCTCGGTCATGTTGGAATGACAGGTCTCGATGCATTGATCTCAAAGGAGCTCGTCGACGGGCTTATTGTCGAAGGCGAGAACGAAGAGGGCCGCTGCGAGGACTGTCTTTCGGGCAAGCAGACTCGTAGGCCCTTTGATGGTGTTCATGAGCCAGAGAAGGAGGTGGGGGAGCGCGAGTACATGGATCTGTGGGGAGCGTCTCCAGTCACTGGTATCAGCGGGAAGAATTGGATGCTTCACCTCATAGACGGCCATGTCGCAGGCCCATGGGTGGAGTTCCTAGCACACAAGACCGCAGACGAGACCCTCGACTCGTTCAAGGCGTACAAGAATGAGTTTGAGACGCGGATGGGGAAGAAGATCAAGTGTGTCCACGCCGATAATGGAGGGGAGTTCGTGAATGAGAAATTTAAGGCATACCTGCGAGCAGAAGGTATCGTCCTTGAAACTACCATTCCCCATTCTTCTGCGCAGAACGGTCCAGCCGAACGCAGCATTCGCACCACTGTCGAACCCGGGCGCTGCCTTCTCGCGGACTCCGGTCTTCCCCAGTCCTTCTGGCCGCTTGCGTTCAAGTGCGCAGCATACCTGCAGTGGTTCCACCCGAAGACGAGGACGGGTGGCGTCACACCGTACGAGGTGTATTACGGGCGGAAGCCAGATGTGGCGCACTTCCGCGTATTTGGTTCTGTCGCCTACGCGAAATTGATCCCCGCGCCGCCTAAATTGTCTCCGCGGACCGTCAAAGCGGTGATGGTTGGCTATAATAACACCGCCGGGTATCACCTGTGGGACCCACAAGCTCGCCGTTTTTTCTTTGCTCGCGACGTCGTCTTCGAGGAAGGTGCTGGACATTGGTCGCGTGCCCCAGCAGGGGGAGAGTTGGAGCTAGAGTTGGCTGGGGATATCGAGGCTGAACACTCGCACACTCCCGTTACCTCCACATCAGACGATACTAATCTTCCCCCTGCAGGTGAAGTCGAGGATGGTGTTGTAACTGGACCCGATGTGCCCGCTGTAACGACGGTCGCCCCTCGACATTCCACACGCACACATGTTCCTTCTACGGTGCTCCAGGACTCACGCGCATCGCAGGCTGATGAGGCAGCTGCGAAGGTGGCGCGCGAGCCATGGGCAATGGGGACTGGCAAGCCAAAGAAAAAGACGCGGGCGAATGTCGCCTCCAGCATTCAGTCTGCACCGGTCCCTCAGAACTACCAGGAGGCTATGGAGCACCCGGAAGTCTGGATGGAACCGATGCAGAAGGAGTACGTGTCATTGGTTGGCTGTGAAACCTGGGTCCTTGTTGATAAACCTCCCGGTGCGAACGTAGTGGGCTGCAAGTGGGTCTATGCGGTCAAATATAACACCGAGGGTGAAATCATCAAGTGGAAAGCCCGCCTAGTCGCCAAGGGGTTCCAACAGATCGCTGGCGTTGACTTCTTCGAGACGTACACCGGCGTTGTGTGCTACGAATCTTTGAGAATGTTATTTGCTATATGCGTGGAGGACCCCGGCTGGTTCATGTGGGCTATGGACATCGTGAGCGCTTACCTGAACGCGGACATGAAGGAGACGGTTTACATGCAGCAACCCCCTGGCTTCGCCGTACCGGGACAAGAAGATAAAGTCTGTCTTATGCTGAAGTCGCTCTATGGCTTTATGCAATCGGGACGCAACTGGAGCGATGACCTCGACGAGAAACTATCTGTCCTTCAGTGGATCCGCTCGCGTGCTGACCCTGCCATCCGCCTCCCGCCTGACCGACGCAGGAAAATCAATTATGGCCGTTTACACAGATGACATCAGAGGATTGTCAACGACGGCAGCAGCCGCTGAGGATGCGCAGGCAGGCATTAAATCTGCCTACAGAGTGACTGATGTCCCCCGCACCTCCATTTCGCTAGGCATGGCTATCGAGTACGACCAGGATGCGGGCACCTTATCCATCTCGTCGAGGGCGTATCTCGAGCGCGTCCTCGAGCGATACGGGATGAGCGACTGCAACCCTAAGTCGACCCCTCTTCCCCTCGGCGTTCCAATTGTAGCCTCAAAGGAGCCACTATCTGACTGCGACCGGGAATACATGGCTGACAAACCGTACCGCGAGGCCGTAGGGTCCATCCAGCACGCCGCCAACACCACTCGTCCCGATCTTGCCTTCAGCGTTGGGCGGCTCGCAACTTGTGTCGGGAACCCCCAACCGGAGCATTGGAAAGCTACTCAGCACCTGCTCGCGTATGTGAAGGGGACTCTCGATTACAAGATAACATACAGGCGCAGTGGCGGCATGAGAATCAAGCCAATTGGATGGGTTGACTCAGACTACGGCTCCGACCTCGAAACGCGACGCTCCACGTCAGGCGAGGTATTCATGATGTCGGGAGGCCCGGTTTCTTGGTCGGCGAAGCGGCAGGCGACGGTTGCATTGTCCACGGTCGAGGCAGAGTACGTGGCGCTCACACGCAGTGCCAAGCAGGCCATGTGGATGTATAGCTTCCTCGATGAGCTACAGATGTCCCAGGAGCGGCCTGCGATCTTGTACGGGGATAACATGGGAGCGGCGGCGCTGGCGAAGGACGCGAAGGGACATGCACGGGTCAAGCATATCGACATCCGCGAGCACTACATCCGTGAACGTGTCGCAGCCAAGGATATCGAAATCCAGCACGTCGAGTCGGCCAATAACCTCGCCGACCTCTTCACCAAAGTTCTCCCTCGCGATGCCCACCTTGCACTCGTCCGTGCCCTTGGCCTCACCGACTAGAACGCCTGAAGAATGGAGGGGCGACGATGCCCATGGAACTCTGGTGTGTGTTTACAATACATTTTACGATACATTACGATACATTTCTACTCCCGTTTTTGATCCCTCTCGTCCACCGTCTTATTATCTCTCTCTCTCTTTGTTCTGTACCCCCACTATACGGCCTTCCGTGCCAGGGGGAGTGTCGAAGTATAGGCTCGGCTGGCCATATAGCCGGAGCGCATCACCAGACCGCTGCTCGTGCACACCATTACAGATGTATCACTATAATTTGTTTTTTCCTCAAACACGACTCCTTACCTACCGATCACACTATATCTACTCCGTAGTCACCCAGACGTACCTCAGTCGTTCACCACTGTGAAGTGCCCGACTGAGGTACGCTACATCTAGCTTACTCTATTTATTCTCCTCACTAACGTACTCTATTAGCTATACTTCATTTATTAGGTATCTAATATAGTCGTTCACCACTGTGAAGTGCCCGACTGAGCTATACTTCATTTATTAATCACATGTTGATGAGCAGCAAACAGAAAATTCTACTGAAGCCGTAGGAATCCAGATTTAGAACAAATTGGATGTGAAAGAAGGTGCTCATGAACAAGTTCAATATATATCAGAGCATATAACCGAGCAAATCGCTCTCCAGCTCATGACGGATAGGGGTATTTTCCTTATTCAGACGTCACGTCAGGCAAGGCGTAGACAGAACTGGCGCCGACTAGAACGTCTGTTGACAAGGTCGTCTTTTTGGGGTGATTCTCGACGCTCGAGCGTTGGCGAAGGAACTGCTCTTCCTCCTTCAACTCTTGTGCTGTTGGAGGATCGAATTTCCCCGCTGCTCGCCTACCCTCCGGCGTGATCTTAATTGCGTACTCCGTTTCAGTGAACTGACGATGGTAGCACGCATACCAGTCCCAGGTCTGCCTCGAATTCGAGAATCGACAGTATTTAGTAAATTGCGGCGAGGGACCTGGAGGCCATGGCTCTGCGCCGTGCGACGAGAAAGACCAGTCGCGCTTGGGAAGCCAACCGTGAGCATAGCTTGCGACTCGGCGTGAAACGACTTACCCTCAGGATGGTGGTTTATCATAATGGAATCGGTGTGACCGGGCTGTGTGTCAAACTGCGATCCATGATGGTTAGAATGCAACTGGGAGGAGAATATAATATTCGACTGACATGATGGTCCGTAAACTGCGAGTTCGGCGTGCTCAAATAAAAACCTGACACCAAAGTGCCGGAGTGCGAATGAAACCAGGGACTGCGGCCCGGCATCAAATGAACTCGTCGGGAACCGCCGGAGCCAACGACACACAAAATTGAAGGTTTTTTTGCTACAAGATTGTTTATGAACCAGCCAGTCCTTCTTCTGGCATTCGTTGAACACATAATTAGTGCGAATGGTATTTAGATGAGATTCCCCGTCCGACATACGGAGAGCAATACCAAGTTTCCTGATACCGCCCGCATCTCTTAGGATCTTTGCGATAAACTCAGGTCACGGCACAAGTGAGTCGCAGGGAAGTGTATTCGGGCGCAGGGACACGAGCACGCGTACGGGGGTATACAAAAGACTACTGAAACGTGCGACATACAGGACTACGACGGATAGGGGGGTAACCGGGGGACGCGTGCGAGAGGCGCATCGCGATCTCCATTTCGCGGTCGGCTTTGGTGCTTTGGTGCGGCCGCGGTACGTGCTTCTGCTTCCTTTCCGTGGCGGATGCGCCCGTGCCTTTCTACGGACTTCAGAGGGGCTATTGGAATATTGTGCTGGATCAGATGAGAATCGAGAAGATTGGCTGCTAGGTGACATGGGGGACGTGAGTTCGAATCCCAGACCATGCCTGGCGCTTAACCAATGCTTCTGCAGAGGATAAGTTAGCTGATTCAATGAGCAAGGGCCCAAACTTTTTGGCTGCTAGGCGACATACGTATGCCTCGAGCACTCCTTTCAAGTCTCGACAATGCAAACTGTTCGGAGAAGCTGCGTCTGATGCATGTACTACGCTTTCACGACTTCGACGAATTCGTCAATGGTTCGATATTGATGGTCTACTTTAAGATGTCTGAACAGATACAATTCTTTGACACGGCGGTTGCCCGTAGGGTCGTGTTCCATAATCTTCTTGAGCTTAAAAAACAGGAGGTAAGCGCGATCTCCCAGAGATGACGGATACAGACCATATTAATGAGGTTGTACTCGGAGTCGCCAACGAGACTCTTTCCAGTTAGCTCTGGACAATTAATTCGGCTATTATCGCGCGGCGATTGACAAGCTCCGCAGTCTAATCTCTCCAACGCGAGGTCCTTCTTTTTGGCCAGGTCGAGCTCTTTCCACTTCATTTCAAAGTTGCCGTAGGTGAGATTCTCAACGGCCAAAGCACTGAGCAGGCCCTATGCACTCATTAGGTATTTCGCGACGCCGGCAATACGCAGATTGAATGCGGTGATATCATCCAAGCCGGCCGGGACAACGTCGTGATTCTGGAGCAGTGGTGGTTCACGATCTGTGTGTTTATTGAGACGTTGCTTTTGTCGGGTTTCTCAGTGCTTGTCCACCACCATCTGGCGGGCCAAGTCCCGCGCAAGCGACGCCACTGGTGGTCGAGGAGGCGGCATTGACGAGGAGCAGGAGCGCCGGGTTTCCAAAGGGGAGTGAGAGCAGAAATCAGTAAGAATGTGAGCAGAAAACAAGCGGAAAAAAGAAGCGTCTGCGGTGGGTGTTTGCTTTCGAAGCTGAAAATACTTAGCTCATGATTTCACGTGATCTGTCGCGAACGATTCTGGCGACCAAACACGCCACAACGCCACTGGCCTCCTTATCACACCGACAAAAGTGAATATTCCCCTGGGTCGAAACAATTACAAGATGTTGCCGAAACAATTAAAATTTCCCATATCGGGTAATTTTAATTGTTTCGGCAGCATGTTCGGCCGAGCCGAATATTCACTATTGCCGGTGTATATTCTACGTCACCTCGACCCAGAAATAGCAGAACAACCAGAGGCAGCGCGCTTCGGGGAAAGCACATCAAACCCTCAGATCTCCAGTAAACTTCGAATACTTAAACAGCCCGGGCTTCTTGAAGCTCCTTGAATCTATTACCTATACCTTGTTGAACACTCATTAATTGGATTCGTCATCAGGATATCGGATCTCAAAATCTGATCTGGATTTGATCTCTTCCATGGAAGTTCGTTGGATGGTTGCTCACCTGCCCCCAAAACCCAAGATTCCTCTTGAAATACAACGAAATACAACGCTTTTTGGTTATTATAGTGTTCCCCGACAAGCGCAGCACGCACCGCAATGGACGTCATTCCTGAGTCGAATTCACCGGACATCTACAGAAAGAGGATAGTCATGAACGATATGGTGCGCACGGCGAAGAAAGCTCTTGAGTGGCTCATATGGCTTGTGCGCAACCTTAATCAGTCCCGTACGCGTTCCGCAGCCTGGTTTCGTTTCATACGCACGAAAACACACAGCGGGTGAATACAGATCGTCCCAGTTCAAGACGTTCCTGCACATTATCTCTGCTCATGAAAAAATGTAGGTATGGCTACTGAATTTCACTCCCGACCGCGGCCGCGTGATTCAGTAAAAAAAAAAAACTGCACATGGCACTGGAATAAAAGTTTCTTTTCTTGTACGTGGGAGAGAAAAATACATTCATAAACGTTTCACGAAAATTAATTTACGTCTGCATCCTCCGTCAAAAAGGCTGAGCATCATAGCAGTGTCTCGCGGTTCAAACTATCCATAATGTTGAAATAGCTGCTCCAGTCGCCTGTTCTGAGTGGAAAATAGAGGTCAGCTGTGCACCATCACTCAGCTTTCCACTCACCCAAGGCCTGTGGGCGCATTCGACCACATCGTCATCGCATCGTTACCAATCATACTAAAAACGTCTTCGGGACTCATCCCATCTTGCGTGAGTGCATTAGCAGACGACGCAGCACTTGATGAAGACGGAAAGAATGAGGGCATGGGCAGCTGGGCCCAATCCGGGTATTCGACCCCCAGCGGAGGAACAGGCGGATGGAATGCGTAATCGGGCGGCGGAGGAAACAGCGGGAGGCGCCCGAGGTCTTCGCCATACATGGGCAACACACTCCCGCCCCCCGCTCCCTGCTTCGAGCGCACCGGACCACTGGAATGAGGTGTCTTGAAACCCTGTTGGGAGAACCAGAGGATCGGCAGACTCGACGGTCGCCGCCTCCAGTTCCTGCGTTAGCGGCGAATCATCGTCCCTCATAGGCTGGGTGTGCGCGCTTTCGTTGGTTCGCCGTTGTCGTCGCAGTAGGCTCAAAAGCGGGGGTAGTAGTTGGGAGCGGGACTTGTCCAACGCTAGCCAGCTCGGTGAGCATGTCCCCGAATATACCAGCCATCTGCCATCTGCAAAGGATTCGGACCGGCTCAGCAAAGTCCTCCACACTGCGAATACATACCGTATCTCGAAGAGTTTTACCACCCGCATACACTTTTGCACCTCCGCCAGCGCGGTATTCATGTGCGGCGCCAACCCAGTGCGCTTGCCGCTCCACACGTTTAACAGCAGCATAACGCTCGCAGTTGTGACCGCCGGCTGTACATTGTTTAATTCATCATCCGTAAGGAATTTGTTTACCAGTGCAAGTTGGCCTCACAAGCAGAATAATGGCAGGCGCATTCCTCATGCGCTGGTACCACACGTCGATGACGTGGCTGCACGAGCGCGCGGCGTTGGTGCAGATCGCGAGGCTCGGTAGCGTCTGCTCTGACTCAGTCTAACAGTAAAACAAACAGCGTTTGCGCGCACGCACCGTAGGGACCGTCCTAACCATCGGGATGAACAGACGGTGCGCCATCATTTGGGTATGATAATATGCGCTATAGAGCGCTACGGATTGGCTAAAGAACAACGGGTCGGCACGGCGCGGATCCCATCGCACTGTCAAGTCCCTATGTCAGGTCCCCATTCGCAATAATAAAGATGAAGACGAAGACAGCATACAGTGCTCCGGGACCCCATCAACCCCACTTATTCAACGCCGAATCCAACTCCTTCACGATCTGCTCGTCCCACGTGCGGTCCGCTGCCGCGCACATATTATTTGACTTTGCGGACGTATACTGTACTCTCCGCATCAGTATCAATTAGAAAAACCAATTGGCGAGGGGAAGAAGACGCACGAGGAGATGCAGCACGAATGCGAGAACGTTGCTCAGGCGAAGATATGCGTTGAAGAACGCCATACGCGACGGTGTCCCGGGCGGCTGGCGAAATGTCTGCGAGGGATCCTCGTGCTCCCAATACTCGTCATCACATTCTGTTGGCATCTGGACGCTGCATACACCGTCTCGTCAGCACACCCGGTTTCCCGCCGTGCGGATAACAACAACACTTAACGCACTCGAAACTGTGAATATCATCATCAGTACTGCACTCTGACGCGTACCATTAATTTGAACTTGAACTCACTCGCAATACTGCGTCGCACACGGCCTTCCCAGGCCAGTGCTCACTGCGCGATCATAGGCCACGAGCACCCAAAACGCGCGCCGCCACAGTTCTGCTTCGAGAGTGTGCTTTCCCAGCTGGCGCCGGTGTACACCCATCTCCTGCGCCATGCGAATTCCGATCCCGACGAGCGTCCATGCGCCCTGTTGTGCGGACCCCTCGACAAATTGAATTGATAGCTGAATTGCGCGTCAGCCACGAGCGCGAAATGAACACACTCAAGGGAGAAGGAAGAGAAGGAGAAACGCACACAAATGCGCTGTATATCATACAGCTTTGGGCTCTCAAAAATTCCGTTCATCTGCGCCCCCCTTCGCCACCTGATTAAAAAACTGCCACCCACACGCTAGCGGGTTCGCCTCATCGAATACACGAGGATCGTCGGAGAAGCGCGAACCAATTGCGCATATGCAAAGCACGATGGCGGCGAACTTGTCGTCTTGGAGGTGCGTATTGTCGGCGAGCGCACGTTGGAAGGAGGGGCGGTGCAGAAGGGGGTAGTAGATGGCGCTGTGCGCGAAGTAGAGGTCGACCAGTTCGGAAAGGAGGTCTGGCGGCGGGAAGCTGTACCGCGACTGCTTCTCAGACGTGTCTGCGTCTGTCTCTGTTTGCCACTGCGCGGTACTTGGCGTTAGCTGCTAGTCCTCCTCGCGGAATGCAAACAAGTAAAACTCAACGCACCGGCCTGGCCGCCCAAAACTCCGGGCGTCGCGTGGCCCGGTCGATAGAAGTTCTATTGGCAGCCGTATAATATTCGTCCTTCAGTTCCAGCGCCTTCTTGAACAACATGGCGCCGCTGGACTTGCCCAGGAACGCGTCCTTTCCGTGTCCGCGGAGGTGCAAGCTCTCCATTGTCTGCACTAGATCGTCCTCGTCGGGGGATTGCGTGTCACGGTCGGCCAATGCGCGGATGCTCCTTGCGGCAAGCTCGACGGCGGGACTGAGGGACTCGGAGGAATCCGAGACGCTGCTCGGCGCGGATTTGTGATTGATCAAAGGGGAGTGCTCGGTGGATTCGCTGCTCTCCGTAGCTGCGGGAGGATGGGGGTGTTCCGCTGTAAGCTGGGATGCGGTATGAGTAAATGTGCAACACCGACAACGGTTTAGCCTGCCTTGCGTATCAATTTCTCTGCGGCCGCTAGTCGCTCTTGCAAGACTTGGGTATAACTGGCGAAGATACAGGGAGGTTCTCTACAGACTGGGTGAGACTAACCTTGGACGTTGCTAAGCCGTATCAGACGCGTAATCAAGGGCCGGACTAACACAACCAGACTCACCGTGGTGGCAGGGGCCCCAGAATACACGCACTCCAACCCATTGTCGCTACAATACGAGCATTTTTTCGTCGACGTCCGCAACCCGTCGCCTGCCAAAGCCTCAGATATCATGTCGCAGCAAAAGGAATGGTGTCACGCACAAGCTCCTGTTTTCGGTCGGGGTCATTACGAGCCGCTATAAGAAACTAGGAACGCACGTCTTTTCTGCCTGCAGGCGTCACAGGCGCGCTGGATGCGCCGCTTTTTTGCAGGTACCGCGATGTTGTCCAGGACATTCTCTTCGGAAGACATGATGAAAGAAATAGAGGCTTAAGCACAGCCTTCTGTTGATCACGTAATAACCCCCATTACCCCACGGAGATGATGTGAGTTTACACGCTCCCTTGTTCCACTCAACTGCAACCATGTCTACATTGGGTCTACATCTCGCTCCCCTGCAAAAGAAATTATCGCTCGCGTTCTTCCCCAATCGAACGGGTTCCTCCTTCGAAAAAACTCAGTTATTCAACGCATGCTCAACTTTATAGCAGTCTCTCCGAGTCCACTCTCGATCCAGTGTGATTCCATTCACAATCGCATTTTTTGAGTCCATAGTTTACACGACGACTCGAGAAAATTTATATTAGATCTTGCTTTCCGCCAATAGTGCCGTCTCCTCCCGGATTCTATGGCTCCTGGAACATTCATCAATTTGTGCGTTTTAAACCATGCCTGTCATTTCAAGGCTTAAGGTAAACGGTCGTTATATGCAATATTCGGATCTCAGGTCTTCACATCGGGCATCTCGGCATTTTTTACCGCCGATTAGCAGATCTAGACACGACACTGTATAAGTGAAATCCATGCTGTTCGCACAGGAGTGCATGTCTACATTGACAGCACGGCACAATGGTTCTTTTTAGGACCGCCAGTATGAGAGCACCTTTACGTTTGAATTAACAAAGCAAATGAAATAGGCCAGCAAGCCACATGTGCCTGTTGAATCGTCACGGCATTGAACATTTAACGTCCTCGGGACAAGTAGTGGTTGTAATTCTGACAGGGGGATGCCCATTGATGTCCATCACTTGCATTCTAGATTCCAGTTTCCGGCTTCACGATTTCCAAGGCCACACTCTCAATCCGGCGGTCCAAGTGAACCCCATCATTAGTTACCCTCCCTGAACTACTGGTAGGATTAATTCGTGAAACTCGTTCGCATATGAAGCCCTGCGTCAATCTAATGCCTTGCGGTGGAGCTTTATGAGCGGCATGCAATTGGCCACAGCTGTCAATGGAGAGGTTTTTACGTGGGCGAAGGGCAGTCCCAACAACCTCGGACGCAGGCTACTACAACCACAGGTAACGGGCTTTCTTTCACGTCACATGCGTCAACAGCACTTCTGGACCATGGGCCAGTTTTGAACCGAGTCAAATTTTTGCTGGCAAAGTGTAACCATCAGGACTGCAGAATCTTCCGGCGTTGTGCTGACTGCGCTGCAGGCTAAAGCCGGTATCGGTCAATCTCCGGTCTGTATTTCAGAAATGGGTGTAGGCGAAGGAGTAATGTTGTGAAACATTCAGATCACCTTCAAGGACTTCACCAACCGCAAGGAACAAATGTGGACCTGTGAGGGATCAGACTGAAGCCTTCAATTTCCTCTGGGTGACGCAGCTCGGTAATGATATTCATTGACCTCATAGTGTGCTTCGAGCATCCACACCAGTGTTTGGTTCTGTACTGCTTTGACTCAGTTTTCAACATTCTACCTCCATACATCCATCTGCGCAGAATCCCAGAACGACGAGAAAACATGGCCGGAAGCTACTCGAGATTCACACCAGAGATTTGGGTTAGTATACAACCGGGTATACTGAGAGTATACAACCGGAAATTTCGGTGAATCGCAAGTACATCGAGGCGGTTAGAACGATGCGGTTGGTATCAAGGAGCTCTAGTGCGGAGTGGTTCATGGAGAAGGCAATAGTGACCGTTGTTGGTGCACGCAGTTCGTTTCAGCTGACCTACTCACGTCGCAGGCAACAAAAGTAAGTGTGCTTCCTTGTTCGACTCAAGGCTGGGTCGTGAGCGGACTTTTATTCTCTCTCGGAGCATGTTGAATTCCCAACTTTATAAGAAAGACTCCAACGAGTTGAATTCTGGATCAGGTAACACAGATCAACTTATGGCGGCAGACACATCATCAGCAAGGGGAACCTAACGAACTCAGCACGCATGGCTCGAATCCAACTGAAAGGTAAGGTTAGCAAGGGTCAACAGAATTGGATATGGTGACAGACCTTTGAGCGGCGGGAGTACTACTGTGAATTGTGTGACGTCGATCGTGGTTCAAGAAGATCGCTCTAACAAACAATAGGGCCACGACAACTGTCACAACATCCAAATGTCGGTGTGGAATCGTAAACGGGATCGGGTCCAAGAAACGAGAGGATTCGTTGTGAGCAAGGGCCGAGCGGAACTCGCCAGATGCAAACGACACGTTGTAACACCGACTAGAACGTCTGCGGACGAGGCCGTCTCTTCGGGTGATTGTCGACACTCGCCCAGCGCTGGCGAAGGAACTGCTCCTCCTCCTTCAGCTCCTGTTGGGTCGGTTGGTCAAATTTCCCCGCTGCCCGCCTACCCTCCGGCGTGATCTTGATTGCGTACTCCATTTCGAACTGGCGGCGGTAGCGCGCGTGCGTAAAGTTCCTGACGCCCAGATCTTCTTCGAATTCAAGAATTGAGAGCATCTGATAAATTGCAGGCAGGGAACCTGAGGCCATAGCTCTGCGTCGCGCGACGAGGAAAATGAGTCTCGCTTGAGAAGTCAACCGTGAGCATAGCTTGCGACTCGCCGTGAAACGACTTACCCCCAGGAGGATAGCTAATCATAATGGAATCAGTGTGACCGGGCTGTGCATCAAACTGCAATCCATGATGGTCAGCGTAGCTGGGAGAAATAATATTTGACCTACGTGGTAGTCCGTAAACTGCGAGTCGGGCTCGCTCAAATAAGAAATCTGACGCCATAGCGCCGGCGTGCGAATGAAATCAGGGACTGCGGCCGGACATCCGATGAACTCGTCAGGCGGCGCCGGGGCCAACGGCACGAAATCGAACGTCTTCTTGCCGCAGAATTTCTTATGCTCGGGCCAGTCTTTCTTCTGGCACTCACTGAATGCATAGTAAGTGCGAATGGTGCATGTCTTTCCCGGTCAGACATACGGAGAGCAGTACCAGACATTCTGGCATCGCCCGCATCGTTTGAGATCTTTGCGGTTGGTCTTGGCGTAACATGTGCGGCACGCATTGTAGCTAATGGCCGCCATCTCTTCGCACTGGGACTGGTCAATGGGGAACGGAGATTTTTTGTTTTCCTCGAGTGCTTTTCGCTCAGCTGCAGTGCGCTCCTCTGCTTCCTCTCCGTGGCGGACGCGACTGGCCACTTTGACGGGGATTGGCGGCGCCATTGGAACGTCGTGCTGAACAAAGTGAGGAATCTAGAAAGCGAGCTGCGGCGGGTGCGACATACGTATGCCTCAAGGACTCCCATCAGCGTCTCGACGATACAATACGTCCGGAGGAGATGATGTTCGTGGATATAGGCTTTCACGAGATCGGAGGAGTCGTCCGGGATTCCAAATTCGTGATCAACATACGGATGCCTGAAGATATAAAGCTCCTTCACGCGGCGGTTGCCCGTGGGGTCATGTTCCATGATCCGTTTCAGCTTCAAGAGATGGCTGAGTGCGATCCAGGAGGAGAACGACGGATACTTACGAGATTGATAAGGTTATAATTCGAATCTCCTACAAGATTCTTGATGGTGAGCTCAGGACAATTAACCCGACTGTTGTCGCGCGGACAGAGGCACGCCCCGCGGTATAATCCCTCCAGTGCGAGTTCCTTCTTTGTCGCAAGATCGAGTTTCTTCCACTCCGTTTCAAAGTTGCGGTACGAGAGGTTCTCGATGGCTAGAGCGATGAGCAGGCCCTCTTGGCACATTAGGTCCTTGGTGAGTCCGCCTATACTGTACGTGCGTGTATGGAGGCAACCGTCACGGTAACGGAGGGGTTGGTTGCGTTGCCCAAACCCAGCTCGGTCACGGTAACGGTCGGGTCAGTCGCTTGAGAAACAGCGTTACAAAAAATAAAATAAATAAATTTCTAGCAATCGTACCCCAAAAAGCCTCTAGACAATGCTTGCTTGTGCCACAAAACTTCTGTTCTTGAGCTTGAAGCCTTTTGCAACCCCACAAGCTGTTGTAAGTCGAAAAATGCCATTGCACAGTTGCCCAAATTCGCAACAGTCACGGTAACGGATGGCCTGGTTGCGTTGCCGAAAACCGTTTGGACTGTCACGGTCTGTGGCCCCGTTGCCTCCATACACGCACGTACAGTACGCAGATTGAGCTCGGTGATGTTGCCCAAATCGAACTTCGCCCCTCGGAGCAGTGGTGGGTTGTCGTACGAAAAGATGGTGTATCTCATTTCAATATCGAGCTCGAAGTGATTGTTCCACGCTACACGATCTGTGTGTTTATTGGGTCGTTTTGATTTCGACCTAGCGTGCTTCATGATCTCCAGCTTCCGCTTCGGATCAAGCGAAGCCATCGTCGGCCCAGGGTACGCCATTGATCGAGGATGAAAGTAGTAAGGGTGGGAGCAGAAATCAAGGCCAGTAAAAGCAAGAATACGGGCGAAAAAAGAAGCGCGGACGGTGTGTTGATGTTTGCTTTTGAAGCCGAACGTTGTCCATATGTCTCACGTGACATGTCGCGACAACTTGGAAGCACAAAACATGCCCCAACACTGCTTTCTTCTACGTTGACTCACTTCATGAAATCGCTCATTTTAGAGCAGAGCTACGCGGCGTAGTTTAGCCTACGCCCGCCCTAGATTCTGTTCCTTTCCCTCCCCATTGATTTGAAGAACTTGGAAGAATTAGCGGAATGGGAAAGTACAAATTACAACTTTAAGTGGTTTATGATGGAGTACACTATGAACACAAAGGAAAACCCTGGGAGCTAAATTCTACGTCGACTCAACCCAAAACTATTTCCTGCCGGGTTTTCTTGAGATTTATTAGTGCCAGCTGAGCTACATGCTTTCAATCGCATCTCTTTCTACTTGGATAACCCGTACGATGTCCAAAAGCTGGGAAGGACCGGCTTTCCAATCATAAAAATCGTTGCAGACGCAGAACTATTCCTGCTGCTCATCTTTCCAATATGACCAAATATGACGCTCAGTTGACAACCATCGGTGTGCGCATGTACCCAGAGCTATTTTTTCTGGTGCACAAGAGCGCGGTGCGAAGCGGCCCACCACTTCGACGGGAGGGATTGAAATTGAGTCTCTGGGCCGTAACTTGTGCTATTCAACTTCAGCCACAGATACTATTCTTGGGCGTGCGCTAAAGTTGGCACTGGAAGTGGAAACAGTGTTGATAGCGGAGTTTAAACAGGCTTCGGACGGACAGACGGACAGACATAAGTAATGGTATAAATAGGGTGATGCGTCGAGGAAGCGGGCCACCGTCAAGCGCGAACGGAGACAGAAGTTCACATTCAATGCAATCTCTGAATACAATGTTGTCTCAATTTGAAGTTTCCCAATGACCGACAGTAGGCTCATTCCTACGAGGTCGAAATTCAAAGTCTCACTCGACCCAACAGAACCGCTGACAGTCAAGACACACCACAAGACATGACAGATGGAACTGTGTTATTAATTCTTGCTTCGAAGTGCCTCCTCTCCTCCCCACCATGTGGATCTTGCTGCCCCTGCTCTTCGTATTCTGCGTCTGTTCCCGGGCCCAACTGAATACAACCATCGACGATGCGAGCCCACTGGTGACCTACCGGGGTTTGGTCGAACATAATCCGCCGGGATTCAACACCAGCCTCCTGGTCAACGGCACGGCGACCTTCATTGTACCTGGCGGTTCACCCACAATAGGCATGAACTTCACCGGTACGCATTGAATGCTCACTTGGCGATTCTTGCGTATTCTCTGGATTGATTTTACTGAGTTAGTTCTTCTCCTATAGGCACAGCGGTGTACGTCTTCGTCGTATGCCCTCCGGGATATAATGAATCCATCGACATGGGATTCATCGCGCTGATAGATGATATCCCATCTACCGGGTGGGCGGTCGATAAGACGAAACCATTTTACAATCACCTCGCCTACCACAATACGACGCTCTCAAATGAGCCCCATTCGCTGGTGCTCCAGGTCGGGCCAGGATGGCAGCTGTACTTTGACTATGTGATTTATACTACGTATGCCGCATGGTCAAATTTCGCTGTTCTCTTCGAGCATAACGAGAAATTACTTAGGTCTTCTGCGGACCCAGAATCTGATTCGAACAGGAAGAAAGCCTCGGTCGGTGCTGTCGTTGGTGGTGTGCTCGGCGGGTGTATTCTTATATGCTTGGTTGCGACACCATTGTTCCTCCGCTGCCGCGCGGCGCAGAGACAAAGGCAGAAATTGAAAGGCAGGCTCCATGCTCAGCCCGTCGTGGATGGAACCCACAAGGAAGCAGAAGAGTCCCCTATCACGCCGTTCACATCGCAATATCCTACAAGCCCACCCTCGAAGCATGTGGGGAATAAAACGGGAATTGGATCCTCCCTGAGCTCGGGAATCAGGGCGCCGGTGGATGGGACGGAGGAGAGTCTTCATTCTCCAGCGAATGAATCTGCTATGCTGGTCATGGCGCAGGAAATCAGGCACCTCACCGCGTCGGTCCAGCGTTTGGAAAGGGGGATCCCAGACGCAGGAGATGTAGGGACGATGATGATTTTGCAGCGTCCGCCTGCGTATGACATCGATATCGGATGGTGATTACTTATCTAGGCTTCGTTTCTGTACCTTTGGCCACGGGTAGTTTTTGGTTCTGTGGCCCCTGAGAACGTCGTCAAAGACAAAGAAATAAACAAGTTTCAAATTAATTATGGGTTCAACTGATTGATACACAGAGAAATACCCGATTCAGTTCAACTAGCGTTGTGACCTGTGACTGAACCTACGGTTGAAATAGTACAGTACTCTCACGCTCCCTTTGACGCCCACGCTTCTGGCCCCCGACACAGCTGAGGAAATTTCTGAACGCGTTCCAACCGCGTCCGAACCGCGAACCGGCTGTCGGAACAAAGAATGACTTCATTGGCATGAGGTCGCTTCGCTTAAGTATTCCCGACCACCAACATCAACTCGGCGCTGCGCCTGTCGGGACTTCCTTTCTTCCTGAGTCTTCCTGCCCAACGGATCCAACGCTCTCGAGTCTTCGTGTAGACCGGCTCTCCGGTGGAACTTGAAGGGTTGCAGAAGAGGGTTGTATCCAGCGTGGCGGCGCGCTCGTAGAGTTGCATTTGGGAACCGGACCTGGCGTTCAGGTTCAGCAATTTCCTGAACCTTGAACCTGAACCTCGCGTTCAGTTCGGTTCGGTTCAGGTTCGGACCGAACCCCCCAGCCACTAAGCGAGGCCATCGTCGGCCCAGGTATGCCATCAATTGAGAATAAAAGCAGTAAGGGTGAGAGCAGGAATCAAGGCAAAGGAGCAGAGTAAAAGCAAGACTGTGGGCGGAAAAAAGAAGCGCGGACGGTGTTGTTTGCTTTGGAAGCCGTTATCCGTGTGTCTCATCACGTGACATGGCGCGACAACTAGAAAGCACCAAACATGCCGCAACACTGCTCTCTTTGACGTCGACTCAACCCAGGACTGGCAGCAGAAACACATACTCCATGAAATAACTCATTTTGGGAGAGATACGTGGCGCAACTCAGCCTACGCCCCAGATTTTATTCCTTTTCCTCCGCACCCGCTGATTTGAGGAGGAATTAGCGGAATAAGTACAGCTTCCAGTGAGTTATGATGGAGTACGCCATAAACACAAAAGAAACTCTGGGAGCTTAGAGAGGCCAGCTGCTATGGCCTTGCGAACTTCACTCACCCCTACTGAACATCCACAAACTTATTCCAGTAGTCTCCCAAGGGTGGCGGGTACGCACCGTCTGCTACATGTCTCAGTTCTGATCCTGTTGAGTTTTCAGGTTCTGTGCTATGAGATCAAAACTCGATAAAATTCAGGAGCATCATAAGAAACTCCGAATAGGGTGAGTCAAAATTCGCTTATCCGCGCTGAAGCAGAAACATACAAGTATATCACCGCGGATGCCCCAGCACACGACTCCGCATCCAGTGTTATCGCGTCTCTTTCCCATCACTTGGATCCAAGTCCGAAAGGCCTGTCATCCAAAGCCAACCCAAACAAAGGCATCTGCACTGCAGAAAAATATTCAAGGGAATCGTCTGCAAATGACGCGACCCCACATAGTTATCGTGTTTTATTCAAACTCTTTAGAACGCCGCCTTGTTCCACTAAAGTTATATTGGAATTATGTACTTTCATCCCGCCCATGAGGCTAACCATGAACATTCTCCATTTATGAGAGGATTCCGGAATAAAAGGGCTCCCTTTGGTAATTGTCAACGAGGAGCGTGCGTCTGAGAGGTCCGTACCAACCCTATCACATCTGTATCTCCTCCCTTCGCCACTGCACTTGATTCAACTCACAGGAAACATACGATTCAAATCAACCTCTTTATAAGTTTTCCGCTCTGATGTACGCCCTTTTCGAGAAATCTTTCCTGTTCGAGAGGTGTGAGCTCTATGTCCAGTTACCAGCTGTCAACTGTTGCTCTGTCGATGTTTGTCCCATTTCCACCATCTCGGTCAGCATGTGTTCTCTGCATTTCCTGCCGGTGGATGAGCTACAGGCTTTCAATCGCATCTCATTCTACTCGGAAAAACTGTATGATGCCCAAAAGCTGGGAAGGCCCCTAACCGGCTTGCCTATCATAAAGATCGTTGCAGACGCCGCAGAACTATCTCTGCTGGCGCTCATCTTTCTTCTATGACCAAATATGACGCTCAACTGATAACCATCGGTGTCGGCACGTTCCTAGAGCCATTATTTCTATTGCACAAGAGCGCGGTGGACCGCTTCGCGGCCCACCACTTTCGACTAAAGGAGTTGAAATCGAGTCTCTGAGTCGTACGTAAGCTGTGTTATTTGGCTCGAGTTACAAATACTATTCTTGGGTGTGCGGTAAGATTGGCGCTGGAAGTGGAAAAAGTGTTGATAGCGGAGTTTGAACAGGCTTTGGGCGGACAGACGGATAAGATTTTATAAATAGGGTGATGCGTCGAGGAAGCGGGTCACCGTCAAGCGCGAAGGACGCAGAAGCTCGCACTGAATCCAATCTTTGAACGCAATTTTGCTTCAAGCTTCTTGACCGTGACTGTTTTGGAGTTTCCCAATGACTGGTAGTGGGTTCATTCCTGTGGGCTGAAATTCACAAGTCTCATTCGACCCAACAGAACCACTGATAGTCAATCTACGAAGATGGTGTGAGGAAGACACGCCACAAGACTTGACAGATGAAATTGTGTTATTAAGGTCTTGCTTCGAAGTCCCTCCTCTCCTCTCTCTCCTCGCCCCCATGTGGATCTTGCTGTCCCTGCTTTTCGTCTGTGCCCGGGCCCAACTCAATACAACCATCGACGATGCGAGCCCACTGGTGACCTACCGGGGCTCGGTCGAACATAATCCGCCGGGATTCAACACCAGCCTCCTGGGAAACGGCACGGCGACCTTCATTGTACCCTCTCCTGACGGTGCACCCACAATAGGCATGAACTTCACCGGTGCGCATTGAATGCTTGACGATTCTTGCTGTTTTTTCTGCATTCGATTTTACTGAGTCAATTCTCTTGTAGGCACAGCAGTGTATGTCTTCGTCGCATGCCCTCCAGGATATAATGAATCCATCGACATGGGATTCATCGCGCGTATAGACGATATCCCATCTAATGGGTGGGCGGTCGATAAGACGGGACCACTTTACAATCACCTCGCCTACCACAATACGACGCTCTCAAATGAGCCCCATTCACTGGTGCTCCAGGTCCAGCAAGGATGGCAGCTGTACTTCGACTATGTGATTTATACTACGTGTGTGGCATGGTCAAACTTCGCTGTTTTCTATAACGAGAAATTACTTAGGTCGTCTGCGGACCCAGACTCAAATTTGAAGAGGAAGAAGAAAGTATCGGTTGGTGCTATCGTTGGTGGCGTGCTCGGGGGGTGCATTCTTATCTGCTTGGTCGCGACACCATTCTTCCTCCGCCGCCGCGCAGCGCAGATACGAAGGCAGAAATTGAAGGACGGGCTCCATGCTCGGCCCGTCGTGGACGAAACCGACAAGGAAGCAGAAGGGTCCCCTATCACGCCGTTCACATCGCAATATCCTACAAGCCTACCCTCTGAGCATGTAGGGGATAAATCGGGAATCGGATCCCCTATGAGCTTGGGAATCAGGGTGCCGTGGTCGCCGGTGGAGGAAGTGGCAGAGAGCCCTCATTCTTCAGCGAGTGAATCTGCTATGCTGGTCTTGGCGCAGGAAATGAGGCGCCTCACCGTGTCGGTACAGCGCCTGGAAAGGGGGATCCCAGACGCAAGAGATGGAGGGACGAGGATGGTTTTGCAGCGTCCGCCTGCGTATGGCATCGATATTGAATGACGATTACTTATCTAGACTTCGTCTCTGTACCTGTGGCCACGGGTATTTTTTTTGGTTCTGTGACCCCTGAGAATGCGGCCAAAGGTAAAGCGATAAACAAGTTTCAAATCAATTATAGGCTCAACTGATCGATATACGAATAAATAAATACTTGCAGTTGGTTGCGCAAGGAACTGGTGGATGCGAAATTCCCAGCAACCATTGAAGAGCGAGCATGAGTACGAAAGGCTAGGCGAAGGGATCAAGCATGCGTAATGAGATGGAGGGGTCAGCGGCAAGAACGAGTGAACGTGGTTCTTTGTATATCAACCTTGTCAACTTCAACTCTAGACCCGGCAACTCCCGTGTGTTCGTTTGATCGTTTAGGTGATCAGCGTGATCCGACTCACGTGAACTCGCGCTACCTACTCTCAGAGTCTCACGCTCTCTCTTCCTTTGACGCCCACGACCCGCCGACGCTTCTGGCCCCCGGTACACAGATGCAACTCTTCAGGCACACCGTCACGCCGGATACAATCCTCTTCTGCAACCCTTCAAGTTCCCCCAGAGACTCAGAGAGTCGGACTACTGTCGGACTTGTCGCTCCACTCTCTGGCAACCTGCCACGACGACCAGCGTCGCGCCCCAAACCCTTCGGCCAAGCCAACTCTGTAATCTGATCATGACCCATATATCATTGAACAGCATGGCTCTTCATCATCCACATCTGTACTAGGATCGACTAAAATACAGATCTCTCTTCCTCGCTGATCATCCTTCGGGCCGTCGATAAAACGCACTTTTCACCCCTGGAAACCCGCAAGCAACCCATCTACGAAGCCAGGATCTGCCTCGCAGGCAATGCTCTGCATGGAGACCGTGAGGTCGTTGATATCCGCATCATCAGCGAAGTGCTCGACGGCGACGTCCCCGGCATCGAAGTTAAGCTGGCAGTTAGGTCCCCTGTGAAATATTATTGTTGCACTGTGCACTCAGGAGACATGGCAACACTCACGGGAACGAGACACAGTCGTTGTCTGGGTTCAGCTTGAGCGACAACGGGTTGTTGACGTTCGTGCAGGAGCCTGCGGCACCTGCATGTTGGCCGGCGGGTGCGACGTTCAAAGAAACGCAGGTTCCAGTGAGGTTGGGGCCCGAGCAAGCCTGAGGGACAAAGTCTGCCTGGCGGGCCTAGTTTTTGTTCCGCGTGTGAGCGAGATTTTCAGTCGGCCGTAAGATTGACGTACGACAGGTGCGCTATGAACAGCAATTCCAGTCATGGCGGCAGCGAAAGTGAGTGCGATCGACGCAGAGAAGAACATGATGATCAAATCAAAAAAGGTAGTGAGAAAAAATAAAAAGTGGGATGAAGAAGAGGAATGCTGCTTTCTTCGCAGCTCGCGCATTTTATAGCTTGCGCTGCGCATGCCAAGCTAAACGAACTCAATTGAACAACGGCAGTGCTGAAAGCAACGCAACCAACAAATGATCTCTTGATGCAGTTTCTTGGCTGCCATAAGTCTTCCCGGTCGAGGATGCAATGCGTACGGGCCTATTGCGGACCTACAAGCGGATCAACCCACACGCCAAATGCGCGCCTACGGTATGTACACGCATTTGAACGACGACAAAGCGCAGATCCAATAAATTCACTTTTCCCCTTTGCGCGAGGGCATCAAACTGTGCGTAATACCTACGGGCGTGAAAATTAGTAGGGCGTAGCTTGTCACCTCGGATTGGGACGAGTCCCGTGCGTATAGCCGTGGACGGGCGTAGTTCACGGTGGTCGAGTGATACTGCACGATCAATGCCAAGTCCAAGCTGTCATGCCCATTGACGGGGTTACGGGGACGGTTTGATGCCCTACTTTACGCCCGAGTTCATGGTTTGATAAATTGTCCGTCGTGTCTATGAGGTGGGATCTGCCTTGACGGAGTACTCAGCAAGCCATTCAGAGCCACATGGAAAGACTCCAAAGTTCCTCTCGCACAGCCACCAATCCATTCTCACCAGCAGTAGCATCGGAAATATTCACGAGAAGATAACGCACACAGAACACCGAATTTGCAGAAGGCAGAGCTACATGGACGAAATAATGTTTTGCCTCGTTCCCTTGTCGGGTGACCTCGCCTCCAGGCTTACGACGATGGAGCGATGGCCACATATATATATACATCCTCAAGCGTTTTGACTTGTTTCCGGCCGGGTAATGTACACTGTTAAATCTTTTTTTTTCTTTTTTTGGTTTTTTTCTCTGCATTTGCTTTGCATTCGAAGTTCGCCCAACACAGATGTCTCGTGCACAGATTGCTTCCCCACATGGGTTACCACTGCATCATTCTTTTACGGCTGTCCGAGAGAAAATAGGCCGGCTAAGGAAGGCTTGTGTTAGACCGATAGGTCGGTAGCGCTTAGAGTGCTTCAGCACGAGTACTAAGCCCTTTAATATTGAGATGAGAGATGATGACACGAATTTCAAAGTGGGTAAGTAATTACTCAAGTCCCCTTTACACATCTTGGTCGCGTCAATGGGTCAGAAAGGCGAAAAGTAATACGGCCGCATTGTATGCCAATTAAAATCTTCGATATCTGCGACGACAACGAGCGATTGAACGGTTCACAGGAAAGAAAGCCCACCAAAATCTCCGACGGGGTCCTCATTCATTGAGTCGCCGCATTCCACGGCCATGCACTCGGCGTCGTGATGCGGCGCACATGCATCCCACCACCTGCAAGTTCGACAAGTTGGGGTTCGATATGAGGCAGGTTGTGGCGTGAGGAGGTGTTCATGCTTATGCTCGACGCACATGTGGAATCCCGCTTGCACAAGGGTGCGCTGCCGGATCTGCAAAAGCGCAAGCCATTGTGTAGGCTGGCCGACGCGCTTGACCGGTGATGATTAATTAGGGTGCGCAGCTGGGGAACTTAGTGCAGCACTCGACAGCATTCGCAGCATGGGGATGGCGCTACGGTGGGGGAGCCAAACGTACAGCGTGTCTAGCTGCGGGCATGCAGACAGGCAGCCGATCACGGTTGCGTCGTCGATGTGCGGGGGCAAGCCAAGGACATTCGGTGAAGGAGTCATGGTAGTCCAACCCGACACCCAGATGCTGGAGCATGGGTAGAGTGAAAAATTTCAGGACACGGTCGCCACCAACCACAAGTGTCTGGAGAGATGCCTCAACCCTGGAGGTATCTGAATGAAGGTAGCACCAGGGAAAAATATGGTATTTCGAGAGAAAGAAGGTGTGGCAAGGAAGCCATCAGGTTTGATAAATCTTCAGCGCCAACCCACCTCGTGCTCCAGTCGCAAATCCGCACGCACCCCTGTTAAAATAGGTCGAGCGAGGTGAAGTGATCCACCACCGTGGGGCGGAAGCGACCTTCCATGAGCTGTAAGGGTTTCAGGCTGGGAGAATGGCGAACCGAGTTGAAGTCAAAGAGAGAACACTCGACGGAATCCGTGGTTTTAATGGACAAACTTCCGAGGGAAGGAAAACTCTCACAACTCGCGAGGCTATCGAATTCCAGCAGGCCCGCCGTAGGTATTCCGAACTCGATTTGGCCCAACTGAGCCGAATAGTTTCCCATGATGGCCACCACGCCCGTAGGCAAAGATTGATTTTAAAGCAAATTACCGATAGCGACAAACGGTGTCCTGCCGCACGAGAGAACCACGGATCCATGAGGGCGGCGCTATGATCCTCCATAGGTTTTCGGTGTCACCGAAAAGACCTGGGTTACCATCGTACGGTGTGGCACAGAAATCCAGGTATATCGAGATCCAGAGCGGCGGAGTCGCGAGCGCTATCGCCCGCCATTGGCTGCAAATGCCAGCAAAGATTCAATGGTGCACGATTTCGATGCGGTCGAACACGTCGGCGAAGAGAGAGACAGAGAAATGAATACTTCGGAAATGAGCTCGAAGGGCAGCTCGAGAGCAGGAAGATGAGTTTGTTGAGACGAGTGGTCACGGAGATAACCGGTTCGGGGTAAATCGGCCTTATCGGCTTTGTCTACCGAAAGGCAAGACCACCGGAGGTTGCTATTGGCTGATTCAGAGAGATGAGAGTTTGTTGTTTCACGCAATTCGAGCAAGTCAGCAGCGAAGCAGAGATCAATGCAAATCAGGTGAAATGAAACCAGATCGTGATGGGTTGGTTTCAGGTTTGGGTCACTGATCAAGGATATCCTGTGAACGCCATTCATTGATTAACGACGCCCGCAGGGGGAACGGACCGATGTATCATTAGCGTTCATCATTGACATCGTAATTCGTGAAAAGGGCATTACAAAGAAATAACGCGGGCCCCGAATTCTGCAATGGGGTAAGCAAAATCGGAGCCCGGGCAACTCATAAACATCAGCGAGGGCGGAATTTGCAGCCGATGTGCCAGGGATGCGACACTCGCGGGCGAAAATAAGCCTTGCACTATAATCTGTGACCGCGTCAAAGTTCAGTCGGTAGATGATGAATTAAGAGCGGGGCGATGTAGAACACTCACTAGGTCTATGGTGATCTCAGGGAACGCCTCGTCTAAAACTATCCGGATAGTCAACGACCGCAGTTGGATACGAATGGCAAAACACCGAGCTCACTTTTCGCATTAGCCTCCAACTCAGACGGCACTCCTTCCTCCTCGTCACAGAAGTGAACTATCTTCACGCAGGACGTCTCTTCGTTCTCCCGCACATACAACAACATATGCAATAGGTGGTTGATCTAAATATCAATCGTGACTTGGATATGGAGCGAAGTTCCGACGGTTACTCACCTCATCCGTCTTCACAAGCACGCAAACGGGCTGGCGTTTCAACCTCGCTATCACATTGACCAGTGCGGCGCCCCACTTCTTGCTCAAGGCCCAGCGGTGCGGCACCGGGTACTGGTCGTACGCCCAGTACACCGCCCGCAGAAGCTGTACCTGGTTCTGCGTGCCGGCGAATACAGCTAGGACGCCGATGAGGTATGCGGCGAAATATCTGTTCAACGAGAGCATTAGCTCAGCTTCCATTCCATTCGTCGGATAGTTTGGGGAGGGACTGAACGCACCCTGCGGTGGAGGGGTCGATGGCGATGTTCCCCGCAAAAACAACCGGTGTAAGGGCGAGTGCGAACAGGATGAAGGATAGCGGGGCCGATTCTTTGCGCGGCATGCGTCCACGGTTGAACCGCAGCAGCAATAGCGCAAGCGGAAACAATGCCATCACCGTCAACCATACTAAGGAGAACCTGCGCGAAACGAAATATAGTCGTGGTCAGTACAACGGCGATTTCTACAGGGTAATTAGATAAAAACACGCACATCTTGGAAACGATTGCGAGGCTGGCCCCAGTGCTGGCGTAGAGCGCCCCGCTGATGGCAGTAAATACGATGATGGAGATGTAAGGCGCACGGCTGAGGGGCAGGGCGCTAAGAAATAGCTGCGGGACGACACGGTCGTGTGCAAGTTGCTCGAACAACTCGCAGGCGCTCAGAATACCTGGGTTCGATTAGACGATATTCCGCAGAGATTTTGATGTTCTGCTTACCGGTCAAGACTCCGCCGCACAGAACGATTGCCGCATCAACCACAATCCATTTTCGGAGCCAAGGGCCAGCAGACTGAGTGAATTATGATGAGTGAAACTGAACGCAAGCAGGTGTAATATGCGGATCAAGACGTACCATTTCAGCGAGAACGCTGAGCACGTTCGCGCCCTGCAGCACTTGATCAAGCGGCACCGTTGCGAGAACCAGCGTAATCATCAGCGTGTTCAGCAGAATAGCCGGGAGGTGCTGGTTGCGCAAGACGTTCGGGAATCGCCCAGCCTTTATCCGCCCAATGTACGACGGTGTGCCTGGAGCGAAATTCAGTTACAAATGGAATAAAAATGGCAAATCTCGAGCACGAGAGATTTACATTCAATACCGGTGAGACCGAGCATCCCGAGACAGAATCCGTTAAACAGTTGGCGGGCAATGGCCGCGTGGGTGGCTGGCTGGCCCGCAATCCAATTACTCCGCAGTTGCCCGTTACCGATCCGCGCCCAGTGTACGGACGAGGTGACCCCTAGCGCGGTCATCGTTGCGAGGTGGAACGCTAGCACGGCAAACGCGAGGCGTGCGCTTTCTTTGAGGCCATTGAGGCTTATGAGCGCGAAGATGACAAGGACAAGCGCCGCGCCGACCCAGCTCGGGAATGGAAGAGCGACTTCCCCAGCGAGGTAGGTGGAGGCGGTGGCCGCGGATACGACGGCCGTGCTGGCGAAATCGAGAAGCAGCAGCGCCGCTCCGAGCAAAGCAAGGGACTTGCGCGATACGTTCAATCTGCGCGCCCTAGTCATTATTTGCGCGTCAAATAGGAGCGAATACACAAACAGATATGAGTACGGCGCGCCGCTAATGGGGAGCGCGGATGCCAGCTCCTCCATAATGGGCCGCCATAAAAAGGGAGTCAGTGTCGCCACGAACAGCGATATCGGCGAGCTGCATCGATCAGTGTTAACAATAACGCAGCACGAGTCGAAATACCACGTACTACACGCCGCACACTGCGACCACGGCTGGCAGCGCGTAAAAAACGCTCCCCAGCACAGCGTTCCCCGACAACGCAGCGCCCGTAAACTCCCCCAGCAGCCCCTGCACCTCGGATGCGTTCGAGGTGTTGCTCCCCCTTTCGATGGTCCTCGCTGCTGAGCTTGAGCTTCGAAAAAGATCCCCATCCGGCGAATTCGAAATCGCCTGAAAGATTCAAGAAACGCGACGGAGTGGCGAGGGTATTTTTCAGCCCGCCGCCGCCGCGCGGACGCATTCGCTGTCGACGGAGAATAATGTCAAATTGCGATTGGCGAAACGTTGGAGGATCTCTGGATTGCATCTGGCTCGTCTCTGCAGGAGAGAAACCAAGACATAGTCAATCAGGATGGATATGATTCGCAATAACCTCAGTCACCGATGCGAGTGTTCCGAGCGACAGGCTCGATGGCCATCCAGCCTTCACCGACGTCGACCTCACGACCCATAGCGTCGTCGGATGGATAGGAGGGGGAATCGAAGGCCATTTGGAAGCCATGGCAGTCAAGGGACACGGTTCAGCGAACACGGCTAGGGGCGCCGTGGTGTTGAATCAGAGTCGTCCTCGATCAAAAAATCCGAAATTCTGATCTCGAAAAACGAGGCAGGTCTTTGAATAGATCTTCCGAGTCGTGGCACAGAACAAAGGAAGAAAGGTGACGGAATGTTGCAAAAACGTTATGGCATGACAACGGATCATGATCGGCCATTACTTAAAGAGCCTAATTGACCGGTTTTTCAACTGGGGATATTACCATCACCCCAACACGGCGCGTCTAGTGTCCACAGCGTCCAGGACCCATGTTATGCACTACGAACGCCGCTCGGCCATATGTAGTTACAAGACTGAAAATCGAATCAAGTCAAATCAACTGGTTTTTCCGACTCAATTCCAACTTGAAGCTTCAAGTTCGCTGGTTGTTCGCTCAACTGCTCGCTCGATGACCACGAAATGACCGCGAACCGACGACGTGCGAAGGATCAAATTATTGATTGTGCGTAAGGGAAGTAGTGTAGCGATACTGGATTCGGGACTGTTGTATAATTCTACTTAGCAGTCAATTCGGTGAATGAAACGCGCATAAGCGATCCATTTCGATTGGTTCTCGGAAGACACCAAAGCCAGGAGCGCCAAGTCTTTGGAATCCAAGCGCAGCGTCTTGCGCGCAAGCCGATTAAAAGAGGAGTGCGAGCAGCCAGACAAGATTGAACCGTGTGACCTGGCGGTGGCCGCAATTGAGATAAATGATATCCTTTACCCCTGCATAGCCTTCGATCTGAGGCGAATGAGCGACAATTTCGAAATGAAATCAACTCAAAATCCAAACCTTCAAAGTGAACTCAATCCCGTTCTCGACCCTGTGGCTGACGAGCCTGTGGTGCGCATCCTTCATATTGGCTGTGAAGCGAAGGATGTCGGTCAAGAATACGCCCGGCTGCGATTCCCCCTCGTACACAAAAAGGGACGTCCACTTCCGATCCTCGGGGTTTCATGTATTGGACGGGAAAAACAGGGAAAGGGCGGCCGGTGCGCTTCGTGTACTCACGCTCAATTAACTCGTCCACCTCGCATCCTCCACAGTTGCTTGGATTGATAGGAGCGCCAGCATGATTTCCGGATCCAAGGGGGGTGAGCTCTAGATACGAGTGAGGATGTTTCTCGACAAGGGAAGTTGCATGGGCGGGAAGAAACTGGATATTGTTAAAGGATAGATCGCGGTAAGGCGGAAATGACTTACTAGTACAGGAGGCAAACCAAAAGCGACAACCGGAGGGATGCCGTGGTGTCGAGGATGCTCCTGCCGTGGAGGCAAGCCGGGGTCGAAAGCGGGGTCGAAAGCATTCTGCCGACCAATAAGTCGTTCCGTCACAGGGGGAGTGCTCTGTGTAGGTTTCTGGGGAAGGTGCAAATAAATTAAAAGCTTGGAAAGTCATTGTGCCACCGTAACGCACCTTTGCAGGGGAGCCAAAGTCGACTGCATTCCGACGAGCATTGCGATGGTCTGTGCGCGTTGCCTGCAGAGCCATCTGGTGGGGACCGATCTGAGATAACAGGGATTCTATGAGGGTCGTGCAAGAACGAGCTGCCACCGCGACTCACCGCTTCGTGAGTACGGAAAGAAGACATTGTTGTGAGTTGAGAGAGATTGAGAGAAAGAGCGTTTTCCAGGTGGACCAGCCAAAGTGGGGAAGGCAGAAGAGATGAGATGGGGGAGTTGGCGATGGCGACCTCGGTTATATAGCATTTCAGAACAATGGGAGTTTTCTAAACTCAAAGCGCGCTATTCTCACGTGAAAGGTTGGTCGAGCCACAAAATGCCACAATCAGGGATCCGGGAACGGAGAGCGCTTTGATTTGCAACGGGCACAGCTTTTGCTCCGGGCCAGGGTAGTTTCCTAACTCAAAGCGCGCTATTCTCACGTGAAAGGTTGGTCGAGCCACAAATGCCACAATGAGATCCAGAAATGGAGAGCGCTTCAAGTTGGACACAGCTTTCGTGATGCGCAGGTATTCGGCAGAATTGTTTCGACACATCGAGGGCCCTAGGGAAATGATCCGAATATTGGGAATCTTCCTTGAAGCCTCCACCCGTGTCGCGTACAAAACCTATAAACGCACATTGTTGATTGAATTGCACTAATCCTGTCCGGTGGCGGACCTCATGCTGACCTAACTGGGGATGCGTTTCCGCCAACATGTATTTCTTTGATGTCATGGCGAACTCGGGTATCGTGTATCCCAAACGTTAGTTTGGCCATATTACTTATTGCGCCTGCATAATTCCTTCCGCGAGACCAAGTGCACATTGGAGGGGTATACGGATATTGTGAAGATGTCGCGATGGAAATCGACGCCGATACGTTGCCCCCACTGCGTACCTCGTACTGAGATCGAAAACTGGTGAGATTTTGAGTAGCTCGTGAATGCAAACAAATTGGTATGAAAATCTGGGAGAAATTAGCGATTGAACTGTCCACATCTGATATGACACACCACGAGGTATAAGGGTTACTAGACATGAACTGAGAGTCTACCTCTTTCATGCACTTCAGCAAACGCAGCCCGTACAATACCCTCCACATCGGAGTTCTCCCCGCCCGACGCAAAATAGCGAACCCACACCATAACGACGCACGATTCGTGCAAGTTTGCACACACAGCGCCGACTGCACGCAACTTGTTCTGTTTCAGCTTGCGCACATTCCTGATCTGGATGTGGAGATAGCGGAGCTTATTGTCCGACGGCAAGTTCGCGAGCAGAGCTTCGACGTCAGGGAGATTAATCGCAAGACTGATCAGCGTAAGGTGTGTCAACGCGGGGAACTGAACGAGAAATTCCGTGCGCTGGTTCAGATGCGTTGGATAGTTGTCAACCGTCACATTGTCTGTCAAAGATAGGGCACTCAGCACGGATCCCAGGTGCGACAATTCCGACATACTTACGCGCGTCGAGCGTGAACCGGCGGATTGACAGCCTGCTCCATTCAATGCATTTAAGGGCAATTGGCGATAGATCCCAGCCAAAGTCTAGATCCTCGAGTTTAGAGAGGTCGAGCGGAAAGGAGGGATCAAGTATCACAGCTGGCCGTAACCTGCCGTGACCCCCAGCGCAATGTCTTGACAGGCACGAGAAATGATCGAGTCGGAGCCCGATTTCCTCCCTCCGCCGCTGTATTTTCGTTTTCGATGACGATGTTATTGAGGAAGATTGAATCTAAGGTAGGTGTGTGCTGCTCGAAGAGACGGCTCAGGCCCTCCTGGACGTCGTTGAAGATCAGGGACAATAGCCCGACTCGACGAACAGAAGGAGAGCCGATGAGCTTCGAGGCCTGCAGAACAGTCTCTTCGCTTGTAGGACCGGCTATCCTTCTGTGGAACACGATATCGTGCAAATTGGGAAAGCTAAATTTGGAGAGGAGTTGAAGAACACCAGGCTCAAGACTGGTGCGTATGCGTTGAATGAAAACCAGGAGATGCGGGGAAGACTCCAGTACCGCACAGAAGCGTTTGCATGCGGCCGTTTCGTCGCACCACTCTAGATGAGAGAGATCGTCGATGTCGAGGCAGCCGCGATTGAATATGATGTCGCTGAATAGATGGCGCTGCGCAGCGGATGTAAAGGTGGAAGAGACCAATGCACAAGCTCTGAGATCTGATTTAGACTGTGTGAGGAAGCACGCGATCAGATCGCAAAGCTCTTGGACGTCCAGAGCGCTGGTTTGAATGGTCATGACGGTGGAGCGGAAAAGGGTTGTTCGGCACGTGCTCCATCAATATTCAAGCTCGGCATTGTCGGCACAAGTGTAACCTGTGGACCAATTCAGTTTTTCCGCGACGAAGCTCAAATTAGTACTGCAAGGGATTATGGGAATGTATTTGGATCAGATAACTCGAACACAGGTGATACAGCTTTATAGCACCCGCTCTCAGGTATAAACGGAATCACTGGTCATAATGGGTGTATGTATTCGCAGGCATACGAAGAAATTGAGGGTTACATAGGACGAAATATGGACATCACGTTGCATTGGCGGACACACGGGTAATGCGCGACGAAGCTACTGGCGTTACTTTAGATATGCGACCCCATTTCGTGGCATCAACCGGTAATACAGCACTGCAGGCCTGGTAATCGCTCGTGCGGTTTGATACTACCTGGTAGAGATGCGGAGGTCTGGGGTACATCAGGTTCAGAGCGAGATGGGGAGGGAGGGTGGAGGCATGGTAGGGGTATTGAGAGGGAAGACGGAGGTGGAGTTTTTTTATCTTTGGTTGAATTGGGGAAGATGAACGATGAGCTGCATTACCCAGCGAAACTGAGCTAGTTTTATAGATGCAATAGATCAGACATGATCGGGCTGTGAGAAGGCGGAACAGAGTGAGACCAGCAGAAGACGGGAAAGTCGGCGAAACACGTCTCACAATCCACTCCACACCATTCCATTTTCCTGACGAGTGCGGACTCATAGGATTCTTGAATTCTTTGCGGTGCTCAATGCAAGTCCCGAAGTATCATGTCTGAGCGCATATGCAGCAGAAGACGATTACTGATAATACGACACCACAATCCGAGATTACCACCGCACCGGAACTGGTGAGCTGAACGGAGAGTGGTATGTCCCGCTGCGGGATGACGAGTGGGGGTGGTTGCCTCTTTTTTCGTCATTGGGTCACTTTGCCCCAACCTGTGGACCTGGATTGGATTTCCCTGGACGTACGACATTCCATATCCGGAGCGAGTCACGCTCGATAGCGGCGCATATTCTGGACCGTGTATGGCAGATTCAAGATGGAATTGCTAGGGTGCAGACGACGAGGAGGGATCAAGTCGGTAGTAAAACACCGCTTTGAGAACAGTGACGGCATTCGAGACCTGCTTGGAGTGATTTCGAAGCCGTTTGAACAGGGAGGTGGGTGCCGACGGAGGGTCCACATGGTCAACTACCTCAAGCACACAGTCGAATGCCCCGGCGTGGAAAAGGGCTCTCTGCTACAGATAACACGGTGGAACTGGCCCTGGGTATTGCACCATTGAGCCTGGGGCCAAGAAGGCTGGAAGCACAGAACAGAACACAATACTATTCACATCGCGGCCGTTGAGATCTATCGTATGGCTCCAGAAGTCATCGAGAGAGGCGAAGGAATAAAGGCGAAGATTCCTAGTCGGGGGAGTCCGAGGTACAGGCGAATACAACGTGACCTGGATACAGTGCGCAGGACGCAATCGACTTGAGAACGATGAATATTTTGTAAGAAAGATGTGAAGTAAATGCCCGTCATACCGGAGTGTTGAAGACAATGAACTTGGTTTTTTGTCAGTCGGTTAACAGAGTACCGGCGGCGGTGCTGTAGAGGAAGAAGTCTCCGCAGAGTTTCGGGGCCCACGATTCATACGCAGGAGCGACGCGTAGTTGGAAACTTGGTCCGCCTCTCCCGTCACCAAATCTACTTCCAGTAGAAGGACGGTTTCGCTATGGGTGGAATAGCTGCCCGTCAAGATCAGACCGTCAAATTGAATTATTATGATCTCACGGAACATACAAAAATCGATCTCGGGTTCCCAACAATACGACGAGTTTTGATGTACCAGCTTGATATTCGCACGTGAAATGTTGCACAATTGAACTCTCCTGTTCCCATGCCTACACCTGTCGCGTAGAATCAAGTTCCCAGCATTCAAGTCTCCGGACATTGTCGGCGAAGCATTCTGAGACCAGTATATGTGTACCTCCCGGAAGAAGTTCAACTCGTTGTTTGGACAGGCTATCCAGAGGGATGAAAAACTGTCGATCAAGAGTTGGAGAAACTGGTGAGAATGGGGACCACGTCTGTGGCCCAGTACGGACGCAACGAACTACTTCTACCAGCTCGTCCTTGGTCAAAGTACTCAGAGTCTCTGCCGGCGGTGCATCAATTAGGCGGCGGTGGGACAGGTCAAGGACAACCGAGAGCCACAGGTGTCTCAAAGACGTTACTTCGTGAAGTGCTCTGTTCACCTGCGGAAGGTCACAGCCTCGACGGGTGACGCAGAATGACATGCGGAAGCTACTCACTCGAGAGATAGACAGGATGGTGTAGACATCCGTGTCCGCCAGTATTTGCAACAGCACGTCCGTGTTCAGTCCAGTAAATGTCATTTGGGCGGAGGTCTGAAGTGCGATGTGTTGGTGGTTGGTTGACAAGACGCAATGCTGTGTCACTTTCTTCGGTTGCCATGCACACCGTCCGTTGATGTCCGCGAGATTAGATAACTAATCTCGAATCAGCATTGAGGCTGTTGAACCCTTCGAGGCGAAGTGGTCCGAAACTCCGTTTTCTCAATGACCAGTCCGCGACTATTAGCTTTGTTTTTCTGTCTAAATCTTGAAGGTAACTCAACAGCTGATTCCGGACTAAATACTTATTGAAATTCGCTACGCGCCGGAGTTGGCGGATTACTTCCGATAGTTTTTGTATATGTTTCGCATAGCACGACCGAGGTACATTTATGGCTCCGAACGGCTAACTAACCGCTGTCATGTGAACTCAAATAAGTTGCTGTGAACTTTAAATTTTTTTTGGCAAGTGTTCTCTTCGCTCCATTCCAGTTCCATTCTGCATTAGCATGGTCCAGACTCGAGCCAGACATACTTTGACATACGTGACGAGTACTTCATGAAATTCGGCGCCGCACACGCCAACTAGTCCTAGTTCGGCGGCGGTCCTAGTACGGGCGGCCGTTCTCACATCTACTGCCAGCCAGCCGACTTTGACATCTCGACTTTCCCAGGCGCTCAGCTCAGATGAGATTCATTCCTGGTCAATTGGGAACACACCAGACCAAATCGATTCAGATCAGATTCAACTAAAAAACTCTGCATTGCGGAGGACGCACCGCCTCGGCAGAATACATTAACCGTAAAATGACTAGAACGAACCGGTGCTAGTCATCTCGGCGGAGATGTCAGAACTGGATCCAATGCGGCGGATCATGTTTGCACTGCGCTTTCCCATGCACCGTATTTGGGAAAAACGATAGTTGCGCCTTTCACAGTGTTACTCATCAAGCTAGCCGAGTTCAAATTCACGTTCACGCCTTTATTAACCTAGCGTTGACCAACGGAAGGCCGTAAGGCAAATCTCCGCTTTTAGAATCTGTCTCGTCGATGTCGGGATTTGTGCGCAAAACAAACCTATTTGCTGGAAGAGACTGGCCCAGCGCGAGAATAATTTTCGCTCCAAAGGATGGGTACAATATTGTTTACATTTGGTTTTTAGAGACTAGGACTAGTATGTAAGAGTACATGGATAATGTCGACTATAGTATAATCCGAACTCGAAGAGTATACGTACACGTACCGAAATGGAGTAAGTAAAAAGCGTTACTACATAGCTATAAGTAGGCAAGTGAAAACAAATCAAAAAGAGGACCCCTTCAAGTATAGACTTTCTCAGGGAATCCCGGCAGCACCTCCTTAGATGCGCGGTGAGGTCCGAGATACCCTGTACGCTGCCACTTCTGTTTTGCAAACGTCCATTCTAACGGCAATAGTCCTAAATCAGCGAAACACGACATTGAACGGAGATAATATCGCTCGCCTTCCATGGTCGGCACAGGATTCCCGCTTGCCTCGAAGGGGTTCTTGGTGTACCCTTCGCGGTTAAGCACAGGGGAGTCCTGAATCGTTGCAAGCTTCACGTCATTGTGCGGACTGCGACAGTGAGAAGCGTCAGGACACAAAGCAATAGATAATTTGCGTTGGAGAATAGATTTACCGAGAGAAATACAACAGCCCAAGCCGATCGACGTGCTGCTGGTCCTTCGGCGGGGGCATAACGCGGTGGATAGTACTCCGCACGTAGCCGCCCGTGAGCAATTGCAGAGCGTCGCACGTGTTGACTGTGAGCGTGGCGTTCTGCGGCTTCACCCACTTCCATTCATCCGTGATAGGATCCTGAATTTGAAGTCCCGCAACGGGTTGGCGGAATAACAGCGTAAAGCTGCCTAGATCTGGAAATGTGAATTAGCGGGAGATAGCTGCTAATAAAGTCATAAAAACAAACCTGTGTGACCAGGCACCCAACTGGCCAGGCGTTCGTTGTCGCTCATGGGATGTTTGCCGCATTTCATGTATCTGGATGGGAAAAAACTATTTGTGAGCATGGCTACGCGAAGTTGGTAGTTCAACAAACCTGATGTGATCCTGGAATAGGGTACTACTATTAGAGTTGTAGTTTGATGGGTAAATGAATTCGGCGAACCTCGCTCTTGACCTCATATTGGTGGATTTTCCGGAGGTAGTCTTCGGGAAGCTCGAGTGCGATGGCAACAAGGGTGAGAAGAGGTTCAACTATTTTCGTCTGGAGCTCCTGTGAACAGACAGAGATGCAAAGTCATTTCAACATCATTGCGCATCATGAATGACTCACCCGAACGAAACCCTCGATCTCAGCCAAATTGCAAGCTATCGGTGCTGGATGGTCGTGCGTGAAGTCGCCATTGAATTCTCAAGCTTCCATGAGTGTGTGTTCTGTGAAAGGAGGTAGAAACCTACTGGGAATATTGTACACTTCGACCTTGTCCTTCAAACCCGTGTTGGGATCAACTCTACTAAGGACGTAAGCCAGGCATGAATCCGAGGAATGACCGAACCGACATGATTCGACCCGCAGGCATATATCCATTGAAGCCGCCCTTGTCAAAATTGTCGGGGACATATTTCAGCTTTTCCTCCAGCGGCAGGTCGTAAAACGCTTTGCCGATGGCGAACTGTCGGTTAACAGCCTCCTGCGAGACGCCAAAGTTCTTGACATAGAAAAAACCCTTCTCGCGGACAGCTGTGATCAGGGTCTTGGCGAGCTCCTTCCGACCCTTCGGAGTAGCATACAGGCTGAGATCCAGAGTAATGAGGTCCGCCCAAGGAAGGTTTTCCTAAACGATTTTCAACGCGGTCAGCGGGATAAAAAAGTAGCTGCAGCATGAGAGGCGACCTTAGTTTCGGCGACGTAGTCAAAGCTTCCAAGAGTTGGTACAGGCACAGGCATGTTGGGGGGCGCAGAGATGGTGCCAGAGCAGTTCCATGACCGACTTTTTATGTTTCGATCACTCGCTCCCGATTTTGTATAGTCTCTATCTCACCTCCTAGATTGGGCTAAACTGGTTACGCAACTTCCATTGAAGCGGAGCCCCATCAGGTTTCCATTCCCAGCCCGAGTCCCGAGTGAATTTATAGACGGCCCGGAAGTGATAAAGCAGTGTAGATCGAGATGCAAGCTGCCATAACGCCAGGAAACTGTGTACGGCTTCCGAACGCGTGCTGTAGAATAAATTCGAGTGATATATATATGCGCCCAAGGTGGACACTGTCCGGCACAGCGCTCAGCGTCAATTGCAGTTACATACCAGTGGTATGCCGGTCCGATCGGGAAGGAGTCGGGATGCACGGTGTTGCCAGCAAGACCCGCCGGTGTCCGACGATGTAATTCCTCCAGAGTTTGGGCGGCGGGGGTATTGGCTGCGATCAGTATCCCCCACGGTCCGGGATGTGGAAGCCTGAATATGTATGGCAAGGATCTAAGCCTCTTTGCTGTAGACTCCGCGGGGATGGCAGTGCAATTTAGCATGACTTGAACCGACTCGAGATTAGATATCCGCGGATGGGGCAGTGAGTGTCCAAAAAAGAAGCGAGAAACGGTATCCAAAGATGTAAACAAGAGGCACTGCTTACCTTTGTTTGGCCGTTGCATGTGACATGCCGGCTCTCTCCGGCACTGTGACTCTGCTTGTTCGTCAAACGCTCGCTCCCGACTTTTCACTCGGAATGTCATTGAAACATCCGGCTTCGCACACGTCCATTGCTTCTTTTTAAATTCTATTTCTTGGTGCCGGGAATCAGAATGATAGCTTCAGTTCATCAAAAGAAAACAACCTTCTCTGTTTCAAAAAGAAGGAATCGAACAATTGGGGGTACGGAACGACGGAATTTCCGTCCGTATGTACAGCCATATAAATATCTAGGTTTTATCTACCCGAGCGCTCCGGCGGTGAATCAACACCGAATGCCGCTGCCAATGCTATTGGCGAATGATGACGCAGTTTACATTTTTTCTCGACTCAATCGCCGCTGTCAAGGCAGACGGCCCGTTGGCTGTCGAGGTTCCTGGGATCCGAATCTAATCTGTAAACCGGGTTCTTTCTCTTCCGAGATTTGTCGACCAGGGACTAACATTCTTTAGTTTTCCGGCGTCCGACGGGACTCGCGCCAATTTCACGGATAGTACTAACCACAAGCTGTGGGCTTTCCGGGTCCCCACTTCCCGTTAAATACGGGTTAATTTCCTCCGTTCCGGTGTCGTTCACAACGCATGCCATACAAGTGGAACAGACAAGATTTCTCCCGTCGATAATCAATGACCGAGCCATGAGTTGAACAAAGGCCCACAAAATGTTCACACCATCGGACCACTCCGCTCCAGGACATCAGGCTGGCTGCCAAGGAGACTGATATGTGAATCCCGACTGGGGGTGATGCTGAATATTGGACCCGAAGAGAACACCAAGATTTGAAAGATTCCTAGCTTCCGGTGCACTTTCGTTACATGCGCAGGTGCTCGGCTTGTCAATGAAGGCGAACGGCATCTAGATCTCAGAAGGTCGTGAAGTTTGAATTCAAAACACGAGACATGGCCTCGCTTGAGTTGAATAACGAATATTATTCAAGGGGCTTCCAAACGGACTGTGGGTACAGATCATTTATTTCACTGCGCCCATTTCCTCTATACAGGGCAAAAATGCAAGTCTCGTGACCTCTACGCGACCCTGGGTTGAACGGGCTCCTTCTGTCCATTCGTCACAACGATATGTGTGGGAGGTCAGTCTCCGTTAGTCTCCCCACTGTCAGACTCTAAAACAAAAAAATTAAGACAGTCAAAAAAATTTTAGTTTTACATAGTGGGAGGTGGGTACCAGCGCTATTGCGTCTTCCCTTTCATCCTGAACATCGCAATGGGGCAGGATTCACGAATCAACGATGTCAGATGAAACCTCCATATCTAGTTCCTGTCCAACTTCCTGACGTGGCGAACAACGCTCAGTGATTCAATGCACTGGGATGCTGTTTAATTACCTTGTTCTTTTATTGGAATATAGGCTCCTGAGCGAGCATCGGAGGTCGGCCAACCATGGGAACGAAGTCCGTAAGTAGTCGGGCTGACTGATGCACCCCCAAAACCGTTACTCAGCGGGTTGAAAATAGAGAGTTTGCGCAAAGCCACCCTGAGCGTGGGTGATTTCAAAAGTTGACGTTCTGAAACAGGCTCTACATGCTTTCCTAGCTTCAAGTGCAAATGGACATCAAATTGATGTTCTAGGACATATGGACCAGATTGGTTCTTGTTCGGACACACAAAGCTCAATTGTAAGCCACCCCATGCTCGGGGTGGCTTTGTGCAAGCTCTCTATATGAAAGAAAGTGGATTAATTGTAGCTATTGTAGCTACTCATCCGTTCGTAAGATTCCGTTAGCGTCTGCCAGCTATGACAGGACTCCGAATGAAACCGCTTTCGCTGCATCGGTGTTCGCAATTACATTGGGTACAAACTCAATCGGTCTTCGTGTTGTCCAGTGTGAAGATCGCAGTAAATGCAGCATTGATAAGTGTTGGAATCAAAGAATATAATCACAGATCAACTGTGAACCCGTTGTAAACGCACGGGAGATCCATTCGAGACTACGGCTAGATATACAGAGCTTGGCACGACTAGTTAGGGTAAATGAGGCATTATTAACTAAAGGCAGGTAAAATGAGGGATAGGGTCCAGGGACAGTGAGTACGACACCGAACATCGGACATAGCGAGCGATGAACTCTAACGAGAACTGTCGATCGAACAGAATCTTGGCATCCGAGTTCCGAATCCGATGCACCCTGCACAGTGCAAACCGTAACTCAATTTTCGCTAACTACAGGAAATGGAAGATTTCTTCCTTCCGCGGGGCCCGTTGATTCGCTGTGAGATATTCTATGGCTCTTTTCTTGTATGTCGGTCAACCGAACTTGATGCGAAAGAAAAGCTGAAAGCTGTTTATGGCATGCCGCACGACCCCGAATCGAAAATGGTTCCTTCTGTACATGACGGAGGGCAGGAAGGAGAGGTGCGCACCCGCGCCATCGTCTCTTGTGAACATCACCGTGTTCTCAACAGAGAGGATCCAACATCGAATTTCAATTCTAACCGAGTCTACACCCGGCAAATGCCGACCATCTATTTCGGGAGATCGGCCTCACGTGGCTTCTTCGCCACTTCTTTTGACGTCCACTTGACCCGCCCTGTCCGCCGAGTCGTCGACGCGTCTAGCCTTCGGGCCCCAAATTCAACGTCTCGTGCGCATACTCCTGTGCGTACCGAAATGCCGAGCATAATCCTCTCATGCGGCGCTGAAGATCCGCTCGGAGACATCATTCGAGACGAAAAACCCCTTCAACCCCAAATCCTTCCCATCCCGCTCGATCCGCCGGCCCCACCTTCAAAAAAACGGAGACGCTCGAATGGCTGTGGAACCAGAATACACTATGTCGCGGTGGTGTCCCCTACAAACATGTGGCGCACTGCGGAGCTCTGTAACGGGAACAGGTTAATCATTCCGCTGGAAGACATGTATTTTTCGGCGGAGAACGCAAAAAATGCTTTCCCTTGGGTGGAAGCCATGCGGGTGTGTAAGATCGGGCGTTGGATGTGCTGTTTGGTGAGCCGCGCTACCTTTTTATTTATTCATTTAGTTTCTATTACACGGTGACGCGACACTCGTGTTCGAACCCCCCGAATCTTCTGTGGCTTCACATCTTCATTCCTTCTGACTCTGCTACCCAGCGGCAATCCACTCGGTGCGCTCTTCACCCCGTGCCTCCCGCATCAAGTCTCCAAAAACGGCACCAATTACTACACCATCCTCCCCACCGCCGTCTCGCCTCCGATTCCGCCGTACGTTGCCCCACGCACGCGGGTGCCATGGCCGTTCCCCGTCTCACGACCGCCGCGCTCCGTGCGCTCACCCCCCGCACCAGGGCGCGTCTCCGTGCCCATAACTGTGCTTGATGCCCATTCCATAACCGTGCTTGATTCCCAGGGCACTAGTGGGAGCGGCGGTTCCGAAGAGACGGCTCCCTAGCCAGAGTGCGAATGCCAGTGGGAGTGCACAGACGCGACACCGCCATCCGACATCCCTGCCGTCGCCCCCCGCTCATATTCGCAAACTTCACCCCCGACGCCGTCGCCTGAGGTAGTACCCATGGCGCTGCCCGGGCTTGATGCTCAACCAGAGTTCGGCGTGGGTGACGGAGATGGAGACGAAGACGGAGACGAGTATGCGGTGGCGAACACGCTTGCACATGGGTGGGAGACTGTAGACTTGGTTGCAGATGACGAGAGAGAGGCCAGTGATCCGGTTCATGTGTGGATAGGCGGATAGCTGGACGACTTGAGTGACCCAAGGATGGGCACGAAAATCTCCTGGTGCGCCGCCCTCGTTTGAGTGTCTCGTCCCATTTCATTTGATGTAGTCCAGGCCGCCGCCGATCCACCACGAGCTAGAGTTGTCCGAATGAAAATTTAGGATATTGACACCGATCCAACATCCAACTATCCTGATACCACTGTTAATTCTTCCTATACTCTTCCAGATTCCTTCCCAATCCTAATCCTAATTCCAGTATATTCAAATCGACGGTAATTCTGCTGCTGCTGCTACCCAGTATCTATATTGTGCTTTCTGTATATCACTCATATCGTCGCACACATAATCGTTTTATTGTCAACGAAGTGCGTTTGCAGCGACACGATCTACACCAAGACCTATTCATCACCCTGGAGCTCACATTTAACCTCCTGAAAGTACGATCCAGGGATTCCAGGCGGAGCGGTTCGCACCTGAGTGCCATAACCCTCGATGACCCTCAATCCGTATATCTCGTTATACATAGAACCGTCTCTGGGGGATCTCTCGCTCGACTCCAACTCGGGTCATGAGTGGCAACACTCGTTCTTGCCGATAACTATCAAAACCCGCACGAATATTCGGTTTCAGCTGGATCAGAACGCCGGATCTAGAGATGGGTAGCCTCAATGTCTACCTTTCAGATGTTTACTGAACTCGGTTCGAAGCTATATTTGTGAATGGGCTCATCTTTTTTTGCTTTCACGCTCAAATTAGATTCTGGATCCACACATGGAGGTTCAACAGTGTTTCACTATAGATGTCGGTGAGTAGGGTACAGAGATGCGACCGGCGATTTATTAAATTTGCGACATACAAAAATGCTTTGAAATCATTGAAGTTGGCACTGAACATATTCGACACTTCAACGCTGCTCCGAGTCTACCGGCGCAGTGTCTTGACTAACCGCAAAGACCGGTAATTTACCCATGATTGATTCCCTACCGCCGTACCGGACATGTCACAAAACTCCGTTGATGCCCTCTCGGTCGCAAAGCTGCATTGTGGGTCCCCTGCCCGTTCAGGCATGTAGTTGTCTGTTTTTAACCAGGCAACGCGGCCACCATATGAGCGGGTAGGGGCCACTCTTCTATTCTTTTTTCCTATGGTATGTACATTTATTTTTATTTTAAGTGGGCCCATGTGATCGGCGATCGAATCCACTGAAACGGTTTTACCTGCAAGCTTGAGCAGAGTCCATCCGGCGGACAGCCAAGAAATCTAACTTGAGTGCGGCCAGTCAGCCGCGAGAAGTGTCAATTTAGTAAATCTACACAGTTCACTCTGCACTTGATGTTCCACAGTACCAGTGTCTCAAGTCTCTTTCTGGTACTCCTCGTTGACAGGAATTAGGTCAATTGAGTTTATTTTCAATTTCCTTCAACACAAAATTGACTTAGAAGCTTTCTCCCACTTCCAGTTCACTCCAACATCATCTTGATCCACAACGAGTGGACTATCGCCAGCTCAGGCCTTGGATGATTACAGCTAATGTCGGAACCGAAGGCGCGGATCAATTCTTTCTGTTTTGTGATGTTTTCAAAGAATTCGAAATATCTCCGTCAGTTCTTTGCCAATTGAGATGAAATATAGGTGTATATGTGAGGCTAATTCTTGCGCAATTAGTGACAGAGAGGGATTTGTGAAAATATCTTGTATTAGATAATGTATTTTTTCAGTCTGTTTTCACCCAAGATGTTGTTTAGCAAGACCAAAACATGTTCCATGGGTATCATATTCTATGAGGAGCAGCTTATATGCATTCTATGGGACGTGACAGAGCCAGAAAAAGGATAATTCAATCACACACTCTCCAGCTGCATTATATACACTCTCTGATTGTCACAGTGGGAGCCATCCATGAGAATTCTGATTATTTGGAGATTTTTGTCGAGTTTCGGCTCTGTCACATCTTTTCCAAGGTATATATGTTGTCTCTGACAGAATTGTAGATCACTTGAACATGCTGCGGGCCTGCTGGAGGGCATTCAGTGCAAAACAGCGCAAAAAAATTGCATTACCCGATACAGAATATTTTCAAAAATCCCTCTCTGTCACTAATTGCGCGCATGCATTAGCCTCACATATACACCTATATTTCATCTCAATCGGTAAAGAATTGACAGCGATATTTCGAATTCCTTGAAAACATCACAAAACAGAAAAAATTGATCCGCGCCTTCGGTTCCGACATTAGCTGTAACATTTATTCTGGAGCAGATTTTAAGACGTCCCCGAAAGTCAAAACATCCATGTACCCCATCGTTCCAACTTGCACAAAAGCAACACCAGCCATATGTTTCACTTGTTTAAATCAAGATTGTGTATTCCACAAGCAACTGCCAGTGAAGCCTATAAAAAATGCTGTACAAGTCGGCGAGGGTGGTATATATTCCATTAATATTTTCTGAGCCAGTGTTCAGGGAACCTCGTTGACTCGAGGTTGGAGTCGTTCCATAGCGCTGCACTCCATTTCGACCACAACCGACGTGAAATGAGAAATATATTCGATAATCAAATTTTGTATATCTCCTTTGAAACACTTCGATTGAAGAATTGATACAATGTACATTTACACGCTCAGAACCTCCCTGACCTCATTGCCGCCACTCTACTCCTTCCCCCCCTCCTCCTTCGGCGCCTCTCCCAACGGTTTCGGCACTGCAGGATTCACGAGCATGTTGCCCGGAACAAGAATGCTCTGCCTGGCACGTTGCGAAACGACGAGGCCAAACCCTCCTCCCTCGCTGTCAAGCTGGGAGACCTGAGGGAATGCATTGGATTAGGTTCGAAAGGAGTAGTCCCAAAAGAAATGCGCACTTGAAGCTTTCCGCCAACAGGCGTAGGCTCCGAGTCGAAGAGCGTGCCAAAAACTGGCGGCAGCGCACCGCGATTCCCGGGGCCGAACCTGCCATCTGGCGAGTTACAGAGATATTCCTGCGCGAATGGATGCTAAATGGATGGATTCGGCAGAGAATTTATCGACGCACTTGGAATGGGCAGTTCGGCTGACTGACAACGAAATGGTAGCTGTATGCGCCACTCGCATGCGGTACAACAGGAATGTCGTACGCGGAAGCCTGTGAAGTGATCTTCAACAGCTCGGTAAGGCCTGTGCAAGGTTGAACATGGGAAACCATCAATGCATCTAAATTCAATACTCACCTCCGGCCCACATAACATCAGGCTGAAGAATGCTAATCGTGCGTGGTGCGATAAGTTCGCGGAAGCCGTATTTGGTGTATTCGTGCTGTGTATATCGAGTAAATAAGAAATTCAGGTAAATGGATGGACACTACGCACCTCGCCGGTCGTAAATTTAACATGCGGAAGCGCCTGCTTGATGATTGCGTACCCAGAGATATCATCCGGAGGAAGAACCTCTTCCCACCAATTGATGTTTAGCGGCAAACACGCAGTCGCAAGCTCGATCGCATATTGCACAGTCAAACTCATCCAACAGTCGACCATGATGGGATAATCGGGGCCGACACTCTCTCTGTGTTTCGTGAGGAATGCGATGTTTTTACGCATGCCCTCAGCGCCTTCGTCAGGGCCATACGGCAGAGGAACCTTGGCGCCCCAGAAACCCGCCTCCTTGGTCGCGGTCGGTTCCGGTCCGGTGCAGTAGAAGTCCAGCTCGTCTTTGATGGAGCCGCCAATCATCTTGTACACTGGCTCACCGCGTATCTTGCCGATAAGATCCCACAGCGCAAGATCCACGACGCTGATCGTCGCGACGGGAAGGCCTTTCCGTCCATAGAACATCGTCGAGCGGAACATTTGGTCCGAGAGACGGTTGAGGTTCCTGGGATCAGCACCGATGAGGAAGCGTTCGAGGTGGTTCTCAACAATCCAGCATGCAGGCGGGCCGCCGAAGCCCGTCGCAAACCCGGTGGTCCCGTCGGACGCCTCGATCTCGACGCAGAACGACCCGAGGACGTTGATTCCCCAGGACGTGCGCGAGGCACGATACTGCTCGTACTTGGACATGGGGACGCTATCGCGGGGATCAATGAGCATTTTTCGCCAAGCCGTCGAAAGACACACCTGATGGGATTGTCGATCAGCCAGTGCCCGCGGTGGACATTGTGGTAGTCCCCTCCAGCGCCGACGCCCTGCGTGACATATGTGCGCACGGCCTTTATTGTGGGGAACGTCTTCATGGTGGGAGACGATGGTTTCGCTTATGGTCGCCTTCGGTTTATATATCACCAGTGGAACATCGGCCCGGGTGAAACCATAGTCATGTGAATAGTTCGATTGCAACGGCTGCAAGAAGCGAAGAATCACATTGCGCTGCTCAGAAATTCTGGAATACGGAGAAGCATATAAGAAGTTATCTCGCACAATAATACAAGCGTTCCGAGGGTGAATGTCATGAGAATCGCCGATTTGTTGAAATGATAGTTGTGGTCGACGTTGGTCCTTGGATCCAAGCAATCACTGCGTGCAACTACTGTGCTGCAAGAGGGTTGGTCCTGCAAGAGCATTTGGATCAATTGTTTAAGCCTTGAAGAATAAAATATCAGCGAATTCAATTAAATCGGGTGCCATCACGTAGTGTATACGACGCCAAGTCCAAGTCCTAAACCAAAGTCCCAAACCAAGAGATCAACGGAGCAGCAGTCGAGGACATAGCTACTGGTAGTCGGGAAGCGCTGGATTAATCAAGACATTCACACATCCCAGGAACACTATTGCGCAACCACTAAAATCAAGTTGAAACGGGAACTGGAAAAGATTCCAAAACTCACGAAGCAAGAGCCACGCCGCCATACCAAGGAACACGCGCAGAAGCCAAATCGCTAGCACTGACGTCGATCACATTGAACGCGTTCTTTGCTCCAAGGTAGAAGACCGAGCTGTCGCACCAGCTGGTGTAAGAGTGAGATAGAGAGCCCAAATCGGCAACAAAGCACGTCACCAGCGATCGAAAAACGAGCTGAACTGGAACAGACACGCAAGGACGATCCAGATGGCATTCAGAGATGCCAGAACCTTGGCTGGTTGAGTTCCGAGGCCGAGGCGTAAGTGCGGAGCCGAAAAAGCTCACCTTGCCCAACCGGCGTAGGATGATTGAGAGCACGCCGGCAAGACGTGTTGCTTTCGTGTGCATATACCGGCCCTTGACAGCGACGGTAAATGTGGAGTAATGGGCAAGCACGCTGGAGGTGACGAGTAATATCCAGACCATTGTGGAGTTAGCGCCGTATAGGAGATAGCTTCCTGAACGGCAAGCCAGTCCTAGATAGACACATAAGCGCCGTCGCCACTACAAGAACCAGGGTACCTCTGGTCGGCGTGAAGTAGGCAGTAACAATCGCAGCTCCTGAGGGTGTAATCAGCTAGTCCATACAAGGTGCAATGAGTAAGAACTCACCGGTCGTGCCCCATGTCAAACACAGCGCAGCGAATGCGGCCAACAGAAACCTGGACACAATTCCAGACCCCCAGCGACTCCGAGGCAAGGGGAATATCTCCGTGGACTCGACATTGACGTACGCGGTGACCTGTTTTTGACATCCTCGCCGATTCATGTGATGGATCCTTGTGGTTTTATCTCCCTTCGCCCACTGATTCTTCAGATTCACTGGTTGGTGAATGCTGGATCTCTCGGACGCTTCACGGAAGGCGTGATAAACGTGCTCCACCGCTAATGTCCAGGACAAAAAACGGGCATAATTGTAGATTGGAGGCGTACTCTGTTCGTCGCGATGAACTTCTCCTGCGCTCTTGCGGATATAAATTGCGCGTTTGTCCGATATGTCGGAGGCGAGAGTGGGCTCGTCTTCCATCGTCGCGACGTAGGCAATTTTGTTCGCTTTGTCCATGGCTTGATGCAATCGTTCAGAGTCACATTTGGGGCTGATCTGCAACCATCCTGGTAGCTTCTGAGTTTCACGCCAAAAGCTATACAGGAACTACGGGTTATACCAATGACAATGGGGAGAAGCCACAGAAAAGCCGAACCGACGGCTTGTCCACTGGCTTGGCGCATTGAGGAGCTGACCTCCCCTGGGGAAGCTCGGGCTGAGTGAGATATAGTCAAAGAGTTTCCGCGCACCTGTGAACGAATCCACCACGGTGAAAATATAGGCGACGATTACCCACAAAATCGACACAACCGCTGATATCGACCTGCATGAATCGTTAATCCGGCAATGGATATTCAGCCTGAAACAAACCATGTGTGCACGAAGTTTACGTCTAGCCACTCAGCCAACTCCTCCCAGAAGTCATCATTCGAATGCAGTACCACGAGTGAAGCGAGGAGTGCATCTTCAGTGTTCACCTGTAGCGGAGATTGTTGCAAGCTGGTGAGAATTTTGACCGCATTCTTCACATTGGAATAGCTGAGACCGTAGAATCGCTGTGCAATCCAATGTCCATTCAGAATCGTCAAAGTCAAGGAATACGCCGCTAGCGTAGGTGAACCAACAGTGAGAAGCATCGACACTACGTTATCGAGTCTGGATCTGGCGCCGAAAGGCAGTTGCGAAATAAGTGCGAGATATGCTGAGAAGCATCCATTCAGTCGGACTATATATTCCAGCGAACCAGGATTGCGCACGTAAAAGCCAGGCGCTGGATCGGGAGGGGTCAGAGCGGAAGGAAGCGCCAGTCAAAAAGAAACATACGCGAATTGCTGAGAAAATACATTCCACTGAAACGCAGCCCGGCCAGACCCGCACGCTACCTTACAGAGCTCGTAGGTGATGGCGGTCGCATCCGAAATGTTGGCAACAGGACGACCTTGATTGTCCGTCCCACCTGTCTGCCCCCACTTGCCGCTTCGAACTTCTGCGAGACAAGTCGGAAAGTCGGGGCTACGCGCTCCGACAACGGAAACAGCAAGAGCAAGCCATAGACCCATACACATCCCTACAAAGATTGTCAGGCTTCAGAGATAATCCGCGAGAGGGGGCCATACGCGTTGTCTTTTTCAGGTGGTAGTTGAAAGGGAGGATGATGTTCAAGCAATCCAAGAGACTCACGTTCTCATACGTTATATGGATGCTGCGCCTGCACACACAATTCCGAGAGTGCGAGTATCTGGACGCCACACTGTATCTACCTTGAATGGTACATGTTAGCTATTGAGACAAACCCGTAGAGTTACGTCCAGACCCGGGTTTGCGATTAATTGGCTGTACTTTCGCGGAATTTCCCTCATCTCGAATCGAACAAGCGCCGACGACTTGCTTTCCGCGACAGGATAAAACAAGCGAAGGGGGACGAGCATCATCTCGCGGATAGCAGCAAACCGAACATTGGAAGTGAAAGCTCTTGGCTCGTCGATGCTGAGATTGCAGATATGATCAGCTCGCCAACGAGCTAAAAAGTGTTGATTTAAATCGGAGTTAACAACCGCTGATGTTGATGCTGCAACCTAGAAATATTGAAAATCCGTTACTGGAGTCAGTCTGAGATGTCTTGGGACTGAGTTTTTTGATGCACGGACCTCCACGGCCGCTCTTTCTTCTAATTGTCGTTTGAACCTTCTTGGCGAACATGGAAGAAGATGCTTATGGTCAAAGCTGTTGTAACTGCATCCAACCATAACACCCAGATGGCAAAATACAACAAGACATGACACAAGGAGAAGCCATGAACGAGGCGATAGCAGCGGGAAAGGTCCTGAGTGGCAAAGCTGTTGAGGGCGATGCAGCGGCCCAAAGGTTCGCTGGTGGTTTCACTGTGAGTTGTATTTACGTTAGCGTTAATAGGCGCTCCTTTTGAGGACGGATCTCAACGGGCTCACCTTGGCGGTTGAGCCTTGATTGTATCTGACAACGAATGCGTTACTCATGTTCCCGAAAGCGCAGACGCCTATGATTTCGTCGAATAAAAAATATTGGCGCCCAGGTTTCATCACCTCGCCGATAGCCGAAAAACTGAGGGGTTGAAATGGGACCCTGAAGTTGGAGACGTTCGAGGCTTGAAGTCCGCTGCCTTACGTGACGTTTTCAGTCTGAGACATATCAGCAAATTGGACCTGGGTAACGGTGCTCCGTTTGTGACCGCAAGCGCCCATCCAAATAGAATGGTCGGCGATTACGCATACATGCAACGAGCGAAGATATCACATCAGAATCAGTACGATACGCAAATTCTGAGAATAAAATAAAATACGCGCCACGCCATCATCCTCTCCTTGCATCAGCCCAGGTTCATCACCTCGTCTCAGGGCATCGTCGCAGCGTCTCACAGTCAAAGCCGGATAACGCCCTCCCCTGTACCGCCTTCTGTACTCATCCTTCCCCGCACATCCGCAATCTGAATCTCCGCCGCATCCTCTTCGTCGATTTCGTCGTCCATGTCCCCACCGCGAATGTCCGATTGCGGCGTCCCTAAGTGCGGATGCGGGTGCAGGCCCTCGGGAGTTCAGGCCCGTCACCAGCTCCACTGGCAACCCGTGCCATGGTTCCACAACACCAGCTGCTGCGGGACTCGGACCCGGCGTAGGCATCGCCTTGAGGGCACCGGGCAAAGTAGGAGAAGGCCGGGGTTAACCGCGCCGCGGTCGCACCTTTAGTAATCATCGGAGTTTCAAATTGTTCCCACACTTGTCTCACACTCTTCCTTCTGCCATTACTCCCTTGTTCTTCTTACCTGCCCTGGAGGCCAGCAACTATCCACGGCGTACCGGAAATACAACATTTTGGCGCAAATTTACTCAAGCCATCAAAAAGCTCGTAGCCCAATGAAAGGACGGCTTCTAATATCTATCCCGCGATGACGAGAACGTCTTCTGCTCGCTGGTCCCTGGTGGCGGAAAGTCTACGCTATTTTCTGTACCGGCCCATGGTTCTCAAAGAAACTCCGTGCCACCCAAAACTTCACCGGTCTCTCCCCGCGACCGCTGCCTGTAGAAATGGTAATTCCACCAAGAAAAAGGCTTGCGGTTACATACTTGATATTGTGTAATCCAGCCTTTCGTCCTGGGCTCATATTCATTCCATACAGGTCCTTGAGCAAGAAGCTCGATATCTCGGCCTTCTCATCTTGCCAAGAGACTGCTGCCGAGGCGCGTCAACGAAATTCGAGAACGCAAGACTGGGAACGTCACTTGCGTCGACTCTGAACATCTACAAATCCTGGCAGCAGATTACCGCTTCCGACGTTTTCTGCGCAAATCTCATCTACGGATGTGTCGACAAAGCTCATCTTGATAATCAGTGGGGAGTTGACTTCCGCCCGTACTTGGAGCACATCGGCTTATTTTTTTCACGATTGTCTCCCATCCTTTGCTTCCATCATGGCGCTTTCTGTTATAATACAGCCCGGCCCTCCACGCTTCTCCAGCAACAGCTTCTACGTGTTCCGCTCCTCCAACGAGCGCGCCAATATGTAGTTTATCATGGAACTGACGTAGGAGGAAAGCTATTCCCACATCTGGTTCAGTACCTAGTACCTCAATTCTGATTGGAAATCCGTCATTCACTGCCGTACAGTCGCAGGTTGTCACAATCTTCGCGTATCTGTGGAAATGCTTTCCCCCGAGCCACACCGACTTCGGCGCACCAAAATGTATCATGCCCTCCGTTCTCTTGCCGATAACGCAGAAAATCCGAAGCTCATCGACGGAGACCCGCCCTATGTTGCCTTTGGGAATCGTGTAGGTCAACTAGCCGAATTCCACGAGGAATAAAATGAAGTTGCCGAGTGCTCTATCCCCGTCGAATCCCGGCTGTTCTTTGTGAACCTTTGGACCATCCGCGTCACGGCTTAGATTTTTTCTTTTAAGCAGGTAGAATCGTCGCCTGTGACTCATTGTCCTCGAGAGCGAAAGCTGAGCTGGAAAATTGCAAAAATCTGAACAAGCTAATTACAGTCGAATGATGAAACCGAATTGAATTCAATCGAGCTGTAGTCGAATTGCATCACGTAGTGTATACTCTACGACACGAAGTGTAAGTGAAACCAAGGAGCAGACGGAACAGAAGTCGAGGATGCAGCTAGTCGGGAAGCGCTGGATTAAGCAAGATCTTTACAAATCCCAGGAACAATATTGCACAACCACTAAAATCAAGTTGGAACGGGATTGCAGAAGAATTTAAAATACAAAACTCATGCAGCAAGAGCCAGACCGCCAAACCAAGGAACACGTACGGCGGCCTCATCGGTGATATCGATCACATTGTACGCTTTCTTTGCTCCAAGGTAGAAGACCGAGCTATCGCACCAGCTGGTGTAAGAGTGAGATGGGACCGCAAATCGGGAGCAAAGTACGTCACCAGCGATCAAAAAACGAGCTGAACTGGAATAGACACACAAGGATGATCCAGCTGGCGTTCAAGGACGCCAGAATCTTGGCTATAGTTGAGTACCGAAGTCGAGCCGGAAGTAACGGGAAAACTAACCTTGGCACAACGGCGCAGAAAGATCGAGAACGCGCCAAGAAAGCGGGTTTCCTCCGTCTGCAATGTGCAGTGATGCGCGAGCCCGCTGGAGGCCACGAGGAATAACCAGACAATTGTGGAGTTGACGCCGTATATTAAGAAACTTCCTGAGCGGCAGGCGAGTCCTAGATCGAAACGTAAGCTGTATGTAGTGCAGCTGCCACAGGAAACCGGTTAGTGTACCCTTTGTCGGCGTGAAAAAGGCAATAACAATCGCAGCCCCTACAAGATGTCGAGCTTGGCTCATCCAAGCGACACAACAGTATGAAACGCTCACCGACGGTGCCCCATGTCAAACCCAGTGCAGCGAATGCGGCCAATAAAAATCTGTATCCAACTCCAGGTCCCCAGCGGCTTTGAGGTAAAATGGTGGGGCCACGGCTGACGTACGCTGTCACCTGTGATTGACATCCCTGCCGATTGTTTTCATCCCCATTCCTCCACCTGCCACGTGGATTCACTGGATGTCGACTACTGGATCTCTTAGACGCTTCTCGGAAGGCACAATAGACGTGCTCGACTGCTAAGGTCCATGGCAGAAAACGAGCATAATTGTAAATAGGGGGAGTGCGCTGCTCGTCGCGATGGATTTCTCCTGCGTGACGGTCGTTGCGAATGTAAATCGCGCGCGCGTCCGATCTGTCAGATGCACGAATAGGCGCGCCTCTTAAGGCCGCGACGTAGGCGATTGCGTTGGCTTTGTCCAAGGCGTGGTTCAAACGCTCGGACTCGCATTTGGGGCTGATCTGCAACCATCCTGATAACTTGTGAGTTTCAAGCTCGGACAGGGGAGAGACCATGGGTTATTTACCAACGACGATGGGAAGAAGCCACAAGAAAATGGATCCGACAGCTTGTCCACTGGCATTGAGCGCCGAGAAGGTGACGGTCCCTTGAAATAATCGAGATTGGATGGACATATTTTAAAGAATAATCTGCCCACCTGTGAACGAATCCACCACCGTGAAGACATAGGCGATAATTACCCACAAGATTGACGCAACCGCTGGTATCGACCTACATAAACTGTTGATCCAGCGACAGAGCTTCGAGTAAAAGGCTTACCAGGTATGCACGAAATCAAGCCGCTCAAGCAAGTCCTCCCAGAACTCATCATTCTTATGAAGTACGACAAGTGAAGCGAAGAGTGAATCTTTAGCGTTGACCTGCACCGGGGACTGTTGAAGGCTGCTTAGGATTTTCACCGCATTCCTCGCGTTGGGATAGTTGACATCGGAAAATCGTTGTGCGATCCAGTACCCATTGAGGGCGGTCAAGGCCAAGGAGTATGCCGCTAACGTAGGCGATCCAACGGCGAGAAGCATAGACACTACATTATCGGGTCTATATCTGGCTCCGAAGGGCAGTTGCGAGACGAGTGCGAGATACGCTAACGAATCATTCAGTAATAGTGTAACCATCCCCTGCTAGGAACACGCACGTAAAAGCCAGGCGCTGGATCGGGAAGGGTCAGAACGGAAAAACGATTTGAAAAGAGACATACGCGAATTGCTGAGAAAATATACTCCACTGGAAAGGAGCCTGACCAGACCCGCACGCCACGAGACAGAGCTCGTAGGTGACGCCGATTGCGTTCGAAATGTTCGCGACAGGATGACCCTGACTGTCCGTCCCACCCGTCTGTCCCCACTGACCGCTTCGAACTTCTGCGAGACAGCTTGGAAAATCGACGCTGCGGACGCCCGGGATGAGAATAGTAAGAGCAAGCCAGACGCGCATAGATATTCCTGCGAAGATTGTCAGGCGTTCGATATACTGTGCAAGAGGGATGCATACGCATCGTCTTTGCAGGTGGTAGTTGAAAAGGGAGAATGATGTTCAAGCAATCCAAGAGATGGCTCTTCACCCCACTTCTCGTAAGTTATATGGATACTGGACCTGCACACGCAATTCCAAGAGTGCGAGTATCTGAACGCCACGCTGTACCTATCTTAAATGCTACATGTTAGCTATTCAGACAAACCCGTAGAGTTACGTCCAGGCCCGGGTTTCGCAATTGAATTGCTATGTTTTCGCGGAATTTTCTGCAATAGAACAAGCGCCGACGACTTGCTTTCCGCGACAGGATAAAACAAGCAAAGGGGGACGAGTATCATCTCGTTTGCAGGTGGCAGCTGAAAAGGGGGAATGATGGCCAAGAGAAATCCGCAACCACTCACGTCCTCATAAGTTGTATCAATGCTCAGCCTCCTATCCGGACGCCACTGCAGTAGCGTGGATTCTTCATACCCTAAGTGCTACAACAACTTGAGAGCCATCAGGTCCGGGTTCGGGTGTTGATGTAAAGCATTTGAAGCGCAGACGCTCATGATTTGGTTGAACAAAATAAAACATTGGCGCCCAAGAAATCACCTCGCCGATAGCTAGAAGATGAAGATTCAGAACACTGGAGTTTAAAGTGCGATTCCGCGTGGTGTTTCCGTCTGAGATATATTAACACCAATATATATTATGTATTTTTGAGAGACGCCGACCTCAGTGGACTCCTGTGTTGGGGCGCAATTGAACTTGCAACCATTACAAAATCTGTTCGCCCTGACCACGAGTGCCCAGCCATCAAATAACATTCGATCCACGCATGCACGCACGAATAAAGACTTCACATCAGAATACTATACGCAAAGCTCGAATAAAATTATGAAATACGCGCCGCCATCCATCCACGCATCCTTATCAGCTCATCGCCTCAAAGCCGAATAATGCCCTCCCCTCCTTCACCTGCGTCCATCCTTCCTCTTACATCCGCAATCTGAATTTCCGTCGCATCCTCCTCGTCATTTTCGTCGTCCATGTCCCCCACCGCGAACGTTTGCCCCGTCTCGCGTCTCCCCAGCGCGGGCGCGGGGGCAGGCGGCGTCGGCTGCACCATGGGCGGAGGCGCGGTCATACGCGAGGGAGAGGACAAGTGCGGCACCGGCATCCCAGACATCACCTGCGCCTGGTGGCTCGCAGGGTTCAGCCCCGCCGCCAGCGCTTGCTCCACTCCCTGCCCTTGGCCTGGCGCCGCGGCACCCACCCCGACGGGACTCGGTGCAGACATCTCCTTGAGGGCTCCAGGCGAAGGCACAGGCGCGCCGGACATAACCTGCGTCTGGTGGCTCGCGGGGTTCATCTCCGTGCGGACGGACGTTTTGGTGCGGATGAATGGGTTCGCATTCACGTTCGGGGTGTTGTTGGTGACATGGACGTTGGGGCTAGCGCTGCCATTGGCGCTGCTGTTCATGCTTCCGTCGTCGTCTGCGGTACCGAATGTGCGTCCTCGGGACTCTGGATCGCGCGCGGTGCGGAAGCCGCCAGGCCCGCCGAGGCCTACGGGTCCGCGAGGACCGCCTGTTACGATACGGTGTTAGGGAAAAAAAGAATAGCGACAAAAGGGCATCTGTACTCACCCCGTCCGAATCCACCCGCTGCCCACTCGCCCGCCATGCCCCATGCCTCGCGGCCGTGGTACAGCATGCCCGCTACTGAGAACCGCGGGAGCGCGTCAGTGAGACTGGAATTGAGCCCGAGGACGAAGTAGTTGTAGAGCGTGCCGATGACGAGGTATGTGGCGAGTAGGATGAGTGCTCTGCGCGCCGCGTTGGCATGTCAGCGTTTCTCAATGAGAAAGGAGGATAGCAAGGTTACTACGCACGAGATGAATAAGAACCAGATTACGCCTCCAAAAGTTACGCCCTCGCTCGTCGGGCATGCAGCCTAATTGACAGCCGGTCATCATTGCCTCGAACAAGAAGATCTGAACACGCACCGCCGTCCGCCACTCAAAGACCCAGGCACACGCTGCGTCGTCTCCGCCCGGAGGGAGCTGCGCCACCAATCTCGGCGTCCCCCTCTTCGCCGCCGGATCGCACACAAACTCAATCTCCGTCGACCCCTTCATATTTTCGATAGTATCCCCGTTCGAGTCGCGGCATTTTGAGCCAGATGACAGTGTCAGGTGTGGGTGCCCCGCACGCCCCGAGAACGAGAGCGTCGTGCTCGTTTGCCTTTTTTTCGTCAGACCCGGAGAAGCATATAGTCGAGCGAAAATGCCCCCATGGCCGACAAACTCACCCCATGGAGAAATCCCCGTGCCCAAGACGCACAAACCCTCCCACTAGTCCGGGATCCTGCACATTGAGCCGCCAAGTTTCGTGCGACACGCTTTTGCACACGCTGAGCACCATTTCGTGCCCCTCCGGTGTTTTAGACGTGAAATCCTTCCTGTTTTCCGCTTATGAGCACAGTTCTAAATACTAAGGCGCATGAAGTGCAGAAGATTGAAGTCGGGACTGTCCAGTCTCGAGAATCCAGATTCCACGTCGCCGCAGCAGCAAGATAGTACGCACCCTAGCTGGAGCGGGTTGAGATCATAGTACTTCCCGTTGTGTCGCCCCGTACATGGCTTGTCCTCCGCACGCGTTAATGAGAATAGGGAGAACCAGAGGGCCCAAAAGACGAGGGCTAGTGGTGGTCGCGCCATTATGGCTGTGTTGTCTAAAAGCATTGATGGCATCATTGGCCTATGAACTAAACACAAGGTCCGATCCAGGCTGAAGTTGAGGAGCCAAGATGTCTGTTAGGATGAGTTGCGACATTACTTCTACTTTACTTCAAACAGCCAATTCTTTTCAAGTGGCACGCATTGGGCACACATCTTAGACTTGGTTCAGCCAGTAAGCAAATCCGCCTGAGACAAAGCAGCGATTGTCAGAACCCGTGGGAGTGAAACATGGACTTGTTTGAATGAAGGAATTTTATCTACATTAAATCATTGAAATCAGTTTATTGCTTTCCTCGACGCCGCGAAGAGCCTTTGTTAAAGCCGTACCGGCCGGGACTGTCCGAGGCAAACTACAACTACCGCTCGCATCGGTTATGCAGCCATTCTCAATTTCAGCCTGCATGACTCAAAACTGTGAGCCTGTGGCTACTGTTCTTACGGACTTATATCTTGCCTCCACACTACCGTTCATAGCCTCGAGATTTCAAGGCTTCCTCAGCTTCCCTGGTGATGGAGTATTCTTTGAATCATTCCGGAGGCCCAGTCATGGCATCCTAGTCGTCGGGAACAATATACGTCATACCACCTATAACACATCGTGGATGCTGCAGCTCAATAATTTTTCAATTGACTTGGATTTGCGTACCCAATGTCTACAATTTCAACCTAACAAACATTTATGGATACCGTTCGGAGGTCACACAGGAAGGCCCGAGACCGAAATTCAAAGACGTAATTTCTTGCAATCAATCTCGTCCCTGGTCGTTTTGAGGTCTCGCTGGTTTCACCAGACATTTGCGACTGCACAGAGGTACCGCCAGCGCGAGGGCTATGCCTCCTCTGCTTCGAGACTAGTAACACAAAATTTTGAAGCTTCCCCAGTTCTCCGGAATGTGAGTGATGTCGTCTTAGTTGTTTTCATCATCGTCGATTCGTGTCAATATACATTGCACTAGAACACCAGTGATCGTCAATTCAAGGTGAGGCTCACTCATTTTTCAGACGAAGCTCCTCGCCCCCGCAGCCGGCGTATTCCCTGCTCGCACCTCAACAGTGTTGGAAATGGAGATCGCGATGCGCCGCTCACACGCGTCACCCCGGTTACCCCCCTATCCGTCGTCCTCAAACTTGTATATAAACCTCCGTGTGTCGCACCTTACTGTAGTCTTTCGTATCCCTTGCGCTCGTGTTCCCGCGCCCCGAATACTATTCCCTGCGACTCGCTCTTGTGCCGTGACCTGAGTTTATCAAACAGTTTCCGGAGCAACGAGACTTTTGAAATCCAAGCACGGAACTCGATATCATCCTTGAAGAAAACAAAGGCCAGTGCACACCTGGTGACGCATTTAAACCGAGGTTTGCTGGTATTTACTCCGTGACTTTGAACGCGAACCCTGCACGTGATATAAAGTGCACAGCTTCTTACCGAGTAAGGCAATAGTGTTCAAACTGTAAATTAAAATATCTATAATTAAATTGTTGGGGATAATTTGAGCTCGCACTAGACCGTCATGGTAACGACAAGACTGTGGCTCGCGGAATCGCATATCACAAAATTGGTTTACTAATCTCGGGCGGGGTCACCGGGTACCACCACACCAGTAGCCGGTGGGCATGTATTTATACCAAGGGTATGAATTTTTGTGAAGCTGTTATTCATGCATGATAATCATCTCAACAATTCACTAGTGAAATCTTTTGACGACGTTGGAGTTGTTGCCAACTGCCCGTGGACCTGTATCCCCAGCCAACGCGAGCTCAAGTTGAGCCCAAGTTCCTATCAGTTTGCCTGAAGCTTGCTCGCGACGGGGATTCCTCCTTTGTCTCATCACTGGCCGCGGTTGGTTCTCGTTTATTCGTCGGGAAAGTGCAGCTTTAAAAGGTACATGTCAAAGCGGATCGTCACGGAGGAATCTCGAAACCTCCGCTCGTTTCGGAACAATTGCAAGTAAGTAGTCAAGGAGTTTATTTAGATGGGGATGATAGTTCTACAATGACTCAGCCGAGGATATATGTCTAATAAATGACACAGTATCCGTATAACCTAGCTATATTATTTCATTTTTCTGGTAAGTATACTTGTCCGTCGTGTCAGAGGGCCTACATGAATTGAAGTAGGAGAACAAAGGCCAGAAGACACAAGCGCTCAACGGAGCCCACCGATAATGACCGGTCGCCATTCTTGCCACCGGCTGCGGTAGAGCCGGGGCTCGTGTCCGTAGCATTCGTAGCGCTCAACGTGTCGCCACCGGCCAATGGCTGGTCCCATAGGAACGTCGCATCGTCCGCATACGCGAACCCCGTCGCATTTAGGAATCCGACGTACTTGCCGGTGGGATCGCCATACGCGGACGCGATAGCGGCGATGTTAGGGTAAATCTCGGCCTTGACGGCCTGTTCATTCGTGGCGGCGGGGTTGACTGTCATCAAGAAGTCTACGGTCCCCTGGATGGTTTGTCCCTGGGCGGTGGTGTTCCATGGTGTTGAAGTAGGGTCTGCGTACGAGAGCAGGCGCGCGTTAGTCTGAAGCGAAAATCAAATCAGTCGTCTAAACAGATGCAGAGAGATACTCGGGAAACGTACAACCATGCCAGCAATGTTGAAGTTCCGATAATGATACGGAGTCTCACGAGAAGCTTCCTCCGGCTGCAACGGGCTCAACGTACGGACATGAAGATAGGACAAAGTCATACCTGGTCTCCGGTGCTGTTGATCTGGTTTTGGAACTTTCCCGAAAAGTATCCTTGGGTCCAGTTGACCGCACTGGAAACATCATTGACGATGAGCTTCAAGGCTGCGTACTGGGCCACAAAAATAGTCCCGTGGTTACTGAGCGGAATAGATCATCAGGACCCCGAACAGTACAAAGCAATTAGTGTCGTATTACGCACTTAGTTGCATGCGCCGCCTGTTGGCCGGTTGGGGACGTGTCCAACCAACCGATGTATTTGTTACACCAAGCAACAAATTGGGAGTCGAGGTCGGATGTCCAGTCTGTGTTCTTGGAAGCACGGAGCATCAGGATGCCAGCTGCTATTTTTGCGAATCCTCTCAGATCGCTAGGAGCAGGTCAGCGAGGCGTGGGTACGGCGGGTGGAGTGCTTACAGAATACCGGTATATGCACCTGAGAAATACCAGTGAGCTCGTGTCGTAGTCATAGATGCGCTGGCGTACCTGTTTGACCGCCTGGACCACGGTTCATCTGGGCGTAGTTGAGATTTGGGTTCATTGCTGTGGCCGAATCCAGGAACCAAGTGTTCACGAACTTGGCTGTGAGAGATTGATATCATTGTTTCAACGCGAGTTAGATACATACCGACGTTCTGTGAGTATACGGACGACGACTTGTTTTGTAGGACAGCAGCGATGGAGTTGTAAAGTACAGCGTCCGACAGATTGAAAAAGGATTGGAAGTCTTGTATGATAAAGCGTTCCGGATTGACCTGGCCGTCTCTGAATACAAAATTGCACTCCCTCGACTCTATCGGTTAGCGTTAGCGCAGAAGAATACCGCTGGAAGGTCTCCCATACCGTCAGCTAGCGATAATACAGTGGTGTTCTTCACATTTGAGCAATTGGCCCATTCGCTTGGAGTCAAGAGGTAAGGGACCCGCTGCAAATAACGAGCAGAATCTCTCACTATGGGGCCCAGCTCATATAGTCGTGGGTGTCGTTACTCGGTGCAACGACCGGCTTGCTGGTGACCGCTGCACTACTTCATGAGCTCCATACCGTTGCCACGCGGAACGACATACTCCAAGGTCCGTGGGATGCCATCTCGTCCGCCCATGCGACGATCGTGGCCTCCGCCCCAGCAAACCTAGCCCCAAATTGCTCGGTAGTTACGAAGGTTGGGTCGGGGAAGTCCACTGCGTATTGCACGAAGGGGTTCGTCGCGAACGCGACCCCAGAAACGCAAAGAAGTAAGAATAAGGGACGAATGGCACGAGAATACGGGGTGTGGTTCGAAAATCCTGCGGAAAGCATCGCTGGAGGCAGGCACAAGAAAGAGAAAAGGGAAAGTGGAAAAGGGAAAAGGTTAAAGACAAAACGTGCTCAAGTACTTTTGTTAGCTCAGGTCGCAGCGCGGCGTTTGTAACCCGCAAACGTGGTGGGAAAATCATGATATGCGGGGCGATGCAAATTTATCCCGCTGGGAACAATGCTCCCGATTTGTGGTTGGCTAAATATGTCTTATCGTTTCTATTTCGGTGTTAATATGGTACAGTGGTGCAGACTGCTAAAATCCTGTCGCGGAGAACCGAGGTGAAATGTATTACTTATCTCGGCAAACTTCAACAGACTTCAGAAGTTCAACCTCGCTGGAAAGAAACCGTCTTGACAGATGCAGATCCCTTGGCGTTTTGTCTTGGCGACAGCTCCGGGATCATTAACGTTCACCGCTTTGATTAACCAAAAAATACATGATTGAGATACCTACCAGCAAGGATGCGTACAGTACACGGAGGCTGACCGAAGTCCGTCCGACTTTCAAAAATACAGGCTGGCAGGGTCGGCATCATCAAGGCACTCACGTTCGTCGTTGATTGATGCGCTAACCTATCTCAAACAAGTCACTGCGGGCACGCCGGCGACAACTGCCCGTGCTCGTACGGGCGGGATTCGGAATTCTTGCAATCGCAAGGAGATAGCATGTAATTGATAGATAGTGCTCGTTACAGGTTCGCCGCATTCTGCGCACTTGTGTTCCGTTTATTCTCAGGTTTTCTCCCCAAAGTTTGACTGGACATGGCGCTGACTTGTGCCGGCAAAAACCTGTTCAAAATTAAAGTTGCTGCACACACGCAGAGCCACACAGCCGGTGAACATGCCGAGGTCCGATCAAAGCCGATTGAATTTCGGCACTGCCACCCGCAGTATTTTTTCTTGGCAGTCCCGGGCCCACCCGCCATAATGCTTTCTTGTTCGTTAACCGGACCGTGCCGTGTAATTCCACCTACCTACCACATCTCAATACGTTTGAATCATTAACATTGCTGCGCCTCTGGCCACAGGGAGACAAAAGGTAGCACCACCAGCCTTTCGAATTTAGGGCATTTACGATCACAGAGTTGAGGTAGAAGCGATAGGACCATGCTCAGGAAAGATGCCGTTAATAGACTGCAAACATGTAGACCGAGCTCTTTGATTAACCCGATGCTGCTTAACAAAACCCCGCAAGGAAGCTACAAGCGAGTGTTGGCCGCAACTTGATGATTTCGCTGCACCGACGCAGGGTTGGGCCGAGGGCAACGGAAGTTTTTCAAAGCCGTCGCACTGTATGGGCAACGCCCGATATAGGACGACCGCCCGGCCAACGCCGGAGCTTCTCATGCTCACTGCCATTTGGTCTCCTTCTGTGTCATGCGACGGAAGGTAGAATGCCAGTTCGCTTGATTCTCTAAACCCTGCTCTATCTATTCACTTCGGCCTTCAGTTTTCGACCGGCTAATTGGCCGTATCTATCTGTATGCCTCACATATTGCATCACGTTCTCAACCAAACTGCTAACCGATTCTAAAATGCACAATAAAATGTTATTCAAAGACGATGGTCGCTAGGACTGACACAGAGTGGACTACGAAACATGTGGCAAGGAATACAACAAATATGGAATGCTGGCGATATATGCTACAGTATTTAATGAAATCTTGGTATATGATAGTCAATTATGGGCGAACGAATATGACGCAGGTGAATGATGGATAGTTCATTCAAGAAAGGCAGGAGAGTGGAACTGCGCCGAGGTCCTCGCATTCATTTAAGCCGCAACTCACGCAGACCACGGACGACATCCTCCATGTTCCGCACGCTGCCAGACCACTCTCCACTCCAACCCAGCTCCTTGCGACGCATTCCAGCTCCATCTGTAGAAGGGTCGAACTCGAGGGTCGTTCCAGCAGAAGGGTGATGACCGTCGAACTCCTCAAAGGAGGATACCGCGATAAGCGACGCGTAAAGAGAACGGCTCAGCATCCGCTGCATGCGGAGGAATGCCTTTTAGCGAGGTCGAAGATGCCGCATGTTGCAGCGTGCGAGATAACTCTCGCGCATGCCGGCGGCGTCCCACGACCACGGCACCCGCCGCAGCCACTGCGCGTTTATTGATCTCCGCGGGGGAGTAGGCATATTCGGGCGGCATGCTAGTCGTACTTGCGCGCCTACGGCCCTTGCGCACGGCGGGTGGGGCCGTAGCAGGGAATACAAGCTCCGTGGGAACGTTTTCACCGAGGGTCTGCACAACCTTGGCGAGCTTCCGTTCCTTCAGCGTCTCCGGATCGATCACTGGTGTGGATGGCGAGTTAAGGGAAAGGGTAAATGTTGGAGAAAGTGGGGAACGGTCGCCTGATACCCCGGGGAGGGATTTCGGTGCGCGGAGGGAAAAGAAACTGCGAGTGTGTGGAGAGGATGTAGCCGGAGACGGTGGAAACAACAAGTATGATTCGGCGTCATCTGCCATTAGTTCCGTTGCGGGACGCGAAGTACTGTGGGAGGGCGTGTCCATATCTATCATCTGCGGCGTCTCCGTGAGCAAATCCCCGAGTTTCTTGACGGATCGTATGAGACGAAGACGTTGTGAGTAAGGAAGTACGTTAGAGGGTGAGAGGACGGATGACATTATGGCTGGCGGTCGTCGTGAATAAGCGGAAAATACAGTATGAGGCGAGGCGAAGAAAATTGGGGCCGTGAAATGAAGGACCAGTCGCTTTCCCTCGCCAATTTATACAAGGACGCTTGATTATTTTGGAACAATGGCGATTTGTTCCGAATCGGGAACAAGGCCAATGCCGCACTGATGTGGAGTCAATGTGCCGGCTGCGCCTTAGTTGCTGATAATTGTCTATGCAAAGGGTTTTTAGCATTTCCGTACGGCGAATTTTCCAATGAAGTAAGGGTTTTAGCGATTATTTGAATTGAGGTCGAGGACGCTGAATTTTCGCGGTTGATTGGCGAACACAGCCACTGGCATGCTTCTATTGATCCGAAATCGGGCCGGACTATAGGGGCTGCTCATCACGACGCACACGTTCTTATTCTTTCCAGTTGGCGGTATCGTTTAAAAGGTGGCCCATCCATTCCGCTTCCAGCGCATAGAAATTTTACTTATGCACATCCTGAACTTAATTTATATTGCTAAAACCGTCATCTCCACTCTCATTTCACAATTTCCTGGACGTTGGCGAACGGCAGCAGGAAGCCGAAAAGGCCTCACTATGTTTGTTTACTCCAAGGCTTCCATATTCCCGTCGGACACGGCTTGTCTAACTACTTACTCACACTCAACCGCTACTCTCATGGCGACATCCACGACTTTGCAAACATCGATATCGGAACGATGTACGAGATCGGTTTTTATATGATCTTGGTTAACACTTCACAGTTGATTCCTCCGATGCGGATGTGACAGTGCGCTCGTCTGACGGAGTGCTTTTCAAACTTCATCGCATGAATTTGAAACTGCATTCCGATATATTCGCCAATGCGGACAATACTACCAGGCCAGAAAACGGCGATGAGGTCGTTTACCTCGACGAGGCCTCGGATGTGCTCGATCTTCTATTCCAGTTCATGTACCGCCAGCCACAGCCTAACCTCCAGGTGGTGGAGGCTTCACTCTTCTTTCGATTGGCTGAAGCCGCAGAGAAATATCTGGTATACTCCGCAATGCCTGTGGTCATGATGCAAGCGAAGTGCGTCTTCATCAGCACCAGAATTACACTCAAGTTGACGCTGATACAGGGAACACATCCCACAACATCCTCTGCAAGTTCTCAACTTTGCGGCACTTCACGGCTATGTGGAAGTGGCGAATAAGGCTGCGCGCGCGAGCGTTGGTCGTCCGATGGCGGACGCCGTGAAATTCCTGGCTCCCGCCCCTCTGGCGAAATGGGTGCGCTCGGCGATATATCTGCCATTTTTCAGTGATGAAGATTTGCAGGCCGTATTCTACGACAAATTCCATACGGGAGCGAGGAGTGCAGTGGCCAGGATTGCTGGCGAAAATAAACTCCACCGGGATATGGATTTCGACAAGTGCATTCGAGACCCAGCTTCGTGGTATGAGCTTCATGGAAAATTCAGGTCCATCACGCTAGACTTCAGCTTCTTGGAGGTTGACTTCATAGAGTTGGAAGTGCCCCGCCCCAAATTTCGTAAAAGGTTTTGAAGCTCATATGGCTTGTTTATGGGTAGCTGTGTCTCGAGACTGGAGTGAATGTTTACCTTCACGATATTCTCGAGTTGGAATTGCTATAAATCGAAGTAGGGTAGCCACTTTCTGGGATCTACACCCTGGGCCTCACCCGTTGTCATCAATTCAAGTATCCGTTGACAGCGAAAGGCGGTGATCAATGAGGACAACGTCACAAACATACGGCGGTGCCAGAGACATTCCCTGGTTATTCTTATGTTTCGATCGAACGCTGGCCTTTGGACCCCTGCAGCAACTTGATAGAGGATCGCGAGATAAAAATAATTGAGCCTCGCCGACCTGGAGACGGGAATTCACAGAATCGCATGAAATCTGTGCAGTATTTGCTCGAAAATGTAGAGCATTCGCGTTATCATGATTCATTGTCCAGATCTGCAGACTAGACATCATCAGAATTAAGTACACCTAACATATAATCAGAAAGACATCAACGCAATGTGAGGTGGCCAGGTTTCACCCTACAAAATCCGCCCCCAACTCTCACCAAGCGCAACGATCGCAAATGTCCATGAAGCCCACCACCGCCACTGCGGCGAATTCACAGCCGATAACGCTCCCGACTTCTTACTCGACGTCGGGGCGGCGCCGCTCGCACTACTGCTCGGTGACACGAGTCCGTTCAGAATATCCGCCGCTTGAAATGCCTGGCCAATATTGACGTAGTCGAGCAGGACGAAGGAGGGCGCGCGATTTCCGCCGAGGGGCGCACAACCGTTCGCGTTGGCGAGTATCCTGGATGTACGATAGGTAAAATGCAAATTTGTCGCGCGAGGATAATATGAAGATGTATTCGGATGGACGGACGTTGGAGAGCGCAAACGAAATGGGATAAGGCGAAATCACAGGAAGGAAGACGCACGATGTAATACCATTAGTTGTCGGTGCGGCCAGCGGGTCTGAGATAATCACACCCGAGCCAATAGGGATTATATTGATGTTCAACGAGTGGTTGATGAGGTATATGTGATCCTCGGTGGCCAGAGGCCCGTGGATGCGATTGACGGAACATGGGAAGGATGCGTTGGTCACTGAGAAGGGTGTTTCCCAAACCTGCAGCGATATATGCATCAGTGAATTGGATTCAAATGTCAAGGGAGAGAATCCAAGAAGAACCGAATCTATACCATTGAGAACTCGGGCAGGATAAAGTTTACTGGTTCGGGACCGTCGGCTTGAGAGTCCAGGAAAACTACGACGCGAGTTCCGTTGTCAATCATACTCCCGAGCGTCGGCCAGTCGCTTTGCTTGATGGGCAGCGATGGTGGGATATACGTTAGATTGGATATACCTGAAGATTGAGATCTCGAGATTCAGCGAAATAATGACGAAGAAAGTATTCCGCGACGGACCAGCCTCGTCAAAAATGGGTTTCCAAACATTGGCGGGAGACTGTCCTTCGGGGTTCGTGAAGAGGAGAGTGAGCACTTCATTTGGGTTGCTGTCGAGCCACGTCTTGACAATCTTCAGATAATCTAGCACTGGACCGCCATTGAAAAGGTCGCAACCTATTGGTTGTTAGCGTGCGATCTATCGTTGTAAAAGAGTAGAACGCTTGAACTTGTGTGACAAAAATTGAACGTCCCCGTCGAGTTGTCTGTGTGCGACTGCGCTTGCAGAAGGCGGATCCCCAGGTCTAGCTGTGCGGTAATATTCACCTCTTGATCTCGTGCGACTGAAGACGCAAATGCGTTTGAGGTGCATGCTGGTGGGTTTAAAAGGACGACGCACGTGCAAGGGGGGTCTTCGCTGAACGCGAACGAGTCGTGCGCTCCAATGTAGGTGACATTGGAATACAAGCGCGAGCAAAACTCGGCATGACCGTTGCAGACCGTCGCCCTAAGCCAGTCAATCAGGGGTCAGGGGGGAGGGAGGGGACAGAATGTGCGGACGCGCCTCTTGGTCGGCGCAGTGGCAGCGAGAACGCCAACAGCAGTGGAAATGAGCACCCACAGATGCTGCGGCAACATCGTCGTGGAGGAACAGGCTACGACGTGCGACTGGGAAGCGAGGGGTGGTGGTCAGATGACATGATGGATGTCGGACAGTTACATAGCTGATGTGTGTCGGCACCAGCCGCCAGGAACCCGGAAGAGGAAAGATTCAAAGACCAGGGGCACTATGTAGTGCGAACCTGCACCCGAAAGAACACGCTTATCAAGGTATTCCTTGGGCTAGACGCTGCAGTCTCTCGAGTCGTCTCAACCAATGCATGCGGTAGTGGTCGTATGGCAAGGTAACGGCAAGGTAGTGAACGTATTTTTAGTAATTTTGTAACTGTCACCTCTATACTTGGTTCATTTGGCCATGGAAGAACCATCGAGCGATTGAGCGACGGACGACATATACGTAAGTACGGGTCGACGTCCCAAGATTGGCCAATTTGGCAGATCGTGAGCCATTGAGGAAATGCGAGGATCCATTTGTGTTCCTGCTGCGCCGCCAAAAGCATCGAGTCAATTTGACAATGAGCTGGAACGTCTGGTGGCGATTGTGCGTCCAGCGACTACGCAGAAAGAGAGGCAGAACTAACACCGCCACTGATTGACGGCGCATGACGCTGATCCGGATGCCATAATATTAATAATGCTTAGCTGAGGGGTCGAAAACGAAATTTATTCGCGCAGAGATAATTGCGATGAAGTACCCAGAGTCGTACTCGAGAAATCCCCACCAAGCATCTTATAATACCACCTCTGCGTCAATGTTCGCCGTTCCAACTTCCTAAGATCGATTTCCTCAAGTTATTCGGGGATTTTTTTTTTTGCCGGCCCGCAAGTTTGATTCAAGTTCCACATGATTCTGGCACTTTTGTTCAACTGTTTCGCAGGTAGGCAATCGTGTTCCACATTTTAAATCCTAAACCCCCGAATGCCAGAAACCTGGGCGCCGCCGCAAAGTCTCCAGATCTACAGCACGAATGAAATGCCGGAGGAGACCTGCTGAGGACAAACCCTCTGAGAATTTGAGAGGTAAGGAATGAGCGTGCCCGTGTATGAAGGAATACGATGAAGCAATGCGGGAACTTGGATAGACACGTGGAATCATGTGATCGCGTTTTGCTTCGTGACATCCGAAAGAGGCAAGGCACCTGATCGCGACTCTTAATTTCCACCATCTTCGTCCAGAGCTGTGGCTCATCGGTGGCAAGGATACGTCCTCTATCTTGAATCACCGCCGACCTCGAATTGACAAATGGCTTTCCTCAGATAAATTTCGTGACACACATTTCATCCACTCAATTGTCAACTCAGAACTCTGGGGTCGGTGCCTTCGAGTTCCATGGATCAAAAAACTTTACGTGCCGAAAATTCTGGACATTATCTTCGCCTTCCTTGGACCAGTCAACGACTTCTAGCACGCGCCGCAGACGCTCGCCGCGCTCGCGAGAACTTGTAAGGCGTTCCAGGATTACTCATTGCACGCTCTGTGGGCAACTCGACGTAGTTTGGTCCTGGCGTTATATTGTTTCCCAGATGACTTACTAATGGGATTTGTGGTGCGCCCATTTTTTCTTGTTCGTATTTTGCTTGAACATGTACGATATTTTTCAGGAATTTAGCAGGCCATTGTTGCCTAGTCATTGGGAGCGTCCATTATTCTACTGGAACCGCATCAGGAAGTTCAGTATATTCATCTTTGACTCCGGTAATATTTCGCCGACCGTGTGCGAGACACTCCGAATTTGTTATCCCATCCAAGACCTTTTCCCAAATCTTCGAACAGTCACCAGAATACCGCTCATTTTCTTCTTCTAATAAGGATGAGACTCAGCGCGATTCCCCCGACTCGCCGACATGCTTCCATCGCGAATCCTCGTTTCAGACTCATTGTGTGAAAAGTTCATGTTCTTCAACCAATTTGAAAGAACCACCAATAAGAGAAGACTGCAATCCGAACTTGGCAACCCCGTTGAACACACTCAATCATGTGATCGCGTTTCGCGTAGCCATTGTTAATTGTTCTTGTTCCTCGAAAAGGCAATCGCGCTTTTTTGTTCTCAGCTTCCACCATCTACGCACGCCACTGCAATTCGTCCTCTGGTTTGCCAGCTTAAACTTGAAAAGTTGTGATTGAGTAGCGCACGTGGGTCCTTGGTGTGTGCCGCGGCCGCTCACTTAAATGGATCGTCGGATTGACAAAATACGCATCCGGAATTTCATGAATCGCAGCGCCTCACCTGCTCCACCCGACGTCCGCGATTGCGCTACATGCGCTCATTCGCCCTCCATGGACCAAAAACTCTACATGCCAGAAATTCTGGACCGCATCTTCGCGTATTTTGGACCAGTCCACCCACTATTCTCGCCAGCCCCAGGTACCCTTGCGTCACTCGCGAGAACCTGTAGGACGTTCCAGGATTCTGCATTGAATGCTCTGTGGGCAGCTCAGACCAGTCTGCTCCCGGCGTTAGGGTGTTTCCCTGATGATCTGTGGGAGCCATCTACTGATCCAGAAAAGTTGTCCTTCGTGGTGCGTGGTGTTCTCTCGAGGCCGAAAGTTTATCGCAGTATTCACGTTATCCGCAGGAATTTCGGCGGCCCTTGGTACCTGCTGATTGGGAGCGCCCACTGTTCTACTGGGATCGGATCAAGAGTTTCGAAATCTCGTCCTTCGATCCAAACCGTAGCTCCCCGGCCGTCCTTGAGACGCTCCGCATTTGTTGTCCGACCAGTCATCTCTTCCCAAATCTTCGAAAAATCGCTTGGTTGGATGCAGAACGTACCCATTCACCCCTTCTTGCAGTTTTCCTCTCCCCACGTGTATACAGCATCGTACTATACCCCGGAGAGTCCCTGATGCAGTTGTCCGTGCTTCGCACTCTCGGCATCAGATGTCCTGACCTGACCGAGCTCGACCTCTGAGGTACCTACCAGGGCGCCCGGCATGGACCTCTCTTCCTGGCGACTCTCTTGGACTTGTTGTCCAGCCTGGAACGCCTCGAATCACTGCACATTCGTAGCGCTGATGCCGCTATTTTCGACCACATCTCAGCGCGTGCTTCGTTCAAGTCTTTCATTGTGAACGAACCATGGGAACTCGACTTCATGGCGGATCACGATTCTGTCCCTCGATTAACGGCGCTGGAAGTGCTCAGTCTATGGTCCACAACCCAAGACGCCTGTACTACGATTGTTGGAAGTGTTGCGCACCGCGGATTGCGGGAGATAAACCTCAGGTTTGAATCCGTTTTCCCGGACGCGCAGGCTACACACCGACTATATTCTGCGATCGACCCTAATGGGTCTTACCACACGTTAACTACCCTTCATATCGAGGATGAGGCGATAAACAGTGGGGCACAAATTCCTCCCGATGATGAATTCGATAGTTATATCGTTCGAGGAGAAACCCTCACAATTCTCTTTTTATTCACGAACCTCACCCACATCAATTTGGAGCCTTTTCATGGATTTGACTTGGATGACGCTTTGGTCGCCAGGATGGCGTGCTCGTGGAGCCGCGTCGAAGAGCTAAAACTAGCTTTTAGCATGGACTGGCACATCGACGGCGAGGTCCGCCCCGCACGCACCACACTGGTCGGCATTCATGCTATTGCCAAACACAGTTTGAATCTCCGCACGCTGAAGCTATACTTCGACGCCACCACGATTCCGGTGATTGAAAGGATGGCCATACAGACTAACCCCAGGCACTTTTATGTGTTTTGCTCGCCGATAACGTCTCCCACCGCCGTTGCAGAATTCCTTTCCAACGTCTTTCCCCGCCTCAGCTTTCTCCACCCCTCTTGCTGTGATGATTTCGACAACAGACCTCAGGGTTCTGCAATGCGTCATTGGAAACGTGTTGAAAAGATCATCGGGGACAGGGACAAGCTCGTGAAGGACAGGCTCGGCGCCGCATAGATCTGCAGTAAGAACGCGTTTGGCCAAATATGGTATGTTTTTTTTTGTGCTTCTACGTATTCGTACTCCTCTCATTTTGCGCTCCAGGAATCCAATTTATACTAAGTAGACCAGTTTGAATCCTCCAAATTTCATACCGTTCCAAATCAAAGCCCTATCAGAGAAGAATATTCGAATCGTTTTGCTGACGCTGCTGTTTCGGGGTTGAGGATTGGGTTAAGATGAAAAAATACACGCGGAACGGTCTCATGTAGGTGGGGATCAACCAAGTGCGACACTCTCACAATCAGACTTGTCGCTTAGCACTTGTCAGTTGCGACACTGTCGGGGATTTCCGGGATTCAGAACAGCTACATGACCTTCCCTCAAGTTGACCAAGACTTTAGTACAGGACTTCGAAATTATTGAGTTCGAAACTGATTCAAAAATGAAATCATTCGGGAAGGGGCTACAGGTTTACGAGTACTTATGTAATCGTTCTTAGTAATTCTGTAGGGCCAAATTCCGACCTCTCCACTAACGGTCGCCACTTTCCCGTGTAATGAAATTAGTGGCTGTGCCTAATTTCGTTTCAATTTTGTGACCGTTTCAAATTGTTCATTTGTCGGAACAACCTTGACCCTAAAACATCACAGTACGTCTCTAACGGATTTAGTGGCAGTGCCTTCCCCCTGATGCCCTTATTCATGACGTCGCCTTATCAGTGTCAGGTCTATCGCTTGTTGATTTGCCTTCATTGCGTATATTTTTCCTTTTTGTCCTTTCTCCGGTCCACTTCGAAACAAGATACCTCAACGTTAAACTCGTTCAACCCTATGCTCGCCAATACGCTAACAACTTGAAGGCTCTTCTCGACACTTGTTGACAGCAAACCCTATCAGGCCCGCATACAGGGGCTTTGATCTCTCCGTGAGCACAATGCAACATGAAATACAGGCCTGCCTCAATCTGTTCGCTTTCCATAGTCTTTATCCAATCGGCATACCGTCTCATCACATGAGAACGAGAATCACTTTGACTAACCTTAGCGCAGACACTTCATGCAACATTTTGCTTCCTTAGTACCTGACACCCCTGGCATTGCCGACAGGCTTGACAGTGTGTTACCTCCTCATATTTCGGGTAATTTAATGTTACAAGGGTGTCAGGGGCCTTACAAACTGACAGCATTCACGCTATAGGAAAATAATATTCCAGATTTCAGGCGGTTGCTCGTCTTGTGAAGATCAATCTAGACGCAATATGTGAACAGAATTTGAGGGGGAGAAAGTCATTTCGGGGTTACTGTGAGTTACAATGATCAGTCAGTGATCGCGAAGATCGCGATTACACAGACAGAACAACAACAATCAAGTATTGATCGATGATCGGGAGCGATTTTCCAGCTTGTCTTCTACGACCATCTGCCACAGACCTGAGGTGAGTTTTTTGCTCGTTCTATAGACCTATGTACATATCGTAGTGCGAATGTTACCGTAATACATGGTGTGAATGCTCACAGTCCAGTATCAAACCACGTACCCATCTACAATAATAGGTTCAGTACACTATATTATTACGCACAGTCTTGCTCCATAATAGGGCTCAACACCGCCATTGTATCAGTGACGAACTGGGGCCGTTTTGACAGTTTGTACGCGAGTTAGGATGTGTACCTACAATGGGTGTTTACCGGTCCTTCTCACTACGAAGGCCAATTTCGAGGGTGAATGCCCGTGAGTTACAGGGACAGATGACCAGAATTCGGAGGAGGAATAAATGACATCGCTCCACTTGGTGTAAACAAAACATAGCGAGAAACTGCAGTCAGATGCTTCAACCTAGTCGAAAAGGGCATCTTCGGATGCCTTGAACAGAAAGTTCTGCGAGATTTCCAGAGGCATCTGCAGGATGACGGGTAAATGCGCGATTCCACAAGATCAGCCTTCTGGATATTCTTATTGTATTTCAGGAACAGGGGAACAGTAGGAGGAGTGCACATCGTCGATCAGTTGATTATTTGAACGCCAGTGGTCATTCTTTACCTCGGTAAAATCGTTCTGCATGTCCACCTATGCCCCATATACACTAGCTGAACATTGTGCGTCACGTCCTCAGTCAAGTCGAACGTGTCCAATTTTCTGTACTATAGATGGAGCACGCCGTTGCTGAATACATGTCGACATAGTTGAGGTGCGGAATATTTTCCTCTTTTTACAATGAGAATCCCGACCTGCTCCTGGTCAGTTCACCGCTGATATCACCTTTGTAGTCGACGTGGATTCGGCGCGTCGTGCCTGTCCTCTGGAAAATTTGCCACGCTGTTTGTAAGGCTGTGGCTTGCTTTGAATTTCTACTTACAATCGTCCTGCTAGTCATATGCCGATTGTTCGGGATGCAACCAACCTCAACATATATACATGGTCTCGATTGTTTGTAACCGTTAGCTGAATTGCTGTTGAGCAGGGATTTAAACCGCACATCAATTTATATTACTAGTTGCTATACACACAATAATGAACAGCAGTCGCCAAGCAGTCGCATGAAGAGTATGCAAGGATGAAATGCAGGCGGAGTACCAAGATTTTGTGCACTACTACGGAAGAGATGTCGCAGGGACCACTATATCCTTCCCACGAGCCCCGCCACGTTCCGCGACCGACACAGAAGTACATGGTGGTTAAAACAAAGGAAGAAAAACGTCACCTTGTTTGCCTGTGCCAAGATCACGAGAAGTCTCGGCACAGTCGGCAATTACATAAGCACTCGTAAACGCCGCGCAATGCGACGGCCCATACCACCTAGTTGTTCTCTTGTGATCTGTTTCAGTCCAGAGCTATCTAGACAACGGCCGCCGCCGTACGACACTTCATGCATGAGTGTGGGCAGACCGTGCGTGCAGCAGTGTGCAAACACACACGCTCGCAAAGGATCATGCGCACGCACGGCGTCAGTGCACCGTTTAGGTGCGTGCTATTCCGCGGACAGCAAGTTGAGCTCATCGAGCTTTCGAGAACGTACTTCGCACCGCAGGAGTGGCCGATGACGCAGATAATACACCTATCCAATCTCAACTTTACAACCATTTTCTCGTCAACGGAGGTCATCGTAAAGGCTGTCTCAGGTCTGCATCGCGCTAGACCACGCTCGAACATTTGAGGGTATCCGTCCGCTATACCCCGACGTATGGCGTCCAGGGGTCGACATGTTTCCTACCAATGGATGGACTGCTCAGGAATATATCCACGACATGCGAACACATTTCAGTCAACACGAAACCAGCTGTGCACGTATCATGACGAAAATCAATGCGCCGCACCAGCTGTTCGGGACCGCACGTGCGGGGTTCTGGTAACCAGCATTGAAAAGGTCAGTCTTGGGGAATTGGGAGCAAATCACTATAATATACCTCGAACGCCCGACGCCGGCGCCGTAGCCAACAACCCTACTAATAGCATTCCCAGTTTTGGGGATTATGGCCTCGTCAATCTCTTGTGGCTGCAGTGAATGATGGCTGCGGAGTGGAGGACAGAATCGGAGCTCTCGGCAGCTGTATATCCAGTGATTGTTCGACATACCGGTCATCCGCCCACTGCGCTGCACTGCCGGAGCGGCGCTCTCACAACTCGAAATTTCTTGATCTATTGACGTCGCAGTTAGGCTGAGGAGTCTTGGAACCCTCCCATACGAAGCTTAGGCATCGCTTTGAGCTGTGTGTACCGCCGTATGCCATTGTCGGTGGTGGGGGGGGAAGAGAGCAAGAGGCAACAAACAATCGCAATGTTTGATTGAATCAATCGATTGCCGAGCGCTGGCAGAGTGTTGCAACTCTTAGCATCGCTACAGACTCGAGCGCATCTTGCGACACCGAGTCGCAAGTAGGTGACTTTTGCTAGCCGAGTCTGAATCTGAGAGTGTCGCAGTTGGCACATCACAACGCGTTGCAACACGCGCGGGCGAAATTGAGCCATGGCAGAGAGCAAGCGGAGTTTCATTTCGGTTTCAAATTCGGCAAAGGCCGAGCTTCTTTTTCGCCACTCATCTCGTTCCGCGTCGGACCACCATGTCTAGATCTCTGGACGCTTTGGAAACATTACAAGAGAAACTCCAGCGATTTCAGGGGGATGAAGAAGCTATCGAATCGGACTCGAACGACCGCCACAGCGTTTTTTCTCGGGTTCCTGGCGGAGGCTTGCGATCTTGTGCGTTCTCAGGACGCTCAGGATCCCAACTTCAACGAAGTCGTGACCAAGGCCAATGAAATCATCAACGATGTCGTACGATTTGCCTATGAAAAGCTGGAGTTTGACTTTCTACGCTCCTTTGCACATTCAGCGGAATTCCCTGTCCTGACGGGACCGCAGAGAGATGAGGGTGTTTTTTGTAAATTCGTTCACATCCGTTTTAATCGCAACTAATATTCCCATCATAGCGCATAGGATGAGTGGCATTATTGAGCTCATGAAGCAATGGGCGGCTAGAGCGGGGAAAGGTAAGAGCTTCCAGATTCACCTCGTAATACGGGGAACGAACTCATTTGGGCCCTGCAGAATTGGATCCTAACCGCCTCCCCCAGGTTTCCTGATCCCTGGAGCGCTACACCCCGCCCGCATTCCCGTAGTACTCCGCTGTCTCGGTTCGACGTCGCTGCCGCGACAGTTCATGCGCCCGCGACTCCGCTCCTTTCCGCCATATATGACGCGCGCTGCGAGATAACCAGCGAATTCGTGCCTCAGCCCACTGGAATGACGAAGGGTGGTTCTTGCATCATGATACCTGCGATGGGTGGCTATAAAAGTCGCAGCCCTATGCTCACCTACTTTCTCCTCGATGATAACAACGATGCGCGTGACGGATCAGAATTCCCTCTCGTGGAACGCCAGGCAGAGGTGGGCCTCGCCGGCATCGCATTCACCTCCGCCATAGACGAGTCCAGAAAGCTCATGTTCGTTGCCGATGACTCGCGTGCCAAATCATACGCTTGGGCTGATAATAATGGCGCGATATACGACGAAGGCTTTCCGGTGCATACCCTTCAAACCGACGATCATGAGGGTCCCCTTCATGTCCTCTCCCCGGGCCGCATCATCCGCGCCGGAAAGGGATCCATCGGTGTATGGAATCTTGACGAGCTGAAGACACACGGGCCAGATGGAACTAAACGCGTCGGACGCAAAATCGACACGTCTGACACATGGAGGGACGAGGACGATGAGATCGAAGCGTCCTCCGGGAGCAAACCCACTGGCACCATTTCGCTCGCTGATCCGCAACTAGCTCCTGCTCGGTGGCACGCGCACCCCAGTGCTCCCGCCAACATGTTGTGCGGAACTATCACAGCCAAATCAAATGATTATTCGTGCACTTCACTGGATCTTGAGCACGGGGGGCAAGACCGTATCGTGCTATTTAGGCCACGGAGGAGATATCAACACCTTCTCTACCAGCTCTGGAGATCCCAATATTTTTCTGACTGCTGCAAGCGATGGCCACGCTCGACTATTCGATCATCGTATGACTCTGCCGGTCTTGTCTCTGCAAGCTGGCACGGGAGACGAAGATGTGGCAGGGATAGCTCTCGTGCATCCTGACGGTGTTCCTCGTACGTTCAGTATTATTTGTACACAATCGAGATCTTACCTTTCATCCCAGTCGTATTCACTGGCGCATCCCACGACGAGGTCATCCGTCTCTGGGATGTTCGTGCACAGAAAATGGTATATGAGCTTTCGACCGGGAACAATGCCGTCGTCGGCATGACATGGGATGCCCCCAGGTCTGCGCTCTATGTTGCGGCCGCCTGCGAGTACATGGATCGAAATGGTAACACGTATGGCTACCGCCGCGCCAAAGTGCCTCGAATTCCGCGACATTCGGTCCCCGGCGAAGACGACGGTCCAATGGACGACGACGATTTTGATAGCGAGGATGAGGACGATGACGAAGTTCCATGCTGGCCCGACAAGGCAGCACACGCGGAGGACTACTTCGGCCACTTGTTCGACTCCGGTAATCATCGTCTCTGTGAGTCCCAGTACCATACGGAGGCATAGATTGACTGATATTGTATATGCAGTGCGTTATGCCTTTAAAGATCAAGCGGACCCTTCAGTGTTGCCTGTGTATGGTGACGCTTCGATCAATAGGGAATCTGACTGGTGGTGAGGGTTCCCTCACTTATGTCTTGAAACACCATATTTTCCGTCATTGATACGCCAAATGCTGTACTTCTTGAATTGACGCCTCCTAGATTTTTGTCTCGTACACTGCCGCTGAATTGATTTCCTGGACCCCGTATGTAGTTTGGGAGCGCAGCGTAACATTTGGGGAAAATAATCCGAAGAGTGTTCGTAACGTTCGTTTCACTCAAGTTTGGCGTTTGATCGGCTGTTCCGCACTCCATTTGAAGAACAAAGACATATAATTTTAACTCAGCTCGGCGTAATTCTATGGTGCCCTCCAACACGACGGACGACTCTGGAAATTTCTGGGAAGACTGCCTTGGAGATACAAAATAAGCAGCTCATCCATTTCGTTTATCCTAGATACCGAAGACAGTAGTATAGCCTCCTCCCACGAGGACTTCTACCTCTCACTGCGCTCAATCTAACTCCTCCCAAATTGGCGCCCGTCGCTTAAGAGAGTACAACAATTACCTTATTTGGCCAGCCTCGTGTATCCCGAAACTGATACCCCGAATGATGGTCCGTATTCAAATTTGGTTTCTTTGGACGCCTCACACTTGAATATCTGTCGCTAAATTGTAGAATCGGGCGGTGATCAGTACAGGTAAGAGTACGGCACACGGAACTGATGACAATTTCCAGTAGTCTGTTAAGCGGGGTGTAGATTATGATATCGTTCCGCCGTCCAACAATGCTTGATGCCCGCTCAAGTTAACATCCGTGCACACCACCATGGCTGCTGCCAGACTGTGACCGGCGCATTACAAGTGAAAATATACCCCGTTTTGGAGGACAATGGGCAAATGCACGTGCAAGTATGATACTACAAGTAAATGCATATGGATACAGATGATGAAATGCATGGCGCGGATGTAGTCAGATGTGGGAATGAGTGAGTGAGTGAGTATGTATGCGTATGGCGAAGATTGTGGGTAGTACAAGCAAGTACCCGACCACTCAATCTGCCCTTGTTCTTCAAAGGTGGAAGTAACTCGAAGTGAAACCGCAAGCACTCAAGTATCGTGCTCCGCGTATTCGGTTATGGCTGATTCCTCGAACTGCGAGTCCTCGAGAGTCGTCTCACGCATGGAGACCGCCTGTGTGAATAGTTCTTTGTGAATGCCGCGCACGAAGAGAGATTTCAAGTGGGGAAGGTTTCCCTCTGCACCGCCTGCGCCGAGTGTTTCAGAACCTTCTGTCCCTAGCGCCTTCAACGCGCTGTCCGAGGAATCACAGAGTCGCAGAACGCGCAGTTCTGGGCAGGTCTCGTAAAGCCGCGCAAACGTCGCACGCGGAGCGAAGATGGAAAGCAGGATGAGCGTTTTCAGCTGCCCGAGAGGAAGTTGCGAAGCGGACGCGGAGGCCAAATCGGCAGCGTCTGAAGAAGGTAGCGGCGATAGGGAGTCCCCAACAGCATCGACGAGGCTAGCGAGCCATTCGAGCAACGCGCTAGCGTCGTCGGGCGGTTGATGCTGCAGCGATGCGGAGACATCCTCCAGGCTCAGCTCGCAAAGAGCAGGGAGGTCGAACATCGAGAGAAGCTCGACGGCATAGCTAACATCGACGAAGCCGAAGGTAAATTTGGTTACGCGCTCGAGTATGATCCTTCCCCGTTCATCGGCCTTGGTACTTTCCTCGCTGATAAACTGGGGACCACGCCCAACAATGGAAAGGACTTCGAGATTGGGAGAAGCAGCGAGAATCTGGGTAAAATGTGCGATGGTGGGCATGACGTCAACGGCCTGGTATTTGAGCTCCAGTTTCGTGAGATTTGCAAGCGGTGGTGCGGACCAGTCGATGTGCACGCCCGTCAACGTTACTTCGCGGAGTCTTGGAGTGATTGCACCGGCGCCGCCAAAGAGGGGGAGATGATGTCCAAGCGCTGTGGGCTCGAAAAGCTGGCCTTTGCGAGCGAAGTACGCATTGCAGCGCGCCAAGTGCAGTGTCTCGAGGCGGTTCATAGAAGCGCCGACGGAACGGGTATGGAGAAGGAAAGCGAACATAGGTGCCCATGTATCCGTGAGAAGCTCGACGGTGCGCCAGCGGGCGGCGGTTGGGAGGAGGAGACGTAACACTGCTTCCATGTCCGCCCAGCGGAACCCGTGGGTGTCCTCGTCCTCCCAGTCCCATTCTGGGTCGCGAAAGTCAAGCAATATATCTAGAGAATAGTTTTTGGATCGTGACAGCCAGGTAAAGGTGCGGGTGAGCTGTTCGTTGGATGTCGGGAATGTAAGGACAATGTTTGTCCATAGGTTTCCCGTTTCAAGTGCGACCTGGCGCCAGCGATGGCATATATGGGAAATCGTCGTTGGTGAAGTCGTGAAAGGAGTGGGTTCGTCGTGACAATGCTGCTCTATGGCAAACATGAAGATCGTCGAAAGGAGTTCGTTAGGGAGACGATCAATGTCGCTGCGGCCTCGGAGGCTCAAGAACCTGTGAGAAGGCATGCTTCGTTTTGGAAGGGGAGGTCGAAACGACGAGGATTGCCAGTCAAGGAGAGCCAGAGCGATAGTCTCCGTGAATGACATCCGGCTGCGAAGGACGTTACGTGAGTCACTTTGACCATACGCAAAGCGGACAGGGAACACACCAGATGTACCGTCTCGCAAGAGTATCGCCAGTTACGACCACAGAGACCCCCTGCGCGGCTCTTATAAGAGACCGCAGATTGGTCGTCAGTGATGGAGGAGAGACGCCTCGGAAACTGCCGAGGCGGGCACTGTTTTGGCATCCACCTATTTCCGGAGTTACGACGCTGCAACCGACCTCAAAGAGGCAGCTCGTATCCACAGCTTCGGCTGCAACATCACCAACACCTCGTGCTTGTTGCGTAAAGTCCCCACGTCGGTCCGGCTCTATTGCAAAGCCTCATGTCATGATAATTGATGTGTTTCTGTGGGTGTCTGTGGGTCCCCCAAAGCAAAAATGCGCCGCACAGAGGAGGATGGAAGTGCCTAGAGGCTGCCATTGTACTGGATAAGTAAAAAAGATGTATGTGTCAGTTAGCCCAACACGCTGCAATCATATTCTCCCGCGAGCGTCATCGGTACATGTTGCGCGCCTTATGGAATGCGTCAAAATATGCCGCGAATGGTCAAATTTCGAGGGGCATGTGGGCCGGCTGACTTCAGCTTGAAAGACCCGCTCAAGACGACGCTAATGTGGTCCAGCGTTTACAGCAAAGGTGGAGCGTTTATTCGCCGCTAGGAATTCTTCAAATTTGGAATGACCGCATTCATCGTGGGTTTAATGGGTTCGCGACATCAATAAAAATCCTCGCCTCGACAAACGTCATTCAATTATACGGATCACTTTTTTGCATATGCGCAACTGCCATACAGGCCCTTTCCTTTCGTACCAAGTCCAGATCATTGATGAGACCCAAATATGGATCTTCCGGCCGCGACCCAGCGAGCATCGCACAGCGGGGGCCGGGCGATGGGTCACTCGATTCGGACTGGATTTAGACCCCTCAGGATGAGAGACCTGGCCGCGGCGACCTTGACCGTCTTCCATGCCAGAATACGCTTTACTTCCTGCTTCCTGCTCAGGAGTCGAAGCCGTTTTCCGGCTTGATTCCACGTATCGGTGACTGACTCCGACGACCCGGACAAGATTGCCGTACCGGCGGAATGGGTAGAACAATGGTGGAGGTAAACAAAAGGAAAAAGAAAGATGATGGCATCAGATTCGAGAAGTGTGGCGCAGTGGGAACAACACCAAATAAAGACGATTGAAAGGCGAAGTGACCCATCAAAAGAAAATGTTCGGCGGACAATGATTTCTGAAATTATCAAAAACATGAACCGCGGATGTGTTTCCTGATCATAGCGCAGCATAGCGCCATAAATTATTTGAACTTGCATGATAGGCGTCAATCCCTTGTCCTTGTGCAACTGATGTAGATGATACACCTGAGCTGAGCGTTGTTCAAGCGGGAACGGTGAAGATGGGGACCAGGGACACCGCCACTGAGCCACTCCTCACTCGGTCCGGGGCTGTGGAATTTCCAAGCTGTGAATATATCCGAGGTTGGAATTTTGAATGGCCTCTTCCTACCTTTGGTAAAGGAGAGAGAAGTTCAATACCATTCGGCATCGTAAACAGATAATTATCCGCTCCATTTGAATTACCGACCCGGCGGACAAGGCAATACGACCGAGGTCAAATCGAACGGCTTTGCGTACTGAATTGATACCTTGTTGGGCTATGGATGGGCTATGATGCTGACCGCTCATTCCCAGTCTCATGTGTATGGAACTCGAGCTCAGGATTTAAAGAGAGCCTGATCAACGAGAATGAGCTAGCCTTTAATCTAACAAATCTCATTCGTGCGCTCTCACTGTTGGATGAAGCATGCGGACCCTTCCGCTCTAGGTCTGGTTTCGAGGATGTGTGCGTTGTTTACAGGCCTTGCCAGCCAAAATAATCAGCATTCTGTCCTGTCTTGCCTGTCTAAGAAGCGTGATCTAGCCCCAATCTGAAGTCGAACAAAGAACCTCAACAGCATTTCCGGCCGAGGAAACCGGGCTGCAGTGGGCTGTTTCTTTTAAATTCGAACTGAATTCCACTGACATGAGCCTCAACAAAATGATAACTCAAGCACCGGCTAACCCGTGGTCAAGGTAGGTGCCAGTTCGTATGTATTTTCGCACTCCAACTCCGGCGGGCAAGCTCACTTCGCTTGGATGAACTCCTTGGAGAATACCGCCTGTAACTACGCACGGAAGAGCACCCTGGTACAGGTTTTCGTGACAGTCATCAATTGAATTTAGTGATGCCCATGGCCCGGCCTGAAGCCCTGAAGCCCGGCCCGTTTAAGCCAAGCCAAGCCAGGCCCAATGGCGGGCTTGAGCGGGCCGAGGGCTTGGGCTTGAGATTTTTCAAGCCCGAGCCCGGCCCTCAAGCCCGGGCCAGTGTACCTAGCACAGAAGTACCAAAGAACCGAGATGAAATAGCATTCGTCGGGCAAAAAAACATTTAAAAATAGTTGACTTTGACTAGAACTTCTGTGGGTGAACAAGTGTACGGTGTACACTTGGGGGAGCGGGCCGTCGCTTAGCGCACGGCAGGAAACGATTACTTAGATTTTTCTGCCTCCCAATCTGATCTCCCAAAAATCAATGTCATAGTGGAAAACTTCAAGGATCAGAGAAGTCCGATGTTGATATAGCTGAATTCCGGAGTGCTGCCAGTCTGAGGCACTGAACCATTTGATTCCAGATGTAGAGGATGAGAGAGAATGATGAGGACTAGAACAGCACCTCCATGGCGATGGGGCAAGCAGCAATCTGTGCCCCTTGATGTCATAGTTGCAACAGACAGGGGAATAATGATTTGATAGCGCGTGAAATAGGAACTGTGCCGACTGAAGACAGGATCAACACAGCCCCCGATTGACGTTTGGATGGGAGGCTTCAGTGTGTTGCGAGGTCGCGGATTCCTGGATGCCAAAATAATATGAACGATTACATAAGTAATCGTAATCTTCATTCTCTCCTGAATTAATTTTGACCTTTTATATCACAGAAAGTGTCCATTTTTCTGTGCGAAGAACAACGAAAATGACCAGGAACTCGAGGGCAACCTGTTTCTCAAGTTTGCAAAGTCTTATAATCGAGCCGAAGAGCTCACATCAGACTTGCATCATACAGTTACCCAAGCCAGCCAAGCCGAGCCCTGTCTGAGGGCCAAGGGGTGTACACCCTTAAAATTTAGGATACTGGGTCGGAAAAGTGGATTAAGACCCTCCTCGACCCACCCACCCATTAGCCGAGCACCGCCATCTTTCAAATCGGGTAATTTCCATCATTTTTGCCGCTTTTGCCGTTTGATCTTGGTTGAACCACACCTAGATAATGCTACAACAAACCATGCTGTACTCTCCTGGTTAATTCACTAGTCAGAAAGAAAAGACTCCAACGCTAAAAAATGGGTTTCAAGCCAATTTGGCGCCATTGATGCACCGTGGCCCTGGAAACAGACGCTCAACAGGCCATCCAAGAGCCCAGAAGAGCAAGATTTCGGCATGTGAATGTATATTTTTTTTCTGGAATTTTTTTTGTTGTCTAAAATGCATTTCAACACATTTTGGACCAAGGTCGGAAAAGTGGAATAAGGTCACTCGGGACCCACCCACCTAGCCGGTGTCTCGGCATTTGCCGGTGCACACCTCTTGCTGAGGGCTTTGGCTTGGGCTTGAGGAATGCTAAGCCCGAACCCGCTCAAGCCAGGCCCTGGGCATCACTAATTGAATTGGCTGCGCCAGCAGTGCCGCACGACGGGCGCCAACGCTTAACGAAACTCTGGTTCTCTGCCTTCAGGCCATCAGGGTTGAGATGCGTCAGAAATTCCTCCGCCATGACTGGGTTGAATGGAAATCCAATGAAAAAACTGACAGATTAGTTTCAGCTTTCAACACAGAGCGATCTCGTACCTCGTATTGAACCGTTGAAGATGACTGGATGCTCAGAGCCGAGAATTCAAGAAGGCGGAGAGTGCGATGGAAGGAGCCCGATTTTCACAAAGGAGAATCCACAAGTCAGCTCTTGGTTCCTTGCTGGAGCCAAATACATGCATCGAGATCTGATCCAAATGTTGCGAAATTTGAGTCTATGACAACCACGAACGAAAAAAAGTGCTCGCACGAGAGTTCACCTCGAGTCGAACGAGGGGACCGTATAAATCATAGTAATGACCGCGCACATCTGATGGGTGCAGACCGCTGTGCTCCAGGTCTGTTTCTGGCAGTAAGCAAGGACGACGAGCCGAGCGTGCGGTCCACTCTGCACTCGATTTGCTTCCTCTCGACGAATCAATTTGGAAGCCTGGAAGAAAAAATTGAGATTCGAGGGAACGAAAGCCAGCAAGGGAAAAAACAACACCCACGCCGAAATACCTAATGACTGAGGCCGAATCGAACGGGGATTTATCAGATATTTAATCTTAAAAACGCTTTGTTCGTTGGGGTGCACCGCCGCCTAAGGTCGTCTTTCTTTCTTTCTATCGTTGGAACCATACTCCAGCAGTCCATTCAGGAGTCCCGCATCTGTGTCTCACCAGCCACCGACTCGGAAAAAATACATGAGGAACACACCAGGACCTGGCCCGTATTCCAACGAAGTTCCACGGATATCCTACGCATCGCGGATTGTAAGCAACTCCGCTCTAGATCTTCTCCTCACTGAATCGCATCGGAAGCTCGGAGTTTTTGGAAGATCGAGCTCTGAAAAAAGGCAGCGCGCAAAACAAACACAAAAAGCTTACAACCCTTCGAAATGATCATGAGCTAGCCCCGACTCGAACGGGGATACTGCAGATATCTGTAGTCAAGTTGTCATATGTTAGGGGTGCGGAGTAAGACCACCGCCTGGGTCTCCTTGGCACTAAAGGTTTGAACTTCCCCTAGTATTACATATGAAAGCGAGCCCGCCGACTTGGCAGTGGGGAAGGCGCAGAAATAACTTCAAATATTGGAGAGCAAAAACAGAGTTCGCAGCATCGTGTGGACTAGGCCGTTCTGCCGTATGAGCGGCGCCGTGCAGTTGTATACTGTGCTGCATCCGAGCTACGGGATTACCGCCGCGAGAAAAGCGTGATTCAAAAGGGACCGAATGAGACAATAAAAACATGACCAGAGTGGGATCGTGCGATGAAAATGAGAACAAGACGGCTCACCAAACAGCACTGCGTTGAAACCCAAGCATCTTCGAGTTCGCCACCGAAGAACGATATCTTACGCCACGGTACATATTGGTGTGCGACACTGCGGAAGCGAGTAGCGTGCTCAACTGCGGTCAGAGGCGAGACAGAAGGAAGCGGGAGACCACGTGAGGTTGTTCTTCCCAAAATGGAGGCAAGGCCCAAGGGTATCCATTTTTGTGAAAAGTGGAACCGGACCCACCTTTTGAAAATAAGACCTCGCCGCTGAACCAACCAACCACGTGACGTCCAAATAAGGAAATTTCCCCTATCTTTTATGAGTTCGAGAGCGATTTGCTGGGTTATATGCTGGGAGATCTATTAAACTTGTTCATTAGCACCTTCTGTACATGTAATTTGTTCAAAATCTGGATTGCCACAGCTCCAACAGAATTTTTTGTTCGCTGTTTGCCAACATGTGATATTGACCCAATCCGGTATGTTCGTTCAAGCTTTTGCTTTCAATTTGCTTTGCAGAATTTGTGTGAGTTGGAACTTGCTACAGACGTTTTTGGCACCAAAATGGTGCCTCAGGAGCCATTTCCAGCTCCAAACTTGGTGATTTCCAGAAAAAAAATTTCGGCCTGGCGGCCGAACCAAACGCCCCGCCATACCCTTGGCAAGGCAAGGTACCCGGCAATCTCCGGGTCTAGACTTTGAAATTGACAATGAACCACAAAGGCAAAAACAGGTCTTCTGCGGCATCTGACTTGCTGAGATTATCGCAATCCAAAAGGAAAGAAAAATCCTCGATAAGTCAACGAATGACCCAGTCTCGGATTGAACCAGGTAACCATGAATCACCGTGGAAGAATTGTAGTTCTGGAGCGCGGACCTTCTGATCTTACTTCCAACCCAGTTAATGTGGGATGATTTTCGTAGTTGGCATTGAGCCTGAATGTGGTTTGAAATTTTGAAATCATAAGGTGCTCACTGTGTTTTCGTCTATGTTGGCAGTGACTTGAGAGTGTGTATGGGAGAAAACGATTGGTCAACGTGAGCGTGCGTGGCACTAAGAGCTCATAGGTCCGGAGTGCGGGCCATTCCTCATTCAGAGTCACCATGTCTTAAAATCTTATGTATTGAGTTGGTTGGAGCAACTATTGCAGCAAAATATTGATGAGGGAACTAAAAACGGAGGAACACCATTGGGTAGCAATGATGAACTAGCCTCGAATCAAACGAGCGCGCAACAATATTTATGAAACTTCAGAAAGTTGGAAAGAAAGGCGGGGTTGTCTCGTTGTAACACAATGTTATTGACCTAGCCTGACGTCGAATTGAAATTTTGCCTGTATCCGCTTCAACTTGATTTTAGTGGGTGTGCAATACCACTCCTGGGATATATAAACGTCTTGACTAGCTATATCCTCGAATTCTCCAACGTTTTCTCCTTGGTTTGAGACTTGCACTTGGTGTCGTAGACACCACGTGACGTAACTCGAGTGAATTAAATTTGGTGACATTTTATCCTTTGAGTGCTGAAAAGTTAACTCGGATGTTCTTGTGAATCTTATTCGGGGAGAATATCATCGTACCTCTTGCAGCACAATGCATACAGTCCAGGGAGCGAAAGATTGGTGTTTGCTTGAACAAGACTCCGGTGGCATTTTAACTTTGAAAGTTCAAAGAGTCGACCAGTGCCGTGAGATTCACGTTCAGTGCCTTCTCTTGCATTATTGGTCACACGAGCTGAGCCTAGATGCTTCCCCGTATTCCAGAAGTCCAATTTCTAATATCATTCGCCTTCGCCTTCACAATCGAATCGTTCACATGACTATGGTTCCAAAGCGGGCCGATGTCCGCTGGTCATATATATATCATCTCAATCAAAGTAAACATTATCTCCCACCCATGAAGACGTTCCCCACCATAAAGGCCGTGCGCACATATGTCACACAGGGCGTCGGAGCTGGCGGGGACTACCACAATGTCCACCGCGGACACTGGCTGATAGACACTCCTATTAGGTGTCTTTTGACAACTTCGACGCTCGGAATAGATGTTAATCGATCTCTGCGATAGCGTGCCGATGTCAAAGTACGAGCAGTATCGTGCCTCGCGCACGTCTTGGGGAATCAACGTTCTCGGCTCCTTCTGCGTCGAGATCGAAGCGTCGGACGGGACTCTCGGGTTTGCGACGGGTTTCGGCGGCCCGCCCGCATGCTGGATTGTCGAGAACCACCTCGAGCGTTTCCTCATCGGTGCAGATCCCAGGAACCTCAACCGTCTCTCGGACCAAATGTTCCGCTCGACGATGTTCTATGGACGAAAAGGCCTCCCCGTCGCGACGATTAGCGTCGTTGACCTCGCGCTGTGGGATCTCATTGGCAAGATACGCAGTGAGCCAGTGTACAAGATGATCGGTGGTTCGATTAAAGATGAGCTGGACTTCTACTGCACTGGACCGGAACCGACCGCTACCAAGGAGGCGGGTTTCTGGGGCGCGAAAGTTACTCTGCCGTATGGACCTGACGAAAATGCAGAAGGTATGCGCAAGAACATTGCGTTCTTAACAAAACACAGAGAAAGCGTCGGTCCCGACTACCCCATTATGGTTGACTGCTGGATGAGTTTGACTGTTCAATATGCTATCGAACTTGCGACGGCCTGTTTGCCCCTGAACATCAATTGGTGGGAGGAGGTCCTGCCCCCAGATGATATCTCTGGCTACGCAATCATCAAGCAGGCGCTTCCGCATGTGAAGTTTACCACCGGCGAGGTGCGTCGTGGCACCCTATCTATTTACCTATTTTTTTTTCTTTGTTCAATCGATATACACAGCACGAATACACCAAATACGGCTTCCGCGAACTCATCGCACCGCGCACCATCAGCATCCTCCAGCCTGATGTTATGTGGGCCGGAGGTGAGGACGATGAATTCATATGCATGCTTCCCTTGTTCAACCTTGCACAGGCCTTACCGAGCTGTTGAAGATCACCGCACAAGCTTCCGCGTACGACATTCCTGTCGTACCGCATGCGAGCGGTGCATACAGCTACCATTTCGTTGTCAGTCAACCGAACTGCCCATTCCAGGTGGGGTGATGGATTCTCTGTTAAGTCTCCCCGTTTATTGAACGCCCAAGCAGGAATATCTCTGCAACTCGCCAGATGGCAAGTTCGGCCCCGGGAACCGCGGTGCGCTGCCGCCTGTTTTCGGCACGCTCTTCGACTCGGAGCCTACGCCCGTTGGCGGAAAGCTTCAGGTGCGTGGCCTTTGTTTTGGAATTTTTGAATCTGATACGACGCATTTCCTCAGGTCTCCCAGCTCGACAGTGAAGAGGGCGGGTTTGGACTGGTCGTTTCGCAGCGCGCCAGACAGAGCATCCTTTTGCCGGGAAATATGCTCGTCAATCCTGCGGTGCCGAAACCTTTGGGAGAGGCACCGAAGGAGGAGGGAAAGTAAATGACGGACAACAATGAGTTCGGTGGAGGTTCTGAGCGTGCAATGTACATCGTATCAATTCTGAAGTATTTCAAACGAGATATGCAAATCTTTATATTATCGGATATCCTCGTCGGTGAAGACGTTCACGTTGCCTGCGGTCGAAAGGGAATGCAGCGCTATGGAACGATACCAACCTCCAGTCAACGAGGTTCCCCAAAATACTGGTTCGAAAATTGAAGTATACACCACCCTCATCTACTTGTGCAACAGTCAAAGCAACTGGATTGCAGCTGATTAATCCAGCAGTTCTGAAATTCTATGCTTTGCTGCAGTACGTACCTTGCAAATTGAACATCCCCGAGATCGCCGAGCAGCTGCGCAAACAGTCTATCCCCCGGTTTCTCATCAGTTGGGCACCAACCAGCGCTTTCCTGTCCAAAGTACACAGGCAATCAAAACCTTAGTACACCTGCGACACTCGCAGTATTGCCGTTCTGACGCAGAACGTATGCCTGATACTGCAACAGAGCTCAGGTCTCGACCACCTGCAAAGTGTCCACAGCTGTCCACATAATCCAAATTGTTTCACGACCAGCCGTTCGGTTCAGCTCAACAGAAACAACTCGAAATAAATCCACTGATATCAAACTGAACCTAAATGCATGTCGGATCGGTCATCCTAGAGCGGCATGTCGTCTCAGGTTATTTAGATCGTGAAGCCCGTGACTACAACAGCTGAATTTCTCAATTTCTGCACTCATCTCAATGGGAACAACTCAAAACAGTTTGAAACAAGTGGTTTGAGATCCAGGCAAATCTCAATCACTAGAGGAGGTTGGATTCATCATTGTATTTTGTATTGTCACGGAGGATCAGGTAATCGACAGAGCGGACATGATAATGTGCTTCTGCGTTTGGTATTCACAACCTTCCAACGATCTTTACTTATAAGCAAGAACTTAGCCTCTCCTCTACTTCTGGTAGGAGGTAAGGCAATCGCACATCATATTATTGCTCATTTTGTACCTCGTATACATCGCGGCTCTAATCAATGCTGTGGATACCTGATTGAGTCTCTAAGTTCCTGAATGTTTTTCGTGGGAAGTGGGGAAGAAAAAATTGGGCTCTGAAAAGTTTTGGGGGCATGTCGACAGTATCTTTCGCGGGCGTCCAGTTTTTATCTTGCGGGAATCGCTGGTTTCCCGCAAGATGAACTCAATGATTGGCGCCTGTCTATTTTGCGGGGATAGCTCCAAAAGCCGTGTTTATCGGTTGGAAAGTCCGAAAACACCGAAAACTTTTGCGGCCGATTGAATGTAGTTAAACTAGTTAAATGTGCAATCTGACCCTCATAGTATTGCGGAAATCAGTGATTTCCCCGCAAAAACAAAGACAGTGATTGACGCCTGTCTTTTTTGCCAGGATAGCGCTAAGCACCCTATTTATATTTCAGAATCGCCGAAAACTTCGAAAAGTTTTGCGGCCGATTAAATGTACAATCTGACGGTTGACCTTCATACAACTTTGTATTGCGGGAATCAGTGATTTCCACGCAAGAAGGACGGCGCCCATCTATTTTTGAAGTCCAAGTGTGTATTTATATTGCGGAAGCTCCGAAAAGGCCGAAATCTTTTGTGGCCGATTAAGTGTACAATTTGACTACTATATGGCGGCCACGCTTCCAAAAAAATGTAGGCCTCCTCTGGCCGCGTCATGACCGGCGCTCATACCCCGCCTTGGTAGCGCAGCCATTATCGTGACTCTGCATGCCAGCTACCCTTACGATTGAATCCGGAATCGAACTCGAAAGCGTCTGCAACAGACTGGAGGCAGGGAAGGGGTCATGAGAAGAGTTATGTACTGTGGTCGGGGCGCCGTTGAAGTCACGTCATTGGGTGACGCCACTTAAGGCTCGAAGTCTTCAACCATACGCCAAATTATCAATCAAATGCATTCAAGGTTGTCCATTTTCAACCATAGCTGATACATCCATTTGAAGGCAAGTGTTTCTTAGTAGTTCTTTATCCTGGACCAAATTTGAACCTATTTGGTCGTTGTACGTTCCATCTTCGAGCTATTCGCTGCATGGAGGAATTTACCCAAGTGGTAGCCAGTGCACGTGACTCATGGACGCGTCAATCTTGATCCAAACAAGTGCAACCTATGGTTGACGTTGCTTTTAGGCCTGTTACAGCGGTGGGATACATGAATATTTTAACTTCCGGTAACGTCTTGAATCTGTTCCAGAATAATAATTAATTATTCAAGATCTGAGCCGGCGACAGTCAACTCGCCGTGAATCAGGATGATGTATGATCATAACCGATTAATGCGAACAGTTGTACTGATGATATCTGAACGACAATCAGGGACTGTCTATGGATAAGAACTGTAGCGACGCGGTAGAGCCCACTAACTGCTCAAATACCTTTCCTTTGCTGGTGGCCAAATTTATACATTGGGTACATATTTGAAGCCAGTCCGCTTGCGGGGAGGGGAGTCTGTCAGGCTTCGCAAAATTGATGAATGGCCTAAAATCGTTCCAAAGCTGCCAAACAACAAAGAAGACATCGTACTGCACTGCTCTACCACTCGGGGCTGATCTCGGAGTGAACACAAAACGGAAATGACTCAACAGGCGCAGGACTCACGGCTACCAAATTATACGCCACAGAGAAAGAAGGGATTTTTTCTGATCAGCGAGAATGTAAAGATTACATTTCCTGGACTCGAAATTCTCTGCAAAAGAAGTGTCTATTGCTGTGATTTTGAACAATGACCAATTTTATGGGATCGATTTTGCACAACTACGACCAAACAACTCCATTCATTGCCAAAAAATTAGCCGACCGTATCTCAGGACCCACTAACGTATTAGTGGGCATCAATGGGATCTTCCAAGTGTCTGGGAACGCCCGCCAGAAAACACGCCAACATCCGAGCCAATCGATGCAATGCGTTGGCTAGTGCAGTAAATTCCACGATCGGGTCAATTCAGTAGCATGCAACCAGCAGCCGACGATCTGCCGGTAGTCGTTAAAGATACGGCTACTTTAAGGTTCAGAAAACAGTGAAAGAGCCAGAGGAGCAGTGGGGAAAAGCTAAGGTTGATTCCTCACTTTAGTTTCGCTTCTCCATATTTGCCGCCCTTTCTGAGCTTGACGCTCCACAGCCTTTTCCCTTTCCTCCGCAAAAAAGAAATGGTCGGAATATTCACCATCGTCGTTGCTGCCCTGGTCGCCAACTGTGCTTTGGCAGCCCCGGTCAGAAATCACCACCATCCCGTGCGTATTTTAGTTGTAGGGCCACGAGCGCGGGTTAACTGATAAGGCTTTGTGTAGGGCGCGCCCGGTGAGGCCAGTTCGGCCGTTATCCCTGCAGGAGTCGCCGCGACTGCCGTGACCGACGCACCCACTCCGACCGTCCCCGCCGCGGCGAATGCCGTCGACGCCAGTATTCTCTCCGCTGCGCTCGCCGCATCTGCCGCCGTGGCGTCCACCATCTCTGCCGAGGACGCTGCCAACACGGTGTTCTCCTCAAACCCGAATGACCCCGCGATCCAGGGTAACTTCGCGTTTCTGAGGACGAAGATTGATTTGGAGATGGCGGCGGGGGAAAATGATGCGGCCGCAGCAGATGAGCAGACATTGTTGGACCTCGAAAACGCCGCGCTGGGGTCGCAGGGGCGGTAGACCGATTGAGGGGGGAGCAGTGTGAAAGTTCGTAGTATGGAGTCGGAATAAAGACATGGTTTTGGCCATGCCTCGTTCTGCCTATCTCCTGCCAGTGCACTACGGACTCATAGCTCAACATCTAGACAGCGCAACTTAAGGGGATCCATCACACCAAAATCTACAAATCATGGGCATTGTTATTGCGCTGCTTCCCATGCGGACGTCTGCGTCCCGTATTTGCATCGTTTTCCTCAGATCTTCGTTTTCGGCTGCGTCAGATTCGTTCTCGTTCGCGTGTACGGGGCGACGAAGGCGCAGAGCTCGAGGATGGGAAGACTTGAGTCCCCAGCTGGTCAACAAAGATGGACCCATATTTAGCAGATCAAGGCTACTGCTACATAACAAACATGAAGAAAGTGTCCCAAACTTCCTTGATCAGGCCATGTCCAGAAAATCATCAGAAAGGCACCACCATCGATAGAAATGAACGGACTGTTTCGAGTGGAATTCGCAATAATTATTGAGGAACTACGCGAAACATAAAGGGTCATTCAATACTTCACACTGACGCGAGGAAAAATTCGCGTCGCTTTCGATGCCCTGTAAATCCGGTGGGATCAATCTTGGACAGGTCATTTCAGATCCCGTACACACTGCGGCACAATATATAATTTAGGAATCATTGTGACGAGGTAGGCATGTACGTTACTGGCAATCTTGAAAATGTCAAGCATTATGAGGGACATTATCGCGTGGACGGCAAGCAATCGTAAGGACTCACTTACTGCACTCTCATCAATTTACTTTCAAAGCATAGATGTAAGACCCACTTTCAGCAAAGCAGGACTTCCATCGGGTCATCCTCCTAAAGATGACAAGGGTAGCGCTAGCTATTCATGATAACCAAATCAACTGACAATTTCACGACTGAAGAGCAATAATTGCCTCTGAAAATCGGATACCCGTTCAACGGCCGTGTTTCGACGGCCCGTAGAGTAAGCCCCAAAGTCTTCAATGGAACGGGCGTAGTAGGGACCCTATTCAAATGTGGTTGTCTTAGAGTTCATGATGTCCAAAAGAAAAAACGTTCGCCGCGAAAACTCGTGGCATGAAATGGCTGCACTTGTGAAGCGCACTTCCCATTTTCCGAAAGATACTGTTGTGGTTGAGTTGCGGCTGCTTCCGGCCCGACCTTGGCCGACCGCTGCCGCATCGCCGCCAACATTCCACAGATGCAAATAACTTGATCGCCACCTCCAACCAACCTCCAACTCGATGTCTCTGGCCAGCCCTACTCCCTTCATTCAACGCATTTTATCGCCTTATAATGTTGTCCAACACAGCGCTCAACTCCTCGCAGCAGCATCGCGCGGCGCGTAGCACGCTCGCACTTTTCCACTTCGGCGTCGCCGATGCGCAGCTGCAAGAGAGCGTCACGGGCACATTCGCACATCTTGCGCGTCACGCCCGTCTATCGGTACGCTTCCTTCGAATCCGGAGAGACCATTTAGCCGCGCTTCGTTTTTCAGTTCCGTCAAATCGTTCTGGGAGCACTCCACTCCTCGCGGCATTGTTGCTCTGCTTCTTCAGACGGATCACCTGCGGCCTCATGCGGGCATCGCGCCGTATCACTCTTCGACGCCTTCCACTCTTCGATAAGCGGCGGACAGCGGGATCCCGTGCGCCTCTCTCAGTGCGTTTTGCTGCTCCCCAGGAGCAGGACGTCCAGGTGAGTCATTTCCCCTTCTGCCCGCAACTATAATAACCACTCGTTCCAGCGGATTCCGGGCAAGACGAAGCAAGCTCAAGGGAGATTGAAGCGAGCTCGATATAACTTTGGCGCACAAGACTTCCTTCTCAACTCTCAACTTTCCGCGTCAATGACGAACTGTTGCCCTAGTCCCCCGCTTTGGGCCTCGAAATATTCATCAAGTTCTGGCGTCCACGGCTAGTTCACTCTCAGCAACACCGAGCGCCTTACAAGTCATAGCGTACCTACCTTTGTCATCGTCTTGCTGTCCCTCGCGACGTCTGCGTCCCATATTTCCCATTTCGTCCGACCCTCTCCCTCCGCATTCCGCTGGCGTCTGCGACGATCCAGCCGTCTGCGCTAATCCATACGGCGTGAAGATGGCGTCGAGCTCGAGGGTGAGGGAGGCCGTACAGTCGCCGTAGATACTCAATGCGTGCTGGAGCTCAAACGCCGCTACGGAACAGACAGCTCGGGATTGAGAGGTCGCCTGTAGCGTTATTCTGTGGGGCGTTCTGTGGCTCTGCCGTTTGGATTGACGTGGGGAAGAATACAAGAGGAGAGGAAGACAACTCGCGAGGCTGTCGCGGGCTACGAGGTACGTACGAGTTTATCTCTTTGACGCGCCGGGCGCTGAGATACTGCGACAGGCATTTCCCCAGTCCCGCTTGACGGTCTTCACTGACAACGACCGCTTGCGTGAGGCTCGCGAGGATTCGGAGTAATGTTGCCGCGACTCAGACTTGAGTCTCCCAAGTCGACTTTGCGAAGTCGACTTGAGCCGAGTCGAGTCAAGTCGCAGCTGCGACTTGAGTTGACTTCGGAGTCGAGTCGAGTCGACTCCGAGTCGACTCGAGCGACTTGAAGTCGAAGCTTGTGCAAAATTTTTTAAACACGCTCGGGGGTGGTTTGGATGACAAAAAACGAATTTCTTGGAAACTTGATACAGCGTGACTCAGCGCGCGACACAAGCGTGACATATGTCACGTTTCTGTGACATCGCTGCAAACCAGTCTCAACTTTGGCGCAACCACAAAATAACTTGTGCACTGGGCCCGAAATGATATAATTCCGCATGTTCTGCATTTCCCTGCAACATTTTGTCCTGAGCACCCACATATATAGCCTTTAACCTTAATGGGTCATCGAAAAATTAGCTAGAAAGCAAAATCAGTCAAAAATCAGCCAGGTTTCACTCACCTGAAGTGTGTAGGGTGGTATTGCAGAATATTGAAAAAAATATGTACCTGAAGTCGACTCAAGTCGACTCGAAGTGACTTCAAGTGACTTGTAGTCACAAACTCAAGTCGAGTCGAGTCGAGTCGAGTTCTCGAGTCGACTTACCAAGTCGTGACTCGACTTGGTGAGTCGCGGCAACATTAATTCGGAGTAGGCGCCGCGCAACATGCGTGGGACGCCGCCGCGGCGAGCTTCATCCTCAGCTTCAGGATCCCTGTGACGAATACACCTAAGCGAGCTACGAAATCGCTTACGGCAACACCTCTTAGGTGGGTTACGTTGTGGTAGCATAACCTACCTAAGAGGGGTTCAGCGGAGGCCGAGGCGTTGCTTCTTTTGGTAAGTTCGGCACGTGGATTATTGCCGTATTGGGTTCTCGCCTCGCCGCCTTCCACTGCGCCTCCGCACCGCGTGCGGCGCCTGCTCGGGCGATGCTCACGGCCCATGCGTTCACAATCCCAGTCTACGCACTCAATACATTTTGAACAGCAAGAACCTGCTCATTCACTCAGAACCTCTCTGGAAAACTTTGGCCTCCTCCGTTACTCCTCCATGCACTTCCCACCTGCTCCAGCACAGCGCCACTGGTAGCGCCTGTAGTATAAGACCAGAGCTGTATCTACAGCGTAAAGAGGATGGACTGCCAAGAACGATACACAAAGCAAGACTAGCTTGACTAGGAATTTGCAGCGCCTCTGCCTCTGCCTCTGCCTCTGCCTCTGCCTCCGCGTTTCATGCCTCCTCCACCTTCTCTGGCCGAAAGCTTGGAAAAACTCAGAATTGTGCCAGACATTACTTTGCCTTCCCTGGAACTGTTGAACACAGTATCAGCAGTACCGGATTTCTGGCCTCAGCCTGAATGACATATTACAAAAATCTCATGTTCATACGTCCTATATTTTGTTCCCATGGTGAATTATTTCCTGTTTACTTCCATGCTGCAATGATGATGGAGAAGCGGAGCGTGGATACGACATCTACGCCTCTGTCCCCACCTCCACCCCCTGCCTCCACCTCTGCCTTCGTCCATGCAGTCAGAGTTTACTTTTTGATTAGTTCAACAGAGGATTGCCCTCTCCCATGTGGATGCAGCGAAACCTACGCCTCCACCTCCGCTTCCAAACTCCAATTTTCTTCATGCTGATTTCCACGGCAGCCATATGTGAGAGTCGCACGTTCACTTTGATCATCTCAATAGCCGCCCATTAACGGGGGTGGTACGTTCCCGTCATTGACTCAACGAACCAATCAATGTTATATCATTCTGCCATTCGTAGGGCTTTCTCATTTCGAGGTCGGAGAAATATAGGCATTCCAAACTCGAATATACGATATAGGACAGGTGTATCAGATATAGTCTTTCTTTTGCTCCACACCTTTCCGAGCGAGCTCGATCAAATATATGTGCTTCTTTGAACAGTGAAGTTGGCTGCGGAGGTGGAGGCGGAGGCTCCGCCGAGTTGGATAATTCAAGTGAATCCATCGACGGCTCACTGCTAATTGTTGAAAACAGGAAAAATGAAGCTCACATGCATTGGGAAGATGGTTCAGAAGAAGATAAAGGAGAGAATGGACAAAATTTCTCCAGTGGAAGGTCCAGGATTTGTTGAACTAGTTATTCAGACGTAACAGGGAAGACATATGGTGTCATGGAATGACTATTACATCGCTTTGTGTTACCGAAACCCATGGAAAGGATATAATTTCGGGCTACTCACCTGATCTCGGGATTTCTATATCGCCTCGGTGTGTTTGACATTGTTCGTGCCATTCCTGGGCAGTAGAAATACTCTAACATGGTAAATGCACGTTCAGAAAGGGTACTGGCCAAGTTTCTGATGTTGCTGCATGCGCTTGGAAGGCGTACGACACTGGTTTATATATTTTCGGAGATTTGTTATTTTTAAAGGGAAGGATCTACAAGACGTACCCTGAACTCTCAGAGTGCTTTAAATCACAGGAATGATGTACTGGAGTGATTTCACCAATTGCTGGATGAATATAATGCCAGCCAATGCAAGACATGGTAGTTCAGGTTGAAGTCCTAATTAAACCTTGAGCACCTTTCGCTCGATTTTGTGCATGGCTTTTCAAACGACTGGGATAAATGTAGAAAAAATATCATGAGCGAGGGGCATGGTTCAGGTGAAGATTGCGCACTGCGATCAGACAATTTGCATATGAGAAGGCCTCAGTAGAAAAAAGACGAGAGGGATCGATCGCTATTCGCCTCCTGATTGGCTGATGCTTTGAGGTAAATGGCAGCGGCATGACGTGCAGGATCGACGGTGGCGGTGCCATCACGTATTGCGGCGCATCTCTGTGTTTTGTTTCTGGCGTTGCATCTCAAGCCGTCGAGTAAACAAGCGGTTATCTGGCCACACTTCTTCTCAGAATCCCGGCAGAGCTAACAATTATCAAGATCAGCAACAATTATCACTCGAATCCATGGCAAGGGTCATCCGGCAATCAAACCGGCGACAAAGGGCCGGTTAGTTAGTCCAGCCGTCAGGCCGGAAAAAAAAAATTTTGGACCTCTAACTCGGGGCAAAGATTCGAGTGATGGAGGACCAAATTTGTCTCCCAACGACTGGAAACTGTGTTTGGACCTGTTCTGAAGCACCACACATATAATTCAGAGTCTGTGTCCATATACGGCAGCTGTCAATTGCGCCGCGTATCAGGGCTCATCGACAAGCAGTGAAATGCACTTCACATTCTGAGCGAACACCAAAGAAAAAGCGAAGAAAGGAATAAATTATGTGATTCACATAAGTATACCCGCCATATTTTCTGGGGAGCACCACTGCTGTACATTCGGGACAGTTGGAGCTATTCACCGCTTGAAAACGACTTGGAACAGATTCATTTGGCGTTGAATGTAACCTAGAACCGGTCAGTATGCATTCTGATTGATCCAGGTTCAGTACTGCAAGAGTACTGTGAGTACTGCGAACGAGTTGAACAAAATCACGTGGATAATTACCATATTTGGTGCGTGGGAACAATTACGTAGTTAGTTAGTCCGAGGTCGAGGGCGGAAAAAAGAAAATCGGCCCTATATCTTTTTTTAAAATGCCGGATGACCCTTGATCCATGGCCTCCGCCGGCACCTCCGCCTCTGCCAGGGCCTCCGCCTCCGTCATTGCATCTGCCACCTCTGTCACCGTGCTTCTTGGGGTATGCACTGGCTGCACTCGTGTTGTGAGTTGAGAACACTGCCTTATGTTCTTTCGATTTCTGTGCCAAATAAAACCATGCTCAGATATCTTCCAGCTTGCAGCTTTTACTCCAGGACTTGGTCTCTTGTTTCATCCACACGATTGTACTTTCCTGCTCTAATTTAAACCACCGTTTAATCCTCACACGAATCCGGTTCAACATGGTCACGGCTCTGCATAGCCGCACCACCTCCGCGACATTTTCATTGGGGCTCTTGTGGTGTTGTTCAGCGTCAATTTTCGGGTCTAATCTGTCAAAAACCCCTCCTATGTTGTGCATCGGCGTGCTAAGGTATGTCGTCTCGTTGCTGGACGCGGCAGTTGATTCAATGGTGATGCGCAGCAGCGCCGCATCCAGCTAATGTGATGCGTATACTTTGAATTTTGCCCATCAGTCCAGTTGACTTTTTGCCTTCAAGAGATGTATTCAGCGTGTTTAATCTACTGACACTTCCGCCTAACAATGACTCTAAGTTAGTGTATCACATACAGCTCAGTTTTGTTTTCTGTCAAGTCACAAGATGGACGTGTGTGAATGGCTCGAGGCGGAGGCAGCACCTCTGTCTCTGCGCCTCCACCTCCGCCAGCTTTCATACATCTGCTTCCATTCTCATGGATGCTATCTTTTCAAGCCCAGAGCTCTATAGTCTCGTCCCACATGATTGTATTCGATGCTATCTCATTGCACAGCTGCAAGCCGAAGCCTACTACAGAACTCCTGGTGCAAGGTTCAGTCATAACGCAATATGAAAGGAGTAGGGGCTGATGGCATCCCAAACCGAGTACAAAAACCTCAAAGGCAGAGTACAACAACGACTCGCCCCCGATTCTACTGCCACCGCCTCCACCTCCACCTCCGCCTCCGCCACTTCCACCACCGCAATCCTACGTGCAATTTTTGCGCCTAGATCGCCTTCCTATCAATTCCAATCTTCCTAACCATGTTACAAATGCGATCTCTTGGACATTGTGACATTGTACCTTCATATCTCATTTCCTTTCAGTTTGATTTTATTTATTTCTGGCTTGTCATTTCACTGTTTTGCACACCTGCAGTATCACCATAGCTGTTCATCTATGCTCATATCCACTGGCCTTGTATTCTGTCCATAATGAATGGGTCTCAGTCACAACTTAGCCATGTTCAACCAATGCGGAGGCCCCTAGTGGAGGCGCCGAATAAGGAAATTAATTAAATGTAATGAGCCGAGTAGTGACTCAAAGAAGCAAGACCTCTGCCTCCGCTGGACCCCTCTTAGGTAGGTTATGCTACCACAAGATAACCTCCCTAAGAGGTGTTGCCGTAAGCGGTTTCGTAGCTCGCTTAGGTGGACGAATACAGCATACACATTCAGATCCGGCAAAAAATCACTCTAGCTGGAGCTACACACTCGCCATCTGCCCGAATAACATGCCCATATTTCAAGTCCCCCCGTTGGGGCGCTGGCTCCGAGGTGCTGCGTGCTCTCAGGTGCTGCTCTCCTCTCGAAGTAGTCGACAGTGGGGCACGGGGCTCCTCTCGCGCTTCGCTAGTTCCTCCGCTCTCGGCCATTGCTGCCCTGTTCCCTTCCTCGCATTGCTGGCAGTGGCACACGCCCACACCCACGCCCATTGCGTCGCTCCTATCCGACGATGGCGCACGGCTTCCTCCGAGCTCCGCGCCCCCAATGTCCTCTTCTGTCTCTGCGGCCCCCAGTGCGCCGCGTCTGCGACTCTCGTTCCGGCGCGAAGACAACGGGGGAGGAGAGAAAACTTGGGCTCGGGATGTAAAGAAAGCCTGATTCACGAGAATGAGCCAGTCTTGAGCTTGAATCGAACAAGGAGCTGACCCTTCAAATCCTATTCGTGCGCTTTTACTAGTGGATGAAGCGTGCAGACCCTTCCGCTCTAGGTCTGGTTGCTAGGTTGCTAAGCATGGATTGACCTCGAGCATGTGTGCGTTGTTTACAGCCCTTGCCAGCCAAAATAATCAGCATTCTACTGTATCATTTCGACCAAAGGTTCACGTTACGGGTTACGGCCGCCCGTGAACTGAACAATTCCGGTCTAGGTGACGGTGACGTTTGGATTTTGGGGCCCAAAAAAGCAAGAAAATGCCAAATTTTCTGGTCCGGCATTCGCCGGACTTCCATATATGGAAATTTTGACGTGATTGCCGAGGAGCGAACTATTTGTTCAGTGAACTGTGAAGGTTACGGGTGACACCCTGTGAACCTTTGGTCGAAATGATACAGTATTCTGCTTTTGACTTGTCTGTCTAAGAACCATGATTTAGCCCCAATCTGAAGTGAACAAAGAACCTCAATAGCATTTCCGGCCGTGAATTGCCAACTTCAGGCGAATTCAAACGGTGAAGTAGGAACTCAATGCCTGTTTTCCTGATTGGCACAGCTTGGGCACGTGTGCGTCGTTGCATACGGCTCGGCTTGGAACAGCAGAAAGGACGGGAAAGTCTCCATCTTTCCGCCAGGGTCTGCAATCTGCCCATCTTGTGCTCAACCCCGGGTTGGTATATATACACGCACATACGCTAGCTTGAAAATATTCCAAGTACCGTGATTTTGCCGCTGCAGGGTTAGGTTCCTTCCAATTTTGCCTGGTAAGTCTTACTCATCTGATGTATGAAGTTCAACCTTCACAAGCCGCTCCGGACTCACCACCCGGTGCGCATGACAGCGTGAACCTGGTCTGTCGCAAGCGTTGTTCAACACCGTAAGTGTATATTGGTAATCTAGGACATCCGCAGGCTCGCCAACATTATTCATCGGCGAATTCGTTGACATGGAAACCAGATCCGTCCTGCATCGCCTCAAAAAGCATTCCCTGGGGACTAGCTATCCACTGCTGTTCCAGAGGCAGAAACAGGTCCGCAAGCTCTGCAGAATTCAAGAAATCTTCTCCAAACGCTGGAGTCGGTTTTTTTTAAATATGCCCCCAGCCGCTCAATCAGCTCGGCAACTTGTGGAGAGGAAAATACGTCTAATGAGTACCCCATGATATTCAGCTCTTTCACGATCCTAGTTTATAACTCAGTATCCGGACGACGACACCAATGTGAACGCACATTTCCAAATCTTCTTTGTTTTCTCCGGCGGCCTCGACATAGAACTCCGCCCACGGGTATAGAATCCGCCAATTCATCGGGGTATGGTGCAAGGGCGGGAGATATCGCAACGCGCACGCGAGCTCGTGTAGGCCGGTAACAGCCATCTCGCGCGCCTGCGTGCGGAAGAGTCGCATGCGCTCGCGGGCGCGCAGGTCGCCTTCGTCGTCGAAGCGGAGCTCGAGCTCGCGGTGGAACGGGAGAACGAGGCTTACGAAGCCGATGATGAGGCCGTACCCGCAGCTGCGCGCTGCAGACTCGACGGAATGATGATTATAACGGATGGGCGTGCGGGTATATGGAGGAGGGCCGATCGCGCTGTCAACGCTGGCAAGAAGGAGAGACATGACGCTGCGGAGAAGGGTGAGAGATGAGAGAAAGTTGACTACCGCGACTTCGGAGAGGGGATTGAGACGAGGGTAGTCTGACGACAATGCATCTTAGTTATTGATGATTGTATAGTGCAAAAACCTTGAACTCGCCTCCGTTAATCTCGAGGTAAAGGTGCCGTGCCAGACAAACAGAATGGAAAAGGTCTGGCAGGCGAAGATTAGCGATGGACGCTTAGACGCAGGCGAAGACATACATGGCTTTATTGATGACCATAACACCTGAAGACCAGGTTGTTTTTTTGATTCTATTGACTTCAGAAGAGAGTCCAGTGAGGCTTCCGGTCCAGCAAGGAGCAGCTGGTCGTGTAGCATACTATTCAGACGTGTCACTAGGGTCAACAACGGGAAAAAAGAACGAACGTCAACATAGGGATTCGGCGGGCCGTTGCAAAAAGCGACTCGGCCATCTACACGCAAAACTTGAAATTACAATGGGGAGCTGATCGATGTGTTACCTACCAAGAAACCCATCCAACGTTCTTCTTCAGACAAAGTGTATTTTTGTTCTCGCCAACGAGGCGCCAATGTGCGGACATGTGACATGTATGCTCCTCCCCATGCTCTTGTCGGCGCACATGTATCGTCTATAAGATTGGGAATTAGGACTTCGTCATGGAAGGGAGCCGAGATGCACTTTGGTCAAGACAATCCAAGAAGTAGCACGACAAAGCATTTTCCTCTGTCGCCTCGAACATAATCCCAGTCTCGCAAGCGTCTTTGATCGCTTTGGCTCGAAGTGCGCGGCATGCCGCAGCACGCCGCACACCGCATTGTCGAATATCTGGATTTGACAGGAAGAAAGGGAGATCTTCCATCGATTGTGGTCGCGGTCCAGGGCCGAGGACAGATTCGTGGAAGGACGACAGCGAGGTGAAAGCAATGATGCATAGCGCGAGCACGCGCGACTGCGGGCGCAGGTGCTGCACGTCAAACGCGGCTGCGCGAATGCTGTCCTTGATCCCAGTGAAATTAATCAGAGGGTGGCCTGTTTGCGGTATGAAATCGAAACCTAAGGCAATTCAGAGAGTAGCCTGTGGATGAATGCGAGACGCCTACACCCAAAGCAATGAGCAACGAATTCTGGATCGAGAGGCGGGCAGTTCAATTCCGAGCCGTTTGAAGCTAGTGCGGATCCATATTGTGACGGCGCAGCTACTACCCAGGACAACTCTTGAGATGGGACCACAAGAGAGGTAGAAGCGGTGGGTTGAGCATGAACTTCTACGGCGTGACGACTTCGCCCGCGAACGACAGGTGTCGTCGTACATCTAGAGACTTGGTATAAATGTGCCAGACATGAATGGTCAACTCACAAGATCTTCTTCTCGAGGCAACGCGGACACGGCGCGTTGTCGGGCTGAGGATGGCACAACACGCGACGGGCCTGGTATTAACGCAGCATTTTTATTCAATAGATGGGAGACGAGCACAATTTTAAAACCAACCTTGCAGCTATCACAAGCAGGGGGCTTCTTGAGTCGCTTCTGTGGTCTTTCCGTCGACATGGATGTGGAGAGTGGAAAACTAGATACGCAGCACTGCGGCACTGCCATCAAATTCCACGGTGATCGGATCCGGAAGGCAAAGTGGAAGCTGGTTTAAAAATGTGCCAAACTTCCAAGTCAAGCTGATTCTGTTGCTTTCAACGGTGGCGGGAATTCTTCATGAAAGCGGCGAGACGGGAAATTCAGAATATAAAACTGATAATTTCAGTTGAGCTGAAACAGAAAGGTGAACCAGGTTCAGGCTCTCCAATCCGACCGCGATTAATGACGACAAAAGAATTTGAATCACATCTGCATGCAGCATTCAGCTTGACTCATACAGTTTCGCCGAGCCACAGAATTCCAGGATAGCACTGGTGACCTTTGTGTACGTCCATGTGAGGTTGTGGGTAGAGCCGGCCATTGGGACAATCAATCAGAGCTCCGGTAAGGCCGTTGTGGAAGTGCCTATCGGCTCACTCGTTGCTTATACCATATATGGAGTTGCGTGCAAGGTCCTTTCTGGGGATTATTTTCTTATTCCGCTTATCCTTTTGATTATTCTGATATATTTCTCTCCTTCTTTATCCACCACCTTCATATCACTCACCGATGGCTTGTTCGAGTTCTTAGGTTGCGGCTGGCTCGGGTTGCGCTGGGGATTGAGCTGACATTGGCCTGGGCACCCATTTGTCTTCGTTTTGCGGGGAAACGAGCTCTCCCTATCAGTCTTTGCGCAATTCCTGGTCAGTTTGTCAACTGAAGGGTCGACTGGCTTGAGGTATATATTTTATTCACTAGTTACTTACTAAACGGACACTCTAGCCACATTCGTTTGTATATTCATCCCGTTGGTGCGCTGGGCTCTGGTGACACGAGAGAACGTGTTTCAGCCATCCCGATCATGTATATATAGCTTGACAGCCGACATATAGGGGGATCTCTCTCTCCCTCTTACCCCCACTATCTATCGTCCTCTTCACTGAGTTCTCGAGCCTATGTCTTGTGCCTGAGGTCCACTAGCGATTATCTTCACGGCATCTCAGTTACTGTAAAGCTGAGTGTCTCTTCCTCTTACTTTCGTGACTATTTTACTCCGTGGTTGTAGCTATTTTCTCTGTCGACCCGCTCTCTCTGGTCCTCCCAGCGACCAACCTATTCTTCCACACCGTTCTCCCTGGGCTTGGTGTCGCTGGCCCCATTTTCTCATATGCTCCCCCCGCAGCCAATTGCTCTCATCCATGTATGTAGCCAATTTTGTTGTGATGAGTTGGTTGACTCTTTGCGTTCGTTCCTGGCAAGCCTTATCTGGAAGATTCAGATGGAGCGCTCATCCTCTGATCCTAGTCCTATTTCAGAATGGAAAAGAAAAATCATATGAGCACTAGTTTCCGACACTCATGGTGCTCGGACGCGGACCGCTCCGCCTGGGTCGTGCCTTCCAGGGTCTTGGGGAACTTCAAGGAGAATGTGGATGTGGATGAGACTGTCAAAGCGAAAATGAGCTTGAAGTCAATCGCAAAACGAGAGCTGAGTACCAGTGAACAAGCTGTCTCCGAATCGAGGTTATCCTACATGCGATAATGTGCTATGATTCGTGGGGGCGATCCACTTCAAGGTCGACGTCGCCTTCCCAACAGTGAACAACTCGAGCCCGTGTGCACGCCCAGTGATCGTCAGAAAGCAAAAAAACCAATTCATCTCGTTTCAAGGGACCCCTAGTCGAACGAGGATATCCACGCATACGCCTTTCCCAACGACGACATGTATTGCGCGTGCGGACCACTCCGCTCCAGGCCTTCTTTCCTGTGACGAACGAGTTGAACTCGGAAACGTCTGTGCACAAAAGATCAAAATGTAGCTGCATAACCTAGCCTAGAATCGAACGAGCAACCCTACGTATACTCACTGTGCAGACAACTCCGCCCTAGGGCTCCTTCAACGAATCGGAAGCCTAGAATTTCCAGAAACCGAGGGCTGAGCAAAGAAAGCCATCAAAATGAAAGGAAAAAGACCGCAAAAAGGAAGCCAGAAAAACAAAAAGAAGACTACAAAACCCATGGAATAATCTAGCCCGGTTTCCCCGAGATGCCCGAAATTCTCAAACTTGACTTTCTTGTTATGTTATAATGTCCACGAGTACAAAATGCATAGCTTTGAATGACTGCGAGGAGAGAAACACTCGGAATGCAGCACGTTCCATGCTCCACCTCCCATGCGGAATGTCCCATGTACAACGCTGAATTACGCAGTCAACTTTATCTGGTCAAAGAGCGCCATACCCACGAGCCCCGTCGTCGCATTTCCTGCTGGATGAACAATTGATCCTGTGATATTCCCCACAAATCGGGCGTATTCAGGATTCACCCCCGACAACGTTGGCCAAGACCGCGAAGTCGATTACTAATGTGCCCTCCGCACCGAGATCGACGTCGATATGATAGCCTGAAGGATTTCCGGTGCTGATTACTGGTGGGTAGGTTGCATTCTGCCCTGTGGGGCGCACCGTGACGCTCCCGGGAGTGCAACTGGCGGCGAGAATTTTGTTGTCTTTCGCGACATACGCGCTGGCAGCCTCCGTCCCAGTGTGATCCAGAGCATCGAACCACACGATCGAGTATTCCCCAATGCGGCCATGGCCCCAGTACCAGGATGCGACGAGGGAGGTAAACACTTGATTGCTCCAATTCTGATATTTTCGTGAAGGGTCAATTATCTCAACGCCGAAGTGGCGGTAACACGCGCCTTGTCGTGATACCCGGATCCGTGGAAAGCAAGATGGGTTCCGTTGATAGTGAGATCGACAATGGAGGCGGCATCGGGCACGGCGTTGGCCCATCCGACGTTAGGCGCGACTTCTAAAGTCTGGCCCGCGGCAACAGGACCGCATGGATAGTGCGCTGGCGCGGTCTACGATAAAACAAATACTTGAACGTGAACTATTTGAGAATGAAAAAGTCATAACACACAGGCTGGAAACTGATAGTTCCTGTAACGCCTATATCAGGAGCATCAATAAGGATGAGGTATCCTAATGCTGGGGTTCCTGTCCACCTGAAGCCCGTCGCGTGCCAAATGCCGCGAGAGCTATCGTTCTCTGCTTCCACAGTCGCGCCCTCCGCATCAGCAACCGCAGACCAGAGGGTACCGTTGGGGAAGGAAACCGAAATAGATACAAATGTAATAGAATCTGAAGAAGGCGCCAGAGGGAATGCGGATTGTGAACTAGTGAAGAAGGCGACGGCCACGGAAGAGAGAGACGTCGGGTAGGTGGAGACAACGTCGAAATACCACCAGTCGAAAGCAGATGCGTTGATGGGCTGCACTTTGGGGGCATCGAGGCCTGCCGGGGTGGATGTGAACTGCGCTTTACTGGTACCATTTTGGACTGCGGAAGGGATGAAATACGTGTCTGGTTGCGCCTGCGTTGTGGGGCCGAAGACAGTCGCAAGAACGCCCAGGAGACAGACTCGCAGCGTGCTGTAGAACATTGCCGAAGGAGAGAACCTGACACGTGGAGTCTGGAGTAGGCTATTATCTTTTCTCTCTTATGAAATTACGCCTGTCTGTCCGAAGCCTTTTCAAACTCCGCTATCAGCACTCTGGCCCCGCTTCCGACACAAGGTGTCTTAGCGCCTAATTTTCAGCGCTCGGACGTCTACAACAACAATTCAGCATTTACGACTCGCGATACCCCGTCTCAGTCGAGTTCTGCTTCTTTAACCGAAGTGTGCCGCGACGCGGCCTATCGCGCTCTTGTAAATAATAAAACTCAACGTAACGAGACATGCATAATGCAATATGTGCCAAGTCGGGCGGCCGTCCGCGTCATCACCGACTCCCAATCCTCTACGTTATGCGATGGGCTACTTAAACGGTTAATGTACCCTTTCATTAATACTTCGTCCATGCTTTCGTTCCTTGCCCTTCGTGTTCTAGTTCGTTTGACCTTCGTTCGGTTATATAAGAGGCTACGAGCCGGTGAGCCGGTCCCATCGTTTGTGAATTTCGGTTCCGTTCAAGTTCAAGTTCCATTTCCCCTTTCGGAAAGTCTTGGGTTGCGTTCAAGCTGAGCAATCGCTTCACACTCCTTTGACCATAGACCTAGAAATTTGATGAAATATGAGTTCATGATTGATGGTTGATCAAGCGGCCAAGCACAAGCTGACAAAGGGTAAAAAAACCTGCATCAACGAGCACTATGACTTGTCCTGAGTCGGACAAGGAGTCATACTCCGCGTATCACGGGGATTACCGGAAAGCAGACAGTAAAAATACGAGCAATGGGTAGTGCAGAATGGCCTTGACCCGAGGTAGCAGTATTGACCATGAGCTCGAGGAAGACATTGCACAGCGGCGGGTATTGGCACTGATGTCGTATCTGTCTCGTCGATCGGCAACTTCTGGTGTGGGCGTCGCGATTCAACTCTGTCTCCTCGTCGTGTGCCGGTAGAAAAACGGATCTCACCACGACGTCGGCATGCACATCAGATGGCTTTCCGTGTGGGATGCACGCGGGCGGCGGCGGCAGGGAGGTCGAATGGGGCGCGCGCTATGCACAGGAAGCATGATGACAATCTGGAGGCCTGAGCATGCTTAAGGCCAAAGAGTTATTGGGGCCGTTTTCGAATTCTTGGTGCCGCGACCAGGGCACAGAGCGTCGAGTCGACTAAAAGAGCGGTACCGGATTCGCACCGCGCGATTCGACTAAATTAGATATGCAGCTCTGCTCACCAAAAAGCACGCCCACACCGACATCTACGTCCACATCCACATGCCAGCAGCTTCCGGTCCGTTGAGCGATAAGTATCACTTTGCGTGCGGAACGATATCCTCGCGCTTTTTCGGTGTCGGGAAGGCGTATCGAGCGGGAGGTGAACTAGAATTTCGCGTTGGCGGCCGAACACGAACGCATCCGAACTGCGTCAAGCACCAGAGGGGCGCAAAAAGTAGGAAGAATGACACCACGTGATGTTATTATCTCCCGAAATGGACGCTCGGCAATTTCCGGGGCTAAACTTGTTTCAAGTTGAAAATTTAGCCACTCTCATCGCTTCATGTTCAACTTCGAGAATAGCCCTCAAGCCTTTTGTGCTCTTATGCGATAGAAAGAACACCGTCTGCAAGCAGTAGAGGCTCTGTACGTTCGTCTGCACCCAGTCGAGGATGATTTGTTAACTTCGGCAACCTTTCCTGTGAGATCGTCGCGAGTCTGGACGCAAGAAAAGAGAAGACGAGTCAAAAAGCTCCAATTACCCAGCCCTCGAGTCGCAACAGGGTTACCGAACCACAAGATCGCCGCTAACCAACATCTACGGTTGTAAGGGGCAAACTACTCCGCTTGGGTCGTCCTTGCCAGGTGGTAATGTCATAATTTCATTTCTGTGGAAATAAAACTAGGCGGCTCAAACACATGATCAAGTTCCCACCCCGGCAACCACCAACGAAACAATAGTCAAACGACCAACGCGGTATTCCATCCGAGTCTGGGGCGAAGTTGCGGCAGAGGGGTTCGCCGAGCACCCACCCTCGGCCTTGTTGTCGGCGACACAGTTGAAAAAGAACTGATTGTTGTTGAAGACCGCATTGTAGGGGCATCCACAGGTCTTGTTCGCGAATACAGGCGTGCTCCCCACGGCGCTGCAACAGAGTTGCAGCACGGTAGGCAAGTCCGTGACACACCCTGTAGCAGTAGAATCTTAATTTGTATGAAGCAGCTACCAGACGGCTACCTTGGAAGCTACGTCGGCATGGAGGCTCGACAGGCCTGCGCGTCCAGTTGGAAGTGGGGCGAAAGAGGAGGTTGAAGTCGACGTCGTCCACGCGGATGACGCCGAGGCTGAGGATGGAGCGCCAAACATGAGCGGAGAAAGAGAGACTTGAAGCTGTTCACCATGCTCAGAGCGGTGAACTGCCACGACGGCAAATCTAACAAAACCTGTTACACCATCACTTGATTGATAGTATCAAGGCGGCGGGATTTCTCGGTGCTCTAATTCATTTGAAGCCTAACTTTCACTTAATCCAATTACACGACGAAGCTGTTGATACAATTCCCGGCGTGAAACGTGATCAGCAACGACTTGAAGAGTAGGGAAAAGAAGGGGAGGACACAATAGTTCAATCCATCGTACTTTCCACTTCGAGGCTGCCTACGGCAAGAAGGGTGAATGCGCCTCCTCGGATAGCTCTTCGGCCTCACTCGGCGTCAGCGGAGATTGCCGAGTCCCAGTTGCGGACCCTCCGCACTATGTCTCTAATATGTATTGAGTTGAACTTTAAACTGCGGGATTGCCCTAGCTCGAAGCAGAAAAAGCTATTCATCCACTATCAGCGAAATATTTTTGGAGAACAAAAAAGACTTCACAGGATTAGGACGGATGGCCTGGCCTGAGATCGAACGAGGGCTCCCACTCACACGTTTCCAGGCCGGAAGATGTCCGAATGCAGGTGCGTACCACCGCTATAGCTCTCCATTTTTCCTATGAGATCGTCGTGAGTTTGGACGCAAGAAAATAAAAAACGAGTCAACAGGCTCCAATCACTCAGCCTTGAGTCGAAAGAGAGTTCTCTTACTGTTGTAAGGTGCGAACCACTCCGCCTGAATCGTGAAATTCTCACACTGGAGAATCAAGAAGGTCTTTGATGGCAGTAGTCCTTTTCCCCCCCTTTTTTTTTTTTTTGATTCGAGCACATTTCTTCTGTTCTGCTCAGTCGGCCGAGTCGACGTCGCCGCACGAAAGGGTTCTAGCAACTGCCAGCCGATATTTTCTGTGGGAAGTGCGACAGCTAAAATATTCTCGGTGACTCCTGGTGGTTATGAGTGCAAAATTGCAAACGGAAACCCACATAGGGGCCTCGGACGCTGGCCGGAACAACATTCCGAAATGGTCCGACATTCAATCAATTGATGTTCACATGGTGCGTTTCTTCCTTCCCCGCATCGACAGAGCATCGATTCTGTCTGAACTGAAGCGCGAATACTGCCTAGACTGGACCTCCCATACGATACCCTCATGTATGTTGCGGCCGCACCTTTTACACCTAAGAGCCGCGGTCCCGCCAGAACAACAACGCGTATCTCCATCGGAAACAACAAGTCTTTTGTTTTTGTCGCGCGCATAACGCAAAGGTGCCACTCGTCACGCACACGAACACCTTCCTAGAATGGCATTTATTGGCCTACCAATCGTGTCGAGTGGCTCAGAGACGCTTGGGCCTGCACTTTCCAAACCACCCCAAACACTGGACTTGTATGGCAATTTTTCGCTCGTCCTAAGCGAACCAATCCATGAAACTGGGCTCGATGCCCATTCCTGGACGAGGGATGCAATCCTATAAAGCGGGGCCATGTTTCTTGCAATCCCCACGCTTTGGACGCGCCCCGCTTCCAGCCCACAAACAGCTTCTCCTCCCCGCTTTACCCAATCGATAGACTACAATGCCTCGTGTGGCTACTACCTCGACTTCGCGCCCCCTCAAACAGGCCGAGGTAAGTTCCACAGACGCGCGCTTTCAACAGAAACTGAGCCAATGCCCTCAACTCAGGGTGGCAAGGTACCTCCCAACCCCCCGCTGAGCCTTCTCTGCCCTCAGGCCACCTGCCCCTGGAGTTTCCGGACCAAGGCAGATCTCAAGCGACACCTCCCTCGCCATATGTCTCCCGAGGAACGCGAGAAACGGTACGTCTTTTGTTTTCTTTCTGTTGTCTCATCGTTAAACCATCGCCCCAGGATGCACAAGTGCCCCCACCCCGGATGCACGCACAAATCTCTCCAGAAATCCAACGTCGACACGCACTATATAACAAAGCAGTATGTCAAAAATTTCTCTGCTCGCCGTCACTGTTTGATATCAATTGGTTGTTAGCATTGCCCTCAAGCCACTCGCGTGCAAGCAATGCCCGTATCGCGCGTCAGACCCGTCCTCCCTCCACCGACACATGCGCTCCATACATGCCTACATCTCTGGGACGGCGCCGCGCAAGACGAAGTCTCGCGCCTTTTCTGCTTCTGCCATTGAGATTCCCGAGCCAAATATCCCCGCCTCCCCTGCGTCTACTTCTACCGACTCGTGGAGCGCCGCAACCTCGTCCTCATCCTCGTCTTCCACATACTCCGACTTCCCACCCAGCCCTGTACCCATCGAGTCAGCCTCGTCGTTGCGCCCCGAAGAACTATCCGTGTACAACAACCCCTTCGCTGTGAACGATGCTCTCTGCGCTTTCACCGCATTCGCTCCCTCCACCCTGTCCCCATTCCCGGCGGCCGAGTTCTCCCTCCCTGCTTCGTCTGCCTCTTCCGCCGATTTTGACCCGACCGCGTTCCTCCCATGCGACGCGACCACCTTCTGCGTTGATTTCAGCGCGGGTATCCCAAGTGCCACCGTAGATGCGAACCACCCCGGGACGCAGTACCCTGCGGAGGGAATCAACTTCTTCAGCTCGGGATTGGATACGGATGCGGGTTTGTGCTGCGAACAGCAGCCCGAGAGCATATTCGTCTCGCCGCCAACGTACGACTATGCATCGGTGTCGTGTCCTTTGGATTCGTTCTCGGCTTTCGATTTGGGCCTCGGGACGCCCATTCCGTTCGTGGGCGAGTGGGCTACGGAATTTTGCTGAGTGTGGACAATTTACATATCGTTATTTTTATTTATTCTCCGTCCTGTATTTTTTGCACGACGTACACAGGTCGTCAGCCCTGGACTTCTCTATTTCTTCATTATTATTTACCTGCTTACATAGAACTTGGACTTGAAGTGGGCTCGGACTTGATTTGAAAATTCTAAAGGGAACGTAAACAGTTTAGCAGCGTTGTATTCGTTCACGCAACATCCGCAGCAGATGTTTGAGCTATAACTCTTAAAGCAGAGTTCAACTGTCTGCATCATTCCTTCTTTTTCGCAAACATCCACCAACCAGCAACCGGGCGCACGGTGTCATCTTTCCCATCCTTAGACAGCGTCTTATCTCCACTAGACGAGACCTGCGTGCCGATTACTCCCGCAACCATTGCACAGTCGAACAGCACGCCGTTATCGTCGAGGGTTAAACCTACTGTTGCGTACCCGGGTGCAATGTTCTTGGTGTCCAGACGGTGGTACGGTGTGCCGTCGTACACGAGGTCGGTGCGAGCGTCCTCCGCGTACGTCGTCCAGAACTTCTCCGCGCTCATCGACTCGGGTGCTTCCTCTGGAACGATGTCCTGCAACTCAGCTATCAATGACCAAACCCGGATTCAAAAATTTCAAACACGTACAGGTTTGAGCGTGTGACCCAGCCACTTACCCTTCGGCGTGAACACCACGAACGCGTTGATCCACCCCGTGTAATAGCTATATCCGCTGCCGTGATCGTGATGCACAATCTTGCTCCAGAACGCGACGTTCTCCGCGCTGTCCGGCGCATCGAACGCGTGGACAAAGCGTGCGATGACGGGACGCAGCAAATGGTACCACGCGACTGTCTCAACACCATACTCTTTCAGCTTCTCCAAGCGCCCGAGAATATCCACCCAGTCGGCCTTCTCGCCCTCGAGCGTGACTCGGGGGATGCCGCACTTGGTCCCGACGAAACGCATCTCAAAGTACTGTTTCAGCGTCGCCATCAGCATGACGCTCGCCACCGTCGTATCCGTAGCGGTCGTGGTGCTGAATGTAGGAATCGCCCACTCGCGCAGCGTCGGGTCGGAGACGGTCTTATTGATGAGGTCGCCCATTTGGCGTGCCATAGACCCGAAATCAAGACTCCAGCGCGTCCCGACGTTGATGATAGTGAGCTCGCGCTTCCCTTCATGTGCGACGAAGCTGGCACGAAGGAGTTCCCTATTGGCGTTCACGAAGAAATTGAATTGGCAGAGAATGGACAGCCAGACATCGTCGGGCCGGAGAACCATGGTGTCTATTGTACGCCTGAACCACGGTGCTGATGAGCCCATTACTGTAGTTTGCGTCTGGAATGAGCCGTTTGATCCTAGTGTCAAACTCGCGACCACTGGAATTAGACAAGTCGGAAACTTGTGTACGGTGCGTTGGGGTCGTACGTACTTTCCGTCCACCCCTGTGAGGGAAAATTGGAGTATCTGGTTTTCACGGTCGTATTCCGAGTCGGTGACGCTGGCCAGAATATCTTCGGCTGTTAGCCCGGTCAGGAATTCACGCTTGAGGTTCACTGAAGTGGCAAGACACTCGGCGACGGAGAATGAGACTGGCATTGTGGGGGCGAGAGGAAAGGAGGGGATGGCGGTAGAATGGACAGTTGTACAGCATTTTTGATGTGCAGCTGTCAACACCTGGACGCGTTGCTATTGACTTGTCTGATTAGAGAAAATTCGCAGAGCCAGGATGACTCGAGCGAAATAAGACTACGCGAGTCTGCAAATCCTTGCCAGGGAATCGAAAGGGATCGATAAATAGGCATGCCTCGCTTACACAGGTTCGCGGGCAGTGCGGATATCTGCCCCGCCCTTGGCGATAGAGAACCGGACCAGACTGCCCCACGCTCGAACCGAAGAAATAACTCGATTACAGAACGTCAATGAGGCAACTAAAAAGGGGGGAGGGCAATAATGGATGACATAGCCTCGAATCAACCGAGAACTCCCACCAATGCACAAACCAGAGGAAGATGGGCTGCGGGTGCGAACCATGGTTCCAAGTCTTCTTGCTTTCTGTTAGTACGTTCACCAATGGTTGGCATCTGCCACCGAAGAAAATGTTATGAGCCAACAAAAAAAACAAATCAACAAATCAACTATAACCCAGCCTCGACTCGAACAAGGGACCCAAAATATGCCGCAGGAGTCAGAGGACATGGTTCTCTGGCGCGGACCGCTCCGCCTGGGTCGTTTCTCTGGATGGGTTGAATTCGGGGCTGTACATATGTTGAGTGGAGGGACGCCGTGAACTTTGAACGAACAGTGTTAAAGGATAGCCGCTGGGAGAGAGAAGTCTGAAATGAAATTTTGAAGCCAGAAGGAACTTCGAACATGGAAATACGCAACTAAAAGGAATGAATATACGGGTCAACTCATTAGACAGTAAATCTCACGCACTCTCTTACGCGCCCGCATGCCTTCTATCCAAACGACAACAATTTTGCGTCCGCTTCTTCAAAATAAGAATCTTGCAGCGTAATAATCAACCCGCTCTCGCATGTGTACATCGCGGGACATGATATGTGACCTGATTATCCTACATTGCACCCAATTAAGGACTTGTCTTCAGGAGCACGGTGGAGCGGAATGGGCGGGTTGAGGTTGGGGTTAAAAGGGACGTGGTTTTCATACGCGCATGATTTAAATGAAGCTTCAGAGCGGATCGTCCGTGTTGTAAGAAAAGATTGTGCGCGGCATGGCATGGCGGCGCCCGAGGATTTGGATTCGAGTTGGACGCCAGACGCGTCGGCGAAAGTGGTTAGTAGATGCAATTGCAAAGTCGGCGTCGGGAGAGCGGTTGCTCGGCTGAAACTGATTTTTCTTGGAGCTTATCCTGCTACTCAAAGTGCAGGTCTGCTCTCTTCCTAAAAATACGTTCAACCTCGTAAGCAACTGGGGAAAGAAGACGACATATTCCACACTCAACTCCCTGTCAAACAAAAGAAGCCCGCACAGGCCGGCAGGTTGTGGGTACAATCCACTGCGCGATGAACTAGATCTGTATGAATCTGCCACATCTTCTCACCGAGAGCAATGGAAGCAAGACGGAAGAAAAGACAGACGCACTGCCAACATTGCCAAACAATGCCAACGATCAACTTTGATTGATGCGATCACGCGGATCTGTGTCCGCGCCTGGACCCGGCCTTTCTTCACAAACTTTTGTGTCCCACTGACTCTATCTCTTGGGTTCTCTTTTGAAAATTTGGCATCGGGCTGGCTTCCCAAGACACTCTCCGCAGTCACTCAATCGGATAGCTCTCGGCATCAGAGGCTGGCCTGCAGTTGATGTGTTACCGGCCCCGCCTCCAATTTGCTTTCAATTCTATTGCAATTTCAAATCTTAATCAGGACCATCCCAATCCGTTCTCTGCTTCCTACCTCGACTGTGTCCCCGTCTACTGGGCTTCCCACCTCCGCACAGCTATCTCACAGCTTTGACTCATCAAGCGCGCCTCATCGAGATTCGATTGACGTGGTCCCAACAAAGACGCGTACGTGGCCCTGGGAGTCTTCTGGTACAGGAATCCTCTCGAACTTTCATGCCCGCCACGGGATCAAATTAAGGTGCGTGTTGGTTTGGTATATATCTCCGAACAAATCCAAACTAAACGCAGCAATGGTTTCCACGCAACGCTCGACTCGGACGTGTAGCGCGCTGGTCCCGCCGCACGATCACAGATGTCCTCAACCCACTGAACCACAGCACAGGTGGTGCGGCCGCCATCATCAGGCGGAGAGGAAGCATTATCGGTCGTACAAGGTTGCTCTTCGTTTGATGAACCCAGTATCTGCCTGTGAACGCCATTATAGCGCCCTTCGGACGAACTGGACAATTGTCCCATGCGCATCGACCTGGAGGAGATCCAGAAGTGCAGTAAATTGGAGATGTTGAAAGAATTGGCAGAAATTTACAGAGAAAGGCTGAACTTGTATGCTAAGTAAGTGGTTTCCACTTTACGGTCGAATCAGCCCAATATTGGCCTTCAGGGTTATCCAAGGCCGGAAATATCATCATGATCGTGTATTGCTCTCTTCTGCTGTGGAATTTTCTCTCTGTACTGACACCATATTAGTTTTATGCCGGAGGCGATTCAGAACATCTTTTTCACCTTTCGAAGCTCGCTATTGACAAGGAAGAAACCGAGGTCGCGCTTTTGGCAGTTAACCAGCGGCACGACGAGCTTTGTGGTGTTACATCCTCCGACCCCCAGGACCTCGATGCCGATAAAGTCACGGCCATTTTGGGCTGGGATGCTCCTCCCGTCGTCAACATCCCCGCCGCAACAGATCCCTACACAGACCAATACGAAGAGGAGGAGCGCCGCGAGCGCGCACTTCTCATCCAGCAGTTATTTGCTTTCCGCAGGGCGGCATTGCTGCATGGCGAAGAGACCCGCTTGGAATTCATCGACTACATGGAGCGTCTCATTATTCTCGCCATTCTCCAACGCTCTGGAATGCGCACGCTTCTCTCCGACGGTGTTACAGACGTCGAGGAGTTCCTAACGCAGGATATAATCACTCTCGACGAGCTAAAGCAGATTTATGTTGCGGTACACCTCATGACGCCCCAGCAAGTCTTCAGTGCTATCAACGACGCCTTCAGGAGCGCGGAAGAGCCGCACGAGATGGTTCTCGGGCGTCGAATCTACGCAGAGGAGTCGACCGGCGAGATCTGCCTCGCCGCGTGGGATTTGTTCGAAGATGTCATGCCCTGTCGGCACTGCGCTCTCCAAGGCTGCCAACGGCTCGAAGAGTGGACGAAGATCGACCGCCTAGCGACCCTTTCTCTGCGATTCATGAACTGGCAGCCGGAGAACGTCGGAAGTTTTTCCCGGGCAGATATGCTCTTCCATCTCACCGGTGTTTTCGCGGAGCGTAAATGGGAGCGATATTCGCCCCGTCCCTTTAGATCACCCAAAAAGGACGGTCCGTGGTGCCAAATTGAACGCCCAGCAGGCTTGTATCTGAAGGTGAGTCAGACTCGCGTCGAGAGTAGGTATGGCTGCTGACGCGACCCAACAGTTCTCGCTAGAAAACTCCGACACCTATCATCGATTCCTGCACGTCATCCAGCGCCTCACGAATCACTTCTCGGTGCTATCCTGGGCGCCGGCGTTCACGGAAGATTCCAGCACTCTTATTCCCCGCGCCGCCACGGAACTCTGTGCCTCACGCAGACGGACTGCATGGACCATCGAGGACCTGCCAAACGCAGCGTGGGAGGACACTGACACGCTGCACGAGCGCGAGGCGCGCGACCTGCATAAGAACAGCCGCGACCCACTCGTGCTACACATGATCGTTTTGGACCGCACGGGGGGCGACCTCGCGCGGCTCAAAGATAACCTCGCGGTAGCCTTCTTGTACGCGGAGCAGCTCCGAACGGTGACGCCGCGCGGGTTTGTCGCGGGGGAGATGCGCAAGCTGCTCGATGCGTGGGCGGCGCCGGATTGGGGCGTTGCACAGGCGGGGCTGTTGGGGATTGCGTGCGGGGCGATCAAGGTTGGCGGGGAGAGTTTTAGGCAGTTCCAAGAGCGATGTGTTGGGCTGGTAGAGACACTTGCCGATGCGAATTTGGTCATGTGTTGGGGGAGTAAAAAGCGGAAACGGAAGCAGAGAAATGCAGCGCAATGCTGGGCAAAGTGGAAGAAGAGGTTGGATCGAATGGCGTGTTCGAGAGATTTTTTCTATTTGGGCACGGAGGAAGGACAAACTCATTTGCGCGAAAAACTCGGGCGAAGTGAGTGTGCGACTAGATATTTGAATTTTCACTGACGAATATGCAGCTATATCCCCCGCAGAAGGCGCCCTCGTCAAATACGACGAGGATATCTCCCGCGAAGTCTTCCGTACGATTTCTACCTATCAATTATCAACACACGCGGAACTGACTACCTCAATATCTTCTCAGGACGTGCGTTCGACAGATCCGAAGCAGTAGAAAGGATGTTGCCCCCAAGAAGCCTCGTCATGGATTGGGATGGGGAGGTCGAGTTTCCCGAGGAGATTAACGGTGAGTCGGGTCGATTGATTTGCGCTGCGCGTTACTGAAGAAATGCACTGTAAAGACGCATTCTCGTTTATGCGTCAAGGCTTCATTGAAGAAACTTTGGCGACTATCGTTGAGGTTCAGAACGAACTCCCTTCCCCTACTGGATAGTCTAAATGCACGCCCGCTTTGTGGAAAATCTGAGCGAATGAATCATATACCACTTGCCTGATATCGAATCTGCATCAACATCCGGGAGCAGTGTCGGGACTCGGGACGCCTGGAATGGAACAAGAACCCACACATTCAATAACGCAAGGCGTGTAAATGTGAATTATCCCGCGCTAGGTTCCATTTCACAGTACAGTTAAAGTCAAATAATATTCGAGATTGCTCGTAGAAATGTCAAAAAGAGTCGGGAGACCGCAGCAGATAACCTAGCCCGGAGTCGAACAAGGAATCTCGGATGTGTGCGCATGCTGAGAACCCTGCATATGTATCTCTGGATTGCTACCCAGTCTACGTCTTTGAGAGTTCGGCCTCAATCATCTATATCATTCGGTTGTGGTATGGCAAGGCTAACCAGAAAGAGGAAAGATCCGAACCCAGCCAATTGCTTGGTCCCGAGTCGAGCGAAGGATCCCCTGAAATACCCGAGCGATGGTTTGTTGTGGTTTATTGACGTTTCTCCGCTGTCGCGACATGTCACGTGAAGCCCATGAACCTCGTTCGGCTCCGAAAGCAAACACCAACACCAACACACCGTAGGCGCTTTTTTTGTCGGCTCGCATTCTCACTTTTAGCCCGGTCTCTGGTTTGACTCCTGCTTCCCCCTTCCTCGGTGCTTTACATCCTCGATTAAGGGCGCATCCTCGAGCAAGTGTGGTCTCAACCAGGACTTGAAGCGGAAGCTGAGCGCTGAGCAACAATCCAAATCACAACGGCCCAATAAACACACAGATAGGGTGGAATAGAATACTCACTTTGAGCCCGAAATTGAATCAAGATACGCCGACTTCTCGTACGACGCTGCATCACAAGTCGATGATCACCACGTCGGCCCGGCGGGGAAGTTCTGGAAGGACGATCTCAGAGCTCAATCTCATTATAGCTGATATCACGAGGGAACTGCTGTGCGCAGAGGGCCTGCTCATTGCTCTGGCCATAGAGAACCTCACCTATGACAACTTTGAAATGGAGTGGAAGCAACTCGAGCTGGCCAAAAAGAAGGACATCGCATTGGACGGGTTATATCGCGGGGCTTGTCACTCTCCAGCCGCATCAATTCTGAGTTCACCATCAAGAGTCTCGTAGGAGATTCAGAGTATAATTTTATCAATCTAGTGGGTATCCGTTCTCCTTGAGAATTGCACTCACCGGTATTTTGAAGCTCAAATGGATCATATCATATAACATGACCCCACGGGCAACCGCCGCGTCAAAGAACTGTATCTCTTCAGACATCCGTATGTGGACCACCAATGTCGCACCACCGACTCAAGTTCTAGTCGTTTCCGTAATGTTTCCTCGGCGGATCGTCAGTTTCTCCTGCCACTGCTCCTCGCTGATAACGACATCTTGATCCTCATTTATATTGACGATTTTCTGGCCTTCTTGAGTGTTACAGCCAATTTCTTGCCCCCCATCGACATCGCGACGAGTACTCGACGCCAGATTGCTTGCTACTGCCGGTCATATATGCCAAAGGTCTGGGGTCCCATTTCATTCACTGCGGCTCATTCTTATTTTCGTTCCAGCAGAGGGCGCTGATTCAGCTTGGGTTCCATATATATTTGTCGTTCACTGTGGCCGATTCATAGGCTTTGTAAAATTCCGCGAGCATGCAAATTCGTGTTTTTGTTGGATTCGGCTTGAAGGTTGAACCATGTTTGACGGAAAGGAAATACTCCATTGCATGCAATGAGTTGAAATTTTTGAACCAAGCTCAGCTGAATAATGACGTGGACTCCTGTGGACCGCCAAAAACGTACAGCTCGTGCTGATGAATGCGGGAAGAACCCGTTTCCTCTAGTTTGTGTTTTACACCGAGGTTGGACTCGCACATGAGACGGCTACTCCAGGTGCACCGGGACCAACTGTGCTGTTCAAAATAATCCCGATTGCAGGCTTTTCTGAATCACACCATCTCTCGGAACGGAATTCCTTCAGTTGTATTTCCGCATATTGAGCCGTCTTGTGCAGTGTCGACGTCGCCATGGTGGGCATGGGAACGGCGGGAGGTATCGCTGAATCAATTTTTATTTCATTTACTGCTTAGATGCACGAGACCAGAGCTGCACGTACTTCACCGCTGACATACCATGATTCTTCAAGAGGCTAATTTCAACACAGGAATTGATGGAGCCACACCCGTCGCGGCCTTTCGGCCTTCCACGAACATTTGATAGATTGGCCGATAGATAGGCTCCCTTGCAATCTTCGTGAACAACATAATAGCTGGAACAGTATTCGGGTTCGTAACGGCGTCGCGGATGACCTGGATGTCGGGTGGTCGCATCCGAGCACGGAGGAGCACCTTGTTTTTCTTGTCGGCCCTGATATACACATTGAGGATCCTATGAGAGTGAATGATGATGAGAGACAACTGAGACTCATTGAAGAACAAGTACTGGATGCAAGCTTCGACGGTACACGGATCTCTTGTCGTCTTCCCGGTGAGGTCCGCGTCAGTGGGTTTGGCGAAACCCTCCGTATTCCACTCCGCCACCATTTCCTTCAGCGCCGGGGAGATTTGCAACGGAATGGTCATCGACATCTGCGTGGAAGATGTCTATCAAGACTACCTCGTTGGCATGGAGTCCAGCCGCATCCGCCATGGTGCGCTCGTGGTTCCAGACCACCCGATGGCTATCCGTGATTTACTTTGGGGTTGTGGAGGGCGTGAAAGCGTTCACCTGAAGCATGCCATCATAACTCTTGCCCTCTACTTCCTTTTTGGATGCCAGCGAGCCCTCCCCGAGTCTGAGGAAAATCTACGTGAAATTTAGGATGTCTGAGGGCTCGACGGCAACGTCCACTCGGGCGAGAAGGAGTTCATCGCACCTCGCACGATCGATGAGGTCGAAAGCGAGAATAAAGCATCCCTGCAGCTGCACGAGTAGATCCGGATTCGAAATCAGGGTCTTGACGAGTTTGGGGATGCATGTTGCTCCACAGATGGGTTTATGTTGTTTCCTGCTCCAATATACAGTCAAGTATTGGTTGGATGGGACAATGGATTGCAGCGTCGGTACCACTCCGACGTCTGGCACTAAAACCCACAAGGAGGTGAGTGGGCTGGGGGCGATTTGAAGCGTATTTTCATACCTCTTTCGAACAATACAACACAAGCTGGCACTGGAAAAAAGATGTAGTTAGTCCCAATTCGCGAATTCCAGAACGTTGGCAAACCTTGCTGCATCTCTGCAGAGACCCCCTTTCTTTCGACCGCACCCACAGCAGAATGTTGTGAAAGCCTTTCGACGACTGCGAATCTCTTTCGATGGCTGGAAGAATGGACGGGTGGCGGCAGCGGGATGCAAGGAAAGTGAAGGAGGCAAGAAGAGAAGTTGACATCTGACCAAACGCTATCAGATCCGCACGGACCCCAAAATAAGACGTAAATACCACCTTAGGTCGCACCAAGTTCCACAATAGCGCTGGACCTGGCCGTATCTTGGAAACGAATCGCTTTTTCTGATCACATAGCCTAATATATATCCTCAGTTCGTTCTTCTATTTCTGCTTGGCTTGAAGCTGTGTGCGCACAATGTGAGGAGCCTCAATCTAGGCCTGTATTCAGCTCAGGTTGGGCGAGAACCAATATTTAACCAGAATGTTTGTGGTTTTTGTTGACTCAAGGCAAGTCTAAGGATGATCTGTCCTTCTCCGTACGATGCTGGTGATCTATTCAGCAAACGAGATTTCATACCGACGGCCTCGAAAAGCGAACAAATGTTCCTTGGCCCGGTCCAGTCTGCCCTTGATTTAGCATTCTTCCTGCACATTTTCAGGTTCGGGATTTCGGTTTGCCCCAGAAAATCGTTCGCATAGGAGTGATTTCAACTGTGGGGAAAAAGTGGCAGGTGACCGGCTACTCAATAGCAGCCGGTGAGCACCCGGTGTGCGAAACACTGCCACGGTCTGTGAGCAGCCATCAGCTTCCCAGAGAGTTCCGGGTTTATCTTCGACTTCCATCTCCGCCGCTACAACCTCTTATCTCCAAGATGGACGCCGTCGCTGCGATGCAAGAAACGGCTATTCAGACGATTCTGTTCCCGAGTACGTCGTTTCAACATTGGTCCGCAACAGCAGCCCTGACAATCGTCCAAGCGATCGGGGCTTTCGCGCCTCTCCTGGAACCCAAGCGCGAGGAAATCACCAAGGCACGCAAGACATTCAAGTACGGCGCAACGGACCGCCACCATCTCGACGTTTACTACCCGTCGAAAACAGGCCAGAAGCACCCCATTCTTTTCTACGTCTACGGCGGCGGCTTTGTTCAGGGCGCCCGTACCTTACCCCCGCCTGCTGATCTTGGATACGGCAACGTCGGGCTGTACTTTGCTACCCGCGGCTTCGTCACAATCATCGCAGACTACCGACTCGCGCCGCAAACCACATATCCCGGACCTGCCGAAGACCTGCGTGATGCGCTCTCGTGGGCTGTCGCACACCCGGAGGAGCTCGGCCCCGATGCCGACACCGCGTCGGTGTTTCTCATGGGCCACTCCGCGGGTGGTGTGCACATCCTCACGCTCCTGCTTGCGCCGTCGATCCTGACGCCAGAGCTGCGCGCGCATCTCAAGGGCGCGATCCTTGCGTCTGCGGCGTGCCACTACGAGCCCGCTGGTGCGCAGCCTGACAACCGCGAGGGGTTGATCATGTATTACGGCTCGCTCGAAGCGAGCGCGCAACAGTCGCCCCTTGCGCTCCTCCAAGCTTTGTCGAAGGATTCGGTGACGGCTCTGCCGCCGCTTGCGATGATTATCTGTGAACGCGACCCGGAGTGGTTCAAGATCGTCGGGAGCGATTTCCGCACGGCGTTAGCAGAAAAGGGAAGAGTGGCGCCGTTGATTGCTGCGGAAGGGCATAATCATATCAGTTTCTCGTGGGCGCTGGGCACGGGACAGGGAGAGAAGTGGGCGGAAGACATTGTGGCGTGGATCGAGGGGAAATTGTAATTGGTGCGTTGTGTATTCATATTTTCTAACTTTGTACAGTACGAATGTCACCATGTTGGCTCTTTGTTTAGGTCGCTGAGAGTCGAAGCCGCAGACTGCGGTGTTCCGTTACATGTTTGAAATGGTGAAACTGTTGATGACTTTTCAACTGGGGAAATACTGAGCGCAGGCCGCAGTTTCTCGTCACCGCTTTTTCATTCTCCTTCCGTTGCTGCCCTAGGTTCTTCCGGCGCTGGGTCTCAACTAGGTATGCAAGCGGGCAAGCGCAAGCAAATACTGATGAGACCTGGAGCAGAGTCGTCTCCCCACCTCGCGGTGCGGTGCGATATGGCATATGGGTGTCTCTTGCTCGACTCAAGGCCGGTCATACAGTGTTTATTCTCTGCTTTTTTTGGAATTATTCTTCCTGCTCAGAGTCCTCTCCTCTTGATGCACGCGTATTGCCCATCGCATTCGGCACGTTCAAATTGAGGCTTGGGAGGGCATGGGAAGTTAACCCGTTCATTAATTATCAACAGTGAGCAGTTTGTTCCCATTTCGTCACACCTGTCCTGACAGTGCCAATGGGATCAAACCACCATTCGTTGCCTGTAGTCTCGCACGCACTCTGATCATTCTGAGTACCCAGAGCAGAGTGGTCCGCACCCACCTACCACTCAATGTCGACGTCCATTTGATACAATATGAGGCTATACCTTGTTCGAGTCAGGCCTGGGTCATGGGTCATGGCGTTGATTCTAGTACACAATTTCTTCCGAGTACCTACGCGCCATGCTTCTCGATTTGTCTTGGCTGAGTCGGATAGCAAGGGGATGTTCTGGATGTCCCTTGTTGACTCATGATAAAATCTATCCCAAGCTGGTGCTTCCGAAATCTGTTTTCCAGTTGCGCAGACTAGCGTTTTTCCTGTTTCCTTGGCGTGATATCAGCTAAGTTATTGAAGTATTCAATCCGCCGAGGAATCAGACCCTGCGCGGAATGGCCGCACCCACAACCCTTGTGTTCGAGATGACGTGGTATTTGTGAGATTTCTCGTTCGATTCGAGTCTGGGTCTTGCAAAAGGCGGCCCCGACGTTTTTTAATACTGCTTCCTCGGGTCTGGGTGTCGTGTATATACTTCAGGAGATTTTATTCGACTTATTTAGAAAGAAAATATTACTCCACCTTCAAGGATGATGGTGTTGAACTGTTAACCGTTCTGTTTCTGTGCCCGGATGTGATCAAACTCCATGCAAATCCATGAGTGAAAATAAGACCTGGAACGAGGCCGAGCCTGCATCCACCATTCATTTATCCTTGTTCGACTGAAGGCTAGGTCATGGATAAGTTATCTTGAAGTTGTCTGCCATGAGTCGTGCGTTAAGTATACGACGACTATATCTTAACTCGTGATGAGACTCAGAGCGGAGGGGTCCGCATCATATCATCGTCTTGCCTGAAATTATGGATTCGAATGTTTAACTGCGGATATTCCTTGTTCTACTCGAGGCTGCCTCGTGGGGGGAAGAAACAGCATTTTTCTTGTGGTGCTCCTGATTTATCGTCTCTGAAGAGTCAACTAGGCTGCGAATAACAAGAACTGGAGAAAAATGTTTACACCCCAAATCTTCGGGAGGTGGCGCTGTTGACTGTGTGGTATCCCTTGTTCGACCCAAGCTGAGCCTGGATCGTAAAGGCAATGGTATTTTTCCCATGGCGCTCCTGAATTTTATTCGGATTTTGTACAGAACCTAAGAATTCAACCTAGACCAGACGGTCTGTACCCGCCGCTTTTAAACAGCCACCAAAATAAGTTTGTCACACGGGTATCCCGTGTTCCACTGAGGGATTACTTCAGTAACTTTCAAAGTTTCATCATACTCAGCTCCCAGAGGTTTCTTTTTTTGTGTCGTGTTTCCGAGTCGTTTCAAATTTGATGAGGGATGTGCTTTTGTTGCTCTTCTAGGTCGAGTTGGAGGCAGGAAGGTCTTATTGTGGCATGTCTGGTGCATCGGAGGCTGTCGCGACATGGCACGTGGGGTTTATGAACCGCGTTGGGCTTCGAGGGCAAACACCAACACACCGCAGGCGCTTCTTTTCTTCGCTTTTTTTTTTACCCCAGTCTCTTGCCTACATTTCTGCTCTCACTTTCTCTTCATAAACCTAGTGCTTCCTGCTCATGCCGCCTCCTCGTTCGACGGTGGTCCCGAGGTTTGCCCAGGACTCGAAGCGGAAGCTGGCGATCCCCAAGCACCAATCCAAATCAAAACGGCCCAATAAACACACAGATCGTATAGCCTGGAACGATCACTTCGAGCGCGAAATTGAAATGATTTATGGAGCCTTGTCGTACAACGACCCACCACTGTTCCAGGAGGGGAAGTTCGATTTGGGCGATAGCACCGAGACCAATCTGCTCATAGCCCAACTCACCAAAGACTTGATGTGTGAAGAGGGCCTGCTGATTTCTCTAGCCATCGAGAACCTCTCCTATGGCAACTTCCAAATGCAGTGGAAGAAACTCGATCTTGACAAAAAGAAGGATCTCGCACTGGAGGGATTATACCGAGGAGCGTGTCTCTGCCCGCGCGACAACAGTCGGATTAGTTCAAGTTGTCCCGAGCTCACGATCAAGAGCCTTATAGGAGATTCTGAATACAACCTTATCAATCTTGTAGGTATACGTTCTCTCTGAGAATCGCACTCACCTCCCCTTCAAGCTTAAACGGATCATGAAGCATGACCCCACGGGCAATCGTCGCGTCAAGGAACTGTATCTTTTCAGACATCCAAAGGTGGATCACCAATATCGAATCACGGACGCCTCCTCCGACCTCGCCAAAGCCTTTGTGCACAAGGTGCAGCTCCTCCGAACGTTTTGCATCGTCGCAACGTTGAAAGGAGTGCTCGAAGCGCACGTATGTCACGCCTGCAGCTCGCTTTATGCTCTTTTTTTTTTTTTACTTTGTTCAGCTCGGCATTCCATTGGTGCCGCCAATCCCCGTCAGAACGGCCGGCCGTGTCCGCCACGGAGAGGAAGCAGAAGCGCGCCTTGCAGCCGAACGAAAGGCACTCGAGGAGGACAAGAAATCTCGCTTCCCCGTTGACCAATCGCAATGCAAAGAGATGGCGGCCATCAGCTACAATGCGTGCCACACATGTTACGCCAAGACCAATCGCAAAGATCTCAAACGATGCGGGAAGTGCGAGAATGTTTGGTACTGCTCTCCGTATGTAAAAGTAGACATCCAATCCACCATCGGCACTCACCACGCCTCCCGTGAATGCCAGAAAAAAGATTGGCCCGAACACAAGAAATTTTGTGGCAAGACGAACTTCGATCCCGTCCCGCTGAAGCCGGCGGCTACTGACGAGTTTATCGGGTGCCCGGTCGCAGTCCCAGGTTTCATTCGCACGCCGGCGCTATGGCGTCAGATTTGGTATCTCAGCAAGCCTGATTCCCAGTTTACGGACTACCATGTAAGTCGAGCATCATCAGCCTAGCTACGTCCGATTCACGAATTGTAGTTCGACGCGCAACCTGGCCACAGCGATTCCATTATGGTTGAATATCCCCCGGGAGGTAGGTTATTTAATGGTAAGCGTCGCAGGTCATGCTCACGAAAACTCAAGCGAGACTTGTCTTTCTCGTCGCGCGGCGCAGGGCCATGGCCTCCGGTTCCCTCCCCGCGATTTATCAGATGCTCTCAATTCTCGAATTCGAGGAAGACTTGGGCGTCAGAAACTTCACGCACGCGCGCTATCGCCGCCAGTTCGAAAGAGAGTACGCAATCAAGATCACGCCGGAGAGTAGGCGAACCGCAAGGAAATTCGATCCACCGACTGCGCAGGAGCTGAAGGAGGAAAAGCAGTTCCTTCAACAGCGTTGGGCGAGCGTCGACAATCACCCACAGCGACGACCGCTTCCGCGCACGTTCTAGTCGCTGCCGTCACGTTTTGTCGGCGTGTCAGCAGCTTCGCCATCTCCCCGCTGATAACCTCCGTTGGACGTCAGCCCGTTTTTGTGATTCCACACCGACATCTTGAAGCTGATTTATCTTGACCATCCTCCGCGGCTTTGCTGACTGTTGGAGCTATTTTCTTGAACCGCTATACATTGCGACGATTCGTAGTCGTTGCTACCGCCTTTCTTGCTGCTGTGGCACATACGTATTGGCAAAAGGTCGGGCCTTTGATTTTGGTAGCTGGACTCGTTCTTATATCTGTTCCATTCCAGCCCAGGGACATGCATTATAACTGTGAGGAGACCTATCTTGATCTGCGTCGTTCACCCCGCCGGATTTAAGAGCTAGAACCCCCGTCCACTTTTGCGTTTATCGGGTCCCGCCATGTCAGATGGAAAGGACACGGTTTATCTCATTGGCTGAACCTAGCCAATCTCAATGATCAGGAGGACACTTTAAATAGTTATACGTAGAAGTACAGAACAAAACGCATTAAGGTCTTTCTAGGCCGAGTCTGTGTTGTCGAATCTTTTCTCGAGGAACCTCCCAACTTTTTCCCAATGGCGCTGACCGCGAACGTGAACGTCAGATTCGTCAACGCAAAAAGAATTGAGCGTCCGGAGCTGCGGAAAGACATCGGCGAGGAATCTCGCAACAGCTTTCGAAGACGTTATCGGCGAGCAGAGGACGTCAAATTCGACGAGGTTGGTCTGGGTAGTCATATTATCGATCGCAGGAATGGCGAGAGCGTCAAAAAATAACTCTAGGGTGTGCAGATTTGAGCAATGCGTGGCGATAGCATGAACGCCCCGCAGCGTGGTGCGCGTGGTGGGAAACTCGTTGACGTGCCAATCCATGCTAAAGGCCACCCTGAGTTCTTCGACACGGCTCCACGAGCGTGCCATCTTTTCGATGACAGTGTCATCCACGTCGAAGCCATTCAACGGTTTCAAAACGATCGTGGTGAGGTTCGTGAACGAGAAGAGAACTGTCAGTGTATCTCCCCCTATGATGTAACTCTTGAATTCTTCCTCGAGAGGCATTTGAGCACCGCCATGTATCGCATCGTCCTCGATATGAAGGCTTTTCAACGTGAGTTGAGATACATTGGCACCGATGGCAGCGTATAGTCGGGCCGTAGTCTGAGCGTCCGGAAATACGGTTTCAAACATGAGATCGATCTGTCGCAGTCCACGATGCGAAATTGTTTCAACAATCGTGCAGCTGACGTCTGGGGTTGTGGACCATAGACTGAGCTGTTCCAGTTCTGGGAAGTTGGGGGCAGACCCTCCATCCGAAATGAAGTCGACTGGCCAGGGTTCATCCACAACCAAGGACTTGAGACAAGGTAGCCTCGCGATGTGGTTGAAAATAGCAGCATCGATGCTACAGATGCACAGCGTTTCCAGGCGTTTCAGGCTGGATAACAATTCCAAAAGACTCTGCAGAAAGAGTGGCGCAGGCGCGAACCTCCGGTAGGTACCTCGGAGGTCTACCTCGGTCAGGTCGGGACATTTAATGCCGAGCGTCCTAAGCAGAGATAGCTCCATCATGCTCTCTCCGGGATACAGATGAATACTCTTCAAGCGAGGAGAGAGGAAAATCGCGAGGAGTGATAACTGTGCGCTAGTTTCATCGTGCCACCAGAATTCTCGAAGACCTGGGAAAAACTCCCTAGTCGGACAACAAATGCGGAGCATCTCGATGACAGCCGGGGAGATGCAGTTTGGATCGAAGAATGACATGTAGAAACTTTTGATACGTTTCCAGTACAGTAATGGACGGTCCCAATCAGCAGGCACCAATGGCCGCTGAATTTCCTGAGAAGAACATGATTATTGTGGAAAGGTGTCGGTTGGGGAGAAAGCAGCGCACCAAGAAGGATAACTTCGCTGGATCTGCGGATCGGTCCCATAGATCATCCGGGAAACACCGTAAGGCTGGGACCAGACTGGTCTGCGGTGCCCACAGAGCGTTCAATGCAGAATCTCGGAATGTTGTGCAAGTTCTCGCGAGCGCAGCAAGGGTCCGGCGGGTCTGGGGGAAGAAATCGTCTACCGGTCCAAGATAGGCAAAGACAATGTCCAGAATTTCGGGCATGCAGAGTTTCCGATCCATTGAATAAAAGTAGTGGCAATGAGCAACGTTGGATGGTCGCGATTATTTGTATAATTCAAGTTTGCTTCAAATCTGGGGAGAGGCGCTGTTGTAAATCCATAATTGAGACGCTGGAGGACGTACTTTCACCAAGGTCGTACTTGCATAAATTCGCCACTCAACCAGTTTTCGTGGATAGTGGAAGCTAAGAACAAAGAAGCAGCGATTACCAAGTGATTACCCAAGTTGGAGGACCGGATCATCCGGATGCTACAAGTATATAGCACCAAACATCGGGGCTCGGCGCGATGCTCCGAAGGCTCAACAACGAAGCACGCGACGCCGGTGCGCCAGCTTATTTCCGTACAATATATCAGGCTGTGAGCGAACACAGTTGGTCAACGCGACAGAGGATGTCCAGGTCCTTAGTTGAAGTTTGATATGTGTAAGTTGAACAGAGATTGGGTGAAAGATCAAAACTCCTCTCAAAGCCGGGGCGGGCCGATGCAGACAAGAAGTCGATCGGATGATCCTGCACTTACATACAGTACTGACGCATCGGACGATTCATTTGGCAGGAAAAAACCGTGAAATTCAACTTGAAAGAGCGCTCAACGGGCGCTTATCCCCGGGCCGTAAATGCGATCACGTTGGCTGCCACGGCTCATCCAAACATCGACCCAACATCGACCTGCGATGGGGATTTCTGCGACCCCAGGATCGAGGGAATCTGAATCTTGTAACATGCATCGAAACAGAGAGTTCGAGCTAAAAATTGCCGGCATGCCACTCTGTTTCCAGCTAGAGCAATCATTCAAGAAGCAATCACATCCCAGCATTGTGCTTTCAGTTTTCTTTGCGTCTTCGAATGTCTCTAGGTTTCAGTAATAGGGGCATTCCGGATTCCTGCGTCCAACATCGGTCTATATAGGTTCGGATGCTTTTGCCAGCTGGGTGATAGTCTCCATTAACCCGACGACAGTAGTACGGGATTATTGGTCGATGCTGGTCGATGCAAGGTTTAGGGGACCCCTACTCGTCCAAAGCCCATCCATGATACATGGCGAAGAGGTGCGTCCCATGTCCACAATTTCGTCGCACCGTCTAATCTATGACTATAAGCGTCCTCTACTCCACTCGACAGAGACAACGCCACCGATTGCGCGCGATTTGGGTTTCGCCTTGGACCACCATATAGTGAAGCCGAGACAATCGCGCTGAATCCATCCCACGAGCATCCGCTACATCTCACCCGTCTGTGGATCCTGGCAGCAACAACACAGTGCCCACTCTCCCATTCCGATACATGCGCAGCTGAGGGCACCAGGGACGGCACGTCTCACGACTTGACTCTACGCCACTCAGATCCCCGACATCTGTCCGATTTTTCTGCGTCCCAAAGCTGGAATGAACGAGTCCTCCCGCCACCTTACTTCTGAAGACACTCGACGTCTGCGCTTCCCTTGCCCAACAGCACCGCCCGGACGACGCAGCGCTGCTGAGGCTTACGCTGCCCTCCCCTGCTGCCTACATCCATGACAGCGTCATCCGCACTACACCTTGCGCGTTCGGGCCACAGAGCCTTCAGCGCACCCGTCATGCACGGCAGAATCATTGCTCAAGCCTCCATGCCCCGCTCGCGGCACGCTATCGACGCCTACGTGCGCCGTTCGTTTCTTTCCAAGATCAAGTGGAGCAGAGGACGCACGACCGTCCCGTCTTTGCGGAGTATCCGTGAGAGTGGGACGAGCCGTCGAAACGTGCACAGTATATTCGAGATGGAGATACCGCCTTGGAACTCAGGTGTACACATGTCGCAGAAGACGCGGACGGGCTGGTGCAGATCGTATCCTGGCCCTTGGCGACTTCGTGGCGTTTTCAGTAGCTGCTTTTGTGCGCAGACCAAGACTATTCCGGTGTCCTGCGTCGCCCCTGTCTGAGAGCACGGAGTTCAGCTTTTGGTCTCTCCGCCTTTCAATGTGGAGATGCTCGAAGCTCTGCCCGGCCCTTGACCACCCACCGCTCCGAGGACCGCCGGTACTGCCTTGACGTCACCGTCATCCGCCTCGAGACGACCATGTCTGCCTCCATGGCGCGGGGCGCGATTCCGAGCATTCCCGGCTTCTAAGGAACCCCTCACCGAGTTACGCCTCGTCCCGGTCGCTATTCGTGGGAGCTTCAGCTTAAACGCCGCGCACAGCGTCCACCTTCGTTTCATCTTCACCTCGCCTTCGCGTTGGTCGCCCTGCTGCCGCCGAGGAACTGGAGCTCTGGATCTTGGCGTCCCGGCCTTGCCGCACCCCGCACTTCGACACACTACCGTTCCGACTGTGATCATCTGCACCAGCATCCTTCTCGGTATATGTCCATCTCTGCCAGCCACCTCGCAGACCGATGTCCCCCGAGCTGTCGATCGTGGAGCGTCGGCTAATCCGCTCGCGGTCGTCTCCCCCTTAGCTCAGGTATCGGGCACGCCACGTAACGCGGTCGGCTCCCTCATTGACTCGGGGGTCCGGGACGCAACGCAGCGCACAGCTTTGGATCGGCCAGTCGGCTGTCTATCCATCCCTATCATCCGAGCGTCGTGGTATTTCTAGGGAGAATCTACATTTCACGTTTGAAGTGGGATAACGAGGAAGACTCAGAGACACGGCGACGCACTATCCAAGCCAGGTTCGGGGTGTTATTGATGAAGGGAACCGTACAGGGGCCATGAGCGCTGGTCTTGTCTACGCTGCACCGCGATACATCATCCTCCGAAGTCGCCATGGGCCGGGACATCAGTTCCTCTGCTTGCGGTGCTGCAAGATGCGTACGCTCGAACGCAGAGATCATGTCGGCATATCTCTATCTCGAATTGCTGCGGAAGCGGACGTGTTCCGTCGGCATCGTTATCATCAGCGTCATCTGCCTCAAAGCGACCACGACGGCCTTCAGAGGACGCGGAGTCACCCATGGAGGCGATTCCGAACATTTCCGGCCATACGTTTCGGATTCGATTCTAACAAGCTCCTCATTTATGTCTGTCTCGTCCGGATCCTCCATTGCTGGCGCTTCAGCTTCAGCTTACGCGGCGCGCGCAGCGTCCATCTTGGTGTCTGTCGTGGTGCTGTGGCGGCTGGAGCCCTTGACGCCCGACGCCTCCGCTCTAGAGAGAACCTCGACTGAGGACGGGAACGCTCGACCGAGGACGGAAACAAGGACATCGCTGTCGAGCCCAGGTTCCTGTCTTCCTACTATCGCGGCTGGAGCTCGAGTTCTTCATTTCTTGGCGCGCGACATTACCGCTCTTGGCTTCGAGTACACTATCCCTCAGCTTCGACAGATCCCCACCCCAATGTCCACGAGCGTCTCTATCGGCTCCATATGCACTCTTGCCAGCTACCCCGGCTTTGAGATCTAAGTCGTACGAAAGTTACGCGAGTCCACGAACCCTCGGCGATGAGGATCACATTAACGTCAAGGTCAGCGGCTGGGACTCGAATGTCAATCTTTCCGGCCACCCGCGAGTCTCGAGGCAGCACGATGCGCAAAAGGATGGCGCGGGCAGAGGCGCATGAGTATGTGCGGGAAACAGTGATGATGCTCAGGCAACTCGAAGCCTCCACGGCTATGGCCTCGCCCGCGACGGGGTATGAGAGCGATCGCCGTGTGATCGAGGAATGGTGCGAATACCAGGAAGGAGTCTACACGTCTAATCGAGGAGGCCAGCCGTGGATGTGGGCAACAGCAAGTCGGGCGGGCCGGACGTAGAGTTCGAGGGTGCCGAGGGCATCCTGCTCCAGACGCCGCGGACGCAAACCCGGCTGCATCGTGCTCGTCCAAGTGCCCAGCGAGTGCACGGAGGACCTTGCTGCCTCTGACTGTGAGCTTCCGGGCGACGTGCTCCAGATTCTCGTCAACCCGGTCCCTGCCCCGTCCATATCCACCCCGCGCGCGATTCTCTTTCTGCGCAAGAATGACGCCGATGTTTCGTCCTGCCACCGCTTTCCATTTCTCTTATAATCTCCAAACTATCTACTCGCCGAGGCGAGACCATGTCTCAAGCGCACGTCCGTGCCTTAGAGAGCATGGAGCGAGCGGGCACCAGCGGTGGACTCACCAGGACCATCTTCACTGCACTAATGACGCTCCAAAACACGAATACATTATCCGACGAAGGTCTATGCGAATAGTCTCTGATTAGTTGTAGATACACGGTACGCTCCTCGTAGTCCCTAGTTTGTGGCTTACTAACATGTCCCATAGATTTTTCTCCTTCGGAATTGAAAATATATATTTCCCCAAACGTGCTGCTATACATGGAATCCCGAAAGCACGAGCACCATTCCCAGGCGTCCAGTACTTCCCATTCCCAGATTTACGCTCTCAAGCTCACATCTCTCGGCACGTCCAGCTGACCCGATGCCCCCCGATGCTTCTACCTGCGTGTATTCGTGTTCTTCTCCGCAATGACTCCGTCGACAAAATGCAGGAATTCTCCGTGGAGCTCGGTACCATCGTCCCTCTCAGCTTGAAGAATTTCCGAGGAAGGCTGCTACGACGCGATGGAAGATGGTCAGGTACAATGACCTCGCCCTGTCTGCGTTGAGCACGGAGGCACCAAGAAGCACTGGTGCGAATGCCAGCCGAGCGCATCGAGGTCAGCAGAACTGAGGGCGAGAGCGGCGAGCGCAGAACGTGGGCACGGGCCGCTACACCCCTCAGCCTGGCAAAAAGCGAACAGGAAGAAACGTCCCTTTCTTCCACGAGCGCTTGGATGCTGTTGTCCATCTCCGGCGACGATCATCCCTCTCCTGAAATGAGCAGGTGTACCCAGGATCAGGCTGTACTCGACACAAAACTCAGCATGCACGTATCTCACGATGCCATGATCACCTTCGTATTCATGTACAATGTCGTTTTTCCAGCTTTAGTTCCTCACCTCCCTGGCTGGCACTGCGAATTATACACTCTATATTGGAACGGAGCACTACACAATGAGGATACTAGGCTTTTCTTATCGAACGAGGTGACGACCCCGAACATGGCCCTCACATCATGGTGCCAATGATACTGAGAGGTGGCGGCCGCTTATGCCCAAGCGTTTCCAGCCGTAGCCCTCCTCCCTGTAGTAGAGCCCTTGACTAGACGTCTCGGTCCTTGCTGGGCGCTCTCGGATCGTAATGACACCTTATCGACATTCAAAAGAGCTTTTTCTCCCAACTGGGAAAGTCCTAATCAAGTAACCAGGACCGAAGACGCAACTTGATGAAAGTCCATCCGCCAAGGCTCTTCTTTCGATTTTGGCTGTTGCATTCCACTTGTCCGCACAGCATACTCTCATTAGTCCATTTGAGAAAGCTACAACTCCGACAATGACTTAGCTGCTCCTTCACAGCGCTTTCCAACTCTGGATTCAGGATTCAAATCCACCAGGAACACCTCTGAATTCCAAGTACGCTTTCTTGGAATATCAACCCCTCCTCGACCCAGCGGACACACATATGCAGTGCCAGCATACTTCTGAGATATATAAACCCCTCCCCTAGCGTTGGTCCTACATCCTTCCTCGTTCTCTCCTTTCACCATGTACCGGTCCCTACACCTCCTTCTTTTGTTGCTCTTTGCTCGATCCCTCCCGCTCGTTCAAGCGGCTCAACACATTCCTAGCCACCACCACAAGTCTCCGATTCGTAGAAACCCTGGGGATGTGGTTTATCGCGCCAACGCTTCTAGCGGAGTTGAAGTCGTTACATCTGCATGGTATCCCTCCTGGGGCCTCGTTCATCCCGAGAATATTTCGTGGCACCAGTACACTCATGGTCTATGCATTCGGGTGAGACGCATTCCGGTTTAGAATTGTGTTGTTTATTCATCATCGTGATAGATTAACGACACCTGACCCAGGAAATATCACTGGAATTGACGACGATCTATTGAAGGACTTCGTTCATTTAGCCAAGTCCAATGTCTGCTTCTTATTCCGATTCCCCGTCCATTTTTAACGCTTTCTCTCAGGGCGTCTCGCCTGTATTGTCAATAGGGGGATGGAGCGGCTCTCAGTACTTCTTCACCGCAGTGGCCCGCAGAACTTGTGTTCTCCTCCTGTTATGCGCATTCAGTTCATCAATGTCATTCTCGCATTGGTCTCCACGTTCAATTTGGATGGCATAGATTTCGAGTGGGTTCTTCTTCATCATTTGAAGTCACCAGTTCAGAACGAACAGTTGGGAATATCCCGGACATCAAGGAATTGAATGCAACGTCATGAATCCGGATGACTCGGATCATCTCCTGCTGCTGTTGCAGGAGCTGCGGGAGAAGAGCCCGTGTCTAGAGTTAACAGCAGCGGTTTTCAGTCCATTCACAGGGTCCGATGTCCGATGTATCTGGGTTCGCGAAGGTATTGGATAGGATCGGTACGTCTGCTGTCACAGTTCAATGTTTTTGACCAAAACTTATCACTTTGTGTGAAGAACTGATGGTCTACGATACACGGAGCTCAAAGACCAATGTGGGACCGAACGCTCCCTTACGCGACGACTGTGCTCCGTCGCAGTTTCAGTTCGACTCTGTTGAATCCGCAATGGCACAGTGGACGGAAGCGAATTTTCCCGCGTCCCGGGTGAGCGCCATCTCGCGAATCTTTGTTTCAGAATTGTAAATTTACGTCCGCTTTCAGATCGTGCTTGGGTTTGCGGCGTACGGCCACAGCTTCGATGTCACACCCGAGGCTGCCTTAAATCAAACCAGTCGAGGTCTCGACATGTATCGACCCATTGGTGGTTCCCAGCCCGTGGGCTCCTCAGACGCGCCGGGCGACATGGGCACAGATCCGTGCGGAAACCCGTACGAGATTAGTGGGGTGTTTACTTTCGAGGGACTCGTATCTGAAGGCTTTCTGGACTTGAACGGAAACGCCAACTACAATTATGCCATTGACGAATGCAGCGGCACAGTACATTTTCAAGCGCCGCTCCGTTCTCTATATTCCACTTCATTCACCTTGGATTTAGCCGTTAAGCTCGATGTTCAGCCTCAATAATCTCAAGCTCATATCGTCCAAGTTCTCAAGGGCGCATTCATTTCCGATGATGGACTGGCTGGGTTCGATGTGGGATGTTACCGGTGACTACAATGACATTTCATTGGATTCGTTGCACTCCGCGATCGGGATCGCAGACTGAATGAACACTCGCTCAAAAAGGATTGAGTTGCGGGCAGCTTACTCTAGTAACGTTCTTTAATTTCCGTACGCTCCACCACCCAAATTCCTCTGTTGTGATTTTAACGTTGGAGAAAGTTCATCCACCGCGGTTCTCACAAGGGGAAAAATTCGGCATCATGAACTTGTGACTACCTCGATGAATCCAAATTAGCCGCATCTGAATCACCTCAAAGATGCGTGCCAGCGCGAGTACTTCAGAATGTGAGGGGAAGTACAATTTCTCAGGGGAAATGTTGGGCAGAACCTCAAGTTTCAATCATTCCGAAGAAAAGGATCTAGAAGCGTGCAAACGTCAGTCAAAGTAAACCATCACGGACTTGGTTCTCGAGAAGCGACAGCTATACGGGTATTCGAAATAAACAGTCGATTCGAGATGGATCGGTAGCGCTAATTTATGGAGCTGTTGACCTCAAGCGCCAAAGTGCCAGATACGACGCCTCTTTTAATTACGCCTGTCGTCTTTGGGCAGATCGCGCTGAAAATATAACATGTACAGTCTTGTAGGTTTCTCCGTTCGCTCCTGTGATATCCGGAATTGAATAGAATAGATATAGCTTCTCTACCCCGCCTTAGGGCATATCAAATCGCCGGACTCTGATGAACGAAGTCAGGACAGGCCAAACACTTAGCGAGAACACAGAGAGCAGCACATACAAGGCTTATTCATTCGGGCCCGCATTTATGTGAACTATTCCCCGAGCACTCTGAGTCGGCAGGAGAGCTAACATAGTGGATTGAAACTGCTTCCTCAAGATATCCTCGGGCCGATCCCAAGGGCCGACGAAAGTTATCCTTTGAAGGCGCGGGAAATCGCCTCTGTCGAGAATTATCGCCACTTCTCGGGGAGGGGGAAATGACCAGTGTTGTCCGGGATATATGCTTATGAGTTCCGCATCAAAAGTGAGTTCCTCGACGCCAGAGGATTCTAAGTAGCCTAGCAAGCGTCGTAGTGAGAGGTGGATACCGACAGATGCTTCGCCCCGGATCCAAATGGCCTGACCGATTCTAAGGCAGCGTAGCCTCGTATTATGTGCCAGCCGGGGGTGTTCGGAAAAAATGGCTGCGTCGATGTGTTACCGAATTGGCTGGAAAGAGGCTGGGAAACGTACCAAGTTGGCTTGGTTGCCGGAACTTGAGCCTCAGCCTTAGAAGGTGTGTGCCTATGGAACGGAAATATTCCAACAGCCTTTCGACAGGAAAACCTCCTTCCAGCAATTCGAAGTCCAGGTCAATCGATTGGGCCTGTAGGGAGAACTCCGTCCATCGAAGCCACCCGAATAATCCCGGTGCCCACGTTATTTTTATCGAGTCCAAATCCAGATTCAGAGTGGGAGGCATTAGGTCATCCTGGCTGTCGAAGAATATGCGATCCAGTGTAAGCGTTTTGAGTGCTGGAAACAGGGAAAGAAAGGCGGATAATGTCGGGTAAGACGCCAAGGTTGCGCGCGAAAGAGCAAGCGAGTGGATGAATGGAAATATCCCCGTGGTCATCACTCGGTCATCGTATCGCAAGGGATTCCCATAGATGTTGAGGGAATGCAAGCGGGAAAAGGACGGGAGGAGCGATAGAAGGAGAGTGAGCTCGTGGGTCAATCCTGTAGCGTGGAGGTGTCGAAGATGGAAACCCATTGTGTTGTAGGGTGATTTGAGAAGATTCCGAAATGAGGAGAAGCTGCGGGCGGGAAGATACAGTCCGTTGAAGAGATGATATCTGCTACCGCCAAGCCAATCGCGGCTGATGAGGCTACAGATCCTCAAGGTGGGAGGATGGTCGTGCAAATAGTCTATGATGAGGTCTATGACTTCAGGAGGAAGAATGGGAACGGAGGAAGAAAGCATCTTGACGGAAGCACCGCCGTCGTTGCAACACACACACCCCAAGTGACAGCGATCATCGTGAGACCAGTGAATGAATCCCGATCAGTTATAGTACGGCACTTGCCGACAGAGACGGGTCCAAATTTCAATCCAAGTTGATCTCATCGGAGGATTTGAAGTTCCGCTGATATCAACTCCAGGTTCAAATGCTGTAAGGAAGAGAACAAAAGATGAATACGTGCCACAAGTTAAGCAATGTAAATGAGCAAGTAGTGATGAATATCTACGACGAGAAATGGTATGAAGACAGCGGTTTCAGCTATGAAAGAGGGGTAAGATATCACTCTCGACAGTGTGTTGATAGCGTGCATAGGGTTCCTTGGGAAATTTTGACAGCTTTGTTTGTGCGGCGGTTGAGATGAATTCGGAATCGCAAAGCAAACGCAAGAAAATATCTTTCAATTGGGGGATAACGAACCTATTCGATAACCGATTCAATAACACGAGTTATAGGACTCGTTGACACAATGTAGTGGGCCCTAGAGTGAACAGTATATCTACTTGGCCTGTGTCTCGTGGTGGCGGTTCTGAGGCGCAGAATCTGCATTCCGATTCGTTCGCAGTCAGACCAGGGCTTCCATTCCCAAAGCCGCACACATCCTCGCTCCGACTATCCGAAAACCTGGTCTTCAAGTTGGTACGACCTCAGAGCTGAGGCCCGGCCGACTCTCCGGCCAGTTTGATATAATGGATGCGATAGGTCCCAGGGGATTAAAGGCCACGGCGATCGGGTCGTTCAAAGCCGCTCAGACTCGGAGTCACTGTGACGCGGCGACCTCGTGTAACTCCGAACTCCGACGCTATCCAGATGGACCGGCCGGAATGCTGGGTCTCAGCATGATAAGGAAGTCCTCTCTGTATTCATTCTATGCCGTCGGTCCAGACACAGAAGGATAGAAAGTACGCCACGACGTTTCTCTGAAGAAGGTTGAGGTCACGATAGCGGTCAAGGCTCAGATCGGTGCGCCTCAGCCAATAAGAACAAATCCGCACTCACCGTGGTTGAGGGCTCACGCCTGGACCGTCACCTGGATTGGTTCGGTACATGTTATATGCACCTCCTGAGTCGAATCAGAACAACCAATCGGTACTGAATTACGAGGAAGTCTCACCAGACCAAACACAGAGTCGAAGCGCGTCGGTCGAGGCTCTCTCCACCATACCAGGCCTCACGGCCTCAAGCAATGGTCCAAATGGCCCGAGGATCGGTGTGGAACGAGAGCGAGGAAATGAAATCCTCGAACGTGGACCGCAAGGTATTTCGAAGAGCAAACCTGCCACATCTTTCGCAAGAGTTAATAGCCATTTCGTGCTTGGACAGAATTGGACGGCCCTGAGACAGCCATACCAGGAATCACGAGTACTCCCGTCGAATTCCTTTCAGCGTTGTTGCGTACCGCAAAGCGGCTCGATACGCGATGAGGGGTTGGGCAGCGATTAGGACGCGAAGCCTCCCGTTAAGACAAATAGAAATTAGACGGAGACTGCGAGGCCTGAGTTTGAACCCCGAAGAAGGTGGCGGTCGGGAGCGTCGGGGAGGGCATAAGCTTTGCCATGTGGGAAAGGGGGAAACAGTCCCACTGGCGCAATTGCAGTGTGAGTATATGTGACAGAACCACCAGAGAGTTACGGTATTGATTCATGATGAAGACGTCTGTAGCTGACGCATGGACCTCCCTCAGAAACGCGGGAGGGGTTGATGGTGAACATGCATGCGGGATACGGAATTTAGAGGGGTGCGAAGCTGGAGTAAGTGAATCCTTTCAGACGGGTACTGTAATGAACAGGCCCGCTCCAGGTGAAAAGACGGTGAATCAATCTGGGAATCGGTTTGGACGCTGTGCTCCGAGAGCTGTAAGTGGGTATCCTCGATCTAGATATACGTCTGTCCTTCCTAGGAAATTAGAAATCGTGGCGTGTATATCGGGGGCTGCGCACCTCGCGGTGATCGAAAGAAACGGCGTTCCCAGCTCCATCTCACAAATACATTTGGCCATCGGCACGCATAATATAAGTATTGAAAGAAGAAGATTACCCCGCGGACGGTGCTCCGGGCCATAAGAAGCTGTACGAAGGAAATCTATTCGGCGTCAACGTCCAATTAATTATGAGTATGCATACACGGCGGAACAAAGAGAATTTCCCAGCGTACTACAGTTTGGGCAATCGTACAAATATGGCTCCAGAATCGCTTTGGGACAACAAGTCTCACCCTTTGTCAAGCAAAAAAGGAAACCAGCGAATTGGACCAGATCTTGAGAATTTCCCGAGAACGACCGACCGAACAAACTGTCACAAACTTGCCATAATTACCTCCGTGAAGGTTTATCGGGAAAAATATGGAATAAACTTCGTACTGAGGCCACCGTACTGCTGTGCGACATAGTGGTTCTGAATGAGCTTTCCCGTCGGACCTTGAAATTGATTATTGAAGATCAATTCCTTTTCTGGTCAATCAGCATCGTCACGCTGGTCACACTGCACGCGACGGCGCTTCCGCATCTTGGCCGCATCATCTCCCTGAAAACTTGGTCTTACGTCGATACTTGTTCCGTGAAACGCAAACATTTCTTCCCGTTCCTGCCAGCCTCGCGGCTAGGCATTGCTTGGACATCGCTGTCATCGGAACGAGCCGCCAACTGCTTGCCAACTGTACTCGAGGCCGACGATGTTGCTCCATGTTGACCTTCAACTCTCATTGGCTGCCGTCAAAGGGGCATCCTCTTTTCGCCACGATATCTTCGGCGCTTTACAGCAGGATCCAAGACAAGCGCTGCTAGTCTCAGAAAGACTGATCATCTCCGCATCTCCTTGACAATGGGTTCGGGGTGGCTTCCAGCGGGGCCTAATGTAGATCCTGTTGAGCGGGTTTGCTGCGGCAAACTCAGCGTGCTCCTGCTCGTGGGCTAGATCCAACAACTAAAATCTGCTTCCTTCCACCAATCTTTGTTGTGAATGGTACATCAATCTGACATCCCACTCGTGCTGGCTCATGAGACTACCGCTATCAATTTAAATGCGATATTGCAGCGTCAGGATGATCGGTCTTGCGGCTAGGCCGTCCGTCGAGCTTCTGGGAAATCTACCTGTCATTCGTTGGATGGTGATATAAAGACAATTGGGGGTGATCTTGCCATACAGAGCCTTTTCTCTTCCGCACAAAATAATGCGTCCGCGTCGAAGCTCCTATGAGTTGGTAGGCTCTGTCTTTTTCTTTGCCCGGAATTCTCGCTCAATTTCGAGAACATCAGAACGGGAGACTGGTGATTGTAATCGGTATTCCATAACATTCTGATATCTGAACCAAATTTACCAGACATTCCCGTCTTCTCCACCGCCCTTGGCGGTGCGTTTAGCCACCATCCTGGCTAACACTGACTTATTTCCTCATTGGCCAGGCTTCGAACTCTTTTTATCCCCCCATTTCCACGGTGGATCAATTTGTAAGTGCAGTACAGTCAATCGGGCTTTCATTCGCTGAGGCGATCATAGCATTCCTCCCCACAATTGCACCGGGTGAGTGTGCAGCACTGTCTGAGGAAGCTTTGACAGCCTTACCTGGCCTTCCTTTACAGCTTCAGGTGCGCACTGCCTCCTGAACACCAGCGAAGTAAATCTGATTTCACACATTCCAGCCGCCTCCAGCACCACGTTTACCACCCGTTCCTCTCCCCAATCTTCCGCCTACGTACACGCATGCGCCTGCACCGCTTACTGCCGGAGACGTCTTTCCTATCGATCTCGCAGACGAAATCGACTTCCAGGTCCTAGCGCGTGGCATCTCAGACTTCTCCATCCCACCGCATACGATAGTCTACGTCCTCCCGGCTTCGCGGGCTTGCTCTCTCCTCCAGATCGAAACCAAGGACAGACCCTCGCGCGCATTTTCCGTCATCCGCCGCCTGCAGTCAATTCTGCGTGAACCGCTCTCGCTGCACGTATACCGTACCCAACTTCAGCCGGTCGTCCAGGAGTCCGTTCGCCGGTACTTCTTGTCTCAGAGCGGACGCAATGGCGCGCATCTCTGGCAAGGATTCCTCAACGGCTTACAGCATCGCGATGGACCGAGAGGCTTAGTTTTGTTGCAGGGCCATTCTGATATGTGGGGGTTTTCGCAGGATCACGGAGGACAATGGGTAATCCACGTCGAGATGCCTCTCGTTTCTGGTTTCTAGACCTCAAGTCTTGGGAATTCCGGTAGGTCTCTATTGCTGCTTTTGCAGGTAGCGCCTCACTGATCCAACCACCAGTTTTGTCCCGTCGCGTCTCCGTAATGTTCGCGGTTCCTCATTTTCCTCGAGTGTGGAATAAAACGCCTCTAATGCATGAGTTGACACGTATAGTATAGTCGGATTGTCGTTTCCTACAATATTGAACTGGTTTCTTGACCTTTCTGGCACCTTTTCCAAAGACGTCGAAGGGCACGGCGATCGGAAGTTCAGGTTCCTAAAATCAGAATCTCTCGAGTTTCAAAAAAGAAGCAGCAGTATGGTCTCGTGTGCTCACTGTGTGGTAAAATAAAGCTCATCGGTGTTCCGAGGCCATTGATTCACCAACGTGGCTTGGACTTATTAATTGTGTCCAATGATCTGTTGACACTCGGAGTCCGCTGCTCGTTAAAAATAATCCTTGGGCTTTACTGCAAAGTTCTTCTCCCGCGACGGAACAGTTCGGATGTACTTGTATTGCCCACAACTCGGTAGTTGCGAGGGTACCCATATGGGCGTGTACGCCAACCGCCATTTCTGTCGCTTCCAAAGTTGTAACCTGTTCAATGGCTGGCTGCAATTGCAAACATCTGTGGGAGACTGCATTTGTCTAGACCAAGAATTTGGATTCGTATTATGTGGCTACAAATACAATTATTTCTGTTTCATTTAGTCCATGGATATACAGTAATCGTTGTGCGCTTAGAAGTCATTGCGTTGCTCGAAGTCTCCCGCCTGCGAGCATTCTCAGTTGATACGTGTAAAAAAAATCAGATAATTACCTTGCGTTCCTGGCCGCGCTCTTGCATGGCAGTGTTGCCCATCACCTTGCCAGCGAGTTTCTCCGCTCCGCCTGAATAAACCCGTCAGACCAGGATGAATGAAAATTCCGCGAGGCCGATCAAACCTTTGATCTTATCGCCCATAGTGGCCTTTCCGTGCGTGGAACCGAACTCGTCGCGGTTGCCAGAGTTGAAGTCATCGCCCCCGGTGCTGAAGGTGTTGCCGCCATATCCAGCGCTTTCGGATTGGGCCAAATCGTCCGTGCGGTTGGTGCCGAACGATTGTTCGTTCATGCCAGTACCCATACCGGTACCCACACCACCTCCCATACCCGTTCCCATGTTCGAGCCAGTGTTATCGAAACGGTCTTGCTGGCCGTAGCCGCCAGCGGTGGTCGTAGAATCGAAACCACCTATTGAAAATGTTAGACCGGTGATACAGGATCAGCGACGTGCGGTCTAACCTGTCTGGCCCATGCCAGTGGTGTTATTGAAGTCTCCGCCGGTGCGAGTGCCCTCAGTACCGTACACAGAGTTGGTGTTGACGTTGTTGTCGTAGGAGTCCATGATTTGTGAGTGAAGTGTTTGGAAGAGTGAATACGAGTGGGATGAGTTAAGGCAACAGAGGCGATACCTGGCTGTATTTAAAGTATTCGTTCTAGTGATGTCATGAATGGTTAACGTTGGAGTAGGGTGAAATACTAGCACCACAAACGGGGCCAAAAATTGGCTGGGCACGGTCATGATTATGGTTCGATGACGCCGGGTCGTAGATGACGCGTCGAGGTGTAAAGATAAGATACGAGATGAAGTAGCCATGGAGTCGGAGAGTCATAAACGATGCTGTCTGAAATCGATTTTAGGGGGAAAAACTTGACGAGTCTGCGGGAACAGACGAATCGGGAGGTGTGGTAGACCGAACTTCTTCTATACCGACAAAAGTAAGTCACTTGACTAAGGATTAGAGCGGCAAAGAGACCAGACCAGTAGTTACGGGAATCACAATCTGGAGTCCACTTTGGAGTAAATTCATATCCAAAGTATACGACATGCTGGAGCCCGTTGGCTAATGGAGTGAATCCATGACGTCAGACTCATCGAACTACGTGCGTGATTGATCTCCGCTGCAATTCCAACTTCCTTATTCGGATCGTGCAGCGCAATAATATGTACGAGCTACCTGAGATCAGTACGAGGTCAAAAGCAACTGTGTCCAGAAGATATTGAATTTTTTTGAGCAGTTATTGGTCGAATATCGAAATTCGTGAGCTACGGTGCGCGTTTCAGCAAGATTTGATCGAGTCAGCGACGTGTATAGTGGACACCCCACAATAAAATCTTACTTGAGGTTGTGGCTCATCGTGGCACGCGAGTTCTTGGGATCCAGTTATAGCTGTCTGTCTTGAGAATTGGAAGTTGGACCGCAACCTCCATCCACTCCTGACATGCGTGCGATGCGCCGTGAGCCGAGACACGCTCGGAAAAAGCGCGGAGATGGATCGCGCGACGTGGAGGGTGGGTTCAGATATGAGGGACTCTCCGACATCGAAATTGCGCAGGGCCGATTGGGATACGCATTGCGTGGCGATGGGCTCCAGATCGACCGTGATATCAAACGTGACTTCGAGATCCGTCAAAGCCTGGCAGTGTTCGGCGAGCGTGGCCAGGCAGCATGTCGCATTGTCTGCCAGGGCGCCACTGGAGTTGTGACACCTCGGTTTGTGGCCATACAAGAGCTGGTTCCCCCATTGCCCAGTCGTCGATGTCGAACCCGGCGTACGAAGTGATGGACGTGATCATCACGTTCACGAAGCAGAAGAGAAGACGGAAGGAAAGGATATTGCTCGCGTCTCCCTGCTCCGAGAGGCCATATTCATCTACGATGCGGAGAGATAGAGAGGAATTGGCAGTCACGAGAGCTCGATTGGAAGAGATGTAACGAGGGCGGTGAAGCTATGGAGTTGGCTCAGATGCCTGAGGGCCGCAAGGTCAAGGATAAGAACGTCTGAATTTCAGTGACGGCCAAAATAATCAAAGAGAGTACATACTACATTTCTACCGGTAAGGTCAATGAGGTCGTCAGGTATTCAACACAGAAGATTGTCTTGGACTGTCCACAAACTTTGATCGAGTTTGATCGAGTGTGGGGTCATGAAAGTTGAGATGCGCGCCAGCGCAGCAAGGGCGTGTAGGGGCGTTGTCGGAGACCTTAGGATGATCGCATACGTTCTCCAAAATCTCCAGGCAGTGCAATGATACATGGACTTGAATGGAGACGGTCAAAAATTTGAAGGCGGATCGTGTTTGTCTCTGTCTGTCGAAACTGTCACGGGCCGGCTCTCAGTTTGTGACTTAGGAAAACAGACGTCAGGATAAAGGAACTACAAGAACGACGAATAGAGTGAGATTGGGCTAGGTCTCGACATGCCCGGTGCAAGAAAAATGTGGATGAGTTAAACACCGCTCTTCCAGGTTGCTTCAAGCCTGTTACCACGGTGTGGGACGAAGAACACGGAAACAAAAATCAAGACCTGGAGAATACTGAAACAAATGAGATTTCGAGCCATTTACGACACCGACGATTGCGCACCCAAAAGCTGTCTCTCTGACCACACCCATTCTTCCTCCCGTCGCGCACAGCACCATCGAGACGACGGCGCGCAACGGCTCTACGCTCGGCTTCGAAGTCGATCTCAGCACGCCGATTGTGCAGTGCGAGGCCTGTGTCTGCATTTCTAAGAAACACCGTGACCCACACTCGAAGAATCCAGGAGACTTTGTCTCCGGAGACCTCAGGAGACCGACGCGTGTCACCGCAACTACTACGGCACCTTCTTCGATGACCATTCCGACCTCGCATACGTCTACCTACAGAAAGGCAAGGCGGAGGCGGAGACCCTGGGCCACTACGGGGATTTCGAAGCCTCAATGAAACGCAGCAGGGCGTCGACATCAAGGTCCTCGGTACCAATCACGGCAAGGAATACACTGGCAGTGTCTTCGACAAACACCTCGCGTCGAAGGGCACGGCTCGCCAGCTGACCCCACACGACACACCGTAGCAACGGCGCCGCCGAACGCCTCAATGGCACCATCGCCAGGCAGAGGCGCGCCCTCCTCGCCAGCGGGCTCCCAAAGTCGTTTTGGGGCCTTGCTGTCATGTACGCCGTCTGGCTTCGCAACCGCACACCGATGAAGAAAACAGCACCGAAATCACCGTACGAAGTCATAACGGGCGAAAAGCCCGACTGAGTCGCGCACGGAAATTCAGGTGCCGCATCTGGGTACGTGTACATGGCGGGTCGAAGCCCGACAAGCGCGGAGTCGAGGCGAAATGGGTTGAGCTGAGCATAGAGACTCGCGACAGCCATAAGATATACTGGCCAGCGAAAGGCACAGTAACCGTCGAGCGAGACGTCCGCTTCGACGACGAGACCGTATTTGCGGGGGAGAAGGACGAGGGAGACATCCACGTCCTGAGCAGCGAGGGAGAAGAAGAAAAACCCGCGCAGCGGAGAAGCGCACATACCTCCGGGTCCGAAACCACCACCCTACCTCCTCCAGCTTCACCCAACCGATCTACATCGCAGGGAGAGCTCCCGTACTCGCCCTCCACTTGTCCTACTACACCGTTGTCCGAAATTTTGACGTTCACGGCAAATGCCATCATGCACGCCGACCCGGACGCAGCGAACGCATCCGAGGCCACTAGCGATGTGGGGGAGGAGCCTGCCCGTCGCATTCGAAGGCCGTCGCAGTATTTACGCCGTTTGCAAGGCGGAGAAGGAGTTACGAGTGGGGAAGGACCTTTGACGACATTATACGTCTCGGCGTACTGAGGTTCCCGGCGGTGACGCTTCGACGGCTGGGCAGGAGTTGAGGAGTCGTCGTTGGTACGCATGTGCGATGCCGTTGGGGATGTGGAGCCTGAAACGGAGCGTCAGCGTCCGAATGAAGGGAAAGTCTGTGTTACCATGTGTGACTGTCACGCTCAGCGCCAGCATCGGGAGCGTCGACATCCATGTGGCTGGACCTGAGGTCTTCAGAGCTGGGGTGAACGGTGCTGGAGGTCGGGGAGTCCGAGTCCGAATCACCCGAGGCGTTCCCGGTGCCAGGATCTTTGAATAATTTCAAAAATGCGCGCGATGAGGTCTTTGGAGGTGCGAGTCTTCTGCCTGGTTTTCTTGACAATATTGGTGGGACGAGAGGGCTCGCAGGGAAGCGGAGCCAAGGGTCTGATCTAAAAGAAAGAAGCTGTTGGAGCGAGCTGAGCGGTGAGAAGAGCACGACCCACCGAGAACGATTGAAAGGTGATGACGGCGACGTCAGGCTCGGACTGAGGCTCCTCGCGATCCTTCTGCGCCTTTAGGACCTTGAGCTCTATCGCGTTCAGATTTTCCTTGTCTGAGCGTCCGAAAAGTATTGTCAAAAAGGATCGGGTACGTCGTCTCGAGACTTGCGAGGAGCGTTGAGAGGAGATGGTATGGGTGTATCCTGTTCGTCTTCTATCGCATATATTCCCGACGATCTCCACGATTGGTGCATGAGAGCGGAGACAGAACAGCAAGTCGATGAAAAGAGACGAAAATGCACTTGACCTAAAATTGGACACTGTTTGTTCCTGTGTGGCAATAATAGCCTCCGGTGTGCAGTGTGCCACAGCCTGCGTTTGGCCCCCTGGTTCCTATCCCTTTCTTTCCTCTGGCCATGGCATCGGACGAGTCAGACCTCACGGACCTCGACGAGCTCTCGCAGGACTACGAAGAGTCAAGACCCACAAAGAAAAAAGGCGCCAAGGGCAAAAGAAAGGGCAAACCTGGAGAATACAGGATCAGCGGTGCACTCACCGCACCGCGCGCGACGACGTACAGCACCGAGGCACTCTACAGTGCGTGCAGCTCCATCCATATCGCAACTCTTTCCTTGTTCTTCGACGCGAGACTGAGACCAAGCTAAACAGAGCAGATTCACAATGGGGATATAAATCTGGAGCCAGATTACCAACGAGGTGCGGTGTCACGCGAAAATCAGCGTATCTGGGCTCAATTTTATGTCTGCGCAGAGGTCGTGTGGCCTGAGACCAAGCAGATCGGCATCATCGACTCGATATTGCGCAACTTTTACATCCCACCGGTCATTTTTGGTGCGTTACACAGAGACGAGAAGTACTTCATTGGGCTCACATGGAACCGACACGCAGCGGTTAACTCTTTTGACGATGGCTCGGAAACGCGGACGTGTATTGACGGCAAGCAGCGGCTCACGTCCATTCATCGGTACGGCGCGTTTTTGTATCGTCGTACAGCAACTATTGACGAGAAGTACAATTCAGTTTCATGGAAGGCATGGTACATTGTCCCATACTTTGGCTCCTTTCTCGCTCGTTTCTAACGTGCGATGTATCATGTAGATTCCCCGTGCGTCGCGTCACGTTGCGTACCATTCTTCGTGTGCCTGACTGAACGTATTTGCCTATTTTTTTGGTCGTGTTCCAGATAAAGACCCGTGCGTAGTCGTCGTTCATGCCTATTTATAGATACTGAGTGGCACCCCCATTCGACAGTGAAACAGGCGAAAAGTATTGGTACCGCGACAACCCAGACCACCGCACGCGCACGGCGAAGAAGCTCCTCCCGCAGAAATTCCGCAATATGTTCGACGGCAAGGCCGTCGTGTGCGTCGAGTACCAGGGCCTCGACGACGCGGATGAGCGCGAAATCTTTCAGGTATTGTCCATCCCCGCCCCTTTAGGCGTAATCTCTCGATGGCTTACACACGAATGTTCTTCAGCGCGTCCAGCTCGGCGTGGCTCTCACTCCAGCCGAGAAGCTCAAGGTCATCTCCACCCCGCGCGCGAAATTTGTGCGCGCGCTCCAAGACGACTTCCTCAACGACGAGGACGCCGGCCTCGGCGGGGAAGCGCTCGCATGGGACCGCAGCCGCGGGTCCGACTTCCGCTGCCTTGCGCAGACCATCCAATGTATCGAGATGTCCCCCAAGACGACGTCCATCCAAGCCACCGAGAAATGGCTCAATGACACCTCGGCGATGAACCCTGCGTTCGCCGCGAGCATCGAGAACACGTACCGTGTCTTTGAGACGCTGGTGCGCGACCCGCGAAACAGCTCAGCGTTTGCGAAGATCGCCCCGATAGAATTTATCATGATCGGCATCCTCATCCACCGGCACAAGGGCAAGCTGTCGCTTGAGGCGATGGGGAAGGCGGTGTCTGCGATGCGGCAGGACGTCCGGAAGCAGCACGAGGATATTCGGAATAATGGGAAAGTGTACAAGACGATGGTGGCGTTCATTGATTCGTACAAGGGGCCGGCGGTCCCTCGCGGAGAGCTGCCCGCGAAGGACGCGGTGGATAGCCCGAACGTCACCGGTGGGGGGAGTGGTACCGCGAAGGCGGGTGCGAAGCGGAAGGCGACGAGGCAACCGGCGGAGGACGATGAAGACTCGGACGACGACTATGCGCCAGCGAAGCGTGCGGCGCCCCGCAAGCAGGCAAGTCCTAAGAAAGCGCCACTACCCCCTCCTGCTTCCAAGCCACCAGCAACACCGTCGACGTCCGCGGCTGCCACGGCGCCCGTACCAAACGGCATGGAGCTCGTGCGCGCAGCCAAAGAGCGCATCGAGGCGCGCGCGCCCAGCGCGGGGACGGGAGCGCAGTCAACGCCCACACTGCTGCCCGCCCCCAATTCGACGCCATTTTCTTTCAACCCGGCCGCGCAGCAGCAGGCGTTCAACAAATCACAGGCTCCGCAGCACGGCGCGGCGAGCGTGGCGGCAGCGCTCGAGGCGAACCTCATGGGCGCGCAGGGCGGGGGCACGCCGCCCACGGGCCCGCGCGTCAAGACCGAGCCCGGGGCCCCGCCGTTCTCGGCTGCGAGCACCGGGAGCGGGTATGAGGCAGGCAGCAGATACGGCCATGCGTATGGACAACGCAATGGGTACGATGCGCATGAGTCGTCGCGCGACCGGGGACGGGTGTATGAGCAGCACGATGAATATGGCCGAGACAAGCGGTATCGGGAGAGGGATAGAGATAGACGGTGGTAGGTAAAGCGGAATTGCTACCGTCCAGGGCCGAGGGCGTGCGTGGAGTGCAGGACGTCCTCGGAGACTCTTCCAGCGCACCGCACCAGCCACGCGAAGGCAGTAGCATCGCGTGGCGAGGGGTGGGTGGCTGATGGTATTAGCAGTGGGCATTCAAAATTGATTGGACTTGGAAATCATCGTTCTCTCGTTCTTTGTATTTCTTCGCTTTCCGTTTTTCTTTCGGCTGTTCAGTAGCAATATTCCGTGTAAATTAACACAGATCAATATATAACATGGCCAGCGGCCAGAATTCGCAGCGGCCGGGTTTCGGCCAATACAGGGTGTTTGGCCGAATATTGTATCAAATATTACTAAGTTATCCCACAATTGATTTCATCAATAACGCGTGTTTCTGTTTCTTTCTCTCAAATGGTCATTCCACTCGGGCAAGTCAATCTCAATATCCCCTAGCTTCAGTCCAAAATGGAGTCATCGCTGTTGCTGGTGTCGGCTGCCAACCCCCCAACTTCCACGGATGTCAAGAACGCCGTGAACCTCAAGGCGGACGCTGTCCATGAGCTAGGTCAGTTCAGTGAAACAGCTAGGACAAAACAGCTGGCTCAAAGTTCTCTTAGTAACGGGAAGTGCTGTCTCCGACGCTGTAGTCGAAGCGGTGGCTACGTGAGAGCGACATTGTTTTGGCGCGGCAGATTGCGCTCGCTCCTCCACCTGCGCCTGCCGCGCTTCCACACGGCGGTGTGGCTGCAGGTGCGGCTCCCCCAGCAGGTCTGTGGTGCTCCATAACTCTTTTTGCCCTAGTTCATCATCTCCCTGGTCCAGTGGCGGGCGTGGCAGTAATCCTCAACGCTATCGCCAATTTAAGCCAGACGCTCGACAACAAGCTCAATGCAGTCGATAACAAGGTCGATGCAGTCAACCGGAGCATACGGGATATGCAGCGCGACATAGCTACAGTAAGCCTCCATCTAAATGGTATTCAAGTGGACTGACGTGCGAATGCATAGAACGGCAACATCACCAAAGGAACCGGGTTGACTCTTCCTTACGCAGAAGTCCTTTTCCTCCTTGGCACGCGCCCCACTGTAGCAGTTGTGAGTAGTAATTCATATCCAGTCCCTTCCAGCAATGCCCGCTCAGGGCGGCCAGCCTGCGCAGCCCGGCCGTCCGGCCCTGCCCCTGATCGACAATATTACCGCTCTCCGCAATCTACAGGGTCCCGACGCGAGACAATATCTTGTTGGGTATGGGATTGCTGCAATCCCGCACCCCGTGGGGCAACGCCGGCAACTTGTTGGGCAGTGCATTGGTTGTATTGTCCATGTCTAGTTTGTGCCTTCGTTTCTAGTGCACTGCACCAGCCACGCGAAGGCACTAGCATCGCGTAGCGAGAGTAGGTGGCTGATGAGTGGGCATTCAAACTCGATTCGACTTGGAAACCTCGTTCTCTTGCTCTATGTATTTCTTCACCTTTTTCGGCTGTTCAGTAGCAATATTCCGTGTAAATTAACACAGATCAATATATAACATGGCCAGCAGCGCAGTCCTGAATTTTTGGATCCATACCGCGGCGATTCCCAATTAGGGCACCCACCTTCCTAATTTGGCGACATGCTCTTTCTCCGCAGCTTTGTCTCCAAGTTTTTCTGAATTGCAATCTCTAGCCATTTGGCATCATCACCTCAGTTTTCTCGATTTTTCCTTTGCAAAACATTGGGTGTGCAGGTAAGGTTGCTAGCGCGACGCAACGTGACATGGCACTGCCACTTCGTGACCACGCGTTCCCAACTTGCAGAAACCCTCCATCTCTTTGTTCTAATGCACGATTGCTTGTTAATATCGGAGATTGTAGAGCAGATATGTGGCCATTTCTATGGCATAACAGGTGGTCCCCACTGTCTCGCTGTGCTGGCGCGCACCTGCAGAACCTTTTACGCTCCAGCGCTCGATCAGTTGTGGTCAGACCAGGCTGGCGCCGGAGTGGTGAATCTCCTCCGTTGCATGCCTTCGGATCTCTGTGAATTCGATAATGACGATGATGGATCTATAGTATGTATTCTCTGTGCAGATTTGCCTGCTCTCTGAAGTCTTACCAGCGCCTGTTGCGCCCTATCTTGCCAACAGATTGGGAAAGACCACTAGTCTACACGCACCGTATCAGGAGCATTACCTGCTACTTTCCCCGGCCAGATATTTGGACCGCGCTGAGCGCTTCTTTGCCCGGCGATGTTGATTCCGTGTTCCCCAAGCTAACGACCTTACATTTGCTGCACCTCTCGATGGACATCCTCCTGATACGCACACTTCTCTCCCCAAAACTCGCCTCATTCCGCATTCATTTTCAGGCATCGATTCCTAATTTTTCGTTCCTCCCCTCCATCCCGCGGATATGTCCCGCTTTAAAGAACATCGAACTCCAAATCGATGGCGATATGGACTATGGTCGTTCTGCCCTGTCTAGTTGTATCCAGGGTCTAACCTCACTGGAGTCAGCGTGGCTACATATTCCTAATCTCGCTATCCTCGAGCAACTGAGTCAACTTCATGCCCTTACCTCACTCCACACCTCACTTAATAGGACGCTCTCAAATGACCTCTCCTCCTTGTCAGCTCCTCTTCTCCCGTTCATCGCCCTGAAAAGACTGGGTATCGGGTTCAAGATCGAGGCGGTGACCCACTTCTTCCGAAGGTGCTCTGGAGCGCCGTTGCAAGACATTGAAATCACTCTCGCCTCGTGTTCCCCCACAACGGCCATACACATGTTGTACAGCGCCCTGCGCGAAGGGTGCTCTCACACGTCACTTTTATCCCTCAGTGTCGAGGAAGGAACAGAGGACATTGCGGAGACAGGGGACGATGCATATGCAATCAATATCCAGTCTCTTCGTCTTCTCTTCTGCTTCGTAAACCTCACATCCATATACATCACGTCGTACGTTGGTTTCAACGTAGACGACGGCGCAATGAAAGAACTGGCTCTTGCTTGGCCAAAAATCAAATTGCTACAACTTCGGTTTAGGTCTCACACTAATGAATCCCGACCATACACGCAACTTTCACTCCGCTGCTTGTACACCCTCGCCAAGTATTGTCCGACTTTGACCGAGCTCGAAGTTACGCTCGACGCTACCGTCATTCCCAAGGGCCCCGATATCGAGTCGCAGCCCGTCATCCAGTCTGCCCTGCGCGATTTCAACGCAGGCAAGTCCTCCATATCTCAGCCCACCATCCACGTCGCGCAATACATCTCTGAACTTTTTCCTAATCTGTCTGAGCTCACGACGTGCCGCACTTTACGACGCAATGACGATCCGGATGAGCTTGAGCGGCATTCGCAGGAAATTGCATATCATAACCTTTGGATGGAAGTTGCGCTTCAGATCCCAGTACTCACCGCCACTCACGAGGAAGAACGATCATGGGCAGAGGAATAGTTGGGCGCACAATAGTCGTTTGGTTAGTCGTTTCTGTCAAGGAATACAAATTCCGAATGTCAAAATTTTGACAACACGGTCTGATTTGGCGGGGATCGGCACTCGAGTTTGGTGGGGCCAGGCCCGTGTTGTGGACAACATGCCAACGCGCACAACGACAACGAAAATGTCAAGTTACTGATGGACGCAACGTGGACATGGCACTGTCATTTTGTGACCACGCGTTCCCTCGCGTTCCCAACCTGCAGAAAGCCTCCTTCTCTTTGTCCCGATGCACGATTGCTTGTTAATCTCGGAGATTCTGGAGAAAATATACGGTCAGCTCTATTCCACCCGTTGTCTTGCTGTGCTGGCGCGCACCTGCAGAACCTTTCATGATTCAGCGCTCGATCAGTTGTGGTCAGGACAGCACGGCTTCCCAGTGGCGAATCTCCTCCGTTGCATGCCTTCGGATCTCTATGAATTCGATAGTGAGGATGGGTCTATAGTATGCACTCTCTGTGCAAGTTTGCCTAGTCTCTGACAATCTCACTAGCGCCTGTTGCGCCCTATCGTGCCAACAGATTGGGAAAGACCACTGGTCTACACGCGCCGTATCAAGAGCATTTACTGCTACTTTCCTCATCCAGATATTTGGAACGCGCTGAGCGCTTCTTTTGCCCGGCGATGTTGATTCTGTGTTTCCCAAGCTAACGTCGTTTCAATTGCTGCACCTCACGACGGACATTCTCCCTATACGTGCATTTCTCTCCGCCAAACTCACCTCCTTTCGCATTTATTTCCAGGCATCGATTCTTAATTTTTCGTTGCTCCCCTCCATCCCGCGGATATGTCCAGCGTTGAAGAATATCGAACTCCAAATCGATGGCGATATGGATTTTGGTAGTTCTGCCCTGTCGAGTTGCATCCAGGGTCTAACTTCACTGGAGTCCGCGTCACTACATATTCCCGATCTCGCTACCCTCGAGCACCTGGGTCAACTTCATAGCCTTACCTCACTCGATGCCTCACTCGGTGCGGCGTTCCCAGATGACCCCTCCTCCATATCAGCTCCTCTTCTCCCATTCATTGCACTGAAATCGCTGGTTATCGGGTTCAAGATCGAGGCGGTGACCCACTTCTTCCGAAGGTGCTCTGAGGCGCCGTTGGAATACATTGAAATCACGCTCGACTTGTGTTCCCCCACAACAGCCGTACACATGCTGTGCAGCGCCCTGCGTGAAGGGTGCTCTCACACCTCGCTCCTATCCCTCGTTGTCAGCGACGGAACCGAGGACATTGCGGAGACGGGGGACGATGCATACGCGACTAATATCCAGTCCCTTCGGCTTCTCTTCTGCTTTGTGAACATCACGTCCATAGCCATCACGTCGTACGTCGGTTTCAATATAGATGACGACGCAATGAAGGAGCTAGCTCTTGCTTGGCCGCAAATCAAAGTACTACAACTTCAGTTCAGGTCCGACACTAATGAAACACGACCACCCACACAACTTTCACTTCGCTGCTTGGGCACCCTCGCCGAGTACTGTTGGGCTTTGACTGACCTCGAAGTAACGCTCGACGCCACCGTCATCCCCGAGTCGGACCCCGATGTCAAGACGCGGCCCGTAACCCAGTCTGCCCTGCGCAATTTCAACGCGGGCAAATCCCTCATATCTCAGCCCACCATCCACGTAGCGCGATTCATCTCTGCGTACTTTCCGAATCTGTCTCTGCTCACCACTTGCCGCTCTTACCTGCGAAATGACGATCCCGGGGAGCTTGCGCAGCCACTCGGTGGAAATCGCGTACCACAACCTTTGGATGGAGGTTGCGGTTCATATTCCAGTACTTACCGCCATTCGCGAGGAAGAACGATTCTGGGCAAAGGAATAGTTGGGCGCACAATAGTGGTTTGGTTAGTCGTTTCTGTCAAGGAATACAAATACCGAAATGTTTCTTCCTGAGTTGTTACGCTGTTTATTCGGTTTGTTCAGAACAGTATACCATGTATGAGCCCCATGCGTTTATGGTTTTCTCAGTTTCGTCGATTGAGGATCAGCCTTGCCAAAACCAATATTTTTTTTTTTGCCGGGATGATACTGGGTTTTCAACTTTCCGTGGCATAGCCTCGAAATTTTTTGATTGAATATAAGTACCGATTTATTGGCGGCAGCTGTACATTGCTGTGGTAGCTACGGCTGTACAATTGCTCTTTGATCATGATGGCAGCTTCTCTGTCCGTTTGGTGACCGGTCGCTTTGGCGCACTTACACTAGCCACCCAAATCATGGCGTGGTTTTCCATGGGTGTCCAATCTGCTAGTCGAGCTTTCCGGGGACAGGAGAGCGTTGGCAATTCCGAAATTCAGGTTGTCGACATAATACATGCCATTGGCTCAGAGCAGAGGATCTTGACGTGCAGGCTGCAGCTTGGAAGACTTTCAAGATAACCTACCGGGCAAGCTAGGTGGAGTCCTCAAGGTGACACGGCGAAGAGGATAGGGGGAGAGGAGGTGCGCTACGCACCCGCTGGAGTGAGAGCGGGACGAAGGCGTGTGTATGTGCGAGGGAACGGCCATCCCGGCCGACTCGTCTCTCGAGCGGGAAGCACCGGAGAGGGCAAGTCGGAACGGGCAGAGACGGAACGCGGGAACGGCCGAACCTGTACGCAAGAGGCCCGAGGGCCCGAGACGAGACCCAGCGCGACCCAAGCGTGAGCGAAAAAGGAAGAGGGAATGGGCGGCTGGGGCCGAGAAGAGCTGAGGGTCGAGGAGGATGCCTTGAGGTCGTCGACGAGCGTCCAGAGCAGAAGAGATGAGGCTGTGTAGATCAGATCGCTAGCTGTGACTATCTAATCTACACAGCATGACGGCGAGCGTGTCACTATCCTCCACTTCCTTGCCTCCCACTGGCTCGCAGGCTCACCTCGGCTGAGCTCACAAATGACTGTCAAAGAGACTTATTCTAGCTGCATATCCGGATGCTCGCACTCCCGGAGTCCCGGCCGGATTATTTAGCCTCCTAGTCATTTATTCAATTGTTCTTCCACGTTACACCCCACGCGCACATCACATTCCAGCAACATACAAGGCAAGACATCAGAATAAGCCACTGCGCTTTGGCCTCAAGGCTGGCCAATGAGGTAACCCAGACTGAGGCCGTTCATTTCGACATCCCCATGTGCATCAAAGCGCGAGTCAAAGCGACGTTGCCGAGTTTACTGTATAAAGAGTGGTAGATGGCTGGATGTCGTGCGTACGGACCCACTTGCTTTGCCACCCATCCACTCACTCAGCCATGTCATCTGCTACCATCCGACCTGCCCCCACGATTCGGAATTTTCAAAGCACTTTTCAGATATTGCCTCGAGACAATAACGATGCCGAACATGTGGCCAGTTCGTCGCAACAAGTTATCTCACTTGGCATTATTGTTTCGAGTGGAGGCGAAATTCATCTTGATCTTCGGTATGTCCACTACTTTTTATTGTGTTCGCCCACTCATCAAAATCCAGATCGGCCGCCAGATCAGAGGAGTCTTCACTGGGCCAAAGCGTGGTCATCGATATCTTCTTTCAAAACGACGATGGGCGCTTGGAAGAAGGGCCCTCCCGAACACCAGGATCGGTGTCCCTGTCGGAGGCGACTGCAGTCAACGACGCCTCATCATCCAATTCCCAACGCACACTCGATAGGTGACAATTGAAATACCATCGAGTTTCATTCGGATTTCTGACAATCACTTCTAGTTCTGTGGCGGCCCCAACATCGGACTCGCCTCCGAGAACAACCCCCATGCCTCCACTCTACACGAACCACGGTTCTCCTAACCCGTCGACGCCACAATTGCCTTTGACTTCCAACGCATCTCTCCTGATCGCACAGAACGTCAGCAACGATGAGCCCCTTCCAGCTTATTCGCGGTTCCCTCCGGTCGCAAGTGTGCAGGTTCAGGAACCACTTCCAGAATTACTGCTTGATACGCCGGGATCGGGCACGTTCCAACAACAGCAACAGCAACGCGCGCGGGACTTTCATGCTTCACCACGTCCATTTGTTGGAGATATGTATGGCAGAAATCAACGTCGGGAGATACTAATGCTGGATGACGACTCGGAAGAACGCCTTGAGTTGCCAATAGACCGCTGCGGCAGTAGACGTCAAAGGAAGCTGTGCTGGGAAGATGAAGAGGACGATGAAGAAGAGGCGAGGTACGCGAAGCGCAGTCGTGATGAATCGTGGGGACCCATTCGTTTTCTACGGTCACTGTGGATATAAATTCCTGATTTAATACGAGACATTCGGACTTCGGAGAGATAGTAGAAACTGATTGTGGCAGAAATTGAAATGAAAATGCCTACTCAACTTCTCAAGTTTGCTAGAGACCTCGATGTAGCGCAGCACCAACAAAAATCCTTGAATTTAAATACACATCCTACACCAGCTAGTCAAGATGGATAGTGTCAACAAGGGGTAGGACCAAAATACATACGGATTCAGATACACTTGGTCATTGGAGCCCAAAATGGTCGTCAGCGAGTTTGAACTTGTCCCGATCGTGAACTTGTCAAAGTCTATTTCGGTCTCGGCAAGACGGCTCGAATATGAGATCCAGATCCAATTTTGATTTGGTGGAACAGCGAGACGGAAAACATTCATCCAAGGCTCTGGCTATCGAAGTCATCAACAACGGCCAGGAATCATAGAATCAAATTCCAACTCATCGGGAAGATCAATCCACGTACGCAGTGGCGAATTGCAGGAACTTGTACAGACCAAGACTCGATCTGCCAAAGCTTATTCTTCACTAAATCATAACATTCCCAGCAGATCGAGACAAATCCATATCCTTGGTGGACATCCGACTCAGAGCCTCGGTATGGTTCTGGTGGTGGTCCACAACCACAGAATTGTTTGGCGAGCCAGAATAACGGTCGTCCCAAAATAAAGGGCCCTCCAAGAGAGTGGAGATTCCCCACCCAGTTTCCCGTACCGCGGATCGTTGCCTAAAATAACTATGGCCCCACATTAGAAGACCCGAGAAGCAGATATTAATACGCCAAACGATGATAAAAATAACGCTGACGGAGCCAGAAGAATGGATATCTTCGGTCCAAAGTCTTGTGCCGCATTGCAGCATTATAGCCAACGCTGATGCGCGTCAAGTGAACGGTTGTGAAAAGATTTTGCATGAGAATCGTCGACGGGTTTGTTCTCGCGAGGAGAGAAATCAAGAGCTGAGAATGAGACCTGGGATTTGTGGTCTGGGACCCGGGTACAGAGCATGATTCACGGACTGCGCGGCCCGCGCAAACGAGTGGATGATGAGCAACAATCTAGATGATACAAGTTGACTTACATGAACTTCCAAAATGCATAGCCCGTCTCTGCCTCCCGAGCCTGTCCGCTAAAAACGGCAGTTGTCGGATGAACTCGTTGAACACAACCAATAAGTAGCTCGTTCCCTTGCGTGGGGCGGGATTTCGGCGATCCGGTGCCAGAGAATGGTTGTCACGCTCATAACAGACAATAGAGCTGCCAAAGCGCCATCAGCACTAGTGAATTCCTGCAAGAATTCATGGCACGGATTATCGGTTAAGGACGAGGGCAAGCTTCTGTAGCGGCAGGAGGGCAATGCGACCCAGTGACAGCAAGCGCTGGCGATCAGGCGGCTTGACTATGTCCAGCCATGTGTTCGGGATGAGCGTGTGGAGATGCCCAAGCTTGTGGAGGTCAAGCTTGTAGTGATAATCTGCAACTGTTTTTAGCACATCGACGAGCATCCACATTTGGAAAAGACAAGAGGAACAGAAGGAGCAGTTGACGATGCATAGACGTTGCAGACTTGGCGCCGAAGCGTCCAAGAGGCGCTGGATCGGGAGGTACATAGTCGTCCAGGTGTTGAACGGTGCATTCGAGCGAGGAAAGACATGAAGTATCGACGGGAGAGCCTTGGCTTGTAACCCAACCCAGGAACCCGCCAGCGAGGGACGGGTGAACGTGGAGGCAAAGGTGCCGCAATCGAACGCGGGACAACTTGATGGTGACAACAACGACGAGGTTCGAGGCTTCGGCGAAAGTGACATCGGCAAGTGTCAGCGAACAAAGCGACAGCCAGTGTGAGAGAAGCGTCAACGGCAGGATGGCGTGGACGGAGTCGCGGTTGGCGCCCGAGAACTTGAGCCACGCCGGCCTGTATGACCAACAGGAACCCTTGATCGCGAGGCAGGTGACAGACCCGAGGAGGGATAAGCATCTGCCCAAATCTGCCTCTAATATCCAGCTACCATAACTCTCTGTCCATTCTTGGCAGAGGCGGAGACGTGCTGTAAAGAATGGCGAGCCTTCAAGTAGCTCGCAAAGTTTGGCGAGAGTGTGCCCCTGATTAGCTCGCGGACCAATTTGAAGCCTAGAGAAGAGACGGGTTAGGCTATAAAACGTCCAAGAAACCAAGGCGCAGGATCGCAGAGTGGCCAGGTCACCGGCCAGCTTGACAATGATAATTTCAAACACTTCTGGTGGAAATACCGCATCGCTGGTGGCGGGAAGCAATAAAATAAATTCGGGCGAAACCAGAAGGAAGTCCAAGAATTTGTCACGGGGCCGCTGCATGATATGGGCGCACATTGCGGAAGGTCGCAATTCAAGCGAAGTACACGTGCCGATGATCCGCCAAAGTCGCTGCTTCGCAATTTGGTCATCGGCGGACGCTCCCCTTGTTTCGCTTACACCATTTTTTCCGACGACATGGAGGATTTTCCTCAAAAACTGCTTGAGATTACCATTGACTTCGTTGACGGATTGGAGTCTCGGCGCTCCTGTGCGCTAGTTTCTCGCATCTTTTATAATGGAGCCCGACTGTTTTTTTCGCCTTCAAATCGGTAACCATCGTCCATGGATCGATCAGGAGCACAATGTTGCCCAGCTCTGCGAGCCTCGAAGGCTCTCCCTCGTTTGCGGCGCGCGTGGAGTCCATTTGCCTCAGTAACGGAAGCACCGACCACCCAAGGAGGTGTTTTCCCCTCCTCTCTCAACCGCCTCTGCATTGAAGCCACCCACAGCAACCTCCTCTTGTCTAAAATCTCGACCGAAAATCGCAATTCGATCCAGGCCACCTTCCCAAATTTGACCTGCCTCGAGCTCTGCGGCGTCAGCAACTTCCCGATGACGCTCCTGTCACACTGCCCATCGCTGCGTTTACTGACACTCAAGAACTTCTTTACCCAGTCTGGGCTCTGCCGTTGCCGCCTACGAAGGCTCCCGATTCCAATCCAAAAACTCTCCATTCTCCGTGCGGTCTTAGCAGATTGGTGGATCGGATTCTGCGCCTGGAGTCTCCCGCTCGACGTCTCCGGCCTTCGCACACTCGAGTTCCTGGCTGATGATGATTACTTTGTTCCACCTCATACTCCGATCCGGCGCCTCCTCAGCGCCTCTGCGCTGGGCCTGCGGCGCTTGTGCCAGTTCGTCGTCTCACTTTCTACATTTGTGTATGGGGGACTGATGCCTAGACAGCGTTAGGATGGGGGTTTGGACCTGACCTTCACGGGCTCACCCAGTTGTCCACGATCTCATCTCTCTGGACATATACGTGGAAGGGTCGTTGCTCGACCGCGAGCACTTGATCTCGCTCAGTAATCTCGTATTAGCCAGCACTCACGCTCTTCATCAACTTCAAGTTCCTCTCGCGAAACCACCGCACCAAGGTCGTGCGAGACCTGGCTGGTCTCGACCGCGCGTTGGCCGCATTGCTGTTTAAGACGATTACTACCTTTTGCCTCCGAGACTTTCAGCCCCAGGGTGATGTTATCAATGTCTCCGACAGGTTTATACCGCACTTGCTCTTGCTGACGAGCAAGCTCGGAGAAAGGGGTGCCCTGCGCATCCTAGAGAGCATGTAAGTCGCCGACACACCCAACTCGGATCTCGGCTCACTCCATTCATGCCATTTTCCCAGATGTAGGATCCGACAGAAGCAAATTCGAAGTTCGTATAAATCATCGAACCTCTGGTTCGCGCTTGCTCTTGAGCTCCATGCGTCGCCAGGCATTTCAGTAACTCCCGAGATAATTATCTTCATAGACAGCCTCTGAAGCTTCATTGTTTCCGGGAATAATTCTTATATGAAGGAGATTTGACTTATACTTGCCTTGATTTCCATCTGTCTCTACTTACCTTGAAAGCATCCGACCACGAAAACTCGTTTTCAAGATTTCCGGCACCCGGCACCCGGCCCGTGAGCTCCGTGAGGCCCAAAGACATGTCAACACAGCGCATTTCACCTCGAGCATTTCCTTTGATTCCGTCGATATGAAGGATTTCCCACAAGAACTGGTCGACATGGTCATTGACTTCGTCGACGGGTTAGAAACGCTGCGCTTCTGCGCCTTGGTTTCTCGCAGTTTTTATCGGGGAGCCCGTCTCTTCTCCCATGTCAAAATCGGTCCACAAATCAATCAAAAGCACAATATTTCCCAGCTTTACGAACTGCTGGAAAGCTCGCCATCCCTCGCATCGCGTGTGGAGTCCCTTCACCTCTGCGACTCAAACTCCCCGAGGCATCGGCCCAGTTGGATAAGCTTGACCGAGACAGATTTGGGCAGGTGTTTGTCCCTCCTTGTGTCTCTCACCCGTCTCTGCATTTCGTCCTACTATGGTTACCTCTCCTGGCATAACGACATTTCAGTCCCCATCCGCGACTCAATACAGGCCATTCTGTCAACTCTGACCTGCTTCGAGCTCCGTGGCGTCGAGCACTTCCCGACAAAGCTCTTGTCACCCTGCTCGTCACTTCGTTCCCTGACCTTCGAAGAAATCTTCGATGCCGACACGCCCCCTGCCGACTCTGCCGTCGCCTCTTCTACACGCTCCCCTGCCCAATTGCGACACTTCTCCATTCTCCATTATGACGATATAAAGGAGCTCGTGGACTGGATCCTGGGTCCAGAGCCCTCGTTCGACATTTCATGCCTTCGATCACTCGAGTACCAGGTTTTTGAATGCTATCACCCCTTTGCCATCCAGCGTGTTATCGACGCCTCGGCGCGGAGTCTGCAATACCTACGCATTGATCAATATCAGAAGTGTTCGTGGCCTCATGTTCTGCACCTACGAATGGGGACTGATTTTTAGACAGTCTCAGATCTTTTGCCCGGCTCTTTTGACCTCCAGGCACTCACCCATCTACACACGCTCATCCTGGATATATACATGTACCGTTTAGGGTACGACAACGAGGACCTACTCTCGCTCAGCAGACTCGTCTTTTCAAGGGACATGGCAATGGACCAGCGCACCCCGCTCGTGCATGACCTCGCTAAAGTTGACGGTGTTTGGGCTGCATTGCCGTTCAAGACTATAAATGTTACTTTCTGCCGCTGGTTACACGAGCCCGAGGATAGAGAGGATGAGGCGGACGAGAAAATAATCGACCTCACTGATGAGGTTCTGCCATACATGCCCCTGTTGACGAGCAAGCTCGGAGAACCGGGCGCGCTGCGCATCCTCCAGAAATGATCCTGATTCGGATTCGGATGCCTAGGAGTCCTCAGCGGACAGTATGTAGACCAATTCCCCCAATTCCCGCAGTGTATTATCCCACAGAAAGGTTTTTGGAGTTTCTGCCATGACCAATACTTCTTGGCAGCACTTTCATGAAATCCTTTCGATTGTGCTTAGGTTTGGTATCCATTGTCCCTTTCTGTTTGAAAACCAGTTGCTGTGGATGAAGGGATAGATTATCACAGATAGATAGCTCATACATTGGCCCTCCGGGCGAACCTGTAACTTCCCAGGAGGGTTCCAACTCATGATGATTCATAAAAATATTACACGGCTCAAAGATTCGCTCGGTCGACGTGCAGCTCACATTAAGCCCTGCGTCGTGCGAGGATCATATTATTTTCGGTTATTTTTCGAAAGAGCAGATCTGTACTGATGGTGTTGATGCACATTTCATTTTTCAGACCTGTAACCTAGGTCGGTTACAGGAATAGGTGTGAACGAATCGTCTTTGCTACCAAAACCTGGGCAAGCCGTGGCGACCGAGCAAATGGAGCATGGATAACATTCAAGCACGCATCGAGCGACCGCAGATATTCAAGCGCGGCTCGTTTAAGCGCTCACAGCCCCAGGCGCCGGTCGACCCCTTCTCACTGTCCTCTTTCAAGCCTTGCTCGATAAAGCCCTCATCACAGCTCCGCTTCCGTCTTCATCTGAAAGAGCCACTCGCAGCCGCAGCCGCAGGCGACATCTCAGCCGCTCCTCACTCTCCTCCTCCAAGTCTTGATGCAGCCCTCGCCCCCACCTCCGCCTCCGTCCTCATCGAACGCCACACGGTGTTTCTTCGACCTACGAGCTGTGATTCCTGAGTGCGTGCATCAGCGTTTGTGTATCGGGAGAAGTGCAAAAGGGAGCAAGAGCAAAGCGAGGGGGAAGGAAGGAGACGTCTCAGGAAGACGTGGCTCCGCACTCTCCACCTCGCAGGAGAGGACGAAGAGTCAAGTGGGGGAACGACGGCTCGAGAAGACCCGGGCGTTATATTCTCATCCCATACCCCCCACCCGGAGGAAGATAAGAAGGAACAGGGGAAGGCAGGAGGGGAGTCCCGAGCGACGTCAGGAGACGATGCGGAAGCGATCCACCCGGTATTCTACACCGTCCGCCTCGAGGAAGACGAAGGGAGAGTCTCAAGCGCATCCAAAGACGCGGAAGCACCCTCCACTTCGAAGAATACAAAGAGAAAGAGGATGCGGAGCCTCCAGCGAGATCGAGAGAAGATCCCGACGCGGACGATATCTTAGATATTCCATTTCCCCTCCGCGCGTCCGCACCCTCTGTGTCGTCTGCGCCCTTCGCCTCGACGAGTCTCGAACGAGGTCGTCCGCGTCTTCCGCTCCCTCTTCCCCTCTCATCCTCCAGCACCCGCCTTCACGCAGTCGAGCACCACCACAGATGACAGCCACCGCGCCCTTGACGATCGCTTTCACTCGAAGGCCGCCGGCTGTGGAGAAAGGGTGTGGTCTCGTCAACGCCGCCGTTGGCAGGGTGCGCGCATACAGACGAAACCGCCAGGACAAGCGAACAGCCTCGAGACAGAACAGACGTAACATTTGCTCGACTCGCTCTCCGTTGGCGCGATGAACACCATGTCCGAACTGGTACATGGCACGATAATGCCGGCGGCGCCATCTAGGCCAGGTGGACGGTGATCCGGCAGGAGGGGGAAGGACATCCTCTGGATGATAGAGGAGAGGAGGACGGGAGGGGAGGAGAGACGAAGCGCGCAAGAAGGGACAGGGCCTCAGGAGAGAGGAGCCCAGGCCGATGGCAGAGCCGAGAGGACACGAAGGACGACGTCGGGGTGTCCAGGACACACCGGCAGCGGCAGGTGCGCACATGGGCATGAGTAGGAGGGAGTCCGGCATGAGCTGCACCTGCACAGCACTCACAACCCGGACGCCGACCATACGCCGAGCTGCACGCAAAACGCGCGCACGGGGAAGCCGCTGCGCCTGCTCGGGATGATCCAGAGCGTAAAGAGGTCCACCGTGAGGATGGATACACTGTGTGGGAGGGTCAGCACTCGAAGACAAGGCAGAGCGAGCGAGGAGGAATGAAAAGAGGAAAGGTAGGAGAGGGAGAGAGAGGAAGGGGTGAGTGTCGACTATGCCCACGGCGGTAACAGTAGTCCAAGGGATCCGTCTTCCCCACAACGACACCAGATGACATGGTGAGGGAAAGAAAGGTCAAGACGGCCGAGTCAGACAGCCACAGCTACGAAGGCGGGCGTCTCGCGTTGCCGACAACACATCCACGGCGTCCCCTCTTCGCATCCGCCACGCATGAAAAACACGAAACGACATCCATTGCATTGTACGCAAACGCATGCGGGCCCCATCCGACAACGACAACGGCTGGGCTGCAAGAGGGATCTCTTGCCGTCCACCCCATCCCATCGAATCCAGCCCGATGATCATCCACAGACAGAAGTGACAGTGGCACAGTCGACGAGTCTGCCTCTCATCCGTCGACTGCACCCCGCATACACCAAGCACGATTCCAGACGACAACGAGGGCGCGCAGCCCCCGATGCCGCACCAGCGACCCGCCGACTGCACACCTCTGTGACCATGACCGAAAGAACGACCACCAGCCGCTGACCACCATCGACGCGCTGTGATAGTAAATCCCGCTTGACCTCGACAAATAGCACTTCTAGCGTAGCGTAATACGCGTCTCCACTTCTCTCCCTCGACAACACCTCGCACATACCAGCGTGATACCAGACGACTACGAGGGCATGCAGCCCCCGAATGCCGCACCAGCGCACCGCGTGTGCCCATGTTCGTCTACCACGACGACCGGACGCACGACCACCGACTACCAACCACCAATCACCGTCGACGCTCTGCAGTACAGAATCGCTCAAGCAGACTCCTCTGCCATGACATCATATCGCACGGAGTCGTGCGCGCGCAGGATGCACATCTCCATCCAAACACCGACGCGACGCAAGCGACGCTGCCAGCGCGACGCCTCCCCCTCGACGTACACCGACCGTGCGTACGCGCCGAGACAAAAAAGAAAGAAAGAAGAGGAGACACGCGTACTCGCAGTCTTCCGCCCTCCGCCTCAAGAGTTAGCACCGCCTGCAACTATCCCTGAGAAGATGTGTCAGTGTGGGACTGGAGATTGAAGGCACAGAGGAGGACATGAAATGAGCGGCGAGCCACCCCGGGCCGAAGCGTATCCGAAACGGGCCAAGCGTGAGCGCGACATTTGCATGCGGACAAAACGCGCAAGTGCGTCTACATCCGCACGCGCAGTCCCACTGTCGCGCATCCAGCTCGGGCCGACTGGAGTTTTAGCCCAGCCATGCCCTTCCGCTCGCCACTGGTCTGAAAGGCATCACAGACGTAGATAATACGCTGGGAAGAGTGCGCGAGCAAGGGAAATGTAGAGACGAAGCGCGTGCGGCAAAGAACGAAAATCGCGAAAGGAACACGCACCTGATTCCCAATCATCACCGCATGCGTCGAAGCCTTGGTCCTCTTCATATACATTAGGTCCAGCGAGCCGTATGCGAAGTGGTTGAATCAAGTAGTGTCCCGCATGCCTTCGCCCATAGCATATCCTCCGTAAGAGAAAGAGAGTCTGAGACAACGACCATAGCGACCGAGGTTCCATGTAGTAGTTTTGATCTATTATTGAGACCGGATGCTTTCGAAGTACATGTGACAAAGAGTTTGCGAGACGGGGCGGCTTCATGATAATCACTGGCTGAACGAGCAAAAAAAATTCAGGGGAATCGAGATTGGACTTGGAGGATGCAGGCGCACAGCCCCAGTATCGCATCATCGGCTCGAGTAGGGCCTGATCGGCCGACCCTGATCGGCCTGACCGAGTGACTTTTTGAACGCAACCGTTGATACTTACATGTTGAGTTATGACTAGTATGACTGGTCAACTTGGTTTTTTTTTGCACTTGAAAAGAAAGACATATTTATGCGAACTTCCCAAGTCACTTGAGGTTCCCTGCTCATTTTTTATTAATTCCAACACCGCACTACAGGACGAGTCGAATCGAAGGAGGTTCAGCATTGAAGCCAAGCGTGGAGAAGATCTAATAGCGCTGGTGCGCACTCTCAATGCGTGTGCATTTGGTCGGCATATTCTCGTGTGAGCACCCGTTCGAATCGCGGTTGGTCATGATCATGAATTGGTCCGAAGACCCCGAATGCATCTTTTTTGTCTTCGTGTTGTACATATGCTGCATGTCTTCAAGTTGAATATGCAATGCCCACTAGAATCGCTGGAGAATTAGCGCTGAAATCCGTTTTGTCAGCGAGCATATAATGCAAGAAGTTGAACCATTCAGCTGCTAGGGCGAATTTTGTCGTAGCTAGAATTGTGTATTCCCTAAGAGAGAAACAAAGCATTTAAACACCGGAGTTGAAGACAATAATCAGACCCGACAGCGCTGGTGCGCACCTCCGATAAATAATGTAATGTCCTTTTCAAATATGGAGGATCATCCGGTTCAAAGTCGGGTTGGGTCATGGCTAGGCACGGCTGAAGCTTTTTTTTTTGCAAAAAAAAAAAGCAGTGAAGTTAGAACAAATGAATGCGGAGTGACTCCCTCAACAATGCCGTAGACGAGCTTACTGAGCTCAACTTCGGAGCCTATGTACCCATGAGTCTAAAGGAAAGAGTGGGATCAATAGTAAACAGTAGAAAATTACGGCTCAAACAAGGCACCGGGGGTGTGAAGAACCTCATAAGAAAATTCAGATCGTTAATTATGTATTCAATAGAATTTCTCATACGGAACGCACAAGAGCAGCCTTGCATAGGAGCGTCACGAACTTGGTTCAACCATTTTCGGCAAACTGCGAAATGTTCTCACGGTTCACTTTCGAGAATAACGATTCAACGAGGGGCAAGGCGCGGCTGAAAAACGCCATCAGACTTCTCTAAGCTCAGGCGGTTCAGTTTACATCAGGAACGGCATGTTGTTTTTGTTGGGGAGATCCGACTTCTCAAAACGAGGTCAATGAAAACAAGCGATTAAATAGACAAAGTAAAATTATACCGCGGGCGCCGCTACTCACAGGTTTCCCTATTTGAACGGCGGATGATCTCGCTCGAGTGTGGATCTGGTTTAGAGCCATAAAGCTGGATGAAATTAATTTTCTTCCCTTCTAACTCGGTCAACGAACATTCAACGTTGAAAAGGAGAAAACTTGTGCTGTCGTGTTTTTTCTTGATGCTTGAAGCTTGAAACAGCTCAGACGGACACAGGAAATTCAATGAATCATCTATAGGCAAAGTGAACAATATCCGTAACAACGGAGTTACTTTCTCAGTCAGAGTCGAACAAGATCAAGTTCAGAAATAGAGAACGAGAACTGATAGCGCTGGTGCGCACCTCCAGACCTAAGTAGCTCTTGGTGCATTCCGACTGAGGGAGCCCGTTCGATTCGGGGTTGGGTGATATTGTTTGTTCGAGGAGGCTTCTTTTTCTTTATTGCGTCGTCGAAAATTGCGTTCAACGAAGGTAAGACAAAGAGTGCAACTAGACTTCATGACGCTGCTGATAGCTGACTCTTGAATATTCCTGGTCCAAATATCAAGTCGGTGAGAACAATTCAGTCTCTACAATTGATAAATCTCGTCGACGCACTGTTCAGGGACCTTGACGAATCTGGAATTTCTGAAAATGATATTTATTGTCACGTGCAGCGTAAGCACTCCATTTCATTGTTTTTTCACACCACCATCATGCCACCCAAGCCCGCTCCCCCGCGCTCAACAGGTCAGTCGTCTTCACGGGACAAAAGTGCAGCATAACTCACATATCGTCGTTAAGAAACCGTTTGCTCCGTTGAAGACTCAACAGTTACCCCAGTTGCCCGTCCCTGAAGAGATAGACGCTCATCTCAAGTTTCGAATGCCTAGCAGCACACGTCAGCAGCGCGCAGAGACATTCAATAGGCTAGTCGGCCTCATAGGTTACGACGACGCTGTAGCGAGCTACACCCGCGCTGCGAAATTTGAGAAGGACGCCGCCAGGATGCCTGTACGTATTTGTTTGCCACCGGCGGAACCTTGACTGATGTCGCAGGGCGCTTATCCCCCGGAAACGGCCGAACTGAAGAGGGCCAGAGTTGGCCCTCTCACCATTTTCTATCATTCCAATTATCCCCCGCACATTCAAGAGAGCGCCGGGTTCATGTGGAACTTCTATTTCGGTAATGGACCCGATACGACCGCGATCATGCCAGACTGGGCAACACGGCGCATTACCGTTCAAGTCAACACGGATCTTGGATGGCAGGACTGTAGCCTGTTATCTGTTGCACCGTCTTCAAGGGTTCGGGTATCGTATTTCTTTGAAGGCGAGAAACGTCTGGAAGAAATCATTTTCCCGCCTGTCCCCCCACTCGCGCGTACCTGTCCAACTCCTTCGATAGGTTGTCATGCTTCTACTCTGTATTTGGTACTTGCTGTGTCTCCAAGTGAACGATCATTTCTATCGTATTGATTAAATATATTTGTACGAGAGGAACAGGACCGCACCTATATGTACATGGGTCAAATCACGGGACGATTTCCGACAAACTGCAGAACGTTCAAACTGCTAAACGTTCTCACGGTTCATCTTCGACTTGTGTTCAGCACAACCCTGACGGGGTCAAGATGCCGCTGCAAACCGGCTCAGATTTCGATGGATGGAGGCCTTTTGTTGCATCATACTTGGCGTGAAATTGCTGAGAATTACAAAATGTTCAAGGGGAAATCAATCTCCAGAGTATTTCTCGTGATACGACCAAATGTCTTTGAAACAAAGTCAACGAAAACAAAGTAAAATCATACCCGGTAGCGCTGGTCTGCGTTGCGACACAGGTTTCCCATATTTGAGCGGCGAATGAGCTCTTGATGTATTCTGACTGAGGTAGTCCGTTCGATTCGGGGTTGGATCATGGCTAGGTTTGCATCCAGGCCAGTAGTTTTTTCCTGCATTGGATCGTGGAAGTGAGCTCAAACAAACAAGAGAAGGGAAGTATAACAAACGGTAGCGCTGGGCCTCGGAGCTTTGCTCAACTAGCTCCATGGCCAACAGCGTGCTTATTGTCGGTCCAAGTATCAGTGAACTTGAATTGGAGAACAAATCAGTACCCGACGTCTCTACAATTGACGAATCGCCTTCAAGAACCGGGAATTTAGCAATGTCGGAGTTTCCAGCATGGGATCGTAGGGATGGGTATCCGTTATTTTACACAAGTATGTCTTGGCGATGCATTCGACGCTCTGAATGGAAACAAAGAATCAGTTCAAAAGAATATTCTGCAACCAGTGGTAACGCACGGTACAATTTGACCCGGGGAAAGCGGATAGCAGTGGGTTGCATATGGCAGAGACCTTCTTCAAGGAACGGATAATATTAATGAATCATCATTATTCCAGGGAAAAAAAATGTATTTGAACAGCAAAACGAAGGTAACAAAGCTCTTGGCAAGTAGCGTAGGCTGAGAGGCGCGTACAGAAAAACAGAACACGATTCATAGACCAGGCCGTCTATGCAAACCATTGGTGAACGAATGATGCGGATTTGAAAACGTGCAACCCGCCGCCCGTGTCCGCGAGTCTAGCCGCCAGCAGCGGCATCTTTTGAATGAATTTGTCGGAAATATCGATCAATGGCTCGTTCCGGACGCGTGACGGGATATCGGCATTCCCGTCCCAGAAAATGAATGTCACGCTTGCCACAGCTTGCAGCGCGGCCAAAGTACTGTCAGCGGTAGCAACCACTTGAAAGTGTTTGGAGCGCAGATCATCGGACTGGAGGTGGAAGACAAGTGCGAGTTTGTGCTGCAGTGGCGGGAGAACAAGTGGACGCAGCGACAGCAAGCGCTGGTAATTGCGTAACGAGGCTGCGTCTAGCCATATGACTAGAGAGAGCGTGTGGAGATGAGCAAGCCTGTTAAGGCCAAGCTCATAGTCGTCATAGTAGCCGACTGTCTGCGTATTAGTCACGAATGGCACCCGCAGAGAACGAGGACAAACAAAAGGAGTAGTTCTTGAGGCATAGGTATTGCAGGCTCGGCGCCGAAGCGTCGAGAAGGCGCTGAATGGGGATTTCATCCCCCAATTCATACACAGTACATTCGAGTGAGCGAAAGCGCGAGGGGTCGAATGGGGACTTTGGGCTCGTAATCCAGTCCAGGAACCTGTTAATGAGGAAGATGGGAACTTCAAGGAAAAGGTGGTGCAACTGAATTTGGGACCCCGTGGCGGTAGTAACGGCAGAGTGCGAGTCGCCATAAAAAATGACATCGTCAAATGTCAGTGACCGAAGCGCCGAGGAGTGTGAGAGGAGCGTGAGCGGGAATTCGCAGACGTTATGCAGCTCGAGGCAGATCAAAGTTGGTAGGATAGTCTGGATAGCGGCGCGGTTTGCGGCCGAAATTTCGGACCAGGGGAGCCTGTATGGCCAAGAAGAACCCTTGACCGCAAGGCAGAGACGGGTGAGCGACCCGAGAAGGGACAGGCACCTGCCCAAGTCCGCCTCCGTTAACCACCTGGGGTAATTCTGCTCCCATTTGACGCGAAGGCGAAGAGAGTGCACACGCGTTGCAAAAGACGGGGACGCTTCAAGCAACTCGCAAAGTTTGGTGAGAGAGTGCTCCTGGTCAATACGTGGACCGACTTGGCATCAGCAAATTTGCACATCTCTGATCAGCGCTCGTGATGATCCGCCATGCGATACCAGCCTCACCAGTGCGCTGCCAGCTGGCAACGGAGCTGACGAGCGCTCATATTGGGCTCACCACCGCTTGTCAAATTGGTCAGAGCTGGTGCCGCTGGCGACATCGGTCAGCTCTGACGGGTCTCATGATGGTCATGAGCGATCATGAGCTTGGGTCTGAGTCCCAGCTTCTATACCAATCCAGGTTCCCGTTCTACTTATTACTTATTGTGAACACGAAAAGCACGAAGAAGTCGAAAAATATATATATTGAAACAATACTGTACAGACATGAGATGAAAGGAGCCGCGCGACAAGCCACAATGATAGCGGGAGGGGCAGAACAAGGGGAATACCGAACTGGAGGGCATCGAGTGACCATTTGAGCGTAGGGATTTATGACCTTGGCATTGAAGACAATTTGAGGGATTTGAACTTGAAGAACGAGTTTTAAGAACGAGCTTTGAGCGAGATCTTGTAGACTTGAAGCAGCTTGACGCCGAAGGACTTAAGACTGGCTTGACGGGTTGATATGACTTGCACTCGGAGGCCCTCTAAGAGCTTTATTTTGCTTGACGGCTTGATACGAATCCTACTTTACGACTTGATACGACTCCGAGTCTAGGCTAAGCCGCTTGAAACGTCTTGAAGACCGCTTGGAGCTTAATACAACTTGATGAGTAATGGAGAGGGCTTGAGAATGACTTGAGGCTCCGTCCTGGCATGCAAAGGAGGCCTGCGGATGGCGGCAGAGCCAGACCTGCTGAGTCGGCGGTGTGCGACATGGTGGTTAAGGAGAGAGCTGCGCGATCAACAAGCATCAAAAGATCAACAAACTCCACAGCGGGCGCACGGACCAGCCACGTGCTGATGGCTCTCAGACGCGTCCGCTGCCATCCGCGCGCGCGTCTTCCGCACACCTTCGAGCTCGACGTCCGACGCGTCGAAGAGTTAGAGTTACACTCACATAAGTGTTTATCAAGTTGTTTATTAGCTTGTAGAATTACAATAGCTTGGGTACCTCACAAAATCGGCCGTATACTACTTACCGAAACACATGCGCCCTAGACTCCAGAGAGATACTGAACGCAAAGATGTGCATAGCGGCGAGTGGGAAACTCACCGTCCGAGTCGGTCTTGAACAGGAAAACTGGACTCGCAAATCATTTGCTGAGCAGGTTATTAGCATAAGATATCTGAGGAGGGGCCAGTGTTCATGAGTGATCATGAGAGTAACCTGAGATTGCGAGTAGCTGGTGCGCTCTCTTGGCGCTCACCGACCGCTCACCAGCGCTGGTGAGAGATCATATTCGCTTATCAAATCTAGCGGAGATCATCAGCGCCACCCGCTCATGTCCGTGATGTGCAAATTTGCTGATGGGAGACGGGAGAAGAGGCGGGCAAAGAAATAAAACGTCCAAGAAACTAGGGCGCAGGAGCGCAGAGTGTCTAGGTCATCGGACAGCTGGTCAATGATAATTTCAAACACTTCTGGCGGGAATACGGGATTGTCGGTCATCGTAATGGTTGACGGAAGTGCTGTGACGGTTGTGACTGTCACTCCGCCTCTTTTCCGGCACTGCTCAAAGCTCTTCCAGCTAAATTTCTGTCATGCACCATTGCCTATCGATCCTGGAACTTGTCGAGAACATATGTTGCCATCTGCAGGCCGTTGGGTAGGGCCGAGGAACGCTCGCTGCGCTGGCACGCACCTGCAGGAGCTTTCACGAACCCGCGCTCAATTGTCTGTGGGCAGTCCAGACCGACGGAATGGCCAATCTCATGCATTGTATGCCTCCGGATCTATTTGAATTCGGTGATAATGGGGCGATAGTATGTAGTTTCTTTGAAGGTTCGGGAGGTCACTGACCATAATATTCCGGTTAGCGCCTACTGCGCCCCATCTTGGCGGCAGATTGGGAAAGACCGCTCGTCTACATGCGTCGCATTAGGCAACTTCACTGTCAGGTGCCCATGCCAGCGGCGGTTTCTGCGCTGTTCACCTCTTTTCCGGGCGACGCTGGATCCTTGTTGCCCAAGTTGACATCTTTGCGTTGGCGGGACAGCTGGAGAGGGGGAGAGTCTCCCTCCATACAGATGCTCCTTTCCCCCAAACTCACGTCCCTCTCGATCTCTGCGCCATTGCCGAATGCCATGCTCTCTGCTATTCCACGAACATGTCCTACGTTGAAGGACCTCGATGTTTACTTCCTTGACATCGTTTACGGTGTGGATCGTTCTGCTCTCTCTACTTGCCTCCGCGACCTACATTCGCTGGAGTCTGTACAGATAGTCGTCCCTGACCTAGCTGCCCTCGAGCATCTTGGTCAACTTCCTGGCCTTGAATCGCTCACTGCGAGACTCCCAGACGACCTCTCATTGAGACTAGTGGCTCCTCTCCGGTTTATCGCCTTGAGAAGCCTGGCTCTCCGGTCCAATATTGAACCAGTGACCGACTTCTTCCAGCGATGTTCTGGAGTCCCTCTAGAAAACATTGTCATCGAGCTTGACCTGAGCCCCACCGCAGCGGCGATTGACAGGTTGCACACCGCTCTACGGGAAGGGTGCTCCCACACCTCGCTCCTATCCCTCGACATTAGCATCCAAGACGACGACCTTCCCGCGACAGGGGACGCATATACGATCAACGTCCAGTCCTTCCGTATTCTCTTTTGCTTCGTGAACATCACGTCCATCCGCATCACATCGTGCGTCGGGTTCAGCATAGACGATCAGGGACTGAAGGAAGTGGTTCTTATATGGCCACAAATAAGAGAACTGCGACTCTCGTTGACACCTTGGTATACCGACTTGCAACTGCGCCCCAAATTATCACTCCGCTGCCTGAGCATTCTCGCCGAGCACTGCCGGGCTCTGACAGATTTGGAAATCATGCTCGACGCTACGGTCGTCCCCGAGCCTGACCCTAACGTCAGAGCGCGGCCCGTGTCTCAGTTAGCCCTGCGTAATTTCGAAGTTGGGAAATCCCCCTATGACTTCACCCGCTCTTTGTGTGGCGCGATACATCTCCGCTATCTTCCCGAGTGTGTCCAAACTCACGACATATCGCACTGATTGCGACAACGATGATCCAGATGAGCTCGAGGTCCACGCAGAAGCAATTGCGCATCATCGGCTTTGGATGGAAGTGGCCGAGCAGCTCCCAATCCTCACAGCTATCCGCAACGAAGAACGGTTATGGGCACAGGTAGAACTGGGTACACAGTGATTTTTATTCATGTTTCTAACGGACAATGGTCGTTTTCTGAATCATTCCGGCTCGCAAACTTCATCCAGCGGCGGTACGCTTGGAGTTCATTTATTTATCCGATGCAAGACAATTTACAAGAATCGAAATGACACATGATTTTGGGTGCTGGGCTTTGCGACGACGAGTTACGATCCAGTGATTGCGCCGCGCTAGGTTTCTTGTCGAGTGATGTCTATGTGCGCGTTCTGTTTGTGTTTTTCGTCCATTCAAGTAAAGACAATGAATACAGACACCACTTCCTCCGCCGTAGCTTTTGTTCTGTCTGCTAGATAGCATCCTGCATGCCCGCTTTCGCCTCACTGTCAGCGAGTTTGAGGTGGTTCTGGCCGGTACAAGCGCTTGTTCCTTCTTCCTCAGTATCTGGTTCAGGTCTCCAGTAGATTCCTATGCGCTCACCTTAACGGGAATAACAGGAGACAGAAATACAAAGGCATAAGTATGAGTATCTTTTCCATATCTCCTGTCGAGCGTGTACACTTTTCAATGCGAATAATTTGAACATTTCGGAAAAAAACGAGGTGGCAATATTGACAGCCGATAGCGCCGGTGCACACTTCCATCCAATTGCTTCCGTTTTCTTACGACATCGATGAACGGCCGAGCCAGCCATCGCAGCTGAATGAAAGATAACAAGTGCTTGAAGCCAAGAAATGTGTTCGAGAAGTAGACGCAACAGTCCAGCTTTCTCACTCGCTCCCAATTCCAAACGCAAGCTTTGATAAAGGAGGATCCGAATTCATGTCGAAAGAAAAACATGAAATACTTATTCGTCGTACTGAAGCTAAGTATTTTGGTCGTAAATACTACATGCTCCTTCTCCTCCTCCTCCCTCTCTCACATTCACTCGTCCAGCCACCCACACTAGGTATAGTAGTAAGCTATACATTCGTAACCCCCCTGGATGCTCCATCTTGCTCGCTTGCAGATTATGATATAGCCGCACCCTTCCTCCTTCCTGATCCAGAACGAAACCCGAGCCGAGGAGAGTCGAGCAGGATAGTACGTGCAGGAGCGGGTTACTCGAGCACTCTGAGCCGCTGGCACGGGCCTCTCCGCACCTCGCTGCCCTTCTCGAGGTCTTGCTCGATCTACGCGTCATCCCCTCCTCAGCCCTCGGCGATCGCCGCGCGGGGCTTCTTGGAGTGCAAGTTGTGGTTCCTGGAACGAGGGTCAGCGTGTATAATAAGAGCAATAATGGAAAGCAAGGTGAAGATAGAGGTCTCGAGCGACGTTCCAAAGAGACACAGAAGTGATACATCCAATTCTCTAGACCCTACGTCTCGAGGACGAAGATACAGAGGAAGAAAACGCGGACGCGATCCTCTGCACGTTCTACCTCGAAGGAAACGAGGATGAGGAGAATGAAGGGGACGTCGAATCTCTCATCGTCCACATCCTCGAAGAAGGGAAGAAGATGCATAGGTCGCAAGCCACGTCGTCCGTGTCTTCTTCCCTCTCCCGTGCATTGCTCTTCTCAACACCCCGTCACCCCTGCATCCCTGCACGAGAACGAAAGAGACAGATCTAGAGCACTCACCGCGGCCGAATCCCCGTCCTGCTCCTTCGGCCTGGATTCGTGCTGCGCCCGTAGTCGGGCACCACACGTTCTTGACAGTCGTCTTCAGACGGCCGGCGCCGGTTGTAGAGAGAAAGAGATCTCTGGTCGGGTCGGGGAAGTGATCCAAGATAGAATACGCCGCATCGAAGCCGTTACAGGCAGCGCCGCCGGCTTCCTCCTCGTCCATGTCGGCACCAGGGTGCGCTGCGCCAACAGCAACAAGACGCTGGGCATCGTACGCGACACCGGGATTGAGGAACGGATGCAGGACTACGTGCATGGCCGTCATCGCAGCCGTCCTCCTGGGTACGCGCCGACGGAAACGAGGTACGCTGCGCACTGCCGTCGACAAGGCCAGCGATACTCCGCGAATGTCCGAGACAAGACAGAAGCGGAACGCACTCGACTCGATCTGCGCCAACGCGGTCGACACCATGCGGAGAGCCGAGCTAGTACGTAGCACGGGAACGTCAGCAGCGAAGTAGATGAGGATCTGGAGAGAAGGAGTTAGTCAGCATCTGTATGAGGGAGATTGCAGTAAGGAGGGGAGGCCAGCACGGGAGACGAACGGCGCGGGGCGAGTAAGGAAGGCAGGGAAGGAGGACGGGCGGGTACGAGAGGCGGCCGCTGCGGCGGAGAATGAAAGCGGCGCGGAGGACGGGAGCGGCGTGGACCAGGCATGACACGGGTAGGGGGCGAATACGGAGCAAGCGCAGACCCTCTCGCTCCCCGCCATTTGCGGCCGTCCACCCGCCCTCTCCGCCGCCCTCTCTTGCACCTCCCTCTAGTTCCCTCTCCCCCACTTTTATCCTCCTCCACACTCTTTCCCACTCCATCCCTCCTCCTCCACGCTCCACCTCTCTCGACTTCACCTGCCCCCCGGAAGAATGAAGAACGAAAGAATACTCACGGCCCTAACGCCGACCACACGCCAAATTGTAGACAAAATATGCCCGCAGCGAGGCCGTTGAAGCTGCTTGTGATGATCCAGAGGACCGCCGCGAGGACGGGGCATAGGCTGCGAGAAGGAGAGAGGGTCAGCGAGCAAGCGGGGAGAGGAAACAAAGCAAGAAGCGGAATAAAACCAGAAAAAGACAAAGAGAGAAGCGGATAGGTGGCGCTAGATGCGCACCCTGGCCATATGAGTACTGCCCGGCTGCCCTGTGCGATGCAGTTACTGCAGCCAGAAACGGCGCGGTGCAGATTGAAACTTAGGACCCGTCTGTCCACCGGTCCCCGCCCCAATCGATGGCCCTCGCATCCATCCAGGCTCCTGCTATGGTAGAGCCCCGTCTGAAGTGAAGAAAAAAGGAAGCTGCGCACCCTCCAAGCGCAATGCAGCGAGAGCCGTGAGCGTGAAAGAGCGCAGGAATGAGCCTGCCCTGCCTCACGAAGACCAATAGCCCCACAAAATGCGGGGCAGGGTCGGGCTGCATTCCCCCTTCATCGCTTCCCTTCCCCCCTCCATGCCTTCATCCGACTACCCTATACCAAGGCCGCACCGATGGCAAGATGCATGGTCCAATGCACCGCAAGGGAACCGCGAAACGAGAACGAATCCACTTGTCTCTTCCTTGATGGAGAGACAACGACAAGGGAGGGGGGATGCGCGTGCGGCGGGCGTGTGCCCGCCTGCCTCGACAGCACACGGTCCATAAATCTGCGCCCGCCCACACAGCTCGAGTACGTCTGAGCAGAGATGCTGTGCAGCGTGTGTCCGACTGGTGTAATCGGGACCCAGGCGTGTGCGATGCGCTACGAAGCGTAGGGCGATAGGATGCGGCGGGCATGCAGCGGAAGCTATCCTATCTGATCTCCTTCCGGAATCCTTTTCCACCGCTCGTCGGGCTTCGTTCGACGTTCCTCGAGATGCACCACTGACAAAGCACAACTCACATAATCCCCACGAATCGTCGCCAACATCGCCGAATGCACGTCGAAGCCGTTGGTATTTTCCGTGTACGTCGATCGTAGACATGCCTTCAAGCCCGCCAGAGAAATTCAAGACCTTCGGCTCTTCCACGTCCACGAAAGACCGAGTCAGTCCTCATCTCATGGTAATATGGTTTCAATCCTTCATCGAGACCGGATGCTTTCGAAGGCCAAAGAGTTTTGCAACGTAAGCCACGATTATTCAGGACCCCAGAACACGAAGTGGAGGAAAGACTGGGAATTCGGAAATATGGCTCGAAGTGACAAGCAAAGGAGCACAGCCCCAGCAGCGCATCACTCCATCGCCGCATCGGCGTTGATCGGCCGACTCTCGGTGAGCGTAACTTTTGAATGCAACTGTTCAATCTGAGTACGTCAGGCATGAGTCCAGGGAATTAACTTCACGCACTTGAATGGTGTACTTGTGGTCATGCGAACATTACGAAGAGACGAGTTCACCTTTCGGTTCATTTTCAGCCCAGTGCTCAACGATTATGGCGTTCAAAATGTACATTTAATCGGCCGCAAAACTTTTCGGGTTTTTCGGACCTTCCGCAATAAAAATAGGCACTTTGACACTATCTCCGCAAAAAACCGAGGCGCCAATCACTCGATTTATCTTGCGGGGAAATCACTGATTCCCGCAAGATAAAGTTGGACGCCCGCAAAATATAGCGGCGACGTGCCCGCAAAACATTTGGGTGTCCGCAAAACTTCTGGCCAAAAAATCTCCCAACAATTCGGAATATGGTCGCACAGTCATTCAGATGTTGAGGTCAGCGATTCAGGTGACGGTAAGACAGGGAGACATACGGCAACTCGACGTAGCAGTGATATTCCTCGACCAAGCCAACAATGGCTGATGAGTGAGTGGAGTTTATGTCGAAATTGATGATTCTTAAGCCTAATAGGTGGAGAGGTCGTCAAGACAATGTAAGCATTCAACATTCCCGAGATTACCGAAGACAGAAGCACAGAGAACGAACATCTAATGGATATCTAGACATGCATGTAAGCATGAGGAACATTCTGAAGCAAGTCATTTGTGCTATGTACTGGGCCACAAGCCGGAGACATCAAAATCTCAACTGGCTTCTGCAAAAGAATGCATCAAGGACATCAGCTTGTCACATGTACGGACACTCAATTGGATTTTCAGGCTAACGAGTGTCAGGATCTGCGTGAGAAAGTCTGAGGTGTGCAATAGGCAGAATAATTTCTAGGATTGTTCCACATTCTTTTCATAACAATGGTGGGGCTGGACCATACTGTACCATTTCGTTCAATTCGGACGTCACGCGTCACAGGCCTTCAAATGTACGAAAAATTTCGGACATGTCACAGGTCACTAGGGGTTGGTACGAATGCACAAGTAAGTCACAAAATTGGCGGGAAATGGCTTAAAAACCTCAATTTTTTGCCCGCGCGCGCGGAAATGGCCACACGCCCCAGAATTCTCACATCATGTCGAGTTTGACAGGAGCGGAAGCAAATCGGCTGCTCTGCTGTTTCACGCAGCTGATCCACTGCAGTTGCACTGCAGTACGCCCTAGTACGCCACAACGTTCGCACTTCGCGCACACGCTAGCTGTCTGAATTTTTTTCCAGTGTCACGCCTGCCCCGACCCGTGTCCGAATACCAAATTTCGGACCGGCCTGTCACAGGTCACAGCGCTGGAGAATTGAACGAAATGGTACAGTATGGTACGTGTCTCGAAAATGCCTGCTGCTGCATGCAGGACTGATCGGCAGGTACCATTCTCCAGAGCTACTTTTCGGTGTCAAATGGATCAAGGAAGGATTAATTCAATACAAGATATCTATCATAGCCACCGTGAGCGATCAGTACAGTACGCCTTCTACTTGAACATCCCCGAGATTCCCGAGGAGTGTCTCAAACATATCTGCACGCCTGAACATATGCAAACAAAGGAAGTATGAGTTTCATATGTTTGTAGTGTCTGTCGACGAGACTAGTGATTTGTTGTTCCTTGATTTGACGTCGATTTGGATGTCCGATCCAGTGGGAGAAGGCACAACATAGACCATCACTGCCGTACATAAATGAGCAGCAACGCACTGAGTACCAACATGTTCCTCTGTCGTGTAAACACTTGGAATGCAAGGGCAAATCACCGGGCTGCCGACCATGGCCGTGACCGTAATGGCCGAGATCTTACAGGTCGGGGATTGTTTCTTGATTCAGTGATGAACCCTGCAGCATTCTCCGACCTATTTCTGCGGCTAGACGTCAATGTATCGATTTGAATTTGAAATAAGATCTCGGAGATCCAGGCCAATCGAAATTGCATAGAGCACGACCTCAACCTCCATCCTAGATTATTGCAGAGAAACCCTTGTCCCAGTTAATTAAGCACCCATATATACAGTAGCTCCTGCATGGTTCCAGACAATGAGTGCATTATATACCTAACATCTACCAATGGGACAGGCTCTGTTTATGTTGCTCATTGTGCAGGACGCAGCCGCACACTAGTACCGAGTCAGTATATCAACTCCCTAAATCTAGTCTAGTGCACGCATGCACGCTCTGAATATGCCGACGAATCTCCCATATCCTTGCGGAAAATTATGAACATATATTTTGCGGGCGCGTCGCCGCTATATTTTGCGGGTGTCCAACTTTATCTTGCAGAAATCCCGGATTTCCCCGCAAGATAAACAGATTGATTGACGCCTGTCTATTTTGCGGAGATAGCGTCAAAGTACCTATTTTTATTGCGGAAGGTCCGAAAAACCCGAAAAGTTTTGCGGCTGATTAAATGTACATTTTGAACGCCATAAACGATGAGTTGAAACGAAGGACATTCAGCATCCAACAAATCCCGGGTTATGAAGAAGACCCAATTGCGCTGGTGCACACCTTCAACGCGTCACATCTCGTTGACAACCTTCGGGAGGAGCACCCGTTCAAGTCGGGATTGGGTCATATGCGAACAAAGCGCATCTTTTTGCCTTCTTGTTGTACTTACATAATGTCTGCATGTCTTGAATAATGCGAGTGGGCAAATACAATGCTGCTAGAAAATTAGCACTGGCTGTTCGTGAACCAAATATGGTTGAACCGTCGAATTCAACTTGCGTGCTTGGATCTCCGTAACTTTTGAATGCAACTGTTCAATAGTGATAATCTAGGCCTGAGTTCAGGAAAGACCGGTTTTTTTAGATTCACCTCTGTCTCTGCAGTGGTAATGGGAACATTACGATTCAGAAGAGATGAGTTCACGTTTCGGTTCATTATCAACCTGCTCGAGGATGAGTTGAATCAAGGGACGTTCAACCAAGCCAAGCGTTAAGAAGAGGACCCAATTGCGCTAGTCCACATCCTCAATGTGTCGCATTGGGTCCGAAAACTTCGGATGCATCTTTTTGTCTTGTTGTACTTATGTATGTCTAGATGTGTTGAATAATGCGAGTTGTCAAGGATAATGCACACTCGAGTTGCTAGAGAATTCATACTGCAGCCTGTCAGGCTACAGTGGAAGTGTATCGTAGACGCATAAACTGAGCGGCTATTTCTAGATTCAAAATCGTACTTCATTCCAACTTCATTCTGTTGTCTAAGCTCTACCGTGGTCCTGCGCGTCGGGGTCTGTGAGCTTGGTTGAGCAGGATAGAGTCCAGGAACGATGGCGTGTTTTTTAAATTAAGTAAACTGCTTTGTCTTAGACTACCGGGATAATTCCTCAGGCTGGGCATTATTCGGACCACCTATGTATCCGCCGATCAGAGATCCGGCATAGCATGTCATCAATCTCATCAACTGGGCTCAAATCCAGTTTTTGGCGTCGTATGTGTCTACTTCCTAGGATACAACTCAATCTTTGCCTCAAAATTCAGCTGATAACATTATAGGACCAAAGTGGCCGGATGGGCAGTCGCAGATAATATTGGCATTGGTGCGGGTCGAAAGAAATTGGAGCAGGAAGTTGAACTGCTCGAGTTCAACTTGCCAAATTCCTTGCGACTAGAACCTTGGTTCACCGAGTCAAGGAATTCAAATGCCACGGAGTTGAAAGGAAGAATAAGACCTGACAGCGTTGGTGCGCACATCGCTCATCTGCATTCGAACCTGGAGAATTATGGGTTCAAATCTAGGCTGGTCATTACAGGTGCGGCATTTCTTTTTCTCTTCCAACGAGGGTAATTCAGGAAGAATCAGCACGCTTGAAAATGTTTCCTCTGCATCAAGGTAGGCAAATTCGACATGAACATGGTCCAAGTACTGTGCTTCCAGGAAAGGCAAGATCAGTGACTGTTCCAAGCGAACAATAGTATCTACATGAGCGAAGCTTCTAAGTCGTTAGAGCCCCATAATGAAATTTGAGCTTTCAAGTATCTTCCATGTATGTCCTGCAACGCAGAAGAGCATGAGGGTGTTCAACAATTTTTCGGCAAACTGCGAAATATTCTCACGGTTCACACAGCAACCATTCAACGAGAGCATCAAATTGGCAGCCTTCGGATTCAATAACGACAGAGGCTCCTTTTTTTTTTTTTTAAAAAAAAAAAAAAAAAAAAAATCAATCCTGGTTTGTGTCGTGGTCAGTCTGGAAATGCCTCCTCCTTTTCACCGAGGATTTCAAGTTGATTTGCGACTCTGACACGTACATCATGCCTCAAATTCTGGGAGCAACCTGAAAGAAAGTGTGAAAATGGAGACAGTGATACCCGATAGCACTACGGGCGTGCAGCCTCACACGGTTACATGTTCCCGCATTGAATCCGAGGTGTCCCGTTCGATTCCGGGATCACCGTATCCCGAGCAAAACTATATTGGTGTTCTTTTTCTTTGGTTGAGGCAACTGGAGCAAATTTTGTACCCAAGGTTACCAACAATTCGAAACTGACACAGAGAATTCAACGGACTCGAGGATGGTTGATTACTTGAAGCGAACTAAACAATCCTAGTACGCAACCACCAAGTCGTTTATCATAAATCCCAGTGCCTTGGTTGGTTAGAGTAGAATGAAGCCAGAGAAGGATAAGAATGAGATCCGAGAGCGCTGGTACGCACCCTCCGGGTATAAATAGTTGTCAAAATATTTTGGATGAGGGACCCGGTTGGATTCGGGGTTGGGTCATTCGTGTTTGAGCGATGAATTTTTCTCTTTCAAAGTTCATTACATCGAGCACAGCAATGCGATAAAGTCACAATAAGACTAATGAAAACAAGGGAAGTATAATTGTATGCAGAACATCCTTCACTGCCCTGACGCCCGTTCTCCAGCCTCACGAAAAGTCTGTAAAGCAGCCCACGCCTTACCAGACGTGATACTCTCCAACGCCAGCTTCACCCCGTGAGTGTAGTTCTCTGCCAGTCCAGCCACCACCAACAAAGCCGACGCGTTGATGAGGACAAAATCCAGGACAGGCTTCAGCGACTCCGGAATTTCCGTCCCGGAAGTGAGCAACTTCCTAAAAGTGTCCGCATTCTCCTGTGGGCTTCCTCCTGCGACCGTGCCCAGCGGATGTCTCTCGAGCCCGAAAAGTTCAGGACTGAGTGTTTTCTCTGCAATCTGGCCATTGAGAAGCTCCCAGGCGTATGTGGGCCCGGCGCAGCTGATCTCGTCGAGCTTTTCGTATCCACATACAACCAATGCACGCTCGACGCCACCGTCGCGAAGAGACGATGCGAATGCGTATCCGATTTCCCGTTCCGCGACGCCGAGCACCATGCCCTGCGGCCGCGCTGGGTTGAGGAGGGGGCCGAGCACGTTGAACATCGTGCGGAATGGGAGAGACTTTCGATATGGCCTCATGGAAGCGAGCGATGGGTTGTAGTGCGGTGCGAGAATGAAGGTGAACGGGATGCGAGGGATCGGTGTGCTCGCCGCCCCAGACGCCGGGGCAGTGAAGCGACAGCCCAAGGCTTGCAGTAAATCCGCAGAGCCCGAGCTGGATGTAGACGCCTTGCTTCCGTGCTAATGGCGGTTCAAGACACGTCACTATAGTGCGACCGGCGCAATACTCACCTTTATGACTCGGGCACCTGCACCTGCTGCGACTATACCTGCTGTCGTGCTAACGTTGAACAGGTTGTGCCCATCGCCTCCCGTGCCAACAATATCGACGATGAAGTCTGCCCCAGGTTCCTCAACATTCGCCTTGAGAGAGCGCTCTCTCAGGACCGCGGCCGCGGCCGCAAGAGACTCTGGGGCGTCTTTCGACGCGATGGATGTGCAGAGCGGCCAAGAATGCACCAATCTGGACCGGAGATACAGCATCTGGTGTAAACAGATGAATCAAAGCTTGCTGCAAGTTGTCGGCGGTGAAATATTCGGGTTTTTGAACCAGCCTGTCCAGTAAAGAGTTGAAGGACTCCGGGAACGCCATTGGTTGTGGGAATATCGATGGGAATGGCAGTAGAGATCCAAGGCTTTATACGCGACGGGATAGAGTCATCATGCGAGAAATTCGGTTCTCCCAACCTTCCAACAAGCGAGGTCGATTCGACGCCGGGGTTATCCTAGTTTGGACGCAATACTTGTCGTCAAACGTCAGCTTTCCTTGCACGAAAATATGTATTCGGGCGCGGCCGATCCGCGGCCGCGGCCGCCGACCTTGGCGGACCGAACAAGGGGTATGCACCGGCAAATGCCGAGACACCGGCTAGGTGGGTGGGTAGGTCCCGGGGACCCTTAATCCACTTTTCCGACCAAGGCTCCAAATGGTCTGAAAATTCATTTGGGACAACAAAAAAAAATTGGGCAGATATATAAATGTTCATAGTTGGTTCATTGGCCAGGTTCGACTGCGCCAAGGTACCGGACCAGTGCCGTGCAGCCAGCTCAACTTGTCAGTGGAGCAGGACCAGATTTTATTCGATGATTACTGTGAGGTTTACATAGTCTAGGATGATATTTCAGATGGTTCTTTGGGTTGTATAAATCATTGTAAGTCGAAAATTCTTTGGTTTTGACTAACCCGAGTTACCCGATTACCGCATTCGGAGGTGGCGGTGTTATGGCTGTGCTCGGCTAGAGGGTGGGTGGGTCCTTGAGGGTGTTATTCCACTTTTCCGACCCGGTGTATGAAATTTTAAGGTTGCTTACCCCTTGGGACCGAATAGAAACCCAAAGAAACCAACGCGCTAGTACGCAGAATGTGCAGGTCATCGGCCAGCTTTCCAACGATAATTTTAAACACGTCTGTTGGCAATACAGCCTGAGGATCGCCAGCCATGGTGGTCGTAGAAAGGGAATTGCCATGATGGTTTGTGACTGTATATGTCACTGCGTCACAGGGCTGCTAAGCTGCTACGACGGCTTCACCTCCACCGATCTTTGAGCCAAATTTCTGACCATGCACCATTGCTTGTTGATCTCCGAGATTGTTGAACACATATGTGACCAATTCCGGGGCGTCCAAGGACACCAACGAACTCTTGCTGGGCTGGCGCGCACCTGTAAAAGCTTCCATGAACCCGCGCTCAATAATTTGTGGGCACTTCAGTTCCAGGGGATGGTCAATCTCATGCGTTGCATGCCTTCGGACCTGTTTGATTTCAGGGATAATGGAGAGATAGTATGCGGCTCTTATAATAAACGTTTGAGTGGTTCTGGTATTTTGAGTAGCGCCTGTTGCGCCCTATAATTGCGACGGATTGGGAAAGACCGCTATTCTACATGCAATACATCAGATGGATTTCAATTTACACGCGCAGGCCTATGCCAGATGTTTTCACCGCGCTGCGGGAGTCCTTCCCTGGCGACGCTGGTTCTTTGTTTCCAAGGTTAACCAGGCGTATACGGCGTTTTGATAGATCAGCAATCCCCTGATTAGCGGTGAGCGACGATGTATCAAAACCGCTAAGGCCCTGCTCGGGTGGTCTGGGAACGGCTACGGCTACGGCTAGGCCTTGGCATGTCACATCAGTCACTCGGATGATTATGTTCCGACCAGCCATGCGGATGACGTTCAGCGTCGTCAAGGACTTTGTCTGCCCACTGTT